>OY728125.1:1428591283-1431091283 GCA_963277665.1 Viscum album
AAACCAATAGGTTTTGGAAGTCTGTAAATGAAAGAAGATGGGGTGGCCTTTTATAAGTGGGGGAGAGGACACACTTGGAATTTTGGAAAAGAAAGAATTACACCCCTGTTTTTCATTGACACAAGGATCCAAAATGAAACATTTTCAAAAATTATAATATATAAGGTTAAAATATGACCATAAAATATAGATTAGAAAGTTTTTGGGACATTTTTAACCCCTATAGTTTAAGTTTACCCTTTAATAAACTCATTTTTACCCTAACCGTGGTAAATAATATTTACTGTTTTTAGTATTCATATGGTAAAATATTTAGTTGAATTTATTAGATAATATAAATTATTATGATTCCAAATATTTAATCCATTTTTCAAAATGAAAATCTCATAAGATGTAAAATTTAATAAAAAAATTAAACCCACATGCACGTAGAAAAAATGGTTTTTCAAGAAATACATTTTTTTAAGAGAAGATGATATCATATTAACAATATGACATGTAATAATAATTATATTATTTTAAATTAATATTTATATATATAATATATAAATTACATTTAAATTATTTCTCATTATTTTTTTTTAATTACTTAAAATGGAGAAACATTATGCACTTTAAAATAGTTTTTAGGACAAATATGTTTTAAGTTTAAAATAAACTTATAGTAAAATACAGTATAAAGATGATTTAAATATAATTAATTAGATTTAATATAACTAAATATTATATTTGTTAATTTTAAAAAAAATTAAATTATTAATAGGACTTTTAAATTACATAATTTATTAAAAATAAATGACAATTTTATAAAAATCGACATTTTGATTATTCACTCAAAAAAGTAATATTTTTTGAAAATTCCCAAAATTTAACCCTAAGTGAATATCAATATTATTATTTAAAAAATATATTTTCTAAAAGTGGGAAAATTTATATTATTTTCTTACAGAAATAAGTAAAAAACATCTTTTGAAGAAAAAAAAAATTTGTTGAATAAAATATATATATTCAAGTTAAATGCTTATTTATTAAACATTTTTATATAAATTTATATTGTTTATGAACTTCATATATATTTCATAAAGTATTTAATACTGTTTTTACCCACCAATTTAATGGTTATGTTATATCATTCATGGTTAAATAATAATATTTTAGTATTATTTCATGGTTCGTTCAAACTTAGTGTTAAGTGTAATCAAATATATCAAAGAAATAAAATTTCTTTAAACATAAATATATTCTAATTTCTACGAATGTTACATTCTATGACCTTAAATAAATTTTATACTCCCAATTCAATCTTGTTCTTAGAAATCAAGGGTTGGACACTTGAAAATTCCATTATGGAAAACCCACATTGTAAAAGGGGTTGATAAAAATTCATCTTAAAAAGTGGGAAAAGGAAATATAAATGTCAACACATAACTAGGTTTCCACATAGGATAACATTGGTAAGAAGTAAAAATATGTACAATTAAGAAAAGTGTAAATAATTATGGAGTGTGATAGAGTTCATTAATCACATGAAAGTGAATGATCAAGATAAAGTTAACAATGACAAAATCATAAATCAATGATGAATTAAAAGATCATTGATTCATTATATATGAATATAATAGGATAAATTTTTTATTTCAAGATATTTTTCCTAGAGTTTAGGGATTATTTTTTTATCATGATAGAGAACACTAGAAAATATGTCAACTTGATATATTTTTTATTTCATAAACACAATTTCATCCTTCTTTTATGCTTTAATAAATTACCACTTCACCCCTTAATTTGAATACCCAAAAAAATATTGATGGAGCATTGAAATTAACTTCTAACATATCACATGACTACACAATATGATATCAATATATTCATTTTTTCCTTACACATTAACCAAAACCATAAATTATTAGCATAAAGTAATATAATTCCCAAAATAAATACGAATATATTTATCTACAACATTAAAAAATTAAACCAAAGGTTTAACAAAGATAATTCCTTGACTAAATAACCATATATCCAAAATAACCTCAATAACCTCAACATGAAATAAATTTTTAACCTTAATGGTTATCTCATACCATTCAAAATACATCTCCAAAACAAAATATCATTCTTCTAAAATAATCCATTATGCTAAACCTAAAGGTTATATATATATCTTAACCCAATAAACATTTCCCAAAATATCATTAATCACATTAAAATACCATAATTTAGAACATAAAAAGGGATGTTTAAGACTTTGAACTTATGATAAACCTTAAACTCATAAACTCATTATGGTATCCATAACTCTTAATTTAATCTTACATGAAGACATATATGCCTCCAATATTAACACAATCATTAGATGTTTTCTGATTATTATAACCAAAATACCATTGGAAAAAATAATTCTACAACATAATTCTTAAATACCAATATATAAATACGTTATCAATTTTACTTTAATTATTTGGTATAAAATGGTTATTCCTTGGTCATGGGGATAACCCTTAGTTTAGATCATTGACTCAGATAACACCTAGGTTCCTCACATATAAGACGTCAAATTACTTAGAAATTCATTTCTCTATTACCTCCATTTCCATGTAGAAAACATATTCCCCTCTATTTGAGATATTCATCTAGGTGATTATTCCTACCTACTAAACATGTAGGAAGCTGAATATTATTTCTTCTATGTTCATTACCACATTAACTTTCATAAAACACCATCTTCCTCTTATTTAACATGCTAGGAATCTCATTGAAGTTCACATTGTAAAAAATATTTCATGATAGATGATTTTTCATAATCATAATATATTTATCTCTAGTCATCATAAAAAATTTTTTGCTCATAATCACTAAATTTTCCACACATCTATTGTTAACATGATTCCTCCTAGTTTTAACCATTGACTAAAACCACAAAGTATTGTTTGACCAATAATAATCATAGTGTGAAACCACATAATCATGAAAAAATATTTATATGATATATAAATAATGAGACCTTATTTTCAATATAGTACACCTTAGGTTTATCCTAGGTCATTCATGGTCATCAACAATTAAAATCCTTCATGATGGTTCATAAATAGTTTGTGAATTATATCCCTTGGTGGTGTCAAACAAGGTGTGAAATAGGGCATGTTGTCATGCACTAGGTGATGATCGAGTCTAGATCAATGAACCCTTTTCATAGTTATTACCACTAGGTAAAATTATTCCAAATCCACATCCACTTGTAGTATCTAGACTGAGATGTAATTTCTTGGAAACCACTCACTCTATCCTTCACTAAAAATCCAGGATATTTCCCTATACTTAGACTTATCCTTAAACTTATCCTTATAATTACACTTAGGTTTCTCACTAATGTTTTATTATCATAGTTTCCAAAGGTTAACTAAACATTTTCTCTGATACCAACTATAGTGACCCAATCCTTTTACAGATATTACTAAGTTATTTTTAACATAAAAAATATATTAATTACTACCCAAAGTTCATGAGGCCTAGTGTCTTTGGAAGACTATGATCATAATACATCAAAGGAAACTAAAACATGGTGTCCTTATTTTATTCTCCATAGTGAGATCATAAAATCCATTCAAGATTCTAAATTTTCATATGATAACCTATGGAATACAAGAAATAAATTGGTTAGCTAAAAGGCCTTGTAAGGGAATAAACATGATAATGAGGCATAACATCTGAGTTAAAGGTATAACATGATATCCTAAAAGAGAAGGAATATAATTAATCAAGTGGAATCATAACATAAAAATAATGGCATAAAAAGATAATGTAAAAATAGTAAAGTTTAAAGGATATAAAACATGACATAAACATAAGTTAATGCTAACTTCTATGACAACATCACATTGTGGTTAGATTCCCACAGTGGATTAGGTTCACTTCTTAAACTCATACATGATGTCTCATGAGACTAAATCATTACCAAATGCATTGGTGGGATATATAATTATATTCCCAACCATCACATTAATTTCATATACATTCATATTCATTCCATATAAGGATATCAATTATAAGGCATAAACATAAGAATTACCCATGGAAAGAAATGGGTTGCATAATCTTTTATCAAAACATAATCAAAATAGATTTCTTAAAGAATGAATTTTAGAAATGATCATAAGGAATGTATTAACCCATAAACGTAAGGTTGAATAAGATAGGTATACATTTTAAATACATATATAAATAATTTTGAATCGTTCCATAACTTTATATAGAGATAAAGTGAGTTAGAGAGAGAATAGTCATAACCTGAAGAAAATGGTGGGTTGAAAGATCCCTTACATTGAGACCGATTTTTCACATGTGTTATTTATCTACATAAATAATAAAATTAAGTTAATTATTTAATTTATTAATAAAATTTTACAAGTTTATTATTTATTTTATTTTATTTTTTACCATGTCATATTCAATTACTTAACCAATTTATTTCACATCAAACTTTTTCACGATAAACATATCATATTCCCAAAACTGTATTGAGTTGACTAAGGAAAAAAGATAATGTGGATTCATCTAATCCAAAATGGTAAATGTAAAATTATTATTATTTTTATGAACAAATTATACCTTTTAAACCAACCATTACATATGGTTATGAAAAATGAACTACATTACAATCATGGAGACGGTAGGTCGTACGTACGCATGAGTAACGTTTCCATTTTTCAAAGATCATGATGGAAAGAAGGTAAGTGTTATTTTATCTTTACAGTATGATAATTATATAATAAATATAATATTATTTATTTAAATAATCTTACACATACCATCTATTTTATGTTTTAATAAAAACAAATCACATCGCTTTATGAGGCATTAGTTTTCCATACACACAAACATCGTTATCATTTATTCAACGGATGAGAATGTAAGAAAGTATATGATATATTTATTTTAAAGAATGACTAATATTACACTAATATAATATATAAACATATAATTAATCCTTATTTCCTTCCATGTAAGTCATAAGTGGAAAAAAAATCACATTGATTCGGAAGGCGGTAGTTTGCCAAACACACGAGCGACATTATCGTATTCTCTACAAAATGTAAAGTAAGAAGGTATATGGGATATTATAATTCCAAAAGTATAATTATATTATAAATATAATATTTATACATTAAATACATCATTATATCCATCTATGATAAGCTGAGATATAAATCTTATTATGTCAGTTTGTGAGGCGGTTGTCCGTCGTACACATTATCAACAGTTTTGTTTCCCATTTTAGGGAGCATGATATGGTTTTAGGTCATGACCATAACATAACAACATATTAGTATATATAATATAATAATTTTATTATACATTGATTTTTTTAATAAGTTTTTATTAATGTGGAATTGGAAATAAAATAAAACGCTCTGTTAAGGACGTTACCTCTTCTTCAGACAACTTCTTTGGGTTTACACAAAAATCCTTCCTAGGTTGTCTTTTTTATCAAAGAAAGGCTTTTTGGATGAGGAGAGTTAATTGATAAAGTTACATGGTTAGGTATTTTCTGAAAAAATGAGTTTTTTAGGTGTTTAAAGGATATGAGAGGGGTGTCCATTTATAAGTGGGGGAGAGGACGCAATGGAAACTTTTGAAAATAAATAATTATACATACATTTTTCACATTACAAAAGGATAAAAAATGAACAATTTTCAAACCTTATAAGATATATGGTAAAAATATAACCATAAAATAATAATTATTCATGTTTTGGGTAATTTTTAACCCTTATCTATTAATTTAAACCCCCCCCCCCACACACACACTACCACTTGGTAAACTCGTGTTTACCTTAACCCTGGTAAATAATTTTTAGTATTTTAACTATTCATTATTGTAAAAAGTAAGTTTATCTTAATAGATAATAAAAATTATTCTGATTTCAAATATGGAATCAATTTTTTCAACTTTAACTCACATAAGTGGCATAATTTAATTTAAATTTAAACCCATAGATTTGTTAAAAAATGGTTTTTCAAGAAATTTATTTTTTAAGGAGAAATGATCTCATTTTAACTATATGAAAATTAATCATAATTAAATGAATTTATATTTATATTTATATGTATATAATCTATATATTTAATTTAAATCATACCTCATTAGGTGTAATTTTTAATAATTAAAATGGACAAACATTATACACTTTAAAACAGTTTTCGAAAAAAAATGTGTTTTTAAGTCTAATAATAAACTTATAGCAAAATCTAGTGTAAAGATGACTTAAATTTAATTAATTGTATTTCATAAAAATAAATATTACATATTTTTATTTTAAATCAATTTAAATTATGTTAATTTTAATTTTCTTAATTTATTAAAAATAAATGAAGATTTTATAAAAATCAGTATTTTTAACTATTCACTGAAAAATTATATTTTCGGAAAAATAAAAAAATCCAACCAAAGTTAATATAAATATTATGATTTCATAAATTAATTATATTTTATAAAAAAATCTAAAATTGGAAATAAATTGTATTATTTTCTCACAGAAAGCTGTAATAAATCATTTTTTGAAGAGGACGTAATTTTTTGTAGAATAAAAATTATTTATTAAAGGTTGATGATTGTTTATTAAGAATTTGAAAATAAATTTATATTGATCAGTAACTTAATATATATATATAATATATTAGTTAATACTATCTATACACTCTAATTTAACAACTAGGTTATATCGGTCATGTTTAAATAATAATATTTTAATATTATATCACGGTCAGTTTAAACTTAGTGTTGCGTATAATACAAGATATAAAATAAATAATATTTATTTAAGGATAAATATGTTATAAATTCTTGAGGTTTTAATATGATTATTATTATCTACCCGGTGATGTCATTGGGCGTGTGATTTAACAAGGAATAAAATGTCATTTTAGCCTAAAATTAGAGTTTATATCCTCTAATCCCAACCTTTTGACACTAATTTTATTTATATTGATTTTTAGGCTATTTGGTGATAGTTTTTTATCCCCCCCCCCTTTTATATATGGTTATTTATATAGGTTGGATTCTTGGATCTCCATTGGATGTAATTTGGTATGTATAATCATTTCTAATCCATTTTATTCTCTTTTTCTCCATGTGTTTGATGCCTTATGAGGCTAGATCACTGGATATAACATAGACATAGAGAATTGATATTGTTTACATTGTATCTATTTTCTTTTGAATTCGATATCTTCCTCTCCCATCACTAGTATAGAAGCCAATGATACTTTCATCGTGATTTAGGTTGGTGTCTCAATCCAATGGTCTATCCTCTTGCATGCCTTATATTCATATGATTCACTTTGATTTCGGTTTATGAAATTGATGATTTGAAATCCATGGGAGGTAAAATTAATATTTATTGGAAATTAAATTATTTTCAAAAGGTATTTTATTTGATATTTTGTTTAATTTTAAATGATGGAATGACTCAAATATGGTTTTGAAATGGATTTTCAAGAAATGGGAACAATGTTTAATTGTGACATAAAATTTTTTATGAAAATATCATCTTTGAAATCAAATAATTGTGATTCAGAAAATGTTTATTGAAATGACATACCTTGGAAAAATTTAATGAAACATGATATTGGTTTATTGAATGGAAATTATATATATTATAATATTAGGGATGCCTTAGGGTATGGGAGAAACTAGACATATGAAAGACCTAGTGGAATTGTCTATCACTAGGGAAGGTTCCCATAATTCCATGGATTACTTATGGGTATCCTTTTTTAGGTACTAAGGTTCTTGAACATTAGGATGCAATTATGTTAGCTAGTGGACTTTTTTTTCTAAGTTGTTTACACCCTTGTGATGTGATTTTCTATTTGGTGGTTTTAGGATACATTATGTGATTGTTTATTTGATACGCACGTTGCTCACTTTATATGGATATGAAGGCTTGAAACCTATTTATTTCATTTTCTTATGAATCATGGATAAATTATATGTCATATTTAATTGTGTACTTAAATATGGAATGTTTTTTAAGGAAAACCAAAGGATGGTTTTATAAGGGAAATAATTTATTTTGAAGATGTTTTGAAATTAGTTTTATACAATAACTAATAAATGCACATGGATAGACATTATATAGATTTTTGTCTGTATCACACTGAGCTTTAGTGCTCACACCATACTTTTTCTTTTAGGCATTTGTAGCCTTGGTGTCACATGATATAGGTGCATAGAAGAGCGTCATGTAGAGGATGTCACTCTTGGATCATGTTGTATTTCAATGGGTTGGGATAATTGTGGCATATTGTCACATAGAGATAGACCCATGGGTTGATTCGGGTTCCATGTTGATGGTCTACAAGTTTTTCTATTTAGACCATGTTATATAGTTATTACATGTTACCTTTTATGATTTGGTTGTTTTTTATATATGATGTATCATGGATATATGTTTTGAAACTTTGTTTCTATATTATCACATGTCTATTGAGGTTTAAATTGTTCCAATATTTATTTCTTTTCAATTTATGTGCTTTCATTTCGAATGGATGGATTTTTAGGTTTCTAACTTACACTGCCTTGGAAAAGTGTTATCTTACCCTTAGAAACCCAACAAAATATACATATATACATACACATATTTAAGTTTGAATAGTTTTCATACAAATATGATATATATATTGATGATTTTATATGATTATAATAATATCTTACTATCAATAAAAATAATATATAAATATATAAGTGTGTATATAGGTTTTTAAAAAATATTTGTGCTTGTGTATATAATTTCTTAGTACTAAAAACTAGTACTAAGAAAAATTTTAGCATTTTATTTTTAACATTGAGAAGTTGTAACCTCCCTCATCCTAATAAAAAAATACTGAGAAATGGAAGGTTCTCTCAAAGGTAAAAAAAATAAATTGAACTGGGTTTTATTTGATTTATTTATTTTAATAGTAGTGATTTATCTATGCTATATTTATGTATTTTAATAGTAGTGATTTATCTATGATATCTTAGTGAAGAAAACTTTGATCATTGATTAGCTAGTAAAGATGATGGGTGTTCACTTTATTATTGTAAGAAAAAATATCACTTTTAAAACAATGATAAAATCCAACTATTAATTGAATCATTTATTTATATTTTATTTTATTTATATTTCAATGAAATTATATAGAGAATTTTTATTATTATGTCTTTACATAATTTGGAAACATTATAATTAAATTAAATAATCTTACTAGATTGATTTTAAAAAAATAAAAATTTAAAACATTAAGGTTGTGTTTGATTAAGAAAACATTTGATATATATATATATATATTAAACTTAGGTTCTCCAATGCACATGTGTAATCCCCTTAGGAATTTTTTACCTCCAAAAAATTTCACGCTTTTTACTTTCTCCCCTCCTGAATCTCCCTCTTGCCCCATTATCTCCCCCCTAAATCCTCTCCTGTTCGCATCCACTCCTCTCTACCTCTGCATTTGGATCGCCTCTCCTTCTCTCCCATGAATTGTTAGACCTTCTTGGAATTGCTCTCCAATATAGAACATATTTAACATTGGCCCATACTCCTTAAATTTCTCTCATGTTGGATTTTATCTTGTTAGTCACGCTGACTCCATTTATATTTATCGATTTCTAACCATCATATCGAGATTCTCCAACTACACTCTCTGATCCATGATGTTGATGACCTCAACACCTAATCTGGTCCCAAGGGTCCTACTTAGTGTTACTCCTTCACAAAAAATAATCTCCCAATTTTTTTCTCCCCTAATTTGATTTCTTGAAACCCTAATTTAAAACTCTAATGGCTATAAACTTTATTTATATTAAAAACTCAACATTATAGTGGTTCAGAAAATTATTTTGTTCAAGATAAAGGACTCCATTACTATTAAATGGTAACCTTATTATTTTCCATTACAATCTGCTAATATAAAATAATAACATTATTTATCTTAGCCTGTAGGTGTTTTCCCTATTCTAATTATTCCATTTCCATTATTCAATATACTAATTTTTTATATTTATACAAAATATTTTTTCTTTCTTAAGGTGTATATATCTTGTAATATTTCCCTCTAGTTATATGGGAATTATGATCCTCTTTCATTATGCATATTCTGTATACATATTCTATATAAATTATTAAGCATACTAATATTCTTTATATGTATAATGTATTCACCATTTTTATATTACACTACATTTTAATTTTTTTTCAAAATAATATTTATTATCTTCCTTGATGGTAATATTTACATATTACACTTCATTATTGATCAATTAAATCATGTTATAAATAGAAACTATTTATTTATATCATTATTTTTTATAATTGCATATATCATAGTAGAGAGTTATTCAGGTAAAGTTTCATGACTAAATTCGATCAATAGTAAATTTATTATATGTATGTCATGAATTTTTATTTTTTTCCTAATTTTTTAATTGGTAATCATTAAATAATTAATATTTAAAAATCCTTTAATTGACCTCATAGTTTTGAGTAACATTTTCATCATGATTTGATCATGAGAACCAATTAATATTGTCAATGTGCAGATTGGTCCAAAGTAATAAAGGTTGGAGGACAATTTTAAATAGGATGTGGCTTAGTTCTCTTGCCAATAAAATTTATCCAATGGAATTTAGGTAATATATATACCTCACTATAAGTCTTTTCATTACAAATATGATTTTAGTTGTTTATAAATTTATTATTTATAGGTATTTATAAAAAATAGTGTAGATTGTCTCCTTATTTTTATTATCATGGTTTTCTTATATAGAATGTTTTCATTATGAATCAATTATCTCTTTTAACCTCACCCAAAAGTAAATTTTTATTCTAAAAGATAAGAAGGATGTAATCAACTCAAGGAGGGTGAAAATTATACAAACTGAGTGAATTACCCCTTATATAGTTATTACAATATTGAGGTAGAGATCTAGTGAAATTATAAATAAGAATATATTTCTAACACTTCCCTTGTCAATCAAGGTGTCCATAGAAAAATTTCCTTCCCTATAAGTATTTCTCACATCAATGCCTCAGTCAGAGATCAACCTGCATTTCTTGATAAAGTAAGTGGGGTACCATGAGGTTATTGTTTTCTCCCAAAGAAGTTCAAGAAAAATTTTGGAGTCAGATTCCACCATAGAAATAACAATGTAGTGTAGGTTACACAAAGTAATCCTGTTACACATCACCCAAGCCTCCACACCAATGGAATTTCCTAACCCATAAAAATAACTGAACCCAAGAAGCATTGAGCCCCTATCATCCCTAAACATCCCACCTCCTAGCATCACCCCACAATATAGGATCCATTAACATTCAGTTTTAGTTCAATGGTTGGGGGAATACAATAGACCAAACTCTTAAGAATACCAAAAATAATTGGCATGGTAGGAATCACTCGATGTAGAAATAGATTCCCTTCTTGGAAAAATACATGCAAGTTTAGACACAAGAAACCTCACATGAACCTAAATGAAGTTAAATAAGAATCAGAAACCTTTTCTAACTCTTTTCCTTGCCTCCCATAACACTCACCACACAACATCAAAGACCATGCCTTGGATTTTTCTTCCCTAAAAATTATAGACATCCCCTTGAAACCAAGACTCCATGAATTCTACCAAAGAGTCTTCACTCTCTGGGAAACCCATACACCGACTCATGTAATTCCATATACTATTAGCCCATTCCCCTTTGAAGAAAAGATACCACACTATTTTGAAACTAGGGGCCTCACAACACCTGTAACGTTAGACGAAGGAGATGCACTTTCCTTGAAAATTTTAATCTATGGGAATGTCCTTATTCCTTAAACACCAAACCAAGAAATTTAGTTTCTCTAGGATTTCCTTTCACCAGATCATGTTAGCCCACACATCTCACACATAAGTTTCATTTATCTATGCACAATAACCCCATATATTGAATCCTCTAGTTGATGAATCTGAAAAAACACAACTATCATGATCCTCTATCAGCATAACAGCCCCAAATAGAAACTTTTGGTTCTTGATGAGCATAGATTGAGTTTTTTTTTAAATATGTTTTTTGAAAAAAAAAATATTTTGAAAAAAAATTCCTAGGTTAAAAAAATTTAAAATGGGTGTGAAAGGTCACAGGTACACTTTCGTCTTTCGGTTTAATCCAAAGGTGGCAGCATCGCTGCCGCCTTTCACCCAAAACCCAAAAAATACTATTTTAAATATTCTTTTTATATATTTAAATTTTTTATTTTTATTTTGTTTTGTTTTGTTTATATATATATATATATATATATATATATAATAAAAAAATTAGCAGAATTTATCTTCTATTTGATATCGGGTAGTACTTCCATTACAATAGTTTGGATTCTAATAGAAACCCTCACCCAGGGCTCCCATTTATAAGAGGGTTTTCCCTAGAAATCATTCCTCATTTCCAATGTGGGATTCAGGTTCTCCATTTCCTACGCAGAACATTCTGCATTTTTGATGTGGGATTATGATTCAAATATGTGGCTTTGAAAGAATATAAAATATAAACTATAGGACCAATATAAATAAAACTTAAAACATGGATTAAAAATATAAGAAATAGTAGAAAACAAAAATAATTTCATAAAAAATGTCGATAAAAAATAATTTATAAGCTTTTAAAACCACCTACTTGAAACTTAAAAATGTTTCAAGTATATGGATTTGAAAGACTATAAAATATAAACTATGAGAAAATTATAATTGAAACCTAAAAGATTGACTAAATATATAATAAAGAGTTGAAAAAAATAAATTTGTAAAAAAATTTGATGAAAAATAATTTATAAGCTTTCAAAACCACCAACTTGAAACTTAAAAATGTTTCAAGTATGTGACTTTGAAAGCCTATAAAATATAAACTATAAGACCAATATAAATGAAAATTAAAAAATTGATTAAATATATAAGAAATATCTGAAATGAAAAAATAATTCCATAAAAATATTTGTTGAAAAATAATTTATAAGCTTTCAAATCCACCTACTTGAAACATAAAAATGTTTCAAGTACGTGGCTTTGAAAGACTATAAAATATAAACTATAAGACCAACATAATTAAAAGTTAAAACAATGGTTAAAAATATAAGAAACTATTTAATTAGTTAATTAGTGATTATTAATAATTAATTATATAATAATTAATTTGTTAATTAGTAATATAATTATTAATTATATAATAATTGATTAGTTAATTCGTAATAATTATAAATTATATTTATTCATTATAATAAATAATTGGAAATTATTAAAAAATATTATATTATAATTAATTAGTTAATTAGTAATATGATTATTAATTATATAATAGTTAGTTAGTTAGTTAGTAATATAATTATAAATTATAATTATTCATTATAATTATTAATTATTACTTATTAAAAAATATTACATAATAAATAATTAGTTAATTAGTAATATAATTATTCTTTATAATTATTCATTATAATTATTCATTATAATTCTTAATTCTTAATTATTAATTTTTAATTATTAATTTTTAATTATTAATTATTAATTATTAATTATTAATTATTAATTATTATTAATTAATTATTAATATAATTATTAATTATATAAATATTATTTATATAATACTTAGTTAGTTAATTTGTAATTATTAATAATTAATTAGTTAATAATTAATTAGTTAATTAGTAATATAATTATTAATTATATAATAATTAATTTGTTAATTAGTAATATAGTTATTAATTGTATAATAATTATTTAGTTAATTAATAATATAATTATTAATTATATAATTAGTAATTAGTTAATTATAAATTATTAATAATTAATTATATAATAATTAATTAGTTAGTTTTTTGAGAAAGATAGAGTCAAGTCCCTTTTTAGAATTATTTAATTATTAATAAAATTATAAAATATAATTATTCATTGTAATTATTAATTAGTATTTATTAAAAAATATTATACAATAATTAATTAGTAAATTAGAAATATAACTATTAATTATAAAATTGTTAATTAGTTAATTAGTAATATAATTATAAATTATAAATTATTCATTATAATTTTTAAATAGTAATTATTAAAAATTACCATATAATAATTAATTAGTTAATTAGTAATATAATTATTCATTATAATTATTCATTATAATTATTCATTATAATTATTCATTATAATTATTCATTATAATTATTAATTATTAATTAGTAATTTGTATATTATTAATTATTAATTAGTTAGTTAGTAATATAATTATTAATTATATAATAATTAGTTAGTTAATTAGTAATTATCAATAATTAATTATATATTAATTAATTTGTTAATTGGTAATATAATTATTAATTATATAATAATTAATTAGTTAATTAGTAATATAATTATTAATTATAATGAATAATTATATTATTAATTATCTAATTAATTATAATATAATAAATAATTAATAATTTTAATTAATAATTGTATTTATAATTAAATAATTAATTATTATATAATTAATAACTACTAATTATAATTAATAATTAATAATTAATAATTAATAATTATAATGAATAATTATATTTAATAATTATATTACTAATTAAATAATTAATAATTAATAATTCATAATTAATAATTAATAATTACTAATTAATAATTAAAAATTATAATGAATAATTATAATTAAAAAATATATTACTAATTTACTAATTATTTATTATTTAATCAATAATAATATTACTAATTAACTAATTAATTATTATATAATTAATTATTAATAATTAAAATATAATAATTATAATGAATAATTATAATTAATAATTATATTACTAATTGATTAATTAACTATTATATAATTAATAATTATATTACTAATTAACTAATTAATTATTATATAATTAATAATTATATTACTAATTAACTAATTAATTATTATATAATTAATTATTATATTAATAATTAATTAATATATAATTAATAATGATATTATTAATTAACTAATTAATTATATAATTAATAATTAATAATTAATAATTAATAATTATATTACTAATTAATTAATTAATTATTATATAGTTAATAATTATATTTCTAATTAACTAATTAATGATTAACTATTTCTTGTATATTTAACCCATGTTTTAGGTTTCAATTATATTTTTCTTATAGTTTATATTTTATAGTCTTTCAAAGCCATATACTTGAAACATTTTTAAGTTTCAAGTAGGTGGTTTTGAAAGCATATAAATTATTTTTCATCGAAATTTTTTATTAAATTCTTTTTTTCAACTATAACTTATATGTTTAATCCATGTTTTAATTTTCATTTATATTGGTCTTATAGTTTATATTTTATAGGCTTCCAAAGTCACATACATGTAACATTTTTAAGTTTCAAGTTGGTGGTTTTGAAAGATTATAAATTATGTTTCATCAATATTTTTTACAAAATTATTTTTATTTTTGACTTTTTCCTATATGTTTAGTCCATGTTTTAAGTTTCATTTATATTCTTCTTATAATTTATATTTTATAGTCGTTCAAATCCACATACTTGGAACATTTTTAAGTTTCAAGTAGGTGGTTTTGAAGGCTTATAAATTATTTTTTATCAACAGTTTTTATGAAATTATTTTTGTTTTCAACAATTTCTTATATGTTTAATCCATTTTTTAAGTTTCATTTATATTAGTCGTATAGTTTATATTATATAGACTTTCAAATCCACTTATTTGAAATAGAATCCCACATCAGAAATACAGAATGTTCTGTGTATGGAAGAGATAACATGAATCCCACATTGGAAATGCAGAATGATTTCTAGGGCAAACCCTCTTATAAAAGAGAGCTCGGAGTGGGGGTTTTCATCAGAATCTAGACTATTGTAATGGCAATATTGCTGGATATTAAATAATAGATAAATTCTTCAGAAAATCTTTTGTTTTATTATATATATATCAACAAAACAAAACAAATGAAAAAAATTAAATATATAATAAAGAATATTTAAAATAGTAAAAAAATTGTGTTTTGGGGAGAAAGGTGGCAGTGCACCTGCCGCCTTTGGACATAAATCGAAAGGCAGCACCGCGCCTACCACCTTTCACACCTATTTTCAAAAAAAATTAACCTAGACATTTTTTTTAGAAAAAAAATCAGAAAACATATTTAAAAAAAAGTCACGTAGGTTTGATAATATCAAGAAATTTAAAATATTCAACAAAAGACGACTCTGGCCCCAGGAACCCTGGGTAGTGCAATGTCCATCCCACCCAATTATCATTCCAAAATATTATATCTCCACATCACATTACCCAATGCGTCTTATCATTAAGTATATTCAAATGATCCATCATACAATACACAAGCCTAGACTACCCGCTCGAGCGAGTATTCCACCCTTTCCAATCTATCATGTGCCTAAATTTCATGAAATTATCCCAAAAATACTTTTCATCAACAATATCCCAAGCTATTATCTCTTTCATGAACAACACGGATTCTAATATACTTTATAATATGATACCCCCTCCTCTATTAGCCTCTCCATCCTTTCCCAGGAAGCTCCATGACATTTCCCTATCTGGTTGGTGCTCTATATGAAGGACATCATAATTTTCTCTAACTTATTGATATTCCCCTTGGGTGCCTTGATCACTAAAATGGTGCTCATGGGAATTGATGTAGGGATTCTATTAATTAGAGTGATTCTTCCCCCAAATGATAAAAAATGATTCTTCCATATCTGAATCTGACCAACAATTCTGCTAATAATACCTTCAAAGAAATCCATCTTGATCCTGCCATCCAATATAGGGGCTCCATGGTACTCCATCAAAAAGTTACATTTTTTTATATGTATTTTATCCTATATGGTCTTCCCACGCCTGATCAATAACTTTTTTGAGATATAAACACTACTTTTTCCATGGTAAATACATTTCCTACTCCAAAATCCATACTCAACCATGAGTTTAATGAACCCATTGATTAAATTCTTCTATCTCTTGATAAAAAATAACATGTCATTCACAAACATAAGATGAGTCATGACTCCAGCCCTTACTCTATATCTAAATGGAAATATATTTTCTTTATCGATAATACACTTCACATTCCTGGAGAGTGTATTCTATACTAGAATGAAGAGACTAGGTGATGTGGTATCTATTTTTTAGAGACCACACATAGTTTTGAAGAACCCAAATCCCTTCCCTATAATCCAAATAGTAATCCAAGGAGAAGTAAAGAACCTAAATAATAAATCACAAAGTAATTCACTAAATCTAAATCATCTCATGACCATAAAATTAAACCTCACTATATATGATCATATGCATTTTCAATACCCACCTTGATCATAATATTGGATCCAAATAATCTAATGTTAATATCATCCACCAATTCATTAGAAATATTGATCGCCCCATGAATGATTTATACTAAAATGATTCAGTGCTACTCCTTAGATATGATCCTCAACAGAACCTTCCCTAGTCTTTTTTTTAGTATGTTAGACAAGAATTTGTAAGAGAAGTTACACAAACAAATCAGATGATATTGGTTGAGAGACTTTGAATCTTTCACCTTCTGGATCAAGACCACTATCGACACACATACTAATCAAGTGATAACTTCTCCTTTGAATAAATATTGAACTGAATCAATCACTTAGACTTTGATGATGTCTCATACCACTACATAGAATGATCTTGGGATCCCATCAGGTCTTGGTTCACTTTCTGAACTCAAGCTAGATACTGCATTCCAAATCTCCTTCTCACCTAAAATGGAATACATATCATCATTATCAATGTACTCCACTGGGTGAGGGATGTTAAGAATAATGTAGTCATTAGAATTCTTATCTGGATGCCCCTACCTTATAGCCAATTTTTCTAGTGAGAAGCTCTTCAAAATGATCCACGACAAGATTCCCTTCCACATTCACATCATCTGTTTAAGAACCATCAGAAATCCTAATATTAATCCTCCTTATCACTT
Source organism: Viscum album (assembly GCA_963277665.1). NCBI lineage: Eukaryota > Viridiplantae > Streptophyta > Magnoliopsida > Santalales > Viscaceae > Viscum > Viscum album. The sequence goes on from OY728125.1 coordinate 1,428,609,300, forward strand.
TCTTTTATTTAAATAATTCCTAAAAAAATTTGAATTTTGATCTTCCACCCTAAGATAATGAATTATCAATCTATATCTAGTAGTTCTTTTAATTTCTAACATTTTTTATCCAAAGCACCTTATTTTTTACCCAAAAGGAAGAAATAATCATCATCCTAATTCTCCCAAAGCTTCTATTCAATCCTATATATATATATATCTATTTTATCTCATAAATTTAAGATAAATTATTCTTATTCTTTGAATCCCATACCTAGAGGTCCTTTTTTAGGCATTTGAGATAATCAGAAAGCACCACCCATACTGATCCATGCACTAGTTTCATCTTGGAATCACAAACAACTTGCATGAAACTCTCATCATGTTCCCAACCGGATGATTATAAGAAATGATTGTTACTCTTATCATATTGATTTAAGTTCACCACCAAAAAAGAGTGATCCAACAAGTGTTTTTTCAAATGATTTACATAAGCTATGGGAAAATAATTTATGCCTTGAATGTTAGTCATGCAGTGGTCAAGACTACTCTAGATCCTCCTACCCTTCTGATTATTACATTAAGTAAATCAGTTTCTTGAGAATACCAAGTCCAGTATCCCATTATTAAAAATGAACTCCCAAAAACCATTCATTGAACTAATCATGAATTCTTACCCTCACTTCTTCTCAGACACCTCACCTATAGATTTTAAATCACCCCCATGAACAAATACATGCTTATTGGGTTGAATCCAGAGAGATGATACCATATTATCCTTCTTTTTGATGTGTCGCAACTGACATAAATGAAATAGGGTAATAGTTCCACTCCCCCTATTAACTTTGATAGTAATATATTGTGAAGATATATCAACATGATCAACAAAAACATTATTCCTCCAAAGGATCTAAATATAAGAGTTTCATGGGGCTCTATGCATTCCATTTGATAAGCCAGTACATGAGATTTATTTGATAGAAAAGTGCTTTTCTCCTAGTCTGTGTGACCCCTATCATTCAAATAATTAAGTTGATCATTAAAAAAGATTTTCGGTAGCCTTACGGCTAGTGAATATAAATGATTGATAAGTTGAATGAGAGGTAGAGGTCACCTCCTTGAGCTTGGACCAAGTAAGACAATGTCCTTTAAAAGGAGTGGTCACCCCCTTCTAGTTACCACTCTTCTAGGGACCTTTGGATTCCACCCCCTCGGCATCATCACCAACCAAAATAAGATTAAGATGATTGCAATATAAAAATGATGCTTATATAGTTATGCAAGTTATTTTTTATATTATACTTGATATATATATATATTACCCTCTCTATTTAATAACATTCATTATTAAATTTCAGGTATATGTATCGCATATTATCTAAATATATACAATGTTATTTTTCCTTAGTGCTTTGCAAAGTTCAAATCACAATTCACTGTCAACTATATTGTTATACGGTTTTTTTACCTTTTTCACTTTCTAATCATTTTATTTATTTTTCAATTTTTTTACACAACATGAACTGGTTCATTATGATATATATGTTTTTCACACACAGACTCACACACACACACACATATATATATCCTCAGAATAAATATATATATATATACACACATAATAATAATTTCAGAACATATATATACTCTAAAAATATATTTATATAACATACATACATACATATATGTATTCTGATATTATTTTCACATTATATATATATATATATTGAAAACTTATATTCCAATTTATACAAAGTATATATATGTTTTTCAAAAAAAATAGAGAGGGTGATGAAACAAGGAATTATCTTAGGTAATTTTAAGCTGGTTTTTTTTAGTTTAAGTAGCCTATTGAAACTTGGGATGAAAATTATCATTTAAAATTTTTAATTGGAGGTACCATTATATCCTTTTCCTAATACTTCCAATAATCATATTTTTTTCATTTTTAAAGGACCAAACTTCAAATTTCATCACTAAGAACTATTCCTTCATCATATTCAACTATTCTTTTGAATTTGAAAATGATAACATGACGTATGTGTTGGTTTTAGGTGTAGTAAAATCACCAGTTTGTGAGATTTTTATTAAAATTTTATTTAATATTTAGTTTTCCAAAACCCATAGTGAGGATATTTCATGTTAAATTTATAATTAATTTATTTAGATCTAAAGAAAACAAATATCTTTTCATAGTAACCTTTATTTGTTGATGTTTTTTATCTTAAAAAACACCATTTTCAAATTTCCTTTATTGATATTTGAGAATACAAGGGTACAATCCCTCTAACTGTGATCTACACATGCTCCTTTGATCTCCAAGAAACGTTAATTGACTTCTGCATGCTAGCATAGTGAATAAATTTTCATGTGTCAATTATGTTGATCACTCATACTTTAATATTAAAGGAATATCTCTTATGTTTCGAATTCTTGAGAGGAAGAGGGGAATAAGTTGAATTCAAGAGAGAGAGAGGGATAGAGAGATAGAGAGAGAAGTTTGTTTTGTACAACAATTCTCTATTCTCAGCATTTCAATTAACCCTACACAATAGATATAACCATTTATTTATAGAGATAGGGTTTATGTTAAAATAATATTTAATTTCCTACTAGACCATAAATAATATATTTACCATTATAAAACCCCAAGACATAAAATAATTATAATTTTATTGTAATTTTATGATTTTTTCTAACTTACGCAGTGATGAATGATAACTTACATAGTGATGAATAATATTTATCGGCTTTCAAATAAATATTCATCATTGTACATGATCTGGATATATTCGAACTCCTAGGAATTTGAATACCTGAATAAAATTATTTTATTCGCTTAAATAAATATTTTACTCACAAGCCAAAAAATAAATATTTTTTAAAAATTCAACAAATAAAAGATATATTTTATTGAGAAACCAGTGACAAAATATTTATTAAATATATTCATGAAATAAAATGAATTGTTTATTAATAAATAAATATTTATTTATTACCTTGTGAATATCAGTGATCAATAAAAATTGAATAAAATTATTCATCGGTCTTGAGAATAATATTTATTCCAATAATTAAATTCAAATAAAATTTAATCGTGATCAATAGAAATGCATAGTGTGTAACCCTCTAGGATTCTTTCTTATTGGAATTAGAAAGGCTTCCCTAAAGTCCAAGATTAATATCTAGAAATAGATAAAGTAACCCAAGAGAAATAACTTAATGTCTCAATAATGAAAACCACATATGAATGCTCACTGTGTAATATAATCATTTTTTCTCAATATCTTGTCAAGAAGGTTGCATATTTGTGTCATCAGCCTATTTTCTCAGTGAATCTTTTTTTACTATCTAAAATAAATATCGTTACAGCATGGCCATGGAATTTAAGTGGAAATTATATTTCATAGGGATGAGATATCAACTTCTATAAAGATAGAAGGGAAAATCCTTCTTGGAATTATCCATTAATAACATGTCATTCATGACACACCCAATAAACCCTATCTTTCCATGAACATATATCATCATGGTTTTCATCAAAAAATATAAGTGCACGAGTCATGAAATAAATTAATGATAATATTAAAGTCTAAATACCATTACACATGAACACAAATAGGAATACCAGATGACACCAAAACATATAGAATTCCTACTAGTGGGTTTGTTCTCATAACCTCTCATCTTGGATATTATTAAGTGAAAACTTCATGAGATGAAGTCTCATCTACTTAATAATACTCACACATGACAGTATATATAATATTTTTTTCATCATAGTATGTTATCCAACCATAGAACTATATTTTAACAATATATTCCAGGAACTTCACAGCTCTCTTCATAGAGGGGAACTGTTATGACCTTATCAATGTGGTAGAAACCCTAGGACATTATCACATCAATGTTATATAGAAGAAAAATCGATATGTGATAATATATTTAAATTAATATTCACTTCTTTGAATATACATATATTCTAAATTACAAAGTAGTTTCCTCTAGGGAACCTACTCCAAAAAACACCTACTTACAATAGAGACAACTGCTAATGATTGGTTAGTTCTTACGTGTAAAAACATGATTCCACTGAGTATGGCTACAGAAATTATGCCTATCATGTTTTCATGGTTAGGGTTGGAAAAGCCAGATGTTTTATTGGTGAATCTGTTTATTACAACATTACTATCCTGATAAGATCCATCAAGTAGTGATATAACTAAGTATCCACCTATTATTACCTTGTCATAATCTTGAAATTTTGACCAAATATATAGTCAATACTTATCATGAAATTATGAATTTATTTCTTTTGGTATAACCTAAAATCAAAATAGGACATTGCTAAACCACTTCTTAAGCTATGTCAGAAGGAAAAACATACTTGGATATTTTGGATTTGGAATCCATTGGTTTTAATAAGTTTTTATTTTATATTACTATAAAATTATTAGTGAGACTATATGAAATTGAACTAAATAAAGATAAGTGTTCAATTACATTGATCACTAGTATTCTTACTTCTCCAGACACTAGTAACTCATCTAGTTCTACTTTTCAAATTATTTTTGTATAGTTTTAAATGTAATTATATTAAATTGTGTTGGTTTTGTTTGATATTCACCTATTATGATTTATACATTAGTAATATCAAAATTCAGTACATATCATGGAATGTGAGATGAATTCCTAGCACTTAAGTTTGTGAAATTATTTTAATCTCCATAATCTCTTCATATGTTCATGAATGTATTACTGTAAGGATTATGTTCCAACAAAAATTTGGTCTTGAATTTTTTTGACATGTATTTTTTAAATACTTATAAAATATATGTACTATAACTAAATTAATAAAACACATGGATCTATATTATATATCTTGTTCTCTATAATATGGTTACTTCTTCAAATTATATTTAGAGAAATTTTCATTCCTTGGTCTTAACAAATTGGTAAGACACAACATTTGTTTTCCATATGTTATCAACATATCTAACTTGAAAACTTATAGAACTCCCACTAGCCTGATAGAGACACATGTCACTCATTCATTTCCAAATTAATATTCTATAACCACTATGCATGATTTATTTATAAATGGATTTATGTAATATTTATATCTTATTTTCATTTATTGATGTCACTAATGTTTTTATTTATGACTAGTAGACATATATCATACAGTATCCTTTTGGTTTATTTATATATAAATATTCCATAAGTATTCCTCTAAATAATGTGGTCTTTACATTCAATATCCCAATATGATGATCATAGAAGTATTCTTTGAAAATCAGAATTTAAAAAGTATTTTATTCGTGAGGATAGGTGAATAATTTTTGTCATGAACTAAACTTTTAATGATCAATCATTCTTTATTGGTATCATCTTCTACCATTCATTCCCATTTTCCCTTGAATAATCACTAGTAGTGTCAAGTATTACAAACATTCAAAATACAGAGTCCCAAATCATGATACATGGATTCCATTACTTAAATTTACATATACTTTTCAACCATATAATATGAAAATTTATTGATTCTTTATAGAAATTGGTATTCTAAAAATAATAATATATGTATCACCCATCATGGCGAACATGAACCACCTATTTGGTTATGAATTCATATACAGTATGTGTCTCCAGAACTACTCCTACCACAAAGCTCAGTGGAGCCATGTATTCATATTCCAACTCATGTGAATCTAGAGCCTTAACTCTAGAAGTTAATTTTTATCCCAATATCTTTAAAAAGATAGGATTACTTTATGGAAATATAGTCAATCTTGACTAGATGTTAATATCCTTATTGTCTTTAGGACCATTAACTCAGATGTACCTTAGTTTTTTGATGTTTTTTTGTAGCTAAGGCTAGATTTTAACAAACGGTTTTCAACAAAAACTTGTGGTAGTGTTATAGTTGATTCATATCATATCTCATTTGATTTTATATTCATTAGACAATAAAGTTTTTATATGTTTAGTTTTTCACTTCTATTTACAAAATATATCTTAAAAGGGAATAATGGAAGATTTGAAATATATACAAGACTCATAATTTCTATTCCTTTTACTACCATCATAACATTGATGTATATAAGGAAATGTGAGTTAGGGATAACCATTACTCCACATATATGATCAATGATTACATGGAAATATATACTCCGACAATCCAGCTTGGAGATTCCTTTTACTAAGTACACACATTTAATTCACTCATCGTTTCTAAAATTTCTCATGAAGTATATGAAGTTACCATTAGATTTATAATAGTTTATATGGATATGTTAAACTAACTCTAAAATTTTTATGATGTTTTTTTATTTAAAATGTTTGTTTATTTAGAAAATGATAAGTAGTTTTTTGTATATTTAGTATCTTAGCTCAATTGATACAAAAATACTATAATAGAAACCCGTGTTTTTCCCATGAGGTCAGCAACCCACGTTTTCCCCATGAGGTATTTTCCGAGTGGTACCTATTGGTTGTACCCCTCGCTCTCCATGGGAACTGGGTCAGGCTCGAGTTCCACCAGACTCGGACACTGTGCATATTATGCACAGGGCGATTCAAATCCATTTCTTAGCTAGGGAGTGTGGAGCGCACCTGGGCTTGGTCAGGGCCCCTTGCTGGGATTCAGTGTTAGCAAACCATGTTTTTCCAACAAGCATGTACCCGAGTGGTAAGGGCTCCTGCTTGGCATCCAACAGACCAAGGTTTAAAACTGGGTGGAGTTGAATTTTTGGGGTATTGTAGTAGTACTGTAGTAAACTATAGAAAGTACTATTCAGTACTGTAGTAGCTGGAACTATTCATCTGATTTGGGCCTTTACGCCACTAGTTTGGGACTATAGGTATCAAGGGCCTTCGGTCATCAAATGCCTTCAGGACTCAGGGACTTCAGGCAACAAAGACAATGGATTATCCCAGTTAACACAGTGTAGGCCCCAGAATAGGATCAGAGCAATAAGATTAGCAGTCACTAGAAGCAGAGCTAATCGGATTGGAAGAATGAGAGGGTATGGCAACCACCATTGGGATTAGGCACCATGCAGCTTTGTATGGGGCAATGATAGTCGATCAGAAAGGAAATGTGGGGAGTTAGGCGATCAACGTTGAAGAATATAGGGAGTGGCAGTTCTATTGGGTTGGGCCTATGGGCCATGTGTTGATCATGGTATGCCTCTTGGCCTTTGGGTCGTGTATTGTAGGTCGTGTCGGGCCTTGGGCCTTAGGCCTACAGGTCATGTACAGGTTCCCCTTCATCCCTTAGAAAAATGGGATTATCCATAATAAAATAAAAATAAGTCCCTAGGGTCATTTAGGCATGAATCAATCCATTTAACAATGATAAATAGTGATATATCCTTAAATGATATAGGAATCAGTCCTTCTCATATCCTTTTGAGTTCACTCTATAACATTTCTATTCTTTTTCTTTTCTTATATTCAAATACATGTATGTTTCAATAATATTGTATTTAATATATAAGAAGAAAATAGAAACTTTACGAATATACCTAAAGTGGATGAAACTAATTTCTTCTTCAATTCATTTCAATTTTTTCCAGTGTCCATTATTTGCACATAAGAAGAAAATATCCTCATATTCTTTCTTCTTCCTTTGAATATTTTGTATCTTTAAAGTACACCATAAAGGATATTTTTTATTTATATTATTCATGGGAAATTTAGACTTTTCTTTTAAAATTTTCACCATAAGGGGTGGAGAAACTGGATTCAACCAATCCTTATTCTCCTGGTGAAGTATGGACAAAAGTTTCTTTAGTGACTTATCCATTTTATTTATCCAATCTTGGACAAATAAGGATAATCATTGTGGTAAGAATAAAAATATAATATTAATGGATAATTTATTATCTAATTGGAAGTATAATTTCTCTAATTGATCAATATACCCCAGCATTTTGAAAGCATTATTTGTAGCTATATTGACTTCTTCTAGTTTACACGGATATAGTGTGTTTCCAATCTTATTTATTTAAAACATTTCCTTATCTTTATTAAGATAAATAAGATGATATATTATGGTGTAAGTATCCATGTCTTTATGTTGTGTCATAAAATCTATGAACATAGTTGATGGAATAATACAATGGACAAAGGAAGTATCCTAAATATATCTTTGGTAGGCATCCTTGTCACATTCACTCACCTTCTAGGGTGGTGGAATAGGAATATGGACTTCTAACACATAATACAATTTTTATGATAATAATGCATCGCATAAATTATTGTACCGTATCTGGAATTTTTTTTAAGGATATACCCCGACATAAGGAATGATTCCACTAATTTCATTATATTCTTTCCGTTTTTATACAATAATTAAAATAGATGATTAGTACTTCACTTGATTACAAATTATCTAAGTCATAATAATAATATTAATTATATTAAGACTCCCTCTATTTTATCATGTCTCTATAGCCCTCACCATTGGACTTGTAATGTCCAGTTGTGAGAATATTCTAGTGGAAAGGATCCATATTACCTTTCTTAATGATCTAGATTTTGGACATGAAAACCATAAGAAGGTTTTAGGTAAGAATTCTTTCCAACTATGGGCTTGCAACTCCTTGGTCCAATGATTGAACTCCCCAATCCTAAAATCCTGACTTATATTTCCTCAACAGTTGCCTCCAAATTTGTATTGAACATACTTTTTCCATTAAATTCAATACATGTTTGGTTAATTAAACTCAAAACCTCTCATGAGAACTCCCTAATAAAATTAAGTGTCCGTAATTTGGCCATGAAAATACTTTGTTCTATAGTTTCATTCTGAATCAAGTAATGGAAGGCGTAGATAGACATAATATTAAGTTTAGGGATTTTAATTTATTATGGATAAATTTTATCTTATTTTATCCATTACATGTCTTGTTAATATTAAGTGGATTTTACTTCATTTAACTAGCCATTTTGGATAAAACATTTACATATAAAACATTTATTTAAATTCCATAATTGCACATTAATTCATTTATTTATGTGATCGTAGTCTTATATCCATGCAATAAATAATTCATAGACATGAATAAATAAAAAATTAAATGAACCAATTGTGAAAATTTATAACAGTTGATTTATTGAGCAGACAATAAATCAACCTTTAACCTTGGGGAATAAATTCTTTTTCTATTCTTGGCATGAGTTTTAGCATTCCACCTATCAACCTTTGTATCACTTGAGTTGTCATTATAATGGTTGTTTCTTGAACCAGCTCCATATGCCTTAGGATACTCCATTAATTACAAGTATTTATTACTCACATACAGGTAAGGGGAACTAAATGATTAGTTAAAGGGGGTTAAATAAATAACCTTTGACATGTATGTCCTATATAATAATGGAGGGAGTCATGACTCATAGGCCATAAATTTAATTTAATAATTAATAATTACAAAATCATGTAATAAATTAAATTAAATTAAATCCAAAAAATATATAGGCCGCGGTCAAGCTCATGATTGGTCAAACATGAAACAAATATTCAAAAATATATGACTAAAATTCATTTCTTATTCATTATTTATTATTGAGATAAACGATTTTACATTAATTAAATAATTAATTCTATTTCAACTTAATGGCCATTAGAATTAATTTAAAGACACACATATTTATGGAAATCATGAAAAATAAATAGAAGAACCAATTATTATTGATTATTATAGTAAATTAACTTAGTATTTAAAATTATTTAAAACCATTATTAAAATTTTAAACACATAATGTTTCAATAAAAGAAACATGGTTTTAATGATGCACTTTTCAATTTAATGTAATTTAATTATATCATTTATTGGGAGACTACACGACATGTACTATCTAGCTACACGCTATGTACCTTAGTTGTCATGTATCCAAGTTACATGCCCAGTGTAATGTCCCAACCTGGGTGCCACACATCGGTGCCCTAAGCCGGTCAGTTACATGTCTTCAGGCATGCCTCCCCATACACTAGAGGTTTTTGACTACCGACGAGGGTCTAATATATCAACATGAGGATATTATATCCTCTTTATAAAATCATCTTAGTAGAAGAAATAAATAAGCAGTAATCAATGGATAATAACCATAAACTAGAAAAAGCAGTGTCATGTGATGACTAAAATAGGAATACAATATTCAAACAAAAATAGTAGATATGTCATGTCAAGTATGTGTCAAGTGTCAAATGAAAAACCCAAAAATAAGGTACTAATAACTCCAAGAAGGTTCTGACAACAATGTTGGTTCCCTCATCCATGATCCATCCTGAATCAGCCATCTAACGTAGGGATATTACTGTTATCATGTCCTACAAACATGAATTCTATTCAGGTACTGATCTGGAAGCCTAAGTAGGGTGTGAGTATAACTCAGTAGGCCACCACCAATGGAGTCTAAAACAATATCCTTTTAATAACATTCTATGAAGTTTTATAAAGAATAATTTTCAATGCATAAAGTAAAAAGTTTTCACATTGCATTATTCTTTAATTAACCACATAAACCCCCAGGTTCCTAAGGATTCCCAACGGAGTCTAAAAAATATCCATTCAATAACATTGTATGCAGTTGTATAAAGAATAATTTACAACTCATAAAGTAAAAAAATTATCACATTTCATTATTATTTAATTAACCACATAAACCCCCGAGTTCCTGAGGACACCTGAACCCTCAATATCTACTTCATCCCTTGTCAGAGTCTGAACCATATCACAATACCATGATTATCATTTATCATTTCATTTCAAATCATATCATAGCCAATTGAAACCATAGTCTAATGAAAAAATCATGGGTGTAGAACAACATGTCTAACATCCCATGGGTATTTGGAGCCCCTATCCCTATCCCAAACCTTAATATAACATGGGTATTTTGAGCCTCAGTCCCTGTCCTATGCTTTTTAACTCATGTGGGTATTTATAACCTCAGTCTATTCCCCACACTCATTATCTCGTATGGGTATTTGGATCCACAGTCCCTAAACCAAACTCATTTATCACATATGGGTATTTAGATCCTTAGTCCCTATCACACACTCGTATATAACATATCACACATATATCACTTAATTATATCACACCAATCAAGGTTAAACAACATTTACCCTCTTATCACACTTCACATCGTGGAATACCATTTCTATTATCAAAATAAACATGATTTAATACTTTAATCACATGAAATAATATTAAAATTCACCATTAATCCATTTATCATCATTTCATCATATATTGCATTAACTCATTAAGGGTATGCTAACCATATCATAATTCCCATTGTCAATTAATTTTTAAACATACTAATTGACCAATTACTCAAACTCATTAATTAACCAAATCAATATTAAATTAATCAATCAATTCCACAATCACAATATTCCATTAATTAATTTACCAATTAATTAATCCAATTCCACCAATTTAATAATCACAATTAACAAAATTTAGTTTTCCCTTATTCAGCTCATTTCATGATTTCATAGAAAATCAATTAATTAAATCCATGATTCCATAAATAAATCAATCAATTTATTTATTTAATTCAAGATTCAATTTTCAAACATGTCAATTTAAATTTTATAATACAAACATGAAATTGGAATTCAAGACTATAGAAATTGAATTTAGACCACCTACCTTAAAATTGGTGATGAATGTTGGTTTGAGTGCCCTCAAGAACCCAAGGGTTTATGTGGTTAATTAATGAATAATGAAATGTGATAATTGTTTACTTTATGCATTGTACTTTATTATTTATGCAATTTTATGGATTTTTATTGTTTGGATGTTGTTTTAGACATCATTAGTGGTGGCCAACTGAGTTGTACTCACACCCTGTTCGGGTTGCCTGATCGGTACCTGGATATACTTTATGTTTATAGGATAGGATAAGGGGAAAAACCCTATGTTAGATGGCTAAGTTAGGATGAAGCATGGATGAGGGAACCGTACTTGGTGTTGGAACTCTCTTGGAGTTTTTAGGGTCTTATTTTTTGGTTTTTTAGTTAAAACATAACATATACTTGGAATAACATATCTACTATTTTGGTTTAAAAATTGTATTCATGTTTTAGTTATCATGTGATACTACTTTTTCTGGTTTATGGTTATTATCCATTGATTACTGATTATTTATTTCTATTTTTGAGATGCTTTGTTAAAGATTTTATAGTCTTCCCATATTGATATATTAGACCCTTGCTACTAGTTGGAAGCCTTTGGCATATGGGGAGGCATGTCTGGGGTCATGTAACCGATCGACTCGGGGCATCGGTGTGTGGAACCTGGATTAGGATGTTACAAATGGGGATTTGGCATGATAACTCGATTGGACTACATGGAGTGTACATGCTAGCAACACACCATGTATCTACATTTCGTGTGCTCGAGATAAACTCATGGGGTTATGTGTGTATCTTAGACGGACTACATGGCGTGTACAAGCCATCTATATGTCATGAATCCCTTATGTTGTGTGTCTATTGTTCTCACTAAATGGCTCGGCATGTATTTTCAATGTAGGAAATGATGAACTACACAATGTGTACACGACATACATGTTGTGTATATCATAGATTATCTAGACTATCAATATAACACTATTTTACAATGTATAATGACCACACATATTGTTTGATTTACACTGCTAACCAATTTAGACTACACAGTGTGTACACCTGCTACACGTTGTGTAATCCAACATCTCGTGTACTAGGTTGGCCTAGTCTACATGTGTTGTGTAATAAATTAAGCTAATGTAATTAACTTTTAAGCATGTCATGTATCTCATGACACATCCAGGTTCAGTGAACATGGGTACACGACATGTATTCTGGCTACATGCCATGTACCACACTTTTTTCAACAAAAAAATGGAACTTTCCAATGGCATCTCTGGTCATTCTTCATCTATTATTTGACCTTAAAGAAATTGAAACACCAAATGGACATTATTAATATGTCGATAACATTTTAATTCAAATTGGATTAAATAACGAATAATATGAAATGAAACATTCAACCATGATTTCATATATATCAATAATTAAATAAATAATTATAAATTTTAAGCATGACCCCTCTAATCACTTATTGGTTCTAGTAATAGTGAAATAATCAATTGGTGGGTGTTATATTAAAATTTATTTTAATATTTTGTTACTCGAAACCCCAAGCGATAATCTTTCACATTAAATTTATAATTAATTTATTTAGATATAAAGAAAATAAATACCCTGTCTTAGGATACTTTATTTGATGAAATTGTTGATCTACTGAAAGACCCTTTTCGAATATCCTTTATTGAAATGTCAGGATATGAGGTTATAACCCCTCTAATGGTGATCCAAAATTCCTCCTTTGGTCTCTGAGCAATTCCAATTGACTTTTGGGTGCTGGCATTGCTAATCAATTATCTTGCATCATTTGTGTTGATCGTTTGTCCTTTGATATATAAGAAATATCTCTTGTGTTTCTAATTATTTATAGGAAGAGGGAAAGCGGAGGAATTATAGAGGGAGAGATAGAGATAAAGATAGAAAATTATATTGTGCGTAATAATTCTCTATTCTCAACTTTTTGATTAACCCTACACAATAGACATAACCAACTATTTATAGAATTAGGGTTTAGGTTAAAATATTATTTAATTTTATACTATCCCTTAAATAATATAATGACAATTATAAAACCCTATGCTATAAAATAATTATAATATGATTTTAATTTAACATCAATCACTAACTTTCATAGTGATGTTGAATATTATTTATCAGCTTTCAAATAAATATTCATCAACGGACATGGTCTCGGTCCATTTGAACTCCTCGTTATTTATTTAATACAAAAATAAAATTATTTTATTCACCTAAATAAATATTTTATTCACAAACTATTAAATAAATATTTGTTAAATATTCAATAAATAAAATAAATATTTCATTCTCAAACCAATGAATAAATATTTATTATATATATTCATGCAATCAAATAAATTATTTACTAATAAATAAATAATTATTCATTACCTTGAAAATATTATAAATCAATAAAACTTAAATAAAATTATTCCACAGTCATGAGAATAATATTTATTCCAATAATTAAATTGAAATATAATTTAATAGATATCAATAGAAACACATAGTGTGTGACCCTCTAGGATTATTTCTTATTGGCATTAGGTCCAAGATTGTTATCTAGAAATGGGTCAAGGCACCCAAGAGAAAGGACTTAATGTTGTAATGATGACAACCACATATGAAAACTAGCTATGTAATATAATCTCACTACCTCAATATCTCATCAAGAAGGTTGCACATCTGTGTCATCAAACTATTTTCTTGATACATCTTTCTTTGACTATCTGAAATAAATGTTGTTACACTATGGCCATAGAATTTATGCTAAAATTATATTCCAATCAAAGGGTTGGGGTATCAACTTCCATATAGATAAAAGGGAAAAATCCTTCATCAACTTATACATTAATAACATGTCATTAGTGATGCACCCAATATACCCTACCTTACTGTGAAAATATGTCATCACATTTTTCGTTAGAAAATATACGTATGAGATTCAGGACATGAAATAATGATAATCTTAAAGTATAAGTACTATTATACATGCTCACAAATAATTCCACAAACTCCCCCCCCCCCAAGAGATATCATAATGAAGGGGGAGAGATAATGATCTCTAAGTCCTACCTCGAGTAGGCCTTGGATTGGTGACTAACACTGAGGATATGTAAAAATATCAAAAATAGAAGGCATTACCATCTATGAAAAAATATGATCAAGAGATAAATTGAATCAACTGCAAGAATCTTTGTGACATAATATAAAAGGAAACCAAAACCATACCATAATACATGTATAAATAAAACTGATATAGTTAAAAGTCCCCAAAGTAAATACCCAAAAGAAATGCTATAGTAGTGACATAGAAACTATCCTAAGGTATGAGCTAGTAATGTCCATCATGGTCCACAAAATCATCCTGAAAATCTAAAAATATTTTCATATACGTAGGGTGATCATAAAGGTATACTCAGAAGGATATCCAAAGTCTTTCATGAACATGTGATAGAAGAAGAATAATGCACCCATGAGAAAAAAATAACCAAAAGCACCTAAACATGACAAATATCCAATACCAACCTCACCATGGAATGATCAGCAAATAATGCAAGTCAATTATAATAACATAATAAGAATCATATAAATAAAGGGTACCCCACACCGCTTTCTCACTGATTTGACACTCTCACACCCCAACATAATGTGTCCTATAATTCCCATCTCTTTTAAATAACATATACCACCACCCCATGGCACGGTCATGTCACATCATGTCTGCAGACACCTAGAACACTGCCCCACAACATGGTCACATCTCATCTCACCTGCAGACACCTGGTCCATCACATCACAACCATAACCAAATTAGTTGGGTATTTTGAACATGAAGGACATCAACCTCATGTCCTCCTCCTTCCATACACAACACCAACCATAAGATGCCCCATGGTAGGGATATATCACATTTTTTCCAAACACACATGGTTCATCACCTAGTGCACTAATAGACCTCTAGCCATCATAGACTATACATATCTACTCAGCTATAAGAGAGAGTAGGAAAGAGAACGTATCTACCTATATATCTTCATTATGTGGATGTTGGGAAAAACACCCTCATGTGAATATATGGGTGTCACCATATAGTTCTCAATATGGGTTGGGTGTATATGGAAATCACATGTAATATACAACTATATACATATAGCCACACACAATCCTAGCCAAGGGGTTCGCAACAAAACACTAACAAACTCACAACATCCCTACTTCGTTGCCACCCCCAAATTCTAACACCACACAAACCACAAGCCACATCTCACACTACCAATCAAATCCATTATCCAACTCATTCATTTCATTATTAAGCATCAACCACATTTAACCACATAACCCATCATTTATTTATTAATTAATCATTTCCATCCCATTAACCAACCCAAACTCTGGACATTTTAATTATTATTAAATAATTATTCCATCACTACCTGGGAAACTAGCACAACATAACCATTCTCACAAGAAGTTCATCATTCCCATCAAACTATCCCCTTTCCACACCAAAAGAACATCCAAAAAAACCACCACCTCGCCTCCCTAAAATAATGGAAAAACAAATTATCACCTTTCAACCCAAAAATGATGGATAGACAAACCACCACCTCAACACCCAAAAATCACAGCCAAACAAACTAGCACCTCGTCACCCCAAAATCATGTCCAAACAAACCATCACCTCACTACCCTAAAATCATAGACAAAAAAACTACAACACATCAAAGATAATTTTAGTAATTTAAAAAATGGTCTTTATCACATTTCACTTTATTTTAGGGGTGCTATCACACAAGCCATAAATCTAGGGAAAACCATTTTATTAGAAAAATATAAGTGGTTATCTAATTTTTAATTATTTAAGGTGACTACAAACAATCACAAAAATAAATGATTCCAAAAAATAGTACAAATAAGTGAAAATAAATCCCCCAATGGCCACAATTTTAAGTAGATCATTTATCCTATACAAACACAATATCATAATAATATCAAAGTTGTAGAAGCATGTGAATCATTCTCCCTTCCCCTTAAATTTTAATTAAACAATTGATTTATCTTGATTAGGAAAAAAAACATTCCCTGTAGATAAACAATATAATACTCCTCTTGCATGATACACAAAAGTGAGAAATGATGGATTCCCTACCTAGAAGAAAGAAGTTTCATGTGATTCATTTCAAAAAAAAATAGGGGTTTTGCACAAGATAGAATCACCACTAGAAAAAACTCAAATTGTAAATTGTAGGGTTCCATAACTCTAAGTTAAGGGATTTGGGAGCTCCAGTATCAAGATAAAGAAAGAAAGAAATAATGAATGGAAGTTTCCTTATTTTTAGATTCAACATATATGGGATGATCGGGATTTCAGATCACAAATGATTTAATTTACCAATTATTTCATATCTCACTAAACTCTACATGGAAGGACTTTTTTATAGACTTAGTAAACATAGAAATAGAAGGATATAATTATATCTGGTGAAATGGCCTTCAATGACCCTAATTCATGCCTCCAAAAGACTCATATGGTTGTTTTACGTAACTGGATAAAAACTCCACATGGCTAATCCCGCATAGCTGAAATCCCCACATAGAAAAAAGCTTCACATGACTATTTTCATATAGTCAACTCATCCACATTGTTGATTCATCCATGTTGCTAATTCACATAATCGATCACTCACATAGTCAATTCATGTAGTTGATCACTCACATAGCTGATTCACATAGTTGATCACTTACATAGCCAATTCACATAGTCATTCCATATACGTAATCGATTCACATAATTGATCCAGACACATAGCACATTAATGTAGTATATCCAACCATGTAGCTAATTCACATAGTTGATCCATCCATGTATCCAATTAACATAGTTGATCCATCCACATAGTCAATCCATCCACATAGCTGATTTACAAAGCCAATCCATCCACATAGTTAATTCATACACATAGTCGGTTCACATAGTTGATCCATACATGGAGATTATTCAAGTAGTTGATCCATCTACGTAGCCAATTCACATAGTTGATCAAACCATGTAGCCGATTCACATAGTTGATCCAGCCACATAGATGATTCACATAGTTGATCCATCCACATAGATGATTCAACTATCCATGAGAATAAGCAATTGATTGTGTTAACCGACCACATGACTAACTTACCCACTACATGAACAAACAGATGATTGTGTCAACTGACCACATAAACAACCTACTGACCACAAAAATAACAGCTAATCATGCCAACCGATTGTATAACCAACCTACAAATTACATGAACAAAAAGGTAGCCAAAAGAAGGTAACTTGGAAGAACTAGCAGAAAAACTCTAAAAATCCCTCTAACCAAAACAACTAGTAAGGTAACGGGCCATAAAGGCATGAGATGTTTCATCAGATGCCTCTCAAACGATTCTCGTCCTTGAGAATCAAAACCAAACCCAGGGAAAGAAAAGTTGTCTAAGAAACTACCCCACTATATACCTCTCAAGGATCTCATTACACCTCAAACACTAACACCAACAAAACACACCAAACCTAAACACCCCCAAATGGACTATGAAACCACATCAACACACATGACCACACCACCACCTCTTATCAGGATCAACACCACAGCATTCATCACACATCACACACCACGCATCAATCTGCATATCCATATCAACCTCCACACTGCCCAAACTAACAAACCTCACTACCCTAAACGTAATTAGGGAATTCCAACTTCCATGTCAAGATACTATCTTCTATGGGTGACAATTACTTGCCCGCATGGGTTTAATCGCATCATAATATAATGTGTCTCTATTAGGAATCAGGTCCTCCCCTTTTCACATGTAGGGGTTACACCACACATCACACATCAAGGAAAATGTCACATTAAAGGAACATCACCTCTTATAAAACATCAAGATCCAAATATGACATCATGGAGAAAAATAGAGAAAATTAAAAATTAAAACGGCTCTAGGCCACCATTCCTCCACAACACACAACCCAAGTGGATGGTTCATCTATGCAGAACCTTCTCTCAATGATCCTAGATCTCTACTGGACACTCCATGAACATTGTGTCATCATAAATATCCAACTCCCCTTATTCAATGACATGGGAGTAATCGTGAAGATACCGATGAAGCTGAGACATGTGAAATACTTCATGGATCATCTCCATCCATGGTGGAAACACCAACCGATAAGTCACCTCATCAACTCACCCAAACACCTCAAATGGGCCCAACAAACCTGGTATAAGGCTTACTCTACCTTCCAAAACTCTACTACCCACATCAAGGTGAAAACTTTAAGAACATGTGATCTACAACCCCAAACTCCAAGGGCCATCCCCTATAATTGGCATAAGACTTATATTGGTCCTGCACTGCTTTCATCCTCTCATGAATAAGTTAAACCTTTTCTGTCATGTTCTACACCACATATGGACCAAGAAATGCTACCTCCCCAACCTCTTCCTTACACAACAGAGTGTGAAATAGTCACTTGTAAAAATACTCAAATGGGGTTATGCATATGGATGAGTGATAGTTATTATTATAAGTAAACTCAACCAAAGACAAATGGTGTTCCAACGATCCACCAAAGTCTAAGATGCACGTCCATAACATATCCTCAAATGTATGGATAATCCACTTCCTCTATTCATCTGTGTGAGGGTGAAAAGCAGTGATGAGGAATAAATGAGTGCCAAAATCATAATACAATCCCCTTCATACTCATTGGGAAAAACATGCATCCCAATATGAAACAATAGACCTCGAAACTCCATGAAACCACATTACCTCATCCATATACCTCTTAGCTAAATCATCCACTACACCCAACTCCTTGATTGCTAAGAAGTGGGCTGATTTCATTAATCAATAAATGATTACCAAGATAGAATCACAATCTCCTTGATATTAGGGTAAACCTGTGATGAAATTCATTGAGATTTCATACCATTTCTACTTGGGAACATCCAAAGGATGCAGAAAACTACCAGGAACACAATGATCAACCTTTACTTACTGGAAAATCAAACACATCACCATAAACTCGGACACCTCTCATTTCATCCTAAGCCACCAAAAATGCATCCTCAACCCATGGTACATCTTGAGTACTTCTGGGTGTACCTCCAAAGTTGAGTTATGAAACTCAAAAAGGACTCTCTCATAAATCGCTACCTAAATAAATAGTCTCCCCTAAAACATTATTTGGTTCCGACCATCCTTCTAGGGCATCACCATATTCAACATGATCGCGAATCACCTCTAACTATGAGTCTTCCCACTTATACTCCTCCACCTGCTGCATTAAAGAAGGTTTCATTATCATCTATAATAAACAACCTTTACCATCAACCACCCTTGCTTCTAAGTTTAAGGATTTCAACTCCTCCATCGCTCTCCAAACATCCCCATACTCCTAAAAAATCCTTCCACAAATTCCTACTCAAAATTAGGCCACACCATTCAATTTTACTGAGGTTTAGGAGATCACAGAATCATAATCTTGAAAAGAATCCATTCACATCCACTGCCATAAATTCAAATCACACTAAGAAAAGATATACCTCAAACTTTTGTGATCTATGAAGACCACAAAGCACTCTCTAATGAAGTAATTCCACCACAACTTTGATGCAAACACAACTGATTCTAGCTCCATATCATGGGTGTCATAGTTATTATTGTGGGGATGTAGATGTTTATATACATGAAATATAACTACCCTATGGTGCATCAACACACATCCCAATCCTAGATGGGAATTTTCACAAAACACCTCAAACATTACACCCTCCTCGGGAAACTGAAGCATTGAATCACTAACCAACTTCCCTTTAAGGTAACCGAACATTGTATGGAACTGATCATCCCACACAAAATCCCAGTCCTTCCTAGTAAATTCTATCAATGTGGCTGAAACTCAAGAGAAATTGGGCACAAACCTCTCATAATAGCCCATGAGACCAAGAAATTTATGAACCTCTTCCAAGTTATTAGGTTATAACCAAGAAAAAAATACCTCAACCTTTGATGGGTCCACTACAACACCCTTTTAAGACACCACATTCCCATGGAAATGCACCTCTCATATCCAAAACTTACACTTGGACAACTTTACATTCAACTAGTGAAATTGAAGAACCTGTAATACATCTCTAAGATGATCGGTATACTCCTCCTCTAACTTTGAGTAGATCAATAGGTCATTGATCAACCCGACTACAAACTGGTCCAAGAATTCATGGAAAACATATTTCATGATCCCCATGAAAAAAACTGGTGTTTTGTGACATTGAACAATGTGACTACAAATTTGAAGTTCTCATACATGAATCTAAGAGAATTATTCAGGATATCTCCCTCATTAAACCTAAACTAGTGATATTCAGAACCTAGATCGATATTAGAAAACCAACTCACCCCTATTAGATAATAAAAAAGATCATTTATCCTTGGAATATGGTAGCGGTCCTTAACTGTCACCTGATTCAAACTCTGGTAGTCTATACATAACCTCAGACTATGGTCCATCTTATTTTTAGAACAACACTGGAGCACCCAACGATGACACACTAGGCTAGATAAAATGCTTATTTATCATATCAACTATATGAATCATAAAATATTTTAAATCATAAGGTTTCATCCAATAAGGATCCATTAAAATTGTAGAGGAACTAGGCTGAAAGTCTATATTGAACTTAACATCACTTTGAGTGGGTAGCATCACAACCTCCTTAAAAAAATATCCAAAAAATACCCAATGACACTATGGACCTCCACTATCCCAACATCCAATGATTCCATCGACAACTCATCCATCAAAGAATGAAGGGGGTCTATAAGCTGACTACATACATGAAAATCCCAATTGCCAACAAAAACCACATGTTGTCCATCCACATATGAGAAAAAAACTACTCTGGAGGAATTAGCTAATGGAATTTATGGAATATAACCAATCTATTTCTAGTATGACATAGTATGGTTGTATCTATAGAAAGAAAAGATCCCCATAGGACTGATGTGGCCCTATCATCAGTCTACACCCCCGATATACATTAAACAAGATGGTATGACCTCCAACTGGCATAGTCAACACCAGGGGCATGGGAAGCCTCCCTATATCTAGTCCCAGAGAACATACTAGAGTGGGTGAAATAAAGGAGTATGAATCCTATGAATCTAACAAGTCACAAACAAGAGTAGATGAAAAACTGAGCATAGTTAAAATAATATATGGCCTCTATAACGTTGTTACCTCCACTACATGAAAGTGATAGCACACATCTCTTATACCTCTTTGCTGATGGAATCCTCCATGACCACACATGGATTGATGTACCTGAACATAAGAAACATCCTGAGGTATTCCTCTACTTGATCCATCTCCCCTCAGTAGAGCATAAGTCTGCTTCCCCTACTACTGAAATGGTCTCACAAGAAATGGTTGCTAAGGATGGTGTTGAACATATCCTCCCCCATCAAACTGAACTTGAAGAACCACCACAAACTAGTTCTAGCAATGTCCATAAACCCCATATAAAAACACACTTTCCTGATATCTCTAGGAAAACCATGGAAACCGCTATCCCCATAAGTCCAGAAGGGAAACTGTTGAGGTAATCTCCCCACTGGTCGAAACCTAGAATTTCATGGTGCTTAAGACCTTCCAATGACATATTTTCTCTTCAAGGAACCCTATTCATTCCCCTCATAGAAAAATTCTTATTACTGCATCCTCTTGGTCACCTTCGCCTTCTTATGAACCTCAGGATACATTGGCAATGTAAAAGGAGAAATTGCATACTGGATAGAAGGATGGAGTACCTCCTCAAGATATATCACATGAGACTCCTCATCCAGAAAAGTATCTCTAGAAAAAATGAAGATGTTCCTTGAACTTTATTCCTAGCTCCTGCACTAACATACTCCCATGTTGAAGAGAGTTGAAGCTTATACCTCTTCACTACCTTCATATTCGATGAATTGAACTCTTCCCGGACCTCTTTCTAAAATTTGACCTTTGAAACATCTGCCTCCTTCCACAAAGCCAAATATAATATCCACTACTGATACACAACTCCCCGTATCTGACTAACTTCCAAAGGTATCTAATATCCCACTGAGGATCAAATCAAACTGAAAAAAATCTCTATATCCTCCAACCTTCTCTCTATCTTCACATCTGATACACTTCCCACATACTTCCATAAATCCCACTACTAAAAAATTTGAAAAATACTCTACCAAGCCTCATCATCCTCTACTAGATCAATCCTATAGAAATCAACTGGATTAACCTGCTAAACCTCAACTGCCTGATCCAAAAATTGATGATATCCCTGATCCATAGTTGAAAGAGGAAAAATTGATTTAATAATCCTGTATAGGATGGTATTTTATCAAGATTCATTTAATTTATTTTACTTTATTCATTTTGACCTTCCAAAAATAGATCAACACAAACAGGAACACAATTCATCATAATTCATGTACCTCTCCTAGGTCTATGCCCTCCAAAAAAGTTCACCTCACTTGGTTATTCAATAAGCTCAGAGTCTGTGAAATGGATCATGGGGGGCTAAAATCATGTTCCCTAGTCAGTCTTTCTAGCCTATGTCACGCACCAAGGTCAAATGACATTGTTTCCATACCAACCCATGCATTTCTCACTGTTCCTAACACTAAAATCCATCTCATACCTCAACTATCGCCTCCAATACCACTATATAATGACCCCCTCCCCCCAAAGATGTTTCAATGAAGGGAGATAGATAATGATCCCCAAGTCCTACCTCTAGTACTCTCCAGGTTGGAGACTAGCACTAAGGGTATGTAAAAATCCCATAAATAGAAGGCATTAACCTCTATAACAAAATAAGATCAGGAGATAAAATGAATTAATGATAAGCAACTATGTGACATAATATAAAAGGAAACCAAAACCATCCCACAATGTATGCATAAAAAACTGATATAGATTAAAGTATCCAAATTAAATACCCAAAAGAAAATCTAAAGTATCAAAATAGTTATTTTCTTGAGGTCTGATCTAGTAATGTCCATCATGGTCCATGAAATTATTTTGGAAACCTGAAAATAGTTTTATATATTTTTTTAGGGTGCACAAGCAAGTAAACTTGGTAGTATAACCAAAGTCTCTCATGCACATGTGAAATAAGAATACAAATGTACCCATGAGAAAATAGTAGAACCAAAAGCACCTAGACAGGTCAACTATCCAATCCCATCCTCACTATAGAACACTCACAAAATAATGAAATCCATGTATAATAAAATAATAAGAATCATATCAATAAAGGGTTCCATGAACCTGCTTCACACTTATTTTCTGCTCCCACACCCCAAAATTCTTCTCATGGTGCTCTCGTTTCTTTTGAATAACATATACCACCTCCCCATAGTACAGTCACGTCACATCATTCATGTAGACACCTGGTCCACCACCCCACATCATGGTCACATCCCATATCACCCTAAGACACTTAGTCCATCACATCAGAACTGTAACCAAAGTAGTAGGGTATCATGAACATGAAGGACATCAACCTCGTGCCCTCTTATCATGCACGACCCCCACCATAAGACATCCCACAGCACTGAAATATCATATCTTGCATGAAGACACCAAGACCATCACCTAGTGCACTAAAATACCTCTATCCATTATAGCATGTACATATCTACTCATTTAGAAGAGATATTGGGAAATATTGGGTAGCCATCTATCCATCATCATCACCGTTATATTGGGAAAACCCCTCGTGTGAATATATGGGTGGCGGCACATAGTGTTTGATGTTGGTGGGGTGTGTATTGAAACCAGAAGGAATATACAAGTATATACATATTGCCACACACAATCCCATCCTATGGGTTCATAACAAAACACTAACCAACTCACAACATCCCCACTTATGTTTCCACCACTTAATGCATAACACCACACAAAACTCAAGCCACATCTCACACCACCAACCAAATTTATTATCCAGCTTATTCATTTCATTATTTATCATCAACCACATTTAACCACATAGTCCATCATTTATTTGTTCATTAATTATTTCTATCCCATTAACCAAACCAAACCCCAGATATTTCAATCATTATTAAATAATTATTTCATCACTACCCGGGCATCTAGCACAACGCAACCATTATCACAAGTAACTCACCATTCCCATCAAACCATCCCCTCATCTTCCTAAAAGCAAAACCAAACAAACGACCACCTCACCACCCTAAAATCACAACCAAACAAATGACCACCTCACCACCCCAAAAATCATGGCCAAACAAACCCCCACCTTGCCACCCCAAAAGCACGGCCAAATAAACCATCACCTCACCGCCCCAAAAGCACGACCAAAAAAATCACCACCTAGTCACCATAAAAGAATGACCAAAAAAACCAAAACACATCAAGGATCATTTTACTAATTTAACAAATGGTATTTCATCAAATTTCACTTTATTTTAGGGGTTCTATCACACAAGCGATAAATCTAGGGGAAACTATTTTATTAGAAAAATATAAATGGTTATCCAATTTAAATTTTTTTAAGGTGGTTCCAAACAATCACGATAAGAAAAGGTTCTAAAACAAATGTCATATCAATGAAAAAAAATCCATGTATAACCATAATTTTCAGTAGAGAATTCAGCCCATACAAACACGATATCATAATAATATCAAAGTGGTAAAAGCATTTGAGTCATCCCCCTTCCCCTTCAATTTCAATTAACCAATTAATTTATCTTGATTAGGTCAATGAAAACCACACCCCATAGATAAATAATATAAAACCCCCACCCATGCTACACAAAAGTGATAAATGAGGGATTCCCTACCTTGAAGAAAGAAGTTTCATGTGATTCACATAATAGAAATTAGGGTTTCAGTCATGATGGAATCTCTATTGGAAGAAACTTGAACCGATGATAGTAGGGTTCCATGACTCCAAGGGAAGGGATTTAGGACTTTTAGTCTCAATATAAAGAAAGAGATAAATAATGAAGATAGGTTTCCTTGTTTTTAGAGTCAAAAGATGTGGGATAGTCGTGATTTCATATCACAATAGATTTAATTTACCAATTATTTTGGATCTCAATAAACTCCATGAGGAAGGGATCATTTATAGCCTCGGTCAGCATATACATTCAATGATATAATTATTTTCAGTGAAACAGCTTTAAAATTCCCCTGATTCATGCTGTCGAAAGACCCGCATGGTCATTTTATGAAATTGGAAAAAATATCCACATGGCCAAAATCCCCACATAGCCAAAGGCTCCACGTAACCATTTTCATGTAGTCGACTTAGACACGTAGCTAATTCATCCACACCATAAATTCATGTAGTCGATCACTCACATAGTCAATTCACATAGTGGATCACTCACATAATTGATTCACGTAGTCGATCACTCACATAGTGGATTCACATAGTAGATCAATCTACATAATTGATTCACATTGTTGATCCAGCCACATAGTTGATTCATGTAGTTGATCCATCCATGTACTTTATTCACATACTTGATATATCCATGTATTTGATTCATGTATTTGGTCATGTCACGTATTTGATTCACATAGTTGGTCTATCCACATAGTTGATTAATGTAGCTGATCCAACCATGTAGTTGATTCATCCATGTAGCTGATCCATCCAAGTTCAATACCACAAAAATAGCTTTACGCAACTCCACCCTTTATTAGTGCTAAAAAAACACTGATAAAGGGGGTACCTTTATCAGTGCTAAAAAACGATGATAAAATGTGCTTTTAACTGTGCTAAAAAAATATTTCTAAAAGTATCCATTTATCAGTGTTTTTTAGCACTGATAAAGGTACCTATTTTATCAGTGCTTTTTTTAGCGTTGTTAAAGGGACCCTCTTTATCAGTGCTTTTTTAGTAGAATTGATAAATGGGGATTTTATCAATGCTTTTTTACTAGCACTAATAAAGGTTTTATTTCAAAAAACATATATTTCATTAAAAATAATATATTGATGTATAAATATATTTATATTGATATAAATATATTTATATTGATATAAATATAATATATACTTCTTAAATATGTTTTAGATAAGACTAAATAGGCATTTAGACATAATATATTAGATATTTAGTGAAATGAATTATAAAATAATGAAAAAATATATTTTTAATTAATAATTTGTTAATTATTATTGATTAATAGTCATTTAATAACAATTTGAAGATAAAAAATCAAAAAATCAATAAAAGATCTAAAATAAGTTGAAAATGTAACTTTAACTTCAAACGATCATAACTTTTGATCCGAGTGTCCGTTTGAGCTCTACCATATATCAAATTGAAGCATGTGATGATCTCTACGCACTAATGATAAAGAATAACCCTTTGAAACATTTTTTGAGGCCAAAAATGGTCAATAAGACCTCCAAACTGATTTTTTAGTTAGGGTGCCGCAATTTTATGATATTCGATGGGATTTAAACCTTGTTTAAGGGGGTATTTTCCCATTTTTAGTGGGGACTAAATTTATTCCTAGGTATTACATTCATATTGATATTATGGTTTTTAATTTTTATCATTTTTCACAATGTACTATTATTTATAATCAAATATATAACAATATATACATATTTTTTATATATTCACAAATAAAAATTTAATTTTATAAATAAATAATTAAACATATTTTCATATAAAGTTTATTTATCAATATATAAACCTTATCTAAATAAAAAATAATATCCATTTTATTTAAAATACGAATGTATTAATATTTATATACATATACAATTAATGTATATATAATGTTTATATATATAAAAATATATATTTGTGTGTGTACTGACATGTATATATATATATATCTACATATTCTAATATATGTATATAAATATTAATATATAATATATAAAAATAAATATAAATATTTATAATTATATTTATAGATGCACACATATATATAAGTATATATATGTTTGCATGTATGTATGTATTTATAAACACATACACATACAAAACATATTTTATATATGTATTTAAATATATATATATATGGATAAAAAAATGTAACGAATTATATATAAATATATAGATATATCATAAAACAAATAACAAAACAATATAGGTGAGTGGAAAAGGCACGGGGTTATGAGGGGGGTGTCTCAGGTTCAAACCCCACCAAAGGTAGGGGCGTGCGCAGGCTGGTGAGGCAGATCCCTAGTTACTAGCGCTATTAAAGGGGGGTGTGAATCTAAACAAGTGGTGTTAAAGGGGGTCGGGTGCTGATAAAAGGGGGGTTTACACCCTCTGAATTTGTATATTTTTTTAAATTTAATTTTTTGACTTTTATCACTGCTTTTTTAGCGCTGATAAAAGCGGTCTTTTATGAGCGCCAAAAAAGCACTGATAAAAGGTCCCTTTATAATAACTTTTTTAAGTGATGATAAAAGGATCCTTTATCGGTATTTTTTTAGCATTGATAAAAGGGACCCCCTTTTAATAGTTTTTTGATTATCATCATCGTAAATTCCCTTTTTGGGCGCTTTTAAAGACCATATCTACAATAGTGGTAACTGATTCACGTAGTCAATCCAACCACATATCTGATTCATGTAGTCGATCCATCCACATAGATAATTCATGTATTCGATCCATCCATATAGTTAATTCACATATTCAATCTATCCATGTAGGAAATTCACGTGGTCAATCCATCCATGTAGCTGATTCAATTGGCTGTGAGAAAAAACAAATGTCTGTGTAAACTGGTCGCATGACCAACCTACCTACCGCATGAACAAATAGTTGACCATGCCAACTAACTGCATGACGAACCTACCAATCGCATGAAAAAATAGTTGACTGTGTCAACCAATTTTACAACCAACCTACTAACTGCACAAAAAAACTGGTGACTGAAAGAAGGGAGCTTAGAAGAACCAAAGGCAAAGACTCCAAAATACCCTCTAACCAACAAAAATAGAAAAGTAACAGGTTAGAAAGTCATATTTTGTTATATATAGGAATATCCAATGACAAAAAAACATGTGGAATTTTTATTTGTGGGTATGTTCCCATATCCTCTCATATTTAATATTTCCAAGGGAAAACTTCATGAGATAAAGTCTCATTTAGTTATGATTCATCACACCTGACAGTCTATATACTATGTTCCCAATCATAGTACGTTATCTAAACATAGAAGTATATTTTAAGAATATCATCATGGCACTTCAAGGTTTTCATCATGTATTACCATATATTTATCTCAAAGTTTTAAAATTTATGAGTACTATATATTTATACTTTGTTTTCATAGATATTGAATTGATGTGTTTATAAATAAAACTCAAAATCATGTGTTAATACATAAAAATCAACAACATGAATTAAGAAAAGTGAATAGTACCAATTGAATTACTAGTTTCCTGAAATGGAAAATGTCATTAAAATATATTTGGTAAAAATGATGTTGATTTTTTTGTTTTTCTAAGAAACTCACATAAATAGTTTTTTATTCTAAAGAGTATTCCACTTACATAATTTAATATATTTTTTAATAAAATTATTAAAAATAGTTTGGAAATTGGATTTATAAAGGTGGAAAGAAACATTAAATCACACATGAATCTGGGGAGGAATATAAAACAATATTTTCCATAACTAAATTGAACCAGATAAAAAATTATTTATATTACACACACTAATATGGAAAAAAAATGTACATACATGTGTAATGAGTGCGGCTAACAGGGGACATGGGGAAGGATAATAGTACCAAGGGTATGTAAAAATATTACAAATGGAAGCCATTAACCTCTATAACAAAATAGGATTAAGAGATAAGATGAATTAATAGCAAGAAACTCTGTGAAATAAAATAAAAGGAAACCAAAACCATCCCACAATGCATGTATAAATAAAACTAATATAGATAAAATTATCCAAAGTAAATAGCCAAAAGAAAAGCTAAAGTAGAAAAATAGAAGCAGTCTTAAAGTGTGATCTATTAATGTCCAGTATGGTC
Source organism: Viscum album (assembly GCA_963277665.1). Taxonomy (NCBI): domain Eukaryota; kingdom Viridiplantae; phylum Streptophyta; class Magnoliopsida; order Santalales; family Viscaceae; genus Viscum; species Viscum album. The sequence goes on from OY728125.1 coordinate 1,428,639,037, forward strand.
CATGCAATCCTCCTAGAAACCTAAAAAAAATTATATGTTTTTTTAGGGTGCGCATATAGGTATACTCCGTAGGATAACCAAAGTCACTCATGCACATGTGAAATAAGCATACTAATGCACCCATGAGAAAACAATAGAACCAAAATCACCTAGATAATTCAACTATCCAATCCCATCCTCACTATGGAATGATCACCACATAATGCAATCCCGGTATAATAACATAATAAGAATCATATCGATAAAGGGTAACATGCACCACCTTCCCACTAATTTTCTAATCTCACACCCCAATATCCTGCATCATGGTGCTCTCATTTATTTTGAATAACATATACCACCTCCCCATAGTACAGTCACATTACATCATACATGCAGACACCTGGGCCACCACCCCACATAGTGGTCACATCCCTTATCACCCAAAGACACTCAGGCCATCACATCACAACCATAACCAAAGTAGTATGGTTTCGTGAACATGAAGTACATCAACCTCATGCCCTCTAACTATGCACGACCCCCACCAAAAGACACCCCATAGCACTGACATATCATATCTCACTCAAGGACACCAATACCATCACTTAGTGCACTAATATACCTCTATCCATCATAGCGTGAACATATCTACTCATTTAGAAGAGAGAGTGGAAAAGTGTGGGTAGCCATCTATCCATCCTCATCACCAAGATATTGGTAAAAAATCCTTCTGTGAATATACCGATGTCGGCAGATAGTGCTTGATGTGGGTGGGGTGTGTATTGAAATCACAAGGAATATGCAAGTATATACATATAGACACACACAATCCCATCATATGGGTTCACAAAAAAACACTAACCAACTCACAACATCCCCACTTTTTTTGCCACCCCTAAATGCATAACACCACATAAACCACGAGACACTTCTCACACCACCAACCAAATCTATTATCTAGCCTATTTTTCTTATTATTAAGCATCAACCACATTTAAACACATTGTCCATCATTTATTTTTTTCTAATCATTTCCATCATATTAACCAAACCAAACCCCAACCATTTCAATCATTATTAAATAATTATTCCATCACTACATGGGCATCTAGCACAACACAACCACTCTCACAAGCAACTCATCATTACCATCAAAACAACCCCTCACCACCATAAAAGAACATTCAAACAAACCCCCACCTCACCACCCCAAAAGAACAACTAAACAAACCATCACCTCACCACCCCAAAAGCACGGCCAAACAATCCACCACCTTACTGCCCCAAAATCATGGCCAAACAAACCATCACCACACCGCACCAAAAGCAAAAACAAAAAAATCATCACCTCATCACCAAAAAATCAGGACCAAACAAACCACAACACATAAAATATAATTTTACTAATTTAATAAAGGGTATTTTATCACATTTCATTTTATTTTAGGGGTGCTATCACATAAGAAATAAATCTAGGGAAAACTGTTTTATTATCCAAATATAATTAGTTTTCCAATTTATATTTATTTAAGGTGGTTCCAAACAATCACTGCAAGAAAAGATTCCAAAAAATAGTTTATATCAATGCAAACAAAACCCCCTGTGACCATAATTTTTAGTAGGTCATCTAGCCTGTACAAACATGATATCATAATAAAATCAAAGTTGTAAAAGAATATAAATCATTCCCCCTTCCCCTTCAATTTCAAATAACCAATTAATTTATCTTGATTAGTTAAACACAAACCATACCACATAGATAAAAAATAGAAAAACCTTCACCCATGATACACAAAAGTAAGAAATGAGGGATTCCCTACCTAGAAAAAATAAGCTTCATGCAATTCACAGCACAGAAATTGGGCTTGAAAGCAAGTTGGAATTGTTGTTGGAAGAAACTTGAATCAATGACAGTAGGGTTACATGACTCCAAGGGAAGGGAATTAGTACCTCTAGTCTTGAGAGAAATCAAGAAGAAAATAATGATGATAAGTTTCCTTATTTTTAGAGTCAATAGATATGAGATAATTTGGATTTCAGATCACAACATATTTAATTTACAAATTATTTTGGATCTCATTAAACTCTATGTGGAAGGACTCATTTACATCCTCATTAATCATAGCCATTAAAGGATAAAATTATCCTTGGTGAAACGGCCCTCGAATGCCCGTGATTCACACTACTGAAAGACCAGCATGGTCATTTTATGTAACTAGAAAAAAGCTCCATATGGATAAAATCCCCACGTATCCAATGGCTCCATGTAACTATTTTCATGTAGCTGACTTAGCCACATAGCTGATTCATCCACATAGCTTATTCATTTAGTCGGTCACTCGAGTAGCCGATTCACATAGTCAATCGCTCATGTAGCTGATTCACATGGTTGATCACTCACATAGAGGATTCACGTAAAATATCCATCTATATAACTGATTCTCATAGTCAATCCAACCATGTAGCCAATTCATGTAGTCAATACATCCATGTAGTTGATTCACATACTTGATCTATCCATGTAGCCAATTTATGTAGTTAATTATGCCACATATCTGATTCACATAGTTGATTCATCCACGTAGCTTATTCATGTAGTCTATCCAACCATGTATTTGATCCATCTACATATATGATCCATCCATATAGCTGATTCACATAGTCGATCCATCCACATAGTTGATTCGTGTAGAAGAACCAACCGCGTATCTGATTCACGTAGATGATCCAGCCACGTAGTACATTCACACAGTCGTTCCATCCACATAGCTGATTCAATTGGATATGAGAACAAACAACTGACTCTGTCAACCGACTGCACGACAAACATACCTACTGCATGAAAAAACAGTTGATTGTGCCAACTGACCACACGACCAACCTACCAGCTGCATGAAAAAATAGTTGATTGTGTCAACCGATCGCACCAACAACCTACTAATCGCGCAAACAAACAGGTGACTAAAATAAGGGAACTTAGAAGAATCAGAGGCAAAGACTCTAAAATACCTTCTAACCAACAAAACTAGAAAAGTAACGAGTTGGGAAGTCATGAGATGTTACAAATAAAAATATCCAATGACAGCAAAACATGAATAATTCTTATTGGTAGGTTTGTTCTCATAACCTCTCATCTTTGATATTACCAAGGGAGAAGTTCATGAGATGAAGTCTCATCTGCTTATGAGTAATTTCACCTGACAGTCTATACACTATGTGTCCAAACTACCATAGATTCAAGAAAGGGATGCGTTGGGTTTTATCGGCGCTAAGTAGAAATCATTGATAATAGGGGGGGCTTTATCAGTGCTAGCTAAAAGAACTGATAAATCTACCCTTTATCAATGCTAAAAAATGATGATAAAGGTGTACCCTTTATCAGCACTTTTTTTAGCGCTCATAAAGGGTAGATTTATCCATGCTATTTTTAGTGTTGATAAAAGTTTTTAATAAAAAATATTATTAATTTATATAAAATTATTATATTTATATTCAAAAATAATGTTTATTTGTATACATAAAATAAAAAAATCATGTTTGTAATTAATATATATTTTTTAATAATTCAAATATATATATAATAAATTTTGTTAAATAATAAATATATTTATTATATTTATTATATTTATATATTTATAATTATATATATAAATACTTTATATATATATATAAATACTTTTTAAATATTTATATTTATAATTATATTAAATATTTATATTTATAATTATAATTACAAGTATATATATATATATATATATATTAAAATAGATATATGTTTTCTAATGAATTTGGTCAATTGATGCATGAATATAATTAAAGTTCATATGTTATGTATTCATCATGAATGTTCATTTATACATTACACCCTCATTACTATTCATGTTGGCCATATATATGATGACCCGTTTTTTATTATCTATACTTTACTCGGTGTAAATGATTCATTCATGTTCCCATGAAGATATTATGTTCTCATAAATTTTTAAAATCATGATAAATATATTTAAATAATAAATGTATTTATTATATTTATAATTATAAATATTTAGTTATGTATAAATACTGGTGGGATGAGAGAGGTGAGACCCTCCCTCTCTAGTTTTTGACACCATTAGGGTTTCATGAATTCGCTATTTTTGGTTGATGATTTCCTTCCTTGTGGTCGATTTAATCTCTATCGGTATGCTAATGGAAAGGTTGCAGTAGATTATGGTGTGGGTGGCATGAGAGGTGCTTTTGGGACTGGTGTGATATGCAAATCTATGCTAGAGGTTGATGCGGCTGGCAGCGCAACGACTGCTGTTAGAGTTAACTACGTGATGATGTTGGGTGCGGGCTGTGTGAGCTCGACGGGAGAAGACAATGTGAGTATGGTGGGTATGAGCAGTGCAATCAGTAGGTGTGGGGCTACTTTACTCCTTGGATCAGACCTGATCTGTAGTGATGCGATTCCACCTCCTGCAGTAGTGGGTGCGGGTGGCGCGTGATCTTCACCGGTTGTGGATAGAATGGATGGCATGTCGATGGTGTCTTCAGTCTATGTTGCCAATTATTTCTTCAAAAGGGGTAGATTTGATGTGTATAGGTCACTGGTTTTGACGTCCACTAGTGTGTTGTGCACCCCTAATTCACAGAGGTTGAAATTGATCGATGCATCGAAGGTTGTAAAGGATGACTCAACTCATTCTTTCTTGATATTCAAGGGATTTTCCACTAGAGGTTTATGTCAAAAGGGTTATTCCACTTTTTTCAAAGAAAATCTGGATGAGGTCTCAAAGTGATTGAAAATCATTAAGTTCTCCTTAATTGCATGATTGATTTTTTCCAAAGGTTCTAATCCTTTGAAGATTGATGAACTGGTAGGATGTATGTCAATCATATGGGGTTTTACCATTTAGAAGTGTGTCTCTTTAAGATGTGGGTTTTTTCATATGTTGTTCCCTTCAGAAAAATTGAAGATGAGAGCATGGTGTATGAGTTCAATTTCACTCAAACTGGGTGTTATTCACTTCCGTGAATGGGACTAGAGTTTCAATCCATTTGAAGTTAGCATCTCATGTGTCCAATTATGGTTCAAGGTCCATGGCTTGAACTGGATTTTATGGCATACCCAAATTATATATGACAATGCCTCAGTGATTGGAATGCCTATAAGGATGGAAAAAGATATTGAATTGGAAAGGTATGGTCATTTTTCTCGATTCATGGTGGAAGTCGACCTTTTCTCTACTCCTGTAAATAGAGTTTTTCTTTCAACAGATAAGGATGAATTCAATTTTCACATTGAGTATGAGAATATTCCCCATTTCTGCTCTATTTGTAAGAGTATTGGTCATGAAGATTCAAACTGCATGAGTCATTTGGTGTCTTCATATTGCTCTGGTAAGGGACATGAGGAAAGCTCGTGCTTTAAAAAGAATAAGGTGGGGAAAATGGTTGGACTGGTTAGAGTAGGTGGAGCGGTGGCCTCCCATGTGAAGACAAGCTATGGTACTCTTGTTTATTTGCATGTTGGTGGGCAGGATGATGCTCAGCCTAGTTTCCCATTTGGTGTTGAACCTATTTTGAATGTTTTGTAATCCTCTGTTGGGACTCATGGAAAGCACAATAATGAGAAATCTTGGGATGACTTCTTTAAATATGAGGCAAACATTGATAAAGACAGTGTTATTGTTAAAGGGTAGGATCTGGTAGTGGAGCAAGTGAATGAAGATGAAATTGAAAGGGTAGTTGATCCACAGTTCATGGTTGCGTAGGAGGTTGCCTCAAGTCACTATAAAGGCAAGCAAAAGGTGGATGTTGCTTCTCTTGTGAAGCCTCAAAAGAAAGTTATTGTGGATATTGATGGATTCCAAATGGTTCCTTCTCAGAAAACTTTTGTTTCTATATCTTCTCCCCTTGCAGAGGTCAATAGTGCTCATATGGATTCTGCATCATTGGAGGATAATCTAGATGGTGAGCATGGAGCTTGTCTTCTAAGAACATAGAGACGTGGGATGCATCCCAAAGGTTGTGGTTGAGGGCGTGGGCATGATGATGCATCACAGGAGCGGCCCACTCGACATTCTATTAAGAACCGGCTTACATCGGAGTAGAAAAGGCTTAGGGAGATGTATATTGTGCTCCTTAATCAAAAACATTCACAGTCTGAGTGGGAGTCGGCTGATGATGGTGCAGCCTCCACCTATGGTCATAGTGATGATATTGATCCTTTTGATATGTAATTTTTCCATTTGGGCGAGGGTTTGCCTCATTTTTTACCTCATCCCTCCTTGCTTGCTTGTTACTTTTCTCTTTATTTTAATAAATGGTCAGGAGCCTAGTCTTTTGGTTGGACCAACTTCGTATATATAAATATTTTTAAAAATATATATATAATTATAATTATATATAACTAAATATATATATTTAAATGATTATAAAATTGCAATAATTTTTTTAAATGATAAATATATTTATTATATTTATAATTATATATAAATACCTTTTAAATATATTTATTTATAATTATAATTATAAATAAATATGTATTTATTCATTGTAATTTTTTTAAATGATAAATATATTTATTATATTTATAATTGAATATAAATACCTTTTAAATATATTTATTTATAATTATAATTACAAATAAATATACATATATTTGTTGTATTTTTTTTAAATGATAAATATATTTATTATATTTATTATTATATATAAACACTTTTTATAAAATTACAAAAAGTACATTTATTATAATTTTATAATTATATATATTTATATATTAATATACACATATATATACATATAAATATATTTATAATTATATACAAATATTTTTAAATATATTTATTTATAATAATAATTATAAATATATATATATATATATATATATAATTAAAAAATTACAATAAATATATTTAAAATAATTATAATTTTATAAATATATATAATTATAGAAATATATTTATAAATATATACAAATATTTATACATATATAAAAATATTTATATTTATAAGTATAAATAAAATATATATGTAAATAATTATAAAATTACAATAAAAATATTTATTATATTTATAATTATAATTATAAATAAATATATTAATTATATATAGTCATAAATAAAAATATATATGTATATATTTAAATAATTATGAAATTAAAATAAATATATTAATTATATTTTTTTATAATTTCATAATTTTCTAAATAAATATATAATTATTTACATATATATATTATGTATACTTATAAATACAAATATTTATAGATATGTATAAATATTTTTATATATTTAAAAATATATTTTTATAATTATTTATATTTATAAAATTATAATTATTATAAATATATTGATTATAATTTTCTAATTATTTAAATATATATATAAATGTGTTTATATTTATGATTATAATTAATATATATATGTAATAAATATATGTTTATAATAAATATATATTTATTTCATAAGTATTTATTTATTATTTAAATAAATATATATTTATATTTAAATAATTATAAAATTATAATAAATATATTTATTAAATAAATATATATAATTAAATAAATATATTTATAAATAAATAAAATATTTATATTTAGATTTTTAAATAATATAGATATATTTAAATAATTATTAAATTATAATAAATATATTAATTATATATATTTATAAAATTATAAATACAATTAATATATTTTTTATAATTTTATAATTATTAAAATATATATATATGATTATAACTATAAATAAATATTTATTTATTATAACTATAAATAAATATATATAAATTTATAGTTATTAAATAATTATAAAATTATAATAAATATATACAATTATTTACAATTATAATTCTAAATAAATATATATATATATGAAAATAATTATAAAATTATAATAAAGATATTAATTTTATATAATTATAAATATAATAAATATATTTATTATAAATTTATAATTATAAATATATATATTTATTATATATATAAATATAAATAAATATTTATTTATTTGTAGTATTATTATAAATAATTAAATATATATTTATTCTACATATAATTTTATAAATATATATAAAAATATAAATAATTTATTATCATTATAGTTTTAACAGCGCTTTTTTAGTGCTGATAAAGATGTCTTTTATTAGTACTTTTTTAGCGCTGATAAGGGCATGTTATATCATTGCTTTTCTGTTCTAGCACTGATAAAACATACCTTTATCATTGCTTTTTAGCTAGTACTGATAAAAGGTTTACCTACTTTTATAAATAAACTCTAACTGTCTCATCCTCCTCTTGCACGCCTCAAGCTCTCTCGGAAGTCGAACCCTACCTCCTCCTCCTCTGCTACCTCCTCCTCCACCACCGCCGCCACTGCTAAATCCTCTTCCTCCTCCTCCTTCTATACTGACTACTCCTTCACCGCCATTGTCGCTAACTCCTCCTCCTCCTCCTTTGCAGCCAGCGTCGCTGACTCCTCCTCCTCCTCCTCTACTACCGACTCCTTATCCCTCGGATCTCATACACCGGTTTCATGCTATACATCATCTTCAGGTCCAATGTTCATGATTTTTACTTATATATAATTCATTGTTGATATCATATAGGATTTCACATTGGTGTTGTGGTTTCTTATACACTGAGTAATTGTTTATATGATTAGTGAATGTTTTTGAGGTCTGAGAAGCTAGAATCAAATGTTTGGTATTTCTGAAGAGATCAACTATTTTTTCTCAATTTCACTGTCCAATTTATATATATTAACATGATATAACCATTTTGGAATCATTATATTATGGATTATTTTGATTCTAGAATTCAATAATTGTTCCCCATAGGAATTCTTTTAATGGTGGGGATCATTTCTATAAGAGTTGGTATCCTAGAACCAATTGGTTGTACTTTGATTACATGGATATTTAATGTATTTAAATATTAAACATCTTATTACATATTTTTCATTATTCTACATGACTATGATGTAATAATGTCCTAGAGTATTTATTGCATTGATAAGGTCATGGCAGTTCCCTACTATGATGAGAACCTTGAAATGTTGTGACAATATTCTTAAATATAGTTCTACAGTTGGATGGAATACTATGATGGGACATGTTTTAGGCAGACCATTGGGTACGAGTACTTATAATCATATGAGACTTCACTCATGAAGTTTTCACTTGGTAATCTCCAAGACAGGAGATTATGAGAAAAGACCCGCCAATAAGAATTCTCCATGTTTTGGTGTCATCAGATATTTCTATTTGCGAGCGTGTGTAATGATCCTTAGACTTTAAGATTATCATTAATACGTGTCATGACTCACGTACTTTGATTTACTGATGAAAACCATTATGCAGATAGTTGGTTGGAAGTAGGGTACGTTGGGTGCATCCCGAGTGGCATGTTATTAATAGATAAGTTGAGGAAGGATTTGTCCCTTCCATTTATAGAATTTGATATCTTGGACCTTTGATTGAAATAGAACTGTTGTGTGAAATTTCATGGTCATGGTGTAATGACGAGTTTATTTCAGGTTGTCAAATAACAACATATCAATCATAAAATTTTATGACACTATCATGAAACCTGCTTGATGAGATATTGAGACAAAGGGACTATATTACATAGTGAGTGTTCGTATGTGGATGTCATTATTGTGAATTTAAGTTCTTTCTCTTGGGTGCCTTGGCCCATTGTTGGACACTACTCTAGGACTTTAGGAAAGCCTGCCTAATACCAATGAGAAATAATCCTAGAGGATCACACACTAAGTGTTTCTGGTGGTCTTTGTTAAATTCTATTTGAATTTAATTAATAAATATTATTCTCAAGATAGTGGAATAATTTTATTCAAGTTAAAATGATTGCATAAATTAAATAAATATTTATTCACCAGATTATGAGTAAAATATATTTATTTATTTTATTAAACATTTAATAAATATTTATTTACTAGTTTGTAAATAAAATATTTATTTAAGAGAATAAATTATTTATTTATTTATTCAGCTGTTCAATAAATGGAAGTGGAGTTCGAGTGGACCAAGGCCATTCTGGTAGTAAAATAATTATTTGCAAGATGGTAAATAATTATTTAACTAGATGGTACAAATTAAAATAACACTTCCATTATTTTGTGACATTGAATTTTATTGATAATTCCATTTTGTGCAAGTTGGCGCACCATAAATAATTACACGGTATTATTATTAATAGCATGGATTTTCTATAAGGTTGGGAATGTATTTAATTGTTGATACACAATTAAATATTGTAACTGAAGCCCCATGTTAATAAATAGACAAATACTTCTATTGTTCCATGGACTATACCGCACACCCAGTGAATTGAGAATTATTGAGCTAAACAATTTATCTCTCAAATCCTCTTCCTGCCCCTCTCAAGAATGAGAGACATTCTTCAAGGCCAAAGAACAAGCGATCAAGAATGGCCGACATAAGACACTCACTTCGCCACGCTAGCACCCGAAGAATGAGTGGTGTCGATCGGAGTCCATCAGAGCATGTATGGATCACCACTAGAGGGATTCTAGTTTGGATCCTTGCAAGCACAACAAGATAATATGGAAGTGTCATTCAGAATGATCAACATCATCAACAAATAAAATACAAAATATCCAGGTATTATTTTATTTATTAAATTAATTAAATTAATTATAAACATGATGTGTAAGATCCTCTCTAAAGGTTTCGGGCCTCTTCCTTATTTATCTTAATCTTTAATTCTATTCCGTGGAGACTGGAATTCATCGTCATATTGATCTTGGAATAATCATTGATCATGGTAAAAATAAAATTTGGGTGGCGGTCCAACCATGCTTCCACTGTGCCCAGAACCTTTAAGTGGTATCAGAGGGGTTACGTCATAGTTTATAATTATTTAAATATTTCATTGATGATTTATGCATTTAATAATTTAGTTGTTTCAATTCAAGTTAGTCGTTCTGCAAATCTAAATCTTGAGATCTGTTCCTCTACTTTTGTTTCTCATTCACCTTACAGAAATGATCTTTTCTTTTAATTTTGATTAAAATAAAACATAGGATCTCATCTGGAGGTTCCAAAGGTTCATGTCTGTACAACACCAGAACACACAGTGTGTATTCAGAAGTACACATTGTGTAGTCAAGGTTCAATGCACCGGGTCTGGTCCACCAAACCAATTTGTGTCATTGGAGTTTGTCTGAATCTTAATGACTTCATGTGTTGACCGAGAATAGGTGGAATTCAGTTTCCAGATTACACACCGGATGGCCCACTGGACACAGCGTATAGTCCCTTCGGGTTAGGGTTGGACCGTGTACCCGTACACATCTTGCCCGGTTGGAGACCGTGTAATGAGGAACTACATGGTGTGTGTCCCACTAGACATGTCGTGTACTTCGAAGATTTCCAAAGTAAACTCACACATTATTTCCCTAGCTGTGTACTTTGTATGGATGGTGAACAACAGTACACACCGTGTAGTTTAAACTACATGTCGTGTACTCATCCAAATTATGCAAATTTATTAAAATATATTATTATATTATACAAACCCTTGAGACTTATACCATGGTGCAGGCGTAAAGATTAGTCACAACATGTGATAGGTGTTTTATCTATATGCGTTTAATTTAACATATGTGTACTGTTCATTTCTACTCATTGGGTAGTTATGAATAGAAATTCACCAGGTTTCCTCCAAGGTACAAGTTACATACAAAGATAATTTTAAATGAATTTATTTGTTTAAAATTTTGATGGATGGGAATCTCAATGAAATTCATAAAAGGGTTTGAGATAAAAGGATTGATTAATTAAAGATTATAATTAATTGATTCAATCATGATTTATCTTAAACAAGAATGATTGATGAATTGAATTCTAGTTTTATTTATGTGTAAATGACGTTGCGTGTATGGATGATAATGAGCTAGAACAAGACCTCTGTATGTGGATGGTTTCTTTTAATTTATTTATTTAAATTAAATTTTTTGGCATGAGTTCCTTATCCTCATTAATATGTAGGGCATGCATGCCTGAGGTTTCATTTATATAAAACCCATTTTTACCCCTCACCTGTGTGTGAGTTAAAAAAACATATGTAATGAATAGAACTTCCAAGCTAAAGGATTTGGTTCAATATGAAGCCGAGATGAAACCGATCTTAGAAGATACTTAGGTGGATAGGTAGAAAGCTGTAAACATGAACCCCAAAGGTTCAAGGTGTTTCTTCCCTAGGTCAGGGTCAGTTTATCAACCGCTAGATAAACTAACCATTATAAAAGCTCATGATCATACCCTTTTCTTTAATTTATTTCTCTCAGTTGTATGGTTTATCATTATGGATGTGTTTTCACGATCACATAATTAATGAATTGAACAAGCATGCAAGATGGAACTAAAATAAACCAAGATTATGCATAAATATTATCAAGACATGGTTAATCACTTAAGTAAGTTCCACTTAATATTAACAATCATGTGATAATGATAATAAAAAATTCATGCATAAGAGATAAAAATCCCTCAAATAAAATATTAATTCATGCCAAGCCTTCCATTACTTTATTAAGGGAAAAGCACAATAAAACTATGTGTTTGACCAACCCTTGTTGGGATATTTAATTTTATACAGAAATCCCTTATGAAAGGTTTCGGGTTGACTTAATCATATTACATCAAGAGGAGTATCCCTTGCTAGACATGGTGTAATAATGGAGGCAAGAGTTGAGGAAATCCAAATTCAAGATTTTAGGATTGGGGAGTCCACTCAACAGATCAAGGAGTTGCAATCCTACAATTAGAAAAGACCTGCCTACCTAAATACCTTCAAATATCTTGACCAACCCTTGTTTGGGTTATGAAAAGGGGAATATGGATCCTTGCCACTAGTATTTCATGATAACTGGACATTTCGAGTTCAATGGTGAGGGACGTTGGGACTTGATAAAATAGTTAGATACTTAATAAAATTAGTTTATTATTTCTCATAAAAATCAAGAAAGTATTAGTGATATGCTCTTTTAATTGTAGAATAAAAATGAAAAGCTCGTCAAACACACTATTCCTACGATCAATTCTAGATAAAGACAATATCCTCACCGGCAGTAACTTCCAGGAATGTTTTAGATGCCTCCAATTTATCCTAAACCATGAATAGAAATCTTACGTGTTGGAGTCAGGATTACCTGATCTTCCTACCAAAGAGGTGAGTGATGAGGATTTCCTAGTCTATGAGAAACATATGAACGATGCGTTCGATGTTCAATGTTTGATGCTATAATCAATGTCTAGTGAGATCATGAAGTCTCATGAAAACATGGATTCTTATAGCATGCTCTAGCACCTCCATGGTCTTTATCGGGAGAGAGAAATACAGGAAAGGTTTGAGATCTCCAAGGCACTATTTTAGAGTAATCTTGGATAGGGTGCCCCAGTCAGGCCTCATGTAGTCAAGATCATTGGCTACATTGAGTGCTTGGAGGTTCTAGGTTTTAAAATCCCCGAAGAACTGGGCACCGATTTCATTCTTGCATCACTCCCTCAAAGATTCTCCAACTTTGTTGTCAATTTCAACATGAACAACATTGAGAAGTCTCTATCTGATCTTATTATCCTTGTTTTCCAAGTGGGAAAAGATATAAAGTGCAAAAAGACTTATGTCCTTATGGTTAATAAGAGGAAAGGGAAGGAGAAGATCTTTAAGCCCAAAGCTTCTTCATATCCTTTCAAGAAAATGAAGATCAAAGGGGAGGCAAGGGAACAGGAGACTATTTGTTTTGCATGTGGAAAGAAAGGCCACCGGAAGAAGAACTGCACCCAACCTAAGAAGCAAGGGGATGATTCAGGTGCATTTTTTATCGAATGAAATCTATCTATTTCTATAAATTGGGTCTTAGATGCAACTTGTGGTGCTCATATATGTATCCAAATATAAGAACCAAGTAGATTCAGGAAGATTGACTAAGGGGAGGTAGATCTACGAGCAGCCAACAGAGCCAGACTTGTTGTTGTAGATGTCAGGGACTACCACCTCACATTGCCAACTGGGATGATATTGGTGTTAAAGGGTTGTTATTATGTGTCGTTTCTTACTAAAAACATTATTTTTGTATCCAGATTAGATACGGGTGGATTTTTTTCAATTTTGGAAATGAATGTTGCTTCTTTTAAAAAGATAGCATTTGTTTTGGTATGGAACATTTATACAATGGTCTTTACGTGTTGGATTACACAACCCAAGTAATGGAAATCAATAACAAAGATACTTCACATGACTCATACCACACCCAACTTTGGCATCATTGTCTAGGTCATGAAAATGAGAAATGTTTGACAAAGTTACATAAATATGGATATTTAGATTCTTTCGAACTAAAACCACTTGGTGTATGTCATGCATGTTTACAAGGAAAAATAACCAAATCACCATTTAGTGGGAATGGTGAAAGGGATAAATAACTTCTTGAATTGGTTCATACTAATGTGTGTGGACCATTTTCAGTTGAAGAAAGGGGAGGGTACTCATACTTCATAACTTTTACTGATGATTTTAGTAGATATAGATATATCTACTTAATGAGGAATAAGTCGGATTCTTTTGATAAGTTTAAAGAATATGATAATGAAGTTGAGAACTATCTTGGTTAGAAGATTAAGAAACACAGATCAAACTGAGGTGGATAATATCTTAATCAAGACTATATTGATTACTTATGGGAGTTTGGGATCCTATCCCAACTCACTCCTCCTTACATGCCCCAATGGGATAGTGTCAGTGAAAGGAGGAACCGCACCCTGTTGGACATAGTGAGATCAATGATGATTCATGCGAGTCTTCCATTATCTTTTTGGGGATATTTGTTACAAATACCAGTTCACATAATAAACCAAGTACTAACTAAATCAATAAATAGTATTCCATACGAGTTCTGGAGTGAAAATAAAGCCATGTTATTGAATTTACATGTGTGGGTAAGCGATGTGTTTGTTAAGGCCTTTTTAGGTAAAAATATTGCACTCTGAGGCGCAAAGTGTACATTTATAGTTTACCCCAAGGAAACAAGAGGATACCTATACAATCCCTCATACAAAAAGGTTATAGTGGAAAGACATGTCATATTCCTTGAGAGGGATAACATCTTTAAAAGAGATAGTGGGAGTGAGATAGACTTCGATGAAATTGAGACTCAAGGTACACAAGAGTTGGTAGAAGAGCATATTTCACAAAGCCCCATGGAGGAAACAACTATTCCAGAGATACAAGAACTACGTAGAAGTACAAGAGAGGTTAGATAACTAGAACGGTATGGTTTTATAGTTACCAAGGATGGTGACTCCTTATTAGTTGATAATAATGATCCTATAACCTACAAGGAAGTAGTAAGTGGCACAGATGTTTCTAAGTAGAAAGAAGCCATGAATTCTAAAATGGATTCCATGTACCAAAACCAAGTCTGTATTTTGGTAGATCCTCCAGTTGATGTAAATCCTGTTGGTTTCAAATGGGTATTCAAGAACAAACTAGACATGGAAGGACAAGTCAGTACCTATAAGGCACAACTAGTTGCAAAAGGGTTTAAACAGTGTCAAGGCATTGACTACGATGAAACCTTTTCACCAGTTTCAATGCTAAAATCCATTAGAATTCTATTGGCCATTATCGCTTACCATGACTATGATATTTGGAAAATAGATGTCAAAACAGCCTTCTTTAATGGGTTCCTTCGGGAAGATGTCTACATGACACAACCTAAATGGTTTATAACTCCAAAGGATGCTAATAAGGTATGAAAGTTGCAGAAATCCATTTATAAATTAAAGAAAGCATCCAGGTCATGGAAAATTTGTTTTGATGAAGCCATAACAAAGTTTGGTTTTATCAAGAACAAATGTGAGCCTTGTGTCTACAAAGGGTTTAGTGGGAGTGCAGTTTTTTTCCTAATAGTATATATTGATAACATATTGCTTATTGGAAACAAGATACCAGTATTACAGTATGTTAAGGCATGGTTGAATCAATTATTCTCCATAAAAGACTTGGGCAAGGCAACATATATTCTTGGGATCAAGATTCATCGTGATAGATCCAATAGATTTTTGGGCCTAAGTCAAAGTACATACATTGATAAGATACTAAAGATATTCGGTATAGACCAATCCAAGAGGGGATTGTTGTTAGAATCACATGGAATTCATCTTTACAAGAAAATGTGACCTCAAACACATGATAAAAGAAAGATAATGTCAAAGAATCCATATGCATCAGCGATTTGGTCAGTCATGTATGTCATGTTATGTACTAGGATGGATGTTGCCTAAGCATTGAGTGTGGTAGGTAGATACCAAGATGACCCAGGTGACCACCATTGGATGGAAGTCAATACTATCCTAAAGTATTTGAGGCATACTAAAAATATGTTCCTGGTTTATAGAGGAGATGAGGAGCTAGTCATCAGAGGATATGTATATGCTAGTTTCTAGACTGATCAAGATGACATGAAGTCGCAAACTGGATACATTTTCACTTTTAATGGAGGTGTAGTGAGCTGGAAGAGCTCAAAGCATAGTGTGGTCATAGATTTTACAGCAGAGTCTGAGTATATCACAGCTTCTGAGGTAGCTAAAGAATCAGTTTGGATGTGAAGCTTCATCCAAGAGTTGGATGTTATACCTAGCAGTAAAGATCTCATCACATTGTATTGTGATAATACTGCAGTGGTGGCTCTCTCAAAATATTCAAGGTCACATCAGTAGAAAAAGCACATACTTCAGAAGTATCATCTCTTGAGGGATTTTTCTAAGAGAGGTGAAGTTGTAGTGAGCAATATTTCCATAGAAGACAACATGGTGGACCCCTTTACTAAATCCTTGACTTAGTAGAAACATTATCACCATGTGAGGTCTAGTAGACTGAAAGTCGTAGGCACTTGGATCTAGTCCAAGTGGGAGTTTTTAAGAGTTGGTGTATTAGAACCAACTGGTTGTACTTTGATTACATGGATATTTAATTTATTTAAATATTAAACATCTTATTACATATTGTTCATTATTCTTCATGACTATGATATAATAATGTCCTAGATTATTTGTTGCATTGATAAGGTCATGGAAATTCCCCGCTATGATGAGAACCTTGAAATGCTATAAAAATATACTTAAATATAGTTCTACGGTTGGATGAAATACTATTATGGGACACATAGCATGTAGACTGTCAGGTGCGAGTACTCATAAGAAGATTATGTTTCCCCTCATAAAGTTCACACTTGGTAATCTCTAAGATAGAAAATTATGAGAACAGACCCGACATTAGGAATTGAGCGTGTTTTGGTGTCATTGGATATTTCTATATGTGAGCATGTGTAATGATGCTTAGACTTTAAGATTATCATTAATACGTGTCACGACTCATGCACTTTGATTTACTGATGAAAACTGTCATTCAGACAGTTGACAGGAAGTAGGGTATATTGGGTGAAACACGAGTGGGATGTTATTAATGGATAAGTCAAGGAAGGATTTGCCCCTTCCCTTTATGGAAGTTGATATCTCATCCCTTTGATTGAAATAGAACCATCATGCAAAATTACATGGCCATGGTGTAATGATGGGTTTATTTCAGGTAGTCAAAGAACGATGTATCAAGCATAAAAGTTGATGACACTATTATGAAACCTGGTTGATGAGGTATTGTGACAAATGGATTATATTACATAGTGAGCGTTCATATGTGGATGTTGTTGTTGTGACTTTAAGTTATTTCTCTTAGGTTCCTTGACCATTTTCTATACATTACTCTTGGACTTTAGGCAAGGACACCTAATGCCAACGAGAAAAAATCCTAGAGGGTCACACACTAAGTGTTTCTGGTGGTCTCGGTTAAATTCTATTTGAATTTAATTGATAAATAGTATTCTCAAGGTTATGGAATAATTTTATTCAAGTTAAAATGATTGAATAAATTAAATAAATATTTATCCACTGGATTGTGGGTAAAATTTATTTATTTATTTTATTGGGCATTTAATAAATATTTATTTACTAGTTTGTAAATAAAATATTTATTTAAGAGAATAAATTATTTATTTATTTATTCAGGTGTTCAATAAATGGAAGTGGAGTTAGAGTGTACCAAGTTTGGTCCGGTAGTAAAATAATTATTTTCAAGATGGTAAATAATTATTTAACTATTTGGCACAAATTAAAATAACGTTGTTATTGTTTTCTAACACTAAATTTTATTTATAATTCCATTTTGCACAAGTTGGTGCACCATAAATAATTATGCGGTATTATTATTAATATCATGGGTTTTCTCTAAGGTTATGAATGTATTTAATTATTGTTACACAATTAAATATTTTAACTGAAGCCTCGAGTCAATAAATAGACACATGCATTTATTGTGACATGGACTGTATTGTACACCCAGTGAATTGAGAATTGTTGAGCTAAACAATTTATCACTCAAATCATCTTCCTACCCCTCTCAATAATGAGAGACGTTCTTCAATGCCGAAGAACAAGCGATCAAGAATGACCGACATAAGACACTCACTTATCCACACTAGCACCCGAAGAATGAGTGGTGTCAATCAGAGGCTATCATAGCATGTGTGGATCACTGCTAAAGGGATTCTAATTTGGATCCTTATAAGTGAAATAAGATAATCCAGAAGGTTCATTCTGGATAATCAACATCATCAAAAAATAAAATACCAAAGATCCAGGTATTATTTTCTTTATGAAATTAATTAAATTAATTATAAACATGATGTGCAATATCCTCTCTAAATGTTTTGGGTCTCTTCCTTGTTTATCTAAATATTTGATTATACTCCGTGGATACTGGAGTTCATCATCGTATTAATCTCGGAATAATCATTGATCATGGTAAAAATTAAAGTTGGGTGTCGGCCCAACCACGCTTCCACTGTACATGGAACCTTCAATCCTGTAACACCCTAAGGTTTTGAAAATAAATATAGAATGAAATTTTATAATCTATCCTCTTCTATGTTTTGAATTTCAAGAAATGGTCATCTAGAGTTGTGTTCAGTAAGTCATTTGGAGTTTGATATAACAAACTTGATTTTTGGTGAATAGTAACATGCCCTTATGAATAGTAATATGAATAGTAATATGACCTCATGAATAGTAAATAATATTATTATTTTATTTTCTTAAGGCAATAGGATAATTGGATCTTAATTAATTTTCCAATGTCACATAAAACTAATTGCACTTCAAGATTGTTATTTTTCGAATTAACTGTGACCTTATTTAAAAATTAAATTAATAATATTTAGAAAATTATTTTTGAAAAATGGATTTCGCTTTTGAATTCTACATGTTAAAAAATGGTAGGGGTAAATTTTTGGTATTTTTCTAAAATACTTGAATTTTTCATGAATAGTAAAAAATACAGTTTTGCGTATTCAGTAGTTTAATGAAATCATAATGACATAATAATTAGAATAAAATTCTGGTCGACTTGTGTATAGTAACTTATGACATGAGGTGTCCCAAATTTCTTAAACAATGTGCAAATACCATGGGAAAGCCCATGGTTTGGCAAAAACCACTAATGAGGTGTCCCTTTGAAATTATTAAAAAATTACCTCTCTTTTTCTATAAATATCCACTCATCCATTCGTTTTATTTCATTCCAGATCCCTCATCCTCAAAGATCTGGTGGTTTTACCTCTCTAAGAGTCCTCCCAAGGTGTCCTTAAGCTCCCAAGGTTCCAACCTTCAAGATCTAGGTGTTATTCTACAAGGTAAGGGAATCCTCTATTCTCTTCTTTAAGTCGACACTTCTTTTATGTTATCTCTTTTAAATTCCATTATAATATGTTGGGGTTTAATTTTATGTATTCTTCTTAATTTCTTTTTGATTTTAATATGATTAGGTACCCTTTTTATCTCATCATTTCATTTTATGAAATATTAAGCGACGCTGTTAGGCTGCCGAATTTTCATAAGGAATCTCTCACCTTTTTTCTTATTTTCAAGATCATCTCTATTCTTTTTCTCTCATCACATCCTCTATCCAAATGACCATGATAACTCCAGTAACATCTATATACTGGAATTATATCATGTGAATGGAAGAACCATCATAAATATTTTTACTCCCTCCCTTTTATTTTTATAAACGAAATCAACGTCCATGAGGTTCCAATTTATAGCCTTCGTGGACGACGAAGTTTCGTTCTTCAATTTATTTTTCATTACTAGTCATGAAACCATATTTATGGTTAAACCAGACTATAATATATGTATTATAACCTAATCAATATTCAGGAACCATAATATGTACATATAAATAAGTTATATGACAAAAGTAGTTAATAATAATCCAAATACCGCCAAATAATCGAAGTGATCGTCATCTAATAATTCATCCTCATTCCATGTAACCAAATGAAAGAAATAACCATTATCAATTCTTTATGTTCATAAATAATTTGTAATTTTAATTTTGGAGATTTATAACCATTCCACATGAACTTCATTACTTAAAAACAAGTGAACCGAATATGAAAATAAAGGAAACGAACACTCTAGAACGACGAAATTCAATACAATAACTTATCAATAAATAGATAAATGAACTAACCAGAATTATGATAAAGTAAATATATATCTCATAGGTTCTGAAATAAGTTATTAACAAGTATAATTTCATATTCCAGGATCTTAAGTGCAAGAGCGTAACACGTTTGGAGTTAAGGTAAGGGTTTTTCCACCCGAACTTCCATTTTCATTCGGGATACTTTCATTGTCTAATTACCTCATTGAAATTCTTATGTATTGTTATGTACTCATAATATATTCTGTGTATCATATATAGGTTTACAAACTATAAGTATTCCTTATTCTATGGATATTTACACATTTTAAAAGGAACTTTCAAAATTGTTTCCAAAATAGAAGCCTGATTCAAGGGAATTTCTCCAATTTATATCTATTTACAAGGGCACTCTATAATCTGTTTTTTTTTTGGAAACCATTATCTTTCTAAAAATACTCATTTTATTATGAAAATACTATCTTACTTCACTTCTGGTTTTATAAAAATATTTTCCAAAAGAAATCTTCTTTTCAAAATAAAAGAGTATTTATCTCAAAATTGCTTAATGATTTTATAAGAGTATTTTCGTTCAATGATCTTATTGATTCCATGGTATTATTGGGTTTAATCATTTATGAATTCATATACCATATTTTATTTAATGTTTTATAACTAACTTTATTGTGGATGATCTATCCTAAAACCATTCATCGTATTATTCCGAATGGTTAGTGTTTATGTTTAATAATTAGTGAAAGTTAGTTACATTTCATATGATAGTTTCAATATGAATGTATATGTTATTTATGTTGATCCCCACTCATATCAGGAATGAATTGGACTTATTATGTGACGGGTGGGTCCCTCTATAGCCCCTCGATGCATCGGTAGGTCTCATGAGGCAAACTATGGTCTTGGTACGAGGCCTTGACAAAATTATTATTTTATGGTCCTAGCACAAGGCTTGGATGGTATGGCTATGATGTCCAGCATATTCACTTCCCTCATTGTGATTCTAGTATTTGAATTTCATGTGGTTATTTGACTAGTATAATACCCATGATTATGTTTAATTATGGTATTATTTATTTAGCTCATATTCTTGCCATAATATGTTTCAAGTTTATTATTAAAGGCGTGTGTTTTCAATTATTCACCATGTCTAATGTTTATATTATCTTCCACTGTATTGCTTACTCTTACTGAGAGTTTGAGCTCACCCCTTTCTTATGTTTCATTTTCTCAGGACATGAAGAAGTAATTTATGAATGATGTGCAAGCATAATCTAGAAGACGTGATGTTTCTAGTGGAATAAAATAGTGTTTTGATTCCCTTCATGTTGTAATGATAAAATTATGTATGTAAATTGTTTCCAATAATACTAAACTACTCGGTCTTTCGGGATTCATATTCCTTGTATGTATGCCAACATAATCAAATAAGGCACCGGCTCCGGGCAACTGGGGTCGGGTCCTTACAGTTGGTATCAGAGGAAGTTTAGTAGAATACTTGGAAACTAGATTTAGAAAACGTAGAATTTAAGGAAGAGTTCCTAAGTTAGTCTTTGAGGAAATACAAACAATAACGTCCTGGTATTTTGGTAAGGAATAGATTATGTGGTTCATTCAAGCAATACATCCCTATTTGGATATGAGCAGGTAGAGGCGGCTCTAGCATAGATGTATCTATGGGTAAAACCCAAAAACACCGATTTGAGCTAGACTCGAACGAGAATTGGTGCACGACAATAGGTCTTGCTACACTCTTGGTTACGACACTCCCGGGCGATAAGCTTAGGATAATTAAAACTTTCTTTAAAAGCCATTATGAAGGATTTTAATGTAAATATTCCTCAAAGAAACCATTTTTGTGAATATGGGATTAGCCATGCGTAGGATCTCAATTTTTCTGAGTATTTTTTAGTTAAGATTATACATTATGATTTATAACCTAATATAGTGTATTCCATTATCTAGATATGGCGCCTAGTGGATGGAATGGAAATCACATGAATGCACGTGTCCCCTATAGGGATTTTCCTCCGACGCAAGATAATGATGTTGGCTCTGGTGCTGTGACTGGTGATGAGCAACTCATAACTATACTGGGACAACTTACTCGGGTTATGAATAATAACCTCACCCATATGGAGCATCTGGATCCACCACGTGGAGGAACCATGATAGATCTCTTTATGCGACAACAGCCTCCATCATTCAACAGGACTACAAACCCATTTGTAGCAGAGCAGTGGATATGTTCCCTTGAGAAGATATTTCTTGCTTTGGGATGTAATGAAAGAGAGAAGGTTGTCATGGTAGTATATCGTCTATCGGGAGATGCGGATTAGTGGTGGTCTTTAATCCAAAACAAAAAGGAGGAGGAAGATATAGAAGAGATGGAATGGGGGGATTTTAAGGAAATATTCTTAGAAAAATATTTCCTTCGTGAGCAGCGAGCAGATATAGAGATACAATTCTTGAATCTGAGGCAGAAGGAGGATGAAAATGTTTCCAAGTATGAATCCAACTTCACAAGGATATCAAGACATGTTGTGGACTATATAAGAAATCCAAGGAGAAAATTTGATCGATTCTTTGATGGCCTAAAACCATTCCTCCGGTGGGCACTAGTCTCTTAAAGATTTTCATCATATGAGGATATAGTTTCATGTGCAATCAAGACAAAAAAAGAATTATCTAAGTCTTATGACTTTAAGGGAAAGCAAGAAAAAAAGAGGGATTCTAAAAACCCTGGGAAAGGAAATAAGTAAACAGGGATGAAGGGAAGAGTTGAATTTCCACCATGTGATAATTGTGGAAAGAAACACCCTGTTGCATTCTTAAAAGGAAAAGGAGTATGCTACAAATGTAGTCAGAAAGGCCATCTTGCTGGTGATTTCAAAGGGAAGAAGGAATCCAATGATGTTCAATGCTATAGTTCTCGGGAGATGGGACACTATGCTAATGATTGTCCAAAACGTCAAGAAAATATGCAATAGAAGAGGCCGAGGGAGTAGGGACAAGCATATGTGATCACAACTAGAGAGGTTGAAGTTCCGCGTGACGTGGTGGCAGGTACTCTGATCATTTCATCAAACTTAGCCAATGCTTTATTTGATTCTGGATCATCGCATTGTTTCATATCTTCTAAGTTTTCTAAGAACATTAGATATTTCCAATTTGATTTAACAAGGGAGTTTTCAGTCAAAACTCCTAAGGGAAGTATCATTGATACAAATTTTTGTGAATCAGTTCCCATTAGGGCATATAAATGTTCTTTATTTGCTGATCTCATCATCATACCCATGATTGAATTTGATATAATCCTTGGTGTGGATTGGATTTCGGACCATGATGCAAAAATTTATTGTAAGAAGAAAGAGGGTTACGATTTTTGATGATGATGATAAAGAACGCCTTATCTTTAGAGCAGAATCATCATCACTTGATTCTTATCTAGATCCACCCCCAGTAGCTCAACTAAATTCAATTATTGGGGAGGAAGATAATGAAATAATTATGGGTGAGGATAGGAATGTTCAAAAAGAGGATGTACCTATTGTTAGATAATATGTTGATGTGTCTCCAGAAGATTTACCCGAACATCCTCCAAAACGAGAAATTGAGTTTTCCATTGATTTAATTCCTGTTTCAAGGCCCCTGTCGAAGAACCCTTATAGAATGGCCACTGTGGAATTAGTGGAGCTAAAGAAAAAACTAGAGGAATTGAGTAATAAGGGATTTATTTTCCCTAGTGTTTTTCCATGGGGATCCCCTGTCCTTTTTGTTAAGAAGAAAGATGGATCTATGAGGTTATGTATCGACTACAGGGAGATCAATGCTATAACAATAAAGAACAAGTATCCCCTATCTCGCATTGATGATTTATTTGACCAACTGCATGGAGCTCAATACTTTTCAAAGATTGACCTTTGATCTGGATATCATTAGTTGAGTGTAAATAAGGAAGACATTCCTAAAACAGCATTTCAAACCAGGTATGGACATTACGATTTTACAGTGATGCCTTTTGGATTGACTAATGCACCCTCTGTCTTCATGGATCTAATGAACAGATTTATCAAGGAATATCTCGATGATTTTTTAGTGGTATTTATTTATGATATCTTGGTATACTCCAAAAGCTATGAAGATCATGAAAATCACTTGCGCATTATCCTAAAGACTCTTAGAAAACATGAATTATATGGGAAGTTTAGCAAGTGTGAATTCTGGCTTCAAAAGATTTCTTTTCTTGGCCATATTGTTTCTAAGGATGGAATCCTAGTTGATCCTGCAAAGAAAAATTAAATCCAAGATTGGACCATGCCAACAAACATAACTGAGGTACATAGTTTTATTGTCTTAGTATGTTATTATCGGCGTTTCGTACAGAATTTTGCCCGACTGGCTAACCCGCTAACGAAGCTCACACGTAAAGGGGTTAAATTTTTTTGGAAAAAAGATTGTGAAGGATGTTTCGAAGAACTGAAGAGAAGATTAGTCAATGCTCCGATATTAACTCTACCATCGGGGAAAGACGGGTTTGTTATTTATAGTGATGCTTCAGAGAAAGGACTTGGTTGTGTCCTTATGAAAAATGATAGGGTTATTTCTTATGCATCACGATAGCTAAAAATTCATGATCAAAACTATCCTACTCATTATCTTTAGTTAGATACAGTAATCTTTGCTTTGAAGATATGGAGACATTATCTCTATGGTGAAAATGTGAGATTTATACTGATCACAAGAGTTTTAAGTATATTTTCTCATGGAAAGAACTAAACATGAGGCAAAGAAGATGGCTTGAACTACTCAAGCACTACCACAAAAACAGTTTTTCACAGCACCCCCCCTTTATCAGCACTAACAAAAAAGCATTGATAAAGTGGGGTGCCTTTATCAACGCTAAAAAAAGCACTGATAAAAGCACCCTTTTATCAGCGCTTGTTTAGTAGCGCTGATAAAGGGGGGGCCTTTATCAGTGCTTTTTTTAAAAGCGCTGATAAAGGGTCGACTTCAAAAAAAATTAAAAAATATATTAATATATTAATATATAAATATAGTTATATTGATATAAATATAATATCTTATTTTTAAATATATTTTAGATAAGTATAAATATACATTTACACTTATAATATACTTAATATATAAGATATTTAGTGAAAATGGCTTATAAAAAAATTATAAAAATATTTTTAATTAATAATTTGATAATTATTATGGAGTAATAGTCATTTAATAACAATTTGAATACTAAAAAAATTAAAAAAAAAATTAAAAAAAATCCAAAATATGTTGAAAACGCAACTCAAACTTCAAACAACCATAACTTTTGATCCGGGTGTCCGTTTGAGCTCTACCACATATAAAATCGAAGCCTGCAACGAGATCTACATCGCTATGATTGAGGGTACCTGGTCAAGGGATTTTCATGGAAAAAAAACCCAGAAGGCCTCCAAAACTGAGTTTTTTGTCGGGGTACCCCGATTTTTTAACATTTTGTGGATTTTCAGCCTCGTTTAAGGGGGTATTATTGGCTTTTTTTGGTGGGGACTGAATTTATTCCAAGGTATTACATTCATATTGATATTATGTCTTTGAAATTTCATCCTTTTTTATAATTCACTGCTATTTATAATCAAATATATAACAATATATACATATTTTTTATATATTCACACCTAAAAATTTAATTATAAATATAAATAATAAAATATATTTACATATAAAATATATTAGCTTTATCTAAATAATAACTAACATCCATTTTATTTAAAATACAAATATATGAATATTTATATACCTATATATTAATTTAACGATATATATATTAATCTAGCTATATATATATTAATCTAATAACTATATATATAGTAATATAACTACATATATATATTAGTATTACTATAAATATATATATTAATATAACTATATATATATTAATATAACTATATATATGTTAATATAACTATATATATTAATATAAATATATATTACTATACGAATAAATATAACTATATATATATATAGATATATATATTAATATAACTATATATATATTAATATAACTATATATATATTATAATATAACTATATATATATTAATATAAATATATATTACTATACGAATAAATATAACTAAATGTATAAATATATATAGAGAGATAGATGATGAATTCAAAGACAAATCATAATAGAGTAGCGGTAAAGGCTTAGGCGTGCAGGGGGGAGGTCTCGAGTTCAAATCCTGGTGGAGGCAGGGGCGCGCGCGTATGGGGGAATATGGGAGCAAGCGCTGTTAAAGGGTGAAGGGGTGTGCGTGGGGCACTGTAAAGGGGCAGAAAAGCGCTGTAAAAGGTGGGTCTCAACTTCTATAAAAGCCCCCCTGATTGGCAGTATTTTTTAAAAAAAATTAAATTTTTTTAAATTTTTTTTAAATTTTTTTTAAATTTTTTATTTTTTTTATCTTTTATCAGCGCTAAAACGAAAGCGCTGATAAATGAAGCGCTCATATAGGGGTCTTTTATCAGCGCTAAAACAAAGCACTGATAAAGGACCCTTTTATCAGCGCTTTGTTTTAGCGCTGATAAAAGACCCCTTTTATCAGCGCTTTCTTTTAGCGCTGATAAAAGGGGTCTTTATCAGCGTTTTTTGGAGCACTGATAAAGGGGACCCCCCCCCCCCCTATCTTCAACGGATTTATCAGCACTTTTCTAGCGCTAATAAAGGCCATTTTTAGTGCCGATAAAAGTCGTATTTGTAGTAGTGAAGGATTATGATTGCACGATACACTACCACTCAGGGAAGGAAAATAAGGTGGTTGATGCTTTGAGCAGAAAGGATCATGGAGTTTTGAACAAGATGATGGATGAAAGGGATCCTATTTTCATGGATCTAGTAATATGGATATAAGAATAACCATGGAAGGTGAAACATCAATTCTTTTTCAAATGGTTGCCAAACCATCTTTACTAGAAATGATAAAAAGTTCTCAGGCTGATGATGAGGAGTTTCAAAAGAAGATTAAAGATGTGAATGATGGGAGATTGAGTGACTTCGTATATGAAGATGGAATTTTGAAATTTGGGAAGAGACTGTGTGTTCTTGATATACCTGATCTAAAAAGGGAATTGTTTGATGATGATCATAGTTCCAATTTCTCTATACACCCTAGTAGCACTAAGATGTATAGAGATTTGAAGGAACATTTTTAGTGGGACAACATGAAGAGATAGATTGCTGATTTTGTGTCCAGATGTATGGTTTGTTAACAAGTGAAAGCTGGAAGGCAATAGCCTGGAGGAGTATTGCAACCTCTTCCCATACCTGAGTAGAAATGGGATAATATCACGATGGACTTTATCATGGGACTACCAAAGACTCCTAAAAGGAACGATGCAATATGGGTCATTGTTGATCGTCTTACCAAGTCAGTACATTTTCTTGCTATAAGAGAAGATCTACCACTTGAACATCTAGCAAGACTATATATTAATGAAGTTGTGAGACTTCATGGAGTACCCCTATTGATTTTTTTTTATCGTGATCCACGTTTTACATCAAGATTATGGAAAAGTCTTCAGAAGGCCCTAGATACTGATCTTCGTTTGAGCACTACCTACCACCCACAAACTGATGGACAATCAGAACGGACTATTCAAACATTGGAAGACATGTTGAGGTCTTGTTCACTTGATTTTCAAGGCATGTGGGATCAGTATTTACCTCTCGTAGAATTTTCCTACAACAATAGCTTCCATTCAAGTATTCAGATGGCACCCTATGAAGCATTATATGGGAGGAGATGTCGTACACCAACATGCTGGGATGATGTTGGTGAAAGAAAGCTTGTGGGCCTAGAACTTGTTGAAGAAACAATGGAGAAGGTGAAGATTATCCAGAACCATATCAAAATAGCTCAAAGTAGGCAAAAGAGCTATGCAGATAACCGAATGAAGGATTTAGAGTTTCAAGAAGGTGATCACGTTTTCTTAAAGGTCTCTCCATGGAAGGGTATTATAAGATTCGGTAAGAATGGAAAATTAAGTCCCAATTACATCGGACCTTTCGAAACTATGGACCGAATTGGAGTCGTATCTTACCGTTTGGAAATGCCACCAAGTCTCTCCAAGGTTCACAATGTGTTCCACGTGTCAATGTTAAGAAAGTACATACCAGACCCAACATATGTACTCACTTATGAGGAAGTGGAACTTGAGCCCGATATATCTTACTGTTTAGATCCTATCAAGATTCTTGATACTAGAGAACAAGTATTGAGAAATCGGACGACTCGACTGGTAAAGGTTCTATGGAGGAACCATAATATGGAGGAAGCAACATGGGAGCCTAAAGAGCTTATGTTAAATACATACCCAAATATTTTTAGGTAATATTCTGTGAATTTTGAGGACGAAATTATTATAAGGAGGGGAGAATGTAACACCCCAAGGTTTTGAAAATAAATATAGAATGAAATTTTATAATATATCTTCTTCTATGTTTTGAATTTCAAGAAATGGTCATCTAGAGTTGTGTTCAGTAAGTCATTTGGAGTCTGATAGAACAAACTTGATTTTTGGTGAATAGTAACATATCCTTATTAATAGTAATATGAATAGTAATATGACCTCATGAATAGTAAATAATATTTTTATTTTATTTTCTTAAGGCAATAGGATAATGGGATCTTAATTAATTTTCCAATGTCACATAAAACTAATTGCACTTCAAGATTGTTATTTTTCGAATTAACTGTGACCTTATTTAAAAATTAAATTAATAATATTTAGAAAATTATTTTTGAAAAATGGATTTCACTTTTGAATTCTACACGTCAAAAAATGGTAGGGGTAAATTTTTGGGATTTTTCTAAAATACTTGAATTTTTTGTGAATAGTGAAAAATACAGTTTTGCATATTCAGTAGTTTAATGACATCATAATGACATAATAATTAAAATAAAAGGCTGGTAGACTTTTTTATAGTAACTTATGACATGAGGTGTCCTAGGTGTCTTAAACTATGGGCAAATACCATGGTCAAGCCCATGGTTTGGCAAAAACCACTAATGAGGTGTCCCTTTGAAATTATTAAAAAATTACCTCTCTTTTTCTATAAATACCCACTCATCCATTCGTTTTCTTTCATTAAAAATCCCTCATCCTCGAAACTCTGGTGATTTTACCTCTCTAAGAGTCCTCCCAAGGTTTCCTTAAGCTTCCAAGGTTCCAAACTTCAAGATCTAGGAGTTATTCTACAAGGTAAGGGAATCTTTCATTATCTTCTTTAAGTCGACACTTATTTTATGTTATCTCTTTTAATTTTCATTCTAATATGTTGGGGTTTGATTTTATGTATTATTATTACTTTACTTTTTATTTCAATTTGATGAGGTACCCTTTTGATGTCATCATTTCATTTTATGAAATATTAAGCGACGTCGTTAGGTTGCCGAATTTTCATAAGGGATCTCTCACCTTTTTTCTTATTTTCAAGATCATCTCTATTCTTTTTCTCTCCTCACATCCTCTATCCAAATGACCATCATAACTCCAGTAACATATATATACTAGAATTATATTATGTGAATGGAATAACCATCATAAATATTTTTACTCCCTCCCTTTTATTTTTATAAATGAAATCAACATCCATGAGGTTTCAATTTATAGCCTTCGTGGACAACAAAGTTTCATTCTTCAATTTATTTTTCATTACTGATCATGAAACCATATTTATGGTTGAAACAGACTATAACATATGTATTATAACCTAATCAATATTCAGGAACCAGAATATTTACATATAAATAAGTTATATGACAAAACTAGTTCATAATAATCCAAATACCGCCAAATAATCGAAGTGGTTGTCATATAATGATTCATCCTCATTCCAAGTAACCAAATGAAATAAATAACCATTATAAATTCTTTATGTTCATAAATAATTTTTAATTTTAATTCTGGA
Organism: Viscum album; assembly: GCA_963277665.1. NCBI lineage: Eukaryota > Viridiplantae > Streptophyta > Magnoliopsida > Santalales > Viscaceae > Viscum > Viscum album. The sequence continues at coordinate 1,428,669,578 of OY728125.1, forward strand.
TATTTATAACCATTCCACAGAAACTTTATTACTTAAAAACAAGTGAACCAAATTTGAAAATAAAGGAAACGAACACTCCAGAACGATGAAATTCAATACAATAACTTATCAATAAATACATAAATGAACTAACCATAATTATGGTAAAATAAATACATGTCTGATAGGTTCTGAAATAATTTATTAACAAGTATAATTTCATATTCTAGGAGCTTAATTACAAGAGAGGAACACGTTTGGAGTTAAGGTAAGGGTTTTTCCACCCGAACTTCCATTTTCATTCGGGGTACTTTCATTGTCTAATTACCTCATTTAAATTCTTATGTATTGTTATGTAATCATCATATATTCTGTGTGAGTATAATATATATGTTTATAAACCAGAATTATTCCTTATTCTATGGATAGTTACACATTTTAAAAAGAACATTCAAAATTGTTTCCAAAATAGAAGCTCGATTCCAGGAAATTTCTCCAATTTATATCTATTTACAAGGGCACTCTATAATCTATTTTTTTGGAAACCATTATCTTTCTAAAAATAATCATTTTATTATGAAAATACTATCTTACTTCACTTCTGGTTTTATACAAATATTTTCCAAAAGAACTCTTCTTTTCAAAATAAAAGAGTATTTATCTCAAAATTGCATAATGATTTTATAAGAGTATTTTCGTTCAATGCTCTTATTGATTCCATGGTATTATTGGGTTTAATCATTTATGAATTAATATACCATATTTTATTTAATGGTTTATGACTAACTTTATTGAGGATTATCTATCCAAAAATCATTCATCATATTATTCCGAATGGTTAGTGTTTATGTTCAATAATTGGTGAAAGTTAGTTACATTTCATATGATAGTTTCAATATAAATGTATATGTTGTTTATGTTGATCTCTGCTCATATGAGGAATGCATTGGACTTATTATGTGATGGTTGGGGCCTTCTATAGCCCCTCGATTCATCGGTAGGTCTCATGAGACAAACTATGGTCTTGGCATGAGGCCTTGACAAAATGATTATTTTATGGTCCTAGCACGAGGCTTGGACGGTATGGATATAATGTCCGGCATATGAACTTCCCTCATTATTATGATAGTATTTGAATTTCATGTGTTTATTCGACTAGTATAATACCCATGATTATGTTTAATTATGGCATTATTTATTTATCTCATATTTTTTCCATAATATGTTTCAAGTTTATTATTAAAGGCATGTGTTTTCAATTATTCACCATGTCTAATGTTTATATTATCTTCTGTTGTACTACTTACTCTTATTGAGCATTTGATCTCACCTCTTTCTTATGTTTCATTTTCTTAGGACATGAATAAGTAATTTATGAATGATGTGCAAGCATAATCTTGGAGACGTGATGTTTCTAGTGGAATAAAATAGTGTTTTGATTCCCTTCATGTTATAATGATAAACTTATGTATATAACTTGTTTCCAATAATACTAAACTACTCGGTCTTTCGGGATTCGTATTCCTTGTATGTATGCCAACGTAATCAAATAAGGAACCGGCTCCGGGCAACTGGGGTCGGGTCCTTACAAATCCCTTCTTTCATTTATTAATTAATTAAGGTATGTAATGGCTCATCAAGGGTAGTGAAGTTTGTTTTAGAATTTATGTTCCCTATTTTTTGAGACTGTGGTAATAGTGGAAAATATGTGTATTATGTGTGGATATTTTATCTACACAATGAATGATTTCATTCTAAGTGTTGTATTTATAGTCACTCGAGTTTGCTAGGTGCTATTTAGAGGTTTATAGCCTATAGTGTATGATTATCTGAATTATCATGATTATCATCTTGAAATTATGGTGGATTGGGTAACTGATAAGCTTCTAGTATATTGTATAATGGTTTGATTATTTTGACATTTTTTCATGATCCAATCATAGGTTTCTTTTATAAGAATAAATCATATCACATCCAGTATAATTTTAATGATTTATGTGAGCATTTGGTTATTTCATTTCTCAATAAAGGTGTGTTATATAATGCTCTCTTTAATGATACCCTTCATTATGGGAAAATATAAGGTTGATGTTTATGGTTATTGGTTTTCTTCTTAATATGTGGATTGATGATCAATTTTTAAAAAGATAATTGGTGTTGATTCAGGGTATAATCTACATGCCATGAGCTTACACCATTTTCTATATCCCTACCAGAATAGGAATGAGTATAGAGATTAATATGAGGAGATGAAAATATCTACCTAGGTAGTAAGAGATAATGTATCCCTAGTAGTATAGAGATTACATGTCTTAATGATTGATAAGATGTAGTGGCCTATATTTTTTGAAAGTAATAGATAATTTATTTTTTATTTTTGTAGGTGTTGTTTCATTATGTTGGTAAAATTGTAAATTTACTCTCATGGATGACCTTATAAGATGTAGCGGGTTATATTTTTCATTGCTCATTATGAGAAGAGTCCCTATCATCAGTATTAATATCACCCCTAGGATATATACCCATACTTACATATATATAACATCTTTATAGATATCCTAGATGTATTTCCCAAGTACTTCTCTAGGTTACCACCCAAGGGATATATTGAGTTTATGATTGTGTTCTTTCCAGGTGTGGAGCATATATCTATTCCACCATATAATATGGATCTTGTAGAGCTATGAGAGAATAAGGATCAATTGAATGACTTCGAGGTGAAGGGGTTCATATGAATGATTATGTCCCCTTGGGGTGCCTTAGTTTTTTCCATAAAAATTCAAATGGATAATTGAGAATATGTGTGGACTATTAGAGGTTAATGCTAAGTGATATAAATGAACTTATACCCACTTATACATATTGATGGACTATTGGATCAACTTAGAGGTGCTAAAGTGTTCTCTAAGATTTATTTGATATCAGAAGGTCAACTAGGATTCTTTCTGATTGGAAGTGCTAAGAAGGCCTTAACTAAGAATGTGGTATGGTTCCTTTGGTTAGATGTTCATGATAGATCCATCTAAGATCTTAATGATAGATTGGTGAAAACAAAAATCTTAACCATAAATGATATGGGTAATGAGTTTGGATTATATTATGATGTATTAAGAGTTAGGATTTGAATAGTTTCAGTCCATGATGGTCATGTGGTTTCTTATGGATCCAGACAGTTAAGGACACATAGCGAAGAAGGTTTGAGTACCTATAGTCCTTCAACTTTGACCTAATGCATACCCTTAATAAGGGGGAAATTTTTTCTGATGTATCATATGGAAGGGTCAAGCTTAGGGAGTACATGATTCAAACATCAAGTAGAATATGGTTTCCCACTTTGAAGAGATGTGACTTTATTTTCAAAAGTATCATGGCCAAGTGACACTTGTGTCTTTATCTATCACTTAGTCACTCATCATTAGGATTACGAGAGTAAACTATAAAATTCATACTATTTATTCATGAGAGACATGATAAACCTTTTATAGATTTATATTTTATAAAATGTTGGTTATTTGTTATTCATGTATCCTTTATAAAGTGACTCTCTTGGGATTTATGTCTTTTGTAAAATGCCTAAGGGGATCTTTTAAAATAATTCAAGTGTTTTGAAATGTTTCTTAAAAATTATATGTGTTCAACATACACTTTTTTGGTTTTAAATAGCTTTAAAATGATTTAAAAAAGGAATTGGGTTTTTGAGAAAGAGCGTTTGGAATTGATTGGTTTATTTTAAAAAGGGAATGTTATTTTAAAGAGGAATTTGTGTAAATGGTTGGTCTTTTTAATGTGATTTCAATTGTGATTTTATAAATAATTTTCAAAGGAGGCTTAAAGTCTATAAATTTCTTTATCCTTGGTTAATTTTTATATAAACTTTTTTTGTATTTATTTTGTTAAATATTAATATTACAGAATTAGATGGGATGGATGTGAATAAAGAATGGATGGATTCCAATTGTTTGACAAAAGAGTATGAAGATGGAGTGAAAGAGTTTGTCATGTTTGCAAAATATCATGCATATGACCCTTCTCAAATCCTTTTTCCATGTTTATGATGTTATTATTAAATAAAAATTAGTCTAGAGGAGTTGGAAGAACACTTGATCTATCATGGAATAGATCAAAGTTATAAATGTTGGAATAAACATGGGAAAAAAGAAAATACAGCTAATGGTTGGGATAACACTATGTTTTATGGATCATCTGATATGATTACAAGTGTGGACAATAAAGAAGACTGTATCGAGGATGTCTTTACAAATGTGAATGATGATGAAGATCATATTGAGTAAATAACAAGGACAGTTGAAGATGAACTTCATGATTACCCAAAATTATTTGAGAAGTTAAAGAGTTGTGCAAAGATGCCATTTTATGTTGGTTGCACTAAATATACAGCATTTCCAGTCGTACTAAAGCTATTTAATTTGAAAGTAGGAAACAGATGGAGTGATATCAGTTTTACGGAATTACTTACTCTCTTGAATGACATGATCCTAGAAGATAATGATCTCCTGAGCCGAACATACGATGCCAAATGAATGTTGTGCTTGATGGGTATGATCTCTAAGAGAATACATGCATGTATGAATGACTGTATACTGTTTCTCAAGGACCAAAAATCACTTATATAATGCCCAAAGTGTGATTCTTCTTGATACAAGAAAGATGAATTTGGTCCTATGAAAGTTTTATGGTACTTTCCAATCATTCCAAGGTTTAGGTGCCTATATGGAAGTGAGGAGACTATAGGGCATTTGACGTGGAACGCTGATACAAGAAATAAAGATGGGAAACTATGTCACCCGACAAACTCTCCTCAATGGAAGATAATTGATCATGAGTATCCTAGATTTGGAAATGAGCTGAGAAACCTTCATCTTACATTATCTACAGATGGGGTGAATCCTTTTGATTTTCAAAGCAGCACTCATAGTACAAGGCCGGTTATGTTGGAAAATTATAACTTTCCACCACAGTTATGCATGAAATGAAAATACATCATGTTATCTATGCTTATATTAAGACCAAAACAACCGGGTAAAGATATTGATGTTTATTTGGCTCCATTGATCGAGAATTTGAAATTATTGTGGGATTCAGGTGTTACGTTGTATAATGCTTACAGAAATGAAGATTTCATGTTGTGAACCATGTTTTACGGGACGATAAATGACTTTCCTGTTTATGGAAATTTTTCAGGATATAGCATTAAAGGAACTCAAGTGTATCCCATCTGCGAACAAGGTACGCAATCAATTAGGTTGAAAAATTCATTGAAAATCATGTTTTTAGGACATCACAGATTTCTACCCCAACGACATAAGTATCAATCTTGGATGACATCATTCAATGGAAGTTTATAAGAAAGTACAACACCACCTCCACTAATAGGTGATCAACTATTTGAAAAGGTAAAAGATGTAGACACTACTTTTGATAAAATATTTTCGAAAAACCTTACGAAAACTGGTTGGAAAAAGTGATCAGTTTTTTTTTGAATTACCATACTGGAATTGTCTGTTCATTTAACATTTTATTGATGTTATGCATGTTGAAAAAATGTATGTGATGGTGCCATCAGTACATTTCTAAATGCGCCCAAAAAGGGATGGAATTAAGGCTAGGTTGGACATAGTTTACATGGGGATACGAGAAGAGCTAGTGCCAATGAAGGGTGAAAATGAACTTTTCTTCCTTCAACTGCTTGCACTCTTTCCAGGTAGGAGATATATCAATTTTTTAACTTATTGAATGATGGAAAGGTTCCAGAGAGGTATTCATCGAATATCAAGAACATCGTGTCAATGGCCAATTTAAAGTTAAAGGGTCTGAAATCGCATGGCTTCCATGTTTTGATACAAGATCTAATGCCTATAGCTTTACATTGCATTTTGTCCAAGAATTTATATCATACATTAACCAAGCTCTGTTTTTTCTTAAAAGCTATATGCAACAAAGTTATCAACCCGGTGGAATTACCAACTATAGAAAGATAAATTTTCGTAATATTATGTGAATTGGAAATGTTCTTCCCACCAAAATTCTTCGATATGATGGTTCATTAGATGGTTCACTTGGTGAGAGAGATTTGACTATGTGTTCCTATAAAGTACAATAATATTTCACTATCCAAACACATATCAAAACAAATTACTTATTCTACTCAATGTTTTCTGTAGTTTCTGAAACAAACCAATGGAAAAGATTATGGTTATTATGTTCATAAATTTATGAGAGAGATCATATTCCATGAACAAACTAGCATCCCTGAAGAGGTATTTTCGAAGATAATTAATATTTCATATAAAATATTTATTCATCCCTTGTGTATTTATATTTTTCCAGTACTACTATGACTGTTGAAAAGACTCATATTCACAAGACGATATAGATGTTCTCAGAAACGAATGAGAATCATACCTGATAGAAGAATGTACACAAATAGCATGAAGATATGACTTCCATAGAAGTAGTGGATTATTTCATATTTATGTTTAATTTACTTATTTTTAGTATTACTCACATAAGAATTGTTTTCTTATACAGGTGGATTCCATTGTTCGAGTCAGGGCGGTTTGTTCAAAACTGATCATGCTTGTGAGAGATTGGACTTCGAGGCTGCAACTCAGAATTCAATGAGAAGATAAAGTCTTTTTTAATATACTATGTTTTTTCTTATAATATTATATGTTCTCTACTGTATTAACATAATCTAAATTAAATGTTTGACTACTTATGCAGACATTGTCTTCCACATACTTATTCTCCCTCAAAACCTTCTCACCTCTACATTGTAGGCATTTATCACTTTCTTCAAAGACAGTGGAGGGAACTTGAAGGAAAGTGATAAGTGTTGACAATGCAGGGGTGAAAAGTTGACAAAGAAAGCAAATGGAAAGCATGGTAACACACGATGTGGCCGATATAACTAAAAGTGTGTCCTTTTATGTAATTAATTAATTTTGTAATCATTTTATCTACTATTTGTAAGTTAATTTCCTTATCATTTTATCTAATACTTAATTAGTTTTTTATTCTCATGTTATCCTTATATGATCATTGATATCTCTCTTGTTTACACTTATTGAGCATCTATGGTCATCCTTTCTTATGTTTCATAACCTTTAATTATTAAGAATGGTTTTAGAAATGATATGTCTAAGAAGGTTTGTAGTAAAGAATAACTTAATGAGAGACTCTTATGAACTAGTTTTTATGACATGTATGAAACATTCTCACGTCAAACCGATGCATGATGCGAATGGTATGACTCAAAATGCGTGTTTCCAGTTTGAAATGATATTTTAATAAAAAAACACAACTGTCATACTGAAAACTGGGCAAACGCATTCGGATTGTTTTTATATTTTAGGAAAACAGTCTATTAGTCATTTGTGATGTGTAGGGATCAGTCGCACCTCGATACGACATACGGTGTGGCCGGTATAACTCAAAGTGTCTTTTTTTATTTAAAATTAACATTAATTTAAGTAAAAACAACAAGTGACATGTTGAAAACCGAACAAACGCATTTAGATTGTTTTCATATTTTAATAAAATGATTTATTAGCCATTTTTGAATTGTACCTCAATACGATGCACGATGTGGCCGGTATAACTCAAAGTGTCTCTTTTTTATTTAAAATTTACATTAATTTAAGTAAAAAACAACAAGTGGCATACTGAAAATTGAGCAATCGCATTCGGATTCTTTTGATAATTTAGGACAATGATCCATGAGTCATTTGTGACGTTTAAGAGTCAACCTCACCTCAATCCAATGCACGGTGTGACCGGTATGACTAAAAGTGTTCGTTATCAATTTAAAATTGACATTTTAATTCAAAACGTGTCACTCATTGAATACCAAGAAAACGAGCTCTGATTATCGTGATAATTTAGGACAGTGATTCATAAGTCATTTGTGATGTTTATGAAGTAGTTCCACGTCAAACTGATGCACGATGCGACCGATATGACTCAAAATGCGTGTTTCTAGTTTGAAATGACATTTTAATAAAAAAAACAATTATTATACTAAAAACCGAGCAAAAACATTCGAATTGTTTTGATGTTTTAGGACAACTGTCTATTCATCTTTTACGACGTGTAGGAATTAGTCGCATCTCCATACAACGCACGGTGTGGCCGGTATAACTCAAAGTGTCTCTTTTTATTTAAAATTGATATGAATTTAAGTAAAAACAACAAGCGACATACTGAAAACAGAACGAACGCATTTGGATTATCTTGATATTTTAGGACAACGATCCATCACTCATTTGTGATATGTGGGAATCAACTTCACCTCAATAGGATGCACAGTGTGACTAGTATAACTCCAAATGTGTCGTTTTTATTAAATATTGACATTTTATTAATGTATTCTCTCATATTAATGTTTAATTTATTTCTTTACAGTATTACTAACATAATATTTGTTTTCTTATATAGGTGTAATCTTTTGCTTAGGTTGAGATGATTTGTTCGACAACTAATACTATGTGAGAACATTTTTGAGTATTACTAACATAATATTTGTTTTCTTATATAGGTGTAATCTTTTACTTAGGTTGAGATGATTTGTTCGACAACTGATACTATGGGAGAACATTTTTGAGAGGGGATCACGGGTGTCAAAAGATAAAATATTAATGTTTTAGAATGTTTGTTGGATAACTGTAAATGTAATTATATAAAACAATTTGTTTGAAATGTAAATAGCATTGTTTTTTTTCTTGTATATACCACGGGTGAACATTTTTGTATTCATGATGTCAATTAAAATATAATATAACATTGTTTGAAATTACACCTTGGTTATATATAGCATTTGAAATGGGTTTTTGCATTTGAAATTGGTGGTTGGTTTTTACTGGCTGGTTGTATTTGCAGGTTTTTTGGGTGTCTTGTTATATTAAGATCATCATCACTAAAAGAGCGGTGATAACGGGTGTCATTTTTTTAGTCCTCCATTATCAGGGATGTTTGATAAAGGAGACCTCCCTCCCTCATTTATCATCACTACGATTAATAGCTCTTTTTTAGTGATGTTGAAAGTCGATTTGCGTGGGGGCATATTTATGTAGTAGTGCCAATCGTAATATGTTAGAACTATATTTTAAGAATATCGGTTCAAGGTTCTCATCATGTATTACTATATATTTATCCAAGTTTCAAAATTTATGTGTACTACTTATTTCTATTTTGTTATCATAGATGGTGAATTTATGTGTTCATACATACAAATCAACAAGATGAATTAAGCAAAGTGAACAGCGCGGGGCGAAGTACTAGTTTCCAATGGCAAATATCATTAAAATATATTTGGTAAACATGATAATGATTTTTTTACCGCATAAATAGTTTTTTATTCTAAAAAGTCTTCCACTTACATAATTTAATATCTTTTTTAATAAAATTATTACGACGTATCAAGGTTGAAAGAAACACGAAATCACAGAGGAAGCCGGGGAGGAATATAAAACAACATTTTCCATAGCTCAACTGAAGCAGATAAAAAAATTATTTATATTACACGCACCGAGATGGAAAAAAAAAAGGGCACATAGATGTGGACTGGGTGCGGCTAGGGGGAGGATTTTCAAACGATAAAGGCATCGACTCCCTCCAAGCGGTGAGCTGCGATCTGAGAAAGTCCGTCTCCCTGGTGCTCGTACTTCAGTTCCATGTACTCTCCCACAGTCACCGGCCGGTACCGGCCGCCGGAAGGATCCTCCACCGCCACCGTTTCCCACACCGCAGCGCCGGCGGGGAGGACCTGGAATCCGTCGCCGCCGCTCTGGTGGAGGATGGTGAGGAGGGAGGTGTCGGTGTGGGGGACGAGTCCCATGGCCCGCCGCGGCTCGGGGCACGGTGGGTAGGAGTTCAGCATAAGGGCGGCGGAGGCCTGGCGGAGAGCGGCCACGTCGTCGTCCGAGACTCCCAAGGAGTTGAGGATGAGAGCGAAGAGCTTCTCCGCAACATCCTTCATCTGCTTCTGATATTCCTCCATTACGTTACTGTCAACACGTAACGTAACAGTGACAGCTTCTTTAGCAAAACAACAACAAAGCCTGTAGCTCTATATCAAAAACGCCGATATGACGGACCAAAATCGCTCGCAATCACCGGGCCAGAGTTTCTTCGCCAAGTCAACCGGCGAGGGCCCGAGGAGGTAGCCCTCGCACCACATGGACTTGGGGGAAGATACGGATGTCCTGGGGAGGCCGTACCCTGCGCCGCCGGAGGGAGACCGCAGCGCCCTGATCTTCTGCTCCGTCGGCAGCGAGAACAGGCGGCGCGTCTCGGACTCCACCTCTCGCAGCAGCCGCTCCGGCACACGGTGGCCGGTGAGCTGGAACGCTCCCCATGTCTCGCAGGCCTCGCCCACGCGTCTCATGGCATCTGGGTCAGCGAGATTCACGACGGGGATGACCGGCCGGCGGTCCGGGGAATGATCCATGCCGGAATCCGGCCATGCGTGGGAGTCTGGCACCGCTGCGAGGGGGGCGTGGAAGTTCAGTGGAAGATGCGTGCTCGCCATTTATTTAATCTGCTGACAGGCGAATGAAGGGTTGTTTCAGCTTCAGACATGTATTTATAGTGGGTAAATTTATTAAAATATTATAAAAAAATCGAAAAAAGGAATAAACAAATAAATTATTTAAACGTATCAAAAGGAAAACATTATTTTAACATCTAGTATTTCATGTAGGTTATTTGATAACCGGCCAACATACACTATAGTTGTTTAGTAACAGATCTGAAACATTGCCTTCTACACAACTTTCACGTTGGTTAAAAATATATTTTTAATGTCAATTATTTATATAAAATTTAAGGTCGAAGCCTCAATTTAATCGGGGAACGAGACCATATTATAAAAAAAAAGCAAACAACATACAATGTAAGGATGTACTCAACAAAACTCAAACTTGAGAACTCACTGAGACCCACACACTACTACAAAAACGAGTAAGGGAAGCGCTGCCCTTTTATCAACGCTAAAAATAAACGCTGATAAAGGGGGTCTTTATCAACGCTAAAAAACCGTTGATAAATGGGCGCTTTTAACACCACTAAGAAAAACGATGTTAAAAAGAACCATTTATCAGCGTTTTTTAGCTCTGATAAAGGCCCCTCTTTATCAGCGCTTCTTTTAGTAGCACTGATAAAGGAGGGATTTATCAGCGCTTTTTCCTACCGCTGATAAATTTTATGTTTTAAAAAAAATCATGAAAAAAATATTGTTATATAAGTATATTTATATTGATATAAATATAATATATATTTTTTAAATATGTTTTAGATAAGTATAAATAGACTATTACATTTAATATATAAGAAATTTAGTGAAAATGGCTTTAAAATATTTTAAAAAATATTATTAATTAATAATTTGCAAATTATTATTGATTAAAAATCATTTAATAACAATTTGAAGACACAAAAAATCAAAAAAAAAAGATCTAAAATACGTTAAAAATGTAACTCAAACTTCAAAAGACCATAACTTTTGATCTGGGTGTCCGTTTGAGCTCTACAACATATCAAATCGAATCCTACGACGAGCTCTACACGCTAATAATTGAGAAAAAGCGTCCATCACATTTTTCGAGGCCAAAAAACATCCAGAAGGCCTCCAAAACTGAGTTTTTAGTTGAGATACACCGATTTGTTAACATTCAAACAAGTATAACTTCTGATCCGGATGTCCGTTAGGCCTGTACCACATATCATATCGAATATTGTTTCATTTTCTTTGATTTGACAGGTCGTGGAGTTGAAACAGGCTTCTGGATTATAAGTTATGGTCGTTTTAACATTTTATGGCTTTTCAGATACACATATATATGTATTTATTCGTAAATATATATGTGTCTGTGTGTGTGTGTGTGTCTGTGTGTGTGTGTGTTGTATATATGTATGTATCTATTTATTATTTATTTATAAACACACATAAAAAAACATATTTCATAAATGTATTTAAAACTAATCTTATAAATATATATTAATATACAAATAAATATACGGATAAAAAATTATAACTAAATATATATATATATATATATATATATATTAATATACGAATGAATATATATATACTAATATATGAATAAATATATTTATATTAATATGAATCTATATTACGCGGGAAGGGCAACGCGCGAGAGAGTGTGAGGGGGGCTCCGCCTAGCGCTGATAAAGGGGGGCTCAAGCGCTGTTAAAAGCTCCCCCCCACATTATATAATTTTTTTTATTTTTTTTATTTTTTTGACTTTTATCAGTGCTAAAAAAAGCGCTGCTAAATGAGTCTTTTATCAGTGTTTTTTTAGCGCTGATAAAAGGAGCCTTTATCAACGGTTTTCGAAGCGCTGATAAAAGGGACCCCCTTTATCCTCACCTCGATTAACAATGTTTTTTTAGCACTGTTAATCAACTTTTCTAGCACTGATAAAGACCATATTTGTAGTAGTGATAGAGACAACTGTTGGGTCGGAAAGAGATTGGTTTCAAATATAAACTTAGTTGCGACAACAACAATTTGTGAGAATCGGCAATGTAAACAAAGCGCCAAACCAAACAGCAGAATAACAAATGAGGACACAAATTTTAACGTGGAAAAACCCTCCTTTCGAAGGATTAAAAACCACGGGGCAACTCTGAGAAAATTCACTATGAATCAGAGAGTACAAAAATCCAAGTTAAACTCGAGACTTGAATCGCAAATACAACATAAAAACCTGTGCGAAAAACCACACTATGATATGCCTCCGTCGCCTCTCTGATAATAGTCCCGTGACAATACGTCACCCTTCGGAGATCAAAATCGAACTTGCGGCATCGTTGCAGCACCTCGTTGCACAACCTGATTTGCCGCTGCTCGCTGCCGCCCACGCCCTAGAAAACAGTCACTCAAGTATCTGCTCTCCTTGGGTTGTCGAGCACCACCAAATTGTCACCTTCCTTGATTCGCTGCTCCCCCTTTAATAGGCTCCACTGTTTCCTTTTTTAAATACAGATAAGATATGAAAATATAATATCTTAAATCTTCAAATCACCATGTATCTGCTATGTTAAGATTTAAACACTTATCTCATCTAAATAGATAAGATATATCTCCCCATGAGATACACATGCAGCCTTATCTATGTGATATGATAAAAGATATCTAATATTCAAAAACATATCTCAAATCTGGAAACACCAAGATGCGGGCTAAACCCTAACAATCTCCCCCTTCAGCCCATCGAAGAAAGAGATCGCATCCAACAAACTCAATTGGAAATAAAACCGGTTGGTATCGCACCAACCACCATCCTCTGCAGAAAATATGACATCCCTCTTTTGCATCTCTGACGGAAACCTGAAAGCTCCCCCTGCAAAAGAAATCCAAATGCCGAAGTCTTCTTCATACTTATGTCTGCACCACTAATACCAGAATCAATAATATCTGGCTCCCCCATAACTGTGATCGCCACATAATCTGGAGCACCTGCAGGAATTACTTGCTCCCTCTGCTCAACATCCTTCGAGCAGTCAAAAACACTCAGCGCATCACCTCGATCTTTGATTTCCATTCTTTCTTCAATAGTGGCACTCTCTGAAGAAAAAGAATCAGGTGTAAGATCTGAAACACCTGCCATGACATGCTTCGGATTCCAAACCTTCTTCAACTTAGTCGATGGTCTTCGACTCATGCACGACGATCGCCACTGCCACAAATCTGACGAAGTCCTCTTCGCAACTGGATTCGTCACATCACCGCATGCCTTTACATCTGTCCTGTAAAGCATGTCATCCATTTTGCCGCGCGCATAAACCATCGATCCTCTGGACAAAGTCCATCTTCTACTGCCAAATGAACTCTTGAATCCATCAGTATCAAGAGCACTAGCAGATAACAAATTATGGCGAATACTTGGCACATGTCGCACATCCTTCAATGTCAGTGTACAGCCTGCATTCGTAGTGATAAAAATATCTCAAATACCAATGACATCAGCATAATCTCCATTTCCCATCTTCAATCTACCAAAGTCACCTTCTTCATATGAAGAAAATAGTTTCTTCTTTGGTGAAATATGGTATGATGCTGCTGAATCAACCACCCATTCGGTGTACAAATCTGACCTGCGACAATCAATGCCAACTGAAAGTAAATCACCCTCACCCTGAACAAGACTTACGCCGGTATCCTCAGATTCGGTGCCGTGCGCCTTCTTTTCCTTCTTAAGCTTTTTCAATTCATAGCAGCGTCTCTGCACATGACCCTCCTTGTTGCAAAAGAAGCATTTGACCTTTCTTCTTGTCTTTGACCGACCTCTTTGACTACCGCGTCCATCTGCCACAGCCAGAGTACCACCATTACCTGAAGATTCACCATCATTGGTCTTTCGTCGAGTCTCGTTCATCAACAACGATGAAATCACATCATCCAACTTCAGTGTGTCTTTCCCAAACATCAATGTGGTGACAAGATTATCATATGAATCAGGCAAAGAACCCAAAAGAAGCAAAGCTTTGTCTTATTCTTCCATTTCAACAGGTACCGCGTTACCTTTATCATCAATCTTGACCGCCACCGAGGATAGCTCCGTCAGAAGTTTGGTGAAATCGTCCAGATGGTTACCTAAATCTCCATTCTCTGGCATTCGCAAACGATACAACCGTTTCTTCAAATATAAACAATTTGTGAGGGATTTTGATTTATACCTGCTTTCAAGCTTCGCCCAGATCTCCTCAAGATCTGTCAGATTCATCACTTCCCGCAGTGTATTATCACCCAATACATCTGAATCGTGCTTGTCGCCAACTCTCGCATATCCTGCCAATCATCATCACTCATCGTCTCCGGCTTCTCTGATTTTTTCTTCAACGCCTTCGCTGTCTTCTCACGGACCAAAATATTTTTAACTCTTTGCTGCCAAAGTGTAAAATCATTTTGCCTGTTGAACAGTTCAATGTGAGCAGAAATCCCATGGCGTGAATCCCCCATATTAATCAGTAAGAAGACACGGATAACCTCCCTCTGATACCAGATGTTGGGTCAGAAACAGATTGGTTTCAAATATAATCTTAGTTGCGACAACAACAATTTGTGAGAATCGCCAATGTAAACAAAGCGCCAAACCAAACAGCAGAATAACAAATTAGGACACAAATTTTAACGTGTAAAAACCCTCCTTTCGAAGGATTAAAAACCACGGGGCAACTCTGAGAAAATTCACTATGAATCAGAGAGTACAAAAATCCAAGTTAAACTCGAGACTTGAATCGCAAATACAGCATAAAAACCTGTGCGAAAAACCACACTCTGATATGCCTCCGTCGCCTCTCTGATAATAGTCACGTGACAATACGTCACCCTTCGGAGATCAAAATCGAACTTGCGGCGTCGTTGCAGCACCTCGTTGCACAACCTGATTTACCGCTGCTCGCTGCCGCCCACGCCCTAGAAAACAGTCACTCAAGTATCTGCTCTCCTTGGGTTGTCGAGCACCACCAAATTGTCACCTTCCTTGATTCGCTGCTCCCCCTTTAATAGGATCCACTGTTTCCTTTTTCAAATACAGATAAGATATGAAAATATAATATCTTAAATCTTCAAATCACCATGTATCTGCCATGTTAAGATTTAAACACTTATCTCATCTAAATAGATAAGATATATCTCCCCATGAGATACACATGCAGCCTTATCTGTGTGATATGATAAAAGATATCTAATATTCAAAAACATATCTCAAATCTGGAAACACCAAGATACGGGCTGAACCCTAACAACAACTACCACTAAGTTGCACCTTGGGGGCAATGTTAATTATTTATATAATCAATGTGAAAACTATCAACTTGCACTACTAAAAAATGATTTTATCAATACTAAAAAAATGTTAATAAAAAAGATGATTTTATCACCGTTAACTAAAAACTCTAATAAGGGTTACCTTTATCAATGTTAAAAAAAAGAACGTTGAAAATCAACTTTTATCACCGCTTTTCTTTTTGGTGACGGTAAAGACCATTCTTTATCAACACTTTTTTTATCGTTGAAAAATACCACTCTGAGAAATTTTCTTAGCGCTGATAAAAGTAACTTTTTTTAAAAATATATATGTTATTAAAAAACATATTTAATATACAAATATATTTCTATTGATATATATATATATATATATATAATATTTTCTCAAATTTGATTTAAATAATATTAAATATGTATTTATAGGAATATATAATATATTTAGTGTAAAATTCTTTATAAATATATAAAAATACAAATATATATCTATATTTGCATGTATTTACATATAAAAATTTAAACCTATAAATAAATATTTAAACATTTTTACGTGTAAAATATATTTTTAAATATATAAACCATATGAAAATAATCATTTATTACCTACGTATCCTTTGTTGGAGTTGATGGCCTAGAATCAACTACTTTGTACTTTATTCATTAATAAAAGCCTTATCACATCTTGATTGTTCTTCTGCGTGACAATGCATGTGATAACGTCCTAAGGACAACTGTTTCATTAAAGGGTCATAGCGGATCCCTGCTATGATGAGAACCCAGAAGTGCCATAACACTGTTCTTGAATATATGTTCTATGACCGGATGGTATTATTTGAGGGACACAAATAATACAGGTCATTAGGGGTGAGGACTCATAAAACTTTGAGGCACCTTCTCATGGTGTGCGCCCTTGGTAATATCCAGGAGGATATTATGAGAACGAGACCCGCCAGTAGGAAATCCACATTTCATAGTGTCATTGGATGTTCCTATCTACGGACGTGTGTATTGGTCCTTAGAATTTAAGATTATTATTAATGGGTATTACAACTCGCGCACTTAGATGTAGTGACGAAAACTGTGACAACACACTGTTCGCAACGAGGTAGGATACGTTGGGTGTGTCACGAGTAATACTGCATTAATAGATAATGCGAGAAAGGATTTGTCCCTTCTGTTCCATAACAGAAGTAGATATCTCAGGCCCTTTGATGGAATTGATATAGCCTAAATAAATCCATGGCCATGGTAAGGTATGAGTGAGTTCAATTCTGGAAAGTCAAAGAAAGAATAATCGAGCACATGGGTTGATGACACTAGCATGAAACCCGCTTGATTAGAGATATCGAGACAAAGAGATTATATTATACGGTAAACGTTCATAGGAGGTGACACGTCATTGAGGCGTTAACTTCTTTCTCTATGGGTGTCTTGGCGTGTTGCTAGACGCTAACCTTGGACTTTAGGCAGGTTCCGCCTAATGCCACTTAGAAAGAGGCCTAGAGGGTCACACACTAAGTGTGTCCATGCATCTCAATTAAATATTAATTTAACATGTTAAATAAAGATTATTCCCGACTGTGGTTTAATAATTATTTAAGGATGCCTGATCGCATTTATTTCGACACTAGTTATTCGAGAGAATATATTATGGGCGAAATAATACATTTATTAGTGAGTAATGCAGTTACATTTATTTAAAAAATAAATAACCATTACTCAAGGACTAATAAATATGGTGGAGGAAATAAAGGAAAATGAAAAATAAAAGTACATGTCGTGTATATTAAATCTACACACCGTGTAGTTTTAAGGAAAAACAAGTACACGCCGTGTATTAATTATTACACGGCGTGTAGTTTTTCTAGTCGGGATTTTGAGGAAATAATATCATTATTATGATATTAATTATAATCAGCGTGGGCGCATGTCAAGGAATTAATAATTCGACATGAGGTTTCAATAAGAGTTAATGAAATAAATAAAACGCATAATGCGTTTATTTATTTATTGTCATAACTCTATTAACCTCAAACCTGATTATAAATATCCTCACAACCCCAACACTTTTTTTTTCACAAGAGCCATTTGTTGTGCACAACAGATTTGGAAATACTCTCAATCCAAGAGAGAATTTCCTTTCCACCAAGAACACCCTAAAGTTACGAGAGCGAGATCCTCCACCGGATCAAGGCGGTCGAAGGTGGACATCGCAAGCGAAGGTTCTTCCGCGCTAGCACCTGGAGATCCCTTCAGCAACGTCCAGAGATACGTGGAGCATGTGTGGATCACCGCTAGAGGAATCCTATACTTGGATTCTACGACACAACGACGGATCACAAGATCGTGACCGGAAACATCAACGAAGAAAGAATTCCACCGAGGTAATTCTCGTGAATTAATTAAATTAATTATAACCAACATATGATGATCCTATCTCAATGGTTCTGGGACTCTTCTTTTCTTTTTCATTCTTTGTTCCATTCCGAAGATCCGGCATTTTATATCGTGACGGATCTCGGATTGAACGTTGTTTAACGTTAAAATTAAAGTTGGGCAAACCCACCAACGCGCTTCCGCTGCGCCCGGAACCTACATCCTTGTTCGTTCAAGCAGTTACACTCGGGCTCCCCTCCACCGTCTACGTGTCCTAGTGACCTACCCCTCCTTCACTTTTATTTCTTCCAGGGGATTCTCAATTTGTGGGTGTGTTGCTCCATTTTCGAAGTGCGGTTAGTTTCGGGGAGGAGAGGTTCCAGATTTATGGGATTTGGATTTACAGGAAGGAGGATCCGACCATGCCAAAGATGATGGAAGATTGCGGGACTCCCTGGCTCAGCATTGAAGCAACAACAATGATAGAGGAGCAAAGGACGCTATCCTCGGTGCTTCGTGCTTTGACGAGTTTCCGGTGCTTCTTGAAATTTCTTACAACCGGACGATGGTGATGAAGATGACTGATGCTCACGATGATGGCATAAACCTACACTTGCAACTTTGAGGATCTTCAACGACACATACGGGTTTGACTGACCACAACAAGGGGATTTCGTTCCACTGTTACATTTCCTTCATGACCCCTCACATTTTCTAGTTTTCTCTTTCTTGTGTTGTGTTGTCCACCCTGTATTTCGAGTTCTTCCAAGGTGTGGTTACATGCCTCACCCTCAATTATTTATATAAAATTTAAGGTTGAATCCTTAGTTTAATCAGGAAACAAGACCATATTATAAAGAAAATAAGACAACATACAATGTAGGGATGTACTCAGTGAAACTCGAACTTGAGAACTCACCGAGACCCACAGGGGAAACTACCACTGAGTTTCACCCTGGGGGCAATGTCAATTATTTATATAATCAATGTGAAAACTATCAACTTGCACTACTACAAAATGATTTTATCAATACTAAAAAAATGTTAATAAAAAAGTTGATTTTATCACCGTTAACTAAAAACTCTAATAAGGGTTTCCTTTATCAATGTTTAAAAAAAAGATCGTTGAAAATCAACTTTTATCACCGCTTTTCTTTTTGGTGATGGTAAATACCATTCTTTATCCACACTTTTTTTATCGTTGATAAATAACACTCTGAGAAATTTTCTTAGCACTGATAAAAATAACTTAAAAATATATATATATATGTTATTAAAAACATATTTAATATATAAATATATTTTTATTGATATATATATATATATATATACAATATTTTCTCAAATTTGATTTATATAATATTAAATATGTATTAACAGAAATATATAATATATTTAGTGTAAAATGCTTTATAAATATATTAAAATATAAATATATATACATATTTCCATGTATTTACATATAAAAATTTAAACCTATAAATAAATATTTAAACATTTTTACGTGTAAAATATATTTTTAAATATATAAACCATATGAAAATAAAAATTAATTACCCACATGTCCTTGTTCATTCAAGCGGTTACACTCAGGATCCCCTCCACCGTCTACGTGACACGGTGAACTACCCCTCCCTACTTTGCTTTTATTTCTTCCAGGGGCTTCTCAATTTGTGGGTGCGTTGCTCCATTTTCGAAGTGCGGTTAGTTTCGAGGAGGAGAGGTTCCAGATTTATGGGCTTTGGATTTACAGGAAGGAGGATCTGGTCATGCCAAAGATGATGGAAGATTGCATGCCTCCTTGGCTCGGCATTGAAGCAACAACAATGATAGGGGTGCAAAGGACACCATCCTCGGTGCTTCGTGCTCTGACAAGTTACTGGTAATTCTTGGAATTTCTTACAACCGAATGATGGTGATGAAGATGATTGATGCTCACTATGATGGCAGAAACCTACACTTGCAACTTTGAGGATCTTCGACTACACATACAGGTTTGAACGATCTCGAAAAGGGGTTTTTGGTCCACTGTTACATTTCCTTCATGACCCCTCACATTTGTTGGTTTTCTTTTTCTTGTGTTGTGTTGTCCGCCCCTGTCTTTTTAGTTCTTCCAAGGTGTGGTTACATGCCGCACACTCACCTCAATTTTTATAGTGAGTCCTAGGGTTGCAAGAACCTCACCTTGAGACATTTTACTAATGAGCCTTTACTTTCTCTGGTGTATGTTTGCTGCTTATTGTATTTTTTGTACTCATGTTTTTGCATAGAGGAACCCTAGTGCCCCTGCCCCATGCACGTAGTCCAATTGGCCTAAGAACGTAAAAATATCGGTGTCCACTTTTTCTTGACTTTTCTACTGTTTTTGACGACTGATTGATGTTGATGTATGCTGCTATTATTCTAATGTTTAGAATTGATTGGAATATATCAATTTAAATTGTTTTGCTTCTGCCTTTGTTATTTAAGCTACTGTAAATGTTTTAGCATGAACCTGGATATTGTATTCTCTTGTTCCTTTAATGATGATTTGTTAGAATCATTTTGTATTATCTACCGTTGATGATAATTCAATGAAAGATTGGTTATGTTCATTCATTGTTGATGTTTTCCACTATTTACAGAATTAATTTAAACATATATTATATTTCCATTTGAAATTTTGGAAACCAAAATTATATTCCACATGTCTTCTTGAGTTATTGAATGAGGACTTCCCTGCTAGGCAATCCCCAAAAATTGGTATCAGAGACAATGTAGAATTAATTTTTCATCTAAAAATTCGATGTTTATTATTCTATTTTCTGGCATTGTTTTATATCATACTTGCTTGTTGTCTTGATTAGTATGATCGTGTATTTATTTTGTTATGCAGCCTTATTTGTTTTCTATTCTGATTGATAGATAGATATGTCTACTTGGTCTTACTCTTTATTACAACTCATTTTGATTTGAGGGTCTGGGTAGATTGTGTAGGTGTTGGACTAGTAGTTGTTTGGTTGAGAGCTAATGAGGTGTTTACTAGGTGTTGTTTGCCTAGTTTGCCTTTAGGTTAGAGTTGAAATTGAGATCTTGGATTTTTTCCATAGGGTACCCAGTTGTAGATGGAACTCACTTTAGGTGGCATGTAGTTATGGCATGGTTTCCTCATTAGGTGGAGATTCGTCTAAATCAGACTCATTGAAGATTCTTATGGGCTTTGAATTGGGACTCAATGTGGATTTAGGATGTCCCATTTTTTGGAAGTGGGTTGCAAGGCCTCATTAGCTGTTGATGCTTCTTGGAGTTTTTTACATCCGAGAGATGATGATAAAGATGATCAATGATCACAATGACGGTGAAAACCCATACCTAAAACTTTGAGGATCTTCAACGACACATACATGTTTGACTGAACCTGGTAAGGGGGTTTCGGTCGAATGTTCCATTTCCTTCATGATCCCCCACATTTGCTGGTTTTAATTTTCTGGTGTTGTGTTGTGTGTCCTTTCTTTCAAGTTTTTCCAAGGTTTGGTTACATGCTACACCCTCAGCTTGATTTTTATCGCGAGTCCTGGGGCTGTAAGAACCTAGCCTTTGGACATTTTACTTGTGTGCCTTTTCTTTATATGGTGGATGTTTTCCACTTTTATTTTTTGTATTCCTATTTTTGTATATTGGAACCTTGGTTCCCCTGCCCCGTGCACATAGGCCAATTGGCTGAAGCATGTAAAAAACCCGGTGTCCTATTTTCTTTCTTTATTTACCACTTTTGACAACCATTTGATACTGAAGTACACTGCTATTATTCTGATGTTTATAATTGATTGGAATTTATCAATTTAAATTGTTTTGCTTCTTTCTTTGTTTTTTCCTTTTTCATGGGTTTTCCATACATTGGGATATTTGGTTCTCGTATTTTACTTTTTTGTTAACTATAAAAAATGCATTTAGAGGGGGGAGGGGGGGGGGGTATTTTTCCATTAGGGGCAGTTATATCCCCCTCTAAATATATTAGTGATGGTTATGAAAAATCACCGCTAACATAACCACCTACTCTTGTTAGCGATAGTTTTTCATAAGCATTGTGTGTGTGTGTGGGCGACAACCTGCCTTATTATTACATAAATATTTTATTTCATAGTACAAAATTTAATAATACAGAAGATCTTTTCAGGTTTAGTGTCTTGAAAAAGTAACATAATACATGAAAAAAGTATAAACATAACATTCTTCTAATCCAATTGATATAAATATTCATAGGTTCTTCCAAGGTTACTCTTACTGCATATCATATCCTAGGGAAGTACATCAAAGAAAAGGGTGAGCATAAAGCTCAACAAGGGAATAAAGACCGTTATTTTCTAAGAAATCCTTATTTAATCTGTTTGAGCACATCACAAGTCATATTGATGTACCGTTTACTCAAACACATCAAAAATAGTTCTAATACAACTTTCGTAAGATTTTATATTAATTGGTGCTCGTTTTATTTGGTTTTAATCGTCAAATGCACGTTTTAGTGTTTTAAATTACTGAAACTACATTTTGGGTCATCTCTAGCAAACGACTCCTAGGTTTGAAACAATTTCAATTCCTATAATTCCAAAATAAATCTATGATTGTTTTCTTGTGATTTCACTAAAATATGATCTCATTTGGATAGTTTTCACTCTGTGGCATGCGTTTTTAAAGACAATCATTTTCTAAGAACTCCTTATTTAGTCAGTTCGAGAACATCACAAGTCAAATTAACACACAGTCTACTCTAACATGTACCAAATAATTATAAGATAGCTTTCATAATATTTCACACCAATTGGAGATCATATTCTATGGTTTTAACAATCAAACACACATTTGAACAATTTAAATTAATGAATCTGTATTTTTGGTCATCTCAAGGAAACGACAGCTCAGTTTGATGCGCTGTTGGTTCCTATAATTCGAAAATCAATCTATGGTTGTTTTTGTATGATTTAACAATAATACAAACTCATTTGGATGGTTTTAAATCTTTGGTGTATGCTTTTAAAGACCATTATTTTATACAAACTCCTTATTTAGTCCGTTCGAGCACACCACATGTCAGATTGATGCGTCATCCACTCGCACACATAAAAAATAATTCTAAGACAGTTTTCATAATATTTAAGGTCAATTGGAGATCTTTTTCTATGGTTTTATTTTTCAAATGCACGTTTTAGTGTTTTAAAGTACTAAAACGGCGTTTTAGATCATATCTGGAAAACAACACCTCAGTTTGACGCACCATCACTTCCTATAATTCAAAAATCAATCAAAGGTTATTTTCATTTTATTTTAATACAATCCAAGATCATTTTTTTGATTTTCACTTGGCGGTGCATGTTTTTAAAAACCATCATTTTTTGAGAAATCCTTATTTAACCAGTTTGAGCACATCACATGTTGTATTGACGCCTCATCTGAGTTTATGTCATAAATTTAATTTTAAACCAAATTATAATTTATATTTTATAAGATTTTAGATTTACCTACAAATTTAAAATTTTAGTTATATGGGAATTTTAGCCCATAAAATATAGTATAAATTAAATCTATATGAAATTTAAAACATTGATTGTCCAAATAAAAATTAATTGAAAAGAAAAGAAAGGTAAAATAATAATAAACAAAAAAAATTAATTTATGAAAAAAATGTTTGCTGTAAAAAAAATTTAAAAATATAAATGTTTTGTTTTGAAACATCATTTTTTTTGTGCCATTGAAAATATTTGACATCAAAATTTTTAAAAAAATTATTTATATTTTCAACTATTCATTATATGTTTAATCCATGATTTAATTTTCATTTAGATTGGTCTTATAGTTTATATTTTATAGGATTTCAAAGTCACATACTTGAAACATTTTTAAATTTCAACCGGTGAGTGCCTGAGGAGGTAGCCCTCGCACCACATGGACTTGGGGGAAAATACGGATGTCCTGGGGAGGCCGTACCCTTCAATGCTAGAGGGAGACCGCAGCACCCTGATCTTCTGCTCCGTCGGCAGCGAGAAAAGGCGGCGCGTCTCAGACTCCACCTCTCATCGCAGTCGCTCCGGCACACGGTGGCTGGTGAGCTGGAACACTCCCCATGTCTCGCAAGCCTCGCCCATGCCTCTCATGGCATCTGGGTCACCGAGATTCACGACGGGGATGACCGGTCGGCGGTCCGGGGAATGATCCATGCCGGAATCCGGCCATGCATGGGAGTCTAGCACCGCTGGGAGGGGGGCGTCGAAGTTCAGTGGAAGATGCGTGCTCGCCATTTATTTAATCTACTGACATGCGACTGGGTGAGAGTTGTTTCAGCTTCAGACATGTATTTATAGTTGGTAAATTTATTAAAATATTATAAAAAAAATCGAAAAAAGGAATAAACAAATAAATTATTTAAACATATCAAAAGGAAAACATTATTTATTTTATTTTAGAAAAAAAAGGATTTTTAACATCTAGTATTTCACGATAACCAACCAACATACACTATAGTTGTTTAGTAACCGATCTGAAACATTTACTTCTATACAACTTTAATGTTGGTTAAAAATATATTTTTAATGTCAATTATTTATATAATATTTAAGGTCGAAGCCTCATTTTAATCAGGGAACAAGACCATATTATAAAGAAAAGCAGACAATATATAATGTAGGGATGTACATAGCGAAACTTGAATTTGAGAGCTCACCGAGGCCCACAGAGGCAACTACCACTGAGTTGAACCCCGGGGGCAATGTCCATTATTTATATAATCAATGTGAAAACTATCAAATTTCACTACTACAAAATGATTTTATCAATACTAAAAAAACGTTAATAAAAAAGATGATTTTATCACCGTTAACTAAAAACTTTAATAAGGGTTACCTTTATCAATGTTTAAAAAAAAGATCGTTGAAAATCAAATTTTATCACCGCTTTTCTTTTTGGGGATGGTAAAGACCATTCTTTATCAACACGTTTTTTTATCATTGATAAATACCACTCTGAGAAATTTTATTAGTGCTGATAAAAGCAACTTTTAAAAAAAATATATTTGTTATTAAAAAACATATTTAATATACAAATATATTTTTATTGATATATATATATATATAATATTTTATAAAATTTGATTTAAATAATATTAAATATGTATTTACATAAATATATAATATATTTAGTGTAAAATTCTTTATAAATATATTAAAATATAAATATATATACATATTTGCATGTATTTACATATAAAAATTTAAACCTAAAAATAAATATTTAAACATTTTTACGTGTAAAATATATTTTTAAATATATAAAACATATGAAAATAAACATGTATTATCTACGTGTCCTTGTTCGTTCAAACAGTTACACTCAGGCTCCCCTCCACCATCTACATGTTCCGATGACCTACCTCTCCCTACTCTGCTTTTATTTCTTCCAGGGGATTCTCAATTTGTGGGTGCGTTGCTCCATTTTTGAAATGCAGTTAGTTTCGAGGAAGAGAGGTTCTAGATTTATGGGCTTTGGATTTATAGGAAGGAGGCTCCGGTCATGCCAAAGATGATGGAAGATTGTGGGCCTCCTTGGCTTGACATTGAAGCAACAACAATGACAGAGGAGCAAAGGACGCCATCCTCGGTGCTTCGTGCTCTGATGAGTTGCCGGTGCTTCTTGGAATTTCTTACAACCGAACGATGGCGATGAAGATGATTGATGCTCACGATGATTGTGGAAACATGAACTTGAAACTTTGAGGATATTTGACGACACATACAGGTTTGACCGACCCCGACAAGGGGTTTTCGGTCCACTATTACATTTTCAACATGTCCCCTCACATTTGCTGATTTTCTTTTTCTTGTTTTGTGTTGTCTGCCCTGTCTTTTGAGTTCTTCCAAGGTGTGGTTACATGCCGCACCATCAACTCAATTTTCATAGTGAGTCCTAGGGTTGCAAGAACCTCACCTTCAGACATTTTACTCACGCACATTTGTTTTCTATGGTGTATGTTTGCTGCTTATTGTATTTTTTGTACTCATGTTTTTGCATAGAGGAACCCTGGTGCCCCTGCCCCATGCACATAGGCCAATTGGACTAAGCATGTAAAAATCTCGGTGTCCACTTTTTCTTGCGTTCTCTACTATTTTTGACGACCGATTGATGTTGATGTATGCTGCTATTATTCTAATGTTTAGAATTGATTGGAATATATCAATTTAAATTTTTCTTCTTCTGTCTTTGTTTTTTAAGCTGCTGTAAATGTTTTAGCATGAACCTAAATATTGTATTCTCTTGTTCCTTTGATTATGGTTTGTTAGAATCATTTTGTATTAGCTACCGATGATGATAATTCAATGAAATATTGGTTATGTTCATGCATTGTTGATGTTGTCCACTGTTTAGAGAATTAATTTAAACATATATTATATTTCCATTTGAAATTTTGGGAACCAAAATTATATTCCATGTGTCTTCTTGGGTTGTTGAATGAGGACTTCCTTGCTAGGAAATCCCCAAAAATTGTTATTAGAGACAATTTAGAATTAAGTTTGCATCTCAAAATTTGATGTTTATTATTCTATTTTGTGGCATTGTTTTATAGCATGCTTGCTTGTTGTCTTGATTAGTATGGTCGTGTATTTTTTTTTGTTCTGTGGCCTTATTTTTTTTTCTGTTTCAATTGATAGATATATATGTCTACTTGTTCTTACTCTATTTTACAACTCATTTTTAATTGAGGGTCTGGGTAGATTGTGTAGGTCTTAGCCTAGTAGCAGTTTGGTTGAGAGCTAATGAAGTGTTTACTAAGTATTGTCTGGCTAGTTTGCCTTTAGTTTAGAGTTGACATTGAGCTCTTGGATTTTTTCCATATGGAACTCCATTTAGGTGGCATGTAGTTATGGCATGGTTTCCTCGTTAGGTGGATATTCGTCTAAATCAGACCCATTGAGGATTCTTATGGGCTTTGAATTGGGACTCAATGTGGATTTAGGATGTCCCATTTTTTGGAAGTGGTTTACAAGGCCTTATACCTAGATCAATGTGGTTTTAGTGTCTTCCTAGGGGTGTAAGTTTTCTGAACCTGTCTCATAGATGATCCATGATTATGGATAGGCCTATGTGGTTTTTAGGTTAATTGTCTAGGTGGTTTAGATTCTTGGAGCCATATTGTTTTGGTTGTTCCATTTTTTTGTGTTATTGTATTCTGTGGTGTTTTTTTTTTCTGCTGATATTGCATTGGAAGTGTTTCACTTTTCTAATCTTGTTCATACCTTGTATTTCTGTTTTCCATGATTTTTCTGTTTGAGGAATGGTACTTCTATTTTTATTGTGTTCTTGCAATTGAAAGTGAGTTGTTCAGACCTCTGATGGAATGAGTTCAGTTATAGATCTAGTATGTTATGATGTCAAGCTAAGGTAAGTTAAGGTATGAGTTAAATTAATGTTTTTTATTAGTTTATCATGTTATTCTGAGCATGTTTTTGTAGTTATCTTTAAATGTCATTATTCAGGAAAGTGTGTCACATTGATACACATAGAGGACACACCGATGTACCCTTTGAATTTATTAGGATTACATTTCCACATGAATCAATGTGATAGGTTACGTAGTGAATGTACATCAAGGGTTTTGGTCTTGTGCATTTAATTTTCAAGGCGGAGTTTTTTGAATTTTATTTAGTGTGTTTTTTGAAAATTAAATGACATTTCGTGTATTATTTTAACTATTAAAAAAATGTTGGATTTATTTTTTGCTCATCCCATTCAAAGCCTCACATGCCCTGTTTATTCAAGTGGTTATGACCATTCTCTCCTCCACCATCCATGTGTCCCAGTGACCTGCCCCTCCCAACCCTACTTTTATTTCTTCCAGGGGTGTGCTGCCCCATTTTCAAAGCGCGGTTGGTTTCGGGGTGGAAATGTTTCAGATTTGGTGATTTTGGATTTGTGGGAAGTCAGATCCGGTCAAACCAGATAATATGAAATATTGGTCCTTTCTAGCTTATTATTGAAGAAACAATGGCGATGGAGAAATATGCCACCATCCTCAATGCTTTGTGTGCAGCTCCGATGAGCTGTCGATGCTTCTTGGAGTTTTTTACATCTGAGATATGATGATGAAGATGATCAATGCTCACAATGATGGTGGAAACCCATACCTACCACTTTGAGGATAATCAACGACACATACATGTTTGACCGAACCTAGTAAGGGGGTTTGGATCGAATGTTC
The DNA here is from genome assembly GCA_963277665.1 of Viscum album. Taxonomy (NCBI): domain Eukaryota; kingdom Viridiplantae; phylum Streptophyta; class Magnoliopsida; order Santalales; family Viscaceae; genus Viscum; species Viscum album. The sequence goes on from OY728125.1 coordinate 1,428,697,966, forward strand.
CATTTCCTTCGTGATCTTTCACATTTGATGGTTTTCTTTTTCTAGTGTTGTGTTGTGTGTCATTTCTTTCGAGTTTTTCCAAGGTGTGGTTACATGCTACACCCTCAACTTGATTTTCATCGTGAGTCCTGGGGCTGTAAGAACCTAGCCTTTGGACATTTTACTTGTGTGCCTTTTCTTTCTATGGTGCATGTTTTCCACTTTTATTTTTTGTATTCCTGTTTTTGTATAGTGGAACCTTGGTTTCCCTGCCCCATGCACATAGGCCAATTGGCTGAAGCACGTAAAAAACTCGATGTCCTCTTTTCTTTCCTTCTTTACCACTTTTGACGACCACTTGATACTAAAGTACACTGTTATTATTATGATGTTTAGAATTTATTGGAATTTATCAATTTAAATTGTTTTGCTTATTTCTTTATTTTTGAAGCTTTTGTAAATGTGTTAGCATGAACCTGAATATCGTATTCTCCTGTTCCTTTGATTATGATTTGTTAGAATTATTTTACATTAGCTTCCTCTTATGATAATTCAATGAAATATTGGTTATGTTCATTCATTATTGTTGTTGTCCAATGTTTACAAAATCAATTTAAAAATGTTTTATATTTCCATTCGAAATTTTGGGAACCAAAATTATATTCCATATGTCTTATTGGGCTGTTGAATGGGGACTACCCCACTAGACATCCCCCAACAAATAGAGATGATTATTATCATAGTTCATGCTACACTACTACATAATTAGTTATATTAAGCGTTACTCTTTATTAGTAAAAAAAACTGATAAAAGGGGTATGTTTATCAACGATGACTAAAAGCACTGAAAAAGGATGTCTTTATCAGTGCTAAAAAACCTCTTATAGAGTCCCACTTTATCATTTCTTAGCATTTATCAATGTTTTTAGGTACCGATAAAGACCCCTTTATTAGCGATTTTTTAGCCTTCATCAGTTTATTTTTAGATTTGATAAATACCCCATTTATTAGCGCTTTTCATAACACTGATAAAAGGTGACATTCAAAAAAATTATAAATTAATAAAAACAAAATTTTAAAATATAAATACATTTAAATCGATATATGTAAGATATATTTGCATAAATATGATTTATATAATACTAAATATGTATTTACACTTAATATATAATATATTTAGTGAAAATTGTTAAAAAAATAATTACAAATTAACATTAATTAATAATTTTCAAATTAGCATTGAGTAATAGATATTTAATAATAATTTGGTGATAAAAAATACTAATAAATTAATTAATATATTAAAATAAGTTGAAAACATGACTTGAATTTCAAACCATAACTTTTGATGTGGGTGTCCGTTTGGTCTCCATGAGATATAAAATCAAATCTTGTGAAGAGATCTATTCCATATACTTTGAGAAAACCCCAATTATATTTTTTTCTTGGTAAAAAAAGGCTTAAAATGCCTAAAAAATGAGTTTTTAGTTGGGATACTCTAATTTTTTAATATCCATTGGAATTTCATCATCATTTAAGTGAGTCTTCGTGTCTTTTTCCGATAGAGAATAAATTTATTCCTAGTTTTTACATTCATATGGATATTATGGTGTTGAAATTTTAACCTTTTTCATGTTATAGTGTTATTTATAATTAAATATATGCATATTTACATATATTTACATAGAAAAATTTAATTGTAAAAATAATATTTAAATATATTTACATATAAAATGTCTTCTTATATATATATATATATGTGAATTGTATGTTAATAAAAAATAATTATTCATTTTATTTAAAATAAATGTTTTTCTATTTTATTAATGTTATAAAAATGTATGAATATGTATACACCTATACAAATGCATATGTAATGTTATTACCAAACTGATATATATTCATGTATATACTCTAACAAATGTAAATAAATATTAACATATAATATATGTAAATGAATATTAATATTTATATTCATATTAATATTTATATATAGACACACACACATATGTATATATAAATATAAACACACACATAAACATATTTTATAAATGTTTTTAAAAAAAATATATGGATAGATATAATTATATATAAAGATATAAATATAAATATGAACACAAGAATATACATATAAATATAAACACCCATAAATGTATACACACACACATGAATACACACACACAAACATATTTTATAAATGTATTTAAAAATAATTATATAATTATATATATTTATATGAATAAATATATGTAAAATATGTATGTAAATATATAAAAATAAATAGATATGTCACAATATAGAGAAAAAATGGATTTCTATAGTTGTAATGTGCGTTCACTTTGAACCTGAATATCTTACGTTTGAATCCTAGTATTAGCACGAGAGGGTTGAACAGGGGGGGTGGGTGTTGATAGAGGTGGGGGTGGGGGTATAACTGATAAATGAGTCTCTGGAGCAAGAAAAATAATTTTCTTTAAAAAAATTAGTTTCTTCAATGCTTTTTTAGTAGTGATAAAGGGTATTTGTATCAGTGCTAACAAAAAGAGTTGATAAAAGACACCCTTTACCATTTCTAAAAAAGTACTGATAAAGGTGTTATTTTATCAGTGTTTTTTTTAAAACTACTAAAAGAGACAAACTTTTAAAAGCACTTAAAACATCAAAACCTTTTTAACACTGATAAAAGAGACTGAATTTTAAGATCGCTTAGAACATTAGCATTGATAAATGTGAATTATTGTGGTTATAAGAGTGATATTTTTAGTAGTGTTGGTAATCATTGTTGAGAGGAGGTTTTTCCCCTTTTCATGGGTTTTCCATACATTGGGATATTTCACTACGGGAAAAATGGGTATTTGCGACGGGGGTATTTGCCCGTCGCAAATAAGTAGCCTTTTGCGACGGGATTGCTTTCCCCGTCGCAAAAGAACTGGCGCGCTTTGCGCGCCAAATTGCGGGAAACATATTTGCAACGGGCGGTTATTGCCCGTCGCAAATAACCAGCGGCGGTAAAAGGTATTTGCGACGGGAATATTCCCCCGTCGCAAATAGTATGTCGGCAGGTGGTTATTTGCGACGGGACCCGTCGCAAATAACTATTTAACCGTTGACCGTAATAAATGATGGCTAAGGTATTTGCGACGGGTACCGTCGCAAATAATATTATTTGCGACGGGTAGCCCGTCGCAAATGGACCCGTCGCAAATAATCTAACCTATAAATACCTCCATCCGTTTTTTTCAATTCATTCTCAAACTCCATCTTCTTCTTCTCTCAAAATTCTATTTCTAGAGTTCAGCGTTTCTCAACTTTAATTTTTTTCTCCAGAGTTGATATTGAAGTTTTCAAGAACGATCAGAGATCAACCTCAGATCAATTTTCAAGGTATTTATATTAATTTTAATTTAATAATTATTTTAAATTTTTTATTAGTTTCAATTATTCTTAATTAGTTGTAATTTAATTATGTTTACATTGTTTTGTTACTTAATAAATTTAAATTATTAGTATTGTTCATAGTTAATGGTAATTAGGAATAATTAGTAATAATTTTCAATAATTAAGAATAAATATTAATAATTAGTAATAAATACCAATAATTAGGAATAATAACATTATTACATTATTAATATATTTTATTATTAATATTAAAATAATATAATTTTTTATATTATATACAATTCTCCTTTCATCTGTGTGTTTTCTGTCTCCACATGTATTATTTGTATGTGGAGACAGAAAACACACAGATGAAAGGAGAATTGTATATAATATAGAAAATTATATTATTTTAATATTAATAATAAAATATACTAATAATGTTATTATTCATAATTATTGGTAATTATTCCTAATTATTGGTAATTATTCATATAATTACTAACAATTAGGAATAATTACCAATAATTAGCAATAATTAGGAATAATTACCAATAATTAGGAATAATTACCAATAATTTGTAATAATTACCAATAATTACCAATAATTAGGAATAATTACCAATAATTATCAATAATTACCGATAATTACCGACAATTAGTAATAATTAGTAATAATTATGAATAATTTGTAATAATTACCAATAATTAGTAATAATTACCAATAATTACCCATAATTACCGATAATTACCAATAATTAGAAATAATTACCAATAATTAGGAATAATTACCAATAATTAGGAATAATTACCAATAATTAGGAATAATTACCAATAATTACCAATAATTAGTAATAATTACCAATAATTAGTAATAATTAGGAATAATTAGTAATAATTACCAATAATTAGTAATAATTAGTAATAATTACCAATAATTAGTAATAATTAGTAATAATTACCAATAATTAGTAATAATTAGTAATAATTAGTAATAATTAGTAATAATTAGTAATAATTACCAATAATTAGTAATACTTAACAATAATTAGTAATAATTACCAATAATTAGGAATAATTACCAGTAATTACCAATAATTACCGGTAAATAGTAATAATTAGTAATAATTAGGAATAATTACCAATAATTAGTAATAATTAGTAATAATTAGTAATAATTAGTAATAATTAGTAATAATTAGTAATAATTAGTAATAATTATCAATAATTAGTAATAATTAGTAATAATTAGTAATAATTAGTAATAATTGCCAATAATTAGTAATAATTACCAATAATTAGTAATAATTAGTAATAATTAATAATAATTACCAATAATTAGTATTAATTACCAATAATTAGTAATAATTACCAATAATTACCAATAATTAGTAATAATTAGTAATAATTAGTAATAATTACTAATAATTAGTAATAATTAGTAATAATTAGTAATAATTAGTAATAATTACCAATAATTAGTAATAATTAACAATAATTAGTAATAATTACCAATAATTAGTAATAATTACCAATAATTAGTAATAATTACCAATAATTAGTAATAATTAATAATAATTAATAATAATTACCAATAATTAGCAATAATTACCGATAATTACCAATAATTAGTAATAATTAGTAATAATTACCAATAATTAGTAATAATTAGTAATAATTACCAATAATTAGTAATAATTAGTAATAATTAGTAATAATTACCAATAATTAGTAATAATTACCAATAATTAGTAATAATTAGTAATAATTAGTAATAATTAGTAATAATTTACAATAATTAGTAATAATTACTAATAATTAGGAATAATTACCAATAATTACCAATTACTGGTAAATAGTAATAATTAGTAATATTTAGTAATAATTTGTAATAATTAGTAATAATTACCAATAATTAGTAATAATTACCAATAATTAGTAATAATTACCAATAATTAGTAATGATGACCAATAATTAGTAATAATTACCAATAATTAGTAATAATTACTAATAATTAGTAATAATTACCAATAATTAGTAATAATTACCAATAATTAGTAATAATTAGTAATAATTACCAATAATTAGTAATAATTAGTAATAATTACCAATAATTAGTAATAATTACCAATAATTAGTAATAATTACCAATAATTAGTAATAATTAGTAATAATTACTAATAATTACCAATAATTAGTATTAATTACCAATAATTAGTAATAATTACCAATAATTACCAATAATTAGTAATAATTAGTAATAATTAGTAATAATTAGTAATAATTACCAATAATTAGTAATAATTACCAATAATTAGTAATAATTACCAATAATTAGTAATAATTAGTAATAATTAGTAATAATTAGTAATAATTAACAATAATTAGTAATAATTAACAATAATTAGTAATAATTACCAATAATTAGTAATAATTACCAATAATTAGTAATAATTACCAATAATTACCCATAATTACCGATAATTACCAATAATTAGAAATAATTACCAATAATTAGAAATAATTACCAATAATTAGGAATAATTACCAATAATTAGTAATAATTACCAATAATTAGTAATAATTAGTAATAATTACCAATAATTAGTAATAATTAGTAATAATTACCAATAATTAGTAATAATTACCAATAATTAGTAATAATTAGTAATAATTAGTAATAATTAGTAATAATTACCAATAATTAGAAATAATTAACAATAATTAGTAATAATTACCAATAATTAGGAATAATTACCAATAATTACCAATAATTACCAGTAAATAGTAATAATTAGTAATAATTAGTAATAATTAGTAATAATTAGGAATAATTACCAATAATTAGAAATAATTACCAATAATTAGTAATAATTAGAAATAATTACCAATAATTAGTAATAATTAGTAATAATTAGTAATAATTACCAATAATTAGTAATAATTACCAATAATTAGTAATAATTACCAATAATTAGTAATAATTAGTAATAATTAGTAATAATTACCAATAATTAGTAGTAATTACCAATAATTAGTAATAATTAGTAATAATTAGTAATAATTAGTAATAATTACCAATAATTAGTAATAATTACCAATAATTAGTAATAATTAGTAATAATTACCAATAATTAGTATTAATTACCAATAATTAGTAATAATTACCAATAATTACCAATAATTAGTAATAATTAGTAATAATTAGTAATAATTAGTAATAATTACCAATAATTAGTAATAATTAGTAATAATTAGTAATAATTAGTAATAATTAGTAATAATTAGTAATAATTAACAATAATTAGTAATAATTAACAATAATTAGTAATAATTACCAATAATTAGTAATAATTACCAATAATTAGTAATAATTACCAATAATTACGCATAATTATCGATAATTACCAATAATTAGAAATAATTACCAATAATTAGGAATAATTACCAATAATTAATAATAATTACCAATAATTAGTAATAATTAGTAATAATTACCAATAATTAGTAATAATTAGTAATAATTACAAATAATTAGTAATAATTACCAATAATTAGTAATAATTAGTAATAATTAGTAATAATTAGTAATAATTACCAATAATTAGTAATAATTAACAATAATTAGTAATAATTACCAATAATTAGGAATAATTACCAATAATTACCAATAATTACCGTTAAATAGTAATAATTAGTTATAATTAGTAATAATTAGTAATAATTAGGAATAATTACCAATAATTAGGAATAATTACCAATAATTAGTAATAATTAGTAATAATTACCAATAATTAGTAATAATTAGTAATAATTACCAATAATTAGTAATAATTACCAATAATTAGTAATGATTAACAATAATTAGTAATAATTACCAATAATATTAGTACTATGAAAATAATAAAAAATTTATATAATATTAAAATTATCAATATTTGTAACAGGTTTTTCTTTATTCTCAACATATTTAATTCTTAAATGGTCAATTTTTAGGTCTATCTCAATAAATTTTGCGTCAGTCGTGTATGATGTAAACTCTATAATTATCCTAGCTTGAGTGTTTTTTCTAACAAATTATTCAAAACTAGTAATGCTTTTATATTTTATAGAAAAATATGGAACAACGAGGTCGTCAACAATCATTATTAGGTGACCGCATATGGATAAATCAACATAGAAATCCAAACGGTTCTGGTTTAAATCCAGTATATGTAGAGGGTGTGGAGACTTTTTTATCATTTGCAGCATCAAATACAGAATTTGTTTCAGAAGGCAAAATAAAATGCCCTTGCAGAAAATGTGCATTGAGAACGTTTGACACGTTTGACAAAGTGGGGGAACATCTCTTGCGTTTTGGTTTTCAACCAGATTATGTTTTTTGGTATCAACACGGTGAACACAGTTCTAGAGAAGGTGATACCAACTTGATTTCGGATCCATCCCGGTTTCAAGATTTAGTACATGATGTTGCAGGTTCATCTGTTCAACATACAGAAACTCCGGCTGATATAGCTTCAAATCCTGAGTTGGCACCGTCTGAATTTTATGATTTGTTGAGGTCTGCTGAGGATGCATTATATCCTGGCTGCAAGATGAGCAAATTAGAAGTAGTTGCAAAATTTATGGCTATCAAATCAGATAACGGAATGTCAAACACCTGTTTTGACCACATATTTTCTTTGCTTAAAACACTGTTACCCGAAGGAAATGTTTTTCCTGCAAATTACTATGAGAGTAAGAGGATGGTTCGAAATTTGGGACTTACTTGTCAGAAAATTCATGCATGTTCAAATGACTGCATTTTATATTCTGGGGAAAATGAGTCGTTGGATAGTTGTCCCACATGTGGGCAACTAAGATATAAAGAAGGACAACACGAGAAGTCTGGTTTGATTCTTGTAAAACAGTTGAGATATTTTCTGCTTACATCCAGACTTCAGCGTTTATTCATGTCTAAGAATACAGCGACAATGATGTCATGGCATAAAGAGAATATTTCAACCGATAAAAGCTTGAATCATCCATCCGATGGTGATTCATGGAAATATTTTGATAGAGTGCATCCATCCTTTGCTTTAGAAGCTAGAAATGTTCGACTGGGCCTTTCCACTGATGGTTTCTGTCCGTTTGGATCTTATGGTAGTCAATATTCATGTTGGCCTGTTTTTTTAACTCCATACAATTTACCTCCATGGATGTTGATGAAGGAGCCATATATCTTTTTGACTTTACTAATTCCAGGACATCCGAAGAAAAATATTGATGTTTATTTGAAACCATTGATTGATGAATTAAATTTATCGTGGAGTACTGGTGTCAGTACATATGATGTTGCAACGAAACATAATTTCATACTGAGAGCAGCATTGATGTGGACAATTAGTGACTTCCCGGCTTATGGGATGTTATCTGGCTGGAGTACACATGGTCAGAAATCATGTCCTTACTGTATGGGAGAGAACAAAGAATTTATGCTCATTCATGGAAAGAAACCTTGTTATTTTGACTGTCATCACAGATTTCTTCCAGCTGATCATCCTTTTCACAGAAACAGATCTCATTTCAGAAAAGGAACAGTTGAAAGGGATGGACCTCCAAAAATGCTATCAGGTTTGGAGTTAAAATCAGTTGTATTTTCATTACCTCCCATCACTTTTGGTCCCACAAAAAACCAACAGAAAATTTATGGTTTTGGGAAAGAACACAATTGGATTAAACGTAGCATATTTTGGAATTTTCCATATTGGTCTGATTTGTTGGTCCGACACATGTTAGATGTCATGCATATTGAGAAGAACTGTTTTGATAATTTGTTTCATACAGTTTTGGATACGTCAGGAAAGAGCAAAGACAATGTAAATACACGTTTAGATCTTGCCCAAATTTGCAGGCTTCCAGAATTGGAACTGTTTGAGAATGTCAGAGCAGAAAGGTTACTGAAACCAAAAGCAGCTTATACACTGTCTAAAGAAAACCATTTATTATTTTGTCAGTGGATTGCAGATTTGAGACTTCCAGATGGCTGTGCTTCCAATTTGGGTAAATGTGTAAAGAATTGTCATATTACTGGATTAAAAAGTCATGATTTTCATGTTATAATGGAAAGACTTCTACCCATTGGATTAAGAGTTCTGTTGAATTCTGTGATTTGGGATTCCATAACAGACATGTCTCATTTTTTTCGGGAAATTTGTACGGCTACAGCAGATTATGATGCTCTAGGAAAACTTGAAAAAGATGTTGTTGTAAATATATGTAAACTGGAAAAAATATTTCCTCCGTCTTTCTTCGACTCAATGGAACATTTGATGTTACATTTTCCATATGAAGCCAAATGTGGAGGTCCAGTACAGTTTCGATGGATGTACCCATTTGAAAGATGCATGCAAAAATTGAAAAGAAAAGTACGTAACAAAGCATCTGTTGAAGGATCTATTGCAGAAGCTTATTTGCAAGAGGAAATATCTTTTTTCTGCTCCCATTATTTTGAATCTGAGTATCCTTCAAAACACAACCAAATGGGATGGAACGAGAGGAATATTGATGAAATCGACAATCAATTATCTGTTTTCAACCAGCCAGAGCTTGGTTTTGGTGGAGTTTATGAACGCTGGCTTTCAGATGATGAACATCATAGAGCTCATACGTATGTTCTGCTCAACTGTGAAGAGATGACATCAGTTGTACTGTAAGTGTTTATATCACTTATTCTATCATTTATGTTACAGTAAATAACTTTGGTTTTTATAGGTTGTATGATAATCATATCAAGAAACAAATTCCACAAATTACAGCAGCTGCTCTCGAAGAACGTCGATTGAAAAATTTCTCTCAGTGGTTTCAAAAACTGGTAACATAAATTCTTTATCTTTTAGAAACTCATTCAATGTATAGTTTACTATATTGATAATTATTTCACAAATTTTCAGGTGTCTCGACATGCTGATAAAATTGACAAAAGGCTGTGTGTATTGAGTAACCCACCTTCCAAACTTGTTAAAACTTATAATGCATATTTGGTGAATGGATTTCGATTTCACACACATGCATATGGGGAATCGAAAAAAACAATGAATAGTGGAGTTAGTTTGAGAGGATCTCATCATTGAGAAAATGAAGTTGACTTTTATGGCATACTTGATGAAATCATTGAACTCTGTTATCTTGGAAAACATTACATAACCATGTTCAAATGTTGGTGGTTGGATACAGAGAGAGGCGTGCGTGTTCATCCGACTCATGGAATCATCGATATTAAATGTAAAAGTGTTCTCGCAGTAAATTAACCATTCTTATTGGCTCAACAGGCACATCAAGTTTATTACGCAAAGTACTGTGCTACATCAAGAGACTTGACTGATTGGTGGAGTGTAATAAAAATCAAAATTCGAGACAATCAGTTTAGTCAAAGTGAATGTGCTTTCACTGATGTGAAAAGAATTGAAGTTTTTCAAGAGAGTACTCAAAATCAATCTTTTTTACAAAGAGACATGAGTATCGATGACGAAACCCCACATTTAAGAGTCGGTGATGACGATGATGTTAATGATGTCACATATGAATTTGAAATGGTAAGAGATGAAGCAACTGTAACTCGAATGGATATCGATGATGTTGAGGAGGAATATGAAGATGACATTGACATATATGAAGATGATGATGAAGATGAACACTGATAGAATTCCATGGTATTTATATACAATCATAATATGTATATATGTATATATAATAGTAATTATCAATTATTTGATAACAACATTAACATTTTCTGTTTCAGATGGACGATGCCACATTTCGTGAGTTGGCGGATGCTGACCTGCCTTTCGATGCAGATGAGTTACTGGCAGATGACCCTCAGCCTACAGGCGCTCCAGGGAGTACGCGGAGGGGGCGCGGTCTTGCACGATTGACGATTCCTGACCCCGTCCCCGAGCAACGTCCACGTCTTTGGTTTGATCCACGCACACAGAGGTGTGATAACCTGTGTGATAACCTGTGGATTTGACTAAGATTTCATTAATCTATTCACATAATAAATGTTTATTATTTTTACAGTTTTCTGCATATAGCAGTCGGACATGGCAGCGCTATTTTGTGAAACTATTTCTCTCAGCCGTGGACCACATGGGAGAAGATTCCCATTGATGTGCAGCAGGCCATGTTTGGCCATTGGTTGGTACGTACGTAAATAAATAATTTTTATTCTGAAAATTATTTCATTTCTAACTTGATATTTTGATTTATTTGTAGGGTTTATGGTATCCGATCGAGGATACCATGCATGACGCCATCCACGAGGCATGGGAGGTGGCCATGCGTGATCGCCTTCGTCAGTTTTTGCACAATTTAAGAAAAGCTGCCATGAAGAAAGCAGGAGTGTCAGATTTTGACGAGTCATGTAGAGCACACCGACTAGAGTACATTTCATCCCATGTATGAGATGGATTATGTGCGCACTGGTTGAGTGGTGCCTTTCAGAGGAGATCATCGGTGGGGAGGCAAAATCGGGGGAGACAGGAGGTGACTCATCGAGCTGGGAGTCGTTCTTTCAGTACTCATAGACAGCATCTGGTACGTACATTATTTATAAATATTTTATATAACTATAAATATTAACAGTTTATTTTTTATTCTTATAGGCTGTCGAGCACCCCGATATTACGGAGTACGACGTATATCGGAGGATGTATAGTGATCCTGCTACTGGGGAGCTCAGAGGTGATCGTCAGCATCACATCGTGGTCAGTATTATTTGTTTTCAAGTTTAAAAATTAACTGCATATAATATATTCACAATTTTAATTTTAAATTGCAACTACAGGAGTCATATGAGGCTTCAGCGTCACAGACCCGGCCTGAGAGTCAGGCCGAGTCATCAGATCAGACCACTAGCCGTCAGTTTGATGAGGCGGCATGGATGTAGGCCACCCAGTATGCCTTCGAGAAGGGCCGGGTAGTTGGTATCAGCTCTCGACTGACTCCCGGAGATTATTATGGCAGTGCTACGATGTCGGCGTCCAGCTCGAGAGGAGCTCGTGCATCTTCTTCTGCTACACAGTATGAGGATCAGTTGCAATCTCAGAGTGCACTGATAGAGAGTCTCCGACAAGAGCAGGAGCAGATGCGTCACCAGCATGAGGAGGAGCGTCGACGCCAGCAGCAGCTGTACGAGGAGCAGACGAGTCGGTGGCAGCAGCAGCATCAGGAGCAGATGGAGTACATGCGCCGACTCACTCATGCTTTAGATATGGAGTTTCCTCCACCACCATCTGCAGATCCCCCCTCCCCCCTCCTTCAGATTAGAGTTTGTTTTTATGTTATAAAATTTGTGAAATCAAAATATGATTTTTTTTTCTATTCGTAGTTTCTGTCTCATTATAAAATATTAATAATATTATATTTTGAAATAACAATATTAATATGAATAATAATATTATTTATATTTTATAATATTAAATTTTATATATATATTAAAATTTTATAATATTATAATTTAATTATATTTTTTTGTAATACTTGAATTATTTTAATATTTGAATGTAAAATAATTCTATTATTTTTATATTAATTAAAATAACTTATTAATATTTTTTTTATTTATGAATTATAATTCTAATATTATTATATTAATTAAATCATTTATTAATATTCTATTATTTTTTATTTTTGAATTATAATTCTATTATTATTATATTAATTAAAATAATTTATTAATAATTTATTATTTTTATTTGTGAATTATAATTCTATTATTATATTAATTAAAATCATTTATTAATATTTTATTATTTTTTATTTTTGAATTATAATTGGATTATTATTATATTAATTAAAATAATTTATTAATAATTTATTTTTTTATTTTTTTTATAGTATTTGCGACGGGATACTATGCCCGTCGCAAATAGTATTATTATTATATGCATTAAAATAATTTATTAATAGTTTTTTATTTTTCTTTTAAATAGTTTTTGCGACGGGTCCCGTCGCAAAAACTATTTGCGGCGGGCTCGTCGCAACAGGTATTTGCGACGAGGCCCGTCACCATTACTATTTGAAAAGTTTTTTACAAATATACGGAGTACTATTTGCGACGGGGAGAATCCCCGTCACAAAAAAAGGTTTTAGCGACGGGCCCGTCGCAAATAATTGTTGTTGCGACACCGTTTTTAGCAACGCGCCATTTGCGACGGCCCCCCGTCGCAAAAAGCCATTTGCGACGGGATCCTGTCGCAAATGACCCGTCGCAAATACCTGTTTTCTAGTAGTGTTTGGTTCTAGTATTTGAATTTATTGTTAACTATAAAAAAAATTCATTTAGAGGGGGGGGGGGGGGGTATTTTTCCATTAGGGGAAGTTATAACCCCCTCTAAATATATCAGCGATGGTTATGAAAAATCACTGCTAAAATAACCTCTTACTCTTGTTAGCGACAATTTTTCATAAGAATTGTATGTTTGTGTGGGCGACAACCTACCTTTTTATTACATAAATATTTTATTTTATAGTACAAAATTTAATAATATGCAAGATCTTTTTAGGTTTAATGTCTTGGAAAAAAGAACATAATACATGAAAAAGATATAAACATAAAATTCTTCTAATCCAATTGATATACATCTTCATAGGTTCTTCCTAGGTTACTCTTAATACATCTCATATCCTAGGGAATCACATCAAAGAAAAGGGTGAGCATAAAGCTCAACAAGGGAATAAAGACCGTCATTTTCTAAGAAATCCTTATTTAATCTATTCGAGCACATCACAAGTCATATAGATGTAACATTTAATCAAACACATAAAAAATAATTCTAAGACAAATTTCATAAGATTTCATATTAATTGGTGATTGTTTTTTTGGTTTTAATTGTCAAATGCACGTTTTAGTGTTTTAAATTATTAAAACTACATTTTGGGTCATCTCTGAAAAACAACTCCCAGGTTTGAAACAATGTCAGTTCCTATAATTTAAAAATCAATATATGGTTTTTGTCTTGTGATTTCACTAAAATATGATCTCATTTGGATAGTTTTCACTCTATGGTGTGCATTTTTAAAGATCATCATTTTCTAAGAACTCCTTATTTAGTCAGTTTGAGCACATCACAAGTAGGATTAACTCACAGTCTATTCTAACATGCCCCAAATAATTCTAAGATAGCTTTCATAATATTTCACATCAATTGGAGATAATATTCTATTATTTTAACAATCAAACACAAATTTGAGCATTTTAAATTAATGAAACTGCATTTTTGGTCATATCAAGAAAACGATAGCTCAGTTTGATGCGCTGTTGGTTCCTATAATTCAAAAATCAATCTATGGTTGTTGTTGTATGATTTAACAGTAATACAAGCTCATTTGGATGGTTTAAATCAATCTATAGTTGTTTTTCATAATAATTGTTGTAAAATATATTTGTAAATATATAAACCATATGAAAATAAACATTTATCACCTACATGCCCTTGTTCGTTCAAGCAGTTACACTCGGGCTCCCCTCCACAGTCTACATAACCTGGTGACATACCCCTCCCTACTATGCTTTTATTTCTTCTAGGGGATTCTCAATTTGTGGGTGCGTTTCTCCATTTTCTAAGTGCGGTTAGTTTTGAGGAGGAGAGGTTCCAGAAACTTTGAGGATCTTCGACTACACATACAGGTTTGACCGACCTTGACAAGGGGTTTTCGGTCCACTATTACATTTCCTTCACGACCCCTCACATTTGTTGGTTTTCTTTTTCTTGTGTTGTGTTTTCCGCCCCTGTCTTTCGAGTTCTTTCATGGTGTGGTTACATGCCGCACCCTCACCTCAATTTTTATAGTGAGTCCTAGGGTTGCAAGAACCTCACCTTGAGACATTTTACTCACAAGCCTTTTCTTTCTCTGGTGTATGTTTGCTGCTTATTGTATTTTTTG
Organism: Viscum album; assembly: GCA_963277665.1. NCBI lineage: Eukaryota > Viridiplantae > Streptophyta > Magnoliopsida > Santalales > Viscaceae > Viscum > Viscum album. The sequence goes on from OY728125.1 coordinate 1,428,713,249, forward strand.
TACTCATGTTTTTTCATAGAGGAACTCTGGTGCCCCTGCCCCATGCACATAGGATAATTTTCCTAAGCACATAAAAATATCTATTTCCACTTTTTCTTGCCTTATCTACTGTTTTTGACGACTGATTGATGTTGATGTATGCTGCTATTATTATAATATTTAGAATTGATTGGAATATATCGATTTAAAATTTTCTGCTTCTGCCTTTGTTTTTTAAGCTGCTGTAAATGTTTTAGCTTGAACCTGGATATTGTATTATCTTGCTCCTTTGATTATGGTTTGTTAAAATCATTTTGTATTAGCTACCACTGATGATAATTCAATGAAAGATTGGTTATGTTCATGCATTGTTGATGTTTTCCACTGTTTACATAATTAATTTAAACATATATTATATTTCCATTTGAAATTTTGGGAACCAAAATTATATTCCATGTGTCTTCTTGGGTTGTTGAATGAGGACTTCCCTACTAGGCAATCCCCAAAAATTGGTATCAGAGACAATATAGAATTAATTTTGCATCTCAAAATTTGATGTTTATTTTTCTATTTTGTGGCATTGTTTTATAGCATGATTGCTTGTTGTCTTGATTAGTATGGTCGTGTATTTTTTTGGTTATGTGGCCTTATTTTTTTTCCATTCTGATTGATAGATAGATATGTCTACTTGTTCTTACTCTTTATTACAACTCATTTTTATTTGAGGGTCTGGGTAGATTGTGTAGGTGTTGGCCTAGTAGCAGTTTGGTTGAGAGCTAATGAGGTGTTTACTAGGTGTTATTTTCCTAGTTTGCCTTTAGGTTAGAGTTGACATTGAGCTCTTGGATTTTTTCCATAGGGTACCCAGTTGTAGATGGAACTCCCTTTAGGTGGCATGTAGTTATGGCATGGTTTCCTCATTAGGTGGAGATTCGTCTAAATCAAACTCATTGAGGATTCTTATGGGCTTTGAATTGGGAATCAATGTGGATTTAGGATGTCCCATTTTTTTGGAAGTGGGTTGCAAGGCCTCATTAGCTGTTGATGCTTCTTGGAGTTTTTTTTACATCCGAGATATGATGATGAAGATGATCAATGCTCACAATGACGACGAAAACCCATACCTACAACTTTGAGGATCTTCAATGAAACATACATGTTTGACCAAACCTGGTAAGGGGGTTTCAGTCCAATGTTCCATTTCCTTTGTGATCCCCCACATTTACTGGTTTTCTTTTTCTGGTGTTGTGTTGTGTGTCCTTTCTTTCGAGTTTTTCCAAGGTGTGGTTACATGCTACACCCTCAGCTTGATTTTTATCGCGAGTCCTGGGGATGTAAGAACCTAACCTTTGGACATTTTACTTGTGTGCCTTTTCTTTCTATGGTGTATGTTTTCCACTTGTATTTTTTGTATTCCTTTTTTTGTATAGCGGAACCTTGGTTCCCCTGCCCCGTGCACATAGGCCAATTGGCTGAAGCATGTAAAACACCCGGTGTCCTCTTTTCTTTCCTTCTTTACCACTTTTGACAACCAGTTGATACTAAAGTACACTACTATTATTCTGATGTTTAGAATTGATTGGAATTTATCAATTTAAATTGTTTTTATTCTTTCTTTGTTTTTTCCTTTTTCATGGATTTTCCATACATTGGGATATTTGGTTCTCATATTTTACTTTGTTGTTAACTATAAAAAATGCATTTAGAGGGGGGGGGGGTATTTTTCCATTAGGGGCAGTTGTAACCCCCTATAAATATATCAGTGATGGTTATGAAAAATAACCTCTAACATAACCACATACTCTTGTTAGTGACAGTTTTTCATAAGCATTGTGTGTGTGTGTGGGCGACGACCTACCTTTTTCTTACATAAATATTTTATTTCATAGTACAAAATTTAATAATACGAAAGATCTTTTCAGGTTTAGTTTCTTGAAAAAAGGAACATAATACATGAAAAAGATATAAACATAACATTATTCTAATCTAATTAATATACATCTTCATAGGTTCTTCCTAGGTTACTCTTACTGCTTCTCATATCCTAGGGAAGTACATCAAAGAAAAGGATGAGCATAAAGCTCATCAAGGGAATAAAGACCATCATTTTCTAAGAAATCCTTATTTAATCTGTTTGAGCACATCGCAAGTCATATTGATGCACCGTTTACTCAAAAACATCAAAAATAATTCTAAGACAGCTTTCGTAATATTTCATATTAATTGGTGCTCGTTTTCTTTGGTTTTAATTGTCAAATGCACGTTTTAGTGTTTTAAATTACTGAAACTACGTTTTGGGTCATATCCAGCAAACGACTCCTAGGTTTGAAAAAATGTCAATTCCTATAATTCCAAAATAAATCTATGGTTTTTGTATTATTATTTCACTACAATATGATCTCATTTGGATAGTTTTCACTTTGTGGCGTTCATTTTTAAAGACCATCATTTTCTAAGAACTCTTTATTTAGTCAGTTCGAGCACATCACAAGTCAAATTAACACACAGTCTGCTCTAACATGTCCCAAATAATTCTAAGACATCTTTCATAATATTTCAAATCAATTGGAGATCATCTTCTATGTTTTTAACAATCAAACACACATTTGAACATTTCAAATTAACGAATTTTTATTTTTGGTCATCTCAAGAAAACAACAGCTCAGTTTGATGCGCTGTTGGTTCCTATAATTCGAAAATCAATCTATGGTTGTTGTTGTATGATTTAATAATAATCTAAGCTCATTTGGATGGTTTTAAATCTACGGTGTATGCTTTTAAAGACCGTTATTTTCAAAAAACTCTTTATTTAGTCCGTTCGAGCACATCACATGTCAAATTGACGCGTCATCAACTCACACACATCAAAAATAATTCTAAGACAGTTTTTATAAGATTTAAGGTCAATTGGAGATCTTTTTCTATGGTTTTATTTTTCAAATGCATGTTTTAGTGTTTTAAATTACTAAAACTATGTTTTCGATCATCTCAGGAAAACAACACCTCATTTTTACGTTCCATCAGTTCCTATAATTCAAGAATCAATCTAAGGTTATTTTCATTTTATTTTAATATAATCCAAGCTCATTTTTTCGATTTTCACTCGGCGATGCGCATTTTTAAAAACCTTCATTTTTTGAGAAATCCTTATTTAACCAGTTTGAGTGCATCATATGTTTTATTGAGGCCTCTTCTGAGTTTATGTCTTAAATTTAATTTTAAACCAAATTATAATTTATATTTTATAAGATTTTAGATTTACCTACAAATTTAAAATTTTTGTTATATGGGTATTTTAGCCCATAAAATATAGTATAAATGAAATCTATATGAAATTTAAAACATTGACTGTGAAAATAAAAAATTAATTGAAAATAAAATACAGGTTAAAAAATAATAAACAAAAAAAATTAATTTATGTAAAAAATGTTTGCTGTAAAAATAATTTAAAAATAAAAATGTTTTGTTTTGAAACATCAATTTTTTTGTGCCATTGAAAATATTTGACATCGAAATTTTTTAAAAAATTATTTATATTTTCAACTATTCATTATATGTTTAATCCATGATTTAATTTTCATTTATATTGGTCTTATAGTTTATATTTTATAGGATTTCAAAGTCACATACTTGAAACATTATTAAATTTCAAGTAGGTGACTTTGGAAGCCTATAAAATATAAACTATAAGATCAATGTAAATGAAACTTAAAAAATGTATTACACATATAACAAATAATTAAAAATAAAAAAATTAATAAATATAATAAACTAAAATTAATTTACATGAAACAACATTTATCGATTAAAAACATAACATTTACACTTTAAAAAATTTATGTGCCTAAAATATAGTATAAATAAAATCTATATAAAATTTAAAAAATCGACTATGAAAATAAAAATTAATACAAAATAAAAGTAATATAAAAAAATAATAAAAAAATTAATCTATGCAAAATAAGTTTACTGTAAAAATAATTCATAAATAAAAATGTTAGGTTTTGAAATTAAAATCTTGGAATTGCAGCTTATGACAACCCTTCTTTTATTACAAAATTAAACATGATTTATTACATAAAACTTCACTTGATACAACAAGAAGATCGAGAGGTTTAGTGTCTTTGGGTCTTAGGATCATTACATAAAAACTTGAAACATGAAATACAACATCTTTATTGAAAACTTCCTTTACATGACCACTACATTCCCTCGTACTTAACATTGCATGGGATAACCTGAGGACATGTATAAGAAAAGGGTGAGCTATAAAGCCCAGTAAGAGAGTACACATGGAATAACATGAGGAGTAAAATACATGTTATAAAATAGGAATATCAATGGAGCATAAAAGAAACATGAACATAAAGACATGATAAAGCATGATAATCATAACATGGAAATGTGGCAACAACACTTAACATGAAATTAGCATGAGCCAAGGCTCATTGCACATGGAGCATGAGTAAATCCTCATTGAACATAAAGCACGAGTAAACCCTCGTTTCACTTGAATTAGCATGAGTCAACACTCATTGCACATGACGTATCATGATACTATACTTTACCCAATGCATTGGAGCGCTATAAGGGCACACCCTTCTTAAACATTTCATTTCATGCATAAGTGTGCCACATCGATCATAAAACATGGATTCATAAAACATAATCATTTATTCCACGATAAAGGAATGTGTAATTCATATATGAAACTTTTTAATCAATAAGTTAAGGTGCATAAAGGTGGATACCCTTGATGGATAAATGGGCATGGTATCCACTACACAATGGCATTGGCTTAGAAAATCGGTGCGATTTTGGCAGCGTAATGGCGTGACATAAGAATTCATAAAAATGGTTGATGAGAGATAAAGGGGTTAATCATCATATTTACATGTAATGTACATTAAGGAGTTCATATAGATACATGTCCCAAAAATTGTAATGGAATTTAGATTCATGATACAAAATTATTTCTTGAATGTAAAAGAAAAGAGAGAAGTTCCTTTCAGAATTTCGGCATAGTAACGGGTGTACGTGGGAGGCATTTAACGAGAGAGAAAGGGGTATACCATCATTCAAACAATAATAGGGCAGTATGGGGGAGGTGAAAAACCATACCCCAACATTCATAATTGAAATTAAAAGGGCAATACAACTTAAAGAAAATTGACAAAAATGAGAAAGGAAGAAAAAACCCTTACTTGGAAGTGTGCTTCCAAAGGCTAGAGAGAGGCTTGTAAGAGGATTATTGGGAGATTGGGGTACCTTGGGAGGATTATAGAGAGAGTAGGGAAGAGGTTGGATGAACTCCAAGGGCTTTGAGTGAGGAGGAAGTGAGAGCTTGGGTGGGTTTATATAGGAAAGGTGAGGGAATTATTTATTATTTAGGTTTGGGTCCCCTTACATTAAATTAATCCAAACCACAAACCATAACATGGTTTTTGCCCATGGTTTTTGGAAAAGGTAAGAGGAAAAAAATATTTTATAAGGCCAAAGTCCTAACTTCTTAAAATATTAGGGTTGCTTATGTGGAGGTGAGTCACACTCCCATGGAAATTAATTTAAAAAGGGAAGGTGTTGAATATGTCTTGAGGGGTCCATTAATGCTTTGAAAAGTAACTAAAACAAACCCAAAATCACATTATTTTAATGGTAAAACATATATTAGCCGAAAATAAAGATTATAGTATTTTATTACATCACTATTGGGTCATTATGATGTCATAAAACACATTATATATTTAAACGGTATTTAGTTTTTACCCAAAAATTTGACTGTCTCAGAAAATTATGAAAAATTCACCGTTGGATAATTTCGACATCCTGATTCAAGAAATGACATTTATTTTATCTAAATAATTTTCTAAATATGTTAATTTTCACTTTTAAAATAAAAACCGACATTTATCGAAAATTCACGGGTTTTGACAGAAATGGATTTCAAACCTTAATAAAAAAAATTTAATTGCATTCATAAAATTATAAGATCATTTATATTTAATAAAAATTAATTTAATAATAATTATATTATTTTATTAAAATGTTATTTAATTCAAAAATCCCTTAATTTAATAAAATATATTTCTTAATTAAATAATAACTAAAAACACCATTTGTACTTTAAAAACTATTTACAATGTATCAAAAATGACTAGAAATTATATTCATTATTATATTCAAAAATAATGTACATGAACATAGTACGACTTATTTTTTACATAACCCCTTAAAACAGCCTCATAAGACCTAAGGGTAAGGTGTGTGATGGTGACCGACTCTTGGGGTGGCTCGGATAACATCGCTCGAGTGATAATTTCAATAAACTTCCACTTTTCTTGTAGACGGTCACGTTCGAGCTTGACATGATGAAGCTCAGATTGGGCTTGGTCAAGGAAGAAGCCCAAAGACACCACCTCTTTTCCGAGCTCCGACAAATGGGCTTCGTATGGGGCAATTTTACTGGATGAGGCCATCGCTTCCTTTTTATGAGTAAATTGGATTTGTTAAAGTCCTATATTTATACTAATCATGTGATCACTGTTCAATGACTATATTAGCAACGGTCAAAATTCTTATCATAAAACCAAAGAATTTGACATTTTATATAAACATAAAGAGACATTTAATTAGATCAAGAGGGATTTCCATTAATGAAACTTTGGGTCATTACAATATTCCCCCCTTAAGAAATTTCACCCCCTAAATTTTCCTTTTCCCACACTAAAACAGATGTGGGTAACTCAGCTTCATCACTTCCTCCGATTCCCAAGTTGCTTCTTCAAACTTGTGGTTTCTCCACAACACCTTGATGAGGGGCATTGTCTTATTTCGTAGAACTTTTCTCTATGATCTAAGATCTTCACTGGTTGCTCCTCATAAGAAAGATCGTCTTCCAATTGTACCACCTCAGAAGAGAGTACATGTGAAGGGTCTGGTATGTACTTCCTTAAGAGGGATTCATGAAAGAAATCATGTACTTTGGCCATAGTAGGCAGAAGTTCTAGTCGATAGGCCAAAGCCCCGACACGATCAAGAATCTCTAAGGGGCCGATGTACCTTGGAATTAACTTCCCTTTCTTTCCAAACCTCATGACCTTCTTCCACGGAGATATGCATAGAAAAACCATGTCTCTAACTTTAAACTAAAGGTCTCCTTGACGATTATCTGCATAACTCTTCTGTCGACTCTGGGATGCCTTGATATGCTGCTGAATAGTTTTCACCTTCTCCACCATTTCCTCGACCATTTCTAGTACAAGCAGCTTACGTTCACCGACCTCATCCCAACATGCCGGTGTTCTTCACCTTTTCCCATACAGGGCTTCATATGGTGCCATTTGGATGATTGAGTGGAAACTGTTATTATAAGAGAACTCAACCAGAGGAATATGTTGATCCCATCCTCTTTTAAAGTCCATTGAGCACACTCTCAACATATACTCAAGTGTTTGGATAGTCTGCTCGGATTGGCCATCAGTTTGAGGATGATAGGCCGTACTAAAGTTCAGTTCAGTATTCAGAGCATGTTGAAGACTCTTCCAAAACTTAGAAGTGAATCTTGGATCTCGGTCAGATACAATAGATAGTGGTACTCCATGCAACCTTACCACTTCCCTGATATATATCCGTGCCAGTTGATCCAAAGAGAAATACTCCTGAATAACAATGAGGTGTGCATTCTTTGTAAGACGATCCACAATAACCCAAATTGCATTGTTGCCTTTGGATGTCCTTGGAAGTCTGGTGACAAAGTCCATGGTGATGTTCACCCATTTCCATTCTGGTATGGGCAATGGTTGCATCATCCCCTTAGACTACTGCCTCTCTGCCTTCACTTGCTGACACACCAAGCACTTTGATGTATATTCAACGATTTCCTTCTTCATATTATCCCACCAAAGGTTTTCTCATAGATATCGATACATCTTTGTGCTCCTTGGGTGAATAGAGAAATTTGAACTATGTGCATCATCCAAAAGTTCCTTCTTCAGCTCCGGACTTGATGGAACACATAGTCTTTTCCCAAACCGCACAATTCCTTCTTCATTAATATTAAAATCTAAGGATTTCCCTTTTTCGATAGCTTCCACTTTTTCCTGAATTCCCACATCATCCTTTTGAGCATCCTTTAACCTTTCCAAAAGATATGGTTGAGTAACCATTTGTGAAAGGATTGATGATGTTACATTTTTTATGATTCCCATGTCCATCTTCATCAAGTCTAAGAAGATTAGATCCTTCTCAATTCTCATCATTGATAGAATTGCTGGGTCCTTTCTACTTAGGGCATCTGCCACCTTGTTCTCTTTCCTCGGGTGTTAATGTATTGAACAATCATAATCCTTGATGAGCTCTATCCATCTTCTCTGGCGCATATTAAGCTCTTTCTGTGTGAATATATATTTAAGACTCTTGTGGTCAGTATATATATCACATTTCTCTCCATAGAGATAATGCTGCCATATTTTCAAGGCAAAGATCACCTTCGCCAACTCCAGATCATGCGTTAGATAGTTTCGCTCATGTATTTTCAACTGCCTTGAGGCATAGGATATAACTTTATCATTCTGCATTATCACATAGCCTAAGACCTTCTTTGAAGCATCACTGAATACCACAAAAATTTCCCCACTTGTGGGTAAAGTGAGCACGGGCGCAGTGATAAACCTCCTTTTCAACTCCTTGAATATTTCTTCGCATTCATCACTCCAAGTAAACTTTACTCCCTTTCTAGTTAGCTTGGTAAGAGGGTTGGACAATCGTGAGAAATTTCTCACAAATCGTCGATAATATCCAGCTAACCCCAAGAAGCTACAGATATCCGTTACCGATGTTGGTCTCGGCCATCCCTCAATTGCATCTGTTTTAGAGGGGTCCATAGATATCCCATTGCTTGTGATGATATGGCCCAAGAATGAGAACTCCTTCAACCAGAACTCACACTTGTTGTACTTTTCATAGAGCTTCTCCTTGCACAATGTCTCTAGTACAGTTTTTAAATACTCCTCATGATCCTCCTTGGTTTTGGAGTATATTAGAATATCATCTATAAAAACTACCAAAAATTTGTCAAGGTAATATATAAATACTCTATTCATAAATTCCATGAATATTTTTGGAGCATTGGTGAGTCCTAAAGGCATTACTATGAATTCATAGTGCCCGTATCTTGTACGAAAAGCAGTCTTGGGGACATCTTCCTTCTTCACCCTTACATGATAATATCCCAACCGCAAATCCACCTTGGAGAAGTATTGTGCTCCACGCAGCTGATCAAACAAGTCATCGATACTTTGGATAGGATACTTGTTCTTTATCATGATTTTGTTAAGTTCACGATAATCGATTCAAATCCGCATTGACCCATCCTTCTTCTTGACGAAGAGGACTGGTGCACCCCATGGTGAAGCACTTGGGCGTATAAACCCTTTATCAAGATTCTCCTGTAGTTGTTTCTTCAGCTCTTCAAGATCAATAGAATCCATTCTATATGGAGTCTTGGATATTAGTAGATCCCCAGGTATAAGTTCAATTGAGAACTCAACATCTCTTCTAGGAGGAAGACCAGACAGTTCCTCGGGAAACACTTCAGCGAATTCACGGGTTTTGACAGAAATAGCTTTCAAACCTTAATAAAAAAATTTAATTACATTCATAAAATTATAATATCATTTATATTTAATAAAAATTAATTTAATAATAATAATATTATTTTATTAAAATGTTATTTAATTCAAAAATCCCTTGATTTAATAAAATATATTTCTTAATTAAATAATAACTAAAACACCATTTGTACTTTAAAAACTATTTACAATGTATAAAAAATGACTAGAAATTATATTCATTATTATATACAAAAATAATGTACATGAACATAGTACTACTTATTTGTTACATAAACCCTTAAAATAGCCACATCAGACCTAAGGGTAAGGTGTGAGATGGTGACAGACTCTTGGGGTGGCTCGGATAACATCGCTCGAGTGGTAATTTCAATCAACTTTCACTTTTCCCGTAGACGGTCATGTTCGAGCTTGACATGATGAAGCTCAGCTTGGGATTGGTCAAGGGCAAAGCCCAAAGATACCACCTCTTTTCCATGCTCTGACAAATGGGCTTCGTATGGGGAAATTCTACTGGATGAGGCCATCACTTCATTTGTCTGAGTAAATTGGATTTGTTAAAGTCATATATTTATACTAATTATGTGATCACTTTTCAATGACTATATTAGCAATGGTAAAAATTCTTATCATAAAACCAAAGAAGTTGACATTTTATATAAACATAAAGAGACATTTAATTAGATCAATAGGGATTTCCATTAATGAAACTTTGGGTCGTTACATAGCTTTTTCAACCTCAAGCCAGAGATTCTACGGTTTCAAAACTGGGATCCCTAGTTTGATCCTTTTCAACCTAAGAACTCATTTGCACAATCTTGGATTCATATCAAAGGTCTCAATTTGGTTTTTAGCACCCAAAAATACTTTGGGACGTTAACTTGGTTGTATTAAACCTGATCAAATATGATAAAGAATCTGAGATGGAAGATATGACCAATTTTCTTGTATTTTAGTTGATTTTTATCTTTCTCTTCCTCTTGTTGAGACTGTCTACTTGTTTTCTGGTGATTTCAAGTTTGAACTTGCCATTGAATTTGAGCATGATCTTTATTTTAGTTTCAATTTCTCAAACATTGGGCATGTGAAAGGAAATTGTTGTAGAGGATTGAGGTGATCCAATTAAAAAAGGTATGGACATACTATTGATAAATGTAAGTTTAAATTTCTAGTGACTATGACCTCTATAGCTATATCTGGTAAGAAGGATGATACTGAGGTGCCACAAGTGAAGGATGCTGGTCCTTTTTTTAGGGCAGTTTCCTTTATTGATTGGGTTTTTGGAAATTCCTCCAAGTATGTTGGTAGTCATATTCTTGGAAATAATGATGTGGTTGTATTGCCTAATCCTTCAGATGCAAAGATACCCTGCATCTCTCTGCCCAATATTTCCTCTATGGATCAAGGGGAGTCCCCCTATACAAATGGGGTGATTAATGTAATTATAATCAATGTATTCATATTGATTTGGATCCTAATATCATACCGGAAGATTTCTCTCAAAAGGTAATTTGTATGGTAGCTCTATGATTTCCAAAGGAGTCACCACTACAGTGAATTTCCAGCAACATAAAAATATGGAGCTTGTCTCAAAATCAGAAAAGTGTGAGGTTTTTTCTAATGATAAAATCCATAAGATTATTTTGGTTTAATATAAAACTAATCATTCAGGAGATAAAGTGGTAGGGAAAAATATTTTTGATAATCAAACTGTGTTACCTGCATGTGTTGCTGATCCTTCAGGTTCTACGAAGGATGGGTATGATGCCATGGAGGGTGTGTAGGGATATGCCAATTGTAATGACCCATATATTTATAGAATAATATATTTTAATATCTATTAATATTTATGAATAATATATTAATTTTAAATTAAAGGGGAAACTTTTTCCGATAGCGTACTCGACATGCAACAATGGGTTTCTCCGAAATATTACATTGCACACAACATTGAGTTATACCAAAAAATAATATAATAATATGGTTATTTTAAATGTTAGTTAATGAACAGCCATTGTATTGATGGGAATGAAAAGAACTAACAAAAATATTATTACAAACATTTGTTAAATGTTTTTACATTTATCCAATAAATATTAGATTCTTAAAATGAGAATGAATCCAATTTTAAGCATAAAATACTCTAATATTTTTAAAATCTCGTTTTACCGCCTTTTGATGGTGAACCCACTTAATTTTTTTTTTCACTTATATACATTCTATTTAAAAAAATAAACTCCTTATTTATAATTGGGACATCAATATTTACTTTGGTTGGAATTTTTTTATTTTTCTTATAAAATTTATATTTTAATAAATAGTGAAAAATACTGTATTTTGATTCAAAACCATCTTTTCATCCGATTTATTTATATAGTTAGATTTTCCTTTTAATTGGTTTTAAAGTGTAATTTGATTAATTTTTTATCATTTAATTCAATTTTTTTGATTTTATGTGATTTAAAATTGAAATTGGACATAAACACATGACAATCTTTTGATAGTTTTTACTTCTTAAAAACATGCTTTCTGTTTTTGACAATGGAAATTAATTTTAAATTAATTTCTTCAAATTATATGTTTTGAATTTGTAAAAATGGATTCCATATTTGGAATCATAAGGTCTAAATTTTTTAAATAGGTACCTTTTATTTTTGGACATTATGAATAGTAACTTTAGTAGTTATTTTTATTTACCATGGTTAAAGGGAAAATCTGGTAAATAAGGGTAAAAAAAAATATTTTAATAATATAAAACTACCCTAAAATGTGTCCTAATCCTATTGGATGAGTTATTTCTGACCATTAACATCCTTAAGCTGAAAATTTGGCATTTTAGAGCCACTTGGGAGTGATAATGACATGTTATAATAATTAATTTAAACTAAAAAGAAAAATAACATAAACATGTATCTTCTTACAATTTTTATATGGGATTATATAAGTTATCTCTTTGACTATAAATAGTAATTATAAATCTTAAAATATTTTATACATCATGATAGTTTATTTATAATTTTTTAGACATTAAATAAACAAATTTAATTATGACACAATGATGATGCAGTGATTGCTTCATTAATAAAGGATTCAAATAAATGATATTATAAATATTAAAATAAATTTTATTTGAAATAATTAATGTCATACATGAATTCTCTATGTGAATATGTCATGTTAGGATTGATTTAATGTTTTTTTCAAAGGAATCAAGTTTTTATGAATTTGTAAAAAAGTCAAGTATGAATAGAGTCCAAAATTGACATAATTCATAACTTAAAATATAAAATAGTTTATTAAATTATATTAAATTTCTAAAAATATAAGATTCGGACAAATGTTTAAGATAAGTCCAATTATTTCATAAATTATTTTTTTGGGTTGTTTGACATGATAGGGTAATCACATTAACCCACAATGTGTAAATAACATGATATCACTGTAAGATTAAAAGGGGTAAAATAAGGGTTAAACCAAAGAGATAAGGATAAAAATATTCAAAAATTGTCTAAAAAATATTGGATGATAGGTATTCAAACCAAAATCATCTTATATTCGAATTAAATATGTTTTGGACCATTTTTTTTATCGAAATTGAATTTATAATAAATTAATATTTCAAGACCTTCCTAAAGTGCCCCTTCCCCCTCTTATAAAAGGAAACCACATCTAACCATTTAACCACACCTATAAATCCCCTTGTCTCATCCAAAATCTACTAAAATAATCTCCAAAAATACCTCCTTTCATCCTATAATCCTTACCTTTGGAAGAAGGAAATTCAAGAAAGCCTTTTGGATCAAATCAAAAGAAGTTACATGATTTAGAGGTAATGTCTTCTCTCAAGTCCATTTCCTTTGTTTTCCTTCTTCAATACCTATTATCTTCTTATTATATGATTACATAACAACAAGATGTTTTTATAAGAAGTATTTTAACTACACTTACACACACCTCCATCTAATGGATATAAACATACTGTTTCTCTGTATGATGAACTATTACATCACGAAATGACAATTCTTCAATTTTCCCCTACCACCTCTCATGGTGGACATTATGATGGAACTGTATTTATATATGAAATATATTATATTTATATTTTCTCCATTCTTCTTTAATTTTTATTTAAAACATACCTTTATGCTTTTCATGATGTGTAAATATGATAATTTCATTTGAGGAAGTGTGGACTACTTCCCCCTCAAAGTGATATGACTCGTTCATGTTATACATGGAACATATAAAGGATGGTTTTATTAAACCTATAATACATAAATGAAATAAATATAATACTGGCATTATAATATACATTTATATCATTTGATTATTGTTCTTTAATATGATAAAGAATTAAAAGTATCATTCATGCGTACGAATGACCTACCATCTCCATGAATGGTGCATTTCATTTATTATCTCAAAATATTATGGACTATTAAAAATAAATATATACTAGATATATATGATATTTAAATCATGAATAATATTCTGGAGATTATGGACTTTTGATCACATGGACAATTTATATCAAACAAGTTCATTTTCAACTCAAGTACCGAATATCGAAAAACCGACTGATATGAAATTAAATAATTATGTAATTTTTATAACATGATGATAATTAATATAAAATGAATAATAAAATTGAAAAAGGTTCTGAATAAAGTATAAATTAACCTAAGTTTACTATTCAGGAATATAAAGAACGAATGAGACAAGCCAGACTCAAGGTAAGGGAACTTCTTAACCCAATTTCTATTCTTTGGGTTGATCTTCTACTTATTGTTTATGTCATTATATGATTATGTGAGAAATTAATTTTGATATATTATCTAGTATTTATAATTTTTTTTGGATTAATAATTAATACACATAATCTATCCATTTTATTAACAAAATGATCATTGTATGAGAATTTCTAAACTCAATTTCTACTCATTGGGTTTTACACATACTTTGTTGATTATATTATTCCAAGATTATGTGTGGAATCACTGTTTATTTATTTATGTTGTAATTTACACTTACCTTTGTGTGGATATAATTTTTCAACACATAATCACCCCATTGATAAATTATTACGTCATTTATATGAACTTTTTAAGGGAAATATTATCTCAATATCTATTCATTGAGTTAAATATCCATGTCACTGGTTTTGTTTTTACAAGAATATGTGTGAATGACCTATGACTATTTTACACTTAATATCCACTTATATTGGGTTTATATATATTTGTCACACATAATTATGCCATTGATTTATCCTTAATCTAATGACATGATCTTTGTAAGGGACTATGTCTCAATCTCCTTTCATTGAGGCATATCTCGATATTGTGAACCTTTAATATCCTATAAGGTGTATATACAACCCTTTTGAAATTTTCTATCAATAATTTTTATATTCTCACGATATTTAAAGTTTTTTTGATGTTATTCTTTAATTATTTTTATTCAAGTTTTTCTCAAGTGTTATGAGACTCTTTAAATAAAACATCATTTTAAAAGTTTTAAATATTTATTATTCTAAATCTTTCTCATTAAAGTCCATGTTTTCAAAATGGTTTTAAGGATTTATTTATATGGAAATATATGTTTTAAAATTTTAATTCTTAAATTTCATTTAAAAGTTTCAAAGTGGTATGGGACACTTTGATTCAAAAATATATTTATTAAATGTTTTAAATAGTTTTGGAAATGGATTCGATATTTCAATATATTGAATTGATTTCTTGTGATTAGTGAGTGAAATTTTGATAATTTCAATCTTTCACGTGTTATGATTATGTAATGGTACTTGTAATTTTTATGGGTGGTTATATGATAAACCAAATACGGGTGGTTCTGTGATAAACCTAGGGCAGGTGAGCCCGTGATAGCTCTCTAATGCATTGGGTAATGTGAAGGAGGTAAACATTAAGGTCTCTCCTAAGAGATCTAGGGAATATACTGTGATGGGTATTCCAAATATAACCATGAAGGTTACTCCCTATGTAGCTATGAAAGCTACAATATAAGAATGATATAGATGCCACAAGTTACCTTTATGTTTTATGATTTCTATGAAGTTTTGTAGGAATATTATGAACACATTATGTAAGCTATGTAGTTTATGTTTTATGGGTGAAAAGTATAATTTTTTTGAAAACATTTTCATGGGTTTTAAAAATTCATGGACTAACTATTTTATTCCTTATTTTATATTCCTTACTGATATTTTTATGCTCCTCCCAAGTTTTTGAAATGTTTTCCACAAGGTATAAGGATGGATAAGAGAAAGGAATAAGTCGAGAAGATTTTTATCAAGAAAAAGAAATCATGTTTTGTTTAAAGGGTTTCCTTTGATTGAAAAAGTGGATACTGAGTGTAACTATCCACATGTAATGTTTGGGTCTATTATGTAATAGTTATGTCCAAATTCTATAAAACTACAAACCTTAAAAGATCCTCAATTTTAATTAAATTAAAATTATTGAATGATCTCAAGATTAAGTAATGTATTAAGGATGGGGCCTTATACCAATGACACTATACATCCTAATTTTTTAGGATGCTTAACTCTATCAATTCTCTAGATTTTGACGTGTTATACATGGAAAGTTGGGAGAGTAAAGTTACCTTAATCTTAAAGGCTTATGCATTTAATACCCCCCTATCTTGATGATTGAATAGTCTACCAAAGAGGACTTGAAATGTGGAAAACCCTCAAATGAGGATAGGATGGTAGATAAGTCTTTAGTGGATGAGAAGGTTGTTGTTGTTGATCCGAGTGACCCTGAGCTAAAAAATGATCAAATTAGCAGTCAACTCACTGATGAGGTAGATGAAAACTTGGGAAAAAATGATCTAGGTGGTGATTGGTAGAATCCAAAGTGGTGGAGAATAGGAAGACACCCAAGAGGTCGAGGTGGTTACCATGGAAGGGGTGGCTGAAATATATGATGACTTGTTGTTTGTTTCCTTTGGTGGTTGTTTTATCACTTGTACATAAAAACTCATGTTTCTATGTTTATGAAATTTTTATAATATATATTTCTGGGACCATGTATTTATCCATGGTTTTCACTTTTCTGGTAAATGAAATTTAAAACAAGGATTAAACAAATAAGAAATAGTTTGAAATAAAAAATTAATAAATAAAAAAAATAAAAAAAAATTTACATGACAAAAACTTTTCTAATAAAAAAATTACATTTACACTTCAAAAAATTTATGCACATAAAATTTTATATAAATAAAATCTATATGAAATATAAAACATTGACTATGAAGGGATAAGATATTCCATCACATTATTGGTCTTCATGGACATGGCTACAACTTGACATATAAAACAAGGATTCCTTGTTCTATAGTTTCATGTATTGAGGCTATGGCTCCTGTTGTTTTTGGGATGACACAATGGGTGACAGATTTGGAGGTATTATGCACAATTCTAAGTAGGTAAATTCATAGTTATTATATGAGGTTAGAGCATCATGGGTGTTTATGTGTCGGGGTGATGGTGCAGGGGATCCTACGACGCAAGTTTATACTGAATGTATTTATTTATTTATTATTACATTCATTATTATTATCTTTATAATTTTTATTTTTTGTAGGCCCCTTACGCACTAAACTTAGGTAGAAGTCATGGCCCCGTATGACACATCAGATTCAAGAGGTGTGTTTTGTTTTATTTTTCTAGTTTCTTATTGAAATTGACTGTATCATTTTGTTTTTTCATTTTTAGTGAAGTCACAAATCACATTGAAATTTTCATTAAAATAAAATTTGACCAAGTATGGGAATGTATAACAACTATTTTGGTCCTCCCACCATCCATGGTATATCCAATAAGGGGATATTTAGTTCAGTGGTCATGCATGGTCAGAGAAAAATATTTTAAATATGTACAAAGATATTTTGATAAAATCCATTGCTTAGTTAATTCCATTGTATTTCATGTATTTATATAAATTTTCAGACATCCTGGTTGATCATATTCTTTTGTTTCTCTCTTGTTTCTAATGGGTCAGTGTAGATGGTAGAAAAAAGTAGTATTGGGCATCATGGGACTCACTTTGGTGGCCTAAGAGCACTAGGATGATGGTATTTAGAAACTTAAATAAGTTTAATTTTTTGCTCCTTCCAAAGCAACATTGGAGGTTATTTTCCATTTTTTATTCATTATATGTGAATGTTTTGAAGGCCACATATATTTTAGCCTATAAATTTCTAAGTTCTCATCTCATCCCACATCATAACTTTCATTTATCATCTTTAGGGATATAAATAACTTTTTATGGAAGATAGTGAGTTTCTAATAGTAATGGGATTAAAATTTGCAATGACCCTTGGTTATTTGGGGTGGGTAATGGGTTTTAATTATCTGATATCAAACATGGTAGAGAGGGTGCTATTGTTCGGGATCTAATGCTAAATTATTTTTAAGGTTGGAACTTAGAGATGGTAAATAAATTATTTAATGATTGAAGATCAGGACACCTTTCCACCAATTCCCACTTGTTAGTGGCTGTATATAAATTGGTTATTTCAGATTTACTCTAATGATGGAGTGTATTTGGTGAAGATAAGATAGGTGTTAGTGATGAATGGTTTTCATCTACCTAGGGATAACTTTTAGAAAGTTGTGTGGAATTTGAGACTCTCTCCCAAGGTTTATCTTTTTTATGGAATCTTTGTTATGATATGTTACCCACAAGATATATTTTACAATTAAGAATGTTGGGTAATTCTTGTCTCCACTCTTAGGTCCATGTGTATTCAGTGGTGCATTCTTTTTCTGGACTGTTTGTGTGGTGTGTGTGTGTGTGTGTGTGTTTGAATGTAATTGTACCCCCAAGAATCTAATATATATATTTAAAAAAATATATAACATATTTAGTGAGAAAATGGTTTATAAAATAATATATTAAAATTTAAATATATATACATATTTTCATATATTTACATATAAAAATTTAAATGTATAAATAAATATTTAACCATTTTTACGTGTAACACATATTTTTAAATATATAAACCACATAGAAATAAACATTTATTACATGTTTTGTTTAAAATAAAAATGTGCCCATTTTATCAACCTTATAAAGACTTATGAAAAAATATATACCTATATATACAAATATATGTATAATGTTTATATATAATTTTTTGTGTGTGTATTAATAAACACACACACACACACATATGTATGTATATATTCTAATATATGTAAATAAATATAAATAAATAAATAAATAAATATATATATTTTTTGAATTGATATATTTATATATATAGACACACACACATGTATAAATATAAACACCAACACACACATATTTTATAAATGTATTTAAAAAAAATTATAAAAATATATATAATTATAATAATAAATGTAAAAATAAAAAAGAATTATGTGTGTGTGTAGATATATCATATAATATTGAGGAAATTGTGATGGAGAACTATTAAGGGTATTCACTTTGCACATAAAGGTCTTGGGTTCAAATCCTTACAAGCACAAGCAGAGGCAAACATGAGTGGGGGTAATCCCTGATAAAGGGGGTGGGTGGGGGGGGGGGGGAGTGCTAATAAAAGGGGGAAAGGGGGTTGTGCTTGAGTAAGGGGGAACTACAAAAAAGAGGTCTTAGCGGTGGTTATTATATCCACCGCTAAATAAATATTTTTAAATATTATTTAAAATTTGTAGTGATTTTGTTTAAATTGTTGCTAATCATTAAATAATAAACCAAATTAGGCCTCTACCCCACTCCAAACGATGCCCTAGTCTTCCCCAAACCCCAACCACCCCCTATCGTATAAGGCTCTCCTCGACGTCAGTGACCACCGACCCTCCCCCTCTCGGCCCTACCTCTCCCCAATGCCAGTGACCACCGCCCCTACCCCTCTCAGACTCACCTCTCCCTGACGTTAATGACCATTACCCCTCCCCCTCTTTACTGCACCTCTCCTCGACACCGATGACCAATCCTCCCCCTTGACCCTACCTCTCCCTGACATCAATCCCCATTCTCTCTAACAACTCACCCCTACCCTGACCCCCTTATCCCCAACGGCTCGCCCCTCAGACTTGATGGAAATTGCCCCTCTCCCCACCCTCACCTATGATCCTCATGATCCTGACCCCACCTATTTCCCAACGAAGACCCCATAATGACCCCCTACCCCTAGACATTGATCCCCAACAACGACCCCTCTTCCCCTTTTCCTGGTGAGTGTGATCCCTAATCATAAGGTACAATTTTCAAATTTTTTGTATCTAATTTATATTTATGACTATGATTTATAAATTTTATTTTCCCAACATCAAAATTAGAGGCATATTTTATATGGATTTATCATTAAATATATGTTTCATGTGATCCAATATTTTTTTGTATCATGATTATGTAATGTATTGTGATTTATTTTTTCTTTTTTTTAATATTAGATATTTGAGTGTTTTCTATATCTAATTTATAATCATTTTTTTATTTATATTTTTTGTTTTTGTTTTTCATTTTAGAAGTATTGATATGCATTTGAAGTGATATATTATCATTTATCATTTATATTTTTAAAATATTCAATATTAAGTGGATGACAAAAGATATGTTATGCGCGATCCAATCATTGTATACTTGTATGTTCACCATGATTTTATATACTATATTTATATAATTATAAGGTAGAGTTGGTGATCAGAATAGATGGAGTTAGGTGATGTTTAATTTTGATTATATTTACTTGATTAACCATTTATATCTTTATATTTGAATGTATAGGGAGAAGAGTGAAAATATAATACCTATGGATAAAATTTGGATTAATTCACCTCAAAACACACCTCGGTATGACAAGGGTTTGGATGAATTTTTAGATTATACAATTGCAACCAATTAGTGGATGGTAGAATAAAATGTTTGAGTCCTGATTGTAAATTCAAGCGATGGATGAATAGAAACAAAGTGTATGAGAATCTGATATTGAAATAGTTTATTGCTCGATATGTATGTTGGATTTGGAATTATGAATCAAAAGTTATGGAAATTAAAAACAATGACAATCCTATCAACAAAATACAAAGTGAACTGCCAAATAATAATTTAGTTATAAATTTGATAAATGATGCATTTTTCTTTTCAAAATACAATATACAAGATTTTAATAGATCAAAAAAACCTTTAGTTGATCCTGAGCAGGTTAATCTTTCTTAGAACTTAAGAAAACAAAAAAAAAAGAGTATTATGAATTAGTTGAAGATGATCAAAAAAAATTATATGAAGGGTGTTCCAAGTATTTGAAGTTTTATTTTCTACATAAGTTGTATCATATCAAGTGTCTATATGGAATTAATGACAGAAATTTCCATGATTTTAGATTTTCTTCATGATTCATTTAGTGAAGCTAAGATCCCTTTATCACTCTATGAGATTAAGAAAGTCATAAAAAAACTTGGACTTGATTATACAAAGATACATGTATACCCTAATGATTTCATGATTTACTGGGGAGAAGTTTCTGATAAAGAATAATGAATAAGATTCCATACAATAAGATGTAAGTCAATGAACAAAAATGAGAGTATAAATCAATGAAACCCCAATAAGAAATAGAAGAAGAAAACTCCTGCAAAGTTATTATGTTACTTTCCTCTGAAACCATGCTTACAAAGATAATTAATGTCATCTAAGACTACATACAACATGAAGTGTAATTCTCAGGATAGTAATGATGGCCTGATGATACATCCAAAAGATTCAACATCATGTAAGATGTTTGATTCATTATATTTATATTTTTCTTTAGATCCAAAGAATGTACTTTTGGGATTATCTTATGATAGTTTTAATCCTTTTGGTACTTTAAGTACTAATTATAGAATTTGGATAGTTTTTTTGATCCCCCATAATCAACCTTCATGGATGTATATGAAGAAGACTTATTTCATTATTTAGATGATTATTCTTGTAAAAAATTCATGGAAATGACATTGATGTATACCTTCAACCTCTAATCAAATAATTGCGAGAACTGTGGGATTATAGCATGGAAATATATAATGATTCTATGAGAAAACCATTCAAAATTCATACTAATTTAATGTTGACAATTAATTACCTTTCTATAATATGAAATTTATCCATTTGGAACACTCAAACTAGTTTTTCTTGACCATTTTATAATTTTGATTTTGAACCTCAATGATTACCTCATAGTATAAAATGGTGTTTTATGTTTCATCGTCGATTTATTGATGCTTCTCATAAATTCAGGTTTAAAAATTCATAACTCAATGAAGATATTGAATTGAGAAATCCACTAAAGGTGTTATCCAATTTAGAAATATTATGACAATTAATGAATGTAACTGAAGGATTTGGAAAATGTAATGAGTTTAAAGAAGGGGGAAAAGAGTATGAGGTACAATATCCAATGCTTTTGGAACAAAAAAATGGAATAAAAAGAGTATATTTTTCAAAATTATTTATTGATAGTTTAATTTGATACATCATAATATTAAAGTAATGCATATTGAGAAGAATTTCTGTGATAATGTAATTTTCACATTGCTTAATAAGAAGGTTAAATCGAAGCATTACGTTAATTCTCATAAGGATTTGGAGTCAATGAATATAAATCATGTTTTGTGGGAAAATGAGAACGTTAAGTATCCTTTGGCTATTTTTACAATGATAAATCATGAAAAAGATGCATTCATTTGAACTTTAAAGAATGTAAAAGTGCTAGATAAATATTCAAGCAACATATCAAGGTGTGTTGAATTAAAACATTGAAAGTTACATAGATTGAAAAGTCATGAATCACATATTCTGATGGAGAATTTTTTGTCATTGTCATTACGTAATATGTTACCTAAAAAAGTAAATGTATTTCTATTTGAGTTTTGTGCCATTTTCAGAGATCTTTTTAGAAAAACTCTAAATTAAATTGAGCTTGATAAACTTCAAGAAAGAATTGTTTTCAAACTTTTTCATTTGAAGATGTTATTTCCCCTTCATTATTCACAATCATGATTCATTTGACTATTAATTTAGTTAAATAAAATAAAATTGGTGGTCTGATACACTATCAATGGATGTATCTAATTGTTAGGTATGTTGATTTTATTTTTATTTTTATTTTTTAATTCAATTTTATCAAATAATTGTTTAATTTTTTTAATATGTTTCTTATTTTATTTCATTAAGTACTTAGCCATTCAAAATCATATGTGAGGAATAAATCTCAAACATAATTCTCTATTGCTAAAGGTTACATAGCCGAATAGTTCTTAACATTCTATTCTAGGTATTTGGATGAGATTGAGACTAGATTCAATCATATTGGATATATTGATGACATATCCACTAATTCTCATTCTAAAAACTAGTCATCAGTATTTCAAACTATTGGATGACTAATTGAGAAGGGTTAAAATTTTACACTTATTGAATTAGAGTTGCTATAAGAACATATATATGTGATACTCAATTATCTTATTAAAGATTTATTTCTTGAATAATTGATATTTCAAAAAAATAGGCGACTAAGGGGTTGAACTTGAAATGAGTTGGAATTAACAAAAACTGTTAATAAGGAGATTTTCGAATGGTTCTCCCATCACGTAAGTATATACTCATATTTATATTATTTATGTGTAGTTATTTTTTTCTATGTTAAAAGTAACAAATTATAGTTTTCTGTCTAGATAATGAATGTTTAAAATAGAGATTAAATGTCAAATGATTTGAGGTTTTAGTCTTGAGGTATTGTAATGTAAGATAAGATATTAGATGCCTACAATATTCATGGATTCAGGTTTCATACAATTTATCATGAAGAAGACTTGAAAACCAAAAATAGTGGTCTATTTACACTTTTAGAGGTTGGATACTATGGGAAGATGAATGATATAATTAAATTGAACTATCATGTTCAGTTTTTAGTTATCTTATTCAAATGTAAGTGGGTCAACATTGATAGGGGTATAATGAAAGATTCATCACATTTTACTTCTGTCAAATTATCTCCCTTAATCTATACTGGTGAGCATATAGAGTATGGTCCATTTATCTTGGATTCATAATAAAAGATGTTTTATTATACATATGATGAAATACATGAAGGTTAGAATATTTTTGTACACTTAAATCAGAGAGAATTATATGATATGGGTGATGAAGATCAATTGGTACTTTGTGATAGTGAACCTCATAAACTGCAAAACATTGTACATTTTTTGCCCGATAATATCAAAATAATAGAACTTGAAAGAGAAGGTGAAAATGAATCACTCTTCGCCATGGAGGTTGATATCAATGAAGACAATGAAGATGAAGATAATTGAATATATAAATTGTTAATGAAAATATATTACAATTTCTCATTAATAAGTGTTTCTTACATATATACACTGTTACAGTTTTCTTTTTTTTTGTAAATTTTGTAATTTTTCATTTTTTATACATTTAATATATCTGAACCATTATAACTGCAGGAATTCCCAAAACTAAAAAATTTCAAGATCCTAGCAGATCAAAATCTCAGAGCACATCACCACAACCCTCAACTTTAATAGATCCAAGCGATTCTATTGTACCCAAGACTACTAGAGATCTATATATTTCCCAAAGGTTCTTGTTAGACCACCATCTGATTCACCTCCAGAGATGGAGCAGTTGGTCACCACACCATCTAGGGGATATCAGTGAGTTACTGTTACTGGTATGAATGTCATTGTTCAAAAAATTATATATTTTGTTAAAATTTTAATGCATTTTTCAAATAGACAAAGATAAAAATATAAGGGATATACATATGAACATAGAAGATGTATGGGACCTAAAGGAATTAAAGATTATAATTCCATTGGATGAGTTCAGGGTGCCTACTGGTGACATTATTGGAATCTACAGGCAGATTATTAGGTATATTTCTTATGAGATGGTGATATTTCCCATTAATTTTAAATATTGGAGGAATATTCCTAAAGCCTGAAAAAATGTGTTCTTTGACACTTAATTAAAGGTAAAATTAATTTAATATTCCTTGATAACTAATTTAAAAGACATGAGTAATTTTTTTTAGCATACTTATAAAGAGTTTTTTTTATTTCTAGATGTTTTTTCAGTTTGATGTCCCTGACTCTATTTGACATCCATGGGCTCTAAAAATTTTGGGCAAGAAATATAGCGATTTTAAATGAAGATTATGACATGAGTTTAATGACACATCTCTGAGTTCATAAAATATGTATGAGAAAGTACCTGAATTCATTTCTCATGAGCAATGAAATTTGTTTGTCAATATTAATAGAGATGCATATCATGAGGTAATTACATATTTTATTGTATCTTAATAACTTAAAAGACAATAAATTTATAATTTTTTATTAATGTTTCTATTTTTTGTAGGAATTATATAAAAAATATTGTGAATCATGAGAAAGAAGTCATTCCCCACATCGTTGGGTCTTAGAGTTTTTTCGAGAAAAAGAAAAATTTTGGTTTGTATTTTATTCATTATTATTTATATCATTTTTTATAGGTCATGGTTTTTTATAAATTTTTTATATTTATTTATAAAGGAAAATAAATTAGGTCACTTTTTTATTTGAACATAGGTGTGGTTTAAAGCGCATAGGGAACTCGATGGAAGTTATTTAACTGAACCTACCAAAGACGTTGGAGTAAGTACTTTTCATTACCATTTCATGTTATTTCAATAATATAAACACATAATAATGATTAATATATTATAAAAAAAATCCATCCTTAGAACCAATTAAATGGGGTCAACTACATGGATCAAATGATTCCAATTTGGCATTATTTGATACATATAGTTGACCCCAATTAATTGTGTTTAAGGGTTTTTTGTTTTTATAATATATTTTTCAATATTATGTTTTTATAATAATGAAATAATAATAAATATAAATAAAAAAAATTATTAATTAGATAATATTATAAAGTTCACATATTTTTAAAAAACCATTGTTAATATTTCTGTATTAGTAGGTTAAAATTCAAGAATTATATTAAGTGAACCCTTCAAAATCATCATCGATTTCCCAAAATGATGTAGTTGTAGTAGTTTTATGGAAGGAGCATCCAAGATGTGTATGTGGATGGGTTATAGGTTTACTCCATTGGTTATCTTTGGTAGGGAATCATCATCAGTTATTTATACACCCAATGGGGATTCGAGTAGTATTGTTGACTAGGAATCACAAAGGTAAATTTCAAGGTTTAAAGAAAAAGTGAAAGAATAAGACAATTATAGGAAAACACAGGAGAAATGGTGGTCAACAATAGAAAATGATTCAGTTTCTATATTTTAGAAGATGGCCATAATAGTCCCTAAGGAAATTTCCTGCCTCATCCTACCGAGGTAAATTCTAAATTTCATAGATCATTAATTTTTTTTCAAAGAATACATAAAACTTCCATAAATAAAACTAAAATGAAACCTTTATATTGAAAACATTCACTTAAAGTCATACTAACCACATATTGTTCCATATTGACATGATGTTGATTCCTAAATGTCAAAAATGAATTATATATCATTATCCTAAAGTTTGAAAACAATTTGAGCTCATTTTCTGGGTTTTGACATGGTAAATAGTTTTTAAAGGTACCAAACACTTTAAAAATATGAGTCAGGGGGGAATTAGAAAACAAAGTTGTATTGACATTAAATTGGAGTAAATTGAATTTTGATTAATTTGTGAAATCTAGGAACTGACAACATGTCATTATGAGTTACAATTTTCCCGGGATGCCTATAAACACGTTTTTAGTATTTTAAAATAGTAAAACGTGCATGTACTAGTGAAAACTATATAAAATGACCTAATATTTATATTAAATCATGGTAAAACCACCTATGAGTTATTTTCTATGTGTATGGGTAGACAACATAACAATCCAGCTTGTAGTGTGGTCAGAATGAGCCAGTAAACAGTTTTTAAAGGTACTGAAGCTTTTAAAAATGTGTGTTGGGGTTTCAAAACTAGGGAAACGATGTAAAATTGACATGAAATCAGAGGAAAATTTCTATTGATTTATTTTTGAAATTCAAGAACTATCATTGAATCATTCCTAGTTATGGTTTTCTCAGGATGCTTATAAACACATTTTTAGTGTTTTAAAACACTAAAACATGCATCTATCAGTAAAAACCATATAAAACAACCTAATATTGACATGAAATAATTATTAAAACACCTTTGAGTTATTTTTGATGTGTATTCATAGATAAAATTTCAATCTGACATGCAATATGGTCAGAATGACTTGGTAAATGGTTTTTAAAGGTACCGAGCCCTTTAAAAATGTGTGTTCGGGGGGGGGGGGGGAGGTTAAAACTATCCAAACAGCATAGGGTTGACATGAAATCATGGGAAAATGAATGTTGATTTATTTTTTAAATGTTGTAACAAAAAAAACATCATTATGAGTTAAGGTTTTCCTGGGATGATCGTAAACACATTTTTAGTGTTTTAAAACACTAAAATATACATTCAGTGGTACAAACCCTAGAAAATGACCTTATATTGACATGGAATCATGGAAAACCACATTTGAGTTATTTTTTATGTGTAAATGTAGACAAAATATTAATCTTATGTGTGGTGTGGTCAAAATAACCCAGTAAACAATTTTTAAAGGTACTAAAGCCTTTAAAAATGTGTGTTGTGGGGGTCAAAACCCTAAAAAAAAACATCGGATTGACATAAAAACATAGGAAAATGAACTTTGATTTATTTTTGAAATGTAGGAATTTATGGCACATAATTTCAAGTTACGGTTTTCCTAGGATTCCCATAAATGTGTTTTTAGTGTTTTAAAATACTAAAACATGTATGTAATGGTAAAAACCATAGAAAATGACATCATATTGACCCGAAAACACGATACAAACACCTTTGTGTTATTTTTGTTCTATAATAGCATACAAAACATCAAAAAAACATGTGGTGTAGTCATAATGACTTGGTAAACAATTTTTAAAGGTATAAAACCCTTTAAAAACATGTATTGGGGGGTCAAAACCAATAAAACAATGTTTAATTGACATTAAATTAGAGAAAAATGGCCATCAATTGATTTTTGAAGTTTAAGAACCAATGTAACATCATTTTAAGTTACAATTTCCTAGGATTGTCATAAACACATTTTTAGTGTTTTAAAACACTAAAACAAGCATGTAATGGTCAAAACCATAGAAAAGGACCTCAAATTGACATGAAATCAGGGTAAAATCACTGTTGAGTTATTTGTGATGTATACATATAGAAAAAATGTCAATACAATGTGCGGTGTAGTCAGAATGAATCGATAAATCATTTTTAATGGTACCAAACCCTTTAAAAATGCATGTTTATGGGTCAAAACTAGGAAAATGACATTGGATTGACACGATATCATAAGAAAAATACCGTTGTTTTTTTTTGAAATGTAGAAACATCATTCCAATTTATGGTTTTCCCAGGATGCCCATAAATGTGTTTTTAGTGTTTTAAAACACTAAAACGTGCATGTAATGATATAAACCATAGAAAAAAACCTTATATTGATGTAAAATCATGGTAAAACTACTGTTGTGATATTTGGGATGTGTATGAATAAATAACATGTCAGTTATACATGCGTTGTGGTCAGAATGACTTAGTAAACAAATTTTAAAGGTACCAGATCCTTTAAAAATGTGTGTCAGGGTTTCAAAATTAAGAAAATGATGTCATATTAACATGAAATTAGAGTAAAATTACCATCAATCTATTTTTGAAATATAGGAATCAATGACATGTTATTCTGAGTTATAGTTTTCCCAATATTCTTGTAAACATGTTTTTTGTGTTTTAAAACACTAAAACATGCATGTAACAGTGAAAAACATATAAAACAACCTCATATTGATGTGATATCATGTGAAAACAGCTATTATTCAATTTTTGATGTGTACACATAGACAACATATCAATTTGACATGTGGTGTGGTCAAAATGTCTCGTTAAAGAGTTTTTAATGGTACCGAACCCTTTAAAAATGTGTGTCAGGGGTCAAAAAAAGAAAAATGATAAAGGATTGACATGAAATTATAATAAAATAACCATCAATTTATTTTTAAAATTTATGAACTAACATCACATCATTATGAGTTTCTGTTTTCTCAGGATGCTTGTAAATGCATTTTTAGTGTTTTAAAACACTAAAATGTTCTTGTAATGGTCAAAACCCTAGAAAATGATCTAAAATCAATGTGAAATTATGTTAAAGGAACCATTGAGTTATTTGTAACAAGAACACACAGAAAACACATCAATCTGACACATGGTGTAGTCGGAATGACTCAATAATTTTTTTAAAGGTACCAAACCCTTTAAAAACATGTGTTGGGGGGGGGGGGAGGTCAAAATCAATAAAATAAAATCGGATTGACATGAAATCAGAGGAAAATTACTATCGATTTATTTTTGAAATGTAGGAACTAAAATAACATCATTCTTCATTACGGTTTTCCCGAGATTCCCATAAACACATTTTTAGTGTTTTAAAACACTAAAACATGAATGTAATGGTCCTAACCATAGAAAAAATATCATATTTATGTGAAATCATGGAAAACCCACCATTGAGTTATTTTTAACATGTACTTATAGACAAAATGTCAATCTGATGTGCGATGTGGTCAGAATGACTCTGTAAACAGTTTTTAAAGGCACCGAAGCCTTTAAAAATGTGTGTTGAGGGGTAAAAACCAGTAAAATGACATTAGATTGATATGAAATTAGAGTAAAATGAAAATTTATTGATTTTTTTAAATATAGGAACCAAAAATACTTCAATCCAAGTTATGGGTTTTTCAGGTTTCCCGTAAATGAATTTTTAGTGTTTTAAAACACTAAAACATTCGTGTAATGGTAAAAACCATAGGAAATGATCTCATATTGACATGAAATCATGGAAAAAACACTATTTATTTATTTTTGAAATATAGGTAATTATTTCATATCAATATATTTAATTTTTTTATTAAGTAAATTTCAAGTGAACTGCATGTCGATTTAAAAATTAATCAGAATGTTATATACTTATTACTTTTTAGTTTCAAGTGTTAAATCATATCTTAAATAAGTAATTTTATGTTTTCAAAGTTTTTTCATGATATATTATTTTTTTATGTTAAAATTTCTTCTATTTTATTAAAAAAATAACAAATTTTATGTGAAACATTATAAATATATTCTATGTCTTTTCTCTTTCATATTTATTTTCTTAAATGTTTTTTTGTAGGTGACAAATGTCGGTAGTAGGTAGGAGGTTGAACATTATAATCCATGAAATTATTTATAAGGTAGTCATTATGGTTATTAGTTTCTATGGTATGATTAAATTTTATCAATGATTCTACTGTAGTTCTAATTTATTATGTTTAGTTTTAATTTCTACCTTCTTTTTTGTTATAGTCGATGTGATGATATGGTTAGTTTTAGTTGATGAGATAATGTGAAGGAAGATGTGTAGAGATTTTTTTTTTCCTTTTAATGATTTTAAACATTTCTATATATATTTCCAAAGCCAGGCACTAAGATGATGTGCGATTATGAGGCCCAGTCCGCCAAATATTAATTTTATAAAAATATTAAATATGTATTATATTGTGTGTGCATGATACCTTAAAGAAAATGGCATAACTCCTAAATTGTAGCTCAAATCAAAAATCTGAGATGACAGTTGAGCCTAGAACATAATTTTTACCCTATGCATGACATAAAATGGGTTGGAATGGTACGTTCAGACCCCTCGCTCATTGGCGGTGCGTTTAACAAGTTAATTAATTATTAAATTAATTAATTAGTTACTTTAAGTGTAATAGATAAATCAATAAGAGTATCAATAGACATATTTCTTTAGGTTTATTCACATAATCCCTGAAAAAATCCAAGGATATTCCTCCCTCCTCTATTGGAGGATCAGATCGAATGAAGAAGAAACTCCAGATCAGAGTAGATCAGGATATAGGGAACGCAAAGACTTCTTTCAAATCATTGGAAGGTGTGTTATTTATCAAAAATTGATCTGTAATCATGGTAGAACTCATCATTTTGTGTTCTTATGCCCTTTTGATTTAAATTTTTGAGTATATCCATCCTTGTTCTTGGATCTACACTAATTTTTGGAGAATTCCATGCACCCATATACATAAATAAATTGGTTTTCAATTGTTTTCTATCCCCGGTTTTATAGTTCTTGATCGTTGTCCAATAATGCTTGGCCAATGATGTTTAAACTTTAGTTTTTGGTGATTTTATAACCTTTTTATTCACATTCTTCATTATTTGGCCCCCCCAGTCCTGATTTGACACTATCAGGTGGTATCGAGCCTGATTGAACCCCCAAATTCATAATGATTTCACAAACAAAGATCATATTGATGAACCAATAATATATTTGAAATATTTTCAGGGAAATGATGTTTTTTTGTAGTTAATAGTCAATAAATACATGGTATAAGTCATGGAGGTATTCATAATGAATGATGAAATCCCCCATGATGAACAACTACCATTTTCTGGTGAGCGAAGAACAAGATCTGCAATCTAGGGCCATATCCGTGAGTTTCAGACCAATTCAAGATAGTATCTAAAGCAGATCGAGCAGATTCAAGGCATGAAGTTTGGATATGTAAATATGGTGAAAAATCCGACTAAATAGAATGTTCAAGTATGAACACATGGCGTGAAACCCCCTCAGTGGTGGCAACTTAGATTTCCGAAAACTTAAGGATGACATGGCATGTAAGATCTCTCACGTGCCGTGCACCCCTTCCCTGAATGGGAACTTGTGTGATGGATCACATGGGTGGGAAACTATGTAAAAGTACATGGCCATGTACGTGGGTGTGTAATAAAGTACACTAAAACAAAGTCTAGTACATGAACATTAGGTCCGGTACATGAACATGGGGTCCGATACACGACCACAACAAATAGGACACGCCCCAGTCCTGGTTTTCCTGGACACACTATGTAGTCCACCCACACGTTGTGTACTAATACATGGGATGGATCCATGTTACATCCAGGGACATGGATAGGCAGTGTAGTGAGACCACATACTATGTGGGTCCTCTCACACATAGTGTACACCTAGTTCCTTTTTGAGGAAACTTCATCCCCCAGTATCTCCTTCATTTGAACTCGTATTTTGGATTGTGAGTAGCCAACATTGATTATTTTTTTCACATAGAATGTGATAGTTTCATAGGTTTAGATTTTAGAGATATGATGTGAAATTTTATAGGCATCACACCTGATAAGGCAATGCCTGATGATGGTAGTGATCATGTAGGATAACCAAGAGATCTTCTGAGTGGTACACTCCAGAAGAGCTAGGTAGTGGATCCTTAGCATCTTTTGAGTGGTACCATCAAGTAGAGATAGGCAGTGGGTCCTCAATGTATTCTATGTGGTACCCTCCATTAGAACCAAGTAGTGGGTTCTCAATTCCTTCAGAGTGGAACCCCATAATGTATTAGGGCTCAGGTCCTCATCTTTTGAGTGGTACCCTCTAGTAGAGTTGGGGAGTGGGTCCTCAACGTCTTCTAAGTGGTACCATCCAGTTGAACTGGGAAATGGGTCTTCGATACCACTAGAGTGAACCCCTAGATTTATTATGGAATGAGTCCTATACTTAGAGTTTGTACCCCATATACTATGCGACACAGTTATGAGGTGTTTGGACCAAGTTTTGTGTTTGGTCATGCAAGTACTTGCGTGGCGAAACTTGTGCACTGAGGGAGGACTTGTGCACCGTCGTGCATGGTTTCCCAATGCCTATAAATACAGGTCGAACCCTCCTCATTCTACACGGGCTCAACACTTAGAGAAAATCAGAGCTCCCGTCACGCAGGTGTGCTGGTCACGCAAGTGGTGTGTAGGTCGTGTAAGTATAAGTTGCGCGACATCTATTTGTTGTGCGTCCAAGGTGTTTTGGGCGATAAAGTGATTGTGTCGCGCAGGTTTGGAGTTGGGGAAGGAAGAGTCACGCAGGTGGTTTGGTGAAACTTGCACGCTAGTTTAGACTTGCGCACTGAGACTTGCACGCCATCTTGAGACTTGTGCGCCGAGCTGGGGGAAGCGCACCAGGTATTGCTGAAGCCCACCAGTCTTTTTGGACCTACACAAAAGTCAGAAGATTTCCCGATACCTTCGGTGAAAAGTGAGATTAAAGAGGAAATCTAAATGATACATGCATGATATCATGAATACATGGAGAACTGATTTTGACAATGACAATTAAGCTGAGCTTCATTTATTGATCAATCACATAAGTGGTTATGATTCAGGAAAACAAAGACAAGAGGATCTAGTGCGTTCAGTCATTGCACTGAAGAAGAAGGATTGTACTGAAAAGAGCATCAATTTAGAACCCTAATGCAAGAAAAGTCTCATGCTGAATAGGAGACAAAGAAATTCATGTCTATATGATGAAGTGACCTTCACGTCTATAAACTGAGCGGGACTTCACCAAAGGCAGTAAGACAGGGGGAGTCAACGGGAGTGACCCGAGGGACGTAGTGAGCTATCCTTGAACTTTTTTAAAGGCAGTGAACCTGGGATAGAGTGACTGTGCCCAAACCATTATAATCCACAACTAGTGAAGATTAGTGGAATTTGGTACGACTAGAAACTTTTCGGCGTATGCTCCTTGGACGTAGCCCTTAGTGGTGAACCAAGTAAAAATTTTTGTTTCACCTCTTTGCATGTGAATGTTTCATTACTAATCATATCCATCATATAGGTTAAACTAGTTCCTAACTACATGGGAACAAGATCCTTATTTTTAAAAGAAAAAGTTGACACCCTGATTCACCCTTCCCCTCTCAGGGTGTCCCGGGGTCCTACAAGTGATATCAAAGGCAGGTTCACATATGTTAGATACTCCATAGTAATTCTATTCAGAAGAGGATTTGAGTTTCTTTCCTAAAGTCAACAATGAAGTGAAGTCTTGATGAAGTTTCAGTAATTTCTGAGAAGAATCCTACATCCAGAAAGACCATGACAAATAGGAAAAAGAAAGAGAATAAGCAGTTGAAGAAGTCCCTCATATCCAAAGAAGATTCAGTTTCTGGTTCTCCATGCCCTTCCAATAATGAAGAAATATCAGGCATGGAAAGTATCGAGCAGGTGGCTTGGGTTCCTACCATAGGAAATGAAGACACTTCTATCTCAAGTGATCAGGAGAAATTAACAAGTTATCTTCATGATATTCCTGAAGAAAGAGTTACTGCAATTTTTAGAATATTTCAATGCATGCAGGTTGAGATCAATCAATTAGAAAGAGAAGCTGATAATTTGGAAAAGGGATTGGAAGGAAAAATTCTTGAATGCTTAAAGCTCACCAAACGGGTTAAAGTCTTTGAAGAAATAAAGGGAGTCAATAAGACTATAAAAGAAAATATCCATGCGCTTGAAGCTGAGCTGAAGAAGTGCACTGAAGCCAAGATTTTTTGTTTGGAAGAAACTTCCAAGTGATTCAAGGAACTTGACACTTTGTTACAAAACAAATTTAAGATGAATGAAGATGAAGTTGAAAGATTGAAGAAGACTTGTGAAGAGAATATGATCATGATTGAAGATCAAAAGATCATCCTCAATATTGAAAGTCAAAAATTGGAAGCCCAACTGCAAATCTTGAGAAGACACATATTGAGACTTCACAAAATAATGAAACATAATCAGTTGCTGTTGGTACTCAATGCTCACTGGTGGATACTAAAGCTGAAATACCTCCAACATGTGATAAGAATATTATGAAAACTCTTGATTATCCATCTCAGGAAACAATATCCGTTTCTATTCAATGCACACTGGAGGATGCTAAAGCCAAAATACCTCCAACATGTGATAAGAAGATCATTAATTCACTCATTGATCTATCACAAGCAACTGAGAAAGTGAAGGTACCATCCAAACTATCTTGTACTCATGTTTCTAAATATGTTCCTTCAAAAAGTGCAGGTTGGAAGAAAAATTCTAAAAAAGTATGGGTAAGGAAAGAGAAAGATAAGAAACCTACCACTATGGCTATGTTGGATGGGAAGAAAAAGGAGGAAGTTGGTTCCTCAAATAGAGCACAAAAAATTAAGAAGAAGGCCCAACAACCTCATATATAAGATAAAAAGAAGAAAAGATTTGTGGGTCAATTTTGGTGCTACAACAGATTTAGGAATTGTGCACTAGATTGTTGGTACAATCTCTTTAATGAAAAAGCACAGAGAAAGCCTGTATCAAAGGGAAGAAATCCAAAGAAGAAGAAGAAACATCTACAGGTCCAGAAGCATCTACTTACATCAAACAGATTTGGAATGCTTGATAACATCTGTGATGTATGCAAAGACAGTGGTCATAAGGTAAGCACATTTCCATCTCAACATGCTTTCACTATGCAAAGACAGTGGTAATAAGGTAAGCACATGTCCATCTCAACATGCTTTCACTGTTGATAAGAAAAGAAGACCTCCAATGCCATATAAGTATGAAGCAAGTACCTTGGGAAGAAATAATAAGAATAGTGTGAACACACATTTCCCTAAGAAAATCTCAAGTAGGGAAGCTGAGAAGACCTAGGATTTTAGATCCATGAAATTGAAGGGTCATTCATCCAAAATAAAAACTAAGTGGGATGAAACTCAGATGAACCCATGTGGAAGATCCAAACCAGCTGCAATAGTTCCAAATGACATATTGGTCATCTGGCCAGAAGATTTGAAAATAATGAAGAAACTTGAAGATGAAAAGGCCAAGGATGGTTATAAAGGAAAAGAAAAACTTTCACATGATGAATACAGAGTGCATGAGAGATTGCAAACCAAGAGAAACACACGTGTCAAAGAAGTTCTGTGTGAGAGATGTATGAGATCTGGTCACACTGCAAAAGGTTGTCTAACCTTAATAGCCGAGCAAGAAGAAATCCTTAAGAGGAGTAAGAATGTATCATATATGATGGCTATTAATCATAACAATTATCCACACAAAAAAGAAGAGAATGTGAAGAGATCCATGCCACATCAACACATATCAGAAAATATGTTCAAATGTGCAGGTGTGGAGACTGGAGTAAACAGAGGAACTTGGTTGAGAAAAGAACCTCAACCATGAAGTTCATATTGATGAAGCAAAGAGGAACCACATTATTCCCTTAATCATTTTTGTATTGTATTTGTGCTAATAATGAAGGGAATTGAAGGTGAAGCATTCTATCAGGGGAGAACCTGAGAAGTAGTGAATGCTGTCAATTCTTGATAGCTAATCTAAAGAAGTTTCCATCCTTGGAAGATTCTTCAATTGATATTCAAAGATTAAGATGATGAAGGATCACTCTTGATAAAGATGATGAGGAGTGTTTCCCTTGAGGGGGAGAAAAATGAAGAAGCTTCCAAAATCATTGTTTCAATCAGTATCAACTCCATTTGAACAAAGATCATTATACAAAGGGGGAGTAACTAAATTGATCAGTAACATAAGAAGAATGGAAGTGACCCAAGGCCACTTATCCTACAAATTGCACTTGAATATTTTTGATCTATTTACTGATGTGAGTGCAGGAGTTTCTGGTTGATTATTCCCTATCACATTTGATTTCTTTAACCCAAAATGAAAGTGGAAAACCCTTGAAGACAAAGTAAATTTGTTCTTATCTCATGTGGTATCATGATATGTGAATAATGAACAACCTTGTTGTCTAAATCAAATCTTCTTGTTTTCTACATCGAGCATTGCTCAAGTAGACTTAGAGTGAAATGATTAATGAAACATTGATTAAGTATAGATTGATACCGTCCCTACCACGAGCTTTGTATTTCTTGTCAATAATGGGTAGAGAAAGTGAAATGAAAGTTTGAAAATAAAAGTTGATTGAAGAAGAAGATTCTCATTTTGACATTGACGAATTCATTTCAGAAGATATGTAAGGTATTGACGAAAAAATACAAAGGGGGAGATTATTGGGACCACTTTGTGTATAAGGTTGTATTTTTTGTCAATAGTTGTCAATGAAGATCAAAATGAAGGAGATCAAGAAGTACTCCAATGAAATGGAATGGAGGAATGAAAATTCAGATGATTGTTGTACTGATCATAAGTTTAGAGAACATGTGTCAAAGGTGACACATTGTTTAAAATAGTGAAGAATGGTGAGGTATAATACATCTGACGATGATTAAAGAAGAATGGGTATTTGATGAAGACCATGCAATTCTTCATGATTGCATGAGAACCATGCAAGAGACTTCTTGAAGAATAGAATCATATGATTTGCATGAAGTAGAGAATGACGGTTGAAGAAGAAGACATAGTACAAGGGATTGAAATTTTGAGATGGCAATGCACTTTACATTGTATCAAAATATGATGATGATAAAGCTGATCTATCAAAGGATATATATCACAATAGTGGAGTTTCTGATGAAAGAAGAAGATTTTATGAAGAAGTAAAATCACAGAAAAGACGTTTACTTTGAGGTGATTTTGCTTGTTGACAAAGAAAACAATGACACAAAAATTTGTTGACAAAGGGAATTTCATGGTGGAATATCAAGTTCAAGGGTTGTGGTTAACTATCCATGTTTGATTCAAGAACGTCGACAAAGGAATGAATGATCTGGAGGCGGTACAAAAAGAGCAGATACAAGGTGTCACCATTTTCCAGTGTTTGCCAAATTTTTGGGACTGAAAATTGACAAATGAAGAAAAGTGGTTTTTGGAAAAGGGACTTGCGTGCCGTTGACTTTAAGGAGAGTAAACTTGTGTGCCATATGTTTTTCAAGATTATAACTTCAAAATATGGAAAAGGAAAGAGGGTCGTGCAAGTATTGGTTTGGTCGCACAAGTGAGTAGCGCGATAGAGGCTAGGGCGGTTGGAGTTGCTTGTAGAAGACTTGGAGGATTGGATACTTGTGCTCCATTTGTTTTTGATGACCAGGACATGAAAATATGGCAATGGAAGAAGGGTGACCAAGTTTTGTGTTTGGTCGTGCAAGTACTTGCATGCTGAAACTTGCGCGATGAGGGAGGACTTGTGCACCGTCGCACAGGGTGTCCAAATACATATAAATACAGGTTGACCCCTCCTCATTCTATACGGGATCAACACTTAGAGAAGATCAGAGCTCGCATCGCGTAGGTGTACTGGTCGCGCAAGTGGTGTGTAGGTCGTGCAAGTATAAGTTGCGTGATAGCTGTTTGTTGCGCATCCAAGGTGTTTTGGGTGAGAAAGGGATTGGGTTGCGCAGGTTTGGAGTTGGGGAAGGAAGAGTCATGCATGTGGTTTGGTGACACTTGCATGCCAGTTTAGAATTGCACGCCGAGACTTGCATGCCGTCTTGAGATTTGCACGCCGGGCTGGGGGAAGCGTTCCAGGTATTGCTGAAGCCCGTCAGTCTTTTTGGAGCTGCACAAAAGTCGAAAGATTGCCCGATACCTTCGGTGCAAAGTGAGATTAAAGAGAAAATCTAAATGATACAAGAATGATCTCATGCATACATGGAGAAATGATTCTGAAAATTCCAAGTAAGATGAGCTTTATTTATTGAGCAATCACATAAGTGGTTGTGATTCAGGCAAACAAAGACAATTGGATCTAGTGCATTCATTCATTACACTAAAGAAGAAGGATTGTACTGAAAAGAGCATCAACTCAGAACCCTAATGCAAGCAAAGTCTCATGCTGAACAGGAGATAATTAACTTCATGTATATCTGATGAAGATACCTTCACATCTATAAACTGAGTGGGACTTTACCAAAGGCAGTAAGCCAGGGGGAGTCAACAGGAGTGACCCGAGGGACGCAGTGAGCTATCCCTGAACTTTTGTAAAGGCAGTGAGCCTGGGACAGAGTGATTGTGCTTGAACCATTGTAATCCACAACTAGTGAAGATTAGTGGAATTTGGTACGACCAGAAACTTTTCGGCATATGCTCCTTGGATATATCCCTTAGTGGTGAACAAAGTAAAAATTGCTGTGTCACCTCTTTGCATGTGAATGTTTTATTACTGATCATATCTATCATACAGGTTAAACTAGTTCCTACCAACGTGGGAACAAGATCCTTGTTTTTAAAAGAAAAAATTGACACCCTGATTCACCCCTCCCCTCTCATGGTGTCTCAGGGTCCTACAAATACATCCTCTGTTGTATGTGGATGCTCTGTTGAAGTCTAACTTTCACCCGTAGATGAATCTCACTTTGAACTGAAGGTATCGGGTAATCTTTCAGCTTTCACATAGCCCTGAATCACTACCGTGATTTAACCACACCTGGCGCCCTTCTCCAATCCAACACGCAAGTCTCAGTGCACAAGTTACAACTGGCGTGCAAGTCCACCTCAACCACTTGCGTGACACATGCTTCTGCAACTCCAAACTTGCGCGACTCACACCCTTTTATGCCCAAACCAATATTGGCACACAACCACCAACTGTCGTGCTTCTTCAAAACCTAGCATACAAGTGTCACCAAACCACTTTCACTACACCCCCTTATTTAACTCAAAACTTGGGTGACTCCCTTCCTTTCTCGCCCAAACCACTCTGGATGTGCAATAAAAAACTGGCGCGCAACTTCTACCTGTGCGACCACACCACCACTTGCGCGACCACCACACCTACGCGACGGGAGATCTGATTTTCTTTAAGTGTTGAAATATTATTCTAAATAGGATGGGTCGACCTCTATTTATAGGTATTTGAACACCCTGCGCGACGGCGTGCAAGTCTCCTCTCGACGCGCAAGTTTTGGCGCGTAAGTCTCTGCCGCGCAAGTCACTTGCACGACCAACCATAAAACTTGGGCACCCATTTTCCCTTTTCCATATTTTGATGTTCTGATCTTGAAAAACTTATGGCGTGCAAGTTTCCTCTCCTTAAAAAAAACAGCGCGCAAGTCCCTTTTCCAAAACAACTTTTCTCTATTTGTCAATTTTGAGGCCAACAAAATTGGCAAACACTGGAAAACAGTGCCACCTTGTATCTGTTCTTTTTGTACCACCTCCAGATCATCCATTCCTTTGTTGATGTTCTTGGATAAAACATGGATTGTTAACCACATCCCTTGAACTCGAAATTCCACAAAGAAATCCCCTTTGTCAACAAATTTGTACGTCATGGTTTGCTTTGTCAACAATCAGAACACAGATGTCCACTTTGTCAACAAACACAATCACCTAAAAAATGCTTCAATGATGACTTGAGGGATTTTTTCCCAACAATCTCCCCCTTTGGGTTTGTTGACAACTCTTCCATAAAAATATACATCATTAATTCTTCAGCCACCATTCGCCTATTGTGATTTCGATAGCGATCAAGGATTTACTCAACATATACTCTTAAGCCCACATGATCAATGCACAACGAGAGAAATAAGAGTAAATGAAAATTTCATCAATGAATCACTTCAACTCTAACACCCAATGTTGACACCAAAATGATACCATTTTTTGGAAATATTCTTACTGCATTCCAACACCACTCTTGTGCTTTTATCATGATCCTCATTTTTCGTGATATCTATTCTTTGATCGATCACTTCTAGCATTGTCAGATTTGAAATGCTCCCCCTATCTGCTCATATCTTTAACTATTGTCATCTGAAAATCCTCTTCATCCCTATTTCACGTGTTTTCCAAGCTAAGCTTTGGATAAGAACTTTGAACTAGCTTCAACTCCCCCTATCTGGCTGCTCCACCTGTCAGCTGCTCCCCATATCTGTCATGATTTCTCAAATAGCCACACTATCACATTGTATCCCCCTTGAACAATCACTCTTTCTCCCCCTTTTTCAATGAACCCAAAGGTTACTCCTTTGCAGTTCCCAGATCCAGTTGATGGCTTTCAAATGCTTCCTTGGGTAAGGCCTTTGTCAGAATATCTGCAACCTATAGCTCTGTAGGCACATACTCTAACTTCACGATTCCCTGCTCAACTTACTCCATGATAAAATGATACTTTATCTCAACGTGCTTTGTACTTGAGTGATGGAAAAGATTTTTTCGAAGATTTATATCACTTTAATTATCACACTGGATTCCGATCGGAGACATCACTTCAACTCCCATATCTTCAAGCTAATACTTCATCCACAATAACTGTGTGCATGCTTGAGTGGCCGCAATATACTCAGCTTTCGAAGTTCTTAATGAAATGAAATCTTTATTCTTGCTAAACTAAGAAATAAACAATCCACCAAGATAGAATGCACTCTTGACATTGATTTTCTATCATCTACTGATCCGGCCCAATCTGTATCTATGTAACCCAATAACACTGATTGAGATTTTTCATTATACATCAGACCGAAATCCATGGTTCCTTTAATATACCGAAGTATTATTTTCACTGCGATCATGTGGATTTATTTTGGATTGATTTGGTAACGTGCTACTTGACATGTGGAGAAAACAAGATTAGGTCTTGTTTCTGTTAGGTACAGTAAACTACTGATAATCTGCCTGTATTCAGTGATATTAACTGCCCTGCCACTATCATCTTTTGATAATTTCATCCAGGTAGCAACCAGAGTCTTCATTTCCTTGTAATTATCCATTCCAAAACTTCTCAGAACCTCCTTGGCGTATTTGGATTGAGAAATGAAGGCGCCATTACTGCCTTGTGTCACCTGTAAACCAAGGAAAAATGTTAGCTCACCAATCATTGACATCTCGAACTCATTTTTCATGAATTTAGAAAACTATTTTCACTGAGCTTTATCTGATCCACCAAATATTATGTCATCAATATAAACCAACACCACCATTCTTTGATTACTACTGTTGTTGATATAAATATTGTAATCAACTCCACCACGTTGAAATCCAAGCTTTTTCAAATACTGATCCAGCCTTGAGTACCATGCTCTTGGTGCTTGCTTAAACCCATATAATACTTTCTTTAATCGATAAACTTTATTCTCATCTTCATGAATGAGAAAACCATCTGGCTACTCAATGTACACCTCTTCTTCAAGAACCCCATTCAAAAATGCATATTTGACGTCCATCTGGAACACTTTGAACTTTCTTTGCACTGCTATGGCTAAACATAATCTGATTGTCTCCAGCCTTGCAACTGATGAAAATGTCTCATCAACATAAATGACCTCTATTTGGGAGTATCCTTTATACAACAGTCATTCTTTGTTTCAAATCACTATGCCATCTTCATTCATCTTGTTACGAAAAACCCATTTAGACCCGATGGCATTCTTATCTGCTGGCCTTGAAACAATCTCCCACGTCTGGTTCTTCTCAATCTGATCAAGATTTTCATTCATATCCTGAAACCAGTTTCTATCTTCAGTTGAATAAACAAAGCATTTTAGCTCAAACTGTGATAGTAATGATGTCTGCTACAGTGATTTCATTCTTCTTATATGAACTGGAGCTGACTGATCACCAATGATATTCTGCTTGTCAGTTTCAACTTATCTCTTTGTCTTTTGTGCAGATAAGGATTTTACATCCTCGTACTTACCATCAATATATTCTTCTGAATCAACTTCAACCACTTCTGCTCTCCCTGAGTTTCTTACCACTTCATTACTTTCAATAGACAACTATTCATTATGTCATTGTTTAGTGGCATTATTTCTTTCAAATACTATTCTGAGCTTCTTGTTGGAACTTGTTGATACTTTCTCGTAGATTCTTGGTATCCTGAAAATAGTCAGATGATACTACATTGTTAGAGAAAAATAAATAACCATGGAATACTAGATTATTGCTTCTTCTCTCTCAATATGTATTCCCTCAATAGAAAATAATTGAGATGAGTCATCCAATTATTGGATTAATGGATCTTGCATCTGATTTTTTCATTTAATGCTCCCCCTATGTTATGAAACACTTCTTGGGGTTAGGACCACTGTTTAGACTCATAACCATTCTTCTCCACCTTCATAATTTATAATAATATGGCACACAACATTGAGTTACTAACAAAATCTCTAAGCCTAATGAGTTGGAACTCAGTGTAGGAAACGAGAGATAAATTTAATAACACAATCACTTTATGTTATGATCTGTTGCTACCATTCTTCTTCAACTTGGTACCTGATTTGAGTCAATCGAAATTCTAAAGCATATCAGATCGTCCCTTCTCATCTTTAGATGCCACATCCCCTTGAATCGTATCTCCCTAACAACTGAAACACATGAATCATTAGTTAACAAAATTTATACACATAGGGAGAGGGGGTTCTTTTGGAATCCTCTGGATGAGGATTGCAGTTGATCCTGATGGGTCAACCCTTTGATTCTTTCTTGCAGAGCATCACACCCCTTCCTTGCTTATTCTATCTACCTAGACAACTTCAACTATTCTGGCCATATGACTAGGCATTCTTTACCCACATTCTGAGCCTTTTTCTGATATGAAGATTCTGCAGACTTGGCCTTCCTCATACTTTGAGGTTTAAACCCATTGGTATACATTTCCTTCTTTGATGTTCCACCAACATGACACTTCCCATGATTCCTTCCCTGGGTAGGAATCTCTCTACTTCTCATATTCCCTTTCTTCTTCCACCATTTCAAGGGTCTTTCTCTTTCCTCCACTTCACGATGCGGAACATGACATGTTAATTTTTCAATGAATTATTTGTTCATCTTTTTTTTTATCAAATATCTTAGTCACCACACTATTATGAATTGGTGGTAGGTCTTCCACTGAAGGTACATTCTTCTTACTCACAGCTGTAGCATTTCATCCCTTGTTCATCCAGATTTGTTCATGTTCTTTCTTAGAGAGCGGTTTTGAGTGTGATAGAAGAGGTGATTGATACACCTTTCATTCAGCTCCAAGTGATTCCCCTGAGGCTATAAGCCTATTTTCCAATTTACCACTTTGTCTTCCAGAGTACGATTTCTCCTTATACACCACTAGAGTCATGAATCTCCTTTCAAGTTCCTTTCCCTTTCCTGATTTCTTCTTGCTGCAATGTCTTGCCAAATTCCCATGATTGGAACATATGAAACATCTTCCAATAAAGGCATACCTAATTTCATCATCTCTCAGCCAAGATGTTGATGCAACTTGAGTTCTTCCTCTAACATTGATATCTTGAGCTTCCTGACACATATTCATGGTGTGTCCCATTCTTCCACAGTAATAGAATCTAATGAATTCTTTCCTATGAGAGACTCTACTCTCTGATTTCTCATGATGCTTCTTCTTATTCTTAGATTTATTATAGTTTTTATCTTCACAATATGAAATGTATTCATGAGCCTCTGAACAGAAGCTTGATGTGTGTCTATGAATCCCGTAGAAATAGCACATGTCATCACTACTTCTAGTAACTATCCTATTAGGCCTATCTCTATCACCTACAAGATTTTCTCCACTTATAGAACTATTCATGACTCTCTTTCTATCATGCATGGGAGGGGATTCATCAAATACAATACCAGTTTTTCCCAAACTGTATGGTCTTTGAGCTGTGAAAATATTATGTTTTTTCTCTTCAGAAATATCATATTTTCTTTTTTATTTCATCATCACCTGCCAAAGGATAAACAAATAGTAAGTGCAAGGCATCCTTCATTTTAGGTTTTCCTCTAGAATTGGATTTATCCACTTCTTTATTCACTGATTCAAGATCCTCTTCCAAATTTTGAATCTTCATATCCCTTGATTCAAGTTGGGCATTGAGTTCTCTTCTAAGATCTCTTCCACAACTCATCTCATCTTCTAGTTCTTATGTGATCTTTTCTACCATATCACTTTGCTCCTTTACTTTCAATTTTTCCTCAGAAACATATTCAGAGATAGATACATTCTCTTGTTGTAGCCTTTGATTATTCTGAATTTTTTCAGAAAAATGTGCATCTATATCATCATTTATATCTTTTAGATTCTGAACTTCATCTGACTTTTGATTCTCTTTATAATCATCAGCCTTTGGTTTCCTTTCATTCCAAACATCTTTTTAATTTCTTCACCTTGAGAATCATTCTTCTCCCTTAAGTCAGTGGCCACATCAATAAGAATTTTATTTAATCCTATTAGCTTTTTGACCTCAATTTCCAATACTTGGATCCAGATATCTTTAGATTTAACTTCTTCATCCGATTTCCGATCCAATTTCTTTGTCATGTTGGAAAAATCTATTGGTGGACTCCTTCTTAAAACTTCTTCATCATTTGTTGCTTAGACATCACTTTGGTGTTCAAGTACTTCACTTATTCCAACATCATGTTTGAGTAAATCAATCTTTTCCCTATCAGATTCTTCCAGGCCT
Source organism: Viscum album (assembly GCA_963277665.1). NCBI lineage: Eukaryota > Viridiplantae > Streptophyta > Magnoliopsida > Santalales > Viscaceae > Viscum > Viscum album. Next base: position 1,428,758,164 of record OY728125.1, read on the forward strand.
TCCTTCAGTAACACATTTGATTCTTTTAGTTGAATCACACTTTTTCCATAAACACTTCCACACAGAGAGACATCACCTGACTTCTGATTCTTCTTTGATGTTGTTACCTTTGCCATGGCACACCGAGATAATAGAAGACTGATTTAACCACACAAATCGACAACACCAAGTCGGAGCAAAAAAATCTGATAAAACCAACCTTCCCTCTAATACCAATTTTTAGGACTAATAGGGGGCCTATATACCCTGAGAGGGGGGGGGGGGGGTAAATCAGGGTATGGATATTATTTTCAAAATTCTTCCTACCCCACTGAATATTGACCTCTTTATTACAAGGTTCACTTTTTTTGCAATTGTGTGTTTGTTATGATCACTTCTTTTCTTCTTTATCTGATGATGATGATTTAAATGAAATGCAGGGAAGTAAGCAGGCAGACACAAAGATTTTTACTTGGTTCACCCTCACTAGGCTATGTCCAAGGAGCATACAATAGCGATGTGAGGCTGTACCAAATACACTAAATCACACTGCTATTTACAAGGTTCGGGCTAGATCACTTCTATGCCCAAGCTCACTGCCTTTACAAGGTTTAGGTTCAGCTCACTGCTTTCCTAAGGGTTACTCCCTGTTTCTCTCTCTCTGGCTCACTGCCGGTGGAGAGGATCACCTTCTTCCTCTTCCTTTGCTCACTAATCTAGAAAGGATCCACTAAAAGTTTATAGGCTTTTAGGTCTCTTCATTATCACTAATGAATATATCCTCTGTTGTATGTGGATGCTCTGTTGAAGTCCAAAATTCACCCGTAGATGAATCTCACTTTGCACCGAAGGTATCAGGCAATATTACAGCTTTCACAGAGCCCTGAATCACTGTCGTCCTTCAACCACACCTGGTGCCCTTCTCCAAGACGACGTGCAACTCTCGGTGTGCAAGTTACAACTGGCGTGCATGTCCACCTCAACCAATTTTGCGACGCAAGATTATGCAACTCCAAACTTGCGCGACTCACACCCTTTTATGCCCAAACCAATATTGGCGTACAACCACAAACTATCGTGCTTCTTCAAAACCTGGCATGAAAGTGTCACAAAACCACTTGTGTGACACCCCCTTCTTCAACTCAAAACTTTGGTGACTCCCTTCCTTTTTCTCCCAAACCACTCTGGACACGCAACAAAAAACTGGCGCACAACTTCTACCGACGCGACCACACCACCACTTGCGCGACCACCACACCTGCATGACAGGAGCTCTGATTTTCTCTAAGTGTTGAATTCTTATTCTAATAAGGAGGTGTCGACCTATATTTATAGGCATTTGAACACCCTGTGTGACGGTGTGAAAGTCTCCTCTTGGCATGCAAGTTTCAGCACACAAGTCTCTGCCACGCAAGTCACTTGCACGCCGAACCATAAAACTTGGGCACCCCTTTTCCATTTGCCATATTTTGATGTTTTGATCTTGAAAAACATATGTCGCCCAAGTTTCCTCTCCTTCAAAACAATGGCACAAAATTCCCTTTTCCAAAACAAGTTTTCTCCATTTGTCAATTTTGAGGCCCAAAAATTTGGAAAACACTGGAAAACGGTGCCACCTTGTATCTAATATTTTTGTACTGCCTCCAGATCATCCATTCCTTTGTCAATGTTCTTGGATCAAAAATGGATTGTTAAACACATCCCTTGAACTCTAAATGCCACAAAGAAATCCCCTTTGTTAACAAATTTGTACGTCATGGTTTTCTTTGTCAACAATCACAACATAGATGTCCACTTTGTCAATAAACACAATCACCTCAAAAATGCTTAAATGATGCCTTGAGGGATTTTTCCCCAACAATCTCCCCCTTTGGGTTTGTTGAAAACTCTTCCATAAAAAGATACATCTTTAATTCTTCATCCACCATTATCCTATTACAATCCTGATAGCGATCAAGGATTTACTCAACACACACTCTAAGCCCACATGAGAAATGATCGGTGTGAGAAACAAGAGTAAATGAAAAGTTCATCAATGAATCACTTCAACTCTGACACCTACTGTTGACACCAAAATGATACCAATTTTTGGAAATATTCTTACTGCATTCAAACACCACTCTTCTGATTTTATCACGATCCTCATCTGTCGTGATATATATTCTTTGATTGATCACTTCTAGCATCGTCAGATTTGAAACGCTCCCCCTATCTACTCACAGCTTTAACTCTTGTCAACTGAAAATCCTCTTCAACATTATTGCCTGTGTTGTCCAAGCTAAGCTCTAGCTAAGCACTTTGAACCAGCTTCAACTCCCCCTATCTGGCCGCTCCACCTGTCAGCTTCTCCCCATATCTGTCATGATTTCTCAAATAGCCACACTGTCACACTGTCTCCCCCTTGAACAATCACTATTTTCTCCCCCTTTGTCAACGAACCCAAAGGTCACTCCTTTGCAGTTCCTAGAGCCAGTCGATGGCTTTCAAACGATTCCTTGGGTAAGGCCTTTGTCAGAATATCTACAACCTGTAGCTTTGTAGGAACATACTCCAACTTCATGATTCCCTTCTCAACTTTCTCCTTGATAAAATGATACTTTATCTCAATGTGCTTTCTCCTTGAGTGATGGAAATTATTTTTTCTGATATTTATAGCACTTGAGTTATCACACTGTATTCCGATCAGAGACTTCACTTCAACTCCCATATCTTCAAGTTGCTGCTTCATCCACAATAATTGCGTGCATTCTTGAGTGCCCACAATATACTCAGCTTCCGCGGTGCTCAATGAAATGAAATCTTGCTTCTTTCTTAGCCAATAAATATACAATCCACCAAGATAGAATGCACCTATTGACGTTGATTTTCTGTTATATGCTGATCCGACCCAATATGCATCTGTGTAACCCAATAACATTGATTGAGATTTGTCATTATACATCAGACCGAAATCCACGGTGCCTTTGATATACGGAAGTATTATTTTCACTGCGATCATGTGGATTTATTTTGGATTGATTTGGTAACGTGCTTCTTGGCATGTGGCGAAAACAATATCAGGTCTTTTTGCTGTTAGGTACAGTAAACTGCCGATAATCTGCCTATATTCAGTGATATTAACTGCCCTCCCACTGTCATATTTTGATAATTTCATCCGGGTAGCAACCAAAGTCTTCATTTCCTTGGAATTATCCATTCCAAACCTTCTCCGAACCTCCTTGGCGTATTTAGATTGAGAAATTAAAGTGCCATTATTACCTTGTGTCACCTGTAAACCAAGGAAAAATGTTAGCTCACCAATCATTGAAATCTTGAACTCATTTTTCATGAATTCAGAAAACTGTTTGCACTGAGCTTCATCTGATCCACCAAATATTATGTCATCGAAATAAACCAACACCATAATTCTTTGATTACAATTGTTGTTGATGTAAAGACTGTAATCAACTCCACCATGTTGAAAGCCAATCTTTTTCAAATACTGATCCAGCCTTGATTACCATGCTCTAGGTGCTTGATTCAACACATATAATGCTTTCTTTAATCGAAAAACTTTATTATCATCTTCATGAATGAGAAAACCATCTGGATACTCAATGTAAACCTCTTCTTCCAGAACCCCATTCAAAAATGAATATTTGACGTCCATCTGGAAGACTTTGAACTTTCTTTGCACTGCCATGGCTAAACATAATCTGATTGTCTCCAATCTTGCAACCGATGAAAATATCTCATAAACATCAATTCCCTCTATTTGGGAGTATCCTTTACACACCAGTAATTATTTGTTTCAAATCACTGCGCTATATTCGTTCATCTTGTTGCGAAAAACCCATTTAGTCCCGATGAAATTCTTATCTGCTGGCCTTGAAACAATCTCTCACGTCTGGTTCTTCTCATTCTAATCAAGCTCTTCATTCATAGCCTGAACCCAGTTTCTATCTTCATCTACATCTGCAAATCATTTTGGCTCAACCTGTGATAGTAATGATGTATTTTGCAGTGATTTCATTTTTCTTGTCTGAACTGGAGCTGAATGATCACCAATGATATTCTGCCTCTCAGTTTCAACTCGACTCTTTGGCTTTTGTGCAGATAAAGATTTTACTTCCTCGTACTCACCATCAGTATCTTCTTCTGAATCAACTTCAAACACTTCTTCTCTCCCTGATTATCTTACCACTTCATTACTTTCAATAGACAACTAGTCATTGTGTCATTATTCAGTGGAATTATTTCTTTCAACTACTATTCTGAGCTTCTTGTTAGAACTTGTTGATACTTTCTTGCAGCTTCTTGGTATCTTGAAAACAATCAGCTGACACCACATTGTTAGATCAAAATAAATAAGCATGGAATGCTAGATTATTTCTTCTTCTCTTGAAATATGTCTTCCCTCGATAGAAAACACCTGAGCTGAGTCATCCAATTATTGGATTGATGGATCATGCATCTAATTCTGTCATTTAATGATCCCCCTATGTTATGAAACACTTCTTGGGGTTAGGCCCATTATTTAGACTCATAACCATTCTTCTCCACCTACATCATTTATACCAATATGTACACAAAATTGAGCCACTAACAAAATCTCTAAGGCTACTGAGTTGGAACTCGGTTTAGGAAACAAGAGATAAAGTTAATAACACAATAACTTTCTATTGTGCTCTGTTTCTCCCATTCTTCTTCAACTTGGTACCTGATTTGAGTCAATCGAAACTCTGAAGCATATCAGCTCATCCCTTTTCATCTTTAGATGCCAAATCCCCTTGGATCATATCGCCTTAAAAACTGAAACACACGAATCGCCAGTTAACAAAATTTATACACATAGGGAGAGGGGGTTCTTCTGGAATCCTCAGGATGAGGATTTCGGTTGATCCTGATGGGTCAACCCTTTGATTCTTTCTTGCAGAGCATCACACTTCTTCCTTTCTTCTTCTGGCTACCTAGAGAACTTCAACTCTTCTGGCCATATGACTAGGCATTCTTTACCCACATTCTGAGTCTTTTTATGATATGAAGATTCTGCAGGCTTGGCCTTCCTAATACTTTGAGGTTTAAACCCACTGGTATACATTTCCTTCTTTGATGTTCCACCAACATGACACTTCCCCTAATTCCTTCCATGGGTAGGAATCTCTCTACTTGTCATATTCCCTTTCTTCTCCCACCATTTCAAGGGTATTTCTCTTTCCTCCACTTCACCCTCCGGAACATGACATGTGAATTTTTCAATGCATTATTTTTTCATCTTTCTTTTATTAGATATCTTATTAACCACACTATTATGCATTAGTGGTAGGTATGCCACTAAAGGTACATTCTTATTACTCACAGTTGTAGCATTTCCTCCCTTGTTCATCCAAATTTGTTCATATTCTTTCTTAGAGAGAGGTTGTTAGTGTGACAAAGGAGGTGATTGATACACCTTTCATTTAGCTCCAAGTGATTCCCCTGAGGCTCTAAGCCTATTTTTCAATTTACCACTTTTTCTTCCAGTGTACGATTTCTCCTTATACACCACTGGAGTCGTGAATCTCCTTTCAAGTTCCTTTCCCTTTCCTTCTTTCTTCTTGCTGAAATGTCTTTCCAAATTCCCATGATTAGAAGATATGAAACATCTTCCATTAAAGGAATACCAAATTTCATCATCTCTCAACCGAAATGTTGATGGAGCTTGAGTTCTTCCTCTGACATTGAGATCCTGAGCTTCCTGAAACATATTCATGGTGTGTCCCATTCTTCCACAGTAATAGAATCTAATGAATGGTTTCCTCTGAGAGACTCTACTCTCTAATTTCTCATGACACTTCTTCTTATTCTCAAATTTATTATAGTTTCTGTCTTCACAATATGAAATATATTCATGAGCATCTGAATAGAAGCTTGATGTGTCTCCATGAATCCCGTAGGAATAGCACATGTCATCACTACTTTTTGTAACTATCCTCTTAGGTCTGTCTCTAGCACTTACATGATTTTCTCCACTTCTGGAACTATTCCAAACTATCTTTCTATCATGCATGGGATGGGATTCATCAAATCCAATACCAGTTTTTCCCAAAATGTATGGTCTTTGAGCTGTGAAAATATTATGTTGTTTCTCTTCAAAAATAGAATATTTTCTTTTTTATTTCATCATCACCTGCCGAAGGATAATCAAATATTAAGTGCAAGGCATCCTTCATTTTAGTCTTTACTCTAGAATTGGATTTATCCACTTCCTTCTTCACTGATTCAAGATCCTCTTCCAAATTTTGAATCTTTATATCCCTTGATTAAAGTTGGGCATTGAGTTCTCTTCTGAGATCACTTCCACAACTCATCACATCTTTTAGTTCTCATGTGAGATTTTCTACCATATCACTTTGTCCTTTACTTTTAATTTTTCCTAAGAAACAGATTCAGAGATAGCTACATTCTCTTGTTGTATCCTTTGATTCTTATGAACTTTTTCAGACAACTATGTAGCTATATCATCATTTCTGGCTTTCAGATTCTAAACTTCATCTGACTTTTGATTCTCTTCATAATAATCATCCTTTTGTTTTCCTTTAATTCTAGCCATCTTTTGAATTTCTTCAGCATGAGAATCATTATTCTTCATTAGTTCAGTGGACACATCAATAAGCCTTTGATTTAAGACTCTTAGCTTATTAACCTCAATTTCCAATACTTGGATCTAGATATCTTTAGATTTAACTTCTTCATCCAATTTCAGATCCAATTTCTTTTTCATGTTGACAACATCTACTGGTGGCCTCATTCTTACAACTTCTTCATCATCAGTTGCTTCAGCATCACTTTGATGTTCATGTACTTCACTCATTCCTACATCATGATTGGGTAAATCAATATTTTACCTATCAGATTCATCCAGGCCTTCCTTTAGTAACCTATTTGATTCTTTTAGTTGAATCACACTTTTTCTATAAACACTTTCACATAGAGAGACATCACCTGACTTCTGATTCTTCTTTGATGTTGTTCCCTTTTCTATGGAACATCCAGATAAGAGGAGACTGATTTAACCACACAAATCGACTACACCAAGTCGAAGCAAACAAATCTGATGAAACCAACCTTCCCTGTGATACCAATTGTTAGGACCAATAGGGGGCCTATATACCCTGAGAGGGGGGGGGGTGAATCAGGGTATGGATATTTTTTTCAAAATTCTTCCTCCCCACTAGATCTTGACCTCTTTATTACAAGGGTCACTTTGTTTGCACTTGTTTGTTTATTATGACCAATTATTTTCTTCTTTATCTGATGATGATGCTTTAAATGAAATGTAGGGAAGTAAGCAGGCAGACATAGAGATTTTTACTTGGTTCACCCTCACTGGGCTACGTCCAAAGAGCATACAACGAAGATGTGCCACTGTACCAAATCAACTAAAGCACACTTCTATTTACAATGTTCGGGCTAGATCACTTCTATGCCCAGGCTCACTGCCTTTACAAGGTTTAGGGTCATCTCACTACTTTCCCAAGGGTCACTCCCTATTTCTCTCTCTCTGGCTCACTGCCGGTGGAGAGGATCACCTTCTTCCTCTTCCTTTGCTCACTGATTTGGAAAAGATCCACTCACAGTTTATATAACTATAGGTATCTTCATTATCACTAATTAATACATCCTCTATTGTATGTGGATTCTCTGTTGAAGTCTAACTTTCACCCGTAGATGAATCTCACTTTTCACCGAAGGTATCGGGCAATCTTCCAGCTTTCACGCAGCCTTGAATCACTGCCATGTTTCAACCACTCCTGGCACCCTTCTCCAAGATGGCGCAAAAGTATCGGCACGCAAGTTACAACTGGAATGCAACTCCACCTCAACCACTTGCACGACACAAGCTTCTGCAACTCCAAAATTGCGCGACTCACACCCTTTTATGCCTAAACCAATATTGGCATGCAACCGCCAACTGTTGCGATTCATCAAAACCTGGAGCGCAAGTGTCACCATACCACTTGTGCGACACCCCCTTCTTTAAATCAAAACTTGGGCGATTCCCTTCCTTTCTTCCCTAAACCACTCTAGACGTGCAACAAAAAACTGGCGCGCAACTTCTACCTGCGCGACCACACCACCACTTGCGCGACCACCACACCTGTGCGATGGGAGCTCTGATTTTATCTAAGTTTTGAACTCTTCTTCTAATGAGGAGGATTTTACCTCTATTTATAGGCATTTGAACACCATACATGATGGATCTCAAGTCTCCTCTCAGTGTGCAAGTTTCGGCGCGCAAGTTTCTTCCGCGCAAGTCACTTGCACGACCAACCATAAAACTTGGGCACCCCTTTTCCATTTGCCATATTTTGATGTTCTGATCTTGAAAAACTTATGGCATGCAAGTTTCCTCTCCTTAAAAAAAAACAGCGCGCAAGTCCCTTTTCCAAAACAACTTTTATCTATTTTTCAATTTTGAGGCCCAAAAATTTGGCAAACACTGGAAAACGGTGCCACCTTGTATCTGTTCTTTTTGTACCACCTCCAGATCATCCATTCCTTTGTTGATGTTCTTGGATAAAACATGGATTGTTAACCACAACCCTTGAACTCGACATTCCACAAAGAAATCCCCTTTGTCAACAAATTTGTACGTCATGGTTTGCTTTGTTAACAATCACAACACAGATGTCCACTTTGTCAACAATCAAAACACAGATGTCCATATTTTGATGTTCTGATCTTGAAAAACATATGGTGTGCAAGTTTCCACTCCTTCAAAAAAAAAAGACATGCAAGTCCCTTTTCCAAAACCATTTTTCTCCATTTTCCAATTTTGAGGCCCAAAAATTTAGAAAACACTGGAAAACAGCGCCACCTTGTATCTACTCTTTTTGTACCGCCTCTAGATCATCCATTCCTTTGTTGACGTTCTTGGATCAAACTTGGATTGTTAACCACAACCCTTGAACTCGACATGCCACAATGAAATCCCCTTTTTCAACAAATTTGTACGTCATGGTTTTCTTTGTCAACAATCAAAACACAGATGTCCACTTTTTCAACAAACAAAATCACCTAAAAAATGCTTCAATGATGCCTTAAGGGATTTTTTCCCAACATGAGGCATGGTTAGACTTGCATGGTTACTTCTGGGAAGATGTGTGAGATGATAGGAAAAATTTATGGACTTCTAGAACTATTGGTTACTATACTTATTAGGATGAGCTATGAGATGGAGATCCCCTTACTCTCTTGTTTGGGTTTCTTTGACTAAGTATATATATCCTTATTCTGTATCCACACCTTGGATTTTGTTACTCTATTTCTAGGATAGGTGATGAAATGTAGGGTATGTCACATTCTTTCTGTGTTTCGTTTCTCATGGTTGGATGAGTCTACTCTCCTTCTATAGGTGGAAAATACTTGACGGGTAGTTCATCTACTCACTATGTTAAAACCATTTTTTTTGGACGAGCTTACTTTCACTATTGGTTGGATTGAGCTATAATATTTCACTATAACTTGTTCTATATATTGTATTTCTCTTCCTTTTGTATCTCTTATTACTACCCCTTAAGCTTTTGGGGTGTCCTACTGGGTATGTATATACTCATACCTTCATGGTATTTACCTGCATGTGTTGTCTTATGCAGATGACGGGCAAGCCAACCGTGACTACAAAGAAGATTAGAGATAGTTGGTGCTTGGACCATGTATGATGGTCATAGCTTGGGTTTTACAAGCTGGGCTCCCATAGGTGTTTACTTTCTAGTTTCTATCAGGATGGGATATATTTCTAGTTGGGCATGTATTTTTCCCATTTACTTTTCAGAATACACTATCGTACTTTTGTACTATGTAGAGGTTCATGCATGCTTGGTTTACTTTATAACGGTGTTTCATCTTTTTAATCTTTATCTCTAAAAATTTTCATCAAGATGGATATGTGTATGCATACTGGTACTTAGAAAAAGGCCTCCCTGAGTTAGTTATACCTCGGGCACTTATCGCCACCCCTGGCCTATGGAGGCAGGCTTGGGGTAGTTCCGGCTTGAGTCAGGTAGTGAAAAATTGATATGAGAGAAAGTTCATTCCATGATATTTTTTCAATCATACTCCCTTAAGAGGATTTGGTTGGGTTTAGGGAAACAATATCAATGTGTCTCAAGTGTGGCTCTTAGGGTAAGGGATAAAGTGATAGTGCGGCGGTTGGCATATCCATTCACTAGGACCCAAAATACTGACTTGTTGACTCAGTATGTCAAGACATTTGTTGCAAGGATTAATGGTACATTCATTATATAAGATTGAGTCTTTGAATATCCTTATTGAGTCAACTCCCCATTATTGTTATATATATATATTCTCATCTTACCGTGGTACTTCTTGATAACTTTTAGGATACCTCTACGAAGACCACTAGCCAGGATACCAGATCTGGTTCGTAAAGACAACCTATTGAGTCATAAGGCCTTAGTTCAGGGTACATCCCACAATCTCCTTCCTCCAGCTGGGAAGGTAGCATCACCTACCCCTATCGAGCATCATACTGTTCCAATTGAGCAAGATGAGGATGCACGTAGGCATAGCGCACTTTGCGAGTTCCAGCATCAGAGACTGCTGAGGTTCTATAGAGAGCCTGATCCTTAGGAAGAAAAGGATTGGCTAGAGTCAATGGTTTGTATCTTCAAGCTTCTTTAGACCCCGATAGATCAATTGGTTTCATTTGTAGCTATACTCTTCCATGGAGTAGCTGGGAACTGGTGAATCCTTATTATATAGATTCATGATGAGTCCACACTCTCATGGCCTGACTTCGAGTAGTTGTTCTGTGAGAACTACTACCTCTCCTTCTTGTGCTCATTATGGATCTAGAAGATTATAGAGTGGAAATAGGAAGGGATGATGGTGGATGAGTACATAGAATGGTTTACAGACCTTATGCATTACTCCCTAAACATGATCCTGAACAATTACTTATGAGTATGAAAATTTGAGTTGGGAATATACAGAGAGATTCAATCTAGTTTTTTTTCCTTTGTGCACCCCCACCTATGTTGGGGGTGTTGGAGTGGATACTAGTGATAGAGATATTTCTGTCATAGGGAGGCCAAATAGTTGGAGCTAGTAGTGGGTATTATAGAGCTGATTCATCTACAATAGCTAGTAGATTCTAAGCGCCAGGATCTCGACGCATGAGACCTTTCTGTGAACAAACTCAGGCACATGCTCAGAGGAAGTGAAAAGATCCAGGGAAGCTTTGATATGGGTAGTTCTTTAATTGTGATGGTATAGGTCACAAGGGGAAATAATTCCCAACCAGACATACAGAGAAGTAGATACAGTTAGATGATGGACTGCCACGACAGTGGTAGTGTTGTGATTAGGGATCTCCCATGAAAGGACAGGGTGGTCCATGAGGAGGCAGAGCTGACAGAGGAGTAGGAGGAGATATGGGTGGTGGATTCCATTATGATATCCTTCCACCACCACCACCATGTGGACTACTTCAAGATCAAGGAGTTGATGGTCAGGGCTACGAACAACTGGAGGCTTTGGATGTCTATGACCCCATAATTCATGAGATGATATAAGGTATGATATTTATGTTTTCTACCCATGCATTAGTGTTAGTAGACATAAGTTGCAGTCATTAATTTATCTCTATACTCCTGATGTGAGAGTTGGAGCTCCCAGTTTAGGTGCTATCCTAGAATCTTCATCTTGAGATTCCTATAAGGAACACTTCTTATGTATCTTTCATCTTCCAGTAGTAAAACCTATCTCTTGGTGGAGAGAGGCTCATGTGGGACCTTTTTTTCATCATGATATACCCCTAATAATTCATCTTGGGAATGGATTGGTTATCCATGGTATGAAACCATATTGAATTTCACTGCTGATAGTTCAGATGTTTACGTACTGATGGGACAAGATTCTCTTTTTCTAGCGAGAGAGATCTCATGTAAAAGAAAGTGGGTTCTATGAGAAGGAGGCCGCAACCCATAAACCTTCAGTTAGTGAGTATATTCCTTGGTGTAGTAGGATCTTTAGGCATATGGGTTCATTCAGTTGTGAAAGATTGCATGGATGAATTTGCTGATGGTGTTCTAGGACTACCTATGAGGTGGGATATGGAGTTTTTCATTGACTTACATCCATGGACTGCTTCAGTATCTTATATGGAATATCGGATGGCCCCTACCGAGATATGGGAGCTACAGTTATAGATGGAGGACCTTAAAGAGAAGGGTTTCATCAGACCCAGTGTGTCCCCCTAGGAGGCAATAGTGTTGTTCATGAAAAAGGAAGACGAGAGCTTGTGGCTTTGCATAGATTACTGTTGCCTGAACCAGACAACGACCAAGAACAATTATCCATTTCAGAGGAGTAAAGACCTCTTTGACCAGTTATGAGTCATGATATGGTTCTCTAAGACTGATCTTAGGTCTAGCTACCACTAGTTGAGAGTTTACGAAGTTTATATTCCAAAGTTGGCATTTTGATATCACTATAGGCACTATGAGTTCCTAGTGATGCCCTTTGGTGTGAAAAATAACCCCACTGTGTTTATTGATTTTTTGAACTAGGTTTTTTATCCATACTTGGACTAGTTTTTTATTGTATTCATTGATTACATACTCATATACTCTACATCAGAGGAGGATCATGCAGAACACTTGAGAACAGTCCCTGACTTGCTTCGAGAGCACCAACTTTATGGAAAGATCTCAAAATTTCAGTTCTAGATTCATGAGGTTCACATTTTGGGGAATGTTACTTCTAAACATGGTTTATATTTGGATATATTGAAGATCAAAATGGTGATTTATTGGAAACCACTCAAGAACATTTCATAGGTGTTGAGTTTTCTTATCTCGGTAGGGTACTACAAGAGGTTTTTTGTAGAATTCTCTAGAATTAAAGACCCTTTTACCACCTTGATGAATAAAGGGTAGTTGTTTACCTGGCCTAATTAGTGCGAGAGGGGCTTTGAAGAGTTGAGGATGAGGATGATGAGTGTTCCAATGTTAATACTTCCAGAGGAGGCTATGGAGTTCATAGTGTATTATGATGCCTCAGGAGCTAGGATATGATGTGTGTTGATGCAGCGATAGGCGGTTATCACATACAGGTTGAGCTAGTTGAGACCCCAGAATAAAAACTATGAAACTCATGACCTAGATCTATTATTGGTAGTCTTATACCTAAGTATGTGGAGGAAATACCTTCTAGGGAAGCACTTTGTGGTTTACTGAGACCACCGAAGTCTTAGGCATGTCTTCACACAAATAGACTTGAACCTAAGACAGTAAAACTGGATAGAGTTCCTACAAGACTATGAATTCAAGATATTATATACTCAAGGGAAGGGTAACATTGTGATATATTCCCTTAGTAATAATTCTTAGGATCACTTAGTGTAGGAGGCTTCATAACGGTTAGCTTCTCTGAAGCCAACCCTAGTAGAGCAAGAGGGTAAAACTTTTCTGCAGTAAATGATGTTGACTCCTTCGCTCCTCAAGCATGTGAGAGAGTCCTAGTTGGGATAAATTTACTATGTGGTCTTATGTGATCATATATCCATAGGTGACTCACCATATGGATTTATGAAGGAGGGAATCACGTCATATTATTCCAGGGGTGGACAGTTGTTCCAGTCATGTTGCGGGAGGAGGTTATGAGGGAGTTCCACACTTCTCTCCTAGTTGTACATATTGGTTTGGGGAATATGTACAAAGACCTTAATCTATAGTTTTTGTGGTTTGGAATGAGATAAATCATAGATGAGTTCATCTCTTAGTGCCTCACCTATCAGTGGGTAAAGGCTGAGCACTAGGTTCTGGTAGGTTTGTTGCAGCCCCTTGACATCCCTAAGAGGAATTGGGATGACATATACATGGACTTTTTCACATGGGTTCCATGTAGAGAGAAGGGCCATGGCACTATCAGGGTGATAATTTACTGACTCACAAAGTTGACACACTCCCTTGCTATTAGGGAGTAGAGTTTGGTGGAGAGTTTGGGTAGTTGTACATACGAGAGATCATTCACCTTTACAAGGTTCCCTAGAATATTATCTCTTATTGTGACATGAAATTTACATCATGATTTTTGGAGAGGAATACATGAGTAATTCATTACCTGGATGAGGATGAGTATAAACTTTCATCCCAAAACTAATGGGTAGATCAAGCACACAATCTAGGTGTTGGAGGATATGTTGAGGGCTTGCATGTTAGTCTTGAGTCAGAGTTGAGCGGATTACTTTCCCTTGGTATAGTTTGCATATAAAAATATCTACCACTGTACCATGAACATGACATATTTTGAGGCCCTATATAGAATACCTTACAGGTAACCCTTGTACTGGACAGAGTTTGGCGAGTCATCTCTTGTGAGCTCAGAGATGGCCAAGTGATGACAGAGAAAGTCCAAGTCATCCATGAGCATATGAGGATGGACTAGAGAATAGATAAATCTTATGAAGATCACTTTCATAGGATCTTGTAGTTTGAGAAGGGAGACCACATTTTTCTAAGAGTCTATCCATGATGAGGATTTCAGTGGTTCAGCCGGGGAGGCAGGCTATCCCCAAGGTTCATCAGGCTATTTGAGATCATGAAGACTATTGGAGAGGTTTCTTATGACCTCTTTCTACCCCCACAATTGGAGTGGGTCCAAAACATCTTTCACATGTCACAACTGAGTTGATAAATGCATGTCATCGACTGGGGTGATCTAGACATCGAGGATGGATCCACCTTTGCAAAGCACCCAATGGATATCAAGGATCGTTTGGATAGGACTCTACATGGGTGAACCATTCCTTTGTTTCATGTGTTGTGGAATCACAGGAAGACATAGGAGAGTTCTTGAGAGTAGAAGAGACAAGTTAAAGATCAATATCCCGAGTTGTTTTCCTATTTTTTTCTTTTTAGGGATGAAAATCTCGAAGGAGGGAATGATGTAGAGACATATTTTTCCTTGAAATACTTTTAAATATTTCTATATATATTTATAGAGTTTTGAACTAAGATGGCATGAAATTTTGAGGATCAGTGTTCCCAAAATTAATTTTATAAAAAATACTAAATATATTTTATATTTCATGCACACGATACCTCAAAGAAAAAGAAATAACTCTTAAAAGTTAGCTCAGATCAGAAATATGACATAACTATTGAGTTCGAAACACATTATTTAAAATAAGAACATCATAAAATGGGTCAGCATAGGATTTTTATAACCCTCACTCATTGGCGGTGTGTTTAATGAGTTAATAAATTAGTAAATTAATTAATTAGTTATTTTAAGAGTAGTGGATAACTATATAAGAGTATCACCATGAATAGTTTTTCAGTATTATCCATATAATCCCTAGTATAAATCCAAATCTCTTCCCCCCTCCTATGTTGGAAGATCATGTTAGATGATGACAAAACTCTAGATCATAGAAACTCCGGACATAGTGGATGTAATGAATCCTCTCAAATCATTGGTGGGTGTATTCTTCATCAAATATTGATCCATAGTTTAGGTAGGACTCAACATTTGGTGTTTCTATTCCCTTTGGATTTAAATTTTTGATCATATCCATAATTTTACTTGGATTTGTAAAAATTGTTGGACAATTTTATGTGATCGTTACAGAAAGAAATTGGTTTTAAATTATTTTCTAACCCTATTTTAACAGTTATTGATCGTTGGCCAAGAACACTTAGAAAAAAATATTTAAACATGGTTTTTTGGTGCTTTATCCCTCCTTAATTTACATTATTCACTGTTTGGACCCCTCAGTCTTGGTTAGACACTCTCAGGTGGTACTAAGCTCTACATGACCCCCAAATTTGTAGTAATTTTGTGAAAAAAGATCAGATCGATGAACTGAGTATAGCATCCCACCATTTTATAACATAAAATTTCATTTCATTACACAAAACCGAGGATCTTTAAGGTTTAGTGTCTTGGAAACCAGAAACATAAAACATGAAAAAATAAAATATTCTTGTTAAACACTTGAAAGGATTCTCCTCATGTTCATCCTAGGTTCATTACTGCATCTCAAACCTGGGGACATACATCAAAAGAAAGGGTGAGCATAAGGCCCAGTAAGGGAAACAAGAGAAACATTTTACATGTGAACTTGAGATACTTCAATAAGGACATGAAAAGAACTTTAAGGCATGAGAAATAAATCATGAGATACATCATAATAAAAATAACATTTTTCATAACATGAAGATGTGGCTGAAACATTTAATATTGAAAATCATTTCATTTCACCAAGGTCCATCCCCAAGGTGTCATTAAAAATTACCAAGGTTATTCACCAAGGTATCAGTCTAAAAAGTCATCTCTAGAGATTAAGTCTTTACCCAATGCATTAGAGCGCTATCTGGGCGCACCCTTGACATGTATTTATTATAATGTTATCCACATATATCATCACCAATAATTTCATAAACAACCCATATGGCATAAAAGAAATGGGTTTCATTTCATAATCATAACGTTTTAAAAACTGCTTTAAAGACATGATCTTTATGTCACTTTAAACCCACAGAAAGGGAAAGCGGGTTTCATGTATGTAAATACCATAATTTAAAATATAAAATTTTGATATATATGTGAATACCCCTGTAGAAATAAGAGCTTTTATTATTCACTTAATAACATAAAATAATTTTGAGATAAAGAGGGAGGCATTTTGAGACGAAAACTATGCAGCATAACGTCTATGATACATGGTTTTAGAAAACATTGAAAAGAGAGGGGAAATGGGTCACCCACTAAAAAATGATACATAAAATAGTAGGGGAACAGAATATATAGTATTTAAGAACATGGTAATGAAATTTGAATGATATACCATATGAAACAAAGAACTTGAAAGGATGACAAAAATAAGATTTCTCTTATGAAAATTCGGCAGCCTAACGACGTCACTTAAAACTTCCAAAAATGGATTGACGAGATCAAATAGGGTCTCTCATAATATGAAAATAAATTATCAGTATGATAGATATAGAGATCATACCCCAACATAATAAAAAGTAACTTGAAAGACTTTACATTAAAGTATATCTTGAAAACGAGAAGGGTGAAAGAACCCCTTAGAAATTCGGCATCCTAACGACGCCACTTAAACTTCAACAAAAATGAATTGATGAGATAAAATAGGGCCTCTCATCATATGAAAATAAAATACCAGTATGATAGATTTAGAGATCATACCCCAACATAATAAAAAGGAACTTGAAAGACTTGACATGAAATTAGAACTTTGAAAAAGGAGAAAGGTGAAAGAACCACTTAAAAATTCGGCAGCCTAACGGCGCCACTTAAAACTTAAAAATACTGAATTGAAGAGATAAAATGGGGTCTCTCATCATATGATCATAAAATATCAGTATGATAAATTTAGAGATCATACCCCAACATAATAAAGAGTAACTTGAAATACTTTACATGAAAATAGATCTTGAAAAATGAGAAGGGAGAAAGAATTCGTTACAAAAATTTCGGCAGCCTAACGGCACCACTTAAGACTTCATAAAACGAAATAATGAGAGTAAGAGGGAATATATAATTATATGAACATAAAAAGGGAAGTAATATAAGTATAAAAGAACATACTTTAACATAAGAAAATGGAGCATAAAATAAATGACATAAAAGAGAGTACTTTGAAAGAAAGAGGGAGGTAGGACCCCTTACCTTAAAACGTAACTCTTAAAACTCAAAGGTTTGGACCTTTAGGGATTGGGGGAACCTTGGGAGGACTCCTTGGGAGGTAAGGAGACCAAAAATTAGTTGGGGGAGAGTTGGGAGTGAAAAATAAAGGAGGAAAGGGTGGGTATTTATAGGGAAAGTGAGGGGACAAGGCATTAATGGCCAAGGGACACCTCACAAGTGCTTTTCTCAAAACCATGTGCTCTCCCTTGGCATTTACGATGGAGTTAGGCCACATGGGGCCCCCAAAACAATACTTCATCACACTTGGCCGACCAACCCTTAAAATATCTCATGACATCATCATGACACAGTTATGATGTCATTAAACATACCGAAACCCTAAAACTGTATTTTTACTATTCACTGAAAATTCAACTTTCTCAGAAAGATCCCAAAATTTCACCTTAACCAAATATCAATGCTCTGATTTAAAAAATAAACTCCATTTTATAAAAATAATTTTCTAATTATTTTTAATTTAATTTTTTAAATAAATACACTATTCACCGAAAATTCATTTTTTTCAGAAAAATCCCCAAAAATTACCAGAACATAATATCGACGCTCTGAGTTCAAAAATGAAATCCATTTTATAAAAATAATTTTCTAAATATTTTTAATTAAATTTTTAATTAAAAAACACTATTCACCTGAAAAAACTAATACTTGAATAATAATTTATGAAACTGTTATTTACCCATTTTATTGAATCTCATTACTTAATCTAGGTGTCTGAATTATATTAAAACTTTCTTTGAGTTAAATTACTAATCCATTTGGTCACATTACTAATCCTAAGCGTAAAATCACTATTCATAATTTACTATTCATCAAAAATAAAGTTGGTCTTATTAGACTCTAAATTTCGTACTGAACATAATTGTAGAAGACCATTTTTTGAAAATTATTACACATTTTTATTTATTTAAGGTTTACATAAACATTTTTAAAATATCCTTTTTCTAAAATTCATCAAAAATATGCATACAATATTTATCCGGACATTTGAAAATTCATAAACTTCATCATAAGAAGAAATCCCAATTTTTATTTAAAACAAATGATTACACAAGGCAGTTACGGTCTCCTTACATAGCCCCTTATCACACCAGCATAGGACCTAAGTGTAAGGTGTGATAAGGTGAGAGAATCCGAGGGAGGCTCGGCCAACATTGCACGAGTAGTAATTTCTATTAGTTTGAACTTATCGCAAAGGCGATTCCGTTCTAGCTTCACACGATGAATTTTGGCTTGGGTTTGGTCCAGAGCAAAGCCCAGTGGTGCTACCTCCTTCCCAAGTTCTGTTAGATGGGCTTCGATCGGTCCAAGACTACTGGGTGAGGCCATCAAATCTTCTTTCTATATTAATTAACCAAGATTGCTTGTATTTAGAGACAATAGTCAAAACGTTTAGTTTCCAGTGGTCATATTGACCAATGGCCAGATAACAGTCAAAACCCAACAGTCTCATTTTAATTATACTCATGTTATCAAATGAAACATTTTTGTTGAGTATAAAAATAAAATAACCCATAAAATTAGGAAACAAGATTTATTCAAAATTTTGGGTCGTTACAATCTTCCCCCCTTAAGAAATTGCATCCTCGCAATTTTTAAAATTGGGTTTTGAAATTTCATTGAAAGTCTACTTTAAGAGAAAGAAAGGGAAGTAAAAAGGTCACCCGAGTTAACCCATACTAGGATCCCATGTAAGAAAACATGGACATGGAAGAAAAAAACAAAGGGTCAAGTTCTGGGGGAGGGTGATAGAAAACATGATTAGGAGAAAGTTAACCATAAGAAAATCCCAAACTTATGATGTGTGTAAACGGTCTTTGATTACCTAGTAGGAAACGTAAACCAAAAACGTTTTTGTTTTACGTTCCATTTCATAATTTTGAGGAATTCATTTACTACATAGAATAGAAACATAAGAAAATAAACCTACCTTCATGTAGAGTTTCATCCTTTAATAAGTTTCTACCCAAAAATAATCTTTTCTCCAAACGATGAGCATTTAAAAACACTTGTTCTCATCAAAACACAAGAATCATCTTCTAGAGAATCACATAGTCCACCAAAGATTAACCATCTATTTCATCTATCTTTAAACATTATCCCAAAAACAGAAAGGGTAAGGTAAAAGAACTCTTAAAAAAGAAATAATCCCATAGGAATGGAAACTACTTTTAAATATTCAAAGTTCCATGGTACTACCCAGAGTTCATCATAGACCATTCCGTAAATAACTGTCCTTAAAAATCCTCAAAATAAACCAAACTAAGATTGAAACCCAAATACAAGAAGGATTTGATAACATAGTCTTCTAAGGTAAACTTTATCATTCATCTCCAAAAAAAATCAACCACTCCTAAAATCTTATAACAAAAGTAACTAACCTAAACATATTTACCCCAATATAGGTTAATCATTTCCATAAGTAACCTAAATTACTATAAGTCCGCCTTAAATTCATCGATTCTTCAAAATATAAGTCAACCTTACTCCTCAATGAAAATACCGTAGTAATCTATTTACCTCGATCATATAGGGTTCCCAAAATAGTGAACACCTTCCAAAATAATAATCATCTTTTAATCCCCTAATCATCTCTATCATATTAATACGGCAATCATCACATTTTCTATCACATTGGTTGTTGGGACATGTTATTCCAATTCCCACCATTAACTAAGAAGAGAAAGTATAAATAGGGGCTTAAATACTTAATCAATAATCATGAAAAGGAACTTAAAGAAAATTAGGATAACTTGTAGAAGAAAAGTATACCCTAACTTTTGATCCCCTAGGTTTCAAACTAGGTTATCTATGATCATATATTCTTATGCGAATCTTTATTTTATTTTATCTTTGTTCCTTTAATAATGGTTCATACTAAGCTTATGAATTTACCAAAGCATATCCCCCGAGAGTGTCGTAACCAAGAGTGTAGCAAGGCCCGTTATCATGTACCAGTTCCCATTCGAGTCCAGATCAAAGCGGTGTTTTCGGGTTTTACCCCTATGTACATCTATGCCAGAGCCACCTCTACCTGCTCATATCCAGACAGGGATGTATTTGTTTGGCAACCCCTTACTCAATACTCACCAAAATATCTGGAAGATTTCCTATATTTAAACTTTTCTATATGGTTCTTCCTAAAGTTTTCATATCCTAATTTCCACAAATAACTAAACCATCCTTTGATACCAACTATAGCATCCCGCCTTTTTATAACATAAACTTTCATTTCATTACACAAAACTGAGGATCTTTAAGGTTTAGTGTCTTGGAAACCAGGAACATAAAACATGAAAACATAAAAAATTCTTGTTAAACACTTGAAAGGATTCTCTTCATGTTTATCCTAGGTTCATTAATGCATCTCAAACCTAGGAACATACATCAAAAGAAAGGGTGAGAAGAAGGCCCAGTAAGGGAAACAAGAGAAACATTTTACATGTGAACTTGAGATACTTCAATAAGGACATGAAAAGAACTTTAAGGCATGAGAAAGAAATCATGAGATACATCATAATAAAAATAACATTTTTCATAACTTGAAGATGTGGCTGAGACATTTAATATTGAAAATTATTTCGTTTCACCAAGTTCCATCCCCAAGGTGTCATTAAAAATTACCAAGGTTATTCACCAAGGTATCAGTCTAAAAAGTCATCTCTAGAGATTAAGTCTTTACCCAATGCATTGGAGCACTATCTGGGTGCACCCTTGACATGTATTTATTATCATGTGAGCCAAATATATCATCATCAATCATTTCATAAACAAACCATATGGAATAAAATAAATGGGTTTCGTTTCATAATCATAACGTTTTAAAAAATGCTTTAAAGACATGATCTTTATGTCACTTTAAACCCACAGAAAGGGAAAGAGGGTTTCATGTATGAAAATACCAGAATTTAAAATAGAACTTTTTGATATATATGTGAATAACCCTGTAGAAATAAGATCTTTGAGTATTCAATTAATAACATAAAATAATTTTGAGATAAAGAGGGAGGCATTTTGAGACGAAAACTATGCAGCATAACGTCTACGATACATGGTTTTAGAAAACATTGAAAAGAGAGGGGACATGGGTCACCCACTCAAAAATGATACATAAAACAGTAGGGGAACGAAATATATAGTATTTAAGAACATGGTAATGAAATTTTAATGATATACCATATGAAACGAAGAACTTGAAAGGAAGACAAAAATAATATTTCTCTTATGAAAATTCGGCAGCCTAACAGCGTCACTTAAAACTTCCAAAAATGGATTGATGAGATAAAATAGGTTATCTCATCATATGAACATAAATTATCAGTATGATAGATATAGAGATCATACCCCAACATAATAAAAAGGAACTTGAAAGACTTGACATTAAAGTAGATCTTGAAAACGAGAAGGGTGAAAGAACCCCTTAGAAATTCGGCAGCCTAACGACCCCACTTAAACTTCAACAAAAATGAATTGATGAGATAAAATAGGGTATCTCATCATATGAACATAAAATATCATTATTATATATTTATAGATCATAACCCAACATAATAAAATGGAACTTGAAAGGCTTGACATGAAACTAAAACTTTGAAAAAGGAGAAAGGTGAAAGAACCACTTAAAAATTCGGCAGCCTAACGACACAACTTAAAACTTCAAAATACTGAATTGAAGAGATCAAATGGGGTATCTCATCATATGATCATAAAAGATAAGTATGATAAATTTATATATCATACCCCAAAATAATAAATATGAACTTGAAATACTTTACATGAAAATAGATCTTGAAAAATGAGAAGGGAGAAAGAATTCGTTACAAAAATTTCGGCAGCCTAACGACACCACTTAAAACTTCATAAAACGAAATAATGAGAGTAAGAGGGGATATCTCATTATATGAACATAAAAATTTCAGTAAGAGAAGTATAAAAGAACATACTTTAATATAAGAACATGGAGCATAAAATAAATGACATAAAAGAGAGTACTTTGAAAGAAAGAGGGATGTAGGACCCCTTACCTTAAAACGTAACTCTTAAAACTCAAAGGTTTGGACCTTGAGGGCTTGGGGGAACCTTGGGAGGACTCTTTGGGAGTTAAGAAGACCAGAACTTAGTTGGGGGAGAGTTGGGAGTGAAAAATAAAGGAGGAAAGGGTGGGTATTTATAGGGAAAGTGAGGGGACAAGGCATTAATGGCCAAGGGACACCTCACAAGTGCTTTTCTCAAAACCATGTGCTCTCCCTTGGAATTTACCATGGAGTTAGGACACATGGGGCCCCTAAAACAATAATTCATCACCTTTGGCCGTCAAACCCTTAAAATATCTCATGACATCATCATGACACAGTTATGATGTCATTAAACATACCGAAACCCTAAAACTGTATTTTTACTATTCACTGAAAATTCAACTTTCTCAGAAAGATCCCAAAATTTCACCTTAACCAAATATCAATGCTCTGATTTCAAAAATGAACTCCATTTTATAAAAATAATTTTCTAATTATTTTTAATTTAATTTTTTAAATAAATACACTATTCACCGAAAATTCATTTTTTTCAGAAAAATCCCCAAAAATTACCATAACATAATATCGATGCTCTGAGTTCAAAAATGAAATCCATTTTATAAAAATAATTTTCTAAATATTTTTAATTAAATTTTTAATTAAAAAACACTATTCACCCGAAAAAAATAATACTTGAATAATAATTTATGAAACTGTTATTTACCCATTTTATTGAATCTCATTACTTAATCTAGGTGTCTAAATTATATTAAAACTTTCTATGAGTGAAATTACTAATCCATTTGGTCACATTACTAATTCTAAGCATAAAATCACTATTCATAATTTACTATTCATCAAAAATAAATTTGGTCTTATTAGACTCTAAATTTCGTACTGAACATAATTGTAGAAGACCATTTTTTGAAAATCATTACACATTTTTATTTATTTAAGGTTTACATAAACATTTTTAAAATATCCTTTTTCTAAAATTCCTCAAAAATATGCATAATATATTTATCTGGACATTTGAAAATTCATATACTTCATCATAAGAAGAAATACCAATTTTTATTTAAAATAAAGGATTACACAAGGCAGTTACGGTCTCCTTACATTGCCCCTTATCACACCAGCATAGGACCTAAGTGTAAGGTGTGCTAAGGTGAGAGAATCCGAGGGAGGCTCGGCCAACATCGCATGAGTAGTAATTTCTATTAGTTTGAAATTCTTGCAAAGGCGATTCTGTTTTAGCTTCACACGATGAAGTTCGACTTGGGTTTGGTCCAGACCAAAGCCCAGTGGTGCTACCTCCTTCCCAAGTTCTGTTAGATGGGATTCGATCGGTCCAAGACTACTGGGTGAGGCCATATAATCTTCTTTCTATATTAATTAACCAAGATTGCTTGTATTTAGAGACAATAGTCAAAACGTTTAGTTTCTAGCGGTCATATTGACCAATGGTCAAATAATAGTCAAAACCCAATAGTCTCATTTTAATTATACTCATGTTATCAAATGAAACATTTTTGTTGAGTATAAAAATAAAATAACACATAAAATTAGGAAACAAGATTTATTCAAAATTTCGGGTCGTTACACTGAGCATAGATCTAGAATTGTTGTGAGGTAAGGCTATTCTTTTTTTGTGATTAAAGATCAATAAATCCATGGTTTAAATTACAGTGGCATATAGAATAAATGGATACCCCCCCACAATGAAATAAGACCATTTTCTAGTGAGCAACGACCGAGACCCGCAATCTATGGATAGATCCATGAGTTTCAGACTGATTAAAGGTCAGATATAAGGTGTAATAAGAAGATTCGATGCATGAAGTTTGGATCTAGAAATTTGAAAAAAAAACCGACACCAAGCTATGCTCAAGTATAAAAAAATGGTGTGTAACCCCCTTAGTGTCAGTGTCTAGAGTTTTAGAAAACTTAAGGATGAAATGGCATGTAAGATCTCTCACATTCCACATACCCCTTCCCCGAATGGGAACCCATGTGATGGATCACATGGGTGGGAAACCCTATGGAAGTACATGGCCAAGTATATGGTCGTGTAATCAAGTACACAGACATAGAGTCTGGTACACAGACATGTGGTCTGGTATATAAACATGGGGTCTGGTACACAAACATGGGGTCCAGTACACATACATGGCAAGTAGGACATGGCTTAGTCCTAGTTAGTCTGGAAACATCGTGTAGTCCACCTACATGTCATGTACTACTAAATGGTATGGATTCATGTGCCATCCAATGACACTACTAGGAGGGGGGAGTGGGACCAAACACTATGGGGTCCCCCAACATGTTGCGTATGCCTAGTTCCTTTTTAAGGAAACTTAAACCCTTTCGTATCTTCTTTGTCTGAACTCAGATTTTAGCTTGCAAGCAGCCTATCCTGAGTTTTTTTCCATGTAGAATATGATAGTGACCTTATATATGACTTTGTATATAATATGTTAAATGTTCCATGAACATAAATTAATAAGTAAATTATCGAATATGGTAGTGATCGTTCAAGATCCCCAAGAGATCTTCTGAGTGGTACCCTTTAGTAGAGATGGATAGTGAGTCCTCAATGTATTCTGAGTGGTACCCTCCAGTAGCGATAGGTAGTGGGTACTTGACCTCTTTCGAGTGGTACCCTCTAGTAGAGCTAGGTAATGGGTCCTCAACACCTTCAAAGTGGAACCCCCCTGACATATTAGGGAATGGGTCTTTATCTTTTTGAGTGGCACCCTCTAGTAGAGCTAGGCAGTGGGTCCTCAATGTCTTCTGAGTGGTGCCCTCTAGTTGAACTAGGTGCTAGGTTGTTGTCACCACCATAGTATAACCCCATGACGTATTAGGGAGTGTTTACTCTACTTCTATTTTGTACCCCCTCTACTATGTGGAACAGTAATGAGGCATGGTTAAACTTTCATGGTTAATTTTTGGAAGACATGTAAGATGATGGGCATTGTTGATGGACTTATGAAACTATTGGTTACTCTTCTTCTTAGAATGAATTATGAGATAGATTTTCCCTTACTCTCTCATTTTGGATTCTTTGATTTAGAATATATATATATATATATCCTTCTTCTGTATCCAAACCTTGGATTTGGTTACTCTTCTTTCAGGATAGGTGAAAACACATGGGGTATGTCACATGATTTTCATGTTTAGATTCTCATGGTTGGATGAGTCTACTCTCCTACTATAGGTGGTGAAGACTCAATGTGTATTTCATACTCTCACTGTGTTTATCCCCTTGTGTTTGGATTAGTTAATTTCACTCTTGGTTGGGTTGAGTTGTAATCTTTCACTGTACCTTATTCTATCTACTATCTTTCTCTTACTATTGTATCTCTTACTGCCCCTTCAGATTTCAGGGTGTTCTAATGGGTATGTATATACTCACCCCTTCATGGTATTTTCCCACACATTTCATGTCTTATGTAGATGACAGATAGGTCGATCGTGACTATAGAGGAGCTTTGGGATACTTGGTTCTTGGACCACGTACGGTGGTTATAGATTGGGTTTCAGAAGTTGGGATCTTGCAGCTATTTACTTTTCTAGCTCTTATCAAGTTGGGAAATATCTCTAGTTGGGTGTGCATTTTTCCCATTTACATTTCAGTTTACCCTATCGTAATTTTTTACTGTCTATAGGTTCATGCATTCTTGGTTTAATTTATAGTAGTGTTGTATATTTTACTCTTTCCCTCTACACTTTTTCATCAAGATGGTTGTGTGTATATATACATGTACTTAGTAAAATTCCTCCCCAAGTTAGTTATTCCTTCAGTACTTGTCACCACCCCCTGGCCTATGGAGGTGGGCTTGGGGTAGTTGAAACTCGAGCCTCAGATTGGGTCAGGTTGTGATAAGATAGATGCAGTGGAGGTCATGGAGGTGGATGTATATTGTGCATGGGTTATTGTTGGACATATTTTATATGTAAATATTGATGACTTATGTATGTGTTGACTGAGGGTATGGTGGATGAAGTTATGCTAACTGTGGATGTTTTTATATATTACTATGGATTTATAATATATGTATGATGGGTTTATCTGGAATTTATGTTTTAGTTTATTACATGTTAGAGTTTTTTATATTTTTATATTTTTATTAAATATTAAAAAAACTAAAATAAATATTTAGTGGAGGTTTCTAAAAATCACCACTAAATAAATTATTGAAAATACTAATTATCAGCAGTTATAATTAACCACCGCTAAACATAACCTCTGATAAAGTTATTAGCGGTATTTAGATTCATTTTATATATTTTATTTTCAGGTTAATTTTTTTAAAACCACCACTAAATTATCCATAAATGAAACATATAAAAACCGCCACTAAATAAAAATAACCTTCATGAAATGATTGGAAACTATACGATAAAAAACAATTATAATAACCACTGCTAAACAATTAGGCTATAGTTTAAACCACCACCAGTTAAAGAAGAAACCACCACTAATGCCTACTTTTTTTATAGTGGGGGTGACTGTTGATAAATGGGACACCATTTATTAGTGATTTTGTTTTATAAATAATAATGAATTCATTTTTTGGTGCTAAAAAAGTGATAGTAAAACTAGAACCGATAAAATTGATAGGCTTTTAAAGGTTCTTATAACATCAACACTTTTTTAGCAATGATAAATATCATTTCCAGTGCTGATAAAAGATTGATCTATAATGGTGTTGGGTTTTCCTCAAAACATTGGTCATCACAATCCTAAAATCATATCTGGTTATTGATTTTTCTTTTTTATGGAGCTTTGAAAAGAATTATTATTTCTTACCCCCTTTTCGACTTTATGCCTTTTTGTGATCATGTGTTAAATCTATGTAGATGAAACAAATTTTTGAGGTGAACTTGGCGGACATGGATCTGGTGGAGGTGATTCTTAGCGGTTCTTAGTGGTGTTTAATAGTGTGAATTTTATTCACTGTGTTTTTTGTAAATTAAATGACATTTCATGTATTATTTTAACTATTAAAAAATTCTAGATTTATTTGATGCTCATCTCATTGAAAGACTCATGTGATATGTTTGTGAAAGTGGTTACACTCGGGATCACCTCCACCATCCACATGTCTCGATGAACTATCCCTCCATACTCTGCTATTATTTATTCCAGGGGATTCTCAACTTTTGGGTGTGCTACTCCATTTTCGGAGTGTGGTTAGTTTCAGGATAGAGAGGTTCCAGATTTGGGGGTTTTGGATTTCTAGGAAGGAGGATCCAATCATGCTAGAGAAGATGGAAGATCATGGGCCTACTTGCCTTGGAATTGAAGAAACAACGATGGTGGAGTAGGAAAGGCCACCACCGTCGGTGATTTGTGCGCATCTTTGATGAGTTTTCATTGTTTCATGGAGTTTCTTTCAATCATGAGACAATGATGAAGATGATCGATGCTCATGATGATGGAGAAAAATCACATTCGTATCATTGAAGAACTCTGATGAAATATACATGTTTTACCCACCTTGGTAATGTGGTTTCAGTCCACCATTGCATTTCCTTCATGATCATTCACATATTCTAGTTTTCTTTTTCTGATATTGTGTTGTACATCCTTTATTTCGAGTTATTCCAAGGTGTAGTTACAAGATACACAATCAGCTTTAATTTCTTCACGATTCTTAGGGATACAAGAACCTAGACTTTATAAATTCTACCCATGTGCCTTTGCTTTCTCTAGCACATGTTTTCTACTTCTTGATGTTTTTCTACTCTTGTTTTTTCTTAGTGTGACCCTCGTGCCCATGTCCCATGGACGTAGGCTAATTAGCCGAAGAACGTAAAAATATTGGTGTTTTCTTTTATTTCAATATTACCACTTTTGATGAATGGATAATACAGATGTATGATAATATTATTCTAATGTTTAGAATTGATTGGAATTTATCAGTTTAAATTGTTTTCCTTATACCTTTTTTTGAAGTTGTTGTAAATGTGTTTGCATGAAACTGAATATTGTATTTGATTATTACTTTGATTATGGTTTGTTTGAATCATTTTTTATTAACTTCTGATGATGAGAACTCAATTAAAGTGTTAATATTGGAACATATCCAACGAAGGAAGTCTGAAGAAAATAGAAGAACAATGATGAATCAGATTTGTGGTGCCGAAAGAAAGAAATGAGGATAAAAGAAAGGAAAAAGAAATAACAAGAGAAACCAAAAATAAAATTGAAAGAAAGTAAAGATTAACATAGGGATTTACATGGTTCAGACCAATTTGGTCCTACTCTATGACAAGAACACCACCAAAACATTTATTAATATGAAAAACAAAGAAATAATATTACAAATAGAGAAAATGGAATCATAGAGACAATATGCATGAACCACAGAATCTATCCATGCATGAGGTCCTTGACCCTCCAGGAATCGTGGTAAACCTAAGATGAATATGGTAGCATAACCTCCAAGAATGATATACACACACATGCTACCACAACCCTAACCAAAAGAAAACATAATGAAGATACAACAATGAACCAAAGAAATAGAACAAGTACAACCTTACAGACTCAGGTCTACACTAAGAACCCAAGAAGAGGCCATTAGAGAAGATCAATATTGCTAATAGGGATAAGACTTCTTAATATTGTCAGAGTTGAATAGATTTCTTACCCCAAGAAATATATACCATAGGGAATCAATAAAGGAGGTATATTCATGAGTGTTGGCCAAATATTCCAAAACTCTCCCTCTCAAGATTTCTTCTCACTGAAAAATAGAGAATCAAAAATGAAACTCACTGAAGATAAGAAGGAGAGTGATCCTAAAATGAAGTGATGAAACATGCATAATAATAAGGCTGTAAATAATTTTATCAGATGATATGAACATCAAGTGAGGTAGATAGGTGGATGGACAAATGTGATCTGAAGGATTGATAATATTAGATAGGTACAATCGATTTTTCTAAATTTGGGACATGTGACAATATAGTAAAGGGTAGTGGCAAAATGATCCAGATTTAAAATAAAGAAAAAATCACAAGATCCTTACAGGATAGCTGTCTGATATAGTTTAATCAATTTCTAGAAATGATCATAGAAGGAAAATTTGGATCAAGAAGGTGGAACTAGGACACTCCCAAATCCCAATTCCCAAAATAAATAGATTCCTGATAGAATAGATCACCCACTATCCCAGCATTCATGGAGTCCCAACATAACATAGCCCAGAGAATAAAAACCAATTTGTACAATAATAAAATAATGAATTTTGTATATAGAATTAAAACATGATTTTAATTTGAAAACAAAATTTAACAAATCTCAACCTTTTTAAAAATAAAATGAAAATTATTATAGACAGTGTTCTTACAACCTATCTATCCCTAGCCTATTAGTAGTATAGATATATTTTCATAAACATAAAAACCTAAGTCTTCAAAGTATTCACCCAACATGAATACAACTCATCATGCGATGTTAGTGGAACATGTTCTACGCATACTACCATCCACTTCTATCAAACTATAAACTTCTTATAAATTACAAGACTAAGTAACAACATTAAAATTAGATCTTACCACTAATACCTGAGTCTCCATCAAAGGATTGATACAATTATGAGCATGTAAAAAATTTAAAAATAGCTAAACAAAACCTTTATCAGTGGTTACAATATAGTGAAAAAATAAATTCATAAAATATCAATTTAATGTAATAGTAAAAGTAGAAGAATCACACATAAACTAGAAAATAGGAATCCAATAGGAGAGGGGTATGCACTTATGCCTGAATAGATTAGACCAGCCCTAACGCACCATCTCCTCCAACCATCCCCTATAAACACAAGCATGGATAGTCCTAGGATTGCAGAAGAGAGAATCCATAGGATCTATTCCTAATTATAACTAAGGGATGCTGAACAAGAATAAAAGAAAATATATAGTGGAAAACTTGGGGAATACCACATGAGGCTGGTCCATACCATCCTTTATTTTTAAAATTAAGGTAGTACATTTTTATATGGATGGTCTTGACACACTCAAGAAACCATAAGTTCTTAAACTAGTTCTTATCTTTTCGATCCTTATTATTATTTTTCATTTTACCTTTAACATACATCAACTGAGGTTCACTCTTAACAACACTAATTTCTTCCTTCAAACCATGTGTTTGCTGATCCCAAGACAATACAATAGACTTAACTTATTCTAAAATAATTTAATTCCTACCACACATCATTAAATACTTTAATGAATTAAAATAAGAATCAAGGGAGGTTAGAATAATTAAATCATGATCTTCTTCTTTAGCTTTAATATCTATATTAGATAAATATAAAAGGACTTTATTAAAATCATCAGTATGAACACACACAAAAGATCTTGTGGTCATTTTAAAGTTATATAGCATCTCTTTTTTAAACTAATGGCCAATTAATGTTTTGATCATATATAAATGTTCTTGTTTAATCCAAATAGATATATCAGTAGTTTCATGGGAAAATTCATGTAAGACTTTGTATCCTAAGGTTAAAATAAGTGTACAATGATCCCTTTCGAGAATACTAGGGTTGACATTAATTTAAGTGGTTGTAGACTATACATTGACAGACACAATCACTATGGGTTTCTTGGGGTCAAGAAAAGAATCTACTATCCAACTGTAGACTAACAACGCACACATCTTAACTATCCACATATTAAAATCATTCTCTCCATCAAAGGCTTTGACTTCAAATTTAACAAAAAACAAGGTTTAATTGATTATAGGATCTGATACCAATATTTAATATCAAAATAGATAAAATAAATGAGGTTAGAAAAAAAATAAAAGAACATAGAGGAATTGGATTGATGGCACCAAAAGAAATAAATGAAGAATATATGTAAGGCAAAAGCAAGAACGAGAGAAACAAAAAATAAAATTGTAGTAAAGTTAAGATCAACATATGGATTTATGTGGTTCAGAATAGTTTGGTCCTACTCCATTGAAAGAACACAAAAAAAAACATTTATTATTATGTAAATCAAAACAAGAATCATACAAATAGATAAAATAAAATAATATAGACAATGCACACAGACCACTGAAGCTATCCATGCATGATGCCCTTTCCATTTCAGGACTCACAATGAACCCACGAAAATGATGGTATCATACACCTCCAAGCATTATATAATCATGAATTTTACCCTAAACCCAACCAAAAGAAAATAGAAAGAATATACAACACAAAACTAAAGAAATAGAAAACATATAGACATACAGACTTAGGCCTATACCTAGAACCCAAGAAGTAGTTGCCAAATAATATCAACAGTGATTCCAGGGATGTGACTTCTTAAAGACATTAGAGTTGAACAGGGTTCTCATACTGAGAAATCTCCATTGGAGGGGATCACTATAAGAGGAGTATGGAGGAGTTCATATGAGGAATTCCAAATCTCCTCACTTAGATTTATTCTCACATAAAATATAGAACCATAAACAAAACTTTAAAAAGATAAAAAGGTGAGAACTCATGAAATAAAGTGATGTAGTAGGAATAATAATGAGATAGATAGTGATACAATAGGATGACAAGAATAATGGGAAAATTAGATAGGTGGATGAAATGGGGAGAACCAAAGGATTGAGAAGATCATATAGGATCAACCAATTGTGCTAAATCCAAGAGATGTTAAAGTAGAGGAAAGGTTGATGAGAAAATGATGTGAATCACTGGTAAAGAAAAAATCACAAACACTTCAAAGTAAATCCATCAGATACATTTTAATTAATGTCCAGAAACAAGTATGGAAGTATAATGTGGAACCAAGACACTCCCAAATAACAACCAACATAGATCGATGCACAATAGTATAGATCACCCACATGAACAACATGAATGAAGGCCCAAAAAAACATATCCTAGATAAACAAAATCAAATTTTATAATAATAAAACAATGATTTTTTCATAGATAATTAAAACATGATTTTAATTTGAAAACCAATTTTAATAGAAAGATTGGTTTTGTTCATTCATTATTGTTGTTTTCCACTATTTATATAATTAATTTAAAATTTTTTTATATTTCCATTTGAAATTCCAGGAACCAAAATTATATTCCATATGTCTTCTTGGGATGTTGAATGGAGACTACCTCGCTAGGTATCCCCCAACAATTGGTATCAGAGCCAAAGTGAAATTAATTTTGCATCTCAAAATTCAATGTTTATTATTCTATTTTTGGAATTGTTTTACAACAAGATTATTTTTTATCTTGATCAATATGGTCATTTATTTGTTTTGTTTTGTGTCCTTCTTTGTTTTCTATTTTGATAGATTGATAGATGTGTATGCTTATTCTTTCTCCTTGTTATGTATCATTGTGATTTGAGGGTCTATGTAGCTTTTTTAGGTGTTGGCCTGGTAAGGGTTTGGTTAAGAGATAGTGAGGTGTTTACCATGTGTTGTCTTCCTAGTATTCCTTTAGGTTAGATCCAACATTGATCTCTTGAAGTTATCCTATAGGGTATCATGCTATAGATGTAAATCCCTTTAGGTGGTGTGTAGTTAAGGAAGGGATTTATTCTTAGGTGGATATGTGTCTAAATCATACTCATTTAGGATTCTTGTGGGCTTTGAATTGGGCCGTAATTTGGATTTAGGTTATCCCCTTTCTTTGAAAGTGGTTTATAGGGCCTTGTACATGGATCAATGTAGTTTTAGTGTCTTCATTGGGTTGTAATTTTTTTGAACCTATATTATAGAGGATCCATGATTATGGATAGGCCTATGTAGTTTTCCGGGAAAGTGTCTAGGTGGTTTTGATGCTTGGAGTCATATTGTTTTAGTTGTTCTAGTTTACTGTGTTATTGAATTATGTGGTGTTTTTTTCTATTATTGTTAAATTTGAAATGTTTCACTTTTCTGATCTTGTTCATACCTTGTATTACTGTTTTCAATGGTTTTTCTATTTTAGGAATGGTACTTTTGTTTTCTGTTGTGTTCTTGCATGTGAAAGTGATTTTTCCATACCTCTAATGGAATGGGTACAATTAGAGACTAGGTATATGATTATGGAAGGTTTAGGTAAGTGAAGTTATGAGTTCAATTAATTTTTTTTCCTTAGTTTAGCATGTTATTTTGAGAATATTTTAGCAATAAGATTTAGATGTCACTATTTGGGAAAGTGTGTCACTGTGATGCACATAGAGGACACACTGATGTACTCTTAGAATTTATTAGGATTGTATGTTAACCCGAATCAATGTGATAGGTTTGGTGGTGCAGGGAAATTGAGGGTTTTAGGCTTGTTCATTTAATTTTCAAGGTTGATATTTGAGAATTTTATTCAATTTTTTTTTGAAAATTAATTGACATTTCATGTATTATTTTAATTATTAAAAATTATGTATTTATTTGATGCATATCCCATTTAAATCCTTGCATTCCCTATTTGTTCAAGAAGTTATGATTAGGATCTCCTCCATTTTCCATGTGTCCCAGTGACCTACCCCTCCCCAGTCTACTTTTATTTCTTCTAGGGGATTCTAAATTTGGGGGCGTGCTGCTCCATTTTCAGAGTGCAGTTGGTTTCAGGGTGGGGAAGTTCTATATTTGGGGTTTTTGGATTTATGGGAATTAAGATCCATTTCCAATCAGAGAAGACTAAAGATAGAAGGCCTCCCTAGCTCACTATTGAAGCAAAAAATGACAATAGAAGAGAAAAGGTCATTGTCCTTGGTGTTTGGTGTGTAGCTTTGATGATCTTCCGGTGCATCTTGGAGTTTCTTGCAATTGGGTGACAACAATGAAGATGTTTGATGATCATGATGGCGGTGGAAACCCACACCTACACCTTTGAGGATATTCAATGAAACATATAGTATTGACCGACTCTGGTAAGGGGGTTTTGGTCCACTGTTACATTTCCTTCATGATCCCTAACATTTTCTGGTTTTCTTTTTCTATTCCTATGTTGTTCATCCTATTTTTTAAGTTCATCCAGGGTGTGGTTACATGTTTTACCCTCAGATAAATTTTCATCATGAGTACCAGGGCTACAAGAACCTTGCCTTTGTATATTTTACTTTTGTTCATTTTCTATCTCAAGTGTATGTTTATTGCTTCTTGTATTTTTTTGTACTCCTTTTTTTACATAGTGGAACTTTAGTACCCCTTCCCCAAGATCATAGGCCAATTGTCCAAAGCATGTAAAAAACTTTGTGTCCTATTTTCTTGATTTATATATATATATTGATGACTATTTGATACTGATGTACACTTCTACTATTCTGATGTTCAGAATTGATTGGAATTTATCGATTTAAATTGTTTTGCTTCTACATTTGTTTTTGAAGCTTCTTTAAATGTGTCAGCATGAACCTGGATATTTTATTCTCTTTTTTCATTTGATTATGGTTTGTTATAATCATTTTGTATTATATTTCATTGATTATAATTCAATGAAATTTTGGTTATGTTCATGCATTATTGTTATTTTCCACTATTTACAGAATTAATTTAAACATGTTTTAAATTTCTGTTTGAAATTTTGGGAACCAAAATTATATTCCACATATATTCTTGGGTTATTGAATGGGGACTGCCCTGCTATGAATCCCCCAACAAACTAAGATGATTATTGTCATATTTCATGCTACACTACTACAAAATTAGCTATATTAAATGCTACTCTTTATCAGTACTAAAAAAATAATGATAAATGGGGTAATTTTATTAACGGTGTCTAAAATCACTGATAAAGGATGAATTTATCATCACTAAAAAACACTAATAAAGTCCCCCTTTATTAGCACTTATAATTTTTAACATTGTTTTGGCACAGATAATGACCCCTTTATCAATGATTTTCTAAGCCTTTATCAATGATTTTTTAGTCATGATAAATACCCCATTTATCAACACTTTTCATAATACTGATAAAAGGTGTCATTCATAAAAAAATTAAAAATTAATAAAAATCAAAATTTAAAATATAAATACATTAGATTGATATATTTAAAATATATTTTCATAAATATGATTTATATAATAATAAATATGTATTTACACTTAATATATAATATATTTAGAGAAAAATGGTATAAAAAATAATTAAAAATTAACATTAATTAATAATTTTAAAATTAAAATTGAGTAACACATATTTAATAACAATTGTTTTGATAAAAAATACTAGTAAAATTATCAATATATTAAAATAAGTTGAAACTATGACTTGAACTTAAAACGACCATAACTTTTGATGCGAGTGCCTATTTGAGCTCTGTGAGATATCAAATAGAATATTATGAAGAGATCTACATGATATAATTTAATAAAATCTCAATCACATATTTTTCTTGGTCAAAAGGCCCAAAAGTCCTCCAAAAATGAGTTTTTAGTTGAGATACTCTAAGTTTTTTAATATTCACTAGAATTTCATCTTCATTTAATAGGAACTTATTGTCTTTTTTCAGTGCAGACAAAATTTATTCCTAGGTTTTACATTCATATGGATATTATGGTGTTAAAATATTACCCTTTTTCATGTTATAATGTTATTTATAATTAAATATATGCATATTTCCGTATATTTACATAGAAAATTTTAATTGTAAAAATAAATATTTAAATATATTTACTTATAAAATTTCTTTATATATATATATATAAACCATATGTCAATTAAAAATAGTTATTAATTTTAATTAAAATAAAAATTTGTCTATTTTATTAATGTTATAAAAATGTATGAATATGTATATACCTTTACAAATACATATGTAATGTTATTAACAACTGGATATATATTCGTGTATATATTCTAATATATGTAAATAAATATTAACATATAATATATGTAGATGAATATTTATATTTGTATTTATATTTTTATATAGACACACACACACATATGTATACATAAATATAAACACACACACATAAACATGCACACAAACATATTTTATAAATGTATTTAAAAAAATTATATGGATATATATAATTATATATAAATATATGAATAAAAATATAAATACAAGAACACAAATATAAATATAAAAACACAAAAATCTACAAAGTCACATACATAAATATAGACACACAAAAACATATTTTATAAATGTATTTAAAAATAATTATATAAATATATATAATTATATGAATAAATATATATAAAATATGTCTATAAATATATAAAAATAAATATACATGTCACAATATAGAGAAAAAATAAGATTTATATAGTGGTAATGAGTGTTCACTTTGAACTTAGAGGTCTTAGGTTCGAATCCTAGTATTTTCACGAGAGAGATGAACGGGGGGGGGACTGATAAATGGGGGGGGGTGTTGATAAAGGTGGGTATGGTGGGATCACATGGGATTAGTGTGTTTGTGTGAGGGGGGGGGTTAGCATTGATAAATGAGTTTATGGATCTGAAGAAGTAATTTTCTTTAAAAAAAATTAATTTTATCAATGCTTTGTTTAGCAGTGATAAAAGGTATTTGTACAGCACTAAAAAGTGATGATAAAAGACACCCTTTATCATTGATAAAAAATAAATGATAAAGGTGTTCTTTATCATCACATTTTTAGTGATGATAAAAGCAAATAACTTTTAAGGGAACTTAGAACATCAATACCTTTTTAATACTAATAAAAGTGACCAAATTTTAGGGTATCTTAGAATGTTAGTGTTGCTAAACATGAATTCTAGTGCTCATAAAAGTGGGATCTGTATTAGTGCTAAGAATCATTATATAGAGAAGGTGTTTTTATCTTTTAATGGGTTTTCCATACAATGGGATATTCAAATATTCTATTTGACATTGTATTTAAATATAAAAAATAATTCATTTAGAGTGGGGGTTATTTTTTCCATTAGGGGAAGTTATAACTCCCTATAAATATATTAGTGGTGGATATGAAAAATCACCCCTAACATAATCGCCTAATCTTTTTAGAGATATTTTTTTATAAGAACTATGTTTTTGTGTGTGTGGGTTTTCTTCAATGTTGTAATTACACCCCCAATGATTTAACAATATAATAGTTTAGAGTAGGGTTGGGGATTCGATTTTACCCGGTTCAACTGCAAGACGCAACTGATAAACGGGGTCTAGTACCTTCTTTGGTTGGGGGGATATACTGGGAAGTGCATGGATTTTAATGGGGGGCAATGGTTTCCATAAAAAACACACAGACACACTTTAATATGATTTATATTAATATCTTATTCTTAATATAAATATTTTTTGTGTGCATGTATGAGAACATTATAAAATTTAATATGTATGTATATATATAATATGATTTATAATAATGATTATATATATAATTAAATACATATTATTTAAATATATTAATATATAAATTCACAAATATGTGCACAAAAAAATTTAAATATGATTTATATTGGTATAAAAAACACACACACACACAAACACACTACTAAAAAATCTTGAAAAACAGTGTTAAACTTTATCAGTTCTAAAAAAAGTGATGATAAAGGGAGACATTTATCAATGCTAAAAAAATAAAATAATAAAGTGCATCCTTTATCAATAGTAAAATAATCACCGTTAAAGGGAATCCTTTATTAGCATTTTTTAGCACTGATTAAGGGTTCCCTTTATAAACATTTTTAGCACCAATAAAATTTTTCCTTTATTAATTCTTTCTTAGTGTTAATAAATTGCATTATAAAAAATATAATTTATATATAATTTTTTATATATCCTTAAATATGATTTATATAACAATA
This sequence comes from Viscum album, assembly GCA_963277665.1. Classification (NCBI taxonomy): domain Eukaryota; kingdom Viridiplantae; phylum Streptophyta; class Magnoliopsida; order Santalales; family Viscaceae; genus Viscum; species Viscum album. The sequence goes on from OY728125.1 coordinate 1,428,796,632, forward strand.
TATATATATATATATTGAATATATATAGACACACATACTTATTTATAATCTTATTTTGAAACATAACAATTAAATTGAATTCCACAGAAAAAATATTACAACTATCACCCATAAAGTTAGATTCCCAACCAAACAAACAATACCCCTAAATATTGAAAGAAAATGGGAAACATTATTCCCCTCACATTTAATGAAAGAAAAATATGATAAAGAAAAGGAAACAACAAGGTCCAAAATACCATGGAGGACAGAACCAACAACTTGCTTCGAATTCTCTCTTGATTTCAAAGAAAGAATAGCCACTTGAAATTATGATTCAAAAACAAAACATCCTTCCGACCATAAGTTATGGAGAACTTCACACTTTGAAGGATAACCATAGAATTTGATATAACATGACTCCAACATACCCTAAAATACTTATGGGAGGCCGAAATTAAAACCTTTGAATATTCACAAGAAATGACCCCAATCCCAATCTTATTTGATCCTTGAATTATTGGAATTAACATTTATAAGACTAATATAAGGTAGAAACTATCAATAGGGAGAATTAGGATTTACCAAAGGAGATCTGTTACCTTTTCTTGAAAACCAGGTGGAACCCTATATATGTACACAGTTGAGCCAAATTATGTCCTCCTTGAACTTAGTGTTGAAGATCATATCATTATTTCTTTATCAGATTCCATTATTGGATACACAACATGAAAACCATATCATAATGCAAGGAATAAAATTGCATGTTAAAAATATTATTGACATCATTAAGGTCGTCTCATCATTCCATAAAAAAATCCCCACCCCTCTACCAAAACCCTACACCTAAAGAACATTTACAAATAACATAACGTTGTTTATACCCCTTTCCCAAAATGGGCATAATTTTTTTGTGAATTATGGAATTCCATTCTTGTTTTCATATTTAATTTTCATTAGTTTATTCTACTATCCTAAATTTATTTTCAATTTTTCATGCCAAAATGTTAAGATTTATTTGAAATGCTCAAATTGCTAATATTTCATATAGACTATTGTTCTGTGTGGACCTATGTGTCCTAGGATGGTCCATGCAGCCTATATTATTTTATGGATAATGGATCATAGACTATGACACTGTGGATATTCTATGTGATTATATTCCTGGCCGTTGATTATTTTTCTGTCCATTCCATTAGACCCGTCCATCTATTGTGGCTTATTGATTCACCACTAGAGTTTATGTTTTAGTTTTGATCTGTGGACTCACCTGATTAGTCATTTTGTTTGAGGGTAAGGACTATGTTAGGGGGAATTGATCACCTCATGTGTGAAATATCATTGGGTATCAATAATTATCCTCTCCTTTAGATTTTCTCTCAGTTCTCCTAGGCGAAAACTCTAGATCTCTTTCCTACATCACTTCATTAGAGCATCCATTGCAGCCTGTTTCTCTCTCTCTGGGATCATCTCATGCCCATTTATGATAGAGACAACCTCCTTCCTTGGTGGAAGACATGATACCCTTCTTAATGATCATTATAGGATTATGGAGGTGAGGAGGGGTTTAGATTCAAATGTGGTTTATACTCACCTTCCAACATAAAGAGAAAAAGACCACTAGAGTGCTACCCACTCCAGCACTATAAGTTTTGGTATTTGGTTTTATTTATTTCAAACCTTGTAAATATTTTACTTTTGTTCCTATTTTTTTGGTTATAGTTGGTTCAATTTTCCTTGTATAGTTTTTTTCTTTTGATCATTAATAAAATGTGTGTGTACCTGGTGTTGTTCTTGTCATGCACATAGGTCCCCATGGGACTGAAGCACGTAAATATCTGTGTTTCTATCCTTTCATTTTTTTCATTCATTTCTTATATTGGTTTTGTGGTTTTCTATTTCTATTTTTAATAAACCAGTGTGGTCCTTGTTTAGGTTTTTGTTTTCTATTTGTATTTGGTACACCCTTTACCCTCACAAAGTGGTATCAGATCCTATACTAGTTTCCTTTTGCTATCAATTTGTAATTCATGTTTCTACTTTACAGTTCTACTTTTTGGTTTTATTTCTATACTTTGACCTCACTTTTATATTTACACTATCTAACTTACTACATTTATTTAGATCCAATTTTCTATATTATATTTCTTAGTATTTCGTATCCCCTTGGGAAATCATTGTTTATCCAAGAGATCAACTAGTTGTTGGGGGAGTGCACTTAACATTGTACACAATAACTTGATATCTAATATTTGGATAAACATGTCAATAATGAGATATAAAACTGAGAAATTTTATGGTGATAATGAATTTAACCTATGAAGAATTAATATTTGAGCCCTTCTTGTATGACATGACCAAATTAATACCCCCAATGGGCCTAAGAAACCTATTATTACTATAATTGAGACTAGAAATCCTAATAATTAATATATAGATATACCCCATGATGTGTTAGTTAAATCACATAGCTCTTTAATTATTTCATTAGGTGATAAAGTTCCAATAGAAGTTTCTTTTTCTGCTGATATTTGGCCTAAAATAGAGAAATTGTACATGAATACTTCACTTGTTGGTAGGATTTATAAAAAACCATATTTTTTACTTTTAAAATGAAATTTTGTAGTTATATTAAAGAAAATATTGATGACTTTAACAAGGTTATATCAGATTGACACAACATTGATGTTACTATTAACGATGAATATTGGGAAATGATTCTTTTTATTTCTCTAGATAATACATAGAGAACTTTAGTCAAGACCATGATGTATGGAAAAGAATCATTGAATATTGAAGAGGTCAAGTCAACCCTTCCTTTTAAATAACTACACTCTAAACCTAGAATCACAGGTGAGGTAGAGATCTTATTCACTAGGGGAAAACCTCAATTAAAAGGGAAAAAGAAACAATTCACTAATGATAAAAGAAATAACAATAAGAACCCTAATCCTAGATCCACTTCAAAAGAAAGGCAATTCAATTATTTTAATTATGGAAAACTGGGTCATATTAATCTCAAATGTTTCCTCTGAGTGGAATTAGTCTCCTCTCCCTCTTACCCTAGGGTTCTCCTAAGTGGAAATCTGGAGGGGGGGGTGTGGGTCCTTAATGGTTCCTTCCCCCAACCCTACCTTTTTTCTCTGTCTCCTCCTCTCATTTCCATCTTCTCTCGACTCTCCTTGAGTATGCGCTCTATCTATCTAGTTTTTCCTTATCTTTGGTGCTCTATGGATGGGGACAATGTCAACTTTCATGGTGGTGTTTTTCTTCTTAGTGAAAGTTCCACATGGATGTTTTGATAGTCCCAATGAAGATTATTTACTATTGAATCCCCTGGCCTCTCAAACCCTTTTATGAACTCAAATTCCTCTATGCATCTCCATGTATGATCTAGAGTGGTAGTAAAAAAGTGGTTTTGGGATTTGTGGTTTAGCAGTTGATGGTTTTCCAGGTGTTACTCGAATTTACTTGCTCTTGTTTTTGGCTAATAGTTTTATTCTCATCGATGATGTCGACGTTTGTAGCCCTTAGCCACTCAAATACCTTATCTGACCTTAATTTCATCTTCTCCTCTATTATTAAAATTTAGACCAGGGGTAACAAATAGGTTTTGAGATGTGGTATTTGGTGGCTTATGGTATTCCTTGCGTGACCTGATTCCGTTTTCTCAAATGAAGAAAATCTAGTTCTCTTCCTCTTCGATGACGGTGAATTTCCTAGGTGCAAATGACAATGTCAATAGATATTTTTTGGTTTTTTGTATTTTTTTGGTTGTTTATGCCTCAAATTAATCAGTGGAGGTTTTTTTCTTTGTTTCTTATATGAGAGATTGATCTATTTGATGCTTGTTCATTTAAGGTTTCGATTTATGTCTCTTGTTTTGGTATTTTTCATTTCTAGTTATGGTGGTGGTCATCAGTGTTTTTCTTGACGGTGTTGTGTTGATGATGTTTTCATTTGATGTAGTGATCTCATATTGTTGATGGTGATGAAATTATGGTAATGATGGATTGTTGATGGGAATGATGGCGTGGTTGATGATGTGGCTTAGAATCTCATGGACTGAGGTGGCCGGTGGTGATAAAATCAAGGTGAATTTTCAAATTTTGGAATTTGGATCAGTTGTCCATTTTGAATTTTTAATTAGGATTATCTATTGATGGTTTTGAATTTTGGGTTGTGCGGTTCCCATTTAACCTTATAGTGGAATTTTTAGAATTCAAAAAAAAAAATGGATTGGTGTGTTTGTGAGTGTTATGCCCGAATGTAGGAAAATCAAACATGAGTTAGAGTCTAAATAGCCCACTGACAAGTTCCTCTTAGTTGACTCCAGATATAACACTACTAAAGTTATTAATGTATCCATCCATGCACTCAATAAAGAGTGGGTCTTAGACTCATGTTGTTCCTTTCATATGTTTTCCTTTAGAGATTCATTTCAATATTTGGTTGAAAGGATAGAAGAAGATGTCCTCTTAGGTGATAATAAAAGGTGTAAGGTTGAGGGAAGAGATTCTATTTTGATAAAACTAGATGACTATTACATCATCACTTTACTTGATGCAAGGTGGGTTCCCAACCTTCATAGAAACCTGATTTCTTTAGGGATCTTAAACCAAAAGGGGTTTTCTTTAAGTCAGAAATAGGTTGTCTTAAAATCTATACAGGCTATAGAACCATTATTAAAGGGTATTTAATCAATTGGATGTATGTATTGAATGGAAATACCCATTCAAGGTAGTTGGGTAGTGTCTATAATACCAACACTGATAATGCTATTCTTTGACATAGGATATTGTGGCATATTATCTCCAAAGACCTAGAAGAACTCAATAATTAGGGGATTTTGAGTGACATCACACCATCTAATATTCCATTTTTTAAAGATTGTATAATGGGAAAGTCCAAGAAATTTACCTTTAGTAGGTCTATCTTTAGAGAAACCACCCCATTAGAATATATCAATTTTGATATTTGGGGACTAGCTAGGACTACCTCCCATGGTGGAGGCTCCTACTTTGTCACTTTTATAGATGAATTATCTAGAAATGTTTGGATTTATATTCTTAAAAATAAATCTGATGTTTTCCAACCTTTTAAAAAATAAAAAATTTTGGTTGAAAACCAAATTGGGAAGAAAATAAAAACCATGAGAACTGATAATGGTATTTAATACTTATACACTGAATTTATTCAGTTTTGTGAATCAGAGAGAATTAAAAGTCATAGAACTATTAGGGAAACTCCCCAACAAAATGGACTATAAAAAATGATGAATAAGACCATCTTAGAAAGAGTTCAAAGCATGATTGCATGCTTAGGTCTTCCCAAATCCTTTTGGGAAGAGGTTATCATCACTATTGTTTACCTAATAAATATGTCCCCTTCCTCTTTCAATCAATTCAAAACACCTAAATAATTGTGGAATGGTATGCCTCCTTCCTATACCCACTTAAAAATCTTTGATTGTACAACTTATGCAGATGTCAAAACATATAAATTAAAACCAAGAGCTCTAAAATGAATCTTTGTTGGGTATCTCAAGGGTGTCAATGGGTATAAACTATGGGTGGGTATAATTGGTTACCAAAAGTTCATAATAAGTAAGGATGTTGTTTTTGTTGAGTCTTCCTCTCCTAAAACTAAGTCTGCCACATCTGGTAGAACTAAACCCGCCTTAGAACATGATGATGAAGATGAGCCTCCATCTAATTTTGTGGCTGTTGTCTAGCCTACTCCATCCCCACCACAACCAACTATTGGGGATGATTCTGAATCTTCTCCTAGTTCAAATTCATAATCTGAACACCCTACCACCAATAGGAATTAACAATTAACCTGATATAGAAAAAGGCATGTCTCTAGACCTTTTTCTGAGTTCATCCAATATGATACAACTTCCTATGCTTTTAATGTGGCCCAGAATCTTATATATGATGAACCTCAAACTTATAAGCAAGCCCTGAATGAAAAATACTCAAAGAAGTGGGTCTTTTCCACAGATGAAGAAATGAACTCTCTAAAAAATCACATTTGGTCTATTGTTAATAAAACACCCAATGAAAAGTTCATTGGTTGTAGGTGAATTTATATGAGAAAATAATATGACACTAAGGGAAAAAATATTAAATACAAAGTAAGAATAGTTTCTAAGGGTTTTATTCAAAGAGAAGGTATTGATTAAACTAAAATATTTTCCCTATTTTTAAGAATTCTTCCATTAGGATTTTACTTTCCATTTCTACCTATAATGATCTACACATTGAACAAATGGATGTTAAAACTACATTCTTACATGGTTATTTAAAAGAGAAACTCTATATGAAACCTCCTGATGGTTATTCTAATCAATTTAAACTAAATCAAGTCTAACTTCTGAATAAATCATTACATGGATTGAAATATTCCTATAGGCAGTGGTATATGAAATTTGATTCATTCATGTTAGATGAAGAATTTTTAAGGATTAAATATGATGAATGTGTTTTTTAAATCAACTCAAACTTATATGATTTACCTACTGATTTATGTCGATGACATGCTTATCATTTTTAAAAACACGAGTTTAATCATTGATGTAAAATCCCAGTTAAAAGGAAATTTTGAAATGAAAGACTTAGGTGCATCCAAGAAAATCTTATGTGTTGAAACCATTAGATACAGAACAAATAAATTTCTTTACTTATCTCAGCATGCTTATATTTTAAATATTTTTAAGAGATACATGTTTTAATCTCTCAAAACTATTAATGTACCTCTTGGAAAACACTTTAAAATTTCTGTAACACTAGAACCTACTATTTTAGATAGTATTGATTTTATGTCTAAAATTAATTATGCTAATATTATTGGTAGCATTATGTACTCTATGATTTTCACCAAGACTGATATTGACTATGAAATATGTACCCTTAACAGATTTATAGATTCACCTGGGAATCTATATTGGCATGACCTTAAGTGTATTTTAAGATACCTCTATTTTAGTTAAAATGTTTTATTATGTTATGGTAGAAACATGGATACTGTTGAAATTATTTTTAGCTATATTTATGCTAACAATGATAGAAATATTGACACCCATAAGTCCTTAAATGGTTATGTGTTAATTACTTGAAGTGGTTCCATTTCTCGGAAATAAAATATGAAAACTGTGGTTTCTATTTCAACCAAAGAATCTGAGTACATTGCCTTGACTGAGGCATTTATATAATCCATATGGATTAAAGGCATTTTTTCTGAACTCAATATTTTAAATTCTTCAATTTTTATTTATTCAGATAGATAGTACACACTTCATTTGTCAAAAAACTTAGCATTCCATGGTAAATATAAGTATATTGACATTAAATTTTATTTTATTAGTGATATTATAGAATCAGGAACTATGTGTGTCAATATGATACACACTAATATAAACCCAACTGATAGTTTGACTAAATATACAGTATTATATAAGTTTAAATTCTCTTTAGATATGTTAAACTTGGTTACTATTCTATAACCATAGGTTCAAGAATTTCAATTGAAAATGGTGGATATTTTTAAATTCTATCATTCTATTCTTATTTTTATATTGAATTTTCCTTAGTTTATTCTTCCATACTAAATCGATTCACAATTATGAATGAAAAAATGTTAAGATTTATTTTAACTGATCAAATTTTTAATATTGGATACGGGATGCTGTTTTGCATGGCCCTATGTCGCCTGGGTTGGTCTATGTGGCATATCTTTTGTTGTGGCCTATTATATAAAACATGTGACACTATGATTATACTCTATATTTGTATTCCCAACCATTGATTATTTTGTCATCCATTCCATTTGATTTTTCCATATGTTGTGTCTTATTGGTTCGCTGTTGGAATATTTTTTTTGGATATGATTCGTGGCCTCACCATATTGGTCATGTTTTTTGATGGGTAGGCTAATTTTAGTGGTAATTAATCACCCCATATGAAACATCTTTTTGGGTATTGATCATTCTACTCTCCTCTGGATTTGATCTCGATTATCCCAGGTGAAAACCCAAGCTCACCTTCCTACTTTACTTCATCAGAGCATCCATTATGGTATGTTTCTCTCTCTTTGGGATCATATCATGCCCATATTTGGTGAAGACAACACCCTTCCTTGGTGGAATATGTGTAACCATTCTTAGTGATCATTCCAAGAGCACAGAGGTGAGTAAGAGTTTGGATCTAGACGTGATTTTTACATAGCTTCTAGGTTGAAGAGAACATGACCACTGGAGTTCTACCCACTATAGCACTATAATTTTTAGTATTCAGTTTCATTTATTTAATTTTTTTTAAATATTTTACTTTTGTTATTTTTTCTTTGGTTCTTGTTGGTTCGGTTCACCTTTTAGTGTTTTTTTCTTTTGAGCATTAATAAAATGTGTGTGTACCAAGTGGTGTTCTTACCATGCATGTAGGTCCCCACAAGACCAAAGCACGTAAATATCTGTGTTTCTATTCATTTTTTTCTTTTCTTTCATTTCTTGTATTGGTTATGTGGTTTTTGATTTCTACTAGCAATAAACCAGTTCGGTACTTGTTTGGGTTTTGGTGTTCTATTTATATTTTGTATACCCTTTCCCCTCACAGTTTTCGACATCAAGTGATACTTTGCAAGAAGATCTTTTCTAGGAATAATATCACAACCAAACTACCAACAAAAAATCTTTTTCTTATGCGATATATATAAAAATCTTCCTAATATTATTATAGTAGGAGTTATCAAGGAAATAAATTTTACCCATCATGTATCTATATCTAGACCGAATAGAATAGTACCCTGATACCTCTTTGGACCATCATAGTTGATCACCCACAATGCTTGAAACCAACGAGATATTAAGAATCAATCTCTAATCAAGAATATTAAACCATATTTTAATTTTCTCTGAATCCCTTTCTCTCAATCCATCCCTAAAAATCTATTTAAATATAGAATTTTTGAATCCAACAATAGTTTGTGATCTGGGCATAAGCTGACATCCATTCCACAACCATGGATCTTTCTAAATCCTTACCATATCACCTAAAGTAATATTCTAATACAAACAATGGTAAAGAACATGTTTCAACTCCCAAACCCTATGCTAGAAAAATCCAGGTCTAGGGCCCAAGCTTGAGTGAAAGAATGATATGGAGGGTGATTCTTGGTTTGAAAAATATTTTTAAAAATGGGCTTAGAGTTTTTCAGGATCCTCCATCCCCATTTAGCCAAAGATGAATCATTAAATCATTTTAAATTCTATAATCCTAAACTGCTTCTGGATTTAGGTAAACAAAATTCTTCCCAAGAAATACCATGCATTGTACTATGCCCATCCTAAGGACCCCACGAAAACCATTAAAAAGAAGTATGGGGATGATTGATAATAGACTTAAGAATCTTGAATAAAGACATAACACACTAGGGAATATATTGTGCCACAAAGTTTTTAGAGAACACAATTCCCACCCATAGAGATACTCCAGCCAGAACAAACTTGAATTTTTTTATCAATATTATCTTTGAAAGCCACACAAATCTCCCTTTTAGATCTCCCAAATATTGTAGGGAGACAAAAATATTTTGTTATTCTTCTCCACCAACTCAATCATAGAAAAGTGATGAATCAACGCCTTCTTCTTATCATGAACTCCACAACTGACACTACCATAGATTCAGCTTTAGCCAACACAGCCATTTATTAGCACTAAAAAAAGAACTAATAAAGGGGACACTTTTATCAGCATGAAAAAAAGTGTTGATAAAAGAACATTTTATCAGCGCTTTTTTAGCTTTGATAAAAAGTATGCATTTTATCAATTCTAATTTTTTTTTAATACTGATAAAATCTATATTCTATTAAAAAGTTATATATCATTAAAAATAATATATTAATATATTAATATATTTATATTGATATAAATATAATATATTTTTTAAAATATGATTTAGATCTAGATAAATACACATTTACACTTAATATATAAGATATTTAGTGAAAATGGATTATAAAACAATTAAAAAATATATTTAATTAATAATTCTCTAATTATTATAAAGTAATAGTCATTTAATAATAATTGGAAGACAAAAAAATAAAATTAATTAATGAATGGTTAAAGATAAGTTGAAAACATGATTTGAACTTTAAATGATCATATCTTTAGTTTTAGGTGTCTGTTTAGGCTTTACCACATATTAAATCAAAGTCAGCAAAGAGATCAACACCCTAATGAACCTAAGGCATCCCAAGTCATGTTTTTAGAGCCCAAAAGGCCTAAAAGATCTTCAAAATTGAGTTTTTAGTTGAGGTATACAATTTTCTAAGAATTCGATCATCATTCAGCTTTGTTTAAGAAATTATTTTTTTCCCATTTTCAATGGGGAATTAATTTATTCTCTAGGATTACATTCATATAGATATTATGATTTTTAAATTTTACCATTTTTCATAATGTAGTTTTATTTAAAATTAAATTTATACGCATATATACATATTTTTATATATTCACACATAGAAATTTAATTTCATAAATAAATATGTAAAAATATTTACATACAAAATACCTTTATATATATATAAATCACATCTAAATAATAATAATATTAATTTTATTTAAAATAAAAATGTATGAATATTTATATTCCTATAAAATGTATATATAATGTATATATATATATAAATATACTTTTGTGTGTGTATTAAGAAACTAATATATATTATCTATATATTCTAATATATTTATATAAATATTAGTATATAATATATGTAAATAAATATAAATTTTTATATTATATTTATAGACACACACACACATATATATGTATGTATGTATGTATTTATGTGTTTAAATTTTTTTATATAAATATATATCTAAATATATGGATAATTTTTTTACTGAAATATATATAAATATATAGATATATCATAAAATACAGAACAAAACAATATATGAGAGTGGAAAAGGTGAAAATTCATGAGGGGGTCTCAAGTTCGAAACTCGTAGGAGGTGGGGCTGTGTACAGGAGGTGTTAGCACTGTTAAAGGGGTGGTGGTCAGGGAGCGGGCTTTAAGAATTGATAAAAGGGGGTCCTACCACTATTAAAAAGGTATACCTTTGAAAAAAATGATTTTAATTTTTTTTTGACTTTTATCAGTATTTTTTGTCACTGATAAAAGGGATCATCCTTTTAAGGGAATTAGATTTACAACACTTTTTTAGCACTGATAAAAGTGATTTCTAGTGCTTTTAAAAGTGATTTCTGTTGTAGTTTGAATGACATTTCAAATTTAGATAAATTCACTAGTTGATCTGAGGCCTTTTCAAAGTATTTAATAGTGCTTAATATCATATTACATTCCTAGAAGTAGGCCTTGAAAAAAGGAGGCAATCATCAAAAAAGAACCAATGAGATATGGGAGGACACTAGCGACAAACCTGGGCACCATGAATAAAACCCTTTTATGAAGTTGAAAAAACATGTCATAAGAAAACATATGCAATAAGAAAAAAATATATGGGGAGATAGGATCACCTTGTCTCACCTCACGAGATGGGAGGAAGCCTTCAAAATATTGTTAGTTCACCCTGATCCTGAAAGATACAGGCATTCAAACACTTAATAATAATAGTAATCCACTTGGAACAAAACCCCAACACTACTACAAAATAAGGTTTTATTAACAATAAAAGGCCTTTATTAGCACTAAAAAAGAACTGATAATTGATACATTATTAAAGGGGGTCCCTTTTATCAGTGCTAAAAAAACCATTGATAAATAACCCTTTTATCACTGCTAAAAAAAGCGTTGATAAAAGTTAAAAAAATTAATAAAAAATATAAAAATCAGAGGGGGTCTTTAACAACCCTTAACCCCCTTAAACAACGCTATTGAAGCACCCCGCCCGCATGCCTTACCACCCCCGCATGCCCCAACTCTTTAACAGCAGTTTCACCCCCTTCACTAACACTCACACGCGCCTCTTCCTCCCCCAAGATTCGAACTCGAGACCTCTCCCTTACGCGCCTAGACACTTTACCACTTCTTCATGTTGCTTTTCTCTTCATTTAATGCTATAATTATTTATTTATATATATATATTTAGTTATATTTATTCATATATTAATATATATTTAACATATATATATTTATATTAATATATATATAGTTATATTAATATATATAGTTATATTAATATATATATATATATATTTATTTGTATATTAAGATATATATATATATTAATATATATATACATATATAGTTATATTTATATATTTATTCGTATATTAATATATATTTATATCTATTTATTTATATATTTTTAGTTATATCTTTATCCATATATTTATTTGTATATTAATATATATTTATAAGGTCAGTTTTGAATACATTTATAAAATATGTTTTTTGTGTGTGTTTATAAATAAATAAATAAATACATTTATACAACATACATAGACACACACATATTTATATTATATATGTGTATCTATAAGTATAATATTACATATTTATATTTATTTAAAAATATTATATATTAATATGTATATACATATGTTTAGAATATATAGATAATATATATCAGTTTTTTAATATAGACACACACAAATACACACACACAAAAATTATATAGGTATATAAATATTCATATATTTGTATTTTAAATAAAATATATATTATTTTTTTATTTATATAAGGCTTATATATTGAGAAATATATTTTATATGTAAATATGTTTAATTATTTATTTATAAAATTAATTTTTTTAAGTGTGAATATATAAAAAAATATGTATATATTGTTATATATTTGATTATAAATAAAAATACATTATAAAAAATGATAAAATTTCAAATCCTTAATACCAATATAAATATAAACCCTCAGAATAAATTCATTACTCACTGAAAAAATAAAAAAACACCCACTTAAATGAGGCTGAAATTCTATAGAATGTTAAAAAATTTGGTTATCCTGACTAAAAACTCAGTTTTAGAGACATTTTGGGACTTATTTGGCCTAAAAAAAATGCAACATAAGGTTAATTTATATTTCCAGAATGTAGATCTCATCACATGATTCGATTTGATATGTGGTAGAGCTCAAACGGACACCTAGATCAAAAGTTATGGTCATTTGAAGTTTGAGTTACGTTTTCAATTTATTTTATATCTTTTATTATTTTTTTTGATTTTTTATGTCTTAAAATTGTTACTAAATGATTATTAATTAATTATAATTAGTAAATTATTAATAAATAATATTTTTAAATATTTTATAATCCATTTTCACTAAATATCTTATATATTAAGTGCAAATGTCTATTTATACTTATCTAAAACATATTTAAAAAAATATATATTATATTTATATCAATATAAATATATTTATATATTAATATATTAATATATTATTTTTAATGAAATATAATTTTTTTAAATACACCCTTTATCAGCGCTAGTAAAAAAAGAACAGATAAAGACCCCCTTTATCAACGCTACTAAAAAGAGCGATGATAAAGGGGACCCCTTTAATAGTGTTAATAAAGGGATCCCCTTTAACATCATTGATAAAGGTGGTACCATAAAAGAAGTAATGATAAAGGGGCAATTTTAATAAAACTTTTTTAATTCTTTTAAAAATTCCATTTATCAGTGTTTTTTTAGCACTGATAAATGTACCCCCTTTATCAGTGTTTTTTTAGCACTGTTAAAGGGTAGCATTGCAAAAACTTGTTTTTGTGGTAGTACAATCTGGTAGGCATGAATTAAAGGAAGTACCATTCAACTCTATCAAAGGCCTTAGTTATATCTAACTTCAGGGCCCTAATTAGCCTCCTTTAAAATGATTGATTTTTCATGGATGAAACCCTTCAAGAGCAATAATGGCATTATCCATTATCAATTGCTTAAAGAGAAAACACTGTTTTTTTCTAGAATAATAGTGATGTGGGTGTATTTTGATACAATTATGCCCCATATTTTATTTTAATTAATTATGTTTTAGTTGATAAAATCACGTTTTTATTTAATACTTTAGAATTGTTGTTTAATTTAATAAAAACTATTAATTTTATGTTAAAATATGTTTTTAATTGGTCATTTATTATTTTATGGTTTATTTAAAGTTTAATGACTTTATTTTCATTTTTAAATTTATATTTAACTATGTTTACTTATTTTATATTTATCTTATTTTACTTCATTTCAATTTTATATAATATTATTTGTGTTTAATGTTATTTTTATTTAATTTATGTTTTTATAATTAAAAACATAATATGTGTCCATCTTTGAGATTGCTTTATTTAATTTTTAAGTTTATTTAAAAATTGTTTTTTGATTTGTTTTTCATTTATTTAAATTATAATATTTGTCCACCGCTCTGGCAAAGGATGGTGGAGAGGGAGGTGTCAGTGTGGGGGATAAGACCGTACCACCCTGACCTTGTGCTCCATTGACCATGAAAATAGGTAGCACGTCTCAGACTCCACCTCTCATAGCAGCTGCTCTGGCACATTATGGCCGGTGAGCTTGAATGCACCCCATGTCTCGCAAGCCTCTCCCACACGTCTCATGGCATGTGTGGGAGTGTGGCACCGCTGAGAGGGGGCGTCTAAGTTCAGTGAAAGATACGTGCTGGCCATTTATTTTATGTACTGACAGGCGATTGGGAGAGGGTTATTTTAACTTTAGGAATATATTTATAGTTGTTCGATTTATTGAAACATAATAAAAAACAATAAATTACTGATAAAAGGAATTAAAAAAAATTATTAACTAGTCCTCTTGTCGACGATGATTTTTTTAAAATCATTTTTTATTTTTTTTATTAAAACAAATAGGGTTGGGTATTTTTTCAAAAAAGGGTTGGGAGAGGCTTGAACTTCATTCATGATTATTATTTCGAGAGAGGTGTGAATGCGGTTCATACCTCTTTGTATATATATAAACTAATGAAGATATGGTCTTTAAAAACACACACTCAGTATTAAAAAAATACTAATAAAAGTCAAAAAATTTAATTTTTTAAAAGAAATTTTTTTCTTCAAATTCAGAGGGCAGACCAACCCCTTTTATCAAGGCCCAACCCCACACCTTTAACACCACTTGTCTCACCTCCCACCCCCTTGAACAGGGCTAGTAAGTCCACCACCACTTTAACAACCCTACACATCTGCCTCACCCACTCACGCGCACCCCTGCCTTTGGTGGGTTTTGAACTTGAGAACCCCTCTCATAATCACACACCTTTACCACTCACATATATTGTTTTATTGTTTATTTTAGATATATATATATTTATATAAATTTCCTTACATTTTTTTATCTATATATATTAATATATGTATTTAAATACATATATAAAATATGTTTTGTGTGTGTATGTGTGTTTATAAATAAATACATAAATATATACATACATACATATATTTATGGGGGAATGAAAGGGTGGGGGGACCAAAAGTCACCCTAATACTGAAGGAGGACCTCCCACAGTTCTATGAACAATGTTTTTCACTGTTCATAGAACTAGCCATAGTCCTTTGGTATTAGGGAGGACTTTTGGTCCCTCTTTGTCATTTCCAGTATATTTATATATATGTGTGCATCTATAAATAAAATTACACATGTTTATATTTATTTCCATATATTATATATTAATATTTATATACATATATTAGAATATATAAATAAATATATATTTGTTTTTCAATACTCACACACAAATATATAAATATAAACATCATATATAGATTAATTTTATAAGTATATAAATATTCATAAATTTTTATTTTAAATAAAATTGATTTTATTTTTTATTTAGATAAGGTTTATATATTGAGAAATATATTTTATATGTAAATATGTTTAATTATTTATTTATAAAATTAATTTTTTATGTGTGAATATATAAAAAAATATGTATATATTGTTATATATTTGATTATTAATAATTGTAAATTATGAAAAGTGATAAAATTTCAAATTCATAATATTAATATTAATATAATCTCTAGGAATAATTTCATTCCTCACAGATAAGGGGGAAAATAACACTTTAAACGAGGTTGAAAATCCATTGAATGATAAAAAATTTCAGTACCCCGACTAAAAACTCAGTTTTGGAAGATTTATGAACCTTTTTGTGGGTCAAAAAACAATACAAAATTTATAGAGACTACTCCAAGCCTCTACGATGTAGAGCTCATCACAAGCTTTAATTTGATATGTGGTATAGCCCAAATGGACACTCAGATCAAAAGTTACGATCTTTTGAAGTTTGAGTTACGTTTTTAACTTATTTTAGATCTTTTATTAATTTTTTGATTTTTGATTTTCAAATTTTTATTAATTGAATACTACACAATAATAATTAGAAAATTATTAATTAAAAATATTTTTTAAATTATTTTATAAGCCACTTTAACTATATATCTTATATAATAAGTGAAAATTCTTATTTAGTCTTATCTAAAACAAATTTTAAAAACATATATTATATTTATATCAATATAAATATATTTTAATATTAACATATTATTTTTAATACATTTTTTGAAATCTATACTTTACCAGCACTACTAAAAAAGTACTAATAACCCCCCTTATCAGCACTACTAAAAAAACATTGATAAAGGGGGTCTCTTTAACAACACTAAAAAAATTGTTGATAAATGGGGTACCTTTATCAATGCTAAAAAAACTACAATAAAATAGCACTTTGGACAATGTTTTTTAGCATTAATAAATGTACCCCCTTTATCAGTGTTTTTTTAGCGCTGATAAAGAGTGGCACTGTGTAAATCTATTTCTATGGCAGTGAGATATTTATTATTATTAATATGATATAATCTTTATTATTAATATTAATTATTTATAATGTTTTGTTATTTTTTATTGATATAAAATATTACCAATTTGTTGATAAATAATATATTTATCAATAATTAATTGTTTTAATTATTATTAGTTAATATTATATTATTATATAATTAATTAAAAATAGATTATTATGTTATTAATATAATTAATAACATTATAACTAGTATTTTGTGTAGAATAATGTAAATAAAAAAATTGTATTTAAAAAAATATTTACATAATTAATAATTATATTATTTTTAATATATTATGTTTTATTATTAAATAATTACTTAAATAAGAAATAAGATGATATTTATTATTATATTAATTATACTATAGAATTTAAAATAACAATAATATTAATATTTACTAATTAATTTAACTTTATTATTTATTATATTAATACTTAGAATTATATTCTATATTCTATATAATAAACAACCATTTTAAATTAATTATTAAATATTAATAATGTTTAATGAATTCAATATAATAATATTATTAACATTTAATAATTTTTTAATCATATTATTTACTATACATAATATGGATAATAATACTAAGTATAACAAATAGTAATTATTAGTATTTACAATGTAGGAATTAATATGCCACTTCAGTGGTGGCGTATTGGTGAAGGTGAGGAGCATACCAACACCATTTTTTGGGAGGTGCAGGGTTTGATTCTTAGGAGTCTGCTCTTGGGTGAATTTCTCCTTCCCCCAAGATCCACTCGTCTTGCTGGGTCACTCAGTCCCTAACCGGGTGGGTGAAATGAGGTGCAACCCATCCGTGCCGACAGATTTCTTTACCGACCCATCATCACCCAGGTTGTTCCCCTTCGGGACGCTCTTCCATCTTGATTGGTAATGAATCCTTACTAACTGGGGCTCTCTCCATAGTTATCTCTTGGGGAGGGGGGTTCCATTGTGTGGAGGGTCTGAAAATGACACATCTGGGGATTCATTTTCGAAGAAAGATTGTAATTATTAATATTGATGTTTCTTATTTGCCAAAAATAATTTTTATGAATTTACAATTATACCAATTAATTGATTTATGAAAAATTTTGTAATATATTAGTATGTTTTTAAAAAAAGTATAAATAATAATTTCAAAAACATTGAACATTTATCACCAATCTAATCTACATCTGTGACCTGGATGCTCCTTTATTCCACAACCAGGTGTATATATGATGCATCCACATCATGTCTATCTACGTCTCTGATCTGGAATATACTGCTCCTATATATCATTGCTGGCATGCGCCTCTGCGTCATCTTGTGTTGAAGACGATGGATGTATAGTTTCACCGTCTATACCCTGTCCTGCCTCTAAGGATAGTGGTCGCTGGCTAGAACTATAGCCAACATATGAACAAGATGGCTAATGTGATGCTGATGAATGTGAATTAGAGGCTAATAAAGTATGCATCACAGACCAGTCAGTGTCCATCTATTCAAAAAAACCCGACATGCTAACATCCCCTATTTGCGCCTGTGCCTCTAGCTGTGGTTGTGGATCATATACAGCAGGAGATGGAGGAGTATATGGATGAAAGTGATGAACACCCTTCTCCCGTGCCACATCTATATCCATAACAGGGTCGTCACCCCTAGCACATCTATATCAAGATCAGATTCCTCAGCATCACATGGTAAATCAAAGAAAATACCATGATAAATATTGTTCATGAGAGGAACCAACTCTGTCATAGCTTTATGAAAACATACCGGGTCAAATGCATCTCCCTCTACTGGATCAGTTATGTGAATGAGATGGGTGATATGAGAATCCTGAGAAAAAAAATTATACTGTTAATTAATGTTAATAAATAATCTGTTCAATAGTGGAAGGAATAATTATTACTAAGTCATGATAGCCCTATCTTTGTCGCATAAGAAATATGACTGGGGACATGCGGTACTAGGGAACATAATCTAGCTAATCTAATAAATGCATACATAATGTGCCTACCCCTCATAATCAAGACTCATATCGTTTTTCCCACAGGTCAAAATATCCTGCATGATACTTCCTCCAATCAAAGTCTCACTTCCCTGACATCCTTAGGGAATGAAGTGAAGGTAACTGACTTGGTGATACAAGAATGGGCTGATAGAATCTAAACTACCTCATAACCCTATCAGTCTGATGCCACTCAACAATATGAAAATAAATCAAAGGAATGATGTAGGAGACGACAAAAAGAATCTTTATACAATACAGTGGAAGAATCTGGATGATATCCATAGTATATAGAATACATGAAATCTAAAAAAATGAATAATCAATTAATAAATGAAGACATGTAAAATAAAAAATAATGATTTAACTATATAAATAATAACCAATTACGTCTTCTGGTTGAAGACTGTCCAACATAAGTCTGTAAGCATGAAAATCATATCTGGATGTATCTGAATGTTGATTTTCCTGAATCCACAGGTAGATAACATTGTTATAGTTATATTTCATAATATAAAGTTCTACATATGATTTAGAAATTAAAAGGAAGGAATAACATACCATCATCCATGTGGAGACTTTACTACTATATTCGTAGGCAATAATGCATGAGCATGTGAAGCTAAATGAGGGATGTGCTCCCATATCCACATCCGTATAAGAATAACACATCCTATGATCCGCATCTTATTAATGAGACATGCACTGTATAGTGACCTATATGTATATGTGAGTCAGGAAGACCCCCAGGTATACCATCCTTCCTAGTCTAATTCCTCCAATAAAGGTAAATACATCAAATATACAAATGTAGTAGAATGATCAATGAATACCATGCCACCAATCAGCCTCAAAATGTATGAAAATGAAAATCACAACACAATGATCTCACCAAAATCATATACTAGATGATTGAAGTGATGGTCTATCCATGATATTCATAATATACAATCAATGACGGACCTTCTATCATCATGGATCTCAATTCACAGTGATCTGTGAACCAACTCAAACCAATCTGTTTCGACTCGGCCTTTCACAACCACACCATCGATGGGGAGACCCAACCTAATGGACACATCATTGAGTGTAATAGTCATATCCGCTATGTAAAATGGAATGTATGTGTCTCTGGCCTCCATATCTATATGATTTCAATAATTATCTGATGATTGACAAATGTGAAGACACACATTGCTACGCAATAGAACCCAACACAATGAAGATGAGGGATGACAACGAGAGTTGGTATAACATGATGAAAATGATGAGATCCACATACACACAAAGTAGGAAATGTAAGTCCCTATAAAACCATCCATGAAACATTCCTATCCTAAAATGTGATCAAAGGAGTACCTTCCATCTGTACATTTGATATCATCATTACTTTTTTATAGTTAATTCAATAAAATTTGTAAACTATATTTTAAAAAACTACAACAAGCAAAATATGGTAGACAATTAGCTTGTATAATTCATCATTATGATGAAAATTTATGTAAAAAAATATATGTGACTGATGTTGTTGGTTTAGTCTATCAATTTCTTGTTTTATTAACCTCTAATGAAGTTCAATTTATTCAAAATATTTTTATGTAATTATTCCATGATGGAAAACCTACATAGAACATGTGAATGCATGATATATTCAATTGATCATATGAATTGATGGAAATATTTAAAGACAATTAATTTATTGTGTGAACCTATTTTTATCCATTTTCTTTGTCAGTTTTTTATTTTAATAGGTATAGTATCACAAAATTCTTTCTGATTGAATCCAGAAATAAAACAAACCAGAGTTGAAACAGGTTAGAAATAGAGAAAGTTAGAAATAAAAGGATTAAATAATGAAACATATACATATGTAAAAAATATAAAAATTCATGATAAAATACATAGAATCAATCATGGATGGTGGGAAGTGGAGCTATATCTCACCACTTGGTGATATCTCTTACAAGTATGCTCTTCTACATGAAAAATGCTGCATTATAGTCCCCTAACCATTTCTGAGGCTAATCCATATCATTTCTAATTTGATTTTACTTTGGTATTCCCTGGGGGTGAAACCTGGAAATATCAAGATAATAATTTAAAAATGAAAAAAATAATAAAAATAATAAATGAAAAAAAAATTATGAAACTTGGAAATATCAGGGATGACAATCCACTGATCAGCAGACAGGGTGATAGAATGAAAGTTACAAACAGATATCCAAGATGCACTATAATAGTTTACCAAAGTGCTCACATGATAAACTTGGTCAACATAAGGCTCCCATGATATGTTCATCAATGCAAAAGCTTCAAAAACACATGCACAAAGATATCTCAATTCATGGAGGTTGCTGCAATCATAGTACCTATTATCCAACATGACCACCAGCACTCAACCACTATTGCATGTAAATCGGTCATAGAACTCACTAACCTGAAATCCTTTTTTACCTTATCAAAGGTTTGAACGTGCAATATTGATGCATCTTGTAGTATTTGATCAATGGAACTTTGGAAATGTTGTATAAAACACATTACATTTTTCATCCTCTGATAGGTTTGTTGGGAGCATTCAACAAAGTACTTCATGCATCTATAAAATGAATATTTCACTAACGATATGATCAATAGTTTTCACACACCCTTGAGGACCCCATTTATTTAATCTACTATATTAGTGGTCATATGGCCATATCTTCTACCACTATCATATGATAATGACCATTTATCCTTTGAAATCTACATCATATAATCATACACATCTTCATTATCCATTTGAATTTCTTGAAGATATTGATCAAACCTTTATTGTTGGGGCCTGTATGCTGAAACCATAAGAGAATAATGTATTTAAAAGGATATTAAATTTTCTTTCAAAAAATTAAGTTTATAAAAACATACCCAACTTGATAACCACCTTCTTTATTTCCTGATGTTTGAAATGATTATGGATATTAATTGAAATATGTATACTAAATTATCAATGATAAAAATTTAGTTCTCTCCATGAAATTCCATCACTATTAACAACCTCTATAATCACTGGATGATGATCACATATCAGACAAACTCCCTGGTTTTGTGTGACATGGATGCACATACATGCCAAAAACTAACTCTAGGATTCAAAATTTTCCTTTTTAATAATAGAGAATTAAAATTGTAGAGGAGAAATATTACCATCATGTGTGGCAGAAATAATTATAACACTAGTATACTTTCCATAAAGTAAAGTGACGTGAACCTGAATGAATTGTTTACAATAGGGAAAAGAAGTGGTACACGTATTGAATGCCCAAAACATTCTATTTAACTTCACTATTTATTGATTAAATTAGTTATTGGGGGGGGATATACTCAACAATTTCCAAATGATAAATACTCTTATTGTCAAGAGACAAAAATTCCATAAATTGTGACAATATTACATATGATTCATCCCAATCACCATACACTTTTACAATTGCTGTTTTTTTCATTCTAAGATTTATCATACAAAATCTTATTGTTAAATAACTATTGTATTCATTATTGAACAAGGGACAAGGGAAAATCCCAACACATTCTTATCATCTCTATAATAACAGTTGATATAAAATATTTATCAAGTGAAGAGTGATCCTGCAACAAGATTGGATGTACGTAAGTGTGTGGGCCTTCTAATTTGGGCATCTTTCAACATGTAAAAAATTTATCATATATTTCCCTTAATCATAATTTACATTCTATCCCATATTTTTCACGCCAAATGAGATATTTTTCCTTCTTCGACTCATCAACAAAAAATAAGAAATTTTATTCTATGTGGTATTGTTTTATCACAATTCCCTAGAAAATTTACTTTCAAAATCATGCCTAACATAAATAGTATTATCAACTGATATAGATATATTACCTATAATTATACAGAATTCAGTAGCTAGTGTAATGATATCTGAATCAAAATATTTTTCACATAACATTTCTTCGACTAAGGAAGTTAATAATGTAGGATGATTACCACTAACTAGTTGATTCCTATCTATCAAAGGAACCTCATAAGGTTCATTCCCTACATCACCCTCACCCTAATTATTTTCTAATTCCTCAAAAAATACTTCCTCATCAGATAAACTATCATTTAATATATCTATAGTACACATAGAGATACCCCCTATAATTCCTTCCAAATTCTGATAATATTATTCATAATTTTTTCCTATCATAAGAGTCATATAAATAGGTAATGAATGAGAGTGATGTGAAGGACCAACTTCTATAGATCTCATAAAACATAATTCTGTAGCAGCAGGTTACACCACACCAATATAATAATTCACCACATATATTTACATTAGAAAATCACTATACTATTTCTTGAATAAAAATGGTGCATCCATCCAATCCTCCTCATAGATCAGAAGAAACTCAGTGTGCCATTGATTATAAAGGTATAAATCAATAATTAATTCTCAATATCTATTGGAAATGGTAAAATTGGTGAAATAAATCATGTATTTAAATGCATATATAAAGGATGATTGTTTTTCAATTTGTGGGATTAACATCACACCATTATATAAATATCTCATGGGATTAAGGGGTACCTTTCCTCCAAGACCAAAATATCTCCTAGCCACAAGCTCTTATGAATTGTGTTATTCACCACTGAATCCTATAATGGTCCCTATATGAACCAAAAAATCCCTTTATCATAGGCTCTTACACATTGTGTTATTCACGACAGTATTCCAAAAGGATTACTTCAGATTTGTTAAATACCTATTACCAATATTACATAAGAGAATATAACCTCAAGGTATCTGTAAATTTAGACTTGAAAAGGGGGAATAAATTTTTTTAGGTGAAAAAATGAGGGTTTCCTAAATGATTTTTAAGCTCAAGGAAATCGAGTATTTATAGGGTACGCACACCAAAAAATGAAAGGGTACTAGAATCATATGTTATAACATTTCTTTGATAATGGGTAAGATGTATATATGATTAGCATTGATGTTATCTGAATTTTCTTGAATAGTTAGGTTATGGGAAGTGTAAATCATGACCCAAGAATACATGTTTCTGTGGAGTGTGGAGGCCATAGAGTATGGGTCATCCATTAGTAATAATGGAGAGCCTGTATCCCATACATTCAGAAAAATTTCTCCTACATTTAATTGGGTACTCTCCTATGGGAATATAAAATACACACGGGGTAAGCTCTAAGGAATTTCATTATTTACCAATGAATCCTCTTGGGGTCCCTTTGGATTAGCCAATCCATGTTACCAACTTTCTATATGGGGGAACTAAGATAAATGGAGCCCAAGAACCATGGGGTTCCAAGAGAAGGATATCAACTCATGAAATTGGTTTGTATTAACTCATATATCGAAGATATGAATTTGATTCATGGGGAACATACGATTAGAGAAGGATTTTAGCACACTAATGGATACTCCAATATGTATTGAAGACATTTTCATAGATAAGGGATAAAAAATTCAATTCATGAGTACACATTTATCAAGAGGATGATCTATTTTTCATGAATACCTCATGTCATACATTTTAACATCATGGTACTAAGACTTTATAGTGCAGTTTAGCATCACAAGACTGGGACACTATTGTGCAGTTTAACGTCTTGTGACTAAGACATTATCTTGTAGTTTAGTATCATGAAATTAGGATGTTGTATTTTAGTTTAATGTCATGATACTAGGATATGGTTCATGTATTTGAATAAAATAAACTTCAACTGCATTGGTTAGAGTATCTTTATAGGTTCTATAAGATCAAATGAGTCATGATCAACATTAGAAACAAGAGACAACCAGGTAATCGATTAAGTCATATGAGGGTGCGTGAAAGGTAATATTTTTATATGAGAGGAAATCCCTACATAAACTTAGTTATAATCAAGGAACATAGTTGGGGGTGATGATAAATCATGGATGGGCTTGAAATGGGAGATATAGGCTTCACTACATATCCTAGGATAATATGAATCAATCCATACATTATTCTTACATTGTCTCCCCAGATAGATCAAACTCATATATGGGGAAGGGTCATTTTTATCATATTTTGGTTAGGATATATATAGGATCTGGATCTCACTACATATCTCATTAGATTGAGAATCAAGACACACTTAGTTCTTGAGAAGGTTCCATAAACAGGTTTGACCCATATGTGGGGAGGGGGTGTTTTCATATACTATGGTTGGGCCCCATATTTGAGGTCTAGGTGTCACTATATATCCTATTGGAATCGTAATCAAGCCACACATAGTTATCATATAGAAAATTACCTATGTAGACATAACTCATATACATGGTGGGGAAATTTTCCTATTTATATTGTGGTTAGACCCATGATTTATAATCTGGTCATCACTACGTATCCTATGATAACCGGAATCAATACACACATAGTTATTAGAAAATTCCCTTATCTATATCTAACTTAAACATAGGGATGAGTGTACTTTATTATTTACTTCTCATAGATCTATACCATATGTAGTAAATCATTCATGAAGTCACATCCCTATTTAGGAAACAAGTAAACCTTTCATGAATGGGGTTTCAATGCTTAAAACCAAGTAGGACCGCTTCACCCATGTTTATGGTAGTTTGATGGAACTTATAGTGATCTGGTAGGCCCCTACACCATAAATATTTTAATATAGACATGAATCATGCATACGAATAAGAGGTTGGTGATGCATGGTGAGACCATTTTTCATATCTTTAAATTATTTTGACTGGGATCATGTTCTGTGTAGTTTAACATCATGTAGTTAGGAAATAATCCATGCAGTTTAACATAATGTGGTATGGAAATAAAATGTTATGTATTTTAAAATGTTTTTATGATATTTTTTTTCATGATGGAAGCTATGAAAATTGCTTTATAATAAATATTGTATTATTTGTGGAATAATACATTCCCCATCCATCATGGCTAATGATTAAGCTCGTTTGGAATAGAAATTATTTATTTTTGGCACCTCCTTGGAAGGAGTGTGTTTGGAATATATTATTTTAATGATAAAAAACCATGATTTATTTATTATTAATGTTTCACATGTTGTATGATATTATTTTATATAAACATATTACTTCTATTATATTTATGTTAAGATTTATGGAAAGGAACCATTGGCTACGAGTCACCGTTATGGCTAGGATAAGATACCACCCGACTCAAGTCACCGTTACTGCCAAGCTCAAGTCACTATTACCACCAAGATGAGCTACCACTAGAAGCGAGTCACTTCTACTACCAAATAAGTTATTTTCAGTAGAGTTACTATAAATTTCTGAGTCAATGCCATCACTCTTATTACCATTGATGTCTGATATCTTTGGCGTGAATGGTTCAACTACCAAATCTATTCCTGGATGGTTTGAATAAGTCTTTATGACTTAGTAAAAGACAATCCAAGGAATATAGAACTCCTCCAACAAGTGATACTATATATTCGTGAAGGATCTATCCCTCAAAACAATGATGATACTTTACTTTTACAATGATTACTGATGACTAAGAAAAGTGTGAAATCAAATTTGTGAATTCTATGGAACTTGGTAATTCGCATTCTATGAAGATCAATGACATAGTAGCACTGAACCCATTACAGAGATTGATTGAGACAATATACACAGATCAACTAAAGCATTCCTGCAAATTTCTACAATCCTCTCTTCTACCTCAATATTTCAGAATAAAGAATAGACTACTCACCTTTGCTGATCTAGGGATTACAAACCTACAGAACACATTAGACTATTCTCTTTGCATTTTTTATGTCTGTTTTACTTTTTGAGTAGTGTGTTGTTTTCCTGTTATCCAACACACACCATCTTTTACACATTCTTGGTGAATAATTGTTATTATCTCCTTCCTCAATATGTTTCCCACTATAATTTTGGAATAAGTCCCTATGTGACCTGTTCTTTTCTTTTATCCCATGAATAATTGTGGAAGTGGATTTTTAGCCTATACAACATGTTTCTGTTGACTATATACCTAATACAGGTTGTGGATTTATTTGATTATATTTATAATCTGATTGGCAGTAGGTGATTGCTAAGTGGAGGGGATTAGGTCTCACTTTGAGACTGAACCTATTTTTTATTCCTCTATGTCACTGTGTTATTTTTTTTGTTTTTCTATGTTACTCAAGATAACATTTCATTAAAAAACAAAACAATTTCTTTGATAATTAATATTAACTAGTTTTTATATATGTCTCTATCTAGGTAAATTAATATCAAAAGCTAAGGTATTTCTAAACCATATTTTAAGTGAGGCCTAATCACTCTTTAAGAAATATTTTAAAAGGATATATCTTATATCGATATACTATTATGATTAATTAGCTAGTTTATTTAAATTTTTTTATTAGGAACTCAATTTACCCCTCTTGAGTTACTCTCTCTAACAAACATGTATGATGTAATTCCATTACCACTTGTGATATAGATTTGGAGGTTTCTTCCAAGGTATCATTGGAGTTCTAAGAACCAATACCAATTCTCCTTAGAGGAATGATAATAGGTGAATTTTTTTTGAAGGATATCATGATATGATTATAATAAACTTTTTGGTTATGAAGTGTATGAAACCTTCTCTCATCTAGTCATTCAAAATAATCTAGTTGCTTCTATGATTATTCATCTTCTAAGAGTTTTCTATAGTTATCTTTTCAAAGTGATTTAAATTGGATTTTGATGGGAAGAAATGCCTCTATCCCATAAACCAACAAACATGGGGTCATTTGTGTGGTGGTGTGTGTTGTGGTATATCATGACCAAAAGGCATGAATGAGATTATTTAGCCAAGAATTATTTTCCTTGAATTCCATTTTATAGAGCATATTTTATAGAGTACTATTAATGGCCTCTATCTCTAAATTTTCTATTGCATGATTTCAGGGTGAATCATCAGACTCAGTGTTATATTCCAGATACAGTGTCTTAATCTTAGAAGAATAGAAGTTGGTTCCATCATATATCAGCATCACATGAGGGACACTAAACATGGTGATAATATTAGATAGTAAAAAGTTAATGATATTCTTCATCCTGACTTCCTTAAGCTGTATGGACTTATCCCATTTATAAAATATGCTGGTAGTAGCAAGGATGTAGTCAAACTACTTAGATTTAGATGGGGGGATATGGACCCATAATTTCCATTACCTATATTGAAAATTTACATGAATACTTAGATTTATGTAGAAACTAAGGGGTCTAATAAATTATTTTTTCAAGAATATGACATGTGTGAAACTTCTTGCTGAATTCCACAGAGACACATATTATTGTTTTCTAGTAGTAAAAATACATCCTAATTTGGTGGTAAATTTTTTTTCCAGATCGGTGAGTACTATAGGATCCTCCATGAACTTCTTTCATGGTTTTAGAAATCTCACATAATATAACAAATTTGAGGAGGAATCCATTTAATCCCCATTTATAGAGGGTTTTCAACTCATTAATCCATTCCCAAAGGGTAAATTTTTCTACTCGATGTTGAATATATACCCTTTTGGATTGATCTAATGGGAGATACCCATTTTATAGTTAATCTATTATGGAATCCTTCCACATAGGGATGGATATTGGATCATCATGCTCTAGGGTAGCATAGAATTGATTGAATTCCTCCATGTTATAGATGATGAATGGTGAGATCAATCTTCGGTTCATGATGAGAAAAAACACCTTATCCTTATTAGGATCAGCTAGTACTATGGATTTATTAGCCAATACATTAGCATGAGCATTTTGTGATCAAGGAACGTGATGTCCTATTGGTTTAAAAGGGAATTCCACCATCAATCCTCTAACATAGATGATGGGGAGGGGGGGGAGGGTCAACACTTCCTTATTAATGGAATAATCACCATTGATCTATTTGATTACTATATCTAAGTTCAATTTGATTTTTTAGGTGGGTATATGCAACTACATGACTAGATATAGTCCAGTGATAAGGGATTTGTATTTTTCATCATTATTTGTGCAGCCTTTGGACAATGAGAAAGAGTAGGGAAAAATTTATTTGTTTGGGGAAATAAATACAATCCCCAGCCATTTCGATTGAGATTTGGGTTTTCCATTAAATTTCCAATAGGACTTAAAGAAGAATTTTCAAAATACATCTCCCACATTTTGGGTGTGTCATGGGCATAAAAGGATGATTTATCTTGATGTTTGATGTCCAATGGTGTGTTTTATAGGGTAGGATAGTCCACAAAAAAATCATTCAAGGATTTCCATTTAACTGCCCCATGTGACATGGATTGAATGTTATAATATTAGAGGATAACTTCCCATCAGTTCAGAAACTCAGTTAACATAGGGAATCAAAGAATGTAGTTGACCGGGTCGATATGATAGAACATGTGTACTTCATGATTCCCAAAGTAATGTCTCAAAATTTCCACAAAAAATATGAGTGTGAGGTAGTTATTCTCGATATTAGAACACCAATATTCCCAATCTAGCATCATTCGATTGAGATAGTGGATACGTTTTTCATTCCCAGTGTCATTTTTCTAGGTGAGGAGAGTACCAAGTGATCTTTCCATAGAGGGAACATATAAGATTAGTGGATCTCATTCTACTAGAAACATCAAGATTTGTGGAATCCAGCATTAACATCAACATAACATTCTTTGATTCATCCAAAGAAGTGTTTAATGATATGATGCATGGAATTTTGGTAAGTACCTATGACGTACATTAATCCTAAGGGAATGATATGGTAGTAAGATATTACCTGTGGTGATATTAAGGAAGTGGCCTCCTCATCTCCAGGAGACAAATTTATCTAATTATATCCTGAATAGCTATAAAAAAGGAAAGGGATTGGAATACAGAATTCACCGTGATCAAATGTTCTATGATCTGTAATGGGAAATAATTATTTAGGAAGTGTCGATTGAAATCAATGAAATTGATTCGGACTTTGATCTTCTCATTCTTTTTCATGACGATGATGATGTTGGAAATTCATTATAGATATTCCAATTCTCATAAAAAGCTATATTTGATCAATTTTTCAACTTCTAACTATAAATTAGTATCATGAGAGGGGTGAATTCTCATAGATACCTTCTTATGATCTTGATGGTCATCATAAAATCCTAGGTGATGAGTCTCCACACTGGGGTTCAACTCAGGAATTTATATATAATTCCAAGTGAACACGTATTGATTCCACTTTAGAAATGAAATGTATATATCATACTCCTTGATATAAATGGAAGAACTAATCAATATAGGTCACATGTATTCTTCTATTCCTAGAATCACTTGTCTGACCTCATCGATAGAGTTGGAGATGCCTTCCTAAAATGTGGGAAGAGTGCTCCTAAGGTCATCCTCTTATTATTACATTTCAATGTCTGTAAGGGGGGTTTTTAGATAAAATGGGTAATTTGGGGGTATTTATATCCCTGTCAAGATAAGAGAGTCCATGAGAATAGACATCGACATCCTGGAATTCCAAAGTCATCATAGAGAGATTATGGGGATTATTTTCTTCCTTTATTCTATTACTGTGGATATGAGAGGTATAAAAATCATGAGTTTCATAGAATGTATCAGGTGAATTTTTAATTTTTTTATAATTTCATGATGGAATTTATGGATCCCAATAGCGAATTAGTATGAATTACCTTTGAAAAATCCACTTTAGCTGACACGATTTCTATCACATGGACATGAGATAGTGAATTTTTTCATTTATAATAGTTTTTTGGTATTGATCCTACTACCTATACCAGGTTTATGGGAAGTATGAAATCTCTATTGAGTATGATATGGGGATTCTAGGGGGCGATTCCTAAGATATTGGGAGTGGAAACCCACATATCATCATCCACCATCAATTTTTCTCCTTGCCTATTATATAAAATTAAATCATCATTTATGTATTCATAAGATTCAAAGGGAGATATGTCACCATATAACATGAAAACCTTTCCATTTATGAGGTATTTCAATAATTGATTAAATGTTTAAGGTGCCACTACATAACTATGAAGCCAATATCTTTTTGAGTAGAACATTGTATGATGCATATTACTAGATAACCTTGAACTCAAAATTAGGTGTGGAATCCCCAAACCAATTGTTGAGATTTATCTTTATTAGAGGCCTTTTCTAACTCTTTTCATACCCTTAAATGGTTAGTTTTGTTGGAGATAAGTCCCCTTCGCTATATCCCAAATTTCGGAGGGTCCAGATAGGGATGATAATGATCCTTGAAACATTTTCAACCAAAAACCTTTGTTTATTAACTTATTGAGTTTTCATAACATATATAGGCGTATGATATGTACTTGGATAACTTCTTCCTAGTCTTTCTCCATGAATGAGATGGTGGCATGGCATTCTACTAGTGTAGTTTTCAATCGATAAACCTAAAATATGGTGAATTTTGTGTCTAACTCTTATTGGATCTGGAGGGCCTCAATGAGTGACTTTATGAGTTATTTTGAAAGTTAGAGAGTATCCAAGAGAGTTTGGATGGGATAAATTCTAATTATTTTAAAATTTCATATTTCTGTTTCAGAGGTCTGCACTTTCCAAGGTAGGGATTCTCCTTACAATGAATCTTAGGAGGTGACGCGTTTGAGGTAGATATTAATGATACTTGAGAAGAGGTTGAGGAAGCATCTATTAGATGTGATATAGGTCACACTGGAATAACCCTTAGTCTGGTTTGATCAGATAATCACACCCCCTCATATCATTAGTTTAAAATGATTGGGTTTGAATGACCACTGAAGGGATCCAAAGCATCTCCATGCTTCTGTTGGGTTTGAAAATCACTTTCCTGTGGGTTTAGGCCATGTCTATGGATTATATGAGGATGTGTCTAGAATATTAAGACCTTCCATGCATGTTCCATCCCTTTTACCCTCATCTTCTGCATCCTCAGCCACTGGCTCCCCAGTCAGGCATATGGAAATCATATTCAAGGGAATATTCATCATCAGGGAAGGGATATATTAAGTGAACTACATTAAAAAAATGCGTTGTTTATTTAATAAGGGTTCTATTTGATGTGGCATTGTTAATTATCTAGATATTGAAGGAAAAAAAATATGAAAGAGTCATAATATTTGTGGGAGTTGGATATTAGTCATTCTATGGTGTCTTTTACCATGTATGTTGATTACATACAACTCCAGGAGGTGTATTAAATGGTGTATCCCTAGGTGTTGGGATCATTACGAGTTTTTTAATCTACACTCTTAGTGTGGAATGAGATCATTCAATTATTTTTTGATTTATCTAGTTATCAAACTTCTGTTCGTGCCTAGATGGAAAATCTTTATAGTCACACTATTATTCTAGTTGGTTGATGATCACATAGGTCACATGTACCAAGGCCTTTACCAATATCAATTTTCCCTAATAAACCATGATCTATAGTATTTATTTTAAGACAAAGCAGTCATGGATTATGTGATCCAATCTCCTATAAAAATGGCATTAGTCATGGTAGTCACTAAGGTTATTCTCATTGGGATTCTTAGGCTCCAGTAGATTGAGGAGGTTAATTTCCATAGTTGTGATCAAATAACTAGGAACTTTTCCATTTAATAAGGAACACACTTTGGTTATATAATCCTCAAATCATAGGTGACCCTAAAAACTCTTCATCTCTAGTGGATGGTGGTTTTTCTACTACTGCTATTCAATGGTAGGTGCTATGCGATTTGTGGCCTACTGTGGTTCTTAGGTGGACACCATTATTTGTTTGAGGGTAACAAAATTAGTATCTTTATTACCAGGCCTTTTCCCCTACACCATGAGTGTGGGTTGGGTTTTGGACTAATTTTACCTAATAAAATATTCTAGGCATTATTATATTTCTACAAACTAATGGAATCCATTAGGATCAAATGTGTTTTCCACTAATCTCAAAAATTATTGGCACAAAGTTCAAGAAATTACTCTTGTGAGAGTGGGATACTGAGTGAATACATCAAAAAATTCAATTTTGTGATAAATTTATAAACCCTCTCATTTTCATGATGTTTTCAATTTGTGAGGCCAAAAATAATTTTTTACTTATTGTGGGGATGAATTGATAAAGGAACTCATAGAAGAGGTTTTTCCACCTTGTGAAGAATCCTACTGGGAGGATTTTATACCAAATGAAGGCTATCCATAGCAAAGTTTGTATGAACCATCACATTTTTGTTTCCTCTTGTTGGTATTGAGGGCCCATCATTAAGCTACATCGGGACATTAAGTGCATGAGATGTTGTTTTAGATCTCATGTGCTGCCAATGTTTGAGAAAATAGTATTTCTGAAATTATAAGGGGGAGAAGTTTCCTATACCCATTTAGTATATGAATAATTTTTAGGAATCAATGGGGTGTGCTTCCCCACCATGGATCACATTTGAGAGGCTATGGATTTGATGGTCTTAAAGAGTTATAGAGATATCACTTCTTAGACCACCTTCTGTCTGTAGTGAGAAGATGAGGGTTGATTTGGTGGACCCACTTTTTTATCCCACTGATTCAAGATATGTATTGGATTAGATGATGACACTGATGGGGGAGATATTATTTCTGTAATGGAGTAAATTCATGATCATCTTCAATATAAACATTTATATAGACCTGTTTCCTGGATAAAGAGGATGCCTGAAGCTTAAATTCCACTCATATAGGCAGATTAGATCTCTCTTACTATGTGTGAGGAGGGATACACATTTCTGTTTTTCAGAGATACCTAGTGGATTGTTTCCCCTGAGTAGTTCCTCATTTAGTTGTCTAAGGTTTTATATATGATTCTCATATTGTGCCACTCATTCCTCTATGGAGGGGATTTTGTATCTTCTAGGTGGAAAGTGGGATGTCACCACACCTTTCCATTTATGATTGGATGCTTTTTATTTTTATGGTGGAAACTCATAATTCAGAGGTTCCGGATTCTGGATCCTTATCTAATTCTATGTAAAAAAGCCTTTGTTTTGGAATCTGGATTATCCATCTCTAAAGGTATAGTTTCCACATTGTACCCCCAAAGTTTTCATCTTGATCCACACCATTTGTTGGATTTATGGTGATGAAATTCACTAAGTCATACCATGAAATAGTAGCAACCCCATCACTCTCCATGTAATAGGGTGTTTTTTTACTACTTTCTTGTCCTTAAAGGGTTTCATTAGGTTCATTTCTATGACCCCTGGTCTTATTGGAA
This sequence comes from Viscum album, assembly GCA_963277665.1. Lineage (NCBI taxonomy): Eukaryota > Viridiplantae > Streptophyta > Magnoliopsida > Santalales > Viscaceae > Viscum > Viscum album. Next base: position 1,428,830,697 of record OY728125.1, read on the forward strand.
CATCTTGGATTATGGAACTTATAGGGTTTGATTTTTCTTTCTAGACATTTCCCATGATTGAGTATTTTAATAGTGACCTTAATGGAGTTTCTAGTAATACTTTTCTAGCAGTCCCTAAATGAAATAGGTGTGTCCTACTATATGAGAAAATACTAGGATGCTGACCATATCTATTTACCTCATAGCCTAGAAAAGGAAGATTACTTTCACTGTTACTATAATGATAAAAAATTTCCCTATCCCTATGGGATGGGGTATATTTGGGAACACTATTAGAACTTTATGATCCCATCATCAAGGATCTGATGATTCATGGTATGATAATTAAGATAAAAATTCAACCATCCCTATGGGATAAGGCTAATCTCGAACTTCCACTGATTTATTTAGTACCATCTTAAGGTGAGATGACCCTAGTAGTGGTGATGGATAAAAAAATTCCCCAATCCCTACAACCTAGTTTTTCTTCTAAATGGATTCCATAGAATCCTCTACCACAATTTTTCTAATTTAGTGAAATATTGTTCTTGAATGGTCTTAGTGCAGTGGATACTTATGATGAGAGTCACTTCTATGACAACCCTGCTTTTTATTGCAACTTAAACATGATTTATTACATAAAACTTCACTTGATACAACAAAGAAGATCGAGAGGTTTAGTGTCTTTGGGGCTTAGGATCATTACATAAAAACTTAAAACATGAAATACAAAATCTTTATTGAAAACTTCCTTTACATGACCACTACATTCCCTCGTACATAGCAATGCATGGGATAACCAGAGGACATGCATAAGAAAAGGGTGAGATATAAAGCCCAGTAAGGGAATACAAATGGAATAACATGAGGAGTACAATACATGTTAGACATTAGGCATATCAATATAGAACAAGAGAAACATGAACATAAAGGCATCATAAATCATGATAATCATAACATGGAAATGTGGTAACAACACTTAACATGGAATTAGCATGAGCCAAGGCCCATTGCACATGGAGCATGAGTAAATCCTCATTGCACATAAAGCACGAGTAAACCCTAGTTGCACTTGAATTAGAATGATTCAACACTCATTGCACATGCCGTATCATGATACTATACTTTACCCAATGCATTTGAGTGCTATAAGGGTGCACCCTTCTTAAACATTTCATTTCATGCATAAGTGTGCCACATGGATCATAAAACATGGATTCATAAAAGATAATAATTTATTACACGATAAAGGAATGTGTAATTCATACATGAAACTTTACAATAAATAAGTAAATGCGCATAAAGGTGAATACCATTGATGGAGAAATAGGCATGGTATTCACTACACAATGACATTGGCTTAGAAAATCGGTGCGATTTCAGCAGCGTAACGGCGTGACATAAGAATTCATAAAAAAAAGGTTGATGAGAGAGAAAGGGGTTACTCATCTTATTTACATGTAATGGACAATAATGAGGTCATATAGATACATGTACCCACAATTGTAATGCAATTTAGATTCATGATACAAAAGTATTGCTTGAATGTAAAAGAGGAGAGAGAAGTTCCTTTCGGAATTTCGGCATGGTACCGGGTGTACATGGGAGGCATTTAATGAGAGAGAAAGGGTCTCCCATCATTAAAAAAAAAGAGGGAACTATGATGGAGGTTTTAAACCATACCCCAACATTCATAATTGAAATTAAAAGGGCAAAACAACTTAAAGAAAATTGGACAAAAATGAGAAAGGAAGAAAACACCCTTACTTGGAAGTGTGCTTCCAAAGGCTAGAGAGAGGCTTGTGAGAGGATTATTGGGAGCTTGGGGAACCTTGGGAGGATTATAGAGAGAGTAGGGCAGAGTTTGGACGAACTCCAATGGCTTTGAGTGAGGAGGAAGTGGGAGCTTGGGTGGGTTTATATAGGAAAGGTGAGGGAATTCTTTATTATTTAGGTTTGGGACCCCTTATATTAAATTAATCCAAACCACAAACCATCCCATGGTTTTTTACCATGGTTATTGGAAAAGGGAAGAGGAAAATAATATTTTATAAGGCTAAGGTCCGAACTTCTTAAAATATTAGGGTTTCTTATGTGGAGGTGAGTCACATTCCCATGGAAATTAATTTAAAAAGACAAGGTGTTTAATAAGTCTTGAGGGGTCCATTAATGCTTTGAAAAGTAAGACAAACAAACCCAAAATCATATTATTTTAATGTTAAAACATATATTGTCCGAACATAAAGATTATAGTATTTTATTACATCACTATTGGGTCATTATGATGTCATAAAACACATTATATATTTAAACGATATTTAATTTTTACTCAAAAATTTGACTGTCTCAGAAAATTATGAAAAATTCACCGTTGGATAATTTCGACATCCTAATTCCAAAAATAAAATTTATTTTATCTAAATAATTTTCTAAATATGTTAATTTTCACTTTTAAAATAAAAACCGACATTTATCGAAAATTCACGGTTTTTGACAAAAATGGCTTTCAAACCTTAATAAAAATTATAATTGCATTCATACAATTACATGATAATTTATATATAATAAAATTAATCTAATAATAATAATAATAATATTTTATTAAAAATATTATTTAATTCAAAAATCCCTTAATTTAATTAAATAGATTTCTTAATTAAATAATAACTAAAAACACCATTTGTACTTTAAAAACTATTTACAATGTATCAATAATGAAAAGAAATTATATTCATTATTATATACAAAAATAATGTACATGAACATAGTACTATCGATTAGTTACATAACCCCTTAAAACAGCCGCATAAGACCTAAGGGTAAGGTGTGCGATGGTGACAAACTCTTGGGGTGGCTCAGATAACATCGCTCGAGTGGTAATTTCTATCAACTTCCACTTCTCCCATAGACGGTCCCGTTCGAGCTTGACATGGTGAAGCTCATCTTGGGCTTGGTCAAGAGCAAAGCCCAAGGACACCACCTCCTTTCCGAGCTCCAATAAATGGGCTTCGTATGAGGCAATTCTACTGGATGAGGCCATCACTTCCTTTGTCTAAGTAAAATTGGATGTGTTAAAGCCCTATATTTATACTAATCATGTGATCATTTTTCAATGGCTATAAAAGTAATGGTCACAATTCTTATCATAAAACCAATGAATTTGACATTTTATAATAGAATTTTATATAAAGAGACATTTAATAAGATCAAGAGGGATTTTCTATTAATGAAACTTTGGGTCGTTACAATATTCCCCCCTTAAGAAATTTCGCCCTCGAAATTTTCCTTTTCCCACACTAAAACAGATGTGGGTAACTCAGCTTCATCACTTCCTCCGATTCCCAAGTTTCTTCTTCAAACTTGTGGTTTATCCACAACACCTTGACGAGGGGCACTGTCTTATTTCGTAGAACTTTTTCTATACGATCTAAGATCTTCACTGGTTTCTCCTCATAAGAAATATCGTCTTCCAATTGTACCACCTCAAAAGAGAGTACATGTGAAGGGCCCGGTATGTACTTCCTTAAGAGGGATACATGAAAGACATCATGTACTTTGGCCATAGTAGGCGGAAGTTCTAGTCGATAGGCCACACCCCCGACACGAACAAGAATCTCGAAGGGGCCGATGTACCTTGGACTTAACTTACCTTTCTTTCCAAAACTCATGACCTTATTCCATGGAGATATGCTTAGAAAAAAAATGTCTCTAACTTTAAAATCAAGGTCTCATCGACGATTATCTGCATAACTCTTTTGTCGACTCTAGGCTGCCTTGATATGATGCTGAATGGTTTTCACCTTCTCCACCATTTCCTCGACCATTTCTGGTCCAAGAAGCTTACGTTTACCGACCTCATCCCAACATGCCGGTGTTATGCACCTTTTCCCATACAGGGCTTCATATGGTGCCATTTGGATGCTCGAGTGGAAACTGTTATTATAAGAGAAATCAACCAGAGGAAGATGTTGATCCCATCCTCCTTTAAATTCCATTGAGAACGCTCTAAACATATCCTCAAGTGTTTGGATAGTCCGCTCGGATTGGACATCAGTTTGAGGATGATAGGCCGTACTAAAGTTTAGTTCAGTATTTAGAGCATGTTGAAGACTCTTCCAAAACTTAGAGTTGAATCTTGGATCTCGGTCAGACATAATAGATAGTGGTACTCCATGCGACCTCACCACTTCCCTGATATATATCCGTGCCATTTGATCCAATGAGAAATCCTCCCAAATAGCAATGAAGTGTGCAGTCCTTGTAAGACGATCCACAAAAACCCAGATTGCATTGTTGCCTTTGGATTTCCTTGTAAGTCCGATGACAAAGTCCATGGTGATGTTCTCCCATTTCCATTCTGGTATGGGCAATGGTTGCATCATCCCCTTAGACTTCTGCCTCTCTGCCTTCACTTGCTGACACACCAGGCACTTTGATGTATATTCATCGATCTCCTTCTTCATATTATTCCACCAAAAGTTTTCTCAGAGATCTCGATACATCTTTGTGCTCCCTGGGTGAATAGAGAAATTTGAACTATGTGCATCATCCAAAAGTTCCTTCTTCAGCTCTAAACTTGATGGAACACATAGTATTTTCCAAAACCGCACAATTCCTTATTCCTTAACATTAAACTCTGAGGATTTAACTTTTTCGATAGCTTCCACTTTTTCTTGAATTCCCACATCATCCTTTTGAGCATCCTTTAACCTTTCCAAAAGAGACTGTTGAACAATATTTTGTGAAAGGATTGATGATGTCCCCTTCTCTATTATTCCCATGTCCATCTTCATCAAGTCTAAGAAGATTGGATCCTTCTCAATTCTCATCATTGATAGAATCACTGGATCCTTTGTACTTAGGGAATCTGCCACCTTTTTCTCTTTCCCAGGGTGGTAATGGATTGAACAGTCATAATCCTTGATGAGATCTATCCATCTTCTCTGGCGCATATTAATCTCTTTCTGTGTAAATATATATTTAAGACTCTTGTGGTCAGTATATATCTCCCATTTCTCCCCATAGAGATAATGCCGCCAGATTTTCAAGGCAAAGATCACCGATACCAACTCCAGATCATGAGTTGGATAGTTTCTCTCATGGATTTTCAACTGCCTTGAGGCATAGGATATCACTTTATCATTTTGCATCAGCACACAACCTAATCCCTTCATTGAATCATCACTAAATACCACAAAAAGTTCTCCACTTGTGGGTAAAGTGAGCATGGGAGCAGTAATAAGCCTCCTTTTCAACTCCTTGAAGCTTTATTCGCATTCATCACTCCAAGCAAACTTTACTCCCTTTTGAGTTATCTTGGTAAGAGGGTTGGACAATCGTGAGAAATTTCTCAAAAATCATCGATAATATCCAGCTAACCCCAAGAATCTACGGATATCCGTTACCGATGTTGGCCTCGGCCATCCATCAATTGCATCTGTTTTTGAGGGATCCACAGATATCCCATTGCTTGTGATGATATGTCCCAAGAATGAGACCTCCTTTAACCAGAACTCACACTTGCTGTACTTTGCATAGAGATTATCCTTGAGCAAAGTCTCTAGTACAGTTCTTAAATGCTCCTCATGATCCTCCTTGGTTTTGGAGTATATTAGAATATCATCTATAAATACTACCACAAATTTGTCTAGGTAATCTCTAAAGACTCTATTCATTAAGTCCATGAAGATTTCTTAAGCATTGGTGAGTCCGAAAGGCATTATTATGAATTCATAGTTCCTGTATCTTGTACGAAAAGAAGTCTTGGGGACATCTTCCTTCTTCACCCTTACTTGATAATATCCCGACCGCAAATCTACCTTGGAGAAGAATTGTGCTCCATGCAGCTAATCGAACAAGTCATCAATTCTTGGGAGAGGATACTTGTTCTTTATCATGATTTTGTTAAGTTCATGATAATAGATGCAAAGTCGCATTAACCCATCCTTCTTCTAGACAAATAGGACTGGTGCACCCCATGGTGAAGCACTTGGGCGTATAAACCCTTTATCCAGATTCTCCTGTAGTTTTTTCTTCAGATCTTCAATCTCTACAAAAACCATTCTATATGGAGTCTTGGATATTGGTAAATACCTGGGTATAAGTTCAATTGATAATTCAACATCTCTTCTAGGAGGAAGACCAGACAGTTCCTTGGGAAACATTTCAGCGAATTATCTCACAATAGGCATTTCTTCAAGGATGGTTTCTTCCTTGGACTCAATCATTTGATCCAGATACGCATGCTCATAAGGTAGTAATATCCATGCTTGAGATGATGGAGCTAAAGGAGATTCATCTTCCTCCTTACACTTGTAAAGAATCAGGGGTTGATTCTCCATATGGAGTCTGATTTCCCTCTCCCAAAAATTTATGTTGGCTCTATATAAGGAAAGCCAATCCATGCCAAGAATTGCATCAAATTCCACCATAGGGAGTATGATGAGGTTCGTCGGTAAATTCAATCCACAGATTATAAAAGTGGAGGACTTATATTCATGGGATGAAATGATTTCCCCATTTGCCGTACTCAACAACATCTTCACTTCCATGATTTGTGGTGGTGCTGGGATTGTTATACCAAACTTTCGAGATATAAAAGAATGCGTAGAACCTAAATCAAAAAGTAAGTTCGCTTTTCTTGAATGAATAACTAGCATACCTGTCACCACTTCATTGTCAGGGTTCACTACGGCAGAAGTTATGGAAAAAGCTCTTCCTTGCTGCCTTGTAGGTTTTTGGTTGTCTCCGAAAACCCTTGGATTAGGGCGCTGATTTGAAAAATGACCTGGCTATTTTCATTTGTAGCATTGAACAACGCATTGAGGTTTTAATGGAGCATTCCTATCCTCTATCACAGCCGCGGGTCTTTCTTTCCAATAGATAACAGCTAGGTGCCCTTTCCTTCCACACCTGAAGCATTTCCTCGTCCCCTTAAGGCAATTTCCAGGGTGCTTCTTTCCGCACTTTTGGAAAGTGGGGTGCTGTATCTTCTTAGCACCGTTGGATTTATCCATCGGCCCACCAGCATTGATGTCCACCTTATGCTTCTTATCCCCATGATACCCCTGTGATTCTTCGATCTCCATTTCGACCTTGAGGGCACATCAGACAATTTCCTCATAGCTGTCGAAGTCACGGATCGCCAATGCTTTCCGCAGGCTAGGCTTCAGCCCACCAAAGAAGCGGTCAACTTTGCATTTTGGGGTAACGACAAATCCGGAAGCGTATCGTGCAAGCCTTGTGAAGTTTTCCTTATACGCTCCAACCGATTATTCATATTCTTTCTTGAGGGAAAGGAATTCCCTTTCCATCTTAAGCTGGAGGGTGCGTGGAAAATATTTATCAAAAAACATCTTTCGGAAATCCTTCCATTCCAATGCCTCGATCTCCTCCTCAGGCTTTGTATTTTTGATCAACGTCCACCATTGATCAGCTTCACCCTCCATATGATAAGCCGCTAGGAGAACCTTCTCTTGTTCAGAACATTGAAGGATGGAGATGATCTTTTCAATGGAGTTAATCCATTGTTCAACGATCATGGGATCAGATGATCCACTAAAAGTAGGAGGCCTTTGTCTTATGAAGCTCTCGATAGTGACTTTTTCTTTCTTAGGGGGGTTTGTACGTTCCTCTTGACCCGTGTTTCTATTCAACGCTTGAGTTATCTAAGAGATAAGCGTGAAAATGTTCGCGATTCCCGCTCCCATTGGATTGGGCATCTCATTAGTACAGTCATGACACTGATCTTCACATCGGTTGTTAGCCCGAGTACTCCTATTACCGGCCATTGGCTGGAATAAAAGGAAAGTTAGGGGTAACACATAAAGGGTATTCCAAAGATAAAAGTTGATGAATTAAAAACAAAATTTCATTTTCTTAACTCATGAGTCAATAGTCTTCAATCTAGGCTTTTCATGATCTACTTTCTAACAAACATTCTTAGGGGCATTTTTTAAATTCCATTAATAAGGGTTCATACTAAGCTTGTGAATTTACCAAAGCATATCCCATGGGAGTGTTGTAACCAAGAGTGCAGCAAGGCCCATTGTCGTGCACCAGTTCCCATTCGAGTCTAGCTCAAAATGGTGTTTTTGGGTTTTACCCCTAGGATACATATGTGCCAGAGCCTCCTCTACCTGCTCGTATCCAGACAGGGATGTATTTGCTTGATAACCCACTTACTCAATACTCACCAAAACTTAGGGACGTTTTTATTGTACTTAGTCTTGTATCTAAGGCTTTACTAGGGTTTTCTAATCCTAATCCCCAAAATAACCAAACCTATCCTCTGATACCAACTATGACAACCCTTCTTTTTTTACAACTTAAACATGATTTATTACATAAAAATTCACTTGATACAACAAATAAGATCAAGAGGTTTTGTGTATTAGGGGCTTAGGATCATTACATAAAAACTTAAAACATGAAATAAAACATCTTTATTGAAAACTTCCTTTACATGACCACTACATTCCCTCGTACTTAGCATTTCATGGGATAACCTGAGGACATGCATAAGAAAAGGGTGAGCTATAAAGACACGTAAGGGAATACACATGGAATAACATGAGGAGTACAATACATGTTAGACATTAGGAATATCAATATAGAACAAGAGAAACATGAACATAAAGGCATGATAAAGCATGATAATCATAACATGGAAATGTGGCAACAACACTTAACATGGAATTAGCATGAGCCAAGGCCCATTGCACATGGAGCATGAGTAAATACTCATTGCACATAAAGCATGAGTAAACCCTCATTTCACTTGAATTAGCATGATTCAACACTCATTGCACATGATGTATCATGATACTGTACTTTACCCAATGCATTGGAGCTCTATAAGGGCGCACCCTTCTTAAACATTTCATTTCATGCATAAGTGTGCCACATGGATCATAAAACATGGATTCATAAAACATAATCATTTACTCCACGATAAAGGAATGTGTAATTAATACATTAAACTTTACAATAAATAAGTAAATGTGCATAAAGGTGAATACCCTTGATGGAGAAATAGGCATGGTATTCACTACACATTGACATTGGCTTAGAAAATCGGTGCGATTTCGACAGCGTAACGGTGTGACATAAGAATTCATAAAAAAATGGTTGATGATAGAGAAAGGGGTTAATAATATTATTTACATGTAATTTAAAATAATTAGGTCATATAGATACATGTCCCAACAATTGTAATGTAATTTAGATTCATGATACAAAAGTATTTCTTGAATGTAAAAGAGGAGAGAGAAGTTACTTTTTAGAATTTTGGGCATGGTAGCGGGTGTACATGGGAGGAATTTAATCAGAGACAAAGGGTCTCCCATCATTAAAACATAAAGAGGGAAGTATGAGGGAGGTGAGAAACCATACATCAACATTCATAATTGAAATTAAAAGGAAAAAACAACTTAAAGAAAATTGGACAAAAATGAGGAAGGAAGAAAAAACCCTTACTTGGAAGTGTGCTTCCAAAGGCTAGAGAGAGGCTTGTGAGAGGCTTCTTGGGAGCTTGGGGCACCTTTTGAGGATTATAGAGAGAGTAGGGCAGAGGTTGGACGAACTCCAAAGGCTTTGAGTGAGGAGTAATTGAGAGCTTGGGTGGGTGTATATAGTAAAGGTGAGGGAATTATTTATTATTTAGGTTTGGGACCCCTTATATTAAATTAATCCAAACCACAAAACATCCCATGGTTTTTGCCCATGGTTTTTGAAAATGGGAATAGGAAAATAATATTTTATAAGGCTAAGGTCCTAACTTCTTAAAATATTTTGGTTGATTATGTGGAGGTGAGTCACATTCCCATGGAAATTAATTTAAAAATACAAGGTGTTTAATAAGTCTTGAGGGGTCCATTAATGCTTTTAAAAGTAATCCAAAAAAACCCAAAATGATATTATTTTAATGTTAAAACATATATTGGCCGAACATAAAGATTATAGCATTTTATTACATCACTATTGGGTCATTATGATGTCATAAAACACATTATATATTTAAACGATATTTAATTTTTACTCAAAAATTTGACTGTCTCAGAAAATTATGAAAAATTAACCGTTGGATAATTTCGACGTCCTGATTTCAAAAATAAAATTTATTTTATCTAAATAATTTTCTAAATATTTTAATGTTCTCTTTTAAAATAAAAACCGACATTTATCGAAAATTCATGGGTTTTGACAAAAATGGCTTTCAAACCTTAATAAAAATTATAATTGCATTCATAAAATTACATGATAATTTATATATAATAAAATTAATATAATAATAATAATAATAATATTTTATTAAAAATATTATTTAATTCAAAAATCCCTTAATTTAATAAAATAGATTTCTTAAATAAATAATAACTAAAAACACCATTTGTACTTTAAAAACTATTTACAATGTATCAATAATGACAAGAAATTATATTCATTATTATATAAAAAAATAATGTACATGAAAATAGTACGATCGATTAGTTACATAACCCCTTAAAATAGCTGCATAAGACCTAAGGGTAAGGTGTGCGATGGTGACAGACTCTTGGGGTGGCTCGAATAACATCGCTCGAGTGGTAATTTCTATCAACTTACACTTCTCCCGTAGACGGTCCCGTTTGAGCTTGACATGGTGAAGATCAGCTTGGGCTTGGTCAAGAGAAAAGCCCAATGATGCCACCTCCTTTTTGAGCTCTGATAAATGGGCTTCGTATGGGTAAATTCTACTGGATGAGGCTATCTCTTCCTTTGTCTAAGTAAAATTGGATGTGTTAAGGCCCTATATTTATAATAATCATGTGATTACTGTTCAACGACTATAAAAGTAACAGTCACAATTCTTATCATAAAACCAATGAATTTGACATTTTATAAAAACATTTTATATAAAGAGACATTTAATTAGATAAAGAGGGATTTTCCATTAATGAAACTTTGGGTCGTTACAACTTCCTACAGGAAGCTATCGTGTAGTACATGACTTTGGATTCCATTTTTGAGATATGTCCCCATTTTATTAAGATTCCTAGATTATAAATATGATGGAGGCACTCTCCCTCCATTCACAACATCTTTTAAACATCAAATAAGAGTTTCTTAATTGTATTAACCAACCTACTCATGCGTTTCCTATGACCTTGATCTCTCATGTGGCTATGAAATTGAAGGATGCAATATCTATAGAGATTTTTTTACCCAAGGGATAGGGTAAAGTTGAATGATCTATACTTTCCTCATCCTTAGATATGAATGTTTAATGAGGATTTGGAAATCAATTTCTTGGGATTTTTCATTCTGTGGAGGTAAACATTCAGTATGCATTTTTTATGCTCTTTTAATCTCGAGACTGAATCCATAAAGATTAGAAACATTTCTCACATACAACAGAGTGTATTTAGGATCTTGATGTGACCTTCATATCCTTGATAGGGGAGGTTTATAGTATTTAATTGCTGATAGGTCACCCATATATTTTGACATAGGTAAGGCACACAGTCCTCCTCTAGATCATATGTGGTCTTATAGTCATAAGTAGTGATGAGACATAACATGTTTGGGTGGTTGTTTCTAGAAAAATACCTCCATATATCCATGTCATGCCCTTATTCACCAGGGATACATTCCTCTACATGGCCAGACTATGGAGGTTGTTTCTCTTAGTCGCCTACTAACTGAGGTGATATGCTATTAGTAGTTGATGAGGCACTATATATAGTTAACTATTCTATTTAGAGAACCTATATACACAAATGTGTCTATACAAAGGTATAATTTCCTTTCCCATATGATATATTTTCAAAGAGTGGTTTTCCATTGAGGATGTTAGGAGTAGAGTCCCTAAAATCCATCTCTATACTACCACAAGGAGGACTATCGAGTTAGTTATCACCTTCTACTTTTGTTGAAGAGTAGACAGACTATTTAGGTGTTACTCCTCAAGAAAACTAGAATTGATTAGATTAGGGATATGAGCCTCATCCTATACTATGGTCATAATATACAGACCTACCTTTTGGGGTAGTTTAGGGATATGAGACTACTTCATGATGCTCACTGGAATATTTTGATGACTATCTATTAATGTAATAACATGAGCTCGATGCGGAGAAGACACTAGAGTATTTCCGTGAGATTCTGTATCATCAGTTGGTATATGGGCCTGCCTTTGGGTGGTTACCAGATTATGCTAGCCAATATTGGTTGAAGAAGGGGTATGGGCCCAATTCTTATATTAATTCTCCATCAGATTATTATAACAGACCTCTGGAATGTGATAAGGGGTATGATACTCCTCTTATATATCCTTTTAAGTATGCTAGTTCAATATTTTATTGGTGGAAGTAGGGATATGATCATGGATTCTGTAAGGTGCAATAATATTCTAAGTAGCTTCACCAACAAGTATATGAGCCTAACCTAAGGTGATTGCCATTTTTTCTAACATCCCTCAGTTATATAGTGGTTATGATCTTATTCCTATACATTTAGAGCAAGCCTCTAGCTTTATTTGATAGGAATGTTCACCTTCCATGAGAAATTTTCCGAACTAAGTTGGTGAGCTTCAATTAGAATGTGAATATGCGCTCACTCATCTTCCTCAACCTTTACTATAATATGTCAATAATCCTCCTAAATAGGAGTAGTAATGTGAACTTTATTTAGAGCATCCACCTATTCATTTTGATCATGGTGATATGCTACTATGGATATGGGGATAAGAATATGTATTTGTCAGTATATCTATACCAGTATGAGAATATGTTAGTGGGAAACTTCTGTTGTTTCAAGGATACAGTGGCATTTCATCAAAGTATGTGCAGGGATATAGGACCGTATATTCTTAGTTTCCAATATATACTGGAATATTTTTTAATTAATGTGTAGATATAATCCCACTCCAATCCTCCTTGTTCCATTGGGATATCCTGATGTTCCTCATGTATGGAGATATTTACCCCCTAGGTTGGATTCCAGAATATGTAGGGAGACTTTATATGGGTGCGTAGGGATATGGGACTGTGTGATGGCCACCACATGAATATTCTGATGGGATTTGTCAGTGGTTGTGGGGATATGATCCCACTCCCTTTGATCTGTTTCTTTCCACACATGACAAGATCTACTTGGATCCCTAGAATGAGTTTCCAGGGTTGTGACCTATTAGGTAGTGCCCTCAGTAGAAAATTGAGGGAAACTGGAAGGATTAGTTAGTGAGGGTGATTAAAAGAAGCCATCCTAGGTATCCACTAAACTGGTATAGAGTTTTGGTCAACACATTGACCCACCTTCCTAATGTGTGGAATGTAATGATTATCATGCTCTGGTGGTAGGATTTCGAAGCAGTTGGTCGTGGAAGAAGGTCTCACCAAGTTCAATATAGATTCCCTTGAATGAGGAAAGATCACTGGGTTTAACATTTATAGGTTTCTTCCTGTATCCTTGAGGGTTGTGATTTTACCACATCAGTGGTATTCTTGGACCATTTCATTCACCACCCAAATATGAATGCATCATGTGGGTGACCTTTTTTATGACCCATAGAGGTTTCTTCCATAGATAAAGTTCCAAAAAATTTTCTTGATTATGTCATGATCTCTGTTCAAGGTGATGTTTGTGATAATAGTATCTTAAATCACAATGATAACAAGTAACAAGGTCACCAATCAGTGCATCATCATAAGTATGAAAAATTCTCAATTATCTATGCATGAGTAACATAATTTTTTATTATTGTTATTGGTTCATACATTTCCATTGGTGGGATTTTTTATGGAAAAATTAACTGTATCATGGGAACCCCAATTATATTTTATTATTGAAATATTTCAGGTTGGTTTCTCACAAAAAAGGTCCGATGCGTGGTTAGACGATCGTCTTCAATTTTTGAATGATTCGAATCTGGTTCACTATTTTTGTTTCTGTTAAAGGTAGAGTAAAATTTTACAAAATTCATCGAACCATTTTATTTTACTTTTAAAAAGTTCATGTTTAATTCACCATTTTTTTCTATGTTGAAATTTGGGTCTTGGTGAATGATTGTGGGGGGGGGGGGGGTGGTTGAGTATGGTTACACAATCATTCACATCAGTTTCACCATTTTTTCTTCACATGGAAACTCCCAACATATCTTACATTTATAACATGTTATGGACCTACTTTATAAAGGAAAACAATCATTTGGGGTTTAAAACCCAATGAATCTTTTTAAATTACATTATTCGAGATGATGGGAGGTCCGACTCATCACACTCTTTTTTGGGGAATTATTTTCTACTCTGAGACTATCTTATAGAGTTAAAATATATTGGCGATTCTTTCCAAATAATGATATAGTACTGAATACCCTAATAAACCAATTTGATGTTGAATCACTTTATATACAAAAGGGTGTTAGATTAATGACATCATCTATTTATATCAGAGCTTCTCCATGTATTTCCTGTTATTTTCTAGAAATGGGTGAATACTTATGTTTTTAATCCATATGGATAAGAGATCATGAGTTTAATTTGGTCTAGGATGGTGATTGGTGTCCCAATAATGGGATCCAACCTCCAAGAGGCATCCTACACATCCGAAAAAAACAAGAATCAAAACACATGTAGTTAATTTAGGTCCAAAATGCATAGTTTAACATCATACACGAAGGACATATATGAGGGTATTTTCGGAATTGGGGATTGAGTTAAGGCCTTAGTAAGGTGTCCTACATATCATTCATATAACATGAATCAAAGTCTTAATATTTTTGTTTTTCCCTAACCCGCTGATAGGTGGGAATGAATATTCAATACTTAGAAGGGTTTCCCCCAGAGTTATCAATATGATAATTCCTTGGGAACATATACCAAAGTTGATACCCATGTAAAGAGACATTTATATCATGTTATTGGATAGATCTTACACACTAAGGTTTTCCTGATTTGCGGAATTTTAGGATGCTAGTTATATGATCATTTCAAATCACTAGTCTCACTTGAGTCATGCTTGGTGTGAGAAAAAAATATATAAAGTGACCAGGTACACTGCATATGGATTCATGACTTGAACATAAAAAAATCCATGATGAAATGTTTGATATAGATATTGGGCCTTAGGAAGGATTCCTACATATCCTTCTTTGTATTTAAATTTTTTCATGACCTTCTAACGGGTTTAAGGTGCTTAAAGACATAACCAAGTCTTACAATTAAGAGGACGACTACGTATAAACCCATTTCCCCTCCACTGATGGAAAAGTAAGGATGATAGACTCATGGGAGAATTCAGGTCCCATAAGTTAGATTTTTTGGTATATGGAGGTATTTACACCAAGGTGGATTTCTATTGGCACTCAGACCATAAGAAGGAGTCATACATATCCTTTTTGGATAGGAATCATAGTCCTCGTTGTTCATTTAACTCCCGTACCACTGATGGGATGTGATAGGTGATCACACTCAAAGGGATTATTATTATCACTAGAGTTTAGAGAAGTTTAGGTAATTATACCATGATGGAATCAAATGTTACATATTCATTCTTTATCCTCTGATGGATAAAGAGACACATATCCAATCTTCAACATCTAATAGATGAATAGAGGTGATTATCATGAAGGATCTATCAAATATGTTTATATGGAATGAAGACCCTTTCAAGAGAATGACATGGATTGGGCTGCATAAGTTTGTATCCCTAGTCCATTATGGACACTCCCCAAAAAAAATAGATGCTTGTATGATGGTTTGTGACAAGGGGTTTACATGGTACATGTCCAAGTGTGTCTACCGAACAAGGTTGACATGTCCCATGATATTAGACTGAAATGTCTTGGGTATATGCCTGACATGGTTGACACATCAAACAGTGTCTTCATGACATGTTTAATGTGTCTTCCTGAAAGGATCGAAACATCAGAGGGTGTTTTAATAACAAGTCTACGGTGTCTACTTGACATGTTTTACACTTCATAGGGTGTATTCTTGACATGTTTGACATGTTTGAGAGTCTTTTCATGATTGAAGATGACACGTCCAAGGTGTTTCACATGATTTAAGTTGGAATATCCATGGCCTTTCATGTGATCAAGCTAAAAAGTCCACATACTTCATGTAAAATTGGATGAAATATTAGAGTAATTCACATCAACGAGATGAAAAGTTCATGGGTTATAGTGTGAGCAAGATGACATGACTGAGGGATGTCATGTTATC
Source organism: Viscum album (assembly GCA_963277665.1). Taxonomy (NCBI): domain Eukaryota; kingdom Viridiplantae; phylum Streptophyta; class Magnoliopsida; order Santalales; family Viscaceae; genus Viscum; species Viscum album. Next base: position 1,428,846,881 of record OY728125.1, read on the forward strand.
TAAGATGACATGACTAGGGGTCATCACATGATCCCACTAACATTTCCAAGGTGTCTTCTCATGATCAAGGAACTGATTATGTTAATCATGTGAATACTTCATGTAAAAAACATAATATCCTATTTTTCATGACTCTTATATCATTTTCATCATTTCTTCACATAAAATTCACAATATTTTTTGAAATTTTACCGCTGAAGCATCGTGTGATTAAGTTGATGAGGAAAATTCCCTTCCCATGATCCAGATGACATGCTAGAGGTCCTTCATGTGATCAATGAAATTATTTAACGAAGTGCCAACAAATATTGTGTAATCCCTTAAGTTACTCACTAAATTTTTTCAGGAAGAATACTCTCAAGACCACATGTTCCTTTTCTTTGGGAAGTTCACTCTCACCTCCATGTGTGTTTCTTCCATGTGTCAATGGGTATTTTATATGGATCATCATCTCAGATCTAATTTTATTTATATGGTCATTAACTCTCATATTTTGGCTTGAGTAAGGAAAGGGACCATTCCAATACTCATTTCTCATGATCTCCTCACATGCCATCAATGAAATTGTCTTTGTGTCATGTGATAAATAGTGATCTCATGATCACTTTGTCTTTACCATCTTTCTTGATCCTATAACTGGTAAAAGGTATTTTATATGATTAATATGGGATTCCAAAAAGGATTCCACATTATCAAATTCATATATATAATAGCCTTCACATGATTGAGTTGTCATTCCATGTATTTCCAAAGGGCCTCAACAAGATCATGATGAAATGTCTAGAGGCTTTTTCAAGATCATGCCACATGTTAAAGGGTCTCCAACATGATCAGAACAACTTATATGGATCCCTTCATGAGATTACACTAGCACATAAAAATCCCTTCACTTGATCAATGAATTGATCACGTGATTCTCATAATCCCTTTCACATGAAAAACAACAAAACTCTATTCATATAAGGATCCCATAATTTTCATCTTTTATTATATAAATCCTATAGTGTTTTTCCATCGGTTGTCCTCCAGGGCATCGTAGGACCAAACAGGCATATCAAATGACCTTTATACGAAGAATGTGATATATCCATGGGCCCTCTCATGATTAGTTTGATATGTTTCCAAGTATTTCACGTGATATTTAACTGACTATATGAATTACATAACCACTGTGCATGGAAATCAACATATCTCCCTTTGCATGAGGCTTCCATATTTTTCAAATTTTATGTTACAAATAGATTGGGTAATTTTAAGGAATTTTTTGGTCTACATATTTCATTATCATAACGATCCACCTAGAATACTTTGCGAGATCAAACTGTCTTGTCAAAATCCCTTTGAGTGATAAATAAACTGATCACACGAAGTGTATAATGCCTCCATATGAGAATCCACATAACCCTTATTTTCATAAGGGTTCTATAATTATCAGATTTTATTTTATAAATTCTATAAATTCCTCCCATTAGTTTTCTACCAGGGTTTTTCGTTGTTACATAGACATATCGAATGGCCTTTATGAGATCAAGTTACTTGTTAAAGAGGATTCTATGTGATCAAGGAAGGATTTTTGAGTGGATTCACATAATCAGGTGGAATTTTTGGAGGGGCATCATGTGATCATGAATAGGCCATGGAAAGAATATAACCCCTTTAAGTGATTTTCCTAGGGTCATGTGATTATGAGTCTCATTGAAGGTCACACAATATTTTTGACCACCACGATTAATTCACATGTAGACATACTACTCCTTTCTACCATTTTTAGAGAAAATAATACCTATGTTTATAGTATTTCTCAAATCCTAATATTTTTTATGATCAATTGGAGAGAATAATATTTTTTGACATGATGTTAGAGTGTGACCAACTATGCAAGGAAATAAGGTAAGTTATTTTCACCTCAATTTCCATTCATGGAGACATTTTTTGTATTACACACCTATTTTAATTTAAGGGGTGTGTATATGACCTATATGACATATTATATCATGAAATAATTATTCATTAATTTTATTCTAAGTTCAATTTTAATTCCAAACTCATTTAATATTTTTTATTTAAATGTTACCAAATTTTTAAGGATTTATTTTCAACTTCCTTCCAAAAATCGAGATCTCTAAAATGTGATAATAATTATAAGGAATTTGTATGATCATTTATCATAAAACCTTTATATCACTTTATTATCCACTAGATATCTATAAATACATTTAATTTTCCTTTTAATAATTTTAAATTTTATGTTTTAAAATATACATGTGATGTGGGTTTTCAACAAAGATATTTCAAAATGTTTGAAAAGTTTTTCTTCCATTTCAAAATAAAAGGTTTTATAATACACTCCAAATTTTATTTTTATGGCATTAATATCTTTTTCAAGTTTTCATTATTTAATATTTTTTAATTTTTTTTGTGAAATTATTTTCACTTAACTTTTTTATTTTTTTTCCTTTTCATGTTTTATTATTAAATATTCTTTTTAAATGTAAATGTTTTCAAATTATTTTACCTTACTTTTGGAAAACTCTATAACCTTTTCAAGTCTCTATCATTAAATATTCCCTTTAAATTTAAATGTTTTCAAAGTATTTTCACTTTCCTTTTTGAATTTTATTTTTTATTTTTCAAGGTTCTATTATTAAATATTCTTTTTGAAAGTAAAAGTTTTAAAGATATTTTTTACATCAATTTTTGAGAAAAATTATGTTTTCTTGAAATTTAAATTACTAAAGGTTATCGTTAAAGGAAAAATTTTCAAATTATTTTCATGTCCCCTTTTTGAAATCATTTTTTTAATAATTTATTATTAAATAATATTTTAAAAGTAATAATTTTATAACTATTTTAGCTTCTCATTTTTAAAACCTTTATATATTTTCATGGATCTTTTATTTTGAAAAAAAGTTTAAAAAATTATTCTATTTCCCTTCACATTTTTTGATTGTAATTTTTACTTTAAAATTTCAAAAGGTTTGTTTGAAATTTTTTATATTTTCAGTTATGTTTACCCTCTAAGGTTTATCATTCATGAAGAGATGTTTTTATAAGCCTTTATATGTTATTATGATATTATTTATTTTTAAAAATGATAGTTTTAGTATTATATGATATATTAAATTCATGTCATGTGATGTTTTTGAAAGTTTCAAAAAACCCATTATTTTTCTATGTGTTCTTTATGAGATGATGAATGTTTTATTTTCTAATGGAAATTATATGTATAAATGGTGAAGGTTTCAGTTCTATAACATCATAAATTATATTGGTAATGTATTTATACCTCATGACAAAGGGATTTTAATCATGAATTTTTTTTTGTTCACAATACGAAGCATGATATTTATTTGTTCACAATATGATGTGTGAGCATTTTTTTGGATCATAATATGATGTATGGACATTTTATTTCTTCAGAAAATGAAGGGTGGGAATTTTTTTTGTTCATAACATGAAGTGTTATATTTTTTTTGTTAATAAAATGAATCAAGGTATTTTTTTTTTCACAACATGAAGTGTGAAAATTTTATCTGTTTATAACATGATGTGGAGACATTTTGTTTGTTTAAAACATGAATTATGGACATTTTTTTATTTAAAAAGCTATAATTTCTCCATGTTTATAATCATGAAACATTTTAATGTTATTTATCATTTTATTCTTTGTTTTCATGATTATGAATTATTTTTAAAATATTCAACAATTTTATTTAATACTCACATGTTTTGGGTTATTGATATGTATTTTGGTCCAGGTCATAACTTTTATGATTACTTAAAGATATTTTTATAATATTAAATTACTACATGATGTTTTATGATTATTATCCATGGTATTTGGATCTTTTATTAATATATTTATGTCTTTCTCATGTTCTCCTTAATGTTTATGACCTAATAATTTATGATATATCTTTTCATTATTGAGAATTTAAGCTCACCCCTTTCTTTTGTTTCCATTCCACAGGTTATAAATATGATGATATAATATGATATATCTATAAAATGTATAAATGGGAACAATTATGGGTAAATATTCACAAGTTTAGTAAAATAATACATTTATGTAGGTAATATATAAGACACTAAACATTTTGGTCTTTTTATTGTGTGATATTTGTGAGGTGTATAGAATAAATCACGAGATTAATGTACTATTTTTGTTAAGTTTATCATGGGTTATTATAGTTAGTATTAGTGGAAAGTTTAGTTATTTTAGATATTAGTTGAGTTTTTTTATATTAATTTAGTTAAAACCCTAGGTAAAAGTCTAAATGACGAATCTATGTGTAGGATAACATCCCAATGTTTTAGTAAAGTAGAAAATGTGTGGTTCCATAATAAATTACATCCTTTTCAAGATAATAAAAGTGAATACAATATCTAGAATAATTTTACCTAGGGGTAATAACTCAAAAGAGAGAGTATTGGGTATTAACTTGGTCATCACTATATCAACCCCGACCCCAGTAGCCCAGTGCTGATGCTTTCTTTATTACATTAGAAAAGATATAAGGAATCACATCCTTAAGGATTAAATCATTTATTATTTTTGGTAAATGAGACACATACTTGAAATTCTCGTTGAATTTTAAAATATAAAATACAAAAAGAATTTTCAATGATAATTCCATTATTTACCTTAGCGTATCCTTGTATATCAATCAAAAAGCACTTCCTTGTATCTTGGGGAAAATAAAACATATGAAACGGGTGATCTTATATTCTCAGTAAGGGTAATCGTACAATGCAATCTATAAATAAATAAGGTATAATAAATATGTAAAGGTGAATGACTAAAACACATTCCATTTAATCAATAACTTGAGCATAATCTGTCAGGAATAAAATATGATCAAATAATTCCATATAAATAATCACATGAGATTGAAACTTGACCATAGATATTCTCACTAATATAATAATCATATGCACGATCAATAATTGAATTCATAATGATGGAAGGCATAATGTTTGACATATAAAACATATCATCTAGTCATATAACAATACATATAATATCTTTAAGGCTTGTTCTATGAAATCTAATACTATTGAGGCTTGTTACAATATATTTATATAAATGGGTAAGGACTTGGCCAGAACAATATATAGTTTGTCTCATGAGACCTACTGATGAATTAAGGGGATATATAGAGGGTCACTCCCATCACTTACAAAGTCCAATACATTTCTCATATAAAAAGGGTTAAATATAATAAACATAAACTTTAATATTGAAAACCTAATATATGAAATTTTAATACTTACCCCAATCAATAAAAATAATCATAAACCATTTAGATTAAAATAGAGAATGATAATAAAATTCTACATTATCAATTAAACTGATCATAAATCACCCAATGAAAGAATAAGAATGATATAAATATAATATATCCCTAGTGGATCATAAGTAAATTAAAATTTTTATATCCCTGATGAATAAAAATATCAAAAAATATCATTAAAAAATTATTGGGTAAAATATCATTTTATTTTAAAAATCAACTTTTAAAACTAAAAGTTCACAAAATAATCTGAAAATATTTTTATTTGAAAATAAAATTTTAAACTTATAATGGAGGATTTAAAAAATTTAGTGTTCATGATGGAATAAAATTTCATACATGCCGATTACATTAAAACAAATATTCTTTTTATATTTTTAGTAAAATCCAAATGGTCATTGTTTTGAAAACGTCATAAATATTCCTTTAAATTTTTTTTTATAAAAAGAAAAGATGGGTAAAAATGTCTCTAATAAATCATTTTGAAATGGATAATTTTTTTTGACACATTATTAGAAATCATATTTTTTTTATGAAAACTAATTTATGATCGAAGAGATAAATAAAGTTAGATTTTTTAAAAATATTTTATCAATAATTTTATTTATCAAAGCGTGAAAAATGGTTCAATTACTTAATTTTTTTTATGAATAATAAAAGGATAATAAAGTTGATTTATTTTAAGATATAAATGTTAAATAATCCTCTAGAATTAAACTTAAATAAAAACAATCTTGAATAATGATGATATTATATGCCAATGATCAGAAGGTCATGGGATCATTAAGAGAGTAATAATGCTTGGATTGGGCTGGTTAAGCAGCTGAAACATTTTAAATATGATATAAAAACTTGGTTTCATAATATAAATTAAGGGGATGTTAGTTTGGAAGGGATTAAATAATACATATAAAAATTATAGGAGAGACTGCCAGATTGGTGGAATGAAGACCTCTTTATCCATTTAACCAAAAAACAAAATTTATTATATGAAAAATTACTAGATATTAGGAGGAATTTTGGGGATAAATAAAGGGATTTATGGATTAAATAAGTATATAAAAATACTTCTTAATTTTAGGTGTGATTGAACAAAATGAAGGTATCCAAAAAACTCAATCTACTACTTAAAGATGGATCATTCACTTTAGATGTTGAAGTTGTAGGGAAAAAAGATTTAGATTAATTTGAAAACTTTTTATTAGGTTAGAAGCATGAGTACCAACCCAAATAGGGGAATTGATAAATATTTTCTCATGATTTTTATACCGAGAATCGTGTGACTGATCATGAGAATGGGATGTTAGAAGCTCCTCTAAAGGAAGATTAAATAAAAGACAATGTTTTCAGTATACATCAAGCGAGCGCATCAGGTTTATATGGGTTTGCTGGTTCTTTCTTTGTATAAGAATGGGATGTTATTAAAACTCAATTGAAAGAAGTTATGCAATACTATTTTAGAGATGGAGTGTTGGTCAGAGCAGTGTGTTCTTCAAGGGTGGTTCTGATTCCCAAAGTGAAAGATCCCACTTCTTTGAATCAACATAATCCAATTTGTTTATGGAATTTTATTTAAAAAATCATTTCCAACCTTATTAATAGTAGGATTAGTGATATTATTCCTAGGATTATTTTTTAGTATCAACATGGTTTTGTGAAAGTTAGAAGGACTCATGGAGCCATTGTATTTGCAAAGGAAATAATGGACAATCTAAATGAAAGGGAAAATGGATCAAATTTCATGATAAAGGTGGATATGGATAAATATTATGATATATTGTAAGGGAGTTTTATCTTAAAGGCCATGTAGAACTTTTTATGTAAGGAATGTTTTTGTGATATATGTTTTAGATGCTATGCTTATCTCTGGCTCAATATTTCTTTGATTGGTAAGAATTTTGGCTTCTTCCAATCTATTCACAATGTAATGAAAGGTAATCATTTATCCTTTATTCTATTTATTTTTTCCCAATAAACTCTAACAAAAAATATCAAATGAGTTCTTAATGATTAAAGGATCAATACTTTCAACCACAAGTTTGGAAGTGGAATGATATCACACTGAATGTATGCTGATGACATGCAATTCTTTCTCAATGGAAGGAAAAATTCAGTTGATGGGTTTTATAAAATTATGGAAATGTATGGTAATCTGAGTGTTAAATGTTTCAATAAAAAGAAGATATGTGTGTTTATATGCAAAAAATTTTCAATGAGGCAAATTAAGGTTATTCAAGACAATCTGGGAATGTAGAGGGGATATCTACCAATGAAGTATCATGGAGCTCTGATTTCAAATAGAAGGATTATAAATTATTTTTTTTGATAACATTATCAATTTGATTATAGGGAGGATTAATAATTGGGAAAAAATTTATCTCCTTTGGAGGGAGAATTACTCTCACAAATATTGTGCTTACTTCACTGCCAATGCATATTATATCTATCATTAGACCACCAAAGGGGATAATCCCAAGGATAGAGATGATTATGAACAATTTTCTATGGGATTCAAACCAAGATAGAAGATGTTATTGGGACCCTTGGAAATGTTTTTCAAGGCCAACATATGAAGGTGGGATTTATATTTGTAATTTTTAGGATTCCATGCATGAAATGCAAGAGAAATATACATGGGATATTTTGACTGGGAATTATTTATGGGAAAACTTCATGTAGAAAAAATATGGGGAGGGATGGGATAACTGGACAAGATGTTGTTGAAGGATGTCCAAGATTTTTTGTTGTATTCTTAATCACTTAGAGGTATTGGATGATAAAATATGATGGGTGATCGGTAGAGTGGATATCAAATTTTGGATCACTAAATGGGAGGGTGATAAGCTATTTTCCCCAGGCTGTTTGATTCCAAATATTTCATCCAGAGAAGCTAACAGGTACCCTAAATTTATCGATGCTATTTTAAATTAGGAACAAAAGAATGTGTATGAAAATATTTCCTTAACCGAGGATCCAGATGGATGTATTTTTGTGTGATCGAAGGTAGGGAACTTCAATACCAGGGATTACAGAAATATGACGCACTACAGAAGTGAAATAGACAATCAGATGATAACACTCTGGTTTAAAGAGATTCCAAGAAAGATGATATTTTTAGTTTGGAGATTAAATAACAACTCCATCGCTATATATGAGAATGTATAGAAAAGGGGTCCTCCTAGCATTAAAATTCCACTACTTTGGGTCACAAAAATAATAATACTAATTTCATTTATTCTTAAAGGGTGAATGGGTGATGAAGATTTGGAATGAGGTAAGACATAACCTGAATATCCCTACTGATGGTGACATAATATAAGAAATTAACATTAACTAGTTTCAAAGTTCAAGTGTGCAAGTAACGATAAAAAAACCCAGGAAATTGTTTTTTTAATAGTGTACTGGAACCTTTGGGAGGATCAAAATAAGGAAAGAGAAGGTAATAAAATCTCATAAAATCTCTTATAGGTACATGTTAAGATTATGGTTTTGAAACTTGGTGCTTTATTTCATGGTGGGTTATCTAATATTTCCTTAAGGGGGATCCTAGCATGACATTGTGGTTCTTTAGAGAATAGAAGAGGTAACTGGGGTTAGTGGATTCGATGTAAGTCTCCTCTCACATGGATCAAGATGAACGTTGATGGATCATGGATCTCAGGGTAGATAAGAAGTGGTAGTTTGGTGAGGGACTATAGAGGCTTGGTGTTGATGGCTTTTAGGTTCTTCATGAGACCAATAATTCCATTGAGGCGGATGCAAGGGATTTACTGAGCGATAGTTTGTTATGTAAGCTTGTTCCACCTCCGAGGTGGTGCGTTTTTGGGTTGTGTGGAAATGGTCCGATGAGGATCATCACCCATCCCTTTTTCTGTGGCGGGTTCCTGTCAAATTCACCATTTATTTTGTTTCGACCCATTTAGCGTCATTATCCTTTAAAACAAGTTTGGATTAACCCCATGGGTATTGGATAATTCACCCCTTTCGCATTGCGAAGGAGATTCTACTATCAGTCAGTTCTAGTGGGCAATTGCGTGGGTTCAAGTACTTGTAAAATCGATCCTCCTCAGATATAAATTCCTTGGATGGTCTCCAATAGGTTTATTCATGGAGTCAAAAACACCCAATGACCCTTATATCTATGATTCATGGACCTGCTTTCCAAAGGTAGAGACTCATTGAATGATGATTCAACCAATGACACTTGAGGACTCCATTGGTTGAGAGGATGAGAAGTCAGGATCACCACACCCTTTTGGGGGAGGATTATCACCTTTTTAGAGACTCTCTTATATATTTAAGTCATGTTAATATGTTTATGAATCCTTGGTTTATTCATGAAGAGTGTGTCCATGGGATACCCTTGGTTTTCAGGATCGTCATGGGTATGCATATATTTTATGCTATGGAGGTACTATTGACTTGATACATATGATAAGTCACTCTAGAGTTTATCGTCATCCAGGGGGGATGGAAGGTGGCTTGATGTTGGGATCAGTCCCATAAGATGGGTTTCCTATGTATCCTCTAGAGAGTAATCATAACTCACATAGTTCAGATTGGCCGGGGCTTACGCACGGAAGCTGCCCATTTGGGGGACATGATTGGGTGAACCCTTTTGGATGGGCACCCTTTTGAGATTCGGCCTTCAGGTAAGAATCCTACATATACTAGTTTGACTAGGAATCAGAGTTCTTGTAGTTTATAATGTGTGGGGATTATGCATGGAAGCTTCCCATTTGAGGGAAACATTATTTGATGAACCCTTTTGGATGGACACCCTTTTAAGCTTGGGCCTTCCGGTAGAAATCCTATGTATCCTAGTTTGATTATGAATCATAGTTCTCTTAGTTTAGAATGTGTGGATATTTTAATCATCACGAACATATAATCCCACACGATTCATTCTTAGTGTAAGAAACAAGAGGACAGGAAAGATTAAACAGATCACATGATTCCTCTCCTACTGGTGGGAGAGGGAGAGCCTATAATGGAAGAGGCCGGAGCAACCGTGGGTGAGGGTGCGAAGCGATGAAAATTTCCATGTGAAATGACAATAAAGGTCATGCGGCCCAACCTTAGAATATTGGGGACCAACCTTAGTAGGAGGGCCCTAGAATACATTATGGGAACGAGAGGAGTGTCGTCCCTGTCAAAGGGGGAAGTGAACATAACCCCTTCGATTGATCACTATTCCTCATTGAATGGAAAAGAAAGTGATCACCCTCAATCGTTTGAATGGGGAGGTTCACTTAGGCATCCCAAAGTTGAAATCTGGGTTACCATGGGAATGTAGACCCATTAGAATTCTCAAATCCTGAACCGTTGTGGGGAGAACCTTCATGAATACGCTTACCATGGGTATATAGACTCAAAGGGGTACACTGATGCACCCAATGGCCTGATCATATGGGTCTGGTGGCTTTGGTGGAGGCTTTGGAATGTTTCTGAAGGGCTGGTTCTAGGAGGGATTATGAAGGACTGAATGGTAATGGAGGGGTAAGGTTGGAAATAGAGGAAATAATACCCAAAAATATCCCATTCTGCATACTGGTTTCTTATGCGGGATGGGGGAGGCTCCGTATACCGTACTAGTATGTGGGCAGAGGGGTTATCTGCATACTAATGTGGTACATGGGCATGGGTATAGACCATTGCATACTGTAGTGGTTCATGGACCATTACACCGCTTTGGGTTCCAAACACATACTAATGCAGTACGCGGCGTTGGGTTCAGTCTATGTAGTAGTACACTACACAGAGCACCATATTGAAGGAGGCTCTGAGGGATTATTGTTTTTGGAGAATTCATCCATGAGAAGTATGTGGTTTTAGGTTCACTAATTAGGTTCACAATTCTATTATTAATATTCAATTCCCCCATTTTATGGTTTAAGATTGGATGTACCTACATAGAGTGTGGTTCGCAATTCGGGCTTCGTCGATGAATGGAGACTGGAGCTGGAGTATTCTCCAAACTCTTTCTTCCAACTTCTGATTCTCCTTCAAGACTTTTTCATCCATGCGTCTGTCATCCTACTGTTCTCCTTTTATAGAAAATTGGGGCAATCATATCTATGAGCATGAAACACCATTTATGGAGGCCCATGAGAAGATATCCTGACCCACAAAAGACTTGGTCAACTAAGGTTTGTAGAGGCTTCAGTTTGTGATAATGGTTCGTGGAACCCTGCTGGTTTGCTTCATTCGTGAAATGATAAGTTCGCGGGACGGTACGTGGATGAGATTTACACACATGAGTCCTTTGGTGACATAGTTCTAGTACGCCTTGTTCGTTGTCCATCGCTCTGTGGGCCAATGGCCCGCAGATCGTTCCGCGTACCTGTTGGTTCACGATCCAAGTGGTCTGTGAACATTTCCCAGTGATGCTACGTAGGGCACTTGAAAATCCTTGAAAACTTGAATTCTTTCATGTTTATTCTGAAATTTTTAACTTGATTTGAGTATATTCACCTTGGTGGACTTTTAAGAGTACTTTTTTCCTTCTTCAAAGTGATTTTGGGGATATTTTCTTCCGTTAGAGGAATTTGCAAGACCTTAAAAATGCCCCCATTAGAATGGGGTTTGTTTGGAATGAAAATGGGACTATTCCGATGTAGAAGTTGTCCAAAACTGAAATGGTTCATGGTAGAAAAGATGGTCCTATTAGGAGGGGAACACACCTATATATAGAGGCCCATGTCATTTGTCTTTTACCATTTCTCATGAAAAAAGTGCCTATGACTTCCCTGACTTCCTCTTCTCTTGCGTACCGTTATCCTTATGAAAATAATTTTTGCAAACCACTTCATACATACTGAAAATCAACCATTTCTCCATTTATCTATCAGATTACCAAATTTTAGGTTTCATGAATAGGATTGTGAATTTTAAAACTAAAATATGGATTCCACATAGGACACTATGCGGCTGGTGTGTCTACATACCGAACTTGGATCGGTGAACCGAACTTTAATAATTAATCATCTGAACATATACTTTAACCTAAAACTTTTGAATATGAACTTAATCAAGGCCTAGGTTCGCAATATACACCTTCCACGAACCTTTCCATTCAATGACTAACGATCTATAGGCCAACATCTCATAGATGGTTCGTGTACCATGGCTGTACACGGTGAAATGCATTTGCGTACCATAGATGTAGGTGGGGTTGCTTCTGCGTATCACGACCGTATGCAGTATGACGCCTCTACACACTATGCAGTATGTGGGATGTGGCTACCACCTACTATTTTTGTAAATAGTACATGGATCCTTATGTGGACATATTTTGAGTCCATTATCCATTCTTCTAAAGCCTTTATCCCTTAATTTTTTTGTTGTAATGAATTTTCATCAGCTTCTGGATCTTCCTATGCAGGTTACAATGGCTGTTTCACAGGTTGTGATAAAATTGAAAAAGACAAGGGAGACCATGACAAGGAATTGTGAGGATAATCTTCCAGCCTACATTATTCCCCGTGGCAACTTCTTATAGGATTTCTTAATACTAGAGCCCCTAGACTATCCACTATTTTTACAGTTTCAACTTTATGACTTTGGTCTCCCTGACGATGTTCCTATTCCATTGGATGACCCAAATACCCCTTTCATACTTTTAGAGGCACCTCAAGGACATGATGGTGCCATCATTTCCCCAGTAGGAGAAGTCATCACCACTCTGATTTAAGAGAACGTCTTCATACTAGGAGGCTCGACATGGACTCAGGGCAATTGCAGAGGTCACAATGCTATCTCGAGACTAAGTGCCTAAGAGTACCCATCCATTATCAAAATATCCCATGAAAATCCTAATAGAGGGTGGAGAACAAAGTGGTAACTACAAAACAAAAGATGTTTCTCCAATGAATTGTCCTAGGAATTCTGGGTACATGAGACCTTCTTAGAGTCCCCTGACCAGTTGGAAAAGGTGGGCTTGTATCAGGAAGCCTGGGTTTCTTAGTTTGCAGTCTTCTTCCCAGGTGAAATCCTCCCTGAGCTGCTGATCCACTATTGTTCACGAAACACCAGTTTCCATTTATTTCATGGAGAGGTGTGAATCAGATTATGGGATTTCCATCAGTTTGGAGGAATCCTTATCCTTAGAGAGATGTACGATGAGTTTCTTCCGGAAGCCGCTACATGGAATGACACTGACCATGTGTCCCCTTTGATTAAGAGTATACTGGTTATATCAGAGGGATTACTCAATCATCCCCTTGAGGCTCTCTCTTTTATCCTATTTGAGGCATGGATAGGGTCATTATTGCAAGAAAACAGACACAAGATGAGGCCTCACCACAGTCGAACTCATCCATGCCGTCAGTCCCTCCAGACTCCAGGGTCATACTGTTCTACCCTTGAAGATGGATGATATAACACATGAAGATATAGACTTCAAATAGACATATCACCTAAGCTTAGATTAGAAAGTTTTTTTTCCATGTTTTTGAATGGATGGATTTTCCATCCTGCGATGTCTATACCGGGGTTCAGACCTATACTTTGATGATGGCGGAAATGCCAGAAGAGGGTTGATCCATTAATTTGGACATTCCCACTCTTTCCCAACTTTATGAATTGCTGGGACAAATACAGGATGGTAATCCCCTACACTATCTTAGTGGACTGTTTTAATTTCTGTATGGGTGGATGGAAGAACACTTACTCTATTATGAATACCAACATACTGCAAATGTTCCTCATTCTGAATTTCAACCCACACTTCTCAACATCATTGATGTACTTCCTAAGACTCTAAGAGTTATTGAAGCGGTTGGGATGCTAAATGATGATTCTTGTTTCTAATTTTCACCGCATCCTACCCTTCATGGGTTATTAAGAGGTGACAGAGGTGGTTATTTGGTGGAATGCTCATACCTCATCACACTTCGGGATGGGATTCTCACTGCTTGTATAGATTGAGTAGTCATTTGTGATCCATACCCCCTACCGTTTTGCTAGGAAATTTGGATTCTTTCAACAGACTATAACGCTTCCTACCATTCAATTAAGGGGAGCGTCTCATCCCATAGTTCTTCGCCAATTATGGATCATGATGATGCATGAAGGTGATTCTATGTAAGTTATCATCCCCAATATAACATAATCCACTTTTCTATCATCGGAATATGCCTGAATGTTGAAGGATTGGTACTCCAATAGGATACTAAAAGAACAAGTTCAGCAGGTGTAGAAACCTTTAACCATTTCCTACCTCGTCCTTTCCCCAATTACAAGGCCAAACATTTCTTCTACTGTGAATAGTGCGACAGCTACGCTTTATACTTCTATCCTTACAGCATCCATGATCGATACACCACCTATTCCTTCCCTTGTGGTAAGAAGACTCTTGGTTTATTGTTAGAAGAATCTGGGAGGGGCTTCATTAGTACAATATATCCCAGTGGGGAGTGATTCAGACTACTCCCCTCCTGCAGATACTACCCAAGATCTTAATGAGTCTGGCACCAGCAGAGTATCACTGATCACCCTAGAAGTTGTGACTAGTCCTCTGCAATTGGATCCAGTAGTTGAACCATCTGAGGGTAAATAGAATCCCTCATCTTGGATGAATTGTCTTATATCCCTTCCTACTCCTGTGATGACGTTTCCTACTTATAGACCCATTACATATGGGGAGGATCAAGGTATTGGTGCTGTGGAAAGGCACCAGGCAGTGCGAAAAGAGGTATAGAACCAATTATGTTCTCTTGCGGCAGAGACACCTATGGTCAATTTTGCTGATGAGGGTGAAAATTTTCAGTGATTATTCACCAATCTATGTTCAAGAAAATTTTATTATCAACACATACACATACTTATCTACCAAATCGTCATTTATTGGGAAGAACTTTCCTCCTGTGAGGACAAGATGGCCAAGTTGAATTCTTCCCATCACTAGGTGGTGAACTTATGATATGTTTTAAAAGAATTTGATCATCTCATGGCTATGGTGGACACTGAAGAGGAATATTTATGGGAGTAAAAATCCCACACAACATGGTTTATGGATCAACTGGATTCTTCACATGCCAACTATGAAGCCGTCCAGAAGAAAGGATGGGACTTTAAAGTCGTTCTGAAGAAGGTGAAACAAATGACCAAGGCTGAAACAAAGGAGATAGAATCTATGAAGCATAATATTAACGGCTTGTGAAAATCACTTTCCATCCTTCTAGAAAAGGAGAACCGAGCCTTGTTGTAGTTTTGTCCCAAATCATGATATGTAATCTTCCCCATTTTTTGATTGTTTAGAGAGACTCAAAACTAGGGATGTTTCTCCATTGATTTTGAACTCAATGAAACTAATTTTCCTTTAAACCTTTTTTCTTTGACTTTTACTATCATGTCAATTGATCATAATCAATCATATAAACATCATTTCAATTAGTTATTAATTTTAAACCATGATTTGAAACTAGTAAATAGAAATAATCGATTTGTGCTCTAATTTTTTCTTAGTTGTGGGACTCAGTGAGCGTAGTTTTACTATTACTGAGGGTTTATGGAACACCTCACTAACTATTATGTCTTTTTCATTATTACCCTAATTTTTTTCAAAGATTGATTGGCATGGGCTTAGCGGGCATAACTTGAATTTTTCTTAGGCTGACCTTTGGGGGGTTTTGACCTAATAAGCTTTACACATTTTTTGATGGATCAATTTTTTTTAATTAACCAATACTTGAATTTTTCCTAGAGGATACTATTTCATATTTTCCCTCTAGAAAGTACAATGAATTTTTCGATAGCATCAGTCCTGCCAATAAAACTTATTATTGATGTTTTAGGTCGAACATCATTGACCAAACTTAATGAGGAAAGGGCCCCAATTAGGGATTTGTTTGCCGAGAGTGTTATAAAATCCTTCAGACATGGATTAAGGATTTTTCTTTACACTAAATTTGTGAGTTTTGATATTCATGAGGCTCGAAATTCATTTTAAGCGTACGAAGGTAGGAAGGGACTCTCCTAAGGAAGAATTCTCCTTTTAATGATGGCCATTTTTGTGGGAAACATATGCAGAGCCACCGGGTCATGATGAACATAGTCAATAAATGGTGTTTTCAATACACTAGACTTCCATATCTAATGGACTTATGGGGTTTTGCAACATTTGGAAATTATTTTGATGTCAAGAGCCACAGTGGGTGGCTGGCCTGAGTAGTGGTGTCTGAAAACATTAGGGGAATTCATTTCAGATTTAAGGGGGGGGGGGGGAATGTTCTCGAACAGTTCTTACTTGTGTGAGGGAGATATGGTGAATGGTTAGTTCAGTTATAAATCATTTTTTTTTATGTCAGGGGAATTTAGAAAGAGGAAGGTATGTAAGACTTTATCTAGAAGTTTTCCAAATATCGGGGTGTGACAAGACATGAATGTCATTTGAGCAGATGGAGATTGGGAATGACTCTCTTGGGAACAAATTTTCCTTTGATTGAGGACCATTTTTTTGGGAGACATATGCAGATACTCTGGGGCATGATGTGCATAGTCAAACAAAGGTGCCCTCATGACACTGGACTTACATCTCATATGGCTATGGAGGATTATGGAGATGGGTAGATTTATAAATGCGGCATGTGACCTTTGAAAAAGGGTGAAATTGAACATGAAAAGGGGAATTTTAGCTGATATTTTCCCAGAAATTAGTGGGGGAACTCTTCTTTTGTATGTGGGTCAACTTCACACATATGAATAGGGTATCTTTAGAAAACTCAAAAGGGACCAGAGATGAATCATACTCACATGTTCTGATATATACAAGATGTGTGTAGGGAGGAAAATATAAACCATGACTCTGTGGGCCCTTGAATCAGGAGGGATGAAATGAGGCTTGGAAGCCATTGGGAATGATAAGATTGGATAGGACTCTCATGGGAATGAATTTTCGTTTGATTGATGGCCATTTTGTGGGCGATATATGTAGAGCCTCTAGGGAATGATGTGCATAGTCAAACAAAGGTGTCCAAAGGGCACTATCCTTCTATCTCAGATGTCCTTGGAAGGTTATATAGATTTAATATCACTTAGAGCATGACGTTTGGAGTATGGAAGGAGTGTATCTGGACATATTGGGGATATTTGGATGATGATTTACTCATGGAATCAGGTGTCCCTTATGTATATCTAACTCATACGTAGGGTGAGGAATTCATTCCATATTTTGGATACTTGGTTATTCAACATCGTATGGCCAGGATGTGGGGTTACCCTCAGGGAAGGTAACCGTGACATGCCTTTTAGGGTCATACTGCTAGGACCAAATTCCTAGACCATTTTTCCATAATATCATGGTGGATCTCTCTCTAAGATCCCTAAGCTCACATTATCTATGCATAGTGTGATAAAAAAGGGATCACGAGGACTCCATGTAATTTATTAAGAATATAAAAATCAACATCATAGGGAACTTGAGGATTTAACCATTTCTACGCAATTTAAAATTGTAAAATAAGGATGATTTTGGCCTCACAGTTTAATGTCGTGTCATGAGGACATGATACTGTGCAGTTTAGAGTCATGCAGTGAGGATGATTATGCTGTCATAAAGATATTTAATAGTTTTGAGTTAATCTCAATCATGATGTTCCATCGTTCCTTAGATATGAGTGATGATAGAAGGTGTAAACCGTAGTCCTGGGGAAACTTGAATAAGGAGAAATGAAAAAGGTATTGGAAGACACTGGGAATTCTGAGATAGGAGAGGACACTCATGGGGAATAATTTTCCTTTGATTTATGACTATTTTTTGGGCAACATATCCAGATCCATCCGGGCGTGATGCGCATAGTCAAAAAAATTTGTCCTTAGGACACTAGCCTTCCATATCTGATGGACTTGAATGATTTTGGGAATCCCAATTTTCTAGATGTATGGAGTTTGAAAAATAGGAATGATGTACCTGGGAACATAAAGAATACCCATACCATGATTAACTTTAAACCACTAAAGCTTCCACATAGGTCTGACTCATATGTATTTGGGGAAGCAAGATCTTTTGACTTCTTATGAGTGGGGGGAATGTGTGGGATCTCATAAAACCAAGGACTGGGACACAAATAACTCTTAAAGAATTTCACAGTTTATCGTCATGCGATTATGAACTTTTATGGACTCCCCGTACAAGTATGACCTATGCATGGGGAAAGGGGCAATTTTTTTATGGTGGATGGACCGAGATGCAAAATTCGGGCATCACTATGTATCCTGTGAGGGAATCAATCAATACACACAATGTTTTTAATGTTCCCTACAAATTTTCACTCGATGTTTAAAGACATGTGAGGGAATTTGTTTTGATGATGATGATGGCTGGGCTGAGATGCCAAATCTGGGAATCACTATGTATCCTATGAGGGTAGGAATCAAGCCATATGTAATTTTGAACGTTCCCTATACCGATATGGCTTGGTCCATATATAGGGTAATTTTTGTTTTATTTTCTATGGGTGTTGGGTCTACCATACTTCTTTATTACTTGTTTGCATAAGAGAATCCTTACCACTGATCCTAAGCTCATGTGAGTTATACTCAATGTGAGAAACAAGGAGTGGACATAGGGTTTTTTTGCAAGTGTGGAGAGGTATAGAATATAACAGGGAAAATTTTTATTGTGGGGGATGGGCCAAGATCGAGTATCGAGGCGTCACTACATATCCTGTGTGGACATGAATCAAGCTGTATGTAGTTATGTGAGAGATAATGTAGTTTATTGTCATATGATTAGGATGTTTTGTGCCATGTAGTTTAACTTTTTTCAGCGAGGACATGAGTCACAGTTTAATATCATGTTTTAGGGACAATTTCCTTACAGTTTAACCTCATATGGAAAGGAAAATGACTCACATTTTAAGGTCATAGATCTTTTACCATGATTTATCTTTACGAATACTCATAGTTTAATGTCTTATGTTTGGACCATGGCTTCAATATATTACCAATCATAGTTTAGGGTCATAGAGTTTGGACCATAGCTTGTTGGTATTACTACTCATAGTTTAGGGTCATAGAGTTTGGACCATGGCTTCATGGTATTACTACTCATAGTTTAGGGTCATAGAGTTTGGTCAATGGCTTCATGGTATTAATAATCATAGTTTAGGGTCATAGAGTTTGGACCATGGCTTCATGGTATTACTACTAATAGTTTAGGGTCATAGAGTTTGGACTATGAATTCATTTTTTTACTGCTCATAGTTTAGGTTCATAGAGTTTTGACTATGACTTCAGGGTATTATTACTCATAGTTTTGGGTCATAGAGTTTGGACCATGGATTCATGGTGGGGGACACTACTATGAAATATAATTCTTCAAGAACTTCTCATTTGTGGGAGCTGTGATGAGCTGTCTATCCATTGATATCAGGGTGTATGATTCATTGGAATAGACCCTATGTTTGACATATGGTCCTTCCCACTTTGGTTCATGTTTTGAGGGATTCTTCCTGAGTATCATCGGGCTTCTGAGGAATAACACCATTTCTTCTTCAAGTAAATATCAAAGGCGAACCTTTTTTTTGAAGTCTTGTGCAATCTGATTTTAGTAGATTTCCAAATGATGCAGAGTGTGAATCCTTTTTATGTCTATCTTCTCCAACTCATCAAAACATATCTGGGATTTCTTTTCCATATACTGTTGATCGTAAATTACCACACAAAGTGATGTCACTTTGATTTTGATAGGAAAAAATACCTCTTTCCCATACAATAGTGAGTACGATGTCTCCTGGGTGGCAGTATGGGTCATGGTCTGGTAAGCCCATAAAGCATGAAGAAGCTTTTCTGGACATGATTTCTTATCCTTATCTACAATTTTCTAGAGTATGTTGGAAATAGTCTTGTTAAATGCCTCTATTTTACCATTGGATTCCACATAGTAGTAGGATGAATGGTTGTATTTGATTCCATACTCCTAGTATAACTTTTCCAACACAACAGAGAAGAAGTTGGTGCTGTTGTCCATCCATATTGTATGGGGGACACCAAATCTGGTAATGATGTTGGCCTTCACAAAGCTAAAGATGTTTTTCTCCCCAAATTCCTCAAGGGGTATGGCTTAGGCCCATTTGGAAAAGAAGTCTATCACTATGAGTATGAACTTGAATTGTTTGGATGTGGCAGGAGGATATGTTCCCACAACATCCATCCCCTAGGCGGAAAATGGCCAGGAGTACTTAGCTGTATGAAGTAACTCTGGGGGCCGGTGTATGAATTTGACCTGAAAATGGAAGGGATGAAACTTCTTAGTGAATATGGCGCAATCTTGTATCATAGTGGGCCAGTAATACCCAAGCCTTCAAATTTGGTGAGAGAGCTTGGTTACTGATTGGTTTGCTCCACAAGCTCTGGTGTGCACTTCTTTCATGATAGCAACAGTTTCTTCTCCATCAATTCACCTAAGATGGACTCCGTCAAGGCCTCATTTATATAGAACCTTTTCTTAGTTTACCCCATTGTACAAGGTAAAGTTGACTGCTTGTCTTCGAACCTGTTCCCTTCTAGACCTATCTAGTGGGAGTTCCCCATTATGAAGGTAATTTGAAATGGGCGTCATCCAGCTAGTGGTGTGACCATAAGACTCAGAAATAGGACTAATTTCATCGATTTCCTCCATATTTCTCTGAATGAACGATAAGAAAATCTGGAGGTGGGAAATGATAATTACCATTTCATCCCAGTCTGGATCAGCTAAGGCTGTGGATACATTTTCCAAAGTTTCAGCTTGGGAATTTTTTGACCGAGGGACATAAGTCAACGTTGGTTCTGATAGGAATTATACCATCAATTCTCGAACATGGTTCATCATGGGTACCAATAATTCTTTCTTAATATAATATTCACTACTGACCTTCTTGATGATTAACTCTAAATCACCCTTTATTTTTAGGTGTTAGGCCTGCACATGAAGTGCCAGTCCTAGGCCTATAATGAGGGCCTGATATTCTTCTTTATTATTTATAAACCCTTATGAAAGTAGGAAAGAGTAAGGAAAGATGGATTTTTTTGGGGATACGAGTATAATTACCATCCCCACTTTATTGATCTTGGTATCCTCCATCCTTTTCCCTATCAGGCTTCAGGAAACACCATTGAAGTACATTTCCCACATATGTGGGTCCTCCTAGATAGAGAACACTTCTTCATCCAAGAGTTTGGAATCCAGTAGTGTTGTATCCTCTAAGGGGTGATCTGCCAGGAAGTTTGCTAATGCCTGACCTTTTATGGATTTCTAGGGTACGTGCCGTATGTCAAACTTTTGTAGGATGACCACCCATCATGATAGGCACCCATTTAGCATGGGATAGTTGAGGATATATTTGAGTGGGTTGTAGTGGGAAACCAGGTGGACCTCATGGTGCTACAGGTAATGCTTGAGTTTCTGAATTGCGAAGATTAGGGCTAGGCAGTCCTTTTCAATTTTTTAATACTGAGTTTTGGAATCAATCATTATTCAAATGAGGTAATAGAGGATGTTATCAATGCTGAAATCATTATTCTGTGAGAGGAAGGCTCCTAATGACCATTCTAGGGTTGTTACATACAAAATGAGTGATCTCTCCTCAACTGGTGGCATCAACACTGGAAGTCTTAGGAGATATATTTTGACATTGTCAAACAATTATTAGAAATAATTATCCCACTCATATGTAACTCCTTTCTTCATGAGCCTGGTGAAAGGTAAACATTTACTTTCTAGGTTGGCTATAAAGCACCAGATCTAGGCGAGGTTCCCCTACAGACCTCTCATCTTAGTGTGGTTGCGAGGTGGGGACATGACAAGGATGGATTTTAATTTCTCAGGGATAACTTCGATGCCACAATGACATATGATTAATATATATAATTTTCCAGAGGTAATTC
The DNA here is from genome assembly GCA_963277665.1 of Viscum album. Classification (NCBI taxonomy): domain Eukaryota; kingdom Viridiplantae; phylum Streptophyta; class Magnoliopsida; order Santalales; family Viscaceae; genus Viscum; species Viscum album. The sequence goes on from OY728125.1 coordinate 1,428,869,044, forward strand.
CAAATACACATTTTAGGGGATTCATCTTTAAACTGTGATAATGTAATTTGTTGAAGATAGTTTCAAGATCAGCCAGGTGGTTTGACCGCTGTTGTGATTTAATCACCAGATCTTTGACATAACACTCAATGAATATTCCTAAGATCTTAAAGATTCAATGTCTGGCGCACTGATATGTAGCACCAAAATTCTTTAGACCAAAGGGCATCACTTTATAATATAAAACTCTCTAAGGGGCCCTAAAAGTAGTAGCTTATTCATCTCCTCGGGCCATCCAAATATGGTTTTATCTATAATAACTATCCATGAAAGAGAGATCCTCATATCCAACTATTGCATCGATCAAAAATTCTGTGATCAGGACTGGGAAATCATATTTTGGGAAATTCCAATTAAGGTTCCTAAAGTCAATACATATTCTAATATGTCCATCATTTTTTTGAAAAGGACTATGTTTTCCAGCCAGATTAGGTATTGGACCTCCCATATGAAGTTGGCTTTGATCATCTTGTCAACCTCAAACTTTATTTTGGAAAGATGCATCTGGTGGGTCCTTTTAGCTACTTTTTATACCCCAATGATCTTATGGTAAGCCTATATGATGAGTTCTAACCTCAGGATCGAGGCTTGGCATTTCTATGTAATTCCAGGAAAACACATCACGATTATTCTTTAGGAAGGAGTTTTATTCTTCTTGCTCTTTGACAGGAATAGCCACACTGATCAGAGTGGTCCACATGTCATTTTCAGTGCCCAGGTTTATCTCCATAAGTTCATCGATTATGGTGGAGACACCTTCTTTGAATGTAGGAGGGGAATCTTTGAGGTATTATTCCTCTTCTTCTTCTTCTTCTTCATCATCTTCATCTTATTCCTCTTCTTATGGAGAGATTATTTTTGAGGAAAATTATCCAATGTTGGGAGAGAAATCATCTTTTGCATTAGTCTGTGAGACAGGGGTAGTTTGAGGTCCTGAGGATGGGCCTAGACCATCTTTGATAGGGATTTTCCTGACATCATGGGACTCAGTCTTCTCTTCCATGTCTTTGGACTTGGTGTCTGTATAGGATATCATGCACACAATTGAGTCTACATCAAGACTTGCACTTAGGCATTAAACTTGGTTGATGGGTAATACATATTCTTCTCCAAGCTGTTGGAGGGGGTCGGCGGGATCCATTTACAATCCATTCGAGGCAGTAATCCAATCAATGTCATTGGCCTAAATATGCTTTTCTTCCAATTCATGGAATCCTACGTCGATATAATTCAACTCACAAGACTCAAACAGGGATTTATCAGTGTGCAATGTCCTATTTTTCTCATTAGTGAAATATATGACACACTGATGGTAGGATGATAGAATTGAAGTGTACTGATGCAGCCAAGGCCTCCCTAACAGGATGTTGAAGGCCAAACTTTTTCGTACTAACAGTAACTCTGAATCCAACATAAGGTCTCCGGGCCGAGTTTTAAGCTTGATTTATCCTAATGGTTTCTTGTTGATTTTTTCATATCCCAGTAGAGTTGTAGTTCAGGGTGTCAAGCTATCTTCATCATAGCCCAGCCAATGAAGTGTTCGTAGTGGGAGGAGGTTAACTCCAGATCTGTTGTCGATAAAGATCCTACAGACATAAATTCCATTTACCTTGTAGAACAGATATATGGGTTTGATGTTCCCTTTCATTATGGAATCCTCATCCCTATCTTTGAAAGAGATGATGACATGAATTTCTTCGGGACTGGTCTCTGTCTAATAGACTTTGGCTATTGCTACTTTGGCCTTGAACTCTTGGGGACTTAGTAGGGCTTCAATGAGTGCCCTGTAAGATCTGTGGACAGACTTAACACATCTAGGATTGATAGTTTTTATGATACTGAATCCAACTATTTTAGAATATCATAGTTTTTCTCTAAAGGCCAACACTTCCCGGCTTGAGGTTTCTCTTTCAAAGAAACTTTAGGGGTTTTGGATTTGGATGAAGATGGTTAGGCCTCTGTAGCCGGGGCCAGTGGTGCTGCGGTACTTTCTATGATCAACTGAACTGGTCTATCGGTGTGCCTTAGGAGATTTGGTATTTGTTATTCCCCTGATAGATATTCCAAGATAACTGGGATTGTATTTCTTCTGACGGGGGTGGAGGAGAATTATGGTTCTTATTTTTTCTACTGGATGGTCCTTTCATGAGTTTCCACAATGTTAATGGTTTGATTTATGGTATGGTGGGGAATTTTACCCCTGCCACGATCATGCCTTCCTAGAAACCTCTAGCCTCTGAGGCCTCTTCCACTAGATCTCTGATTGAGAATGGGGAATTCAGGTTCATGGTCATAGTCTCCATACAAGAAGGATTCCATCAAGTGAATTCCATTAATGGAGCCGAAGATCATTTCTTGATCTGAAAATGTTTTTGTCTGACTGTCTCCTTCTGATGGTACCATTTGGTGGGGTGATTCCCATTGTACCATTTGGCAGGGCAGTTCATGTTATTCTATTTGGTGGGGTGGTGCCTGTTGTACCAAGACCTTTGGTATGAAGTCCGAAAGATTCAACACTGAAATTTGATTTGGTGTCAGCTCATCTTCTTGCTCTTGCTTTCTACCCTTGTGGACTTTAGAAGATCACGGGGATGAGAAGGATGGCTGTGATATATTAGGATCTTTTGGTGGCACAATTAGTTGTTTCAACTGATCTTGGAGGATTCCATGGACTCAGTTAACGGTCTTTAGGGTCATCCAATTGTCAAATATTTGATCCTCCTTACTGGAGTCTATCTTTCATTCCTTTTCCTCTCTTGATTCTGAGGTGGAAACATATGCCACTTGTGTAGGTGGAGGGCCCAACTTGACTTGCCCACAATTCACCATATTTTTTAGGAGATCCTTGAAAATGAAGCATTCCTAGATGGTGTGTTCCAATATCCAGTGATAGGGAAAATAATTTGGATGGTCATTGTGACCCACTTCATCGACTCACTTTGGATATGATAGCTGGAGAAAATTACAATTCATGGAGGCTATGAAATAGCCGCAGACCTGGTTGTCTCAGAAAGAGTAAATGTTATTTCATTATTCTTCGAACTGATTTATTTTGGAACCACATCGCTCATCTTGCTGAGGTGGGGGTGACTATTGGTGTACAGGGGGTCCTTCACAGTTTTTGGGGGCCTCACAAATGGAGATGGTGTTAGGGGTGGCTTAAGCTTGACAAAAGCCACTTCAACTTTTCCCACTCTTTTACCAGGGTCTGATGAGGCCACCAAGGGCTTAAGATTGGTCAATTATAAGGAGTCTTCTATTCTTTGAGAAATGATAGAGAAATATCTAAACCCACTTATGTACTTCACTGAGATGAATGGTGTTCATAATTCATCCTGAAGGTTATCAATGCAATAGAGAGCATCTCATCCTGGGGTAGCGGTCGGTTCAAGGAATATGTTAGGCCTTTCCATTTGGAAATGAAGTTTGAGACTCTTTATTTCTCTCACTGTTTTTCATTCATGAGACCACTGACCATCATCTTAGGAAAATTTGAAATGAACTAGAAGAGAAACTATCACCGGAGGTCCTCCCATCCTGTGATTGAGTTAGCTGGCAGGATAGTATACCAAAGAAAAGCTGAGCCCTGCAGGGTCCGTACAAAACACCTAAGTTTTATCGCCTCTTTCTCCTCTGGAGTGCCTATCATGAGGTCAAAATAATAGGAATAGTGCATTAAATGCTATTCCGGGTCCCTCGAACCATTAAATACTAGGAATATGGGGTTCCCAAAGTTTAGCGGTGGAAGAACATTACTCACCCAATTGGGGCGGGGTTTGTGCTCTAACTGTATTGGAGCACGCCACCCCTCCATGAATTATTGTTGAGTTATTAGTTACTTGAAGATATTCAAGATCCCTTGATGCATATATTTTTTGGCTTGATCTTGGGCTGGTGTGGCAGTGGCCAAGACTGGGCGTGCTGGTGATGCTAGAATATGGGGTGGATACCGAGCCAGGGGTATCATTTGTGGGTTTGTATGAATATATTATAGATGCATTCCCACTAGGGGAAGTCTTGATTTCTTTCTGGGGATGGGTTGAACAGAACTCCGAGCTTGGATTCATTCACCAAGATGAGTGCCTGTGGAAAAGGAACTTTTTATGGAAGTACCAGCTAACGCTCTACGGGCGGAACACATCTAGAGAGGTTTCTCCCTTGATGAAACTTGACATTAATTCACCTGATCTCTTTAATTTATTATTCCTTCTTGGAGAACCATTCCTCGAGAGTGAGGAAACAATTTCCTTGGGATGGAGAAGGTGGGTAATAGATGACCTTAGATCTATTCTTCTCCTTGTTGGGATTTCAAGCGGGAGGTAATGCTGGGTTAATTGAGGGGGAACCCAAGTTTAGGACTGCTCTTTGGTTTTGGGTATGAACACCACCAGGCTCTGTCTGGGATGCCTATGGGAGGGAACCATATTCCTTCATGTCATCTCCATCCACATCATTTACTGTGAGATCTGTGGAGTTGACATTTACCACGTTCATTGAGGCATACCGCATTGGGGGTGGTGTACCTGGTACCAAAAGGTAGGAATGATTTAAATGTCCTTTTTTGTATTTTCTCCTTCCATTCCACAGTATTATTTGGGTTTCTTGGTGAAGATCGACCCAAATGGAGCCTTGGTCTGGCCTCCTAATGTTCCTTTGTCTCAGAGGATGTGAACCATGAGATGTGGTATAATGGGTAACTCCTATGTCCATCGTTCTTCCTAGAACGTGGAAGATAGACATCCGCTGTGCGCAAGTTTGAGGTAAAAATTTACCCAGCCTTGTGGGATGGGGTTGTTCCTATTTTCCCATTGATGCACTACAACCTGGATTTTTCGATCTTATGAGGGTATTTTAACTTAAAAATTTCCCTAACCCTGTGGGATGGGGTTGTTCCCACATTGCGGTGGTAGTCACCGCTATTTCCATATTTTCAATTTCACGTACTCCTGCGTGGGTGTGAGATGAGTATTTAATTGGGCCTAAACTAAGTTTATATTCTTTTGAAGACATGAGCATTGCTTTCTAGTTGGAATCCCTTTAGTGGGAAGCCTTTTACATGTTCTTAGTTTCCTGACTTAGAATCTTTTCAATGGATTGATCTCTTTGGACCTGACGTTTTTGAGAATTACTCCAAGCTAGTTTTCATTGAGTATCCCATATTTCTTGAGCAGGGTTTTCATTTTATTACTTCCTATGGGTGATGGAATTGCAAGATGTAACTTTTAATGGGGTTTTCTGGATGGGACGTGGGGTGATGTGTAGAGCTCCATGTTCTCCCCATCCTCAAATGTGAACTCTAGTAGGGGAGTTTCCAATGAGGTGACACAACTTATGTAGTGCATGGAGGTATCCCAGTTCAAGGTTTTTTATTTCACCTTTCTAATTGTGGATTCCTTGCAGATGGGAGGGCTTCAAGTTTGATTAGAAAACAAATCTTTCCTAATGTGTTGACATGGTTCGCATACCCTTCATAGGGTAAGATTTTTTCTTTCAGCCGAGGAAGAGTTTTCCATATATTGAGGTGAATGTCATGCGTACATTCCCCATACAAATCTCTTGGTATGTCAAAGTGACAAGTGGCGGTAAGCCAATACATTACTGGTATATTATCCTTAGACATTTTTCTTCTCAAAAGAAACATATCCTATTGTTTTTCTTCTGGATTCTCCTCTACTTGATATGACTATCTCGAATTCCTCTTAATAATTTTGTTCTAAGAAACTGGGCTAGCAGGAGCCTCATTGATATGCGAACAGTGCAGGGGTGGCTCAGAAGATGAGCGTGGCATCGGGTCATCCTTTGGTTGATAAAGAATATCACTCATTGCAGATGGAGTACATGATGTGTCTGACTCAATCTTTCTAAGCACCTCAACATAGTAAGGCTTTCTCATATTTGTTCCGAAAAGGGGAGGACCTTCCTTCCAGTATGAATTTTGGTTGTGGGGAGGACCTTTGCAATTGGTGCTGTAATGGCGAGGGATACTATTTCAACTTGATGCCCAAACATGGGAAGTATCTTTATAGTGTATATCCTAGGGAGGACGTTTAGGGTAGGCTACATCAAGGGGAGGACCTTCTTGCTACTTTATATCACTGAGGGGAGGACCTTCACAGAAAATGCCATTACGGGGAGGGCCTTTGCAATGACCATCATCAGGACGAGGACTACCATCATGACTCAATACCTGAATGCAGATAGAATTTCTACAGTGTACATCTTGGGGAGGGACTTCATGACGTACTTTAATGAGGAGAGAACCTTCTCATTGCTTGATGTTACTATGTGTAGGTGCTTCATAGAAACTACCATTTTAGGGAGGGCCTTCGCAATGACTATCATCATGGTGAGGAATACCATCATGAATTAATGTCCGACTATAGGAATAAACATATCTTCAATGAATAATTTGGGGAATACCATTAGGGAAGAAAAAATCAAGGGGATGACCTTCTTACTATCTGATATTCAGGTCAAGGGGAGGGCTACCACAACGCGTATCAGGAGATAGGCTCTCGTGATTGATCATTCCTGACCCGTGGAGTGAGCCCCTGTGGGTGCTCTATGAAGGACCTTTAGAGATGTTGGTAGCGACATTGTGGGGAGGACCTTCAAAACTACTACTTTCACTACCATAATTTGGTAATGGACTAATAGGGTCTTTATAAATTATTGATATATGTTTGAGGGCATCAATAACCCCAACTTCTAACAGAGAAGGATCATGTATTTTCTCTTCATTTTCCAGTTTCCTTTGACACATTTCATTTTTGAGCGCTCTCTTGAAGGAAACCAGGGCCGTATACTATTTGTAATGACCTTCATATATGAGTCCCTATATTTTTGGGTCCTATGATGTTGTCAGGATACGTCGTCAGATATCTTGAGTTTTGGTAGGGATATATGCCTTCCCTGGAGTGGCCACCACGTTGGACAAAATCCCCCAATTGGAACAAGTATTTATTTCCGATACGGTTTTCCATGCATTGCGGGATATTTCCATAGACCCTCCAGGAATGGATCAGGGATGAATAACTACTCTGAAGTGACTAACTCATTTTTCATGTGAGTCATTCTGTTCAAAGAAACCGGGTCATGGGCCCAATTTCTCGCCTTTTCTGTCGATGTAATGATATCTTGGAATGTTTGGAGGATATGTTCTAGAATAAACACTTGATATTCCATCATTTCAATGATGTGATGAGATACATCTTTAAATGGAACAGGTGTGAAGGACCATTCTGATGTTAGAGTTGGATTTTGTGTCTGCTCCGGTCCTCTATGAGTTGCTTGTAGATATTGGCTGTTCTTTTGTGCTAGGATAGAGGAACGAGCCTTCCACTAGTATTATTATCTAGTTGTTTCCATATTTGACTAGTGGTATTCATTTTCATGAGCGGGGAATTTCATCTGATCTCTTTCCACAGTATTTTTCTCATGACCTTTTTATGAATTTTCAAGAATTTAATTCTGCTCTTTTTTTCCTACCGCCCAATTTAGATGGTGATATTATAGTGAATCAGTATGTATTTTTGCCTATGTATAGATGGTTTCCACTCTATTTGGATGTCCATGTTGTATTGAATTAGTAGGTATTTGGGCCTTCATATAGATGGTTGCCGCCCTATTTAGATGGCAGGCTTGTAGTGCATCGGTAGGTATTTGTGCCTGCGTATAGCTAGTTGCCGCCATATTTAGATGGTGGTCTTGGTATGCCTCGACATATATTTTCATTTTACTATAGTTTTCCACTATTTATGCATGAAGAAACTGATGACCACTAACAGGAACATGCATGTGCTCGGATTGTGGTACCCGATTTCTGTGGTGGGCTTGAGTGGAGGGGGCAGGGTCGTATGTCCTCCCATTGAGTGCCACCGCGTTATTACGGTGGATTTGCTCCTAAAAAACAAGGGTGATAGAGTGTTCCTGATTATATATTCTCCACCCTTGGAGGGAAGCCCGAGGGCCCCTGGTCTCTTGGAATTTCGCAGGTGCCCTTGGCGTAAGGTCCTCTTCAGAGGGAGGAGGTCTGGTCGTCTGATGTTAGTGACAACGTTCTCTGGTGGGGGCCCATGAGTAGGACCCTTTTGTATTTGAGATGAGGCTGTTAGCATCAGATTCATCTGGCTCCTTAAGATAAGGGAGGTTCTCATTGTCACATTCAGGGTCATGCTCCCAAAATGGTTTGATACGACCACCGAGGCTGCCTTGTGTTGGGGTGTTGGCTGCGACTGAGTAAGTGGCTAGCGGACCTTTGTAGACTGGAGGGCTTGTCTCATGGACTCTAGTGTAGGGAGATTACCATTTCGGTGGTACTCTTTGATCAACAAGTTAGATACCCAGTGTTGAAGATGCTGGGTATGCGAGGGGGTCCTGCTCTTCGTTGGGGCCTTAGACGCCTGTGGGATCACTGATGCGTGTGTCTTTATTGGTCTTAGGGATGTCATTTGGATCAAAGGTTGCTCTGTGGGAACATTTGACATACATATATGACATATAAACCACAAAACATCTTCAAAGTAAAATTCTTTTAAACATATGCATATTTGGTGATTCAGCTTACCCCCTCCCCTTTTCTTTTGCTGTGAGGCGAAGGGGATTGAGTGGGGTAAGATCGCCACCTTGGTTAAAAATTCACATCGGGTTCACCATTTTTGTTCCACCTCTAAGGTGGTTATTTTTTGTGCGTACTGGGGTGAAAAAAATTGTCCGATGTGCAATATCATTTTTTATTTTATCATTGGGATAAAACCACTACCTTAGTTAAGGATTCAAAATAGGTTCACCATTTTTGTTCCACCTCTGAGGTGGAACATTTTTGCGCCTACCGGGGTGAAAAAAATGGGCCAATGTGAAACATCCTATTGCCTTTTATCATTGGGGTAAAACTACCACCCTGGTTAAGGATTCACATTAGGAACACCATTTTTGTTCCACCTCTAAGGTGGCACATTTTTGGGTTTTACAGAAATGGTTCGATGAGGATCATCACCCGTCTCTTTTTCTGAGATGGGTTCCTATCAAATTCACCATTTCTTTTGTTTCAACCCATTTGGCATCATTATTCTTTACAATAAGGTTGGATTAACCCTGTGGGGATTGGATAATTCACCCCTTTCTCATTACAAGGGAGATTCCACCATCAGTTGTTTCCAGTGGGTGATTTTGTGGGGTCAATTACTTGTGCAATTAGTACTCCTCCAATATAACTTCCTCCGATAGTATCTAATCGGTTTATTCATGGAGCTAGAAACACCCAATGACCCTGGTATCCATGATTCATGGACCTGCTTTCCAAAGGGAGGCACTTATTTATTGATGATTCAACCAATGACAATTGAGGAATCCATTGGTCGAGAGGATGGGAAGTCAGGCTCACCGCACCCTTCTGGGGGAGAATTATTGCCTGTTCTGGGACTCTCTTGTAGATTTAAGTCGTGTTCTTATGTTCTTGAACCATTGGTTCATTCCTGAAAAGTGTTCCCATGGGATACCCTTGGTTTGCAATATCGTCATGGGAATTCATATATTTGATGAGGTACTATAGAATTGAGCCATACAATAAGGCTCTCAGGAGTTTATCATCATACAGGGGGGGCAAAAGGTAACTTGATGTTGGGATCAGACCCATATGATGGGTTTCTTACATATCCTCAAGAGAGGAATCATAACCCACATAGTTCGGATTGTCTGGGGATTACATAGAGAAGCTGCCCATTTGGGGGACATGATTGAGTGAAACCTTTTCAATGGGAACCCTTTTGAGCTTGGTCCTTCAGGTAGGCATCCTATGTATCCTAGTTTTATCAGGAATCATAGTTCTATTAGTTCATAATGTGTGGGGATTACACAAGGATGCTTCCCATTTGAGGGAAACATGATTGGGTGAACCCTTTTGGATGGGCACCATTTTGAGATCAGGCCTTCAGGTAGGCGTCCTACATATCTTGGTCTGATCAGGAATTAGAGTTATCATAGCTCAGAATGTGTGGATTTTTTAATCATCATGAACCTCTAAGCCCATGTAATCCATGCTCAGTGTGAGAAACAAAGGGACATGAAAGATTCAACAAATCACATACTTCCTCTCCTGCTGGTGGGGGAGGGAGAACCTACGATGGAAGAGGCCAGGTTGACCATGGGTGAGGGTGTAGAGTGATGAAACATTCCATTTGAAATGAAATTAAAGGTCATGCAGCCTGGACTTAGAAGATTGGGGACTTACCTTAGTGGGAGGTCCCTAGAATATGTTCTGGGAAGGGGAAGAGTGTCATCCTCATCAGCGGGGGGAGCGAAAAAAACCCCTTTGACCGATCATTATTCCTCATTGAATGAAAAAGAAAGTGATGAACCTTAATCCCTAGAATGAGGAGGTTCATGTCATAATCCCAAGGTTGGACTCTAGGTTACCATGGGAATGTAGACCCACATGCATTCCTGAATCCTGAACCATTGTGAGGAGAGCCTTCGTGACTCCACTTACCATGGGTATGTAGAATCAAAGGGGCACGCTGATGCACCCGATGGTCTGATCATATGAGTCCGGTGGATTTAGAGGAGGCCTTGGCCTGATGCTAGAGGACTGGTTTGTAGAGGTATTATGGAGGACTGGATGGTAACGTAGGGGTGAGGTTGTAACCAAAGGAAATAATACACAAAAATACCCAATTCTGCATACTGGTTTCTTATGCGGGATGGGGGAGGCTCCACATACCATAGTGGTATGCGGGAATAGGGGCCATCCATATACCGATGCAGTACGTGGGCATGGGTATAGACCACCGCATACCATAGTGGTATGTGGCCCATTATGCTGCTTTGGTTTCCATCCACGTATTGATGTAGTACGCAATGCTGGGTTCAATCCACATAGCTGTACACTACGTGGGTCACCATAATGAAAAAGGGTCAAGGGGATTATCGATCATGAGGAATTCATCTATGAGAATTATGTGGTTCTTGGCTCACCAATTAGGTTCGTGGTTCTATTATTATTATTCAATTCCCCCTATTTTATGGTTTTTAGCCGGCTTTACCTGTAGAGAGTGTGGTTCATGATTTGGGATTCGTTGATGAATCGAGACTGAAACTGGAGTCTTCTCCAAACTCTCTCTTCCAACCTCTGATTCACCTTCATGATTTCTTCATCCATGCGTCTTTCATAATACTATTCTCCTTTCATAGAGCATCATGGAAATCATATCTATGGTCATGCAGAACCATTTGTAGAGGCCCATGAGGATATATCCTGACCCACGGAAGACTTGGTCAACACGGGTTTGTGAAGGCTTCGGTTTGTGACAATGGTTCATAGAACCCAGCTGGTTCTCTTTATTCGCAAACTAATAAGTTCATAGTATGGTATTGAATGGGCTTCATGCGCATGAGTCCTTTGGTGACACAGTTCGTAGTACTCTTTATTTTATTTCTATTGTTCTACGGACCAGCAGATCGCAGATCATTCTGCGTACCTATTGGATCACAATCTAGGTGGTCCGTGAACGTTTCCTGGTGATGGTACATGGGTAACTTGAAAATCCTTGAAAACATGAATTTCTTTAAGTTTCTTCTAAAAATTTCAACTTGATTTTAGTATATTCACCTTGATAGACTTGTAGGATTACTTTCTTATACAAAGCGACTGTGGGGGTATTTTATTCCCTTGGTAGAATTTTTAGGACCTTAAAAAGGTGTATAATTTTTATATCACTAATGTTGAATATGATTATGCACTACTGTTGGTATTCATCCAAGGAAAAGGAAGGTACCTGTGGAATATGACTTATCTTTTTAGGAGATGTAAAATGATTTTCAATCAGGGGATCTAGGTGAGTCACATTTGTAGAGAATGAAATTTACCGACAGATGTGCTTGCTAGCAAGGTGATTCCAAATGAGAATTTAACATCGTATATTGGGGGTGGATTGTTACCTGGGGACTGTAAGAATATTTTTTATGGTCGATTCTCTTTACCTCCATCATTTTCAACCTCTATGAGAGGTGAGGTATTTTTTAAACCTTTTAATAATACAACGTTAATTTTCAGTCAAAAATTACTTTAAATGAAACATTAAATACCCTGAAGATAAATGAATTAATGATATAATGTAAAAAATGGAAGTATATAAACCACAAAAAATAAATAATTGGTGAATATGGGGTATGTCTCACTGAAGTAAAAGTGAGATAAAAAACCCTTACACTGAGTCTGACTCATCACATATGTTCTTTATCTTCCTCTTCTTCGGTTAACCTCCTTTGGTTTAAAAAAAACCTTCCTAAGTCATATTTTTTCCAAAAAAGGATTCTAGGATGAGAGGATAGAAGTTTTTAAGTGATTTGTGTTGGTTTTGGTTGAGAAAAATGGATTTAAAGGTGTGAAGAAGTGATGGGAGTGAGTGCCTATTTATAATTGAGTAGGAATGGCATTTTGGTAAATTCCAAAAACTATTCAATAATGGGAAGCCACTCTCACCCCAAGTGGATCCAAAATTTATAATTAAAGTGGTGTAGATAATATTTTGTTGATACATACCTCAACCACATGAAGAACACTTTTTTTAAATGTGTTGTTCCTTAACTTCTAAGTTTTCTTAAATTTAATATTTTGTTTTTTCACTACAATAACTAGTTTTTAACCGTGAAAATTTATCATTTAAGCTTAAAATAAATTGATATTTATTAAATAATTTATAAATACTAATTATAAATATTAAATACAATTTATTAGATAGAAATCCTATGTGTGTTGAAAATTAATTTTAACACAAGTGCATATAACACGCCAAAAAATCATTTTAACCTTAACTATGCTAATATATTTTTTACTATTTAGGGGTAAATATAGTCACTACAAAAGAAAAATTGGTCTATGAATGGTATATAGTTTATATTTTTTTACATTTAAAAATCACTTGGCAGGATATAGGAATTTTATGAATTTTAGAACATTTAATGAAATATCTTTTTTTATAAAACAACATTAATATCAACTGTGACATTATTAATGTAATTTGAATTTTAAAATTATCAAGATAATGATATAATTAGAATATATATTTTTAACACCTATATAAAATGGTATAATTACCTAAAAAATTAATTTTATATAATAATTCATTTAATTTACTATAATTATAATATTTTCAGTATTATTTATTTAATTTTTTTATTAATAAAATAACTAATAAGTTGGTTTTTATTAACCATTTATGGTAATTATTTGGTATATAAAAATTAAAAACAAATTATCATGATAAGAAAACTCATTTAAATTTCATAATAATATTTATAACTAAACATATGTTGTTTTCTTTCCTATACCAATGCTTTTATAGATATTAAAATCAAGGAAGGTTAATTTTTTGTATTTTTCCTTACTTAACTTATTATATAGGTCACCTTCAAGGAAAAGTGTCATAAAAAATCATAAAAATAAACTCTAATGTAATAAGGGTAAATATATGGATATCAATTTTTTTACAAATTGGTAGGTTATTTTAACCCCTTGAAAAACCCATTTTTATCTTAACTTTGGTAAATGATTCTTATTGTTTTCACTCTTCATTAGAGTAAAAAATTCAGATTACTTTATTAGATAATATAAATTATTATTATTTAAAATATAGAATCCATTTTTAAAAATTTCATTCAAAGAATTGAAAAAATAAAATTTAAATGTAATATGTGATGAGAAGACGAGTTTTCAAAGAGAAAATCTTTAAAGTGTTTACAAAGTTTTTATATGATAATTAAATATAAAATTATTAAAATAATATAAATTAGGTTAATTGATATATAATTTAGTAAATTTTTCTTTAAAAAAAATTAAAAATATACATTATCATTACATATATTTTAAAAGAAAAGGAATTTTTCATTTAAAATTCAATATTTTTCACTATTCATAAAAAAATTAATCTTTTCAGAAAAATACCAAAAATTCACCCTAAGACAATTTTGATATTATTATTTCAAAAATTTAGTTAATTTTATCGAATAAATTTTCTAAAAATGGAAAAAATTAATTTTAAATTATGTGTGCAAGGAGTGACTAAACCGTCTTTTAAAAAAATACAGTTTTTTAGAAAGCATTTTTGTTTTTTTAATGATTATTATTATATTTATAATGAATATATAACCATAATATTCAAAATTTAGTTATTAATATTCATACCCCCAAATTTAATGGCTAGGTTATAATTTACACAATATTATGGTTCATTTTATTAAGGGGTTTCATGTCACATATGCTATCGAACATAATGTTCTTCAATTATAATTTTTGGGTGTTAAATTATCCCCACCTTAAATAAATTACATCCTAGACATTTAAAATTGATCTTGGTAATAAAGGTTTTTAAAATTTTAAATTCCATTTTCGAGAACCCATGTTTTTATAAGGGGTAATAGAATATCATCTTAATAAGAGAGAAAGGGAAGTACAATGGTCATATGGAATAACATATAACTAGTTTTCTAAGTAGGAGAACATTAGTGGAAAGTGAGGATATGGACATGGAAGAAAGGTGTAAATAATTATAGAAAATTATATAGGTCATTGATCTCCTGAAAGTGAGTGATCAATGTAAAGTTAAGGACCTCAAAACCATTAATTTTTCATTATTTTAAAGAATATATGATTCATCAGAAATGAAGGTAATGTGATACCATTTTTATTTGAAGATCCTTTTCCAAAATTTGAAGAATTATTTTACTGTCTAATAATATTAGGAAATATAATTACTTCATTGAATTTCCATAATGAACATATCTTTAATTACCAAAACAATATGATGTATTTCTTAATAATCACATACCAAACATGTCAAAACCTTAATTATGTATTCTCTTGAAACATGGTAATTACCTTAAATACTATAAAACCTTATTGAAAACATGCATTATAATTTATTACTTAAGTAAAAAATATATTATTGGATATATTAATTAAATACAAAAATTATGTAAACTCCATCATTGATAATATAAACCACTTTTTTAACAAATCATTAATCAGTCCCAAGTTATTCAGTACTACTCAATTTAATTTATCTATATCAAAAATATTTTTATCCCAAAACAATTTCATCAAAATCCGAAACATATTAAGGGAAATATTTCCCTTAACTATTTGTTTTACAGGAAATTTAACATGCCACAAAATCAATTTTCTTGGTTATAAGTACCATTCAACATATGATCTCAAATCCTTTAAGAAATAGTACTACAATACATTCCTTATATGTTTCATGATTATTATAACCTGGTTATCATTGATAAAATACTCAAATGACACAATTCTTGAATCCAAACATAAGAACATTAATCCTTCCATTTTGTTTTTAGTAATATCATAAAATTGTCCATGATTCATTTTCTTATTTTTAGGTTTATTACTTTGACAATTGGAGCATTCATTTGTATAGTTCCCCATCTACTTACAATTAAAATCATTAAATAATGGAAATTTTTTTCTTTCACTTTCAATAACAAGAATGGTGTAATTTCTCTCCACACTTGAAAAAATCTCCTTTTACTTTTAACCATGTACCAAGGTTTTTCCTTACATAAGTATCCCATTTTGGAAACCCTTATTTCTATTATTTCTCTTATCCATTTTCTCCATCATACCCTTCTTCTTAGGCTTCCAATTAAATATATAATAAATAGAGAATTATTTCTCTAGACTGATAGCACATGATACACTTTCTTCATATGATCATAATTTTTGGGAACTAGTTAACTTTGATAGATTGACATAATCTATGAAGATCCTTTGTGATGTTTTGTTTTTAACAAAGTTTTGTATTTGTTGAAACATAATCCATTGAAAAAGTTTTTTTTATGAAAAATGGGTTAAATTTTATAAATGTTCCAACCAAATCCCAAAAGGCAGTGATGTTAGGAGTTAGAATGTTCTTTAATTTGTAACCTTAATTAAGATGAATCCCTTCCAATCTTGAAGTTATCATAAATCAGGAAAACTCTGATGATAAAATATTTTGAAGAAATAAAGTAGTCGTAACGATTGTATCAGTTCCAGGAATCAAGAAAAAGTTTGCATCAGATCCAATAGTATCAGGTATAAGAGTTTTAAAAAGTATGAACGAGTTATAGATGATGAGGTATGAATATTTTCAAAGATTCAGAGTGAATTTTACATTGTAATGAGAATTCCATCTTAATGATAATTTAATCGTAATGAGTAACCCATCATTATGAGGATTCCATTAGACCGATTGTGAGTAAGTTCCATCAGTCTAACTCTAAAAGGGAATGCTAATTGGACTATATTTGAGGAGGGAAGTTAATCAGATTGACTTTGAGAAGGAAATTTAATCAGACTGACTCTGAGGAGGAAAGCCAGTTGGAATGACTCCTAAAATTAAATTTAGTTAGACTAACACTAAGAAGGAAAGTTAATCGGATTGAATCTAATGAGGAAATTCAATTAGAATGACTCTAAGAAGGAAATTCAATTGAACTGAATATAAGGAGGAAATTAAATCATACTAACTATGATGAGGAAAGTCAATTTAGAATGATCTTAGGATGTTCCATCATAATGAATTGGGGAAGCTCCATATTAATGACTTGAGGAAGTTCCATTATACTAACGAAAAGTTAGGAAGTTTGAGAAGGATTATTTCAAAGAATACTCAATATGATACAAGAAGGTTTCATAAGAGTTGAATTGTTCAAATATGAAGTTGAAATATTAGTTAATTTTAGAGATTTTTAAATTTTAGTAAGTTGGAAAAGTTTTTTAGCTTCCCTCCTTTTCTATTTTGGGATGCCTATAAATAGATTGAAAATACATTCATACTTTACAAAATTTTCACATTCCAAAAAGGCTTAGTAATGTACTATTTGAGTAAGATTTCATTTTAGAAAGATATATCATTAGAAGATCATACAATTTAATGTTTTATTATGTAACATCTAGGCTTAGCTCACCCCTGAACCAGTGGCTGGACCTGTCTCGACATGTCTTCAAGCGTGCCTCACCATACCCTAGAGGTTGACGACTAATAGCGAGGGTCTTAAGAGGTTATAGTGGGAAGACTATACCCTCTTATCAGAGTTTCACATCAGTATATCACAGTAAATAACAATCAATAGTGGAAGTAGTAATACATAATTGAAAAAGTAGTGGAATACATATTTCATATAACAGTTGAATGCATGACTTGTTATTGACATATATTAGAAATATTTAAACAAAAAAACATGCTTTATGTATCAGTATATAAATAAAGAAAAGACTCAAATCCCAAAGGGAAAACTCGATGATCATCCTGATCTCCAGTTCAGTCCTTTGCTCCTATCTCTAGGTACTAGCATATAGCAACAAGCAAGGTCCAAGGTCTACAGTCCTGCGAACAAGAAATGTCTACTCAGGTACCCTAGTGTAATAGTGGCCCGAGTAAGGTGTGAGATATACATCTCAGTAGTCCGACATGACCGATGTCTAGCCCTATCCATATAGTGAAATATAAATAGTGTGAATGTATAATGAAGTAACAACCAAATTAAATAAATGAACTAAAACCCATCCAGGTTCTAAAGGGACACCTGATAGAGATACCCGCTTTGGATCATAGTCGGAAATAAGATTCTGAATAGGAACTATATATATAATGCATAAATAAACTGTTTAACACATTATTTGAAATTGTTTGTTTAACCACATAAATCCCCAAGTTCCCCTGGACACCCGTATCTCAACAACTTTCTCAACCATGCTGATTTCTAAACCATTTTTCATATTCAATTCACAAATCATCATATCACATCATAATTCATTGTCTATTTAATTAAATTCAGGTATGACCATTTGGAACTATAGTCCAATGTCAATTAATGGGTGTAGAATGTCATTTCTATCACCCTCATGAGTATTTAGAGCATCAGTCCCTATCTCACAATCCATGGGTCTTTGGAGCATCAATCCTTATCCCCTGAAAGGAAATTTTCAGGAATTCTTGGTGTTGAACACCATGTCTAGCACCCTGTGAGTATTTGGAGCATCATTCCCTATCTCACAACCCATTTATTAATCATGCATGTATATATATATATTTATCACATGTAGAACTTCATGTATATCACTTAATCTCACTGGAGAATAACTCCATGTATAACACCCAAAATCCCATTCATTAATTAATTTATAAATTAATTAATCAATTCCGTTAATTAGTTCAATAACTAATTAAAAACATCAATTTACTGTTATTAAATTACCTAATCAATTAAAACTTTAAAATCTAAACATTTTATAATAAATAAACCAATTAATTATTCTAGTTTACAAAAGTATAACTTGATAATTAACTCAACATTTAATTATCCCAACTTATCATTCATTTACATTGGTAATTAATTTACCAATTAATTATCCACATCTCTCATTAAAATTTAAAACTTCACCAAACATAATTAATTATTAAAATTAATTATCTTATTAATTCTCCAATCATCACAATAATTTAATTAATTCATAAATTTAATTAATGAATAGCAATTAATTAATACAATAATTAATTACTTTAATCACATCACATTAATTAATTCAGAAATTGATTAACCATCCTCAAAATTAATGTCTAATAATTAATCTACCCATTAATTATTCTTAAACTACAATTCATCTTTGGATAATTATCATGTTAAGTAATTATCTCATATTCACAATTTATAATATCCAATCATAGCCACTATTTCCAAATTCACATCTTAGTAATTAATCCATCCCTTAACTATCCACACTCATTAATTAATTGACAATAAATTTGATCACATTAAATCCATTAAAGACATATAATGAGTATACCTGCTCATTATCCATACCTTAGGTGGAGGGTTTTTTTATACAAAAAACGCGACATTGTAATTTAATGAAACATTGAATGCCAATAAAAATTCAATCTGGCCTTGCAGTCAAATGACTAAATGATACAACTCATGTCAACAAGGTGAACCTTCATTTTTGGAAGCCTACCTGATTATAACTCCACAATTAAGCATTCCTGTCATTAAGTAGTGATCAAGATGGGTGATGTTTTGGGATGTTTCCCAAGGTCTGTGTGATTGAAGAAAAAGCACAGTAGAAAGGAAATGTGTTGTCCTATGGAAAGAATCATTAGTTGGATGACCCGTTTGGGAATGTGGGTGGGCCCCAGGGTGGGGACCACATATCTGTGGGGAAACTGGCGATATCTGGCAGACTAGGACCCACGACCATGTTAAAGGCGGGGTGTTTGTGCTCTCAGCAGGGCCCAGTTGTTACATTTTGTATCAGAGGTGGTACCCAGCCTTTAGTGTGGTGCACTGACTGGGTTGAGATGCAAGTACAACAATAAGGACATTATGATCTAAGGGGGGGGGGGGTGAATGTAACACACCAGAATGATAAAAGGGTTAAATGTCTAAATGATACAACTTATGTCAACATGGTTCACCTTTCTTTTTGGGAGCTTACCTGATTAGAACTCAACAGTTAAGCGTTATTGGCATAGAGTAGTGATTAGGATGTGTGACCTTATGGGAAGTTTCCTAGGGTGTGTGTGAGTGAAGACAAAGCACATTAGAAAGTACATGTGTTGGCATGTGGGGATAGTCAATATTCAGATGACCCATTCGGGCATGTGGGTGGACCCTAGGGTGGGGAAAATGTGTCTGCGGAGCATTTGGTAGTAACCGGTAAGATAGGACCTGAAGACCATGTTAAAGGTGGGGTGTCTATGCTCTCAACGGGGACTAATTATTACATTTGGTATCAAAGGTGGTACCCATCCTTAAGTGTGGTGCACTGCCTGGGTTAAGACGTAGATCCCACAACGAGGATGTTGTTCTCTAAAGGGGGTGAATGTAACAACCCAGAATGATAAAGGGTTAATTGACTAAATGATATAACTTTTGTAAACAAGGTGAACCTTTATTTTTAGGAGCCTACCTGATTAGAACTCCACAGTTAAGCATGCTTGGAATGAAGTAGTGATCAGGATGGGTTTCTAGGAAGTTTCCCAGACTGTGTGTGAGTGAGGATGCGTGTGAGTGAGGAGAAAGCACACTAGAAAGGATAAGTGTTGGCCTATGGGGATAGTCATTAGTCAGATGACTTGTTCAAGAACATGGGTGGGCCCTAGGGTGGGGTCCATGTGTCTGCGAGGAAACTGGTGGTACCTGGTAGGCCAGGACTTGATGACCATGTTAAAGGTGGGGTGTCTATGCTCTTAGTGGGGCCCAATTGTTACATTTGGTATCAGAGGTGGTACCCAACCTTAAGTGCATTGCAATTCCTGGGTTGAGATGCAGGTCCCACAATGAGGATTTTGTGATCTGGGGGGGGGGGTGAATGTAACACACCAGAATGATAAAGGGTTAAATTACTAAATGATACGACTCATGTCAACAAGGTGCACATTACTTTTCAAGAGCCTACCTAATTAGAACTCCACATTTAAGCATTCTTGGAATGGAGTAGTGATCAGGATGGGTGATCTTATAAGAAGTTTCCCAGGGAGTGAGTGAGTGAGAACAAAGCATACTGAAAAGGACATGTGTTGGGTTGTGGGGATATTCATTTTTCAAATAACCCGTTCAGGAACTTGGGTGGGCCCTAGGGTCGGGACCACGTGTCTGTGGGAAACTGGTGGTACCTGGTAGGCCAGGGCCTCATGACCATGTTAAAGGTGGGGTGTTTGTGTAGTCACCAGGACCTAGTTGTTACATCTTACAAGATCGAGGAAGATCAGACTAAGGAATATCAGTCTGAGTAGTTTGAGCTGATTTTGAGAAGTTCAGTTTTATAAAAGGGTTCATATTAATGAGTTTATTAGATTGATTCAATCAAACTAAGGAAATTAGACCCAGGGGAATCAGACTGAAGTTTTGGATAGAGTTTTGTGGAGAAAAATATTTTTTTGGTCTTTTATTTTGTGTATAATTTGTTTGTTGGAAAAAATTGTAAACTAATGTGTGCCAGTATAATCATTCCTATAAAGATATATAAGGTGTCTAATGGGATTTGGAACAAGTTTTATTCACTCCTTCATTATAGTGATTTTCTTTAGATCTAAAGGAGTAGATATGGAAAGGATGTATGTCCTCACACTAAGGATGAACCAAGTAAATCTCATGCGATTTACTTGATTTCCTAACATTTCATTCATGAGTATTTATTAAAATATGAAAAGGATATAAACTTTAATAGGTTTTAGGGGTTAATTTTTTAAAATTATTGGAAATTATAAAACTGATTTTTGGTCGGAGTAGTTTACTCAAGAGGCAAGGGGTGAATTGAGTAACTATAAAAATTTCTGTTATAAAAATATTATTTTGAAAAGAAATGGTTTTCCCCAAAAATAGATACAACCCAGTTAATCAAGGTTATAATGTTATAAGAGTTTGACTGTTTAAAAAAATTCTTAGAAGATTAATTAATTCTCAGTAATCTTAATATGTATTATTAATATTACTTTTGAACTTATCCTACTAAGAAAAATCAGTTATAACTTCTTTCCAAGACTAACTATCAAAGTGAAATTAGACTGTTCTGGATTATACATTAAAGCAGTAAAATAGAGAAGACTAAATTTAAATAGCACAGTGGATATGAAATGAGTGGTTCAGTCTCAAGACGAGACCTAATCCACTCCACTTGATGATCACCTACCACCAAGCAGTTTATATAAATAAACTTTGATCCACACCTTGGATTGGGGTTAACAACAATACATAGACTGTCCAGGTCATACAAGGACCCTTCCACAATTTTCATGGGTAGAAAAAAACAATAACTAGGCCACATAGTGACCTCTTCCACAGTTGTCGTGGGTAAAAAAAAGTATAAGGAGTTTGGTATAAGGATTTATAAATCCTTTAGTTTAGCACAGGAGTCAGTGTGTGTGTGGAATATACAGAGTACACACACTTCTCAAAAGTAAGTAAAAGAATCACTAAGAGAGAGTAGATATGAGTTTAGAATTCTCTAGTGATTTGAAGTGAAGCTCTGGACTCCTTTGATTAAACAGATATGCTTCCGAGTCCTTCTCTGGGGTTTTTCTTGAAAAATAGAGTGTCGTAATTCAGATTGTGTTGTTCACGAGTGTTGATAATGTGAAGATGTCTTCTGGATTCTAGTGTAATTCGTATGTTCTTCAGTAGTGTCGGATTGCATGTATGAGACAATGCTTTATTTGAAAATCTTGCAATGTGTTCTTCATGGTCGTGATCACAGGCTTGTTTTTCGTTCAGTATTGCGCGCTGTGGTTGTTGGGCACTCTCCACTCTTTATCTTCGAATGCATGTGATTTAGATGATAGGTTCCATGTGTTTTGTACCTCATACCTCATACTATGTCCTCAAAGAAACATTAATTATGTCATTGCATTAAAGGCATCAAATATGACTGTTAAACATTAAATTGAAAGATGAAAAAATAGCTTAAGAAATGGTGTCACAGTATGTTATGCAAACAATGTCTCCTTCACACGGTGTCTAAGAGTCACGGTGTCTTCTTCACGGTGTCTTGCTTACGGTGTCTGGTTTATGGTGTCTTTCTCAGGGTGTCTTGCTCACGGTGTCTTGCTTACAACGTCTTGCTTATGGTGTCTTGCTCATGGTGTATTTATTATAGTGTCTAGCTCACGGTGTCCTGCTCACGGTGTCTGGCTTACCATGTCCGGCTAACTGTTTCAGGATTCACAATGTCTTGTACTTAGGAAAATAATAGTATTCCGACTTAAACAGTAATATGAATGAAATAGATCGATATTAACCATTATAAAGCATGAGTGAACTTGAAACATAAATACACATGATTGGATATAATTTATAGGATTTAACTAGGTTGAATGATATTTGTGATTATTATTGAGATTTGTGATCATTAAAACATGATTAATACATGATGAGTCCAACAATCTCCCCCTTTTTGATGATAAAAAATCATGTACAGTTAAAGTGTAAATTGGATGCAACTACAGAGAAAATAATCATATAGAAGAAAACATATAACTTCTCCCCCTTTTGGGATTATCAAAAAGTTAAAATAAGAGAGGGAAAATAGTGCACATGTCATTAAAAGTAATCATAGTGTAGTACAAAATAAATTAGAAATAAAAAAATCAATGACATCCCCATTAAAAAAATAATCACTGCTCTTCTTCAGGGATTGACCTTCTCTTTGCCTTTATCAGCAGCAGAATAGGAATCCATAGGGGCAGTGGCTGATGTAGAAGAAGGTAGAGATATGGTGGATAGAGAGGGTAAAGGGAGACCTTTGAAGACTGAGCGAACCAAGGTAGGTGTAGTAGAAGATCAAGGAAGTTTCTGATCAAGAATCACTGGCCTGATCTAAATGAGAGCTTGGCCAACAGACATGGTATTTGAGGCTAAGGCAGAGGTGAATGTAGGCAGTCCAGTTCTTAGAGGAGCAGCCACTGGAGCAAAAATTGTGGTACTCTGGACATGAAGATACGGTCTCATAAGTTTGATGAAGTATTCAATAATCTCTGCACCATACTACATGGCTTTTTCAAAGTCATCTTTGTTTTCCATGAACTTTTCCAACAATCTGGTAAACTCAGTTAGCTTCTGGACTTGATTTTTGAAGGCTTGAGTTACAGGAGGAATCTGCAGATTCTCTACAAGGTATTTGAAGTGGTTGGTCATTGAACACGTTGTCATGACATGTCAAATTGATTATGTTTTAAAGGTTTATTTATAGTTTAGGGTAGACCCTAGGTCTTCTCTCAAGGAGCGTTGGTGGCTTATAGTGTGTATTTTTAATAAAGATTACTAAAAGAGGGGGGTGATTTTGAAAACAGTTTTAAGAAAATAACTTAACATAAAGAGTTCAATAGTTGATAGAATAAGGTGGAGGATTAAGAATTTTGAGATAAGGAGATCACTTCAAATTCATTACACATCTTGGATAGTTCATTGTTCTGAAAATTTCACATGATTTTGTTTAATTCTTTGGTTGAGGGTTGTCAAGATCTTGATTCCCCTCTTGCCTCTCTAAACATTGCCCAAAGTACCAACCCTTGACAATTTTTTTTTTGTCAAGGTTTGGACTTAAAGAACAGATTAAAGGATACCAAATCATACTAATATCTTTTGTATGAGTGAGATAAAGAGAATCCTTGTGTTTTCCAATCGGAACAACTCAAGTTTCCCACTTGATATTTCAACCCAATCAGTGTTGAAATGAAAAGAGGTTCACTTAATTAAATACAAAAATGAACTCAAAGGAAAAACATGTTTAGAAAAAACATAATTGAAATAATTCATACGCAAATTACACAAAACCAGTAGAGAATCAAGTGTCGGAACTCCCTCCCAAGTATGTGTAGCTCCCTCGAAATGATCTTCCACCGTTTAGCTCGCCGTCGAGAGGAGGAGAAGTCTCGGGTGGAACTCACTCTTCATCATTGGTTCCCCTATGATGATAGGGGCCTCCAGAACTTCAAGTATGAGGAGAGAACTCCTTTGGGTCTCCAAAATACCCGAAATTTTCCTCCCGGTCGAACTTACAAATGATTAGCCCAAGGTTCCATTTTATAGGGAAATGAGAAGGTGGTTTTGAGCACACAAAATTATTGAAACCACTTGTCATATGTGTTTATACCTCCAGACAACATTATCTATATTTTTATAAAATAAAAAAGTTGTATCCCCACATCTTTTCTGTCTCCACCGAAAGTTTGGATCACTTTGGACACCTATAGCCTGAGCTATGGACAAATCAGATCACAACACTTTTGAATACGTGCAGATTTGGTGTGCTGGACAGATCAGGTCGGCAAGGTCATCATATGGCCGAATAAGTCTTGGGTTCCTTCATATGAAATATTTCCCAATGCATTTTGGACCCGATCACAAAATTTCAGCCCAATTGGATGCACGTTCGAGTAGAAGTGTGTGGATTAACCCACTGATGTGCTTGGATCCTGCGCAGTTTGACCCATTTTTTTTGGACATCATCATGGGCCCTCCAAATCACCATCACCTTCAATGAAATTTTCAGGAAAAGTAACATTGGACTTTTTAATATCAATAAAAATGAAATAAAGGATTCAAACATGTAATTCAATTTGTTATTATTTTTGTAATTTACAATACAAATTAAGTTTAATACAATGGTGTAAGGGTGAAAATGACACAGTGAATCGTGAGACGATCACACCCCCACACCTAAACAATTGCACTCCTGGGAAAAGTCACATATCCAAATAATATGATGCATATATATATATATATATATTATAACCATCATGAAAATTTAACATTTGAGGAAATTTAAATTTACTAAAGTAATGTGATCAATGCACGAACCACACTAAGGAGTTTTTCCTAGTGAAAATGAAAAAAATATGTCTCATAAATCATATCACAATAAAATTCAAAGAGATTCATGAAACCAACATGAGAAAGGAATTAAAAAGTAAAAAATTCCACTAAATCTCCATGTGTGTGTGAAAACCATTCCATGCAATTCTTTCCACTCTCCATCAAATAAATATAGGTTATTTTAACATTATTCAGCTTTAAAGGATTTTTCACCAAACCCATCCTATATCCTTTGCAATCATATTTCAAGACCCACTCACTTAAGCATTACCAAAAGTCAAACCATAAGCTCCTGACCTAGATATCCCCATATGTTTCACATTTCATCACTCCCCTCATTTATTATATTATTTTTTTGAAGTTGCATTTGGAACAAATCTCACACTCATATCTCAACCCTTGTTTGATCTCATCACGACACTAATTGCAATAGTTATCACAAGATCAAAGGTTAAGGAGTAGTAATTTTTGACCTTCCCAAGACACAATTTTTTTGAGGGCGTACAACATTCAGACATTAGGTACACACGCATAGGTCAATCTGGTACAGTAATGAAACAGATCAGATAAGGAACGAATTAATGAAAATATCATTTAAAGATGAAAAATATTAACCTAACTTATATTTACCTTATATTAAGTAAGAAATATTCATACTTCATGGTTTGGTGCAAAAATGTATGGAGATATTAGTGACACAGTTTTCCCAAAACTACTCACACAAGGGGCTTCAATCATCTCAAATGTCTCACAGTGATACAACCATTTATACCATTGACAGAAAACCAATTCACTAAAAATCACCCCTGATGTTAAATTCATAAAGATACTCTTTTTCACCATTCTTTATGTTATTTTTTACTTTCCCCAATTTATGGTCACCGAATCATGGAACTTTGAAATTTTTGATGGGGAAAAAAATGAAAATACCATAAAGAAGGTGAAAAAGAGAAGAAAGAAGAAAGACAATGGAAAACCTAATGAACTCAACAAGATAGGAAAAAGTGAAAATACCATAAAGAAGGTGAAAAAAAATGATGAAAATTCCTATCTAACCCAGGAATGTACCCATCCCCCCACACCTAGAATGTGCAGTGTCCTCACTGTAAGAAAAGAGGGTGTGGAAAGGAAGGATAAAACATGGTGGTTTTCATTCATAGATTGATTCTTGAACATGGAGTTCCTCCCTCAGGGACTCCGGAATGGATTCATGGAAGTGCTTCAGCCGCTACCCATTGACAGTGAATGTTTTCTTGGTTTCTTCATTTTGAACCTGGACAACACCAAATGGAGAGACGTTAGTAATAGTGTATGGTCCAAACTAGCAGGAACGAAGCTTATAGGATGCAACTTTAGACTTGCATTATAAAGAAGGACCTTCTGCCCAATATGGAACTGATGATGAAGGATAAGACGGTCATGGGAAGCCTTGGTTCTCTCCTTATAAATCCTGGAGTTTTCATATGCATATCTTCTCATTTCCTCTATCTTCTAAATCTGAAACTTCCTTTGAGCACTTGCACCAGAATGATTAGAATTGCATTGTTTGATGGCCCATTAGGCCCGGTGCTCAATCTCAACAGGGAGGTGACAACTCTTTCCAAACACAAGATGATAGGGTGACATTCCTATGGGAGTTTTGAAAGAAGTACGTTTGTCCCATAATGAATCATCAAGTCGAATACTCCAATCTTTTCTATTGAGTTGAAACGTTTTTCAAGAATTTGTTTTACCTCTCTATTTGACACATCAGCTTGACCATTGGTCTGTGGATGATATGCAGTAGAAACTCGATGACCGACCCCATACCTACATAAAAGTGATTGCATTGTTCAGTTATAGAAATGAGAACCCTGTTCACTGATGATGAACCTAGGTAAGCCAAACCTATAGAAGATTTTTGTTCTAAAAAATTCTACAACTACCTTAGAATCATCAATCCTTGTAGCTCGTGCCTCTACCCATTTTGAAACATAATCAACCTCCAGAAGAATGTACAAGTTTCCAAAGGAATTGGGAAATGTCCCCATAAAGTCAATACCCCAAACATAAAAAATGTCATGAAAGATTAACGGTTGTTGTGGAATTTCATTTCTTTTAGATACATTCCCCATTCTTTGACAAAGAGTACAAGATTTGAAAAAATCATGGGAGTCTTGAAAAAGTGTTGGCCAAAAGAGACCAGAATCAAGGACCTTGCGAGTAGTCCGTTGGGGACCAAAGTGGCCCCCACAAGCAAGAGTGTGGTAGAATCTAAGGATGGACTGAAACTCACTATCAGGAACACAATGCCTAAGGAATTGATCACTACAGGTGCGCCAAAGGTAGGGGTCATCCCAAATATACCAACGAGACTCATGTTTTAGACGAATGGCTTGGTTTTTGTTGAAATCAGTAGGAATGAAAGATGCTAACAAATAATTTACAATTTCAGCATACCAAGGAATAACATCTTTCACTCGGTACAGTTGCTAATCAGGAAACATTTCAGTTATGGGAATACAGGGGTATGATTCAATGTCTGAGGATGGTTGAATTCTACTGATATGGCCAGCCACCACATTATCTGCTCCTTTTTTATCTCTAATTTCTAGATTGAATTTTTGAAGGAGGAGCATCCAACGAATGCGACGTGGTTTGTCTTCTGGTTTCTTAAGGAGGTAACGGAGGGCTGCATGGTCTGAGAACACAATGAATTTGGACCCCAAAAGGTATGAACTGAATTTGTCTCAGGAAAACACAATGGAAATGAATTATTTTTTAGTTGTAGTGTAGTTTTCTTGGGTAGGGTCCAAAGTACGTGAGGCATAGGCTATGACATGTGGAGCTTGGTCGACCCTTTGTGACAAAAATTCCCCAACTGCATAGTTAGAGGCGTCACACATGAGCTCAAATGGTAAATCCCACCGAGGAGGTTGGATTACTGGGGGTGAGGTGAGACTCCATTTTAACTTATTAAAAGCCTCCTCACATTCTTTATCAAAAACAAATTCTTTTTCTTTTTGCAGTAATCGGGAGAGGGGGAGTGCAATTTTACTAACGTCACGAATGAAACGACGATAAAATCCACCATGAACTAGGAAAGATCGCACATCCCATATATTTTTTGGGGAATGGAAGGGAATAAATGACATCACATTTTGATTTATCTACTTGGATACCATCCCCAGAAATGACATACCCCAAAACTATACCTTATTGCACCATGAAATGGAATTTCTCATATTTTAATACAAGATTATTTTCAATAAAACGACGTAAGACTAAACCAAGACTAATCAAACATTCATCAAAAGGAGATCCATAAATAGTGAAATCATCCATGAATACTTCCATGAAATTCTCTAGGAAATCCGAAAAAATACTAACCATGCATCGTTGGAAAGTACCCGGAGCATTGAACAAACCAAATGGCATCCTTCTATAGGAAAATGTGCCAAAGGGGCAAGTGAAGGTTGTTTTTTCCTGATCCTCAAGGGCAATATGGATCTGAAAGTATCCAGAATACCCATAAAGTAAATATAAGTGGGACTTACCTGCTAGACTCTCTAGTATTTGGACATTGAATGGAAAAGGGAAATGGTCCTTCCTCGTGTGTTGGTTTAGTCGACGATAGTCTATATTGACACGCCCACTATTCTGCACATGAGCTGGAACCGATTCATTGTTTTCATTTTAAATTACAGTAAGGCCAGTATTTTTAGGAACCACTTAAACGGGACTAACCCATTGGCTGTCAGAGATGGGGTAAATGATTCCAGCAGCCAATAATTTTGTTACCTAATTTTTAACTACTTATAAGAGGTTTGGGTTTGGTTGAAGTTGTGCCTGCCTCACTGGTTTAGCCTCATTAGTTAATAAAATATGATGTGTACAAATTGATGGGATAATACCAAGAATGACTGCAAGTTTCCATCCCAATGCTTGTTTATAATCCCTCAAAAGTTCAAGCAGTCACAATTCATGCTCAGGAGGGAGTGAACTAGCAATGATGACAGGAAACTTGTTTCCATTCTCAAGATATGAATATTTTAAATCTTGAGTCAGTTTCTTTAGTTCCAATTCAAATAGATTTTGGATTTATGGGAGTGTGTGTGAAAGTGATAGGTCACTAATCTAATCTAACTTCTCAATGGTATCATCCTCAGATGAGGAATTAGCTTTTACAAGTGTAGCGGTATCATTGATGGTCATGTGATCCTCTGTGTTCAAGAAATTATCAATTAATAAACATGCACGACACTTTTCTAGACTACTACAACAATCAACACATGATTCATTACCAAGAATTTCAATCAAAGAGGAAAATTAAGAAATAGGATCAGGGGAAACAAATGCAGTGATTTTAGGGGAAGGGAGTACATCAATCGAATTAACAGAGAGAGGAATGTTCTTCTGAGGGGTGATTCATGGCATCAAGGATGTTAAAATGAACTATGTCACCACCAAACTCCATAGATAATGTACCATTGTGGACATTAATTGGGGTTTTGGAGGTTTTCAAGAAAGGTCTCCCCAATATAATCGGGGCATGTCCATTCATCCTATCATCCTCCATTTTAAGCACATAAAAGACAGGAGGAAAAATTAAATTCTGGTCCCTCACAAGAACATCCTATAACACACTAGAGGGGTGTGCAGTACTCCGATTAGCTAGTTGAACAATAATTCCAGTGGGCTTCAGTTCCCCAACCTGCAATGTAGAGTAAATAGAGTGAGGCATCACATTAATAGAGGCACCTAAATCAAGCATAGCATTAGAAAAAGAATACTCCCCTATGGTGCATGGAATTGAGAATGTTCTACGATCATTTCATTTGGTGGGAGGTGATGGATCTATCAATGCTGAAACGTTCCTCCCCAAAATCACCTTCTCATCTCCACGAAATTGCCTTCAGTGTGTACACATCTCCTTTAAAAACTTGGCGTATCGTGGAATTTGCTTCACATCATCAATCAATGGGATGTTAACCTGAACTTTCATAATAATATCCAATATTTCCTTATCAAGATCATTTTCCTTTGGTTTTCTTGGTTCGGTGGAACTTTGAGGAAATGGAAGAGGAATGGTTGGCTAGGTGACTCATCAATGTACACACTCTTTCCTTTGGAAGGGCTTCTCTCAAGACAAGTTTCATCAACATTTGGAACATTTTTAATGGTTGGGATGGAGGTTTCTTTAGGAGGGGATGACTCTAATGGAGGATTCATCTTACTTTCTAGTTGTTTTCCACTCCTAAGGGTGATGGAACTAACATTTCCTTTATCCCTAGGGTTAACCATTAGTTGAGAGGGAAGTTTACCTGACCTATGACTTTGTATTTCACCCACTGAGTTAGCTAGTTGGCCTAATTGGGTTTTGATGTCTTGTATGGATGCCTGAGTAGTTTGTTGAAATTGGATATTGTTTGCAGCCATTTGTTTCATCATATCTTCTAAGCTAGGCCCGGGTTTTTGAGGGGTTTGTTGGAAAGGCCTTTGGGGTGGTTGAGGGTTTCTAGGTGGTGGTGGTTGATGACTACTCTACCCCGGTTGATTCCATTATTGTTGAGGTTGGTTTGAATACCCCCCTTGCCTATAGGCTTGGTTCTCTTTCAACCCAGGGTTGGATGGATAGTAAGGTTCTTGCCTAAAGGGTTGGTTATAGGGGCGGCCTGGAAATATTGCCTCACAAATCTCAGATGTTTCCATCGATTGAGGACATTGGTTATAGTTTTGGGTGTTAGAAGAACATATACCACAATGGATAGGAGGAGGATATTGGGACATCCCTTGGGAAAGAGAAAGTTGTCGAAGAAGGGTACTTACCTCTTCGAACTTTGTGTCCACCTTCTTCTCGAATTCAGTACTTTGT
Source organism: Viscum album (assembly GCA_963277665.1). Taxonomy (NCBI): domain Eukaryota; kingdom Viridiplantae; phylum Streptophyta; class Magnoliopsida; order Santalales; family Viscaceae; genus Viscum; species Viscum album. The sequence goes on from OY728125.1 coordinate 1,428,900,302, forward strand.
ACCTCATGAACACCTCGAATGGGTATGATAGACCTTGTACCGAATTGTTGAGTGTTTTGTGCCATGTTCTCAATTAAGGTCCTTTCAGAAATTGGGGTCTTATCTACCAGTGCACCACCTGCAGCAGCATCAATAATATTTCTATCAATAGGGATTAAACCTTCATAAAAATATTGTATTAAAAGTTGGTCACTTATTTGGAGGTGTGGGAAACTTGAACATAATCTTTTAAAGTGTTCCCAATATTCATGAAGTGTTTCCTCTTGAGATTGTCTATCCCACAAATTTCTTTCCTTATTGTTGCAGTTCGTGAGGTTGGGAAATAATTTTCAAGAAAAAGGCGTTTCATGTCCGCCCAACCTCTTATTGGGGAATTAACATAATATAACCAATCTTTCATAGTGTCTTCCAAAGAAAATGGGAATTCTATAAGATTTACTTGTTCCTCATCCACATTAGAAGGTTTTAATGTTGAACAAAAAATATGAAATTATTTTAAGTTCTTGTGTGGATCCTCTCCAGGAAGTCCATGGAATCTTGGTAATAGATGAATTAAGCCAGATTTTAGTACAAAATTGGGTGCCTCAACTTGTAATTGAATGTATGTGGGCTGAATATCAACATCAGTTGAGGTTAGTTCTTTTAGTGTTCGATTTTTTTCATTCATTTTATTCACTTTAATTTCAGTTTTTATGTGGGTTCTAGAAGAATAAGAAGAAGGATCAAGATGAGTGTTGATGTTTTGTGCGTCCTCCTTCAAAGTGTTGTCTTGTGTGTCTCGGTTTCGTTGACGTAGGGTCCTATCTGGTTCGGGTTCGAAAGGTTCTAAGTCTCCCAGAGTAGAACGCGTCATGCACCAAACCTACACAACAAATAGATCAGAACACAAAGATATAGGTAAAGGTATAATATATAACAAATAAATATTCACAAAATTTACAAATGTTTTTCAAAAACACACACTAAAAATCAAAGCACTCCCCGGAAACGATGCCAAAATTTGACCACGTTTTCATGAAACGTCAAATTGATTATGTTTTAAAGGATGATTTATAGTTTAGGGTAGACCCTAGGTCTTCTCTCAAGGAGAGTTGGTGGCTTATTGTGTAAATTTTTGATAAAGATTACTAAAAGAGGGGGGTGATTTTGAAAACAGTTTTAAGAAAATAACTTAACATAAAGAGTTCAATAGTTGATATAATAAGGTGGAGGATTAAGAATTATGAGATAAGGAGATCACTTAAAGTTCATTACACATCTTGTATAGTTCATTTTTATGAAAATTTCACATAGTTTTGTTTAATTCTTTGGTTGAGGGTTGTCAAGATATTGATTCCCCTCTTGCCTCTCTAAAATTTGCACAAAGTACCATCCCTTGAAACAACAATTTTTTTGTCAAGTTTTGGACTTCAAGAACATATTAAAGGCTACCAAATAATACTAATATCTTTTGTATGAGTGAGAGAAAGAGGATCCTTGTGTTTCCCAATCAGAACAACTCAAGTTTCCCACTTGCAATTTCAACCCAATCGGTGTTGAAATGAAAAGTGGTTCACTTAATTAAATACAAAAATGAAATCAGAGGAGAAACATGTTTAGATAAAAGATAAGTGAAATAATTAAAACAAAAATTACACAAAACTAGTAGAGAATTAAGTGTCGGAACTCCCTCCCAAGTATGTGTAGCTCCCTCGAAATGATCTTCCACCGTTTAGCTCGCCATCGAGAGGAGGAGAAGGCTCTGGTGGAACTCCCTTTTCATCCTTGGTTCCCCTATGAAGATAGGGGCCTCCAGAACTTCAAGTATGAGGAGATAACTCCTTTGGGTCTCCAAAATACCATATCTTTTCCTCCTGGTAGAACTTACAAATGAGGAGCCCAAGGTTCCATTTCATAGGAAAATGGGAAGGTGGTTTTGAGCACACAGAATTATTGAAACCATTTGTCACAGGTGTTTCGACCTCCAGACATCATTATCTCGATTTGTATAAAATAAAATAGTTGTATCCCCACCTATTGTATGTCTCCACCGAATGTTTGGCTCACTTTGGACACCTATATCTCGAGATATGGACAGATCACAACACACCACTTTTGAATCCTTGCAGATTTGGTGTGCTGGACAGAACATGTCGGAAAGACCATCAGATGACCGAATCAGTCTTGGGTGTCTTCATATGAAATGTATCCCAATGGGTTTCGGACTATCCCACAAAATGTCAACCCAATTGGATGCACGGTCGAGTATCAGTGTGTGGATTAGCCCACTGATGTGCTTGGATCCTGCGCAGTTTGGCCCATTTTTTTTGGACATCATCATGGGCCCTCCAAATCACCATCAACTTCAATGAAATTTTCAAGACAAGTAACATTGGACTTTTTAATATCAATAAACAAAAAATAAAGGATTATAACATGTAATTCAATTTGTTATTGTTTTTTTAATTTATAATACAAATTTAGTTTAATACAATGGTGTAAGGGTGAAAATGACACAATGAATCGTGAGATGATCAGTCATATCAGTCTTGGAGAATATTCGGTTGAAATAGAAGTCCACTTTCTTAGAAATCTCTTAATGGGAATCATTTTCAATCTTAGAATGAATTTTAACAAGGTCAAGAACTCTATCACTATTCTTGACAACTTTAGAGAAAGAAGTCACATTGAAACCACTGAAAGTAGTATGAAGCTCTTCTTTGACTATAGATCTGAGCAAAGTACTGTCCAAAGAAGGTTTAGAGGATTCACCAGAGGTATTAGAGGCTTTAACGGTAGTGGTCAGAGATTAGAGCTAATTAAATACCTTTTTAAGACAGCCAGTGTACTCATCAGTGAGTTTATTTAGGTTCACCGCAAGCTTTCTCATTTCTTTCAACAACTGTTTGTGCCTTTCCGCAATCTTTTCATCAAAAGATAACAAATAAGGGTGAATTCGAGACACAAAATCTCGAGAAATTTGAGAAATAGTAGATTCTAGAGAAGTAGCAACATGTTATGATCTGGAATGCAGATTTTTCTGCATATCTTCAACCATGATTCTCAGGGTTGTGACTTCATTACTCAAAAACTTATTTTCAACTCGAACTTCTTGAATCTCATGGAGCATTTTGGGTTGTATCTTTCAAATGATATTCTCCAAAAGTAGTGAGGAATCTCCCTCACTCAGATTTGTCACAACACGAGGGTGTGAGTTCATAAGCTTCTCAACTCTAGATAAAATATTATCTCTAAAATCCTTCAAATCATCAGTACTGACAAAAGACAGCTGTTTAGGTAGAGGTTCAGGTGCAGGAGTCGGTACAGGGGTAGGTTCAGGTTCTGGTTCTTTCACAGGGGAAAAGTTAGAAACTGACTTCAACTGAAATAGGGAAGAGAGATAAAGCCCAGTTGTAGTAACCTGCTGAGACTCACTCACATCATAGAAGCTAGGGAATTTGTACTGAGTGGCCACAGGGCTGGGCTCAACCGTATGTGATGCTTCATCAGTCTCAAGATTTTGGGTTTCCTCCCCCTCAATAGATGATTCCTTTTCCCGATTCAGAGGCTCAGGAGCTTAGTCTAAATCCACAAGTTCAACTCCTAGGTTTTGATTCATTTCTTTTCTAGCCATCTGAAAGGCTATCACTATACTCTCTTCAATAGAGGTTATTATTTCAGGAACAGGTTTTTCCTCAGAGAGTTCTTCCAGATTTCTTCTTCCATAACAGGGAGTTCTTCTAGATTTACTTCTTTCATAATAGGGAGTTCTTCTAGATTTTCTTCTTGCATAATAGGGAGTTCTTCTAGAGTTACTTATTTTACACCAGGAATTTCTTCTACAATAGGCTCTTCCATGTCTTGCTACTCAGATTCTGGGACCACTAATTATTTTTTAGCCTCGGGTTGGATTTCTAGATTGACATCGTCTTTAGGTGTAAGAACTTCTTCTTCAAGAACAACATGAGGAAAAATAGCCCTTTCTTCTTCAACAACAACTTCTTCCCTATGAGGTACTTTAGCTTCTTATTCCTCTTCTTCTGAATACTCACCAAGTTCATCTGGTTCCAAACTAGGATTAGAAATGTCTTTCAGCCTTGATGGATAATCCACAGGATTAAATTTCTCATAAACCTTATCATTGTCTTCCACCCACTCCTTTTTCCAAGTATTCTAGTTTATCTTCATTCCCCTGATGATGGATTTAGAGAGACAGTACTCACAGTCCATAAGAAATTCTTCATTAGGTCCAACTACTACTTTTGCAACAAGCATGGCTGATATCAACCGAGAGTAGAACATAGAAGTGGACATGGATGTAAACTTTTTCAACTCACACATATGGTGAATTATGTACCCGAATAGGTTATTCTTGTATCCATTATTCATAAGATGAATTAAAAACACATCTTGATATTTTAATACAGCAAATTCACCTTTTATTGTACTAAACAAATTTTAAAAAAACTTAAACAGCAGCCTTGTTTCCCCATCAAGTTCAGCAGCTATGGCCCTTCTCTTGGTGCCATTCCCAGTTAGGGTTTTCAGAATATCTTCAAGGTCAAATAAATCAGTTTTAGGTGGGGGTTCTCTCTAATAATCATCACAAATTCTTTCGTGAGGTATCCTAAGATATGTAACCCATAACCTTGATGAGAAGGAGAATATTTGGCCATTAATCCATCTCCTCAAAACATAGCTTTCACCAGACTCAAAAGAAAACTGTGCATACTAGTAGAACTGAGCTACTAACCTTAGATAAATGGGTCTATTCTCCCTTGAGAACCATTCTAACCATCCTTATTATTTTAACAATGTAAGGAGTAGAGATATTCTGGACAAAATCCATTCAGGGTAGATTTATTTCTCAGGAACAACACTGTGATTTACCAAGTTCGGATTCAACAGTTCTTATGGAATCAGCTTAGGTGATATCTTCGTTTTCTTCGAGCTGTGCTTCTCAGGTGTGGATGAAGACAGTCACTTCATTCTTGGAATTCACTGAAGGTCAAGAGAGAGAGAGAGAGTTCCAATGTTGAAAGGGTTCGAAAAAAGTGAGTAGAAGAAAGTCCAGGTGAAGAACCGAGTAAAACTCTTAGTTTTATCATTTGGGAATGTCAAACGTCACAAAAGTAAAAATGCGGGAAAGAAAAAGAGGTGGAATAAAAATTACCACGATACGGGTTTAAAGAAAATCATAAAGAATTTTCACGGTGAGACAGTGAATGATTATTACAGTGAGACAGTGAGCGGTCATCACGGTGAGACAGTAAGTGGTCATCATGGTGAGATAGTGAGTGGTCATCACGATGAGACAGTGAGTGAACGTCAGTGAGAATTATAGTGAGATATTAAATGTCATACCGTGAATAAAAAGTGATAACGGTGAGACCGTAATCATGAGAGACAGTAACTGAGAAACTGTAATCATGAAATAGTAAAGTATGACATAGTAAAAGGTTGAAAAGTAAGACAATTAAGATATCTATTTGAGATTTATCATGCCAAGATCAAGTATGTGTAGTCTATTATCTCATAATTTAATGGTTTAGTGAATATATCAGCAAGTTGATATTCAGTACCAATGGATTCCAAGGTGATATCACCTTTTTGATAATGATCTCTCAAACAGTGATGTCTTATATCAATATGTTTTTTCCTAGAATGTGAAACAAGATTTTTTGAAATGTTAATAGCAATTTTGTTGTCACAATTTATTGGTACATGTCTGAATTGATATCCATAATCTAGTAATGTTTGTTTCATCCAAAAAATTTGTGCACAACAACTGCTAGCAACTATATATTCAGCCTCTGCAGTAGATAATGCAACAGAATTTTGTTTCTTACTACACCATGATACTAGTGACTTTCCTAAAAGGTGACATGTTCCAAAGGTGCTCTTTATATCTAACATACAACCACCAAAGTCATCATCAGAATAACTAACTAGTTCAAATGATTATCCTTTAGGATAGAACATTCCTAGATTGGGTGTATTCTTGAGGTATTTGAAAATTCTCTTTAAAACATTTAAATGAGATTCTTTAGGATTTTCTTGAAAACGAGCACACATACACACACTAAACATAATGTCCGGATGACTAGCAGTTAAGTAAAGTAAACTTCCAATAATCCCTCTATAAGTGGTTTGATCAATAGATTTTCCATTATCATCAAGATCCAACTTACATGTGGTACTCATGGGAGTGTCACTAATTTTAATTCTATCTAATCCAAAAAGTTTTAGAAGATCTCTAGTGTGTTTATTTTTATTTAAAACAATTCCATCATTATTTTGAAGTATTTGAAATCCAAGAAAGAATTTTAGTTCACCCATTAAAATCATTTCAAATTTTTTTTGAATCATTTTAGAAAAATAAATACATAATGAATTTTTTGAAGATCCAAAAATAATATCATCTACATAGATTTGAACAACTAAAACATCATTATAACTTTATTTTATAAAGAGGGTAGGATCAGCTACTCCTTTTATAAAACCTTTGAAAATAAGAAAAGTACTCAATCTGTCATACCAAGCTCTTGGAGCATTTTTTAAACCATATAAATATTTTGATAGTTTTTAAATATGATTGGGAAAATGAGGATTTATAAATCTATGGGGTTGTTCAAAAAAGACATCCTCAGCTATATACCCATTTAAAAATGCACTCTTAACATCCATTTGATATAGTTTGAAATTCAGATGTGCAGCACAGGCAAGCAGGATTCTGATGGCTTCAATTCTGGATACTGAAGACAAGGTCTCCTCATTGTCAATTACTTCTTCATGACTATAGCCTTGTGAAACTAATCTATCCTTATTCCTAAATATATTTCTAGCTTCATCTACTTTATTTCTAAACACCCATTTAATACCTATGATGAAAGTGTCATTGGGTCTTTCAACAAGTTTCAAAACTTTATTTATTTCAAATTGATTAAGTTCTTCTGGCATAGCCATTACCCAAAATTCATTATTTATGGAATCATCGATGTTTTTAGGTTTAAGTTGTGATAAGATGGCTTGATGTTCAACTTGATTTATAAGATAAGCTCTAGTTTGTGTTCCTTTCTCTAAGTCTCCTACAACAGCATCTAAGGGATGGTTTTTAAGGGTTATAACGTTCCTAGAAAAAGAGGGACTTGTGATTTTAGGTTCATCAATAGATTCTGGTTCATTATGACTCGATTATAGAGAATTTCCAGAATTAGAAGTTTTCACAGATTTTTTCACAGAGGAATTTGAGGATTTTGAGTTGATGTTCAGATTTGATACATCCTCCTCCATATTTTCTAGGATGGTTCTAGGATCATGTAAATCTATTTCATCAGACTTGATTTGAATAGATTATTCCACACATTTAGTTCTCTTATTGAATACTCTATAAGCTTTATTTAATATTTAGTAACCTAGTAAAATTCCTTCCTCACTTTTGGATGATTTTTTTTCAAGATTATCCTTAGTGTTGAGAATAAATATTTTGCAACCAAAAACTCTAAAGTAATTAAACTTAGGCTTCATATTGTTCCAGAGTTCATACGGGGTCTTTTTGAGAATTGGTCTAATCAAGACTCTATTGATTATATAGTATGCTGTATTTACAGATTCATCCCAAAAGTAAATAGGTAAGTCATATTAACTAAGCATTGTTCTATAAATTTCTTGCAGGGTTCTATTTCTTCGTTCTACAACACCATTCTACTGAGGTGTTCTAGGGGAAGAAAAATTATGACTATAACCATTCTGTGAGCAAAAGGATTCAAAATATTTATTTTCAAACTCATGGCCCTGATCACTTCTTAAAGATTTAATTTTAAGGCCACTAATATTTTTTACAGACTTGGCATACTTAGTAAAATAAGAGCAGGCTTCACTTTTGTGAGACATGAAGAAGGTCCAGGTATATCTAGAGAAATAATCTACCAGAACGTAAACATAGTGCTTCCCATTTAAACTAGATACTCAAGATGGTCTAAAAAAATCTATGTGAACCAATTCAAGAGGTTGAGAAGTAGAAACTTCTTTCTTTGATTTGAAATATATTTTGTGTTGTTTTCCCTTTTGACAAGGATTACACACTTTTTCATGTAAAAAATCAAGTTTGGGTAAGTCTTTAACTAGGCCTTTTCTAGTTAGATTTCTAAGGGAGTGAACATTACAGTGTCTTAGTCTCCTATGCCAGAGCCAAGATTCTTTATGAAATACACTTAATAATGAAGCATTTTGAGAAGCTAAGAAATCTAAATTAATAGAATAAACATTCTCATTCCTTGATGAAGAAAATACTAATTCATATTTAGGTTTAAAGACATTACATGCATCATTTTAAAATTTAACATGATATCCATCATCACATAATTGTGAGATACTAAGTAGATTATATTTTAAGCCACTAACAAACAATACTTTAGAAATTAAAATTGAATCAGAGTTACCAATCTGTCTTAAGCCAATGATCTTCCCTTTGGAATTATCACCAAATGTGACATGTCCTCCATCTACTTTTGTCAAGTTCTTGAAGCATGAGTAGTCTACTGTCATGTTCCTTGAACAACCACTGTCCAAGTACCATGGATTCTTTCTAGAGCTCTTTAAGCAGCTTTCCTATAACATGATGAAGCAAAGATAGATTTTGGTACCCATACTTTTTTGGGTCCAGTAACATTAGTAATAAGTGCTTTAAGAACCCATATTTGTCTCATAGGTTTCCTATAAGCATTATGTAAAGTGATTGAAAAATAAACTATATATGGTTCACAAAAACATGAAACAATAGAGTATGTACTATGACTTGAGCTAGTTGAGTTGTGTTCAGAACTGGGAACAAAACTATATGTCCTAGATTTGGAAATAAAATTCATTCTACCAAGGTTTCTTTTACCAGGTTGATAACAAATGCCAATATTATATTTAGGGGCAATTTGTTTTCCTAGAATTTGGGTAAGGGTATTTTTACCATTGGTAAAATTTTCTAAGTCACTTTTTAATTGCTCATTAGACATTTTTAATTCATTGTTTTCTTTGAGCAGTTGATCATTTTTCTCCTTTTCAGTAGTAAGTTCAGATTTAACATTTACAGTGAGAGCATGCTATTTCTTCAATGATTTATATTTATCTTTTAATTCATTTCATGTCCCTTCAAGCATGTTATAGTATTCAAATGTTTCTTCATTAGTCATATTTTCAGAGTCACTTTCCTCTTAAGATTAGTATGAATTATGTACATAAGAGTTCAGTGTTACCTCAGAAGTGTTTGTCATAAAAAACATATTGTTTTTGTTATCCTATTCATCATGTGATGTCTCTGAGTCTCTTGAACTATCCTCAGAGGCACTCTAGGTTGCCTTCATTTAATTTTTTTACTTCTTATTCTTGTCCATATATTTCTTCTTATACTTGAGCTTTGTACAGTCAGCCTTTATATGTTCTTTGCGGTTACATTCATAGAATACAATTTAATCAGTTTTGTCACTTCTTTTCCAGTCCCTTTTTCAGTTTCCTTTTTGATCATACTTTCCCTTGAAGTTAGGATTTATGAAAAAGTTCTTCTTTTTGTAATATCGTTTAAATCTTCTGTCCAGTTGAGCCATCTCCTCATCACTGTTATGTGATGATTGTTCAGTGGTGGAGATTTCTAAATAAGCTTCCTGTTTCCCTTTGTCTTTGTGCTTTGAGAAGGTGGTCTTGAATGCTACAGATTTCCTCTTTGGTTCATCTTCCTCTTATTTTGTTGACTTTCAGATCTTCCTCATACATCATCAGTTTTCTAATGAGTTCTTTTACAGGTATCTTGCTGATGTCGCATGATTCTCTAATAGAAACAGAGGTTCTCCTCCATCTGTCAGGTAGACATCTAAGGATTCTCATGATCTGTTCTTTGGCTATGACTTCTCTTCCTAGAGAAATCATTGTATTGACAATCTCGTTGAACTTGAGATACATGTCAAAAATAGGCTCATCAAGTTTCATCTTAAAATTATCATATTTTATATTATAAGTATTAATCCTCATTTCATTTACACTAGATGTGCCTTCATGTGAGACAGAAAAGGTATCCTAAACTTCATGGGTAGTTTTACAAGCAGAAATCCTATTAAATTATTCATCTCCTATAGAACAGTACATAACATTCATGGCTTTGCAATTTTTATTATAAGCAAGTTTTATAGGTTTATCCCATGTATTTCTATCAGTCACAGGGAGTTTGTATTCATCTATAATGGATGACCAAATTTCAAAGCTCATACTCTCTGGATGCATTTTCATTTTAATTTTCCATTGAGCATATTGGTTCCATTAAAGAATGGGGGTCTGTTGGTTTCAACACCTTCCAATATATTATCCATACTAACAAATTACTTTAAAATAGCTAGAAATTTAGACTTAACAGAAATTCACAGATCTTTAAAGTACAACTACAATCATAGTTGAGTAAGATTACATAGAAACCTAACAAAGCAACCATCTGATACCAAATATTGGTTGGAGTAGTTTACTCAAGAGGGGAGGGATGAATTGAGTAACTTTAAAAATTTCTATTATAAAAATATTATTTTTAAAATAAATAGTTTTCCCCAAAAATAGATACAACCCAGTTAATCAAGGTTATACTGTTATAAGAGTTTGACTGTTTAAACAACTTCTTAGAAGATTGATTAATTCTCATTAATATTAATATGTATTATTAATATTACTTTTGAAGTTATAATACTAAGACAAATCATCTATAACTTTTTTCAAAGACTAACTATCAAAGTTAAATTAGATTTTTTTGGATTATGTAGTAAAGAAGTAAAACAGAGAAGACTAAATTTAAATAGTACAGCGGATATGAAACAAGTGGTTCAGTCTCAAGCCGAGACCTAATCCAATCAACTTGGTGATCACCTGCCACCAAGTAGTTTATATAAATAAACTTTGATCCACACCCTAGATCGGGGTTAACAACAGTACATAGACTGTCCAGGTCACACAGGGACCTCTTTCACAATTTTTGTGGGTATACAAAAACAATAACCAGGCCACACAGGGACCTCTTCCACAATTGTCATGGGTAAAAAAAGTATAAGGAGTTTGGTGTAAGGATTTAGAAATCCTTCAATTTAGCATAGGATTCAGTGTGTGTGTGGAATATACAGAGTACACACAATGCTCAAAATTAACTAAAATAATCACTGAGAGAGAGTAGATATGAGTTTATAATGCTCTAGTGATTTGAAGTGTAGCTCTAGACTCTTTTGATTAAACAAAGATGCTTCTGAGTCCTTCTATGGTTTTTTCCTTGAAAAATAGTGTGTCATAATTCAGATTGTGTTCTTCACGAGTGTTGATAATGTAAATATTTCTTATGGATTCTAGTGTACTTCGTATGTTCTTCAGTAGTGTCAGATTGCATGTATGAGACGATTATTTCTTTTAAAATCTTGCAATGTGTTCTTTGTGGTCGTGCTCACAGGCTTGTTTTTCGTTCAGTATCGCGCACTGTGGTTGTTGGTAACTCACCACTCTTTATCTTCGAATGCATGTGATTTAGCCGACAGGTTCCATGTGTTTCATACCTCGTACCTCGTACTATTTCTACAAAGAAACATTAATTATGTCAGTTCATTAAAAGAATAAAATATGACCGTTAAACACTAAATTGAATGACGAAAAAATAGTTTAATAAATGCTGTCACAGTATGTTATGCAAACGGTGTCTCCTTCACATGGTGTCTGAGTGTCACGGTCTGAGTGTCACAATGTATTCTCCGCAGTGTCTTTCTTACGGTGTCTGGTTTATGGTGTCTTTCTCATGCTGTCTTGCTCACGATGTCTTGATTACAGTGTCTTGCTCACGACGTCTTGCTTATGGTTTCTTACTCACGGTGTCTTGCTTATGGTGTCTTGATCACGGTGTCTGGCTTACTGTGTCTGGCTAACTGTGTCAGGCTTCATGGTGTCTTGTACTTATCCAAATAACAGTTTTCATACTTAAACAATAATTTGCATGAAATATATTGAGCTTAACCATTATAAAGCATGAGTGAACATTAAACATAAATACACATGATTGGATATAATTTATAGGATTGAACTAGGTTGAATGAGATTTTTGATTATTATTGAGATTTGTGATCATTAAAACATGATTAATACACGAGGAGTCCAACAATGATCAATTGATTCAACCTCCCCCTTTATATATTGTTATTTGATCCTTTGGAACTTCAATCCTATCAAAGAAATGATAATTCATACTCTGAATTATGTGCATTGATGAGGTTCCCATTCATTCTGTTAGCAACGAATTCTGAATAATATAATGAACTAGATTAGATCATATCATTATGAAACATAATGTACAACCCCCAAACTAGTGAAATAATTAATGTAAATTGAAAAATTTAGACATAGCTTATCTCATCATCATAAATATGGTTTCATTAATAATATCTCTATTTTCAAATCCTTCATAATGGTTTTTAAAGAAAATGTGAAATATCCTAAGAATTTATACTATGAGTGTCAAACTAGGTGTGCAATAAGACAATTTTTCATGCACCAAATGAAAATTGGGTAATGAATAATGCACTATTTTCAGAGTTATTACACCTAGATACCTCTTTGTTAGAACCATGTACTCTTTTAGTATCCATAGAGGGATTTATTTGTTTGAAAAGACACATAATATATTACTTAACAAAATTTTAGGATGTTATTCTATACTTATCCTAAAATAATATCACAGGGTTATATTCCCTAATATATTTTTTCCTTAAATCTAGTTCCCAAGGTTTCTACTAAACCACCTCTGATATCAACTATAGAGACCCCAACCTAGTAGCTTTAAGTTATTTCTTGCTTCATTACATTGGCATAAGATTCAAGTAATTGCATACCGAAAGTCCTAATAGCTTAGTAGTCTTAGTAAACTAGATACATACTTGAAATTTTCATTAAATTTTTAAACTTAAAATACATATTCTTCCCTTAATAAATGGTGGGTTTCATTATTTGTAGGATTCATTTTGGTTTTAAGGTCCTATGATTTTTTTTGAAGTTATGTTGATGGAACTTCACCATTGATTATCCTCTGACAGTTTTACAGCTGTCCCTTCTCTCTGATTTTATCTCTTTTGTAGACTATTTGTGTTTTCTATGGTTTTATATTTCGTTCTGGTTTTTGATAGCATCAACAACACCAATTAATTTTTAATGGATATAATGACAAAGTTTCTAGGTTTAAGCATCATTTGAGGTGGCTCAATAGACCCATAGTGGCTTCTTGATTTTTCTTTTCTCAAGCTTTTTTCAGTTCTACATCATTCCTCCTTTGCCCTTTATTCCTTATTCCTCCATGTATGACTCTATATTTTCTAGATTTGAAGGTTTCTAATTTGATTTGGGATGATGCTGGTGGTTCCAATGACAATGGTCCTACCTTGGGGTTTCTAGTCATGGCTGGCCCATTCCCGATAGTGTGGTGGTGTAGTGTGCCTCACTGGCATGTCTGAGGTGTTGCAGTGTTGTGTGTCATGAGGTGCGACACGAGATGTGGTGTGATGTGGTGTGATGTGGCTTGTGTGTGCAGTGGTCCCAAGGGACGTGGTGTGTTGGGGTGGTCTATGAAGTGTTCTCGAGGCTTGGATTGTGTAGATCCCCTTGGGCCACATTGTCTTACTTTTTTTCCTTGTATGGTTATCACTTAACAATAAATTGATTTTCTTCCAAATAATAAAAAAATTATTTTATCGTGAAATAAAAAAATTATTTTTTTAAGAACGACATTATTCCCATTAGTGTATTAATGCATATAAATCATTGATCACTTATTTATATCCTAAGAAAAATAAAACATAAGAATGGGGTGATATCAGATGCTCAGTAAGGGTAAGTGTACAACAAAAGCTATGAATAAATAAGGCATTATAAACATGGAAAGTTAAATAACTGAAACAAGTTTCACTTAATCAATAACTTCAGAATAATATATAAGGAATAAAATATGATCAAATAATTATATATAAATATTCACATGACCTTGAAACTTGACTATAGATATTCTAAATAATCTAATAATCACATGGAATATAAATAACTAATTTCATAATGATGGAATACAAAATTATAGAGATATAAAACATACCATATAGGCTTTCTCCAAGACATCCAATGATATTAAGTCTTGTTCCAATAAATATAATATTGTTGAGTCTTATTCTAATACATCTATATAAATGGGTAAGGCCTCATCCAAAACCATATCTAGTTTTCTATATGAGACCTTCTGATGCATTGAAGGGATATAGTGGGTCTCTCCCTTCACTTAAAAATTCCATTGAATTATTTTTATGAAATGGGTGAAACATAATCAATAGAAACATTCATATTGAAAAAAAAACATATGAAATATTAATATTTACCCCAATAAATAGAAAAATCACAAACCATTGACAGTAAAATGGTGTATGTTAATAAAATTATACATCCTCAATTAAATGAATAATAAATCATCCCAATAAATAATAAGGATGATATCAAAAAAATATATAACCAATGTATCATAAGTAAATTAAATATTTTATGTCATTGATGAATAATAATACCATAAAAATATCCTTAAAAACATTATTGAGGAAAATATTCTTTTCATTTTGAAAATCACCTTTTAAAACTAAAAGTTCACAATTTTTTTAAAAAAACTTTCTTTAAAAATAACTTTTAAAAATTATAATTTAATATTTTAAAAATTTATTGGTAATGATGGAAGTATTTTTTTTACTTTCTAACTATGTTAAAACAAATATTCCTTTATTATTTTTGATAAAATCCAAGCTCACATTATTTTGAAAATTTCATAAAAATTACTTTTACATTTTTTTGGTAAAAAGTGAAAATTTGTAAAATTTATTTATTAAATAATTTTGAAAAGGATAAAAATATTTTGAAAAGATGTGTCTTTTATGAAAATGTATTCCAAATTAAAATATAAATAAAGTCATATTTTATTAAAAAATTATATTTTAACCATTTTATGTACCAAAGAGTAGAAAAATAGTATTATTACTTGAAAAAGTTAATGATTTCACATAGGATAATAAAATAGATTTATTTTAAGATATATATATCAAATAATTACCCAAAGTGAGACTTACATAAGAATAATATGAAATAATAACGAGACTATGAAATAAACCCTTACCACTTTGGTAACTTTTGTATCATAATCCCCATTGAAGAAATAAATTTAAATGAACTATTAAATACCATGATGATAAATTAATTCATGATATAACCTAAAAAATATAATTATATACAAAAAAATAAAATAAATATGTGGTGAATATGTTGTATGTATCATAGATGTAAAAGTGAGACGAGAAACCCTTACCTTGAGTCCGACTTGTCACGTATATTCTTTATCTTCCTCTTCTTCAAGTAACCATATTAGGGTTTCACCAAAGCCTTACTAGGGTGGATTTCTCCCTAGAAGAAGTATTCTAGGATGATAGGACAGAATTTGGGAATTTATTTTGATAGGTGTTTGTTGATCCAAATGGATTGAGAGCTGTGAAGAAGTGAGGTGAGTT
This sequence comes from Viscum album, assembly GCA_963277665.1. Classification (NCBI taxonomy): domain Eukaryota; kingdom Viridiplantae; phylum Streptophyta; class Magnoliopsida; order Santalales; family Viscaceae; genus Viscum; species Viscum album. The sequence continues at coordinate 1,428,915,859 of OY728125.1, forward strand.
AGTGCACTTTTATAATTAAGGAGGAGTATTATTTTTTGTAAATTCAAAAATATATTCAATAATGGGAAGTCACTATCATCCCAAGTGACTTAAAAATTGATAATAAAATTAGTGTAAGGATAATATGGTTATGAAATACCTACACCACACAAAAAACACAAGTTTTAAACATTTTGTTCCTTAACCAATAAATTTACTTACATTTTCTATTTTTTTTCACTATGGTAACTATTTTTTTTAACTTAGGTAATTTATAAAAATAAAAAAAAATTATTGGATAATTTTTACCTACTACTTAAAAATATAAAATATAATTTATAAAATAAAAATTCTTTGTGTGTTGAAAATTAATTTCACCACAAACGCATATAACATGCAAAAATATCATTTAAACCTTAATAATACTAATATAGTTTTTAATAATTAAGGGTCAATATAGTCACTATAAAAGAAAAATTAGTTCATTAATGGACCATATTTTATATTTTAAAATATTAAAAAACAACTTTGTAGAATATATGATTATTAGGAATTTTAAATCATTTAATAAAATACCATTTTTTATAAAACAACATTAATGTCAATTTTTACATTATTGATTTAATCTAAATTTATAAAATATAAATACAATTATGGAATTAGAATATATTTTTAAATTAATTTATAAAACTATATATTTATCTAAAAAATTAATTGAACAAAATAAATCATTCAATTTACTTTACTTTTAATATTTTTAGTATCAATTATTTTATTTTTTTATTAACTAAATAATTACTGAGTTGGTATTTATTAGGCATTTAAACTAATTATTTCATCTCAAAATACTAAAAAATAAATTATCAGGATAAAAAAATTATTTAGCTTTAAAATTAGTAATTATAACCTAACATATGTTGTTTTCATTCTTTACACAAACCATTATTTATATTATAAGTAAGTAATGATCCTTTTTTTTCTTTTTCTTTACTTCACTTATTATATAGGTAAATTTCATTGAAAAATGCCCCAAAAACTTATATAAATATATATAAAGGTGATAATGGAAGAAATATATCTATTTATTGGGTTTTTGAAAAATTTGTATCTCATTTTAACCTTTATCTTCTTAGTTTAACCCCCAATAAAATCGTTTTTACCATAACCTCATTAAATAATCTTTACTGTTTCACTATCATTTTGGTAAAAAATTAAGTTGAAATTAATAGATAATATAAATTATGATGATTTAAAATATTTAATACACATTTTTAAATTACATTAATATAATTGAAAAAATATAATTTAAAATTAATCCTGCAGAAGTAATGAGAAATCATGTTTTTAAAGAGAAAATGTTCCAAAGTTTACAAAGGTTTAATATCAAAATTCAAAATAAAAATGATTCAAATGAAATAAACTGGATCAATTAACATATAATTGAACTAATTTGACTTTAAAACAAAGTAAAAATAAAATTTATCATTATAAAAAATTTAAATGAAAAAGAAGTTTTCAATTAAAATTCTGCATTTTTTACTAATTATCAAAAAATGAATATTTTTTATGAAAAATCTAAAAAATTAATCCTAAGATAAATTTGAAATTATTATTTTTAAAAATCAATTTTATTTTTATAAATAATTTTTTTAAAATTGATAAAATAATTTTAAATTACATGCGCAAAGAGCGACTAATCTATCTTTTATAAAAATTATAGTTTTTCAGAAAATATGTCATTTTCTTTTAAAAGATTAGTATTTTATTTATAATCAATATATAGCCATAATATTCATAATTTATTTATTAATATTCATACCCAAAAATTTAATGGATAGGTTATAATGGTACACTATATTACGGTTCATTTAGGCTCAGTGTTGCGTGTCACACACACTATCGAATACGATGTTCTTCTTTTAGACTTATAGGGTGTTACTACTACCTGGTGCATGACAAAGATTACTATATGAACACATGGTTTGACACACTAGGAGGATATGTTTGTCTAATCACATTAATTTTATGAACCGCTATGAATGATTAATTTTCTAGTTACATTTTGGAATTAGGTTGAGAATTATAAGATAACACAACAAAAATTAACCTAGTTAAAACCAAGAGAGTTAAAATATTAACCATATATGTAATAGTTGAAAAGAAAGTATCATAGTTTTAAATTAATTTTTCATTTGGGAATTAATCTTTGGATCTATATTTTATATTCTTATACACAAATTCTTTTGGATATTTTATTAATCATTTTGGATTTAGTATTTGGTTGAATCATGATCAAGGAAACGAGGTTGTGAGATGTATACTACTAAGAACTCTTAAGAAGAATATTTGGTATATTTAGTGTCATAGTGTTACCAAGGATAATAATGTGGATATATTATTATAATATATATGTTTAGTTTTTCATGGATCTCTTAACTTATTCCTTTAGTAAATGATAAGAAAAATTACTAGGATGTAACTTATTTAGGGGGTGAGGATGTAATGCCCTAATATTTTGGAAACTTTAAAATAAATACAGTGTTATATAACTTATGTCACATCAAACACCCAAAATAAAAAAATATATTAGTAATTCATTTATAATAAATCTATAATAAACACTAAGATGATAGACAATTAATTGATATTACCTTTAACAGATAAATATTTAATATGAGTTAATATTGTAAAAGGTTATAATAAAAGAGATTTTATTTATATTATAAATTTCTTAAAAAATATAATTTTATAATTTTAAAATATAAATTTAATAAAATAAAATTCACTTTCCAACTCTACTCAAGAAAATTTACTTTAAATAAACTTTTTATTTTTTTTAGAAAAGATTAATTTTTTTTGTCAAAAATATAGTTTTTGTAATTTTATCACTATGTTAGAATATCCTAAAAGTTTAAAAAACCTTATAAGTAATAATATATATATAAGGAATATAATTATGGATTTCAAAATAGTTTTTCATTTTATAAATTCCAAGTTTAAAATTTTGAGAACTAAATAAAAATGTTAGTTTAATAAAAATAAGTTTCAATCTTCTCTTTGAATAAATTATTTTCGAGGTGATATTTGAATTTTTATTTACTAAAAATACTTATAAAACTAATTAAATTTATAATAAATCAATTTATTTCATTAAAATTATTAATAATAATAATTCTATCTTATATATATATAAAGATGAAAAAATTAATTTTTCTAAATATTACTTTTATGTGATTAAGTGTGTTTATTTTAAAATTAACTTTTAAAACACATAGAAATTTGATATGATAAAATGATTTTAAAATTTAAAATAATAAGTTTAATATTAGTTAATAATTTTGATTTAATTTTAGTCATCAAAATTCATTATTAAGTTTAAAAAATAGTTACCCTAAAAAAAGAAAAAATGGTAAAAAGAGTTTTACTTATGAGATATAAAAAATGTTATTTTTTTTTCTAATAAATATTTTTGGATTAATTTTGACCTTATATTATGCAAAAATCTAACTTTTTACACTTTTTACCCTTTTAACTTTGAATAGTTTAATGACATTATGAAAAATTGATATGTGTTTTCAAAAGTGTACTTTTCTCATCTTATAAAAGGATATCACTTCCAACCCTTAAAAGATACACATGAACTTTTAATTAACCATTGATACTCTACCATTTTAATCTCTATGTAATCCTATACAATAAAAATTATACCATGGAAACTTATATTTATTCTATCATCTTAAATTTCAAGGGAACTTCAAAGGAAAAATCAAGTATCCAACGTAAGTATTATCCCTCTATTAATCTTTTCTTCTTAATTTTAAAATTACAAATATCAGTTCACCATAATAATATTATGAATTAAGTATCATTTTTGTAATAATTTTTTTTTATTTTAATGTTATAAGTTTCATTTTTTCATTTACATCATCTTAGAAAAAAATAAAAGAACATCATTAGTGAGTTGTGTTGACTACCGCATCCATAAAGTGATGTCACTTGTTTTTATTTATAGACATTCATATTTGGTATTATTGGTGGAAATGATGAATAAATATGATATATATAATATAATTATGCTTATGAAATATCAATTTGATATCCACCTTCACTTCCTCTCATGCTTTGTGAAATTGCAACACTAATCGTGTTTACATGCGAATTATCACATTTATGATGGAGTATTTTTCATTTTTCATTTATGTTTTCATAAATTATATATGAATATTGAAATATAGTTCACCATACAAAATAAATAAAAATATTATAATTATGGTTATTTTATAATTACATTACATCAAAATAATCACATCATTAACTATACTCACCAATCGAGTTAAAGAGTGTTCATGTTTGGTTCTGTTTAACCACCAACATGATCAATGCATCAAAATATGATTATGTATGACTATGGTAACATTAAAATAATAATAATGTTATATATTAAAAAAATAACAATTATTATATTATTCTTAAAATATTTTATATTTTATTTAACTTATTTTCAATGTAATATGTTCATTATCTAAAATTACCGAAATAAGCCATTGCTAATTAAATTTTCACATAAAATAAGAAAAACACACATTAAATTAAATAATAACATTTTTAATTAATATTACATATTATATAATCATAAATTATATATAAATTATCAACTTTGTATCAAATGATAGGAAATAGTATCAAAATTATGAAACATGCGGAAAATAGATAAAATTATTAACACCCAATGGTCATAATACGCTATAAATAATTAATGTACTCATGATAAAGGATTAAACTAAGGATTATAAAAGGGAAATTTTTATGATTAATGTTTGGAAATAGATTATAATTTTATCTATATTTGTTTGATAGTTTGTTAGAGAGTGATCAACTGAGAAAATAAATAAGGTAAGGCATCTTCGACTCCATTTTCCATCCCGGAGACATTGTTTTAATTACATAACTATTTTATTTAACTATTTTTTATAATACCTATATGATATATTATATCATAAATTAATTTTTAATTCATAGTATTCTGTGTTCAATTTCAAATTCATTCTCAATCAAGAGTTTTGATTTAAATGTTACTCAAGCTGTAATGATTTATCTTCATCTTCCTTCAAAAAATCAGGATCTTTAAAATTAGATAATCTATATATGGAATTTCTATTCTCATTAATTCTAAATACTCCATAATTTTATTCTCCCCTAGATATATATGGTGAACATAAGTTTCTATTTACCTCATTTTAAATTGTAATCTTTAAATTCATTTAAGTGATGTGTGTTTTCAACAAATATATTTCCAAATGTTTGAATGTTTTTTCCACCCTTTCAAAATAAAAGGTTTAATGATCAACTCCAAATTTTATTTTGATAAAATTTATATATTTTTTAAATTTCCATTAAAAAATATTATTTTTAAAAGTAAAAGTTTTTAAATAATTTTCACTTACATTTTTGAAAACTTTATGTTCTTTTCATGTTTCCATTATTAATGATTATTTTTGAAAGTAAATGATTTCAATGTATTTTTACATTTTTTTGAATTTTTTTGAATTTTTTGTATTTTTAATGCTTTCATTATTATAGATTATTTTAAAAAATATTATTTTTTAAATTATATTTAATTATATTTTTGAACATTTTTTTCTTTTCTAAGGTTCCATTATTAAATATATTTCTTCAAAGTAAAAGTTTTCAAAGTATTTTAAATTATCTTTTTTGAAAAAATTATGTCTATTTCAAACCCGCATTATAAAATTTTCTTTTAAAATTAAAATATTTAAAAGTTTTTCTACATCACTTTTTTTAAATCATTATGTCTTTTTAATCTCTTCATTATTAAATATTCTTTTAAAAGTAAAAGTTTTCAAATTGATTTATCTTCTCCTTTTTGTAACCATTATTTAGTTTGAAGCATATTTTATTTCTAAATAATGTTTTTAATAGTCCTCTCTTTCCCTTCAATTTTTTTCTTCAAATTAAATTGTACTTAAATGTTTTAATTGTTTTTGACAACTTTTATATTCTCACTTCTATTTAACCTATAAGGATTATATTTCATGAACATGTATTTAGATAACCAATTATATGTTAATATGATATTATTTCTTTTATAAAATAAGATTTTTGATATTATAGTATTTTCTAATTTCATGTTATTTTATGTTTTTTAATTTTTTTGAGAAATTGGTTATTTTCCCCAAACTTCTTAATGATATGATTGATATTTTTTTATTGAACTCATTTTTAGTAATGGTTAATGGTGGGGTCCTATATAAACACACAATAAATTATTTAAGGATTCATATCTCATGATAAAAGGATGTTAAGAGTGGACATTTTGTTAGTTTATAATATAATTCATGGGGATTATTTTCTTCACAATATGAATCTCGGTCATTCTGTTTGTTCCCAATACAAAGAGTGGGAATATTTTTGTTCACAACATGAAATATGGGCATTTTTTTATCCAAAACATGAAGTATGGGATTTTTTTGTTTGTAACATGATTCATGTTCATTTTTTTATTCACAACATAAAGTGTCAGAATTTTGTTTGTTCACAACAAGAAGTTGGGTCTATTTATTTGTTTATAACATGAAGTTGGGATTTTTTTTGTTTATTCCAATGCTATAATTTTTCAACACTTATGATTGTGAAAAATTTTAAAGTTGTTTATCATGTCATTCCATGTTTTCTTGATTATTCCTTATTTTTTTTGTATTTCATAGTCTTATGTCATGATAACATGTATTAAGTTATTTATATGTATTTTATGATAGGCCATAACTTTTATGATTCCTTAATAAATATTTTTTTATCTTATGTTTTCCCATAATGTTTTATGATTATCATCCATGTTATTTTGATCTATTATTAATATATTTACATATTATTTATATTATCCTTCATGTTTATGATCTAATGCTTTTGATATATATTACCATTAATAAGTTTTTGTTCTCACCCCATCCTTATGTTTCCAATACCCAGGTTATAAAGATGATTATATCATTTGAAATTTATTGAAAAGGGGTAAAGGAGTACAGTTTTGTGTAATTGTTCATAAGTGTAGTAAAATAATATGTTTATATAGCTAATCTAAGAGACACTAAAACTTTTAGTCCTTAGATTGGGAAATTATTTTGGGATGTATATTATAAATCTTGATATTAATATACTATTTATGTTAAGTTTAGCATGGGTTTCCATACTGGATATTTTACATTTTTATATAATTCACTTAGGAAAATAGTCAGTATTAGTGATTTTTTTCTCCTTAATTATTTAATTTGTGACATAAATTATGTTCTATTACTTAAGCCCAATATTAACAAAATAATTCAATTATGTGAGGGGGGATACTATGGTAACTTTGGGAATGATAAATGTACCATTAAAATATCAAGAATAGTTTACTTTTATTCAATTTATAGGGATAAAAACATATACAATTTAGATATAAATGACCATAGTTCACAAAAATTAACTTTCCTTAGTGTGGATGAGGACATTTCTTTGCATTAGAATTGAAGGTTAGAACACTACAATGTTTGGACCATAAATTAAATTTATATGAAATGACTATTTAGCGATATAATGGAACATAAGTTTATTTATTCTAGAGTCTATGATCCTCACAAATATATTATGAAATATAAATCAATTTTAAACCCTTGGTGATATCTCAACTTCTAAACCATTATAGTTAATGCATATAGACATTTTTGGACATACATATACTTAAAGTATTAAAATAAAAAATGATTTACTTATTATAAAATGATTACACTGGAATAAACTAGGATTTTTTCCTTCTATTAATTTATAAGTAATATTATATTTTAAATTAATTTTTAGTTTTTTGGTTTTAAAGAGATAATTTTACCAAAATATGAATTTAAAAATTCCAAATAACTCTATGAACTTAAATATTTCCCAAGAGCATATTATAATAGATTTATTGGATAATTACATCAAAAATATTTTTTAAATAGAATTCATGACATCAATATTTATAAAAATAATTTTTTTAATGACATGATCATTATAAAAATATATGTTAATGATATAATTTATATTTCATCCCAAAATATAACTGAAGATTGTTTTTCAAAAATTAAACAAATTGAATTTTGGATGACTATGATCAATGATATTAACTAGTCTCGTAACTTATAAATAGCACAAAAACTAGTTGAAATATTTTTTAACTCAACATAATTATATCAGATATTTACTTAAATATTTTAATTTTAACAATGATTTTATCATTAGTACTCTGGTAGGTACCTCTAGAAACTATGATCTTGAAAAATTTGGGAAACTGGTTGATGAAAAAATGTTTAAAGGGATGGTCAAAATTTTACAATACTTGAAGTTAGTCATCTAGGAATTATGTATTATTCATTCCTATGTGTGAGGATATAAGCTAATCCAAAGGAATACCATAGTATGTTAGTCAAATAGATCTTATTTTACCTTAATGTAATATTAGAACATGAAATGTTTTATTCTTTTAGAATAATTTTTTTCTTAAGATTTATTTTTTATGTTTCTTTTTGATTTTATATAATAGAACCAAAGATTACTTCAAAAAAATTTCATTTCCATGGTTAATCTGTTGTCTCATTATCTAACATGAAGCAATATTTACTTTCAATTTCCACTATTATGAAAAATATGTGGAAACATTATGTTTTTGTTCTCAATTTTTATGGATACAACACATACTCATGGATTTTGGTTTTGGATTAACTAAAAATTAGATTCTTTTTGATATATTGTTTCCTTTTCTATAAATCCATCACATAATTCATGATAAAAAATATAAGACACTAATTATTTTGGTACTACATTAAAAAGGAGATATTATTACTAAGTTTGGTTGAACTAGAAATTATCTTTCTGGATTTTTATAATAAAACAATAATTTCTTATAGATTTTAATATATTAAACAGAATTTATATATGATCACTTATAAATAATTATAAGTTTCACTTGTTGTTTCACTATCCCTCAACATTATAAAAATCCTTAATAAATGGGGAAATAATTTTTAATATAGCAGTATGCTATATTTTTATATAGGTAATTTATATTTTTTTTAGAGGATCACTAAAAAAATCATATTATGTATTATGAACATCTTTAATAATCACACCATAAATAAGTTTCCTTTATCAATAAAAATAATGGTAATTATTTTCCCAAAGACACTATTTTTTCCTTACATTGACTTTCAAAGTATTTTAAGACTCCTATAACTTTTTAATGCCAATCTTATTATTTTTAATATTTAAACTTAATTTTTTTAATTTATTATTTTTTATTTTTATAAAATACACTCTTATTATTTTTGAAGTTTCTCGTCTGATTTTTGGAATTCACTCTTACAATTTTTAATGTCATTTTTAAAATATTTAATGCTGTTTTTAGTTTTTAACAATCTTATATAATACTATTTGAAACATAATATTAATTATTTTTATTAAATTTGAAACATATTTGATCAACCCTTGAGAAATAGAGAGTAATTTTCTTATATTTTCGAATTATTATATTCTTTAATTCAAAGGAAGATAAGATAATTGATTTAAAAAATTCCACACGACCAATCTTCATTAAAATAAGATAAAAAATATGCATTAGAAGATAACTTTTGGATGGTTCAATCATTTTTTTCTCATCACCAGTTTATTATTGTCATTAATAATCTTTTAATTTTATTTAATTTTCAAAGGGTCTGGTAGGATTTTAGTTTTCTTATGATTTTTTAGTATAGGGTATAAATACATAATAAATGGAGAGAATATAAGTTATAAGAATAAGATAAGTTTAATCATAATAATTCATTTCATATATGAAAGGGTGTATGATTTAAGGAAGTTACATTGAGTTTCTATACTTTTTTATTTTGACTTTCACATATATTATTGTTATTAAACTTTTTATGAATATTTTTTTTGTGTATTTTGAAAGTCACAATGGAAGTGAATTCAGGAAAGAGTAATTTTCACATAGTCATCATGTTTTTGTTTACATTTTTTTTTCAATTATCATTAAATGAAAAGAGTTATTATTAAGGGGAAATTTTATTATTGCTAACCCCATGTGTTGTTTTAAGGATGGATTTTAGTTTCTCAGATGTTATATCTATAAAGAGATTTATCATATTCTTTGGAATTTTTTTTAAATTCCTATGAGATATTACTTTTATTGAGTTTCCATTTATACCTTTTGATTATGTAAAAGGGGGATATTATTGAATCAAATGACTATTATTATCAATAACATTTATATCACAATAAAATTTAATTTAATTTTAAGATGAATTAAATATTTTTTATGTTTTTATATGAGTAGTGTATAAATTCCATATTTCTATGTTTCGTTGAACTGAAGAGAACCATATAATTTCAAAATCATTGAAAATGTATGATAAACTATTTCATTTTATGATAGGGAAACCTCATCAGATGATTGGGTGCTATGTTTGATAATATTTCATCCAAACATACAGAATTTGGAATATGATCATTGATGTTTATTTCAGTGAAATTAATAAATTATACTTAAGAATTAAGGAACAATATATTTGAATATATGAAAATTAATTACACCAATTTATTTTTCATCATATCTATACTTTTAATAGATTTGACTATACTATTTTCATTGTGTTTTCTTAGAGAAACCGTTGTGATATTTTTCATTATAAAGTATTTTTTTTTGTGTTTTAATCATTCTTCTAATTATATTGATCGATGATATTCAGATTTTGGAATTGGTATCTTCTAAATATTTTAGTTGATGATTTCTAGGTTACCTATAATTTATCCCAATCATTAATTTCTAGTAGTTACTTGGGGAATTAAACTTGATATTTATGATGTTTCTATTAAATAGGTCCTTGATGTAGATATTACTATTGTCAACTAGTTTTGTTGAATATGATTTTTAACAATCCGAACATTTATGAATAAAATTCCCTTCATTTTAATTAAAAGTATTATGAATATAAAAAATACATGGACTCATTTTGTTTTATTATATCCAATTGGATTTAAATGACCATTAAATATCCTTACCATTGAAAATATTACCATTGAACAGTGGTCACATGACTAGTATAAATATAGGGTTTTAAAAAATTATTTTGACATAGACAAAGGAAGTGATGTCCTCAACCCGTAGGATCATACCTAATGAATCCCATTTATAAGATATTGTGAGGAAGATATAATTTCTATGATTTTACCTAGAATAATCCCAATCCAAGATCCAACAACTTAAGAATGAGTGAAATTGTTTATGGGAGAAGTTCAAGCTCATTGATATCAGAACCCAAACCATGTTCACCAAACATCCCCATGAAATTCACACCATCGCACACCTTACTCTTAGGTAATATGCCAATTTAATAAATGGATATGTAAAAATTCCCTAGAATTATTATTATATCCATTATTTTTTGTATAGAATAATGAATATACTTTCATTTTTTTATTGTAACTTTGTAAATGTTTTTTAAATCACAAATAGTTTTTTAGTTAATATTTAAATTCAATTAAGAAATATATTTTTATAAATTAATATTTTTTAATTAAATAATATTTTAATAAAATGTTATTATTAAATTAATTTTATTAAATATAAATTATCGTATATTTTTTATGAAGTCAAAAATAATTTCAATTAAGGTTTGAAAACTATTTTTACCAAAACCCGTAAATTTTCAATAATTATCATTTTTTATTTAAAAAGTTAAAATTCACATACATAGAAAATTATTTAGATAAAATGAATATTATTTTTTGGAATCAAGGCATTGAAAATATCCAATGGTTAATTTTTCATAATTTTTTGAGACAGTCAAATTTTTGGGTAAAAATTAAATACTGTATAGGTATATAATGAATTTTATGACATCATAATGACCCAATAGTTATGTAATAAAATACAATAAAAGGTATATTCATACAAATATATGTTTTTAATTTAAATAATGTAATTTTAATTTTAATTTATTTGTTTTATAAATCCTTAGTGAATCCTCCAAAACATATAAAATATTTAAAGAATTTAAAATCATTTCCTTGAACAAGTGACTTAACTCCACATAAGAAAGCATAATATTTTAATATCTTAGTCCATTATCCTTATAAAATAATTTATACCACTCCCCTTTTCCATAAACCATGGTAATAAACCATGGTATGGTTTGTGTTTTTGAATATTTTAGTGTGTAGTATCCAAAATCAAAATAATAATAAATTCCCCCACCTATCCGATATAAACCCACCCAATCACCAATTTATCTTTAGTAAATATCTTTTAAGCTCTACCAAACTCTTAAAAATACTCCATAGAGTCCTACTAGGGTGTCCCTAAGTTCCCAATAATCCTCCCCCAAGCCTTTGGGATCACATATCAAATTAAGGGATCTCCCTCTCTCCTTTTTTTTCAAGCACCTCTTTTATGTCATGACTTTTAATTTCCATTTTCTTGATTTGGTATAGGTTTATAAATACCTATTTAATATCCATTTTTTTTATAAATGATGGTATCTTACTTTCACACACATTAATCCCCCTATGATCCTTTAAACTCACCCGTTACTATGCCGAAATTCCATAAGGGATTTCTCTCTTCTCATTTCCATTCAAGAATTTATTTTATATTATGGATATAAATTCCATTTAATATGTTGGGATATTATGTTACATGATTATATTACTATCCATACCATGTATAAATTATGGTATACCCCTTTTTCTCTCATCAACGCAATTTATTAATTTCCATATGTCACCGTTATGCTGCTAAAATTGCACCGCAATTTTCTATGCCAAAATCAATGTGTAATGAATACCATAACCATTGCTCTATCAAGGTTATTCAGATTTATTCACACATAATTATCAAATTATGAATTAAATGTGTGAAATCCACATTACTTTATCATAGAATAAATTATTATGTTGAATGAATCCATTTTATATGATCTATATGGCACAATTAAGCAGGATATTAAAATGATAGTGAAGGGTTCACCCTAAAATCACTCCAATGAATTTGGTATTGTTTAGTATCATGATACATCATGTTGGGATAATATTTCAACTGATTCCTTTATAGGAGTTTTTTCCACCTTATTGGGATAGGGGTTTACCATATTTTTTTATATTAATGATGTAATGTTTAAGTTGTTGCCACATTTCTATGTTATGATAATCATTCTATATCATGACTTTATGTTCATGTTTCTATTATTATCCATTGATATTATTGTTGAGTAACATGTATTGTATTATTCATGTTATTAATTTTTTACTCCATTTTTGGGATTTATATCTCACCCTTTTCTTATGTATGTCCTCAGCTTATCCTATGTAATGCTAAGTACAAAGGAATGTTGTGGTCATGTAAAAGAAATTTTCAATAAAGATGTGTATTTAATATTTTAAGTTTTTATGTAATGTTCCTAATCCCCCAAGAAACTAGATCTCCCGATCTTCTGAGTTGTATTAAATGAATTTTTATGTAATAAATCATGTTTAAATATAAAATAAAGAGCAAAATGTTATATGTTTTAGTGATCAGATATTTTTGATACCTTGGATTTGGTCCAATTATTTACACACAACATTGGTTTAAAAGTTTAGAATTAATTCGATAGGAATATATTTTGAAAATATTATTTCTATTAACGAGTATCTAGAATGGTATCCAATATTTTTCACATTACGGTTTAACTTGTATGTTTTATTTTATAATTTTATTTTTTTACCAGTTGTGTGTTTTTATTTTGATAGTTTTAATTTCCAAGGTGTGTATTATTTTTTTTACATTGATCATTTTGATTAGATTGAAGGTTTTATATTCTGATCAATTTACTTATTTGAGTTGGGGAAAAATTTTCTGTTTTCTTTAATAATAAAATCCATAAACATATTTTAGATTCCATACTATTTAACTTATTGGAAAAAAACTTATGTTACTATTAATTCTATTTACTCTACATAAGTTTTTCCCATTTCATTTCTTAAAATTAATTTTACATGTCATTCAAATCCTAAACAATTATACCTTCATTTTGATAATACTCTTACTCATTATCATTTTATTAATATATATATTATTGATATTTTATTATGGAAAGATAATTTATGAAATGTGTGGTATTTCAATAAATATTTCATCTGATATTCCACGTTAATTTATTACCATGACTTTTAAGAGTACTCCAAGAACTAAAAATTGGACCCTAGAGTAGTAATCCAAATTTTAAAGGGATTTCCTCAATTAAGAATATTATTTTACCTTAGATAATTACATGTATTATTTTCGTAATAATTATTTTATTGTGATTAATTCATCCCTACTATGTTATATAAACCTTTCAAAACCCTGTAATAAAATTTATTGAAATAAATATTCCCAATTTTTTACATTAATAAATTTATTATCCGATCAATTGAAAAATGAATGATCCATGGGGTATCAAACCTTAACATACCTTATCATATTTAAAAAATTCTTTAATTTTAATTAATTGGAATTATTAAAGACATCTATACCATTATATTGAATATGGAATCCATTAACCTATCCAATTATTATTTAATTCCATATGGGTAAAACAATATAAGTTAATCTCCATTGAATGTTAATCAATGTATTTCAAATTATTTAAATATATATCATTATTACATTTATTTTAAAGTATATTTTTCCTTTTTATTGGGTTCAATGAAAATTATCAATGATAAGTGGGATGCTGAATTATACAACACATAAATGTGTTTTCATGTGTCATATGACAATTAAGATAATCTAATAGTAGTGTTTATAAAATTTAACAATGTTATAATGATATATAAACCACCCTATATTCTTATTATGTCCTTTTTTCTCACTTCATTATTATGTTACTCTATATTTTATATTTTTATTATCATTATGTTCATTATTTATTCTTTTAATAGTACAAGAGTCATGATTATAACAAAATATATGTATAGTTTCTTTAATATATGATCCCTTAATATACAATCTCTTATTATATTTTCCTATTTCTCTAGGTAATCATTTTAAATATCATGCTTCATGAATATTAAGAATTTTATATAGAAGAATACAACTTTTAAACAATGCAGATGTCTTATAGAATCCATGTAATATTTGAGCATGTATCATATACACTTACTCCACTGAAATATAAATCATGGTAGAGATCCTATATAATATATATTAAAATATAAAATGGGTTCTAGCATTGGAGTAATGGATTCAAATTTTTAACATAAATTTATAATAAAAATTCATTTCAATTAGTCACTAATATAAAATTAATGTGATAACATGATATTGAATATGATGAAAGGAAATCTAGTGAAATTAATTTACGATATTATGAAAAATTTAGAATCAAATTTTTATAAAGTAATTATGGAATTTTATTTATGACATGGAATTATTTAAATTATATTTTTTATAAAAATTAATTTTTTATTATATATTTTGTATCACCACCGGTTTCAAGTATATGAACCTATATTAATGTATTTTTAGTCTATATGATTCTTGGTTTTTTATGAGTTTTTGAGGTGTTTTGGAATGTTTTGGAGGCTTTTATAGAGGTGTAGAATTTGTACACAGTTAGTAGAAACCATACACCATATAAAATATCTATGCAAGGGAAGACATTAGGCATTGGGCAAGAACAGGGTTGGAACATGGTTTGAAGAAACCATGAAATTTCCTAGTAGAATCCTTGTTACTTGAATGAGATGGAAAATTATCTTAGGCACATGGTTTGTATAACTATTTGATCCAACTATGAAATGCATTGGATTAAGATAGTAGTACTGTATGGTTGGTGGAAAGTTTACCAAACTGTGCGATATAAATTTGGAACCCCTAAAAATTTGTATATTGTCATGACCTATCCTTTGGGGCCCATGCTGTGACTAACCCAAGCCTGCCTTCCATAATCCAGGGGCTGGAGACTAGCATCAGAAAGTCGTATCCCTATAATATGAAGGAATTTCCTTTAAACCTGTACAAACACACAAATCCAAGAGTACAAAAATAGGTAAACACAAAGTAAACTGCTGCAGTAAAACATTTTTTGTAAGAAAAAGGGGCAGGAATATAAAACCCACTGGAAAGTATAACTGGAAAAAGAAAAACAGCTCCTGGAACATCCACTAAGGATCCTACCTAAAGGGTAGGTAAAACTCACAATCAGTAGTCTTGTGTCACATCATGTCAAAGGTCCACCTTTGATCAAGTCCCATCCTGACTCCCTTTGCCTCGATCAACACTGTCCATTGTCTGTACAAGACACAACAAGGTGCTGGCATAGCCCGTGAAGGGGTGAGTATAATTATACTGAGTAGGGACCCTGAGACCCCAGAAGGTCTCCCAGAGTTCCATAAAGGAAAAACCACAAATGAAGACCTCAACCATAAAGCATGAAGTAGTCAGCAAATCTACTTATGTATATGCCCATACATAGACCTAAGTAACCCAGATGCAATCATCTCATATATGAGGGAAGGATAACAATAAGGTTACACTATAAAGGTAAAAGTACAAAAAAGGTAACACCATGAAGATAACACCAAGAAGGTCAATGTACCACACAAGTAACACCATGAAGATAACACCATGAAGGTAAAAGTACCACATAGGTTACACCATGAAGATAAAACAATTAAGGTAAAAGTACCACATAAGTAACACCATGAAGATAACACCGCAAAGGTAAAAGTACCACACTGGTAACACTACAAAGATAACACCCCAAAGGTAAAAGTACCACACAGGTAACACCAAAAAGGTAAAAGACTCAGCTCACACCAGGTATATAAGTAAGGCATAGAAGTACAAATGATTAGTCGAGAAGCTAGATCTTATTATTCTATCAAGAGAAACAACTGCTGACCATAAAGAGTCTGAATGACATAGGATAGATAGGTACTAACCCCTGCTGACCCAAATAGGGTCTTTCCAACACAAGATCGATAGGTACTAACCCCTGCTAACCCACACATGATATGACCCACACAAGATCAGTATGTGCTGACCCATACAGGATTGCTCAGCGCTAACCCACATAGGATCTAACCCACATAGTATCAATATGCATTGACCCACATAAGATCGATGAGAGATGATACACATAGGATCTGACCACACATGATCGGCGCTAACCCACACAGGATCGCTCAGTACTAACCTTCGTATGATCTATCTCCAACCTCTACCTCACTACCAGCCACTGGATTCCTGCTCATAGTACGTTTGATTATGGGAGGACCACTCCTCAAGACATCATTCATACCTCAACTACCAAGATAATCCAAGAGAAGTATCCCAAAGGACATCTATATCATAAGGGTTCCAACATGACAGGTGATGTGTCAATCAGAAACCCGATCTGTAACTTATATGTGTTTTAGATCCAAGGGCCCAGTTTGATTCGGGTTTGATCCACCCGTCCATACTCCAACATTCTCCAAAACTCAAGTAGAGTATACCAAAAGGTATGTATCACTCCAAGGGTTCGAGTGCCATACACGATTCATCAAATAGACACCTGTATGTTATGTTATGGTTCTTTAGGTAAAACTAGCTTGGAAGGGCTCGGGTTCGGTCCGACCTGGCCAAACCGACCTGGCCTGACACAGTTCGGGTTGAACCTACCCGGTTTGGGTCTAACCCAGTTAGGTAGGTCCACGTCGGGCTCGGCCCACTGGGCCGCAGTTCATCCAGACCCAAAGGGAGGCATGGCTTGGCCCGCACATGCACGACCCGCTGAGCTCGCGCGACCCAGTTCGCGGAGGCCCGACCCGCTGGGCTTGTGCAGCTCGGCCCGCAGAGGTGAAACCCGATGAACAGTGGTGTGGTTCACTAGAGAGGCCCCCCCGAGCTGACATGGAGGGGGGGGGGAGTCCCCTCAGTTTTTTTTGAATGGCTGAGAAGCTGTTCAACTTGTGAAGCAGTGGTTCCACGGGGCGATGCCCAGTCACAGTCAGACTCACAGGAGGGCAGGTCCCTCCACCACCACAACTTTAAGCCATGACCTCCTCCAGTAGCACACGATGGTGCACTTCTCTGCCTCTGCCTTCCATGGCCAGATTGAGCCGACCATTGTCTTCACTCGCCGCAGCTTCGGCCGTGACCTTCCCCACCGGCGGCACGCGACGGCTCGCTGCACCACCTCTGCATCCGGCCAGTGCCGACCGCTCTGCTAACAGCTATAGCATAGTTTCATGTCCTTTTCCTATGGCATGTGACGGAGTGTCACCTCCATCATGCTCAGTTAGTGCCACCGCATCGATGGTCTTCCACGAAGAACACAAGGGTTAACAAGGAAGCGGAGGGTCTGAGCTATGTTCTTTAGGACCGCACCCTCTGCGTTAGCTTGAAAACATAAGGGAGAAATAGGATTCAATAATCATTTGAAATTATAAGAAAATAAATCCCTTCCTCAAGTTAATTGGAGATACTCTTCACTTGAGGAAGATTCGGTGTTCGTCCTTCGGTGGCGCTCATCACCGCCCGCTAGAACTTGCTCCATCCTCCAAGTGATTGGCATTGAGAAACTTTATCATAACTTCATCATTTGGTGAATTCGTGCCAATACTCCTCCCCAAGTTCCATATAAATATTATAGGGGGGGGGGGTGAGTAACGCCCGTGGAATTAATGTGGGTTCATTTAATAGAAACCTTCATAATTCCAAAAGTTTTATTATAAAGGATTTTAAGAGTCAATACATTTAATAGATTGAAATGTCATTGGTCCTACCACTTCATCTTGTTCGTTGGAGGAAAAGAAATAAAGAAATAAAATAACAAAGTTATTTTATTATTCTTTTAAATGGTCCAAAATATAACTTTTTCTCCAGACTTACTGCAGTCAAAGTGAAGCCTCCCTTATACGAATCCTGGTGCTGCGGATTCAATGGTGCCCTCATATTTTTAATCCAAGCACCAGTTCAAAAGATATAAAATTCCACCCAATCCTTTATTGAATGTACCTAAAAAAGTTCATAAATTCATTCCAAGAACACCGGGCCTCGTAAACACGTGCCGACAATTTTGGAAGACTCGTAATAATTCCATATAATAAAAAAAATTACATGGAAAATCCAAGTCTTTTCATTCTCCCCACCTTAGGAATTTTCATCCCCAAAATCCACAACATAGACTAAAAAAACAAAATGGGGTACTGAATAAAAATCTAAGCCTCCCACTCCCATGTTCTCTCCTAGAGGTTCCCGTGCTGCCAGCGAATGCGCACCAAAGGTATCGATCGTCCACGAAATACCCACTTCTGTCAATCTTCAATCTCTACTAGAACCTCTGTAAACATCTCCCCATCATCAAAGTCCATACCTCCATGGTCAATGACGTTAGATGGGTCATACACGTATCTCCTCATCTGGGATACATGGAAGACATCGAGCACCCTCTCCAATTTCGGTGGCAGTTCCAAGTGGTATGATACCTTGCTAATCATCAAAAGTATCAGAAAAGGTCCAATAATCCTCAGTAAGAGTTTGATGCCTCAACCAAATCTCTGGAAACCTCATTGAGGTGAGAAACATAGGAAGACATGGTCTCCCTCCTTGAACTATAAGGGCATCCATCTTCTGTCAGTATAAGACTTATGTATACTCTGTATAGTATTCATATACTTCTGGATGATCCACACCTTCTTAGTGGTAGCCTATACAAATTCTGGACACATAAGTGCTGACTCCCATGGGTCTGTCTAGCATAGAGGTGATCTGCAAGGTCGACCATAAAAGGCCTCAAATGGTTCCATACCAATGGTGGAGTGATAGCTGTTGTTGTATGAAAAATCCACCAAGGCCAAGTGAACCTCCCAACAACAGCCAAAATATTGGATGCAAGAACAAAGCATGTCCTTGAGTGTCTGTATGGTCTGCTCCATTTGACCATCCGTCTGAGGATGAAAGGTGGTGATTAAATGTAGCTGAGTCCTAAATGACTCATGTATTCCCTTCCACAATCAGGATGTAAAACATGCATCATGGTCAGAGATGATCATCGATGGAACCCTATAAAGTCGTACAATCTTCTGTACATATAGACATCCCAATCCCTCTACTAATCTCTAATCTTTAATGGGTAGGAAGTGGGATGACTTGGTGAGTCAGTCGATGATCACCCAGATGGAATCATGTACCCTATATGTACATGGAAGCCCTGTCACAAAGTCCATGGAGATACCATCCCACATCCACTTCAGCACCTCTAGTGGATGCACTAAGCCTGCTATAACCTGATACCCAACATTCACTTGCTAAAAAGCGAGGCATTGTGAAACAAAATCTGCCACTACCTTCTTCATACCGGGCCACCAGTGCTGATATTGGAGGTCCTGGTACATCTTTGCCACACGAGGATTCACCGCTAAAGGGGAAGTATGGAAATCTCTCATAACCTCCTCCCATATAGCCACTGGTACCATGGTTCATCCTCTAAAGAAGATGACATGCTCCCCAACTTTAAAAAATCCATTAGGTGCCTATACAATGGTTATCTGAGCACGTTGTTCCTTGAAGTCAATGTCCCCAAGCCGTGCCTCCCAAAATTGTTAAAGAAGTGGGGGAGTGACAGTCATAGACTAGAGGTAAGCTACTCCATCTCTATCCACAAAGGATACATGCAATGAGGCTATCAGCTCTATAGCCTCACTCAGTAATTGTAGACCATAACTCCTGCTGAGTGCATTGGCCACTACATTCCCCTTCCCAGGAGTATAGACTATGTCAAAGTCATAGTCCTGGAGGAACTCTAGCCATCGTCACTGTCTCAGGTTTAGGTCCTTCTGTGAGAAGATATACCTGAGACTCTTGTGATCAGAGTAGATTGTAAAACGTTCTCCCATCAAGTAGAGTCTCCACATCTTTAAGGTGAATACCATTGCTGCTAACTCTAGGTCATGGGTAGCGTAGTGCTGCTCATGTTGTATCAACTATTGTGAACCATAAGCAATCAATACTCAGTCCTACATTAGGACACATCTATGTACGGTCCCTAACACGTCACAGTAGACTACATACCCAATTCCCTATTTCGGTAGCCTCAATATGAGGGCACTCTTCAACCTCTGCCCCAGCTCCTGAATTTTTTTTAGCATCTCTCCATCCATACGAAGGGATGTACCTTCTTCATCAATGTTGACAAGGGTACTGTAACTCTGGAAAATTTGGGAACAAATATTTAGTAGTACCCAACCAACCCTAGGAAACTCCACACCTCGGTCACACACCTAGGTGTCTCCCAAGATAGCACAACCTCTATCTTCTATAGATCTACTACAACTATAGCCTCTGAGATAACATGTCCCAGAAAGTGAACCTCTCGTATTCAAAACTGTCACTTTGAAAGATTACCATAAATATGGTTCTCTCAAAGTGTATTTATAACTATCTGCAGATGATAGGCATGCTCTTCCTCTATCACTGAGCACACCAAGATGTCTTCGATGAAGACTGCCACAAATTGATCAAGGTATGGATGGAGTATTCTGTTCATGAGTCCCATGAACACTATAGGGTATTTGGTCATGCCGAATGGAATAACCAAGAACTCATAGTGGTCATAATGACATCAAAAGGCCATATTATTCACATCCTCATCTCATACCCTGAGTTGATGATAGCCTGATCTGAGGTCTATCTTCAAAAACCAACGTGATACCTTAAACTGATCGAAAAGATCATCAATCCTCATAAGTGGATACTTGTTCTTCATGGTCACCTGGTTCAGGTGCCGATAGTACACATAGAGTCGAAAACTCCCATTCGTCTTCTTGGAAAACAAAATCTGGGTTTCCCATGGAGTAACACTGAGCCTTATGAACCCCTTTCTCTGCAATTCCTCCAACTATACCAGTAACTCACGAATATCCATGAGAGACATCCAATATGTTGGTGTAGATATTGGTGCCATATTGGGGTATAGTTCGATGTAAAAGTCCACCTCTATGCATGGAGGTAGTCCCAAAACGTCATCAAGAAAGACATCAACATACAGGTCCACCACTACAGGATAACTAGGACTCTCAACATCAACTTCCTTGAGGGTAAGGATAGCCAACTTATTGGTGATCGGCTGAACCCTCATCTGGGAAAGTACATCCTATGATAAAAAGGTTCCTTTCTCTCTATGGAAATAAAACCTGGTCCCATACTCATAGACACACCACACTTTGTTCCTAATACAGTCAATCTCAGCGTGAACTTTGGATAACCAGTCCATACCCAAGATGATTCCGTGAGACCTTGATACCGCTACTAAAAGATCCCAGCCAAAGCTCTTGCCTCTTAGAGTAAGATCACACTTCTAAAACCAATGTGTAATCATTGAATCCCCTCCCGTAGGAGTCTTTAGCTGTAAGGATCGATCCAACAACTCCATCGGAATTTCCGAGATCTGAACGAGAGTCATGGCAATAAAAGAGTGACTGACACCTGTGTCTATAAGTACTACAATTAGGGTTGAATGGACACAGATCGTACCTCTAATCATCTCCAGAGCACTGTGGTTATATGACTCAACATCCAAGAGTTGATATCGTCCCTATCCTTCTGATCCCTATAGTCAGGGTGGACCACCTGGAGGTGGTGGTAGTAGAACATCAAATCGCCACCCACCACTTGCTAGATGGACAACTCCTCTACCACGTCCACTGCCCTGCAGACCTCCTCACTCAAACCTATGTCTGTGCCTCGTAAATCCCTCGACTGTCATATGGTTGTTCGTACATCAGTTTGGGCAGTCGCGAGCCATGTGACCCTGCTCACCATACGTGTAGCACTGCCTGATCCTCAACTTTGTACCTCTGTCCCATGAGCCCCTCACCACCGAACCTGTATCCTGAGGTTTCCCACCAGAAGGTCTGGCCCAATTGGGCCCCTGTATCATCTATCTACTGCCTGCTATGGATGACTCTGCTACCTGACATCCGGTGGCGGCTCTCACTGTCGGTGCCTGCTCAGCTAGGAAGCTCTCCACCAAAAGCACTCTCTTTAGCACCCCAGTCTACGTCAGAATGTTGATCGATATCATTGATGCTCTAATATTCCATTGAAGAACCTTATCAAAGGTCTGGTCCTTGAATAAATGGTCTTGTACCATGTCAGTGTAGTAGCAGGAGAGATCAGTGAACCTTGACAAGTACTGGGCCATGGTCATGCTTCCCTGCTGTAAGAGACACAACTCCTGTATATGTACTGAGGGATGAAATCTACCCTAAAAGGCCCCCGAATTTCACCCAAGTGAGGGTCACCTCATCATGTAACTAGAGTTCCAGACTCCACCATCTCTTAGATTCTCCTTGTAAGAGGCTGGTAGCTAGGATCACCATCAGATCATCTGGTGTCCCAACTTAGCCAAAAACTCTAGCCACAGCCTCCAGCTAGTCCTAAGCCACCTACAGAACTGTCTCACCTTGGAATCTTAGAGCTCTCTACTACTGAAACTCATGAAACATGCTCATTCAGAGTGCTCCCTTTGCTGGTGGGGTTTGTGGAATCTACTTCCCAATGGGTGGTGGTGCTACTGGTGCACCACTCGATGGTACTATTTTCGTAAGAGGGACTTGCACCGAAGCCTTATTGCTCGGTGTGCCGTCATCATGTACTCTTTCAGGAATCCTGGATAGATATATATGAGGTGAAATCCTGAAAGGAAACATGTGCACCATGGGCGATAAGTTATACCCGGTGATCTGAATCAAAGATATCATAAGAAAAGCACTTTCAAAACACATGCTATCAATGTTTTTGTGCACTGAGTTAGAAATAAAAATTCAGTGTTCTAGTGTATGGATATGTTGGCCGCTAAACCGACACTAGATTACCCAAACAAAATACCATACCCATAACACTCTACACTATCTCCGTATAGAAAAGATCAGAGCCCAAGTTCTTCAGTAGAAACGACTCCTCTGATACCACTTTGTCATGATCCATCCCCTGGGGCCCATTCCATGACTACCCCAAGACCGCCTTCCATAGTCCAGGGGCTAAAGACTATCACTAGAAAGGAATATCTCAATAATGGGAAGGAATTTCCTTTAAACCTATACAAACACACAAATCCAAGAGTACAACAAGAGGCAACCAAGAAGTAAACAACTGTAGTAAAAAATGTGCTGAAAGAAAAAGGGGCCGTAATACACACCCAACTGGAAGGTACAACTGGAAAAGGAAAAATAGCTCCAAGAACATCTACTGAGGATCCTACCTAAATGGTAGGTATAGCTCATGATCAGTAGTCCTGCATCACGTCACGTCAAAGGTCCACATCCAAGAAAGTCTCATCCTGACTCCCTCAGCCTCGATCAATGCTGTCTATCATTTTCACAAGACACAAAAAGGTGCGGGAATATACCATGTAGGTTTGAGTATAACGATACTCATTAGGGACCCTAAGACCCACAGAGGTCTCCTAGAGTTCTAAAAAGGAAAAACCACAAAGGAAGACCTCAACCACAAAGCACAAAGAAGTCAAAAACGCTACTTAGGTATATGCCTATACATATAACTAAGTTATCAAGATATAATTATCTCATAAATGAGGGAAGGATACCACAATGCTAAACAGAATGAAGGTAAAACCACAAATGTAAAAGTACCACATAGGTAACACCACGAAGATAACACTAGGATAGTAAAATTTCCACAAATGTAATACCACAAAGATAAAACCACGAAGGTAAAATTACCACACAGGTAACACCATGAAGATAACACCATGAAGGTAAAAGTAACACACAGGTAACACCAAAAAGATAACACCAAGAAGGTAAAATTACCACAAAGGTAACACCACAAAGGTAAAAGACTCAGCTCACACCATGTATATAAGTAAGGCACAAAAGTGCATATGATTAGTCGAGAAGATAACTCATCTTATTCTGTAGAGAGGCACTACTGCTGACCATACAGAGTCTGAACCACACAGGATTGATAGGTACTAACCCTCGCTGACCCACACAGGATCTAAGCCACAAATGATCGATATGTACTAACCCCTGCTGACCCACACAGTATCTGATCCACACAGGATCAGTATGTGCTGACCACACAGGATCGCTGAGCGTTGACCCACACAGGATCTGACCCACTCAGGATAGGTATGCACTAACCCACATAGGATAGCTGAGCACTAAAAAACACAGGATATGACCCACAGTGGATCGGTGATGACCCACATAGGATTTCTCAGTACTAACCTCCATATGATGTTGTCTCCAACCTCTTCCTCAGTACCAGTCACTAGATTCCCGCTCATAGTACGATTGATTATGGGAGAAACACTCCTCAAGCCATCAGTCATACCTAAACTACCACACATATCCATAAATAAGTATCCCAAATGACCGCCATGTTGTAATGGTTCCAACGCGATAGATGGAACGTCAATCAGATGCCTGGTCTGTGACTTATAAGCGTTTTAGTTCCAAGGGCCTGGTTGAATTCGGGATCGATCTAACCAGGCTATACTCCAAATTTCTCCAAAAATCAAGTGGAGCATACAAAAAGTAACATATTTCTACAAGGATCCCATCTCTATAGACAGTTCGTCAAATGGACTCCCTGATTTCTAGTTATGGTCCTTTAGGTAAAACTAGCCTGAAAGGGCCGGGTTCGGGTCTGAACCGGCTGGGCCGGGCCATAGTGGGATCATCCTACTGGGTCACGATCTGGCTCGGCCCATAGGGGGCATGGCCCAGACTGCAAGGGAACGACCCGGTGGGCTCGCGTGGCCCAACCTGCAGAGGCGCAACCCACTGGGATCACGTGGCCCAACCCATGGAGGTGCTGCCTTTTGGGCTCGCATGGCCCGAACCACGGTGGTCTTGCCCACTGGAGTGGGGCCTTCCATAATCGACATGGGGGGAGGAGGATGCCCCCCCCAGTTTTCCAAAATGGACAAACGACCATTCGACTTGTGAAGCGGCAACGCCATGGGACATCACCCAGTCACCGCGGGACCTGCAGGAGGGCGGGTCCCTCCACCAACATGGATTCAAGACACATCCTCCTAAAGTGGTGTATAATGGTGTGCCGCTCCACCTACACCTTCTGCGGCCTGCTCGAGCCGGCCGCCATCTCCACCTGCCGCAGCTTCGACCGCAACCTTCCCTATCTAAGGCGTACGATGGATCGCCACACCACCTCCACGACTGGCCACTCCACTAACTTCCATGACATAGTTACATGGCCTCCTCCTACAGTGCGTGATAGTGCTCTGCCTCCATCTTGGTCGATCGGTACCGCCGCGCCGACGGTCTTCTATAAAGAACACAAGGGCAAACAAGGTAGAGGAGGGTCCAAACCATGTTTGTTTGGCCCATGCACTCTGGGTTAGCTTGAAAACAAGAGGTTTGAATAGTATTCAACAATCACTTGAAATTATAAAAAAATAAATCCCTACCTCAAGTTCATTGGAGAGCCTCCTCACTTGAGGAAGAGTCAGTGTTCATCGTTCGGTGGCACTCATCACCACCCGATGGAACTGACTCCGTCATCCAAGTGATTGACATTACAACACTTTATCAGAACATCATCTCTTGGTGAATCCGTTCCAATACTCCTCCCAAAATCCATATAAATAGTATGGGGGGGGGGGTGAGTAACGGCTGTGGAATTAATGGGGGTTTATTTAATAGGAGCCTTCCTAATTCCAATGGCGCTGTTATAATGGATTTGAGGAGTCAAGTCATTTAATGGCTTGACATGTCATTGGTCCCGCCACTGTCACTTGTCCATTTGAGTAAAATAAAGAAAGAAATTAAAAAAAGTTATTTTATTATTCTTTTAAAAGGTCCAAAATCTAACCTTTTCTACAGAATTACTATGGTCGAAGTGAATCTACCCTTAAGCGAATCTCAGCACTGTGGATTCAACGATGCCCTCATATTTTTAATCCGAGCACTGATTTAAATGATATAAAACACCACCCGCACTTTTACTGAGAATACCTAAAAAAAGTTCAAAAATTCATTCCAGGCACACTCGGCCTCGGAATCACATGCCGTCAATTTTCACAGACTTGCAATAATTCCATATAATTAAAAACAATTACATGGAAAATCAGGGTCTTTACATATATTGTACCAATTAAGACTAGAGATCCACTATAATACCCTAATACATTAAAAAACTTAATTTAGTTTTCTTTCAAGGATTGAGAAACTTTTCCCTTCGATCTAGAAGGGTTATAAGGTGAATAAAAGTGTATTGTATGCCTAAATTCCTCAGTAAGTGATTGTTCTTATAATATCTATCATTCTTATCACTCCTAAAATATTTTATCTAATTCATAGTGGATATATTAATGTTACCTAATGATAATATTGATTTTTTATCATTGGATTACTTTAAGTAAAAGAGATCTAAGTCTAGATCTTGAGTTTCATTGTGTTATTGTTTGTTTTCTCTAAATAGTGCATGGTAGGTGGATTATCTCTTATATCCACTTGATTTAGAACATGAAGGATTAGTTTTAATTAAATGTTTTGATGGAAATTGTGGTGAAATAATTTCATGATTATTTTTTTAAATCCTAATGGTTTTGAATTTGTTAAGTTATGGGAAAATTGGTTGAATTTTAGAAAACATATTTTGTTTATAATTTTAAAATGTTGATTTTAAAATTATGGTTTTGTTTTGAAGCATGGAATTTTTTTATTAAAATTATTTATCCAAATTATGTTTTTTGTAATGTTTTTAAATTTATTTTGGCATATATGGTTGGTGTGAGTTCATTTTTATTAGATGTGACCTTGTGGAAGGGGTTTATTCCATTGGGGAACCTATTATTGGTTTGTAAAGACCCAGAAATTTCATGGAAATTTTTTTCTTAAATACTTTGGAATTTTATGAGTCTGTGGATTCTAACGACACCTGATTCCGAGGCCCGGTGTGCCTGAATTCAATTTATGAAGTTTATCTCGGGTATGTTCAGTGAACAAATGAGCGGGTTTTTCTATCTTTTTAACTGGTGCTCGAAATTGAAATCCGAGGTCACTGATGAACTCGCAGCACTGGTATTTACTTAAGAGGACTTTTACCATAGATGAGTTTGCACAGGATAAGGAATTACATTTTTGGGTTTAAAAAATAAGTAAATAAAATTGTGTACAATTTTATTTTATTATCCTTGGAAGTTAAATTCTCCCATGGGAAGTTGTTGGTGGGGCCCACAACCACCCAACTTCCCATGTGTGGTTAAGTGGGAGGTGGGGACCACATGAGCCCCACCCTTTTAACATTCCCTAAACCCCTTAAACCTCCCATTAAGCTCTTTTTTTAATGTTGACAACCCCCTTGTATTTATTTGAGTAACTTTTACTCATCTCTCTCCCCCTCATTAAAAAATTCCAACCATTCACCCAATTAATTAGACAACTCATTGTTTAATTAATTAAGTGAATTGGAATTGGAATTTTTTAATTTTGAATGCATGAAAAAATAAAATAAAATAAGGAGAAGCCTTATTTTATTTTGGTTAGAATTGTGGTGTAAGGAGGAATTGGGAGTTCACTAGTGTTTTTTGAAGAACTTCATCCTCAACGAAGAACTCCAACCCTTCATCGTAGAACAAATCGGTGACTACGCTTCTCATCCTCTTCTTCCTTCATGAAAAGAGAGCATACACCGACATGGGGAATTCTCCAATGATGACACACCTTAATTATCTCTTCTTCTTGACAAGATAGGGAACATCGTTCTTCCTCAGGTGCACACCAACGACAACGGAAACGACGCCATCTTCCACAACGCCCGACGAATGACATTGATTATTGAAGTAGGGGTTATGTTCAATTTTAATAGATTAAAATTGTGCGTTGGTTTGACGTTGAGAATCTCATTTACCTTGGCCGATTGCTATCATTTTTACGCGGGGGGTGCGGGCCGAACAAACACGGCCCGACAACCCTCCATTGTTCTCGTTTATTAATTTAGAATTAGAAATTTATGGTGGAGGAAGCACGATGCTGTTGCGCCAGGCCGGGAACGTGGCAAAGGGAACTGGTGCTGTCACGCTGGTTGTGCGGAAAGAACCACAACCCGCTACATGGGCCACTTCGGCGGAGGAACCGGCGAGCTCGACGGCCGGCTGGGCAGAGCCGGACTACAGCGCCAGGAGGGCACCGCGCTGGAGAACGGCGGCCCGCCCATGTGGGCCGTGTGTACAGAAGACTGGATGGTCTAGCTGGCTAGTTCAGGGAAGGGCGGCACCGCCTGGCGCCACCGGTGCAGAAGACCGGGGGGGGGGGGGGCACCCCCCTTGGAGCCCGCTAGTCCAGCTAGGCCACGCCGGGACAGGCCGTGCCGCGCCCCGCCGTGCCGGGCCGTGCCACGCCGGGCCGGGCCGCACCACTTCGGGCTAGGCCGCGTCCCTTCGGGCCGAGTTATGTTTTTCTTCAGACCGGTCCGATACCCCTGCTGGTTCGGACCCGTCAAATTGGGTCAACCCAACCCGTCGGCCCACTGGGCTAAATGGGCTGGGCCCGTTATTCACTTAAACTTGAATAACTTAAGGACCGTGTGTCTGATCGATGCGCCGTCTATGGAACTAGGACTATTTCGATGAGACTGTCCTTTTTATATACTCTAAGTGAGTTTTGGATGAATTTGGATATCGGCCGGGTTAGAAATGAGAATATTTCTATCCGGGCCCCTGGGACGGAAAAGACAATATCTCTCAGACCGGGCATCCAATTGACGCGCCGTCTGTTGCGTTGAGTTACTATTGATGAGAAATAACTTTAGGATACATCAATGCTATAATTCGTGACAATTTATGTATCGAAACCCTTGGCTCCTGGAGCGGACCCTCCCGAAATCGAGTGTGCTGTGTGCGGGAACCCTAGAGCTGGCTGCGACTGCGACGACAATGACGTCTGTACTTGGATCCTACATGGGTTCGGCAGCGAGGACGATTGTACTTGGATTATACGTGGGTTCGGCAGTGGGGACGATTGTAATTGGATCCTCCATGGGTTTGGTAGCGATGACGACTGTACTTGGATCCTACGTGGGTTCGACATCGATGGTTACTGTACAAGGATCCTATGTGGGTTCGGCAGCGACGACTTCTGTACTTGGATCCTACGTGGGTTCGGCAGGGAATATGATTCAGAGGCAACATATATCATCTCCACCCCTCTTCGTGAGTAGTATACCTGTGTGAGATGAGTCTTGATTTTCAGTCATTATCATCGATGTGATTGACTTTCTTTCCCGTGTGGATTTGGTTGTGCTTTCTTCTGTGGAATGGGTTGTACTTGGGCTCGTGAGTTAGAGCCGAAATGGAATTGATGACTTAGATATATGTTTGGGAATATACCTAAGTAGAGTTGGTTGATACTTCGTGTTTTTATCTTTCCTTTGTGGTTATTCTTTTTGGATTCTGGGAGACCTTCGGGGGTCTCGGGGTCCCTACTGAGTATCGTATACTCACCCCTGCACGAGCTATGCTTGCACTACGTTGTGTTGGATGCAGACGACAAAAAAAACTGATGGAGGTGGACCACTTGGCGGGACGTACACAGAGTGGACGGTCAGACCTAAGGAGCTGAGGAGACCATCTGTACCCACCCTTCAGGTGGGATATCCAGAGGACGACTCAGTGGTTGCTGGTTTACTTTACTGTAGATATTCTTTCTTTACTATTGTACTATAGCTTCAGTTGGGTTTGTATTCTGGCCCATTTACTTTCCAGAACTTACTTTTTTACTCAGTTTACTTAGTGTTTACTTCAGCTTGCGTTCTCTATATTGTTTGTTTACTTATATAAAGGCAATTCCTTCCCTTTTATCGGGATTTATGCCTTTGGTGCTAGTCGCCAGCCCCTGGCCTATGGAAGGCAAGTTTGGGGTAGTCACGACACGAGCCCCGAGGACGGGTCGTGACATGGTCACCTTGTGATGAATTGGTGGATTTATGAGAGACCACTCATGAGTATGGAGCTATAACATAGGAATGCATGGAATGTATGGAGACATAGTTATGAGTATTCCAAATGACTGTAAAAAGGTTTTATGTTTTTTTAATCAATTTCCATGGAATTTTTTATTTTTTTTATAAACTATTTTATATAAATTGGTTTAACATGGTTCTTCCTAGGTTCATAAGTCGGGAAGTCATTGGGGGAAATTTTACTAATTTTAGACTCACCCCCTACTTGGGAACTGTTGTGAACTAGTAGATGTCTTATAAAAATACTCAAGTAAATTAAAGTACCTCAGTTCTTTAGTGATGATTCTTTACAATGTGGGATGACATGTGGAGTCATGTCTTGGACCAATTTGGGCGTGGTTAGTTGATATCACATGGCTGTTTTGAGTTTTGTGTTATTTTTTTTCCTTTGTGTATTTATTTTGGTTTCAACTTGTACTATGATATTGTTTATGGGTTTTGTCATGTTTTGAGTTTTACTATATACTCATGCATAATATAGAGGTTTGGTTGGTTATTTTTTATATAGTTTGTATATTTTATATTAAAATGGAAAAATAACCCCCCAAATTTTCTTGAGTTGCATATAATTTATTTTCAACCTTTGTTTTCTTGGATATGTTACTTAATTCCTTATAAAACACTCATCACTTCTCATTCTAATGAGGTGAGGTAGGATGTTACAAATGATATTAGCTTCAATCGATCGATCAATTTATTTTTTAGGAAAAATGGTTTCAATTTTGTTTTTTATGGGGTAGGAAATGGTATTAATGTATATCTTGGTATTATAGTAAAGATATAGTATTGTTGGAACATGAAATTTAGAGCATAAGAAGGCATAACTAACCTCTTTATACTAAACTTAAAGTTACCAGTGTGTTTGGGTACATGAGTGTTTTAAGGCACTTCTAGGGTATAATGACCTCATCATCATGGGTTTACCCAATAAAAATTTCATGACATACATTGATAGTTTAACATCCCAATTGGCCTGTATTGTTTATTCTAATTTTAATTTTTTAAAAAATGGAAAAAAAGTGTTATTTAAAAAAAAATGAATATAGTCATTTTGAAAATCACAGTTTTAGTATTTTAAAAAATATTTGAAATGTTGATGATGGTTTAATTATAGAAACTATGTTGTGATATAATATAATCTCATAAGCCTTTAGTTTATAATGAGTATTACTAAACACATTTTTTTATTGTTAAAGTTAATTCCATCAGGTAGGATTCACAGAAGTGAAACAGAGGAGGTGTCTGAAAATATGGTTACACTTGAGCCACAGGTTTACCAACAGTTGGTCTAATTAATTTTCTAGAAACTTTAGGCTGCGGATAATGGTCTTAAGAATGATGAACCTTGGAAAGTGGTCCATTAACTTTAGTTCCAAAAGTATAATCAACTAATATTTTAGAGGTATTTTGAGCCAAAAAATGTATAAGTCTATTTGAATCAGATTAATGAAGTATTAGATTGCCTTGAAAAATAAGAAGAGTTTGAAGTAAAGTTGGAAATGTATATGTTGAAAGTTTTTTAATGAAATGGTTGGAATTAGTATTTCACTCTAAATTGGACCAAGGAATGACATGGGATAATTTTGAGGAATTTTTAAAAACTAAATTCTATCCTCAAACTATTCATATTTCTACAACAATAGAATTATTCAGTTTGAATCATTATAATATCTGAGTGATAGTGTATGTGGATGAATTTATGAATTTAGTTTTCATTTCCCAAAAATTCACTACAATTTCATCCTTTAAGGCATGAATTTTAGAGTAAGTATTTTGACCATATATTCTTTTAAGGATTATCATTATTTGTATAACATGTTACACATAGATGATCAATAGAGTGAAAATAGAAGAAACAAATATTTTTGGAAATAAATTTGTGGGAATCATGTTTATTCCTATGTGAATAGGTGGGAACTCTAATTATGGGAATAAGAGGAAGAGGGACACCAAATTCTAGAGTAGTTATACACCTTATAATTTGAGGATGAGATCATTAACAATTTCTTCCCAAATAAAAAGTATTCTAAGATGTTTTCAAAGTGGTTCTTTCAACCATATAAAGTGATATTGTACAACACCCCCTAGCGGTTGTCATGATTGAAACTAGATGGGAAATATTTGGCGTTGTTATCAAAATTCTCTAAGTATAGGTGTTAGAATAACATATAATGGTTCAAAAACAACATAGGAATCCTTGGTATGAGTACAAAAGAATAATTTCTGTCATCAGAACTAAGTGAGACAAGGTGATTTAGGAACACCGTGACTCCTAAACCAGTGAAATATCAATAGGGTAAAAAAGAGAAAAGCGAATCAAGTAATAAATTTTATATATTTGAGAAAGTGATTTTGGATGATCAATATGTTCCTTCAATGGTTATAGGCATTATTATTTTGAATTATACCATTATGTATTATTTTTTTGATATGGGCGTGTTCCACTCATTTATTACTTCTGGTTTTTTTGATAATATGGGTTTTCATGGTGAGATGCTGCATTCTATTTAAAACTTAAAACTTATTTTTTATAAAGTTATTGTTGATCCTTTCTGATAAAATATTTTTCTATTACTATCGATGGGGATGAGTTGATTTTATATTTCAATATGATTGAGATGGATGTATATGACTTGATTTTTGGTATGGATTGGTTGACATCATTCAAGACCCACATTAAATGTTATCCCCAAATGGTTTTTTCACATCACTTGATGTTTCAAGAATGTTTTTAGAGGATATTGGGATGTAAATGTAATGGCATGTAGTGAAATTATTTTGGAACTAATGGTTGGAACCATCTCTTATCAGTTTTTCATGCTTATATTTTCATATATGGATGATATTGGGAATGAATATTTTCTAAATATTGTTCACAAATTTTATCACATTTTTTATAACAGTTTCTTAGGGTTTCCATGGAAAAGAGTGGTGGAATTTATGATTTATATCCTACCATGGACTAATACAATATCACTTCTATCTTATAGGATGAAAAAAACCGAATTGAGTGAATTAAAAGTTTGGTTGGAAGAGTTAGAAAGAAAATGTTTTATTCAACCAAGCACATATCCATGGGAAACAACAGTTCTGTTTTTGACTAATGAGGATAATAATACTATACTTTGTTTGGATTATCATAAGATTAATCAATTTATGATATAATATAGGCATCCTATTCCATGCATTGATGACCTGTCTGATCTATTTAGGGGATCCTAGTGGTTCTATAAAATTTAATTATGTTTAAGGTATCACCAATTCAGTGTTTGAAATGAAAATATTCTGAAGAAAAACTTCAGAAGTAGATATGGAAATTGTGAGTATGTGGTTATGCTTTTTGTTTTTATGAATTCACCATCTATATTTATATAATTGATTAATAAAATCATTCAGAGGTATTTGGATTCCTTTCTGGTTGTGTTTTTTAAATATATACTCTTGTATTCTAGGAAAAATATGAATACAGAGAAACACTTGGCTATATTGTTGGGAATCTTAAAAGATCATCATTATTATACCAGGTTATCAAAGTTTTATTTCTGTACACAATAAGAATGTTTTATTATCTATTTAATTTTTAATAAAGGATTTTTCATGTATGTTGAGAAGATAAAAGCTGTTATCTCTTGGAAACCACCATAGAATGTCTTTGAGATACATAATTTCCTTGTCTTAGCGGGATACTATAGATTTTTTGTATTTGATTTTTCACATTTGGCATCACCAATGATAGATTTTACAAGGAAAGGGGTTCCTTTACAATGGAATGGGGAATTATAGAAATCCTTTTAAGAACATAAGGTTATTCTTACCTCAGCAACTATACTCACATCTCGAGAGTTTGGATAGGGATTTGTATTATATTGTGATGCATCGAGATTTTGGTTTGGTTATGCACTCATTCATGGAGATCATATTATTGTTTATGGTTTATTTAACTCAAAGTTGTAAGAGATAAATTACCCAAAAATGGAATGAAATTATCTTTTTTGTTCTATGATTTGATGACATGGTGTTTTTAACTATTTGGAGAGAAATTCTTAGTGTTTATGGATCATAATATTTTGAAGAAAATTTTCTCACAAAGTGGTCTAAATTTAATGCATCAAAGATGGATTAAGTATTTTTAAATATTTTACTTTGACTTGACGTACACAATATGTAAAGGTAAATCTATGGTGGATGCATTGAGCATGAATTAATATGCTCAGTTGGATAAAGAGGCTTTAGACGGGTAGAAACAAATTTCAGTCATTGTGGATATACATATCATTTACTTGGACTAATGTGATGTTTCATTTTTCTTTCCAGTTTCATTTTTCCTAATTTGGTGGATCAGGATAGAGTTTCTTAGACATCTAATACAGATTATGTTACTATGACTTCAAAACTCAATGGTGGGGAGAACATCGAGGGTTGGAAGCTTTATGGGAGTTTAGCGCTGTAGTTTATAGATCAGATGGTCTTAAATTTTTCTTGTTAGGAACAATTTCTTAGTACCTACCACTATTTGAGATGGGATGTTCACCCCAGGATTAAAAAAATGTATAAAGTGTTGAAATCACCATTTTAGTAGGTTATCATGAATAGATTTTTAATAGAGTATATCTTGAGATTCCTCAACCATCAACTAGTGAAGAAATAGAATAAAAAAAATAATGGGTATGTTGTATCCTTAAAGGATTACAAAGAAGAAATAAGAGAATATATCCATGGATTATGTAATTGGTCCACCAAATATGGTTAGAAAACATGATTCCATATGGGTGATAGTGGATCATTTCTAAAATTTATCTCATTTCATCCCTATTATTGAAATTAACATTATTTAAGACATCTCCTAAATATACATTCATAAACTTATAAAGATGCATAATGTTATAGTCTTGATTGTATCTGACAAAGACCCCATGTTTATGTCTCATTTTTGGAAATCCTTACAGTAATACCTTGGAACACATTTAACTATGAGTATAAATTATTATCCTAAAATGGGTGGATAGTCTGAACAAAAAAATCAAAACATTATAGGGAATGATAAGATATTTTGTGATGTATTTTTTTGGATCTTTAGAAGAACGTATACCTTCCATATATTTCCCATAAAATAAAAATTATCAGTCCCATATACATATAAATACTTTGGAAGAATTTTATTGGTTTACTTTTTATTATCTACTTTTTTGGGTGGAAATAGGCGAGGCTTCAATAATTGGATCTAGCCTTATGAAAGAGAAAATAGAGAAGATTCAGTTGATTTAAAAGTGAATAGAGATAGATCAGAGTCCTTAGAATTCTTATGTGCATCATCGTCAGTGATATTTCTCATTTTAGGTGAGTGACCATGTGTTTTTGAGAATCTATAAAAGGTTTGGGAATCATATTTGGGTAATATGAAAAGGTTTTATTGTCCATAAAAAAGACCTTTGAGATAATTGAACAAGTTGGTGAGGTGGCATATTAGTTGAATTTTCCACCAAGTTTCAGATAAGTACATTATGTGTTTTATGTATTTCATTTGAAAAAGTAAAAAATTGATCTTGAACATGTGATTCGATGAGATCATTTTGACATAGATATTAATTCTATGTTGATTCATGTGACGGTATAGATTTTGGATACGCAATAGAGTATCTTGTGTGGGAAAAGCATTAATCTAGTGTACGTTTTAAGGAAACCTGGTTAGATTCAAGAAAAAATATTGGAGCATGAGAATGAAATGTTAGAGAAGTGACCCTAACTCTTCAAAAAACACTATTTTTATGCTTTCCAAGGATGGAAAGGATAATGGTGGGGATACTATAACACCCTCAGTTTCAATTACACGACCCTTTATTAAGGTATTTTGAGTCTCTATAATGTCTATGTTGAGTTTCAAGATGTTTTGAGGGGTTTTGGCATGTTTTGAAGGATATTTTGGAGTTGAATAGTTATTTCACTCTTAGTATAAAATATGCACTCTCTCCAGGAAACTGTAAAAGGGAAGAAAATTGGTACTGGGAAGGGCACACTAAACTGTGTGAGTAACCTGGAGAATCTATATAGCTTAAAATAAATAGAAAATAATGTTTGGAGCATAATTCTTCTAACAGTGTGATCTAACCATTCGAGGGGTTGGCTTAAGATAATAACTCCTTATGGATGACACATGGTTTTCCAAGAAGTTCATCCAAACCATGTTTTCTATAGCTAATACCCCTAAAATTATGGATCTAGTCCTAATTAAGACTCTAGACCCCCTATAATCTTGTAATACCATAATAACCCAAAT
This sequence comes from Viscum album, assembly GCA_963277665.1. Classification (NCBI taxonomy): domain Eukaryota; kingdom Viridiplantae; phylum Streptophyta; class Magnoliopsida; order Santalales; family Viscaceae; genus Viscum; species Viscum album. The sequence continues at coordinate 1,428,953,154 of OY728125.1, forward strand.
TCATTTTTCTTCCAATGTAGGAGAGACTTTTACCATCGATCAAAAATTAATTCTTAGGTGAATCAAAGTGAATTGGAGGCAACAATTCATCAATAATTCATCATTATTTTCTATATATAACCTTTTTATCTATACTGGAATCTTATATCTATTATATGGTGGATATATTCATGTTCCTTGAGGGGAATATTATTGTTTTTATTGGATTCATTGAAGGAAATGAGATCCAAGGATGGTTCTAGAGCTTTATTGTGCAGTCTTCATTTTGATCAACCATTATAAGGTAGGTGGATTCTCTCTTATCTTAACATGATTTATAACTTTAAGTATTAGTTTTAATTAAATGGTTTAATTGAAATTGAGTAGAAATCCATGTGTGATTCTTTGTGTAAATCTTGAATAGTATTGGATATGGAAAGTTATGGGGAAATTGGTTGGATTTTGGAAAAAAAATTTTGTTTATAATTTTAAAAAGTTGATTTTAAAATTATGGGTTTTCTTTGATGAATTTTTTTTGATATTATTTAATGATTTAAAGTTTTTGGGTAATGTATTTACATAAATTTTGGTATACATGGTTGGTTTGAGCTCATTTTCATTAGACGTGACCCTATGGAAGGGGTGTGTGTCACTAGGGTACCTGGTATTGGTCACCTTGTGATGTGTTTGTGGAAGAATTAGGGACTGATCATAAGTATTGAACTGTCACCTAGGCATGCGTGGTGTTTGTGGAGACATGATTATCGATGTTCCAAATTATTGTAAATAGGTTTTATGCATCATTTATCACTTTCCATAGAAAATTGATTATGGATTTATTATAAACTGTTTACACTAGTTAAAAATATTTTATATAAATTTTTCGAGACAGTTTTTTCCTGGTGTAATGAGTTGGGAAGTTATTGGGGAAAACCTATTAAGTTTAGACTCACCCCCTACTTGGGCACTGTTGTGCGTTTACAGATGTCATCCATTGAGACACATGTAAATGCAATGTATCTTAGTTCATTGGTGGTTCTTCTTGAAACTATGGGTACGGCATGTGGGGTTGGATCTTGGAACAGTTGGGGTGTAGCTGGTTGGCATCACTTATGAGTTTTGTGATTTGTGGTCTTCTGGTTTCTATTAAGTATGCATTTTGGTTTATGCTTGTACTCGTATATAGTTTGTTGGTTTGATTATGTTTTGAGTTGTACTTCGTACTCATGCATCATATTGAGGTTTTTTTGGGTTATTGTTTGTGTATTTTAGATGTTTTATCTCTAAAAGGGATAATCATCCCCCAAATATTCTTTAAGGACCTTGGAGTTTATTTCTAGCCTTTGCTGTCTTTGGGATTCCACATAAAGCCTAGTAGCAACCCAGTCACTTATCAAGAAAATAATGAGGGGAAATATGTTCTAGATTTTATTTGAGTTTATATTTATTTATTATTTCAAACATCATCAATATTCAATTAAGTGAATTAAAAAAACTGGATTAATATTGTTATAAAGGATATGATTTATAGGGCATAATTTACTTTCATTGTTGGAGAAGTTGGATAAGGTGGTTGAATTCTAAAGAGTTTTTTTGGTGAAATTTTTATAGAAGTATATATCACCTCATAACAGTATATATTAAACTATGATATGTTAGTGTGTAGATGTTTTTTCTATATTTTTGAATATGAATAATGGTTCTACCACTAGTTAATATAATATATACATAACATTATGGTTTATAAGAATAAAATATTATTGTTTAATGTATGCTATGATGAGTTGTGAATAAAATTTTATTATTATATCTTGATGTTGTGGTTGAGTAGGTTTGGCCATAGTTTTATTCCAAAACATTCATAGACATTTTAAATAAAAAAATAATATTTTATATTGTTTGATAATGATTTTTTAGCGAGTAAAAATTTAATTATGATAGTGAATATTTATTTTCATGTTTTATTTTTTCACTATATATTTAAAATTAATAATTTTTCGAAATTTATTATGATATATATATATATATATTATAATTTAATGAATTTTGAAATCATTGAATTTTACCGTTATATATTCATGATATTCTTTCATTGATAAGGTTTCTGCACTATAATTCTTAGATTCATATTTAAATGACCCTCATTAAACCGTAATAAAAAGATACACATTTTTTTAGTTTTCATCATTTACTTTTAAGTTATATATATCTCCCTACTTTTAATTGGATTATTCACCTCTTATATTGTCATAGTAAATAGAGGGAGTCTCATAGGATTCCTTACATGTTTAATTGATGATGTTATGTTTTTTTACATATAGTGTTATGATTCAGTAAAAATAAGGAAGTCTTACCTTTGTTATATTTTTTATATACTCTTTATATTATCTTTGGTATCCTTTTTTAATGAATCTTGTATTGGTATGATAAATAATTTACATTATCTGGTTGATTAACAATTCATTTTAGGTACTTTTTGACAAATAATGGATATGATTTTGGGGTATCATTGTTCATTGATGTGATGGTTTGAGTATCAAATCAAGTTAGTTATTTCAAGAATTATCTTTCATTTTATATTATTATTATATAATTACCATGAATTATATTATTTGAGAAATAATTTCACATGATATTATTTTGTAAAATGATCTAAAGCCTTATGTGGATGTTAAATTGATGTGTTTTATTTGATATGTTTTTACTATTAGTTTTTTTTCATAAATGTAATAGAATTAATAATAATAATTGAAGTATATTGAAGTTGATTTTATGGTACTATGAGGATGATTTAGTAGTATGGGGATGTTTTAATGGTTAAAATTATGATGTTTAAGTTGACCATGATATTAAATGAATGAATAAAAAATGTAATGAAAAAAATGGGAAATAAATTATGATATGATTTTATTGAAAAATATGGGAATAAACATTAAATGATATAAATACCCTTTGTGGTAAATGATTAAGTATTAAGTGTTAAAAATATGATTTTGTGGGTTGTTTAATGTATTTTTTTTATTGTATTTCTTTCAGTTATATGTTTAAAGTTAGTGGTGATAGTTGTCTGATAAAGAATATTAGTAATATAATAACATTGTTGATGTGACATTTATAGGATGCAAACCCAAGGATTGTATTTTTCAAATTCTTTATACAATAAGTTATTCTTTTATTTATGTGGGACAAAACTTGATTCAAATAACTTAAATGATACACATTTTGATTTGGGTATTGGTTGTGCTCCCAATATTTGAAAAACCATGGAAATAGATATCCAATGAATCTTTCTAAGAGAAACTATATTACGGTCACTAATATTATTCTTTTAGAGGTTATCCTTATATGTTTATAGAAATACATTAAATTTGATATAGATGTGGAATAATGAGGTTATGGTTTTCCGATAATGAGGAATGAGGATTTAGTTAAGTAAGATCTCTATTATATATGATTTTAGGATGAAGGGTGATTATATTAGTAAGGATTTAGTTACATTGTAAATTTGAATCTATATTTATTTTTGATTTATTATAATGTTATTTGAATAATTTACATACATTGAGATAGAATATATATTTTCCTAGGATGGGAATATGAGTCAATTTCATTGTGTTTTTCCTAAATCTTATGTATGATTGTCAATGTTTACATGATATTTTTTCTAGAGGAAGCCTCAAAATATAAATTATTCGCTCCTATGAATGAATAAAATATTTTTAAAAATTTATGGGATAATATTAGAGATCAGGGTGAACCAAACATTATCTAAATTTGGGGATAGTTTCATATAATGGATTTGTATTTAATTAGGATCAGATAAATTTATGTTAATTAAATTTTGATATTATATGTTATTTTCACTTTATTTGAAATTTTATGAATTATATATAGTGTTCTTATAATTTTTGTATTTATTTTTTCCTTGGTGGTTTGTATTAAATGTTTGATTTACTTTATTTCTTGGTATTAAAGTTGTTCATGACTCTCATATTACATTTTATATACCTATGATACAAATATTTAATACAAGACTGATTATAGCTAATATTTCCGGTCACTCAAAATCTCACTATCGACTAGGGAAGATTCCTGGTGGGTTGGGTGATGATACAATGGTTTCCAAGCTAGTATTTCATTAAATTAGGATTTGGGAGTATGTATTAGTGTGGAATTAATTAGTTGGTAAAGGAAACAACTTCACATGTGATAAAAATGTGATGTAGGATATGGGATATGATAATATATATTAATCACCGTGTGATCCCATTCTTAAACAAATTTTTATTGATTATAGTGTAATGAACAAGGTATTGTACATGTATTATATTTTATTTCAAAAGTAATTAAACATAGTTTTTTTTCATTAGGTAATGATAATATAATTTGAATTTATATAAATTAATTATATATGCAAGGATTATGATTTTTTATACACTTGAAACTATTGTTGGTGGATTGTGATACTGTGTTGTTTCTATATGATAGGTGTCGTTGGATTTTCAAACTATATATTAGTGTCACAATCTATAGAGGGATGAATATTATAGGGAGAACCTATATTAGGGTGAAAAAATATAAGGAAGTATAGGGGATCTAAATATAACCATGAGAATGATAAATTATTGGAGTAGGTAGAGACGAATTTTAGGTTGATTTAAGTATGAGATATGTAATGGATTTTATTACCAGTAATCTTTCTTAATGGTTAGGAATGATAGTGTTCATTAAAAATTTTTTAGATTGTAATGATTTATAGATATTTTATGATATGATATATAGATTTTTTAATAATTAATTCTTATGTTCACTGTTTAAAAATCCTTACTGTTGTGGTATTCTATCTATTCATCATGGGATTTTAGATGTGAGAGAGTTCAGAGTGAAATTCAAAATCATTATACCCCATTCTCCTCATCTATAACCATATATTGAGGATATATGATACATTTATGAGGTTATTTTCATCTAGATATCTATAATTGGATCAAATCATTCTTCTAACTTATTCTTAGGTTCTTATGAACGTAATGGTGGTTGAGAATATGTTTTGATAGATAAAATTTCATTATTATGGGATTCATAATTACATTATATGGAGTGTAATTTTACTAGTTATTAGTTATTATCTCAACATTCATGGTTTTAACCTATGATGCGTCAATCCATGATCTCCTTATCCAAATTCTAGAGGTTAATTAGTTCAATGAAATCAACTAGGAACTCAAGAATAATATAATATTTTAGTAGTAGATGAGGAAATTGGTAAAATATTTATGTAATGAATCATATTTCTTAGTTTGGATCCCATAAAGTGATATTGGACAGGCCTATACAATTTTATATCCTAGCCATATAATATCTTTGGAAAGAATAGTGAGAAAAATAATGGGAAAAGAGTCCAAAAAATAATAATTTTCCTATTTATCTCAATAGTGTCATAATACAGAATAATTATTAGAACAAAAATTAAAAATAGGAATCAATGAAATGATATTTAGAGTGATAATAAAAAAAAGAAAAGTTATTTTTATAGTTCACATAATATTTTAATTGAGTGGATAATTTTTGGGGTCCAGTGGCTATGATCCCACTCTCTATATTATTATTTTATTATATAAATAACACATCCAAGAGTAGGAATATTATTTTAATATCTAAGATTTCTGATGAATAATTAACTATAATTCTCATGTGCCTCCAAATTTGGATAAATTTTACATCTCCATTATTTACCTCTAAGTTGACCGAAATATCTATATAATACTCTCTTGAATATTTAGTTAGAAATATCACATTTTATTAACATCACATCATAAATAAAAAACCACACATATTGACATGAGTAGACCACGATAATTTATGGGTTTTATATGGAATAAATCCTCTTTTCAAGTTGAAATCTGAAAACCACAGTGAGATATCTCTTATCATCTTTATTTCTTGGTAGTCATTTTTTACCCTGAATTATATCTTATAGATACAACATAGTGTAATGAATTATAAAATAACATAGTTTTACTTACATCCTTTAGAATAGAATATACCATAACTATTCCCTCTATTAGTGTGGCATATAATATTTTTTTTGTTACCAAAATATGCGCCACTATTGTTTTCCTCCCATCTTCTCATGGTGAAACATTGATCCATCTACTTAATTCACTAGAACAAAGATCAACTCATCCCATGGGTGTTTCTTGTTTGGAAAATTCCATCATATGAAACTATCATGACTTAATATAACTTCTTCATGGTCATCCTTCCAACTTATTGGGGACCATGACTAATAAAATAAATATTTTACCCTTTGTTCTCCATTTACACTTATTAACCATGATGTTTTAGATTCAACCATGATGTTGTTTGTGATACCTTGGAATATAATCATTATTTTTCATATATTATCAACTTGTATGAGTATTATATAAATAAATTTAAATATTATAAAAATATAATATATGAAAACATATAACAAACTAATTAATGGTCTTCTTAATACAAATATCATTGTATTATTCAAATGATAGAGTTATCTAGAAAAAAAAACCATTGGATAAAATGATTTTCTTGAGAGGTATCTAACACTCATTACAATAGTCAATATAATATTAACCAAGTATCAATTGAGAAATTCTCACCCCTTGGTAAAATAAATTCATGATGGGTCTTCATTTTATACTCATCTCACTAATATCCCCCTTGTCTTTTGTTGAAAACCTTCCAACAACATTTTTATTATAATCAAAGAATTTATCATCTAGTAACTCAATTATGATCATATTAGCAAAATTATTTTACCTTATCCTACTTTTTCAAATCCATAATTAAAAAGAGTCTATGCCACATTTTTTAATGTGCAACCAAACTATCCACAATTTTAATAAATGTTGTGGAATTAAATGTGGAAAATAAACAATGAAGTAATTGGTATATTTGGGAAATAATTCAATCCATTATAACTCTCATATAATAGAATGAATCCTAAATTAGAGTATTACCAAGATATCCCATAATTTATTGTTTATTAAAATATATTCCATGGTATACTCTCTATATTACACCTTTTTTCTTATAACGTGACACTTTATATATATATATATATACATATGTTGACTATTAATATTTATCTTGATTTTTTGGAAAATTTATTTCATTTTAATAAGAATACTAGGTCATCAATGTATATTTGATATTGATGGACTTCTTATCACAGGGACTAATCAAATAAAAATTTATAAATCTAAAAGTATAGAGTGGTGGCAAAGTTAGGTCACCTCCCCACAATCGTTTTCCAAACAATCACTATTGTAATCACTCATTTCTATTTTTGGACTTTTATATTTTATTAAAATCATAATAAATGTGGTGGTCGGTTATATGTGAACATATAATAAATAAAATTAAACAATAATATTTTGAAATAAAATTCATGACTCATATATTCAGTTACATGGGTTACTTCATTATATATTTAAGTTTTTAACACCCATTTGATAATACAATCCGTACTAGTTGTGAATTACCACCCTCTACTTGAATTTTCAAATTCAATGCACTTTTAGAGATCTCATTGGTATACTGAAACTCAACTCCTCCCCCAAAGGTAATGATATACAAACCATTCTTACGGAATGATACCAAACTCTATCCAATACCCTCATACATTCTCCATGCCTTGACCCCCTCATTCAATCATTTATGAGTTGGACAAAGATATAAGAGTCAGAGTTGATTTCATTGGGAATAGGATGCGATAATGGGATATATATGAAAAGTGGATAATCACCACGCCAAACCAGAATATACCCAAGTCCCTATAACAAATAGAGTGGATATATTGATAATTTAGAAAGAATATTTAGAAATTCCATGAAACTCCCTTAGGGATCACAAGATCTAGTTAGTTCCCCAAAATTATTGGAATTAAGGGGCATGTGGGTGGGGTGGGGAGAATAGATGTGGAATAATAATGAATCAACTAAAAAGAAAATAACAACTACATATACAGTAACATAGTGAAATTAAAAATCATATAATCCTATACTATTGTATGGAGTTCCCTAAGGCTAAGTATCCCACTGTTTATAATTTGGAAGATGATATTTTTTATAGGAAATGATAAATCCTAGATGTTATGAGATAAATTATACATAGATATATACGGGAGGTGAGATATTTCCTGTTATGGGTTTTTTAGAATCTTTCTATAGTTATTATTCCCCCAAAACACCTTATGATTCTTGTCTTTTCTTCTGATTCTATTACTGATCATTTAATCTCTATTTAATTACTTCATGATATAGATAGATAAAAACTAATGTATATCAAACTACCTATTTTATGGGGGAACACGTGGGAAATAGATTTAACTTATGGGATCAGGGGTATTATAGAATTTTGATTTGTGTTGTAGGAGCTTAAGACTATTTTGGTATTGGATTTAAGATAATTTGGGGCATGATAGTGCATTTCATGGAGTATGTGTACTAAATTAGAGGTTGAGAGTGAGTATTCATAATAATGGATATTATGTTAGGATGAGATTCTATCTTAGGTGGAAATAGATATTTCCTTATAGCTTGAAACTATGTTGGATAAAAAATGATAGTTGCATCAAGAACTAGAGAGTGCATTATGAGTGATGGAGGAAAATAATAAAACCATGCTTCACAACATTGGTTATTCTTGTTCATGTTAATAAACTAGAATTATCCCTTGAGAATACATTGTGATGACATTATAATGTGAATTGGTGTGTGAGGCTTTGTTATCCTTTGGTAGTAACAAGGGGTGTTTCAATGGGTTTGTGTTGGGTAGTGTATATAGTATTGGGGTGTTCCTCAAGGCTATGTTGGGATGCTAACCTACCTTTTTAGTGGACTAAACATCATTTCAGTGCATACATAACTTGAGGTGTGAGAACCTTGTATAAATTTCAAATTGATTCTTTATCAATGGTTATCATGGGAGTATGTTTTCGGACTTTAATTACATTAGGAACTTCCATGAGATGGTGTTTTAATTTCCTTACCTTCCTATGAGTCTACATAAGATATTATAGTAAAGTAATGAATGCATATTTGCAATTTGTTTCTAAAAACTAGTATAATGCACTATTTTCTTTACAGATTCTAAAAACTACTTTCATTATTGAATCATCAAAACAACTTATTAAATATTTTATCACATAACTAAATCAAAACATGTAAAACTAATCATAAAATTCAATGACATAAGCTACTTAAAAATTAAGGTCCAAAATTAACCCATTTATTAAATATAAATATTATTCCTAGGTTCTATTCTACAAATTTAGATATGAATAAGTTTTTAAAGATGTAAAATATTTTTTATTTTAGACTCAAAAAACCCCCACACATATCTTATTTATTTCTAGGGAAATGTCAAATAAATTCCAAAATGAAGGATTATCATGCCAAGTTAAAACACTCCATACAAAAAAAAGAGAATCAACTAATTCATCCATCATATATTTTTCCAACATATTCTATAAATAATGCTCATTATCTATATTTATTTTAATCATAATTTAAACATTTTAATGATTCATATTCCATTAGAAATATTTATTATGAGAAAATTGATGTCATCACTCCAAAAACATTTGATATAGAGATATGAGCATTCTTAGAATATATTACTTTCCCTATAGCCCTAGAAATCTCCCAAGATCATCATTAATGGAATTTAAGGAACCAATCATGAGAAATTTCAACTGATTGGTTCGAGGTTTAAGGGTTGATAGGTTTTAATATCAAAAGTTCTGAGGTATATTGAGATGTTTTATATTAAAAGTGAAATGAATGATAAAATTAAACAATTGAATCCTAGTGAATATATCTCACTAATTCCCTCTAAAATACTACACTCCTAGACCTATTGACCACTTTTCTGTAACTAATCATAATACATCACATTGATCATCCTTTTTTGACCTTTACCTTAATTTCAATGAGAATTATTATTATTATTATGTATTATATTATTATTTTGTTATGCTAAATGTTTTTTCATATAAATTTTCATATTTTATTTTATTTTTATTTTTGGATAATAATAAGTCAATAAGTATAAAAAATGACATATAAGATTATGATAACCTTTTCCATTACCAATGAATGACCCTAACACATGTCAAAAAACATGGTACTTTCTATAAAGAGATAAAATGTAACCAAACTTATCACCCACATTTAGCATAAAATTTATCATAAAATTATCTAATAGATGGTTAGATAGATATATTTTTATCTTTTAATATGTATTTATTATTAGTTAGTCAATGGTATTAATGTATTAAAGAAAATACTCAAATGTCACGATGGCCAGTTAATCTATTCCATAAGGGATTTGAAATAAATGATGGAATAAATGGTATTTAATACATTATAATCATAATTTTTAAACAAGAATCAGGACCACTTTATTTTTACACATGTCTCAAGACCCTTATGTGTAGTTAATTTTTGTAGATTGATTTTATTTATTTCTAATAAGTTAGAATATGTATATATTGGTGAATTATAAGAGATAATTTGAGTTCAAACTGGGGAAGATAGAGAGGATGTCTATACATACATGGGTGAAAGAGATTTATGAATGTGATTATTCAATTAAATAATATGGCTAGATATATTCAAGGAGAATCCCATTAAACATGGTGATTATAGATTTGGTTTGTATAGATAAAAAACAACTACTGATGTTGGAAATAATACTTTTTATAACATATTTTTCAAGTCTATGTGGAATTAATGTGAGATAAATGATGATATATACTGGGCATCAGGTATATAAATATCTAAAATACTAAAAGAGGTTCAATGTTTTAGATAAAATTTGATAGAAATTTAAATAAACCATTGAAGTTTTATTTAGACAACTGTTTACTAAATTTAGTGAATCCATCCATTAGATAATTATTTTTGAATGTTGAGTTAAAGTATTGATATTTATATGTATCGATATTCTCATAAGGTTGCTCTATACCACATGTGGTTGATATATAAATCTTGTAAGGTTATGAAAAATTGTCATAATGATAAAATTAATAACTTTTAAGGTTAGTAAAACAAAATCAAAAGGTAGATATATGTTTTCAAGAGGTTCAAACATGTCATTATAGGGATGAATCTTAACTTATAATTTTTTGGAGAAAATAGAATGTAAGGTTGAGACAAGTCCTTAGTGGGTTTGTACATTTTTTTCATACGTTTAAGATAGTTTAACTTTATGGTTGGTTTTAGTACCTTGTGTAGTTTAGACATCCCATAAGGTTCCATACCTATTAAAATTTAAGAGAATATATAAATTTTTTATTTTTTAGGGGGAAATTATTTGTGATGATACTGAAGCTATTATTTTATGTTAAAAAAAATCATGAAGCTATATTGATCCATGATTAAAACTTGAGTTAAAGAAGATATAATGAGATGAATAATGTGATATATCAATATTTAATAAAAGATTCGATTTTAAAATTATAATATTTAAAACTAAATATTGATGTTCAAAATATATAATTAAATCACCTAGTTCTAATATGACTTTTAGTATTTAAATTATTTAAAAATTAATTATGATTAAACCCATTTAGTGTGATATGTGGATAGTGCTGTATTAAATGGATGAGAGTTTAATTTACCTATAAATGAGAAAATTATATATTTTTTAAATATTGAAATCAAACTTTTAAGATTTATGTGATTTTCTTCAATTTATAAATATGAAAAAATGATTTTCTATTTAATACTAATGAGAAACATGGTTAGTTTCTATTCATGTTTATAGGTTTAATCCGAATCTATACTAGTTTCCTAGATTATCTCAATCTATAAGATGATAAGATCTACATCACAGTGTTACTATTTGTATATTATATAAAACCATAAAAGAATGTTTTATTTTTAGCTACTATGGAAATATTTTAAGATTTATAAAATACCATGAGCTAATTATAGAAATCGTAGAATGTATTCAGTTGAGAGGAATAATAAAATGAGAAATAAGAAAAAGTTATATTTTCAATAATTTTTAAGATAATGGTTTAAATAAAAATGTTTAATATGGGAATAAATCCATATAGTTCCATTGAGAAAATATATATGGGGATTATGGGGTGAATCCAGTGCATGCAATTTATTTTTTTGTCTAAATTCATGCAATTTCTCCATTTATAGAAAATGAAAATTACCCCACAAATCCTTTGAGGACGCCTGTATAGTTATTTATTATGTATAGAAAAATAAATTAAATAATATATATGGAGAGAAAGATTTATGGGTTGTAGAATTTCTGTAGTGAAGGTGACATAAGAAAAAACGAAACCTCTCAAAGAAGAAGTGGTAAATCATGTGCTAAAAGAAAGTACTATTATGTATCAAAGAAGAAAAAAAGGAGGGGGAGGATGAAGTTAGTTCATGAAAAAAGGGAAATCGTTGAGTGGATCCTTGAACCACTTCATGTTTTGATATTTAAAAAATATCATATCATGATTATTTATAATTTTTATAACTTTACTATGTATTATGTTTAGTTTTTTAATATTTTTATAGTTTATAATTCTTAATATATTGATAAATTTACATGTCTTCTTATATTTAATATAAGTTTTAATTAAGTGTAATATTTTGGTTTCTAAATTATATATTGATTAACTTATTCTTTACATTGATTATTATATAATTTATTTTGTCTTTAGTTTGTTATCATATGTTTTTATTAATGTATTATTAACTTTTATTTGACATTAATTATTCTTTACTTAAATTATCTTGAGATTTTATGTGTTGAGTGATAAAAAAATATTATACAAGTTTTATATTGATTTCCTAAGACAAATATATCATTTAAGACCTTAAAATATCACCTAAAATGTTCTTTTACTCTTCCCACATAATAAAAGTACTTTTCCCACACAAATGTTTTTGAAAAAAATGTAGAAAAATCAAAATCTATTTTGCCGATTTGTAATTCAAAAAGCTGATTTTCCAGAATCAGTTACCTTATATATATTGATAATATAATGAACTAAATAACTCCAAATTGGTTTATTATTATTGTGTTGTAAATATAAAAACATTATATACATTTCATTAGAAAATATAAAATTATTAATTGATCTCTATAATGTTCTTAATTATGTTATAAGTTATTACATGTTTTCATTTTGAAATCTGTAGTTTTTGAGAAGAGTTTTTATATTTTATTTTTATGATTTTTTGGGATACTTATCTCTGAATAGTTTTATTATTGATTCTTTTCAAATACAATAATATCATCTAAATACAAGTAAACTATACCTAAATCTAATTCTTCCATTTAGATGGTCTATATTTGGAATAAAATTGGATAAGTAATTCTGTTCTTCAAATTTCCAGAATTAGTTACATGAATTTGGCTATGTGGGAAATTCTCTTATATGAGAAATGAATATGTTGATATATATATACATTAAAATTATTGCTATGTGAAAAAATTGTCAATGTAACAAGAAATTTTCATGTGAATTTTCTTACATGATATGGTTACATAAATCCATTTAAATAAATTGGTTTTGTAGATTCCCTTACATAATTTCACTTACATGATATTCACCTTCTGAAATTCAGATACATAATTTTTTTACATGATGAAATTTGGCTTCTTGGAGGAAAATGTTTACGTGAAACCCATATATATAAATTTCCCTATGTGTCTACATGTTTCAATAGTTTTTTCTATAAATTGGAAATATGTTCTATTATATGTTATTCTTCACAGTGAGAGTGATTTAATATTTTTTATAAACCTTTTTAGTATTATATTGTTTCTAAAATTACTCAATAATTATCAATAATCCATAGTATAAGTTTTTAAATTGCTTGAGGATGTATTAAGTAATATCCATATAGGGTTAAGTGTGTATCGATATTCAAGAATAATTTTTAGAACATGAGATATTCAAATTCAAATCGGTTGGAATATATAGAGTTTATCTTGAATATTTTTATGGATTTTTTCAAGAATATTAATATTTTTTATTAACTAATGTATTAATATAATTCAATACATAGTTAACACGGATATTAGTTATCTCTCTTTTTTAAAAAATACTCATGAATCATTTATATAAAAATAAGAATGTGCGCAGCTTAAATTTGAATTTGGAATATGAAAAGTTAGTCTCAGATAACTTATTCGAGTATTTCAAGGATTTTTTTATTCAAATTTTATAGATATATTCATTGGTTTTTAAATTTTTTTTATTATAATGAGACTATTTTTATATAATGGTTTTTATTTTTTTAATGTTTATTGAAGCTAATTAAAACCCACCATCGTATGAAGTTTTCATGGTTGGAATTTATGAAGGATATTCATTTAATTTATGTGCAAAAAATAGTTATTACAATTTTGGTGTATAAAAAAGAAAAATGTTTTAGTGAAGAGATAATATATCAAAATCTATTTTTCTTTTATGTCATGAATAGTTTGAAACTGAGTCCTCAAGATTCATCATTCATTTTCTTGCTAAAGTAAACTACTGGTTTCCCGTGATATACTATTTTAACATATAGAAGGGCCTGATCATTATTTGATTCATTTTTCATTATCTTCATCGACAATTATTCACTAGGTTAAACTATCTTTTTATTTCATTTTTCTTTAACTCTCTAGGTTGTATTGTCTCCCTTAGTTTGTCTTTCATGGGGTTATACTACCCAAAAAAGATACATATAGGATTTTTATATCCCCTAAATATATAGGGTTTTGTACATACCCCAATAATATTTGGTTCCCATTAACCTATAAATAATAGAGTAATGGAATTTTCCCTTAAGTGTTCAGGTTTAGTCTATCCTCTCATAATACTGGTTTCCTCTTAAACCATAACATAGAAGAGGTTAGGACTGATCTTGTGAAAGTATAGGTTTGGTCTTCACCTGTAAAATATTGGGTTAGACATTCCCCTATAAAATACTAGGTTATGTCTAAACCCAAAAAAAGAATAAGGTTGGGATTAAGCTTATAAAAGTATAGGTTCAGTATTCTCTTGTAAATGGATAGGTTTTGTTTTGAACACAAAAAAGACATGGGAATTGGGTTAATTATCTAGCTGTGAAAAAGGAATATTTAAAGAGTTTCCACTCTCCCTCAAAAGTGATATAACATATTGAGTTCCATACATTGAGTTGGTGTGTGAAGAGTAGAAGTAATATCATTTATATTTTAAATACTATAAAAATATCTTGTGTTCATATTTTACTTTCTTAAATTTTATTACTATATTTTATTATATTATTGTGGTTTTATTATTTAATATTTAAACCTGAAAATTTCCACTCATAAAGTTATAAATTTTATTATTTTTTTAATGAAATAAAATTCCCCCTCTTATCCATTACCATCAACCCTTTTATGCCTAACATTTTATATCTGTGCATGGATATTATAAGGATAAGTTTAATTATCTAATATTACTGATACATAATAATTGGTATCAATGGTTGAATCCTTTATAATATATTGTGATTCATTTTTTTATATTCATTATGTTAAATTTTTACTTTATTACATAACAAAACTAAGGAAAAGATCTTTTTCAGTGATGCCTTAATTGAAGAAAAAAGTTGTTTAAATTTGACGTTGCTACCAAATTTCAATTGTAGTACGTTTAATTAGTAGAAGATATGGGAGGAAGATTTTATAAAGGGTATTTATATTCTATTTTGGTATGTTGTGATTACATCTTATGATGTACCTAAATCTAATCTGGTTGATTTAAAAGAAGAATATGCAATTAAATATGATCACAATTATATAGTCTGGAATATTCTTCATTGTTCTTTTTCTTGAAATAGTTTTGTTAAAATTTGTAGTTGTAACACTGTTTATGAGATTTTGAAACATCTTAATACAACTAAATTTAAAAAATTAGATTCCATGAAATATTTTTTCTCCAAAAACAAAAAATCAAGACATATTAAAAATGAGTTTTCAACCATGAAAATGGGAAAACATTATTTTCACGATGGGGATATCATTCAAGGAAAATAAAATTCGAATATTATTTAATATGGATTTAGGAAGAGAGGACAGATTAAACAAAATTATTAAATGTTTAAAACTCCAATGAAGGACATAAATAAAGAATATAAATATGTAAATCCATGGAGTGATTCTAAATGTTCATAAAAAATATTTAATGTCCAAAAGAAACAGGTAATGTTTCATTTATTTCAAAATATTATGAGGTAATAGTTTCAAATACACATTCTATTTCAAGATATCTTGGTTCATGTAATAGAAAATCTTGAAATATATGTGTGAAAAGTATAACTAATGATAATTATTATATTTCAAATACTCTTTCTTCTTTTAATTATGGATAATATGATTTATGTATTGAAGATATAATGGAAATGTGAAATTCATATGAATATCAAATAAAAGAAATTTATTCTATACATGTATCACTAAAAGATAAATATTTAAGGGTTTGAGAAAAGAAAAGGATCTTATCTTATAAATTTAATAAACTCTACTGAAAAATAGACCTATACACAAGTTTTCCCAAAATTGTGGGTATAGAGATTTGTTCATAATATATACCCACGATTAACCAAAACCATCGGTATAGGGTTCAGTTCAAGACCTATAAACATGGTTTTCCCAAAACTATGGGGATAGGTTTGGGATAAAAATCTATTCCCATGGTTCTGAAAAACCGTAGGTCTAGCATTCCTGAGTGAGCATGGGGAGATTTTTTTTCCACGAGAACACATATACCTAGAGTTTTTCTCTATAGACATGCTTTGTATAAATATATTTAGGTATATATATATAAACATATAAGTGATGTCGGGGTAGTGGTGAGACATAGAGTTTGTGATGAAATGTTCACAGGATCAAAAATAACAACTAAATATTTTTTAAAACCTATACCCATGGTTTTAAAACTATGGATATAGGGTTATGACATAGTGGAAAATACCTGTACCCATGGTTTTGAAACCATGGGTATAGAATTTTCAAACTACATGTATATCATATAGCTATACTGATGGATTAGTATCCCACAGTTCCCAAAATAGTGGGTCTAGCCTATACCCATAGTTTTGGGGTTTATACCCACAGTTTTTATTTGTGGGTGTAAGGCCATTTTATATTAGTGAAAGTTGTTGAAGAGAAGAAGGTTTTATCTCTTAAAATTGATAATTTTAGAAAAATGAATACTGATTCTGAAATATAAAATATCAAAGATGAACATGAAAAGATTAAATATTTTATTTCAAAGAATAATGATGATCAAGAAATAAGGATTAATATTTTATTTTATAACATGTGAAAGGGTGAGGATCAATGAAATAAGATTAAAAATTAAAATAAAATTCTCAAAAATGTAGCTTATTTCTTACATGATTTTTTTATGATGTGTAATTTTTTTAAAAAGAAAATTAATGGCAGAAAAAATGAATTAGATAAAGTTATATATTAAATGGTTTTCTTAAAAAGGACAATTTATAATAAATATGCCTAAAATATTAATTTTTGAATGACTATTTATTTCAAGAAATTTAATAATAAAATAATCATATTGATTATAATTCTTCTGTTCCTATATTTTTTAAAATTAATTTTTTGAAAGAAAAATCTTATAGAATTTCTTTTAATGTGGAACTTATAGTCCTTATGCTTTTTATTTTCCCATTTAAGTTTACTTAATCTTTTTTTCATAAAGTTAATTTCATTTATAAATCTGATTTCAATGAAAATTTTTCAAAACCATCTATTTATTATGTAACTAAAGGTATGTATTCTAATTCATGAAAAATCAATCCATTCTTTATTTCCAGGTAATGTATATTTTCTAATTCTTATGTCCAACATGCATACCTTTATAGTTTAATTATGAACATGTTTTTATGAGCATTATAATATTTAGTATTTCATTCTAGATAATATTGAAAACTCTATAAAATTTTGGGATGATACGATAACTTTTTGGAATCAGGTTAATATCTTTATATGGCCATAAACTATGTTATTTTAGTTATAAATTCTGGTTTAATTTTATGATACTATCATTTGGTTACTTTCAAAATTATTTTAATTTATTATGATATGTTTTGTAGCTCCTTGTGATATTAAAATATGTTTTTGTTGGAGTGTTCAGTGCTGGAATTAAAATTATTCTCATAATGATTTTATTTTTTCTTTTTGATAAGAGAGCATCTATTTGGGGGGGGGGGGTTATGCTTTATTTAGATATTATTTATAAATTAAAATGTGTATTTTTAAATTCAATATTTTATCTAATCTATAATTGAGTTGGAGATTATTATTTAAAATTTAAATTATTTAAATTTATATATAGAATGTGTCGATTAAGGGGGATGAAACCATATTTCAATTTTGAAATATTTTTTTTAATTTTTTTTCATAGATTAAGTCTATATCAATCATGTTAGAATCTGATTTTAATTTTTATTTGGGAATACTAAAATTTTTCTTTAGTGCATAACTTGATTAATCAAGGGGATGTTAATATGTGTTTTTCTTTTTTAATTTTTGTTATGAAAATATAGGTTTATATTTTAGATTTTTTTGATTCATTTACACTTATGGAGAATAATATTTAATTCACAAATATTGGGGGATTTTGATTATTTTTATATGCTTAAATTATCTATTTTTTAAAGAGGATTCTACCCTGGCCAAATAGAGAAAAGCATAATTATTATAAAAGAAAGAAGTTACATGAGTCTAAAAGATAGAATCATATTAAAATCCTTATCATGGAAAGGGATAAGATCAGCAGGGAGATCATCAAGCTAGGTAATGTCTTGATAAATTCCCTTGTTAGTAAGGCCATCAAAGACCATATTTGTATCACAATAAATATGGGTGGTGATGTAGTTGTTGTCTAGAAGTTAGCGGGTTCAATCCATCCAATGAGTAGTAATCAGCCTCAAAAGATGTGTTACACCATTCCAAATCGCTTTCACAATGGTAGTCAAATCACTTTCAATCTAGAGATTGTTCCAACCATGTTGATTTGTGAATGAGATAGAATGTATAATACTCATCATTTCAGCCTACAGAGATGTGGAAATACTACAATTACCAAGAAAGCATCTGAAGACCTGGCCAAGGTGATTCTAGAAGATTACACTACAACATGTAGGACCCAGGTTGCCTTTGGAGGAACCATCCAGATTTACTTTAATCCAACCAAGATAAAGAGCTTTCTAGAACACTTTGAAAGTGTGATGAGGTTGGAAAAAATTTCCATTGATCCGAAGATGTCGTAGAATTCCAATGTCATATATAGTGTTTTAACAATTGATTTTTTTGTAGCGATGTAGCTTCATGTATGGAAATAATGATCCACATACGACCTTAATTATATTTGAATGAGTAAATGTTATGAACAATGCATTTCTATCATACCAGATCACATGATAGAGCTCAAAAACAGCATCAAGAAAAAGGTTCTTGATTTCTTGAGAGCTTTTCATATATTCACATATCTTTATTTAGGAGTATGCAGAGTCAAGAGTTAAGCATTTATTGTCAAAGATGTCAAAAATATAGTTCCAAAGAGTAGAAGAAGTGGCCCATGAAATAAAGATATGATTAATGTCTTCTCTTTGTTGATTACAGAGTATACATTTAGTGAAAAGTTAAATCCCCAACGATTGAAGGAACCTGTATGTGGGTACTCTATTGTGTGAATGGTTCCAAATGAGAGTGAATCTTTAGGGATCTATCCAAGGTTTTTCAAAAAATTTTGTCCAACAAAAATCACTTTCATAGTTACAAAAATAATGGTTATAATTTTTTTTTGAGTTAATCATACCATTTTGTGAAAAATATAAAATTAAAAAGTCACCAGTAGTTTATAAAGGGTATTTATCAATGATATGTATGATGGTTTTAGGTGGGTGATTATTTTGGGAATTTATCATATCTCTAATTATTTATTTGGTAATCTCCGGAGAATGATTAGAAGAAATCATAGATGTTAAGGACATGCAAGTATAGTTATCCAACCATAAATTCATAGAAGAATCTATGGAAACCATCCATATGTAATTATTCATAATACTCGAAAAAGATTGTTTAATGGATGGACATATAGAATACATGAGATAATTCCAATTGTTATCTTGAAGTTTGTTAAGGAATCTATTTTTTATAAAGGTAATAGAATCAGATTTTTCGTAAATACGGTTCAAAGTGAGTCTGGCATGAAGATCCTCATTTAAGTACTCAAGATTATTGATACCAATACGACCCTTATCGACAGGTTTACAACAAGTCAAATAGTGGACAATCACAAGTTTTTTTATCCAGAGTGCTACCTATCCAAATTAAAATTTTAATTGAGATATTCATTTTTTAATAAGACTAGCAGGAAATTTATAGACCATCATGAAGGAAACCATTTTAGAAACAATAGTAGATTTAAAAAGGAATATTCTTCCTTCCATAGATAGATATTTTCTTTTCCAAGAAGATAGTTGATTAAGAACTTTCTAAAATATTGTATAGAAATAAAAGGATTTAGGTCTACCCCAAAAAATGGGAACACCAAGATAAGTAAAAGGAAAAGAGAATTATTTTATGCCTAAGTCACTAATGATGTTACATTTCCTATTTGGAGGAAAGTTTTTCCCAAAAAATATAGAGTATTTGTTCTGACTAATGGCTTGACTAGAATCCTCTTCAAAGTGTGAGAGCACATGTTTGAGGTTGAAAATATTTCTTTTATCCCCTTGTAAGAAAAGGATGATATCATCAGCATATAAAAAGTGTGTGGGAGCATTCACATTTTTAGAGACATGAATGGGCTTGAGTTTGGTCTGATCCCCAAGATGAGAGAGAAGGTGACTAATATAGTCTTATGAAATAGAGAAAATAATGGTACAGAGTGGGTCACCCTATCTAAAACCTTTGGTACAATTAAAATAGCCCATGGGAGAGCCATTGAACAAAATGGAAATAGAGGTTGAATTAAATAGGTTTATGATTGTAGTGATAAAAGCACCACTAAAATCAAAACCTTAAAGAACCTTGAAGATAAATATCCAGTCCATGGTATCAAATTATTTTGTAATTTCAGGATTAATTTCAATATTTCCACCTCTGTTATCTTTGTTTAAGGTGTTGACACACTCTTAGGAAATAAAAATGTAGTCTTGTATGGATCTAGAAACTATTTTTTGGTATACTAATTTTAATTTTTGTTCATATTTTTAATTATATCATTGTTTTAAGACTTATCACAAATACTATATTAAGTAAACATAGTGTTTAAACTTCTATTTTTAATAAAATAATGTTTTATTAAGGTTTTCTTCTTAATTTTAATTAATAAAATTGACAATTTTTATCAATGTATATTTCTAAATGGTATGGGTGTTTAAAAAAATTATGAAATACAATGTGTTTTATCATTATGTTTACATATAATGTGAATTAATTTTTTAGTATTAATTTAAAAGAGGGAAATTTTTTTGTGGTTAAAACTTCATCATTTTGATAATTTTTAATAAAAGGGGAAAAGTGTTGAAATTATACATGGTTTTATAATTATAAAAAAGAGGTAGAATATTGAGTATCTCCATAAACAAATTCATGTTTTGATAATCAAAAATATCATGTAATTATTGATTATGATTTTTATAATTTTATTAAGTATTATCTTTAGCATGTTATTATTTTTATTGTTTATAATTCTTAATACATTAATATGATTACTTGTTTTATTCTCTTTAAAATATGTTTTAATTAAGTGTTATATTTAGGTTATTATCTTATATATCTATTATTGTAGAATTTATATTGATTCATATATAGTTTAGTTTTTATTTATTTTTTTCTCATGTATTTTTATTAAATTAATATTAGATTTGATTTTAACATAGTTATTCTTTACATAAATTATCTTGAGATTTCATATGTTGATTTTTCCAAAAATGTTTTACAATTTTCATATTTAGTTACTATGAAAAATACATCATTTAGGACCTTGAATATTATTTATAATTTATTTTACTGTTACAACATATCCAAATTACTCTTCCCACATATCCAAATTGAAAAACTATATAGCCAAATCAAAATCCATGTAGCCAATTTGTAATCCAAATAAATTTTTTTACAAAATCAGTTACCTTCTATATTTTGAAAATATATAGAGGTAAATAAATCCAAATTAAGTTATTATTATTTTTCTAGAATGATAAAAACATTAAATAATTTTAATTACAGGGCATAAAATTCTAAACCAAAATCTAAAATATTCTATATTAGGTTAGAAGATATTTTATACTTCTAGTCTAAAATATGAAATTTTTTCAGAATATATGTTCTACTATATTTTGATGATAAAATGGTGTAAGTATCTCCAATTAATTTTATTCTTGATTATTTGTAAATATAATGGCATTTTATAAATATAATTCAATGGGAAATGAAGCTAATTATTCCACTTAGGTTGTCTTTATTATGTAATAATTGGGACAAGTATTTGTTTTTAAATTTTCGGAATTATTTATGTGAATTTGGTTACTTGAGAAATTTGCATACGTGAGAAATAGATACATGGATATTTAGGAATTACAAAATTATTTCCTATGTGAATAAATTTTCTACATAATGGGAAATGGTTATGTGAATTTTCTTATGTGAAATGGATATGTAAATTCCCCTACGTAAATCAATTACGTAGATTCCCTTACGAAAATTCTATTACATGACATTCACCTATGTGAATTTGGATATATCAATTTTGTTTCATAGTGACATTGGGATAGATGGAAGAAAAAGGAATCATGAAAATCATCTATATGAATTTTCTTATGTAGTTCTGCTAATTTATATAGTATTTTTTAAAAACTAAAAACATGATTTGTTTTACATAATTATTCACATTTCCATTTCCATTATGTTTATTATTATAATTTTTTTTACTATTCTATTCATTGTAAAATTACTCATTAATTTTCCATAATCCACGTGAATTGGTTTAAATTGTTTGAATAATGATTATCTATGATTAATATCAGATTAATCTTGTGTGGTTATTCATATTTAATTTTAGGACTTGAGATATTCAAATTCAAACCAGTTTTAATAGATATATTTTATCTCCAATATTGTTTAGGTGTTTTACAGAATATTAATTTCAATTATTAACTATTATATTGATATAATTTCAGGATACTATTCACATAGATATTAATTGTCTCTCTTTTCTAAAAAATACATGTAAATAATTTTTTTAGAAAATAAGAATATGAAAAGTTCAAGTTTGAATTTATAATATTAAATGTTAATCTTGCATAAATTATTAGAGTATTTTTTTTCATTTTTATGGATATATTCATTGCTATTCTAATTGTTTATTATTATAATGAGTCTATTTGTACAAAATGTTTTTTATTTTTTTTACACTTCATCAAAGCTAACTAAAATATTTCTCCATGTGAATTTTTTATTTTTGGAATTTTTAAAGGTTATTCATTGAATTTAAGGGGAGAAAATAGCCATTAATATTTTGGTGTATAAATAGACAAAAACATGAAGTGAAGAGATTATGGATGTGAATATATTTTTATTTTAAAAGCTACATAGTTTGAAACCAAGTGCTAAAGATTCATCATTTATCTTATTGTTGAATTAAAATATTGGTTTCCTGATATCCACTATTTTAATATCTAGAATGGACTGAGCATTACCTGATTCATTCACCAAAATCTCTATCAATAATCATTAACTAGTTAAACTATCCTATCCTTTTAATATGTTGTATCTATATAGGATATATTTTATCACTTTTTGAATCTTTCATAGGGTTATATTACCCTAAAAAATTACTTTTGGGTTTTGTCTATCCCCTTATATGACTAAGTTTAGTCTATCCCCTTATAATTCTAGGTTCTTCTTAACCCATAAAATAGAAAATAAAAGTAATTTGTCTATAAGATTACATGTTTAGTCTTTCCCCTTAGAATACTTGGTTACTCTTAACTCATAACATATAAGAGTTTAGTATTAATACTGTGAAAGTATAGGTTGGGTCTACACCTATATAATACCTGGTAAGGTTTTACCTTATAAAATGCTGGGTTCTGTCTAAACCTGAAAAAATAAAGAGATTAGGATTGATCATGTAAAAGTCTAGGTTGGTTCCTATCCTATAAAAGGTAATGTTTTTGTCTAAACTTATAAAATACAAGGAAACTGGGTTAAGCCTCAAGGTGTGAAAGAAGTAGATGTAAAGAGTTGTTACTCTCATTCAAATGTTATATACCATAGTGAGTTCCATACACCTGGTTGTTGTGTAAAGAGTATAGTTAGGATAATTTAAATCCAAACCACTGTAATAATCTCTCGTGTTTAACTTTTAATTTATTATATTTTCATTTATCTCTATTTTCTTATATTTTTCTGGTTGAATTGTTAATTATTTTAATCAAACACTTTCCAATCATAAATTTATAAATCTATTTTTTTAAGGAAGCATAATTCACCACCCCCTCTTTATCATTTTCATCAACCATTTGGGACCTAATATATTGAACCAATGAATCTTTATACTAATATTTTTTTACAATGAGTGATTGAACACACAAGAAGAAGGTTGAACACATGTTCAAATTGTGATTGAACTTATGGAAAACCCAATTAAAAGTTAATAAAAAAATGTTGCAAGATGAAAAAGTTTTATTTGATTTTGTATATAAAGTAAAGGAAACCATTTTAGCTATAAATATAGATGAACACAAAGAAATTCCAATTATTCCTAGGGAGAATCTATTTAGAAAGTTAATAGTGAAGTAATAATGAAGGGTCCAAACACTTTAGACCTATAAATAATACATTTTACAGGTTGTGAAATTGGAATCATACTTGTTTGTCTCATTATATTACTAATTAATACCCACTTAATTCCCATGTCATATTATATATGGAACATAGAAAATGAAATTGAAGGTGTATCTTGAAAAAAGTGAAATTTTGAATGTTGTAATATCAATATAACATAAAGAAATTTCACCACAACTAAGAATATTTTTGGTGGTGAATACCATGGTGAAGAAGTATAGAGGGAATCCCTTAAGGGAGATATATCAAAAGAATCATGATTATAGACATTAATTGTTTCATATTATACCTAGAATCTATATAAACCCTTTAAAAACTAAAGGTTTATGTTTTTTTATCACTCTCAACATTTTATCTAGACTTATGTTGATATAAATTATCAAGGGAGAGTGTAGGCTCAGACTCAATCTAAATCATATGATTGGTAAGTCCCTATCAAGTGAATTATAGAGTTGGTATTACATTAAAAAATTTATTATCATATTTTACATCTTGATTAGTCACTTTGGTTTTCTATACCAAGTTATACCATGCAAAAAAAGAGTTGATTAATTTATGATACGTTTCTATATAATGTTTTCTAACACACTTCTCTCAAGGAATTCACAATGTTTCCTCATAGGTGAGAACATAAAGTGACATGTTTTTTTCTTAAAATTATATGTGTAATAAATTGGAGAATAAATTTTCCTTTATTATTTATTATCAATAAGGTGGAGAATACATATTGAAATATATAAAAGTTTGATGTAATCTATTGGTATTGATAAGAATCACATAGGGGTGATTGAAGTTATATTTGGTTGATTGGTTGTTTTTGTTTTTAATAATTTTCAATCTATACATATTTTTGAATGATAAGTGATAGAGTGAGTATCCACCTGATAAATAATTATAGTTTTCCTTTAAATACATGGGTAATATAGATTGATGAAAGTGATTTTTCTCTTAAAGAACATACTAGAGTAGATTCGTGGAGAAACCCATTAAACCTAATGATTATATTGATGTTTTTTTTATAAATATATGACAAGTGATAGTGAAGGATACTGAACTATTTATAACATGTTTATAATGGTTTAGTGGAGTCAGTGTGAAGTAGCCGCTGACCTATATTGGGAAAACATTAGAGCTATACAAAAAAAAACTAAAAAAAGTTCAATGTTTTGGAAAAAGGTTAGTGGAATATGGAAGAAAACATATAAGGTTTAATTGTAAATTTGATTTCAAAATTTAATGAATATATTTATTAGATGAAGGTTTATGATGTTATGTTACCTTCAATATATTAAATATATTTGGGAAATATCAAATAGTTTGTTTCTACTTTTTAAGGCTGAAGCACACATCATGTAAGGTTGAGACGGATATTTTAATGAATTAGAACGACATAAGAGAAGGTTAGGAAAACCAAATTTAAAGTATAAGGAAATCCCTCTTGAGTTTTAGGAATGTCATCATATAATTTAATATTTACTCACATGGCTGGGAGAATCATAGTGTAAGGTTAATACATATCAGTGAAATCATCATAAGGTTGAGATAATATCACTATAAAGTTTTTTCCAACACCTTATTATCTTAAAACACCTTATAAGGTTCTATACATGTGAAAATTTATAGGAATTTCCAAAACAAATATCTTTCAGTAAATTATTTTGGATAATCTTGATGCTATTCCTTCATGTTGAAGACATCATGAAGCCATATTGATTGATAATATAAGATTAATTTAAATAATATTAAATGAATTTATGAATGAGGTGTATTAGTATTTTATTAATGATATGAGTTCCACACATAAATATTCAAAACTAGATAATTTTATTCAAAATAAATAATTAAACCAGATAATTCTTGAGGGGATTTTCTATTTTAAAAATATCACAAAATTACTGATGATCAATTCCTTTTTTAGAGATAAGAAGATAAATCTGAGATGGAAGTATGGAAATTTAATTCACACCAAAATTTTGAAATAACATATTTGATAAATATAGATGTGATTGTGTGAAGATGCATGTGTCCTGATTTAAGTTATAAATATTAAAAATTGAGTTGTGAATAATGTTGAATGACAAGTGTGTGGATTAGATATCCAAGCTTAAAAATCTAAGATAACTCCATATTAGTTTCCCAGATACTATCACACTACAAGATGATAATCTAAAAAACTAAATGCTATTTTTTGTATTTTATGTTTCAATAAAAGACTTGTTTTCATCTTCTATGGAAATTTTTTGTGATGAATAAAATACCTCAAGACTACTATAAAAAATATTCAATATATTTTTTTTTGGGAGGAATAATAAAATGATATAGAAGAAAAATTTATATTTTTAATAAACCAAAGTATAGAGGCTTATATAAAAAATGGAATGTGGGTACTCATCCATGTGCTACCATTGAGAAAAGAGAAACGAGGATCATGGGGTTCAACCCGTGCTTGCGATTTGTTTACTTACAAACAACTCTAAATTTTTTTACATTTAAAGAAAATGAAAAGGACTAAAAAAATTTAATAGGGATAATTTTATAATAATGTATCATAGAGAGAATAATAAATTATATAATATAGAGAGATAAAGAGATGTATTTGCTGTAGTGATGCTACTATATTAGTAAGATGAGGGAGAATAATTCATCTCGAAGAAGTAATAGTCGATCCCGTGATGAAGAAAATACCTATGTGGTATTAAAGAATATAAAAATAATTAATAATATAAATATGGTTTGAAAAATAGTTCTGACAATAAATATTGTTACAATATTCTTGTAAGGAGAAAAAGATAATGAGAGGTAGTAAAACATCGAGAGTCTATATATAGCGTGAAAAAACAAACCCATATTATATTTGTTTAATTTACTGGTTGAACTTATGGGATATTTTTTTTTGAATATTAATAAGTATTATGTGAATTTTTTCCTAATTAATATTTACTAACTATCTAAGTCCTTAAATATTTGAGTTTTGAGAATCCCATCTGGTAGTTTTGGTAAAAGAACTAGGATCATGTAATAAACTAGATACATGTTTAATGTGTTGTTCTTAAATATAGTCTTGTAATCAAAGAAAATTTGGTTGAGTAATTAGATTAGATTTTTGGATATAATAAAATACCTTTATAAATTTTATATCTACATATAAATGTTTGAGGAAGTTTGATGAAATGGTGGGATTATAGTATAATGAATTGTAGTGAGACAGTGTAATTGGTCAATTTTTTAATTTACTGAATAACTAACTAATGTAATATAGTGAGTCAGTACAGGTTAATTAATTCCTCAAATTACTTATAAATTTAGGATAATAATTATAGTGGGGAATATATGGCTCTGTGAAACCTGATCACAAAAGTGTGAAATATCCCACATTAAGGAAGAAGAATGTGAAAACATATGTGTCCCAGTTTATTACTTTATATTCATAATAAGTAGTTTTGGTTATTTGGTATAAAATAAAAATTCCATTATTATATAAATAAAAAACTAGTTTTAAATTCCAAAGGTATATAAATATTAGAAATAGAATTAAAATTTGGTAAAAATTTTGATACACCCCATTCACCCCCACTCTACAGTGTCTACATTGGTCCACTAGGACTTTCATTAATAAATAGGGTACATGGGTGAACATGTAAAATATGTTCTATAATTCCTATCAATAATGGGACAAATAATATAAAATTATCAGTTCAAATCATGGAAATTATCTTCTAGTTTACTAATAAATTTTCTAGTCTATTGAATAATAAAATCAACTAAATTGAGAAATCATTTAAATTCAATGAGCTCAAAATAGATTGACCCTTAAAAATGAAAATTTATTATCACAAAATTAGGAATATTTCCAGTAGAAATTTATTTTTCTATTTACATTGTCAATTAAAAATATAATTAAAAATAGAAATAATATTTTCAACACCTAAAAAATGTAGAGACCCCCATACATTTATCTAATACCACCATT
Source organism: Viscum album (assembly GCA_963277665.1). NCBI lineage: Eukaryota > Viridiplantae > Streptophyta > Magnoliopsida > Santalales > Viscaceae > Viscum > Viscum album. Next base: position 1,428,982,006 of record OY728125.1, read on the forward strand.
TTATATCTAATCATGATGCCCAAAATATTAAGGTAGTGATTAAAAATGTTAAAGAAGAAAACAAGTGTGGCTCTTTTTTATTAGAATCAATTAATATTTTTCTATGTTTTCCTAAATAATTTATAAGAAAAAAAAAACAAACGTAATCATTTTTTAAAAAAACATAATAACATGGAAAAGGATAGTGAAAAATAATTTATTTTTTTAACCTTCATGTGGGTACTGTCTTTATTCTACCTCTATCATGGTAGTACCATCAATTATCACTAATACGAAGGGTGAATTCTTATATTTGATGGAAAATCACATATTTTTTTCCATTACACACCTAAATTCATTATTTTAATAGGCTCCCTATAAAACCTGATGTTTTTAAAAGAGAAAATTATGTTCGATAGTGTATGCGATACAAAAAAGTGAACCCAAACATGTAAAGTCCCAGATTTTTCCATGTAATATTTTTAATTATATGGGAATTTTATGAGTCCACGAAAATTAATGGCATGTGATTCTGTGGCTTGGTGTGACCAAAATGAATTTTTGAACTTTTTTTCACGTACGTTCAGTAAATGCACAAACATAATTTTGTAAATTTTTAACCAGTGCTCGAAATTGAAATTTGGGGACACTATTGAACTCACAGTGCCGATATTCACTTAAGGAGACCTTCACCATGACTGCAGTAGGTCGAGGGTGAGAGTTAGTTTTTATGTTTTTCGTGAGAGAGTTAAAAGAATAAAAATAAAATAAAACAACTTTTTTTTTATTTTTAAACCCTCCCATTTGAATCAGGAAGTTGGTAGGAAATCTAATGTTGGGCATTAAATTCTCAGTTACACAAAATGTGCAACCACTTTCCTCTTTAATTAATAGGATTAATTAATTCTAAATTAATTAATCAACTTGGTAAATAAAGAGTTATTTTTTATTAACTCTTGGAATCTACCCATTGATGTGACAATATTAAGTCTTAACTTATTAATTTGGCACCACACGTCTCTCAGGGAAGAGGATTGGAAAAGGAGAGCCATTGGAGAAACATCTTCCAAACAAAAAAACTCTCCAACGATGAACACTCTCCAAAACAAGAACGTGGAAACGACTTTGGAGCCTGTTGTGGGAGTGACGAACGTCAGTGAATTCATCTTCCTCTCATTCATCGCATCGTCTCCAATGATAAAAAAAGGTAGGTAAATTTGTTCTTTTTATTATTTCTTCGTGATGAATAATTGTTTTAATATTTGTACCACCTGCTACCAACTTAACGTGGAGGGTGTAGGCTGAATGAACATGGCCCTATTCCTCTGCAACTTTATAATCGATGTGTTCTTTTTAGGATATGATGACTGTGGCGTTGCAACTGCGCCGCCGAAGGAGACCGTGACCCTTTGGCCATGGTAGTGAGAAGTCATCGGCTAGAACACCGGTCAGTCAGGAGGAGGTGGGGCGGCGTGTGTCCGCACCGCCGTTTGAGCAGTAGGCCGCGACCCGTCAGCCGCGACGGAGTAGGGTGGTGGCCGGCATCCTACCAGTAGTGTGGCGGAGTGGCGGAGCTCATCTTCACTACCAGAGAAGGAGGCTGTGGCCACTTGGATATGGTGGAGGCTAGAGGGTGGCCGACACCCGGCCGACCACAAGTGGAGCAGCGGCGCACACTCGTGTTGCGAGGATGAGAACCGAATGACCATTTTGGCCGACCTCATTACATGGAGCGAGACTGCCAAGCGGTCCTGCAAGACATAAGGGCAACTGAACGGTCTGCTGTACCGTTCGAGTAAACCGAGGGGGGGGGGGGGGGGGGGCTCCCCTTGGGTGTCGGCTAGGGTGGACCTCGCCACAGCGGGCCACCCGACCATGGACTGCACCACAGGTCGCCCAGCTAGCCATGCTAGCGGGCCGCGCCCAGCAGGCTGGGCCCTGACGGACCACGTTCCAGCTGGATGAGCCTACTGTGGTCCATGGCAACCTGGCCGGACCCAGACCAGGTCGGTCCGACCGGGTCTGACCGGACCCGGGCCCATCTGTACCCAACTTCACCTTTTTGGCCATAACTTGTGATCTGGGAATCCATTTGATGAATCGTCTATGGTTCCAGGATCCTTGGATCAAGAAGGTACTTTTTATATAATCCAATTGAGTTTTGGGATAAATTTGGAGTACTTCCAGTTGGGATCGAACTCAAATCCAACCAGGGCCTTGGAACAAAAACGCAAATAACTTACAGACTGAGCATCTGATTGACCTGTCGTCTGTTGTGTTTGGTACCTTATGATGTGATAGACCTTTGGGATACCTCATTGTGGAACTTCATGGAATTTGAGGTTCAAATGAGGGCTTGAGGAGCAGTTCTCCCAAACGTGCTATTAGTGGGATTCCAATGGCTGGCAGTGAGGTGTAGGTTGGGGACAGATTATATGAAGGTTATTACCAAGTGATCCTGTGTGGGTTAGCACCAATAATGTGTGGGTCAAATCCTATGTGGGTCAGCGCTTAGTGATTCTTTGTGGGTTAGAACATACCAATCCTGTTTGGGTCAGATCCTGTGTGGGTCAGCGCACAACGATCCCATGTGGGTTCGTGCATACCGATCCTGTGTGGGTTAGATCTTGTGTGGGTCATTGTGGGGGTTATTACCTATCAATCCAGTGTGGGTTAGACTCTGTATGGTCAGCAATAGTACCTCTTGATAGAATACAATGATCTATCTTCATTACTGATCATCTGTACTTCTATACGTCACTAATAACTGGTGTGAGTTGAGTCTTTACCTTTTTGGTATTCTTCTGTGTGGCGTACCTTTTTGGTACTTATCTTTTTTGTGTTACCTTTATGGTATTATTTCTTTTGTGGAACAGTTGATCATTGGGCTAATGAGTTGGGCCTTGTGTTTCCTCATTAATGAGATGGGTATACTTGTAACTTAGGTATATGTTTGGAAATATACCTAAGTAGGGTTGAATGTTGTTTCCATGATTTGTGGTTTATCCTTTATGGATTTTGAGAGACCTTCTGGGGTCTTGGGGTCCCTAATGATTATTGTTATACTCACCCCTAAATGGGATTCACCTTAACCTAGTTGTATCTTGTGTAGACAACAGAAAACATTGACTGAGGATGGGGGTACCAGGACTAGAGGCTGCTCCGAGTTGGACCTTAGAAAAGGTGTATCACAAAGAAAACCATTCGAGAGATGTAACTACCCTTTAGGTAGGATCCTTGAAAGGTGTTTGAAATAGTTTTTTTTTCAGTTTTACTTGTACTTTCTAGTTTTAATTGTACTTTTCAATTGGTCTTGTTTTCCATCCCCTTTACTTACTGTACTCACTCTGTTTACTATATAGTTCACTTTGTGCTTATATCTTGTGGAGTGCTTTCTTGTGTGAGATTACAGGTTATAAAGGCAATGATTTCCTGGTTTTAGGGATATGCCTTTCCGATGCTAGTCTCTATCCCCTAGCATATGGACGGTGAGCTTGGGGTAGTCACGAAATTAGTGCTGTGGGACAGGTCGTGACAAATTGGTATTAGAGGAGTTAAGTTCTATCAAATAACTTGGACTCTGATATTTTTATTAGGAAATAGTGTTAAGTGTGATGAGTGTGGTTTTTAGTTTTAGGAATCCAGTGTTGGTGCAGCGGCTGATGTATCCATACACCAGGACCTTGACTTCTGATTTCTGACTCATCGCACAAAAATAATAATTGTGTGTGTTTTTTTTGAAATGTTTTCTTTCTGATCTCTTAGATTCGTCTCACCAGGTATAAGTTAATGACCATGGAACAACTATTTCTTTTTAAGATGCATCCATGCAGATAGACAGCCAGGGTTCTGGGTAGAGTATGTGATGATATCCCACCGAGCTCTGAGGCTTCGGTGCAAGGCCCCCTTATAGAATTTGTACCATCGGGTGGTGTACCAGTAGCACCACTACCCGTTTGGATGCAAATGCCACCAACCTCAATAGTAGAGGGTGCACTCCACATGAGTGCATTGGATGAGTTACAACACAGGAGGCCACCAAGGTTCTGGGGTGAGACAGATCCACAGGTGGATGAGGATTGTCTGGAGGTTGTGGTTAGAGTTTTTGGACTGGTAGGGACACTGGCTGATCTCATGGTAATCCTTTCTGCTAGTATTCTTCATGCACCAGCTGGAAAGTGGTGGATCTTGATACTCTAGGTTCACAATGAGGTGACTCTCGTCTGGGAAGACTTCGAGAGCCTTTTTAGGGAATATTTTATCCCAGTGACCCTACGCTAAGTGCATATATAGAGCTTCTCCACTTGCATCATAATAGCATGACAGTGTCTCAGTATTTAGTGAGGTTCACCGACCTCTCACGTTACACCACTAAAATAGTACATGACCCTTTCTTCTGGGCTCAAACCTTTGAGCAGGGGATCAGATTGGAGATTTGAGCTTTGATGGTTTCTATTAGAATTCCGACACAAGTGGGGGTGTTAGAGAGAGAACTCTTAGTGGAGATCTTCCTTGCTGAGCAGTCACCGACAACGAGACCCACCACTGGATGACACGTAATAGAATCTTCAGTGGCTAGAAGTAGAAAAATGACATAGAGGTCAAAGTGGACTAGACCTATTGGTTGGAGACAGAAAGAAACAGGGTTGGTGGTGCTGGGCTCTCGAGACAGAGTATGACAGGTGAGGGACAAGTAATGTTACTCTTGTTGCAGGCAGAGTCACATGGCTCACGACTGCCCGACCCGCCATACATATGACCAACTAACGGTTGAAGGGATGCCCGGGCAGAGACGAATATTCCATTAGGGAAGTCCACAAGAAGGAGGCAGATGTGGCATATGATAAGGCTGTATAGTAGGTGGTGGGTGGAGATTCGCAGTTCTACCACCACCACCTCTAGGTGGTCCACCCCGACTACATGGAGCAAGTGGAAAGGGATGAGATCAGCTCCAGGAAGCTGAGGCCTATGGCCATTGAACACTAGAGATGATACGAGGTATGATCTGTGTCTACTCCACCCTAGATTTAGTACTTATAGACATTGGTTCTAATCATTATTTTATTGACACGAACCTTGTTCGGAGATTGTAGAAACCGGTGGAGCTATTGGCTTGATCCTTACAGCTATGTACACCTATAAGAGAAGATTCGACGATTACACACTAGTTCAGGTAGTGTGAACATACTCTTGGAGGAAATAGATTCGTCTGGTATCTTCTAGTAGCGACGTCGAGGCCTTACGATGTCATCTTGGGTATGGAATGGTTATCTACAGTCCATGCTCAGATCGACTGTATTAGGTGAAAAGTGCGGTGTGTCCGCACGGATAGGACTAGGTTTTCCATCACCAGTGAGAAGAGAACCTTTGCAGCACATGAAGGACTTAACAAGAGGAGGGTGCATTCGACCACACATTAGTTGGCTAGTCTTACCCTCAGAGCGATTGATGTTGAGAGTCCGAGATATCATGTAGTGGTGGACCAGTACTGTGATGTTTTTCAAGATGATGTTAAAGATCTACCTCCTCATAGGGAAGTTGACTTTTACATTGAATTGTTCCCTAGGACGACACTAATATCTATGCCATCATATCAGATGGCTCTTGTAGAGCTTTGAGAGATGGGAGTACAATAAGAGGACTTGTAGAGAAAGGGGTTAATTAGGCCCAGTGTTTCTCCTTGGGAAGCCCCAATTTTGATTGCCAAGAATGCGGATGGGAGTTTGAGACTCTGTGTGGACTATCAGTTCTTAAACCTAGTGACCGTGAAGAACAAGTACCCACTTCTAAGGATTGATGATCTCTTTGATCATCTTAAGGGGGAATGATGGTTTTCGAAGATAGACCTTAGACCAGACTATCACTAGCTCAGGGTATGAGATTAGGATGTGTAGAAGATGACCTTCAGATGTCAGTATGGCCACTTTGAGTTCTTGGTCATGCCATTTTGTGTGACCAACACCCCATTAGTGTTCATGGGACTCATGAACATGATATTATATCCATACCTTGATCACTTTGTAGTAGTCTTCATCGACATCATCTTGATATACTCAGCGATGGAGGAGGAGCATACCTATCATCTGTAGATAGTTCTGGACACACTCAGAGAGAACCAAATTTATGGTAAGTTCTCGAAGTTCCCGTCCTAGATTTAAGAGGTTCACTTCTTGGGACACGTTATCTCGGAGGCTAGAGTTGTGGTGGATCCAGCGTAGATTAAGGTTGTTCTTGATTGGGATCCACCCAGGAGTGTGACAGAGGTGTAGAGTTTCTTGGGTTTGTGCCGGTTACTACCAGAGGTTTGTGCCTGACTTTTATAGAGTGGCAGCATCTTTATCAGCTTTGAAAAAGAAGGGGAAAACCTTCGTGTGGTTGGAGAGATGCCATCAGAGTTTCTAGGAGATGAGGTAGAGACTGACGAGTTCCTACATTTTGAGGCTACCAGTGGAGGGTGTTGGGTACATAGTCTACTGTGACACATCAAGGACCAGACTTGGATGTGTCTGGATGGAGGAGAGAGAAATGATCGTGTACAATTCTCAATAGCTGAGAAAACATGAGTAGAACTATGCTACCCATGACCTGTAGTTAGAAGTAGTGTTATTCGCCTTGAATATTTGATGACATTACTTGATTGGAAAACGTTTTACAGTTTAATCTGATAAAAAAGTCACAGTTATATATTCTCTCAAAAGGACCTGAACCTGAGACAACGACGTTGGCTTGAGTTCCTCCAAGACAACGACTTCGAGATAGTCTATACTTCTGGGAATGAGAACGTAGTAGCAGATACACTCAGTAAAAGGTCTGGTATACAGTTACTAAGTGTGGTGATGGAATAGTTATCCTCTTTGAGGATATCTTATGTGGATCAAGATAGTGAAGCTTATCTTCAGTCTCTGACAGTCACTCCCCCACTTCTTCAGCGAGTCAGGGAGGTTCAGCTTGGGGACACTGACTATGAGGCTCAACATTCTTAGATATCCACAGGACATGCTCTTTATAGATTTTTTGAAGGTGGGGAGGACGTAATCCTCTTCATAGGATGTACTATGGTACCGGTGGCGCTTAGGGAGGAAGTGTTGAGGGAGTTCCATATATCCACTCTAGAGGTACGTAATGGAGTGGAGAAGATGTAATAGGATCTTTGGTGTCATCACTGGTGGCTGGAAATGAAGAAAAAAGTGACAGAGTTTTTCTTACAGTGCCTCACGTGTCAGCAAGTGAAGGAAGAGCATCAGGTTCAAGCAAGATTAGTTCAGCCACTAGAGGTGCCAGAGTGGAAGTGGTATGGAATCTTCATGGTCTTTGTGATAGGACTTCCATGCACATACAAGGGGCATGGTTCTATCTGGGAGATCATTGATCGACTCACCAAGTCATCCCACTTACTACCTATCATAGAGCAGGGATCAATCGAGATCATGTGACACCTCTACGTATAGAAGATTTTATGGATTCATGGAGTGAAATCTATGATTTTCTCTAATTGTGATGCACATTTAATTTTCCAGCTCTGGAAGGGGTTAAGAGAGGCTTTTGGGACACAACTTCGGTTGAGCACTGCCTTCTATCCTTATAAGGATTGCAAGACTGAGCAGACCATTCAGACCCTTGAGGGCATGCTTGATGCATGCATCCTAGATTTTGACCGTAGCTGGGAGGATCACTTTCCCTTGGTAAAGTTTAGATACAACAACAGTTATCACTCCACCATTAGTAGGACACCATTAAAGGCATTTTATGGTTGACCTTGAAGATCACCTCTATACTGTACTGACCCATGGGAGTCATCACTCGTGGGACCGAAGATGGTGTGAGCTACCATGGAGAAGGTGAAAATCATCCAGGAGCAGAAGAAGACTGCACAGAGAAGGCAAAAGTCTTATGTTTATAGGAGAGGGAGACCTCTAGATTTTGAGGATGGAGACCATGTATTTCTACAGGTCTTATCTAGAAGAGGTTTTTGGGGATTTGGCAGGGGAGGCAAGCTATCTCTGAGGTTCATCAGAACCTTTTTGGTCCTTATTAGAGTTGGCGAGGTGGCGTACCACCTAGCCCTTCCACCGTAGTTGGAGAAGGTGCATTAAGTTTTCCACGTATCCCAGCTGAGGAGATACGTACATGATCCTTCACACATCATTGACTGGGGTGAGCTGGACATCGATGATGGGGAGATGTTTTTGGAGGTTCCAATGGAGATTGAGGATTGACTTGAGAGAGTCCTATGTGGGTGATCGATACCTCGATGTGCATACGATGGAAGAACGAGAACCTCCGGTAGAGCATATGAGAGCGGGAGGCTCCGATTCGTGCTTAGTAACCCCACTTGTTTACCTAGTTTGTGTTGTGGATTTTGGGGACACAAAGTCTTGAGGTGGGGAGAATGTAAAGAACCATATTTTTCCATTTATTTTTTTTAATTATATGATAATTTTACAAGTTTGAAAAAATTTTAAGGTGAGTGATTCTGAGGACCGGTGTGCCAGGAATGAATTTATGATTTTTTGGGTACGTTTAGTAAACACGCGAGAGGCATTTTGTAACTTTTGAACCAGTTCTCAGAATTGAAATCTTAGGACACTGTTGAACTCGCAATGCCAATATTCTCTTAATAATACCTTCACCTCAAATACACTATGTCGAGGGTGCAAGGTAGTTACTATGTTTTTCAAGGGAGAGTTCAAAGAATAGAAATAAAATAAAACAGATTTATTTTATTTTTAAACCCTCTCATTTGAATCATGAAGGTTTTCGGGAATTTAATGTGGGGCATTAAATGCCCGGTCATACAAAATGTGTAACCAATTCCCTCTTTAATTAATAAGATTCATTAATTATGAATTAATGAATAAACTTGATAAATTAAGAGTTATTTTTTATTAACTCTTGGAATCTCCCCATTGATCTGCCAATAATAAATATTAACTTATTAATTTGGAACCACACCTCTCGCAAGGAAAATTATTGGAAAAGGAGAGCCTTAAGGAAACATCCTACAAACGAAGAACCTCTCTAAAAAAGAATGCTCTCTGGATCAAGAATGAGGAACCGACTTTGGAGCCTATTGCGTGAGCGATGGACTTCGGAGACTTCATCTTCATCTCCTTCCTTACACCGTCTCCAATGAGAAAATAAGGACGTGAAATTGTTCTTTTTATTATTTCTTCATGATGAATCATTATTTCAATCTTTGAACCACCTGCTACTGACTTAACGTGGAGGGTGTGGGCCAAATGAACATGGCCCGATCCCTCCGCAACATTATTATCGATGTATTCTTCACGGGCCATGATGACGGTAGCGTCACAACCACATCGTCGAAGGAGACCGTGACCCGTCAGCCGCCGTGGTGAGAAGACAACATCAGGCATGTAGGCCGGTCACGAGTAGGTGGGGCAGCACACATCTTCACTGCCGGTTGAGCAGGAAGCCGTGACCCGTCGTCCGCGACAGATTAGGGTGGAAGCTGGCATCTGGCTGGCCACATGGAAGAGTGGAGGTGCGCGTTCACGCCGCCGGATTAGGAGGTCATGACCGCTTGGCCGCGGTAGAGGCTGGAGGGTGGTCGACACCTAGCCGGCCGCATGTTGAGTGGCAGCGTACGTCCGCATCACTGGGAGGAGAACCGACCAGCTGTTTCGGCCGGCCTCATCACACCGAGCGAGACCAAAAAAAGATCACGAGTGCCATCAGGGTGACCGAATGGTCCTCTGGACCATTAAGGTAAACCAGGGGTAAGGGGGGGGGGGGGGGGCTCACCCCCGGGTTTCGTGTAGGGAGAACCCCACCACGGTGGGCCACCCGATCGCGGGCTGCACCGTTGGCCGCCCAGCGGGCCATGCCAGAGGGCCACGACCAGCGGGCTGGGCCGGGACACTGCCTTCATGGGCTGGGAAAGACCCTGGCTCTGGCCAACCAGGTGTGACCTGAACGGTGTGGCGTCGACCCAAACTATGTCGGGTCAGCCCAGTCCAGGTCGGTCCGACCGGGTTGGACCGGACCTGAGCCCATCTGGACCCATTTTCACCTTTTTGGCCAAAACAAGTGATTCAAGCATTCGTTTGATGAACCGTTTATTGAACTTAAATACTTGGATCGAGACGGTCCTTTTGGTATACTCCACTTGAGTTTTGGGATAAATTAGAAGTATGGCCGGGTTGAATTGAACCCGAATCCAACCGGGCCCTCAGAACAGAAACGCTAATAACTTACAAACCAAGCATCTAATTGATGCACCATCTATTGCACTAGGTCCCTTATGATGTGAAGGAACTTTGGGATACTTTTATGTAGAAATTCTTGGCAGTTGAGATTCGACCGATGGGTTGAGGTTCGGTTCTCCCAAACATGTTATTAGCGGGAATCCAGTCGCTGGTAGTGAGGAAGAGGTTGGAGACAAATGATACAAAGGTTAATATCGAGCGATCCTATATAGTTAATCATCGATCTTGTGTGGTTCAGATCCTGTGTGGGTCAGTGCTCAGAAATACTGTGTAGGTAAGTGCATATTGATCCTGTGTGGGTCAGATTCTGTGTGGGTCAGTGCTCAGTGATCCTATGTGGGTCAGCGCATACTAATCCTGTGTGGGTCATTGCTGTGGTTAGTAACTATCGATCCTGTGTGGGTCAGACTCCGTATGGTCAGCAGTAGTGCCTCTTAATAGAATACGATGATCTATCTTCATGAATGATCGCCTGTACTTCTATACTTCACTAATGCCTATTTTGAGATGAATCTTTACCTTTGTGGTATTCTTCTGTGTGGCGTACTTTTGTGGTACTTACCTTTGTGCTATTACCTCCATGGAATTCTTTTTTTCTTGGAATGGTTGAGCTTTGGTCTAATCAGTTGGGCCTTTTGTTTCCTCATGGATGAGATGGGTATACTTGATAAATTAGGTATATGTATGGGCATATACCTAAGTAGGGTTGACTTTTGTTTCCATGCTTTTTTGTTCATCCTTTGTGGATTTTGAGAGACCTTCAGGGGTCTCAGGGTCCCAACTAAGTATTGTTATACTCACCCCTACACAGGCTTCACCTTCACCTTCTTGTGTCTTGTGCAGACAACGGACAACGTTGACTGAGGATGGGGGTACCAGGACTGGAGGCTACTCGGAGGTAGACCTTAGATGAGGCGTATCGGAGAGATGACCGTTCGAGAGATGTACCTACCCTTTAGGTAGGATCCTTGGCCGGTGTTCACAGGATCTATTTTTCATTTTTATTTTTACTTTATAGTTTTACCTGTACTTACTAGTTGGTCTTGTATTCCATCTCCCTTTACTTACTATACTCACTCTGTTTACTATATATTTTACTTTGTGCTTATATATTACTGATTTCTTGGTTGTGAGAGATTATTGGTTATAAAGGAAATTACTTCCCAGTTTTTGAGAAATTCCTTTCCGTTAATAGTCTCTAGCCCCTAGCTTATGGAAGACGGGCTTGGGGTAGTCACGACACGGGCCCCAGGGGATGGGTCGTGACAAAAAAATGATTATTATTTAAATACACCCATTATAACCTAGTCATTAAATTTGAAGTTATGAATTGGATTAACTAATTCATGATATATATATATATATATTTCATACTCAATATAAATATGTTGATAAATTCTTATTAAATAATAACTCAATTTTTGGTAATGTACTCAACATAAATTTTCTTCTAAAATGAATTTAATTTATTTTTTGTGAAAAAATATTACCATTATTGACTAGAAAATTTTATAAATGTATTTGATAAAGTGAACATAAATTTTCTATATCAAAAAATAAAAACTATATTAAGTTTAAATTTTTGTATTTTTCTAGAAATATTGAATTTTCATTGAATAGTGAAAAATACCCATTTTTTTGTAAAACTACCATTTCTTATGATAAATTAAGTCATTTAAAAGTTCTATTATAAATATAATTTTATTTAAAATTAACATAATCATTATTGAGTTATATGTAATCCAATTAACTAAATTTAAATCATATTTATATCATATTTTAGAATAAGTTTATTTTTAGGCTTGTAAACACATTTTTCTGAAAAATTATTTTAAAAGGAATAATGTTTTTCCATTTTAATTAATTAAAAATAATACCTAATGAAGAATTATTTAAAATAAATTTACATATAATATTTTTATAATTATTAATTTAGATTCATATAATTAATATTAATAGTTATATGGTTAATGTAAAATAATCATTTCCATGAATTCTTTTTTGGAAAACTGCTTTTCATCTTGATTGAAGGTTTTATTTTAAATTAAATTATACCACTTATACGAATTGAATTTTCTAAAATTTATTCCATTTTATTAATATTCATAATTAATATTTGATAATAAGATCAATTTATTTTTTGGACAATATTAATAGTAAACGTAGTAAATATTTATTACCCTAGTAAAAGTCAAATATGTGGTTTAAGGGTAAAAATAATAATTATAATAATTTAAAAAAGAAAAATAAATGCATAATCCTTAAAGTATTAAAATTTATATTGAATTTCTAGTGAAATAATAATAATATTTATTCCTTATTATTCTTTATTTATAAATTATTAAGTATTGAGTTTTATAAAAGTAAGTTTTTAATATGACAGAACTCAAATTATATTTTTATGTAATATTCAATTTCAATTAAGAAATTAATTTTTATGAATTCATGAATTTTTGAAATAAATGATATTTTAATAAAATAATACTATTAATTAATTTTTTTAATTATAAATTATAATATAATTTTTATGAAGTAAAATGTAATTATTATAAGGGTTCCAAAACTCTTATTGTCCTCTAATGGCCCGAAGGCCTTAATTTTTTATTGATTTTTTGATAATCCACCTTTCAAGGGGTGAGGTGGAACCCTCACCAGGCCCGTAGGCGTTAGTATTACATGACCTGTAGGCCTTAGAGGAATTCATTTCCCGTAGGCTTCAAACATTACATACAACCCAGACTAACTACTTAGAACTTCTCCTCCCCAGCATCTTCATCATGAAATCATCTCTCCACCTTCACATGGCTGTTTGGCTAGGCATTATCATGCATGCACATGATTGTCCTGATGGAAGGTTCCATACCCTCTCATTCTTGCAATCCGTTTAGCTTCTACTGTGGTGAAATCTCCTTGCTCATCCCCCTTGTTGAGCTTGTTCCTTGTAGGTTGTTTGGTTTGCATCTACACTTAAAGGTGGCCCGAAGGCCTTGAGGTGGCCCTAAGGCCTTACTGACCCAAAGGCCTGGGTGACCCGAAGGCCTTAAAGGACTCAGGGAACAAATCGGTGGCCCGAAGGCCCAAATGGGAGAATATTCCCTGCTGATACAGTGCCAAACAGTGACTGCTACAATTCCCGCTACAGTGACTGCTTCAATACTGCACAGTTCCCGCTACAGTACCTGCTATAGTACTGCACAGTTCCCAATAAATATTAATTTTTGTTTAAAAATTCTAAATTCAAATATTTATAGAATTTTTTTGAAAAGAAAATTATTTTTTGAATTAGAATGTTAAAATTATCCAATGGTTAAGTTTTCATAATTTTCTAAGATAATCATATTTTTGGGTTAAAATTAAATACAATATAAAAATACAGTGTGTATTATGACATAATATTGACCTAAAAGTGATGTAATAAATTATATAGAGGGGTATTTTTGAAAAAATATATGTTCAATTTCTAAAAAAAGTTATTTTTATATTATTTGATTAAATTTATAAAGCCTTTATGAATCCTTAAAAACCCACATATTATTTTAAGGGTTTAAATCATTTCTTTATAAACATAACTCACTTCCAAATCACCAAGGGTAATATTTTAATGAGTTCAGTTCATGTAATTATAAAATAATTAAAATCACCCCCTTTGACAAAAATCATGGGAGAAAACCCTGGAAATATTTGTGGGTTTGATCACTTTATAATATAGTCTAAAACCAATGTTTGGGATATAATAAAAAACTGTACTCTCTTTTCCTATATAAAGCCACGCAAGCTCACATTACTATTCAATAAAAAACATTGAAGAATGTCCTTACTCTGACCTCCCCTCCCTGTATTCCTCACAAGGCTCCCCCAATATCTCTATATAATCCTCCCAATCTTTTACAATCACCTTATCAAGGTAAGATACATTTCTCTATTCTGTTCAATTCAAGAACCTTATTTGTATTTATCCTTTTTAATCTCAATTGGTTATTTTTTTCATGACTTTATACAGATAGATATGCTATAAAATTTATTTCTTAAAAATTACATATAATTTATTCCCTCACATTATATCATTAATCTAATCAGTTACTGTGCCAAAATTTAGTAAGAGACCCACTCTTTCTCCTCTTTATTCAAGAACCTTATTTATGTAGTGCATTTTTTTTTTCAAATTCCTAATCCCAAGAGATTATTTTTCCATATATATATTAGTTCCATTTTGATATATAAATTTATATATTCCCCTTTCACTCTCATTAAACTATTTTATGAATCTTTATATACTATTGTTATGTTACAGAAATTATCCTGTGATTTTTCCATGCCATGTTTTTATTCAAGCACCCTCCTTGGATTATGAATATTAATTCAAAAATTTTGATGTTGTATTATATTATTAAATATCCTCCATAAATTACATTTAAATTTAAATTTATTATAGACCCCATTCTCTATCATAGAACAATTTTTTGAATCTTTATGTACTGTTGTTACACTGCTAAAATGTCACTTTGATTTTCCATGCTAAACATTCTTGAGGTGTATACACATATCCATTTTCAGTAAAGGGTAGTAACCTAGTTATAAAAATAGTTCATTGATTAGGTAATTCCATATATATAACCCATAATTATTAATCATGGTAATAAATGTGATGGAATATGTTCTTATTTTATATAATATATGTGGAATATTTATGTATTTACATGATAGGAAAGCGACCGGTGGGCCTAGAATAATATCTCTATCCAATGCATTGTTCAAAATTTTAGTCTCCTGAGATGTAATTTATGGGATAATGGAGTAAAAATAATTAATTATGTGACTTTTGCTACCATTATATGTTGTCTTGGAGGTTAGCCATGACATAAGTTTATGATGTCATTTTTAATGCTATTTCCACTTTACCTTGTTTCCTTTATGTTATGACGCTATATAATGCCACTTTATTTATGTTTATGATTATCACCCATTTTATGTCCCATTTAAATGACTATTTTATAACATACAATACAATCTTCATGTTATTCTTTGTCTATTACCTTACTGGTCTTTATATCTCACCACTTTCTTTGTATGTCCTCAGGTTATCTCATTCAATATTAAGAAAGATGGAAAATTATTCTCAAGTTAAGGAAGTTTTCAATAATTCTGATATACCCTTTATTTTATGTTTTTATTTAATGTACCTAATTAGACCAATACACCAGTATTCTCAATATTTTGGGTTGTATTAAATTTATTCTTATGTAATAAATCATGAATTAATTTTTAATAAATACTAGGGTTTTCATATTTGTAATCATAGGAAATTCATGTTATTTTTGGGATTAGGATTAGAAAACTCTAGAGAAATACTTAGGGACAATACTATATATTGGAAAAAATCACTAAGTTTAGTTAAAGTACAGAGTAAGTGGTTTCCAAGAAAATGAATCCTTGTTTGGATACTATAATTGGATGTGGCTTTAGCATAGATGTACCTTTGGGGTGAGAACCCCAAAAACACAATATTGATCTTGACTTGATTGGTAAATAGTTCATGAAAATAGTCCTATAAGAACACCTATTTTGACACTCTTGGTGGATATGATTCGGTAAATTCACATGCTCATTATGAACCCTTATTTAGGGAACATAAATTACCATAGGAGTCTATGTTAAGAAATATATCGTAGATAACTTAGATAGAAGCCACAAAATTCACAAGTTAAAGAATTGAAGGGCCACAAAAAAACATTGAGAGGGGAGGGGGGAATCAGGGTATCCTATTTCTATTTTAAATAGATCGATCTTGTTCCCAATTTGGTAGGAACTTCCTAATTCTTTCTGTTGGTAATGTGGACCAATTTAAACATTCACACGTAGAAGGAACAAACAAAAATTTTACTTGGTTCACCACTAAGGACTAGTCCAAGGAGCAAATTCTGAAAGGTTTTTGGTCATTCCAAAGTACACTAGTCTTAACTAGTTGTGGATTACAAAATTTTTGCATAGTCACTCTATACCAAGCATACTACCATTACAAGGTTTTTGGGATAACACACTGCATCCCTCAGATCACTTCCATTGACTCCATCTTTCTCACGGATTTGGGAAGAATCTGAACTCAGTTTATTGAACTGAATTTTGATTCAATGGGATCGATTTAAATCATGAATCCTAAACTATAGATACATTCTCTGTTGAAGTCTTGTTTTAACTTGTAGATGTAATTCAGATTTCCTTGCACTATTAGTTCACGAACCATTACTATGTAAACTATCTTGCTTACTCCTCAAACTGCACTATATCATGTACCACCTCCATGAACTGTCCCAACAAACCATTTTTGTATACTGCATCCGTAAACCACATTTATGTACTGTTTTTCTCCATGGACCTACTCGTCCTCCATATACTATCTTATGTGAACCATATTTCATGAACTGTTTTCCATGAACCGTCTTCTATGTGTAAACCATCCTCCATGAAACATCCTTCATGAACTTTAATTTCATTGAAAACTATTATCCTTTTCAGGCTACAATTCCCCACAAAACCCCTTCTGTCAATGGTCCGCAGACCACTGTCTACTTTTTCCAAATCCTCCTCGTGAACCTCTTCTCCTTCACAAAGTTGTATTCCCATGAACCACTCTAGACATCACTGAATTCATCTCAGATTTCTAATAAAAAATTACCTCTATAATTAATATATTTGTGCTCCTTATATAGGAAAAAAGATCTAAAAAACCTGTTAATCTGATATTTCCCAAATCTTTAATGTGTTACAGACTTCACTTCATACCTTATATCTCATACAAACTGCAATCATCCCAAAAACCATTTTCCCTACACAGTCTGATGAAGCTTACATTTTCCTATATTTAATACTATAAATCATTGTTTATAATCCCACTATACTATTATTTAATGGGTAATTGTCACATTTTTAGGTTTTAGTGTTATTTTGATCCTAAATGTGAAAAATGACTAATTCTGGATTTTTGGCATATTTTTACATCAAGGGTATTTTGGTCATTTACTGAAAAATATAATTCCAAATTTTGTAATAATTTTTTTTAGAATCCCTATTTTATTTCCTTCATTTTTGTATTCTGGACCAGGAGTTGATTCGGCCATCTATAGGGTCTAAAAATTTATTGAAGTTGGACATTTTTTCGGGCGGACAGCGTGGTCCCCACAATGGTAACAGAATCACAACTCGGCCCACACACCTTCAAATGCATTGATTCCACTTGGTGATGAACTGGGATATCAAGGAACGACTCGAAATAAAATATTGGGTAGTTTTAAAGTCATTAACACGTCCATAAAAAAACACTTTTAAAGGAACCGTCCTAGAAGCTTCACCCAGAAACATAAACCGAGATTGAAAAACTCATAACTCTTGCATAAGGATTCACAATTAGCTGAAATTTTGAGAAGTGACGAAAAAGATATTTTTGAACAACATTCCTGAAGGGGGAAACACGTGAAGAGGTCATTAATGGGGTCTCAAACGTGTCGACATTTGTGAGATGAATTCTTCCTATAAAAAGAGGCCCACACCTCCTTCCCAAATCATCCCATTCTCCATCCATTCCTTCAAGGAACCAAGGTGGAGATCTCCACCGAGGGAGGCCAGACAAAAATATTCCCCATTTAATTTTTTTATTTTTGTTTTATTTTTCAGTTATAATTTTGATTTCTAATAAAATTCATGCATTATTTTGGTGTCCACCGATCCAACCTATTTTCTTCTTCATCTTTTCTCCTTCTTTTCTTCTTTTATTCTTCTCATATTATCCACCGTGACCTCTTAACCTCAAATATGGGGGGTTAAACTAAGACTTGGACCAGGGGAGGTATGTGGAAATTTCATTTATTTGGTGCTTAAATTCCAATTTTTATTAAGTTTGTGATGAGCAAGAGTGATGTTCACAGGTGTGGCGATCATCCACCACGACACTGATCTCAAACTCATTTCTATTATTTTATTAAATATTTTCCCTCCCTTATAATAGATACAAGATCTTCATATGATTGATCCAGGTCTTGGAAGATGACACACTCTCGATCGAGGTGTTACATCAACCTTGATTATAGGAGGATGTGAAGTTAAGATTACAAAATGCATTCAAGATTTCACACTAATAAATAAAAGAATAGTAATTCATGAATGAGATATCATAATTGAATTATCAAACTTAATTTAAATACCAACAAGGAGAATGATGAAACCCACAAACCAACCCATAAAGGCCAAGTTCTTTCTCAATTAATTGCATTTTGTCCTTGCATGTTAGTTTTATCTTTTATTTTATTGTTTTCCATTACTAGATAATATAAAAACACCAAAAAGAAATAGTTTAGTTAAATTAGATTAAGTAAGTAAATGATTGAGAAAGATCCTCAAGAGAACGACTTAGTCCAGCCCTTGTGCTACACTTAGTTATAAATATTTTTGAGAGCACACACGACAACACCTCTTCAAATTGGCTCCATTACCGGGGATCTAACATGTTGTTTACTTTACTTTTTCTAATTTAAAATTTTAGATTGTTTCCATTTTTCTTTAAAAATAAAAAATTAAAAAAAAACTTTTTTTAAGATGCATTCAAATTTAAATTATTCTGCATGGAACAATTACTCACAGGTGCAGGAGGAAGAAACTGATTACACTGAGGAGGCCCTCCAACGCAGAGCCGATGTACTGATGATAACTGTCAAGCAATTGGAAAGATGCATAGAAATATGGATCTCATTGTATGATTTGATTTCCATGGTCAATGAACTCCAAGCCGACTTAAAAAGATTCAAGGCTAAGAAGGAAGATCCACCAGTCTTTCCTGATTTCACTGAAGATATCCATGAAGTCGAATCCAAACATGAGGTGGAGGAGCCCGACTACCTACCTCCATCCAGTGAAGATCAACTCCAAGAGGCACATTCAATTGAAGATGATATTAAAGTCAAACCGACTTCGGGAGACGATACAATCTTAAACTCAAACTCTTTTAATTTTATTGAAAATAATTTGAGTATCACCCCTAATAGTTTTTAATTTTCAGATTCATCCATCTCATATTATGACTTTGAGGATGATGTGGAAAATGATTCACCTATTGAGGAACTCCTAGAGCTCCCTAAATACACTGAATATCTACTGTAGGATCCCCATCATGAAGAGATCCAAGTTTCTAATCTTGAGGAAAACAGATAGGAGGATGAATCCCCCATGAAGCCAGCACATGAAGACAAGATGGTTGCACAAGTAGCAACAAATGAGGAGGAGGCTCCCTACTTCATCCTACCCTCACCATGCAAGCTGTACCAAATTGTGAAGGGGGAGGATCTGGTATACTCTGTCTATGGAGTCCTCCTCAACAAGAACAAAGAAATTCAAGCTAGGAAGAGCCACATGTGCTGGTTCAAATCAAAGAAGCTTCATCCACCAACAGATTATGGATAAAAGCTGGTACTGCCCTCTGGAGGCAGTAAAAGATTCTAGGGACCACTTGGGGGATCATACCAAGATTTATCTTTACATGCTTTCTAGTAATTCAAATTTCAAATTCAGTATTATGAAATAGTCTAGAATGTGTCCCCCCCTCTCTTTTCATTTTGAGCTTAAATGAAATGATATTTGTGATTAATTGAGTAATTTTTCTTTTGCAGGATCATGAAGGTAGAAGGAAGACCCAAGAATTAGGGGAAGAGGACCAAATATTTATTTCAAAAGGGAGTTCATTTTTTATGATTACCATTTAAAATCCTATCATTTTTTTGGTCCAAAACATTTTTTGAGCTTTAATGAATATTCTTATCACTATTCACACATCAATTGATTTTGAAAGAGTTGAAATGATTTTTTGGATTTTAAATGATTGTTGATATGAATTCTTTTTCCTTGAAATGGATTTTCAAGAATTTTTAAGAGTTAGACTGAATTTTGAAATCTATTCCCATGAAACACTGAATCAAAATATTTTTCCAATCATGTGAGGTATTCTAAACCACTTTTACATATTCTTCCTAATACCCACACTTTCTTGAGGGAAAATCGAATTTTGTGTGAGAACCAGAATTTGTGGACAATTATCTTTTGAAGGTTTGGATTTCATGGAATGTATTTAAAATTAGTGAGGCATATCTTTGGCCAGAAACATTTTATCTTGTGACCCACCTTTACATTTATCCATCGTAAGCCTGTAGATGCCATGAATTTCCTTATAGGTTTAAGCCACATTACAAGCCAATTTCTCTTTACCTACCCGCACTTTTAGTATTTTTTCATGGTTATTTCAAGTTTGAGTGTGGGGGAAGGGCCTTTCATGTGTGTTAATTGGGATGTGTATCATTTATGGTTGGTGCGAGGTGTGTTTCAATACTTTGGGCAATGGACAATAAGTGAATTAGGAATGTTTCGTTACTTCATTGTGATTTATATGTTTCATCCATTTCTCCTTCAAAAAAAAGGAAAAAAATGGAGATGAGTTTGAATTCCTCATTGTACATTTTTTATGACTCATGTACCTCACAAAAATAAAGGGCATGAATTTTCATTCTTTCATTGTATTCAATTTTCATCTTATCCTCCATGAAAAAAGAAAAAGAAAATAAAGTTGCGCCTTTCTGGAGCTTTGAAAAAAAGGGAGAACTTAGATGATATCATTCATTATAATAACTTCTTGGCTCATGTCCCATATCATTAAAAGGGGGGTGGTGTTGTGTATCACATTTTCATGTGGGATTGAGTGAGGAATTTCTTGTGTTTTCACTTCAATTAATCATGCATTGTACTTTAAAGTCCAACCTCCTCTTTTTAGCCTAGAACATTTTTCAATCATTTTCCCACCAACCCTAAGCCATAGAATCATTTGAACCTTTAATTAAAGCCCTAATGATTAAATTAATTTTCATGATTCACGCTGTGTAGAAATGATAACTTTCACAAACTTATGGCGATACATGCGATTTTCAAGTATGAGTATAAATCTAGATTCAATTTCTCTTGAGTAAAGAGTGACATAAAATTCAATGTGAGGTAGGTTGTGATTGGGCCATGGATTTCTTTATGATGTTGAACAAATTTTAGAGATTGAGATGAAAATGATAGAGAATTATTATTCATTTATGAGACATGATAGAATTCTATTTTGGATAAGATCATTGATATTTTCTCATTTTTTATTGTTGTGTGGAAATTGATTTGGATGAATGATGATTGGCTAGGAGTGCAATATTTAAGTGTGGGGGAGTGATGAAGCTTACGTTTTCCAATATTTAATACTGTAAATAAATGTTTATAATCCCACTATAGTGTTATTTAATGGTTAATTGTCACGTTTTTAGTTTTTAGTGTTATTTTAATCCAAAATGTCAAAAATGACTAATTCTAGATTTTTGGCATATTTTTACGTCAAGGGTATTTTGGTCATTTCCTGAAAAATATAATTCTAATTTTTCAAATAATTTTTTTTAGAATCATTATTTTATTTCCTTCACTTTTTTCTTCTGGACCAGGAGCTGATTTGGCCATCTATAGGGTCTAAAAATTCATTGAAGTTGGACATTTTTTCGGGCGGACTGCGTGGTCCCCACAATGGTAACAGAATCACAACTCGGCCCACACAACTTCAAATGCATTGATTATACTTTTTTATGAACTAGTACATCTAGTAACAACTCTAAAAAAAATATGGGGGAGTTTTAAAGTCATTAACGCGTCCATCAAAAGACACACCTTTAAAGGAACAATCCTAGAAGCTTCACTCAGAAACACAAACCAAGATTGAAAAACTCATAACTCCTGCATATAGTTTCAAAATTAGCTGAAATTTCTAGAAGATAAGGAAAAGAGATTTATGAACAACATTCATGAATGGTGGAACGCGTGAAGAGGTCATTAATGGGGTCTCAAACGCGTCGACATTTGGGAGACGAATTCTGCCTATAAAAGGAGGCCCTCACCTCCTTCCCAAATCATCCCATTCTCCATCCATTACTTCAAGGAACCAAGGAGGAGATCTCCACTGAGGTAGTACAGACAAAAATCTTCCCCATTTCATTTCATTTCTTTTTTTTGTTTTAGTTTTCAGTTATAATTTAGATTTCAAATAAAATTCATGCATTATTTTGGTGTCCACCGATCCACCCTATTTTCTTCTTCATCTTTTATCCTTCTTTTCTTCTTTTGTTCTTCTCATATTATCCACCGTGACCTATTACCCTCAAATATGAGGGGTTAACCTGAGACTTGGCCTAGGGGAGGTATGTGGAAATTTCATTTATTATGTGCTTAAATTCCAATTTTTATTAAGTTTGTGATGACCAAGAGTGATGTGCACGGGTGTGGCGATCGTCCACCACGACACTGATCTCAAACTCATTTCTATTCTTTTATTAAATATTTTACCTCCCTTATACTAGATACAAGATCTTCATATGATGGAGCCATGTTTTGGAAGATTACACACTCTCGATCGATGTGTGCCATCAACCATGATTATAGGAGGAGGTGAAGTTAAGATTGCGAAATGCATTCAAGATTTCACACCAATAAATAAAAGAATAGAAATTCATGAATGAGATCTCATAATTTAATTATCAATATTAATTTAAATAGCAACAAGGAGAATGATGAAACCCACAAACCAACCCATGAAGGCCAAGTTCTTTCTCAATTAATTTCATTTTGTCCTTGCATGTTAGTTTTATCTATTATTTTATTGTTTTCCATTACTAGATAATATAAAAACACCAAAAATAAATAGTTTAGTTAAATTAGATTAAGTAAGTAAACTATTGAGAAAGCTCCTCAAGAGAACGACCTAGGTCAGCCCTTGGGCTACACATAGTTATAAAAATTTTTGAGAGCGCACGCAACATTGCTTTGTCACAGTCCACATACTGCCTATCTCCATTCACATATTCAAAAATCACCACCTCATTTACACAAAAAACAAGCCATATCACATACCTTTGGGCTCTCGAGAACCACAAGCCTTCCCATGAACAACGAACCTCACCACTAACCATTCTCATCCCGCGATTTCCGGTTAGCATAGCGCCACTATGTGGAATCTTCCATTTGCTGATTTTCATTGTCATTCCACGTACCTCTTTATGCGGTCCTCAAACTTTCATTAATGGTTTGCGATCCGTTCTATGTATATTTCTTTTCATAAAACATTCCTTTTCCAAAAAGATAAACTCTTAATTTTGACGCCAAAATTTTTGGAAAACTCTGGAAAACTGCACCACCTTAACAATATGATTTGGAATGTACTTTGAGATCACTTGTATCAAAAAATCATTGATCAACCCAACATGGAATGATAAAAAAATAAAAAAATAATCCATTTCCATCAAATAATAGCCTTTTTTTCAACAATCACCCTCTTTGGGTTTGTTGGCAATCCACATATATATATATATTCAATGAAGCACCATCCAAAACCTAATAAATGAGAAACAACTCAGCCAACTCTTTAATTCTATGTGAGAAATGATCAGTTTAGAAAAAATAGGGGAATATTGAATTGGGTTCTCTTGATACCAAACACTGAATTGTTTTCTCTATTCTCATTATCTCCAAACTTCAGTGTCCAAACATTCCCCCCTTTATAACTCCTCATTATCCCCCATTGTAACATTTTTAAAATCCTCTATTCTCCAACATCCTTCCACTAGAAAAACATTTCATACTTTATAATCCTTGTTTGAACCATAAAACATTGAATTTTCTATTCTCCTATATTGTAAATAAACCCAAAGAATCAAATTTTTTCTTTAGAGATCAAAGTACACCCCCTGGATCATATCTCCCCCATAAACCAACAATTATTTAGTAAAGAGATTAACACTATTAGCATAACTAGGGAGAGTGGGATACTCATGAACTCCTTATAAACTTGGAGGTGGTTGAACACTGAGGTTTAACTAATGCGTCTTAAAAAAATGTGGTGATAATGGATTGGTCAGAATGTCAGCCGCTTGATCATCAGTTCCATCATGATCCACTTTAATCAGGCCTTTTTAAAAAATTTCCTTGATGAAGTGATATCTAATTTCAATGTGTTTTGTATGGGAGTGATAAACAAGATTCTTTATAAGATCAATTGTGATCTAGTGATCATAGTGAATCAATATCAGCTGTTTCACCTCATCACCAATATCATTTAGCTATTGTTTCATCCAGAGTAGCTGAGTGCAAGAATTTTTAGAGGAGATACACTCACCTTCATTAGTACCGAGAGAAGTACTTTCCTTTTTCTTACTCAAACATCCCACACATTTATTTCTAATAAAGAATGATCCACCACTTGTGGACTTCCTATCCACCACGTCTCCTACCTAATCGACATAATAAAATGATAATAGTTCATTATCTCTTCCTACAACAAAGTATAATCCATAACATTGAGTTCCTTTAATGTACCTCATGATCCTTTTAACTGCTTCCATATGCCCTTACTTTGGGTTAAACTGAAATAGGGATGCTAATCATGTTATAAAGACAATATCTGGACGTGTTTCAGTTATGTATAGTAATATTCAAATGATTCTCCTATACATAGAGGGATCTACAGATGTTCCATCCTCATGATTTCTAAGTTTAGTTACAACCACTATCAGGGTCGAAATTAGTTTGGAGTTATGCATATTGAATTTATTCAGAAACAATCTTGCACAATTTTCATGATAAATAAAAGTGTAGTCTTTCCTATGAATCACTTTCATCCCTATGAAATATGTGAGTTCACTAAACATAGACATTTCAAATTCTGATTTCATGTGATTGTGGAATTCATCCATTTATCCCTACTTGTTTCCACCAAATATAATATCACTATGTACACTAGTATTGCGAACTAATGTTTCTGATAATTCTTCACAGAGAGATTTTGATCCACTCCTCTTTTAAATTTGTGCTTCCTTAGATAACAATATAGTATGGAATACCATGCTTATGGTGCCTGATTCAATCTATAGAGTGCCTTCTTAAATTTATAGACCTTTATTTCGTCATTTCCAAGTAGAAGAAGCACCGATTTTTCCTTGTAGATTTATTATTCAAGAACACCATTTAAGAAAGCTATTTTGACCTCCATTTGATAAAATTTTTATCCTATTTTAATTTCCATGGAAAAAGTCTGTTTGAATCCAATCTAGCCAACATTGTGAATATTTCTTCAACATAAACCCCTTAAATCTATGAATATCCTTTACACACCAAGTGCACTTTATTTTTAATCACATTTCCATGCTCATAAAATTTATTTTAAAAAATCCACTTCATACCAATCACATTGTGGTTAGCTGGTCACTTAACCAAATCCCATGTTTGGTTCATATAGATATGATCCAACTCTTCATTCATGGCCTTAACCCATGATTCATCATTTGTATATTCTTCAAATGAGGATGGTTCCACAACTGATTGGAATGAATATTTTTCATTATTACTTATTCTACTTATCTATGTCGGAACTATCCAATCACCATTGATGTTGGATTTATCAATTTCTACTCTTTTATTTCTCCTATGAGGTTCAGAAGAATTTTTTTCTACCATGGTTTCCTCTTATGATTCTTCTTCTGAGTCAATATCATGATGTGAATCCTCTTTTTTTTTCTCATTCCTTAATCTAATTTTGTATTTGGATATGTTCCATGTCCAAATTCTTCCTCATATTCTATCACATTAGCATAATATTTTTTTAAGGCATTTGTGGTTTTGTCTTCAATGATATATACACCATGGATTTCCATAATTTTTCCAAGATGTTTATTGAAAAATTTGTAGGATTTTTTATTCATTGAATATATAAGGAATATTATTTCATATGTAACATAACCATACTTGTCTTGATTTACTTATTTATTTTAGACAAATAATTTAATTATGAAAAAATACTTCAAAGTGGGATTCCTTCCATGACATAAATCACAGGGTGTCTTGTTTTCCCCCATATAAATCCATGTTTTGTTTTGAATATAAACTGTATCTTAAAAAACCTCTTTTCAGTAATGGTGAGAAATACGACTCTAAATAAACATAGTTATGAACATATTATTCACATGTCGATTCCAATGATAAAAAAATCCATTTTTCCATGGAGTTCTCACAACATCCACTCCATGTTTTATTCCCTATTTTTTCAGGTAAGTTTCAAATTCAATGGAAGTGTTTTCCCCTCCATTTTCAGACCATAGATCATTTATTGTCCATTCGATATCATTATCAGCTAGTCAGTGATAAGTTTTCATACAATCAAGCACTTGTCATTTCCTATGTATAACCATCACAAAATAAATTATACTATAATCATCAATGAATAGGATGAAGTACCTTTCTCCTTATGTTCCAAAAACATTTATCAGACCACATACATTTGTATAAATGATATCAAAAAGATTTAATGGTCTTTTCTTCTTTGGATGATATTAGCTACACACCAACATTCATTATTTTAAATAATCACAACTATTATCCCATTCACGTTTCATAATTGGGGATATCCATAACAATATTCAGTTTATATATCTTTTCCATATCATGTTGATTGATGTGACTTAACCTCTGGTTCTATAAGTTGTTCTCTTCCTCAAACAGAATGTAACAAATGGTCTCTTTACTATCAACCAAATATAAGTTTCCATATATTATGAATCCTTTAATGAGGTAATTCCTTATTATTCCTTTTATAGTGCACCCATTTTGATTTAATGTCACTATAAGTCTTCAGTCACAAAGTTGAATCATACTCCAGATATTATGACACAATATATCCATATAAAGAACTTTGGTCTTCTTCAACTCGCCATTTTCTAGTTCAGCACTTCCACTAACTTAGATATTGAAATCACCATCACTACTGATTCTTATGGTTCCAAATACCTTTTTCTCGTCATTTTTTTAGTAGGTATTCATTTCTCCTCATATGAGATAGGCATCCATTATCAAGAATAAATTTTCTCTTATTCTTGCTAGATTTGAGAGCTACTTCAGGAAGGTTGTATTTTTCAATTTTTAACTTTTCCTTAAATTAAATATTAGTTCGAGTGAAGGATAAAAATGGATTTTCAAATATATTTTCCATCTGAATAGGATCATCATACACAAAATCTTATTCTAGGGGAGAGAACCAGATTGTAATAAGAAGACCATCTGGTTTGTGAGTATTGACTTGTCTATGAGATTTGTATGAATTGTTCCTGCCATTCCTCTGCCTACATTCAACAGCTTTAAGGGCACAATTAGAATAATGAAAAAAATTTCCATATAAACTATTTATTCTACATGAATTAATATATGAATTCATTCTTCTTTGATGACTTTGTAGCTCTTCCCCATTTAAATATCTCCTTACCTCTTCACAGTATGACATGATATGGACAAGATTGCAACAAAATTGACATTTCAAAAGTGGAAATGTCTTCTCACTTATAATCCTCCTTATTCAAACTTCCTTAGGAGGATATTTTGACTACCTATAATCTCCAGAAACTCAAATATTGTTTTCAGTCCCCCTTTTAGTCTGATTTGATACTTTCTTTGTATGGAATCCATGTGTATTTTCATTTTGTCCAACTTTTATATTGCCTTTATTTTATAAAATTTTACTTTTAGTATTATATGTTTCAACATGACAAACAATTCCAATGTTTCTATTTCATGTGGGTCTTTGATCATTTAGAACCTTTTCAACTCCATCATAACCACGCTTAGCTCTCTCTAGCCACTTATCATCTAATAATTTTCCAAAGTAATTTTTTTTTCTTATGAACTTAATTAACTTTAAAGTTTAATCCAAATAGTAAAACCTTATTATTCAAGTCACTCAATAGTTTTGTATTTCTCCTTCAGTCTAGATGTTAGGTCATTAATGACCTTTTACTATTCTTCAATTATGAGCTTCATTCCAACTATATCTTCTATGTTCTAAAACATTTTTGAATGTTCATTTTATACTTCCTCAATTCAATAAATTTCATTATCCACTATATCAACATATTCTTATGACTCTTCCACAACTGCTCTCTACTTTTTTCATATCTTACATTGAGTCTCAAGCTTACCATATACGTCCTTAAGCTGAAAATTAAGATCGATACCAGTAGTCAAATGATTATCTCTAGTTTTATCCTCTGATGGTTTTGACTTTTCAACAGTATCCATCATTGATGCTTGTGTTCCAAATTTAAATTTTAGTTCTTCTTTCTCATAGAACTCACTATCATCATCTTATTCTTTATATAAAAATCTCTTTCTCTATAATTTTTTCCTAACTTGAAGTATCCTTTTTTGAAAAACCATTTCTTAGGCTTCTAAACATTTCTATTTTTACTTTCTTGATAACCTATCTTTATTGAATAAAGAGAGGCAATGTGACCAAATCTTCCACACCAAAAACAAGCTAGAGGTAACTTTCCTTCCAATTTCCCTTTTCCCTTCTCAAATTTCTTTGAAATGAGAGAGTATGTAATTTTCCTCATTATCTTTATCAACACTATCTCTTAAAAATTCTAGTTTTTCCCTGTATGTGAATTCCATTTCCTTTATTACTTGAGTCATTGCATCTTCTAGTTTAACTCTGATCTCATATGCCACCAGGATTCTCAGTAGATCATCTATAGAAAGTTTAGAAAAATACCTTTCCTCAAGTGATAACATATTTTCATTATAAAAAGGTAGAATTATTCTCAATATTTTCATTACAATATAAATTTCTTCGATTTATTCACCACGTCCTTGTATTTATCTAACAACTTTATTAATTTGATTAAAAAAGTCATTTTCATTTTCATTAGGATGTATTTTCAGATCCTCAAACCTATTGTGAGAAAGCATGGAGTTTTTCCTCCTTCAGTTTGTTTTCACATTCATATATATTACCCATTTTTTCTTGCATATACTTTACTGAAGAACTCATCACATTTAGATATATTTGATTAGAAAGAGATACAGGGAGAGAATTTTGTGCTATAGTATATACATCTACCATTTTTCTATCTGGATAAGCTATAGATAGAACTGTTGGATCTATGACCAGTATTCCTTGTGAATCAGAAAAAAGGACTTCCATTATAAGAGATCTTAGATTAGATCTCATCATGTTCTTCCAAATCTAAAAGTATCCTCTATCAACAAGGAGGACTCCCCTGACATTTACCAAATTCTATATGATAGAAAAGAAGAAAAGATTCAACACCAGCAAACTTTAACCTATGATACCACTTTAAGGACCCCAAAACACCCTGATAAATGAGGGGTGAATTAGGGTGTCGACCTTTTATTTCAAAGTTACATATCTTGTTTCCATATTAGTTGGAACTTGTTAAATCCATCTGTTGGTAATGTGCCGTAATTTAAACATTCCCACACTGAAGGACCACACATCAATTTTACTTGGTTCAACACTAAGGGATAGACCAAGGAACATATGTCGATAAGATTTTTGTCATACTGAAGTATGATAATATTCACTAGTTTTGGATTAAAAATGTTTAGAACAATCACTCTTCTCCTAATGCACTACCTTTACAAGGTTTTAGCGATATCAAACTCCGTCCCTTGGATCACTTCCATCGACTCCCCCTTTCTCACTAAATTGGGAAGAATATAGACTGAATATATTGACTTGAAGGTCTCTTAAATGGGCTGGAATTAAATAATGCATCCCCAACTTTAGATAGATGATCTGTTGAAGTCCCATTTTCACATATAGATATAATTCAATTTTCTGTGCACTGTTAGTTCACAAACCATTCCAATATGAATTGGACATATTACTCTGCGAACTGCAGTGGACTGCATACCAAATCTATGAATCATCGTCTAAAATCGCATCCACATACTACTTCTTCAAACCATATTTTTATATTACTTCTTCTCCATGGACCTAATCCTCTTCTATGGACTATATTTCGTGAACCGTATTTCACAAACCGTCGTTTGTGAATCATATTACACGAATCATCATCAGTGAACCTTACTTCATGAACCATAATTTATTAAAAAATTGTTATCCTTAGTAGGATACAGTTCCCCAAAAAACCCATTATGTGTACAGTCTCTCCATACCACTTTATTCTTTTGCCGAATATTCCTCATGAACCTCTTCTTCTTCATGGGGTTTTCTTCTCGTGAACCACTCTGGACATCAAAAAATTCCACCTGGATTTATAATAAAAAAGTATATCTATAATGAATGGATTAATGATCCTTATATATGAAAATAGATTTGAAAAATATTCTAATAAGAGATTTCCCAAATCTTCGATGCGTTATGACCTTCTCTGCGTACCGTGCATGTCCCGTGAATCGCAATCGTCTCACGAACCATTTCCCTACACATTATGTGTACCACTTCTCTCCCCTTGTGACTTAACAAATAACCACCTTATTTCCACAAAAAATAATCCATACCAGATATTATTGGCCTCCTGTGAACCACATGACTTCAAACAAACTGCGAGCCTCACCGCAAACCATTCTTATCCTGCTGTTCGTGATCCGCAAAGCACCACTACGAATAATATTCCATTTACTGATTTTCATCACCATTCTATGTACCTCCTTATGCTTTCTGTAAACTATCATTAGATATCCACGAACTTGGAAATGTGTATTGACAACCAAACTTCAAGATATACTCCATTTCTAGAAAAGAACATCCTTGGTTCCAATAGGAATATATGTCATTTATGTGTTATTAATTTAATGTTATTGTTTTCCCATTTATGTGTTCAATAGTTAAAAATTACTGATACCTAATTTTTCTAATTATTTGTGTCAATGGTTAGAAAAAATAGAAACCGGATAAAAAATCAATGCGAGGGATAGTGTACTGACTTCCCAAATGAGATGCCTGACATAATAGGAGGTCAAGTAAGACTTATTTTTATTACTATAAACTATCTATCAAAAACCACAATTAACAACTGGAACATAGTTGAATGTCCAAATACATAAAATAATAAGAGGGTGGAGTTTCAAGGAAGTTCATCTGATAATGGTGATAAAGTAAAAAAATTTATTCCCTTAATGTAAAAAATTTGTAAAGTGGATCCAAGGGAAAGGATACAAAGGAAATTACAAGTGTTTTAAGTGTGAAAAAAGGGTATAAAGAAGCTAGTTTCCATAAAAGAATAAAGAGTATGATATAAGGGAATAAATTACATCATACTTCACCCTTTATTGTTAAATTTATTATATGTGGAGAATATGGTAATTATCCAAGTCAATTACCAAATACAAGGGATAAATCCTAGACAAAGGAAGGACCTATGCATTGGAAATCATTAAAGTGTCCGAATTGAAGAATTTATATATTAGTATTTGATAATTTTTTTAGATATTGTATATCAATGAAATCATAGATATAATAATCTTGAAACATATATGGATTTTTCTATTGTAGTTTTTCAATATGGATTTGAAACATATTTTGAATTGTACTAATATCCTATAAAAGGGATTTACTGATAAGGTGATATTTTGGAATACACATGATTGAGGTACTAATTACTCTTGATACGTGTTTGATGTTTGGATAAACCAAAAGAGTCTTGATATGATATGTACAAGTCTAATATTATGTTTAAAATCCTTGATACCAATTTTAGATATTAATGTGATGGAAATTATTCATGATTAAGGATATATTTGGAAACATATTAGAGGATAAAATATTTTTGTAATTTTAGTTTATTAATGATATTTCAGTATATTTTTTATTGGGTTAAGGTATATATACCCAATAGGTTTAATATAAAGGAATATTTGAGAATAATTGTAATATGTTTTGGGAGGTGTAATTTTAAGGGTATTAGAAAACCTTTGAGGTTGAAATATTTTTTAATTATGTGGGTATTACTGTTATTTGGGATATATGAGTGTTTAATAAAGGAAAGATACTGGTACAAACATTGGGATTTTTTTTGTTAAATTTTGGAGATTAATGTATTATAATTTATTAATTTTTAGTACTATTATATTTAATGCTAACCATTTTGGATTTATTAAATACAAGAGGAATAACCTTTAATTATTTGTTGGATTATATGATCACTTATAAGCTTATTTTAGTGCTTCAGGCCTAAAAAAATTCATCTTCAGTACTCATTGTTTGGAGAAAAAGATAATATTATTGTGAAAATTGATTAAAGGATGAAATTATACCTTCTAATAAAGTATATTTCTATATTTATATAGTAAAATAATTCCTTTACATCAGGAAAATATTTATGAAATAAATTGTTTTCCATAGTATGAATTGATGGTCTTTTCACCCATCCCAGATTTATGTTTTTGTGGTTGTTGACTTTCTACTAACCATGCTATCTTTTACTCTCTATTATTTCTTGGATTTTATTTGTTTTTATTCTATGTATATAATTTCATTTCCCACTAATTTTCTCCTAAATGGGAACCTTGTCATGTGATGACCTTTGTACTTCCCTTTCTTTCTCTTCAAGTATATATTTTATTAACCATTTTTACAATTTGGGTTTTCAATAAAGATATTTTCAAGTATCAAAAAACCTCTTACCAAGATCAAGTTCAAATTGAGAGGATGTAAGTTATTAAAGGGGGGAATAATGTAATACTATGAGTTTTTAAAAGAGAAAATTTGTTTGATAGCATGTGTGATACACATCACGAAACCCAAACAAATGATGATAATTTAAATATTAATTTTATAATCTTCCCATTATATTTTTGGGTGTAAATATGATTTAATAATTTATGAAATATATATATTTCCTACTCAACATAATTTTATTGATAAAGTCTTAGTAAATAATCACTTAATTTTTTGTAATGTTCTAAAAATACATTTTCTACAAAAATGATTTTTATTTCTTTTTTGAAAACATATTATAATTATTTTCTAGAACATTTAGAATGTTTATTTGATAAAATGAACTTAATTTTTTATACAAGGATATACAAATTACATTTGGGTGAAATTTTGGTATTTTTAGGGAAATATTTATTTTTCAATGAATACTGAAAAATACCCATTTTGTTTATAAAAATGTAATTTCTTTCGATAAATTAAGTAATTTAAAAATCTCATTATTAACTTAGTATGATTTAAAATTAACACAATAATTATTGAGTTATATTAAATCCAGTTAAATACATTAAATTATATTTATACTGGATTTTAGAATATGTTTATTTTTTGGCTTGAAAACATATTTTTTTTCTTCTGAAAACTATTTTAAAATGAGAAATGTTTCTCAATTTTAATTAATTGAATATAAAACATAATTGGGAGTGATTGAAATTAAATGTATATATTAAATATTTATAATTATTAATTTAGATTCTTATAATTAATATTAATAGTTTTAGAGTTAATGTAAAAAGTTCATCTCTTTAAAAAATGCATTTTTTCAGAAAACAACTTTTTGTCGGGCTTGTATTTTTATTTTAAATTAAATTATCCCTATTATTTGAAAATAATTTTTTAAAATAAATTCCATATTTATAATAATCATAATTAATATTTTTTATTGACGTTAAATGATTTTTTTAAAAATATGAATATTAATCATAAGAAATATTTATCACTCTAGTAAATGTGAAATAGGATAATTATGAGTAAAAATAATAAAAATAAAGAATTTTAAAAAATAAAAATGGGTAACCCTAAAAGTATGAATATGTAAATTTAATTTTCAATAAAATAATTACGATATTTATTTCTTATTTTTTTACTTTATAAATGATTAAGTAATGAGTTGGACAAAAAATAGTTTTTAATTTGACAAAACTCAAATTGTTTTTTATGTAATATGAAATTTCAATTAAGTCATTACTTTTTATGAATTAATTAATTTAAAAAATAAATTATATTTTAATGAAATAAAACTATTATGTAATTTTAATTAATTATAAATGAGATTATAAATTTTTTGAAGTCAAATGTAATTGTTATAAGGGTAATAAAACTGTTATAGTCAAAAACCATAATTTCTAAAAAAATGTCAATTTTTTGTGTTTTAAAATTAAAAATTCACATATTTTGAGAATTATTTTTATAAAATAAATATTTTTTTGGAATAATCATTTCAAAAGTTTCTGATGGTGAATGTTTCCTAATTTTATGAGATAATCAGATTTTTATATAAAAATAAAAAACGATATAAACATATGTTGTGTATTATTAAATCATAATGAAACTAAATTTATGTAATAAATTGTAAAAAGGGGTATACATGATGAAATATTTGTTCACCCTTTAAAATAATGTGATTTTCATATGATATAATGAAGTTTATAATTCCTCTATGAATACTTTAAAACCTGTATAATATTTTATGGTTTTAAAGTCATTTATTTATAAACATGAATTATATACACATCACCAAGGATAATATTTTAATTAATTAGGTTAATGGACTTATAAATAAATGAAAAAAACTACCCTTAGGTAAAAAACATCGTAAAAACCATGGTAAGTTTTTTGGTTTTGATTACTATATTATATGAAGTCCAAATACTATGTTTAGAAAATAATAAACAACTCCCCTCTATTTTCCTATATAAATCCTCCCAAGATAAAATTAATATTGAATAAAAGAACATATATCACATAATTAATCTTATATCCACTCTATATTTTCCTCCCAAGGTTCCCCTAAGCTCATAAAGAGCTCTTACCAAGATTTTGGAACCACCTTCTCAAGGTAAGGGACCTTTCTCTCTTCGTTTCAATTCATGCACCTTCTTTGTATTTAAAATTTTGAATGTAAATTGGTTATTTTTTAATAAATTTATAAATATACCTCTAATTTACAATTTATTTCCTTACAATTATATACGGTTTATCCCCTCTCATTATAACATTTACCAAAGTCGTTACTATACTGAAATTTAGTAAGGGATCCTCTGTTTCTACTCTTTAATCAAGAACCTTATTTATGTAGTGCATTTTTATTTCTAATTAATAATTTTGGGATATGGTTTTTCCATATCCCTATTAATTTAATTTTTATATAAAAATTATTATAGTCCCCTTTTACTCTCATTAATCAATTTTAGGAATATTTATGTACTTTTGTTTTGCTATTAAAATTATCGATGGATTTTTTCACACTATATTTTTATTCAAACACCCTCTTTTATATATGACTATTAATTTAAAAATTTTCATGATGATTTATGTTATTAAATATACCTCATAATATCCTTTTGACTTAAAAGTGATGGGATACCCCGTTCTCTCTCGTTAAACCATTTTATGAAACTTCATGTATTGTCATGACACTGTGGAAATGCCACTATGATTTTCTATGACCAACATTTGTGAGGTGTATACTCACATATATTTCCACTCAATGGTATTAACCTAGTTGTAACTATAATTAATTTATTACATTATTCCTTGAATACAAACCACAATCCATAATCATGGGATTAAATGTGATGAAATTTTTTCTCATGTTATATGATCTATGTAGCACACTTATGTATGTACATGATATGAAAGATATGGGTGTGCCTAGGATAATATAGCACTATAATGCATTGGGTAATGTTTTAGTCTCATGAGACATCATTTATGGTATTAGGGAGTGAAATTAATTCATTATGGGATGTTTTCCACCATGTTAGGATTTCCTAGAAATTATCCTTGACCTATGTTTATGATGCCATTTTTAAAGTTATTAACACTTTCCTATTTTTTATTTATGATATAATTCTATATCATGTCTATTTGTTTATTTTTATTTTTATAACCCATTTATGTCAAATTTAAATTCCTATTGTATGATATTTAATACTTTTTTCACATTATTATTTTTTATTCCCTTACTAGGATTTACAGATCACCCCATTCTTATGAATGTCCCTAGTTTATTCCATGAAGTTTTAAGAATGATGAATCATTATGATCCTGTTAATGAAGTTTTCAATAATTACGATGTAACCCTATTTTAAGATTCTATGTAATGAAACTAATTACTCAAATACACTAGTCTTCTCAATATTATAGGTTGTATTACATGTATTCTTATGTAATAAATCATGAATTAATGTGTAATAAAGACTACAGTGGTCATACTCCCTTAGACATAATATTATATTTCCAACCACATTATAGTAATGGATAGACTGTGTTTCATGGGTGAAATAAATAAATATTCCACTTCCTTAAATTCCATTAAAAAAACATTGGTTTCTTTTTATTAGAAATCTTGAGTCTTTATCATAAGTGTTGAATTCGAAATTTCATTGTAGAGGATTTAGATATCAATTCTATTTTAATTAGATAAAAAAAAGATGAATTTATATTTGAATATTCCACCTTAACATGTTCAGCTTGTGACTCTATCTCCTCCTAAAAATACACTAGAAATTATTCTTTAATTAACCCCTTCATCAAAAGTTTAATGTGTTTAAAGAAATGTATTTTTTATTCTACCAATGTATCTACTTTTAATAATCACTCTCAATGTAAATCCATAGTTTTGATGATTCTATAGATCTAATGTTGTGAGAGTAAGTACTCAGTTAATATTCAATAAAATTAAATGGAATGGGTATTGATAATAGAATATCTCACAAAATTTCACATGATTTTATATGTTTTTAATTTTTATTTCTTCATGGAGGTATATTTTTAGAGATAGATATTAGTATCCAATATACTCCAATCTCTCTTCAAATTTTCCCACCTAGGGAGTGTATCCTTACAAATATATAGATATGTTTATTGGTTATTTTTATTCATCTTTGAGGATAAAGGAGTAATATTTATATGTTTTTGTTGATCTTAAAATGACCAACTCTATGGAACAAACCCATATACATGCCTGATCTATGATCAATAGAACAATATGTAATATTAATAATATAAACATTTATTAGGATACCTGAATAAAAGTAAACTCCATATTTTTATCTTTGATGGAGTATTATTGATTAAAGTATCCTAGTTATTTCCAATATAGTATGACCTCCAAATGTAGTATGTCAACCACTTAAATACTTGTTCATAATGAAGGGAACCATAATTTAAAAATTCATGCTTTCATATTCAACTCAAAAATAAATATAATTTTTTTCTAGAGAGATATTTTGTTATAGATTATAGGAATTAAATATATCCATCATAAGGGTTCCCACCCATTATATTGGTTCTCTTCATTTATTAAAGGTTTTTGATGGTTAGCATACAATTATTGATAGCGATATACATTACAAAAACATATTACCATTATATTCCGATAATTGTTCAATGTATCGATGATTTTATCATGAATGTGTATCCATGAATGAATCAACAGGTTGAATCATAACCAAAGGAAACCTTTTTAATGATGTGGAAATGGATATGCACTTGATATCGTACATTCATTTTATATTATAGACTATAATTAATACCCTTTATATTCTATGATAGAAGAATTTTTATTCCTATATCATTGGATACAACAGATAATATATTTTAGAATCTGATCTATCCATTTTTATTATATTCTAACACAGTTCATAGATTTCCTTCTATATTATCAAAATAGTGTTAATATATGATATACTAATCTTCAATATATCCTTCATTTGGTTGGTATTCATATGTGATCTCTACTAGATATGGAAAGTAATGTAATAAAATTATGTTTTTGATGATATCATTATTTTCCTCCTTGGGTTCTTCAACATGAATAGTTTTTGGGGGTTATTTATTTATCTACTGGTTCATGTTATTTCTACACCATATGATTCTTGATGTATTCTTGAAAGTATGTAAATATATTTAAGATATGTTTCCCCATATCGCATTACTAAGATCCTCTAATTGGGAATTCCTTGAATCAAACTCAAAATCTAGAATCACTGAGTAATTAATTCATGCATGAAATATTTCTTATTGAAAACATATCATTGAAATATTTGAAAAATTTAAATCAAACAAAATTTAATATAAATTAAATAAGTATTTATAGAGGAATTGGAGTAATTAATGATCATCTTGGATCCCTAATAATAGAGCCAATGATTGAATCCATGTCATATGACCTAATCAAAGAAAAATTTATAGATCTCTTAGTAACACATCAGTGGAATAGGGTTATCTCCTAAGGAGAATTTACCCAAAAAAATATTCATCCTCTTAAATTATTTATGATTTTTAAGCTTTATATTTTATTGAAAAATATAAAATGTGTGGGTAGGTTGTGTATGAATATTCCTGAAGTGAAAATAAACAATAAATTTTAACATAGAAAGGTTTGACTAATAGGTTATGTTACATTTGTTCCTTCATAATCCATTTAATTTGTTGACACCCATTTGATAATGTAATCTAAATAATTCATGAATTACAATCATCTACATAACCTATTAAATCAAGTGAATATTTTATGATATCCTAGGAATAATGATCCTCACCAACTCATCATTAGAGAATGATATGCATGCAATAGTCATGGCATGAAGCCAAAAACCTCCCAATACATCATAAATTGTTCATGGATAAACCCTATATATTCCATTATATAAGATTTAGACCTAGGAAAAGGTGGGATAATTTATTTGGTAGGGAATATAATAGAAAGTTTTGAATGTTATTTGAGGTGGATGATTTACAGACCAAACCACAAGTATATGAACAAAATCATTGTATGGATATTTCCTTATTTAAAATTTTAGTAAATGGAATGTTTACCAGGTGTATGATGAGGATAGAGTTCATTCCAAGGGTTCAGAACATGAAAAAAGGGAAAATGGATATCCAGTACATGATGCATGGTTAGAGTAAATAGTGCTCCCAAACCATGCTAGCTAGGAGGAGGGGTGCATGGTTAGATTGAACCATGTGAGTGGGAAGGCCAAAATGGAGTGTCTTTGGGTGTGGATTGAAGCTCCAAGCAAGTATAATGCTCCTCTTGCAACTCTTTTCAAGATTATGGATAATGGTTTCTTTCTTCTTCTTCCAATACCCTAAAAAACATTTTTTAGAATATATTAGGTTAGGAAATAAAAGGTGCTTGAATCTAGATCTAAGGCTAAGGTTAAGGGTGCGATCAACTTTGGACTTGTGGTAGTTGATCTACAAGTTATATTCCATATTGTTATTATCATTTGTGTATATATAGTTGCGATATTGCTTCCATATCAATGTGTATTTGATTTATTTAGTAATATTTGGTAAAATGGTTGGTTGAATGATGATTTAGACCTCTCATGATCCCTGTGGGATGAATTGAGGATGATTTGACTGATTTAGGGCCACCCATGTGGTGCACCAACATTCTAGAACATGGAAAATGGTAAGGTTAAGTATATAATTGGATTAGGATAAATTAGATCACTTTTTGAACATATTGAGATGTTAGTTGAGTGAAAAAGGGAATAATAGTGGTCGTTTCTAGATTTTGATAATGGTGTAAGGGATTGTTTGGATAAATCTGAATGGGTTGGGTGAAAAATGTTATTGTGATAAATGAATTATGAATTCTACTTGAAATTAATAAGTGGGTTAATGCATATAGAATGATGAAAATGTTAAATGGTTAAATACTTGTGAATTAATGAATGTGTTAAATGTGTTAACATATAATAAATTGATGAATATATTAAATGGTCCAATATATATAGATTTTTATTTTGTGCTAATGTGTTATGACATGAAAAGTGAAATAGTCTAAATGGGCTATGCAACGTAATTTTTAAATGTTCTAATGGGTTAAGTCTTGATTTTAATTATTATATTGAAGAATTATGAGATGAAAATGGTATGTGTATTTTTTATATGATTGTGATATGGTATATGTGGTAAATGGATAAAGAATAATGTGCACATGGATTGGTAGTTTTGTGGTATTGGACTTGAGGATCTATGTTAATGGGCTAGGTTAGATTGAGGCTCTAAATCCTACCCTATGATGCTTGGGTCAGGGAAGGATAATGATGCTCTATACCTCTAACAGTTTCATTTTATAAAATTTCATGGATAGAGGATCCAAGTTAAGTGATATGTATTTGTATATGAAATTTTTATCCCTAGTGAGATAGGGAACTTGATTTATTCCCTTATGCATGATAATTGATCGACTTAGGATATTGTGTAAATGATGTAAATTCCCAATCCATAGAAAGATGTGATGGAAATGAATTTAGTAATAAATATGGTATAAATGATGAAAATAGAAATCATAATGGAAATGGTTAAAGTGGTTATTATTAGATAATGGAAGCTAAGTTTTATTTTGTTTATCTTTTCAATTATTTTGTACTTTCCTGCAATATCTATTTAGACTAGATATTTTATAGATACCATTGGTGGTGGTCTACTATGTTGTACTCATACCTTTCTCAGGCTTCCATTCGGTACCCGAGTAAAATTTATTATTGTAGGTTAGGACAAGGGAAAAGGCCATATACTAGGGAGTTGAGTTGAGCTTGGGATGTCCATGAATGAGGGATATGGACTTGGAGTCAAGAACCATTTTGGGGATGATTCTTTTTGTCTTTATTTTGGGTTTCCTTCACTTATGGAACTGTTATCATGATATTACATATTTATTGTTTTTTATGGTGTGTACCCTATTTGGGAAATTCTTGGTAATTCATGTTTCTAGTTTATTTTTTTTATTTACTTTATTTCATATGTGGTCTACTGTGTCTTACTTTGGTAAAGATGGTATAGTCTTCCCACATGATTTATTAGACCCTTTCTGCTAGTAGGCAACCTATAGCATACATGGAGGTGTGATTGAAGATAGGTTTATAGTTGAATCATGGAACCAGTTAGTGGATTTTTGGTTGGGGATGTTAAAAAGTGGTATGGGAGGAGTTATTTTCTTTTTCTTACTATTTGGTAATGGTAGATGGGAGATTTGGATGTGTTAGGTCTTGTAAATGAGATAATGCATGGTAGTAACTAATCCATGTACAAGGGAAAACCCAAGCACCTTGGGTGTGAATTTTTGTTCTTGATATGTGTTGTTTCCGTTGAATGATTTTTTTTCCATTGGGTGTTTCACTTTTAGTGTGATGTGACAATTTTATGATATTTTGTTTGTTATTGAGTTGGAATAAGTTTGTTCATTCATGCATCATTATAGAAATGTAGGGACATAGGTGGCATGCATCATGATAGAAACACATGGAATGGGTGTGTGTAGGACATGAAGGGTATAATGCACTTTACTTTCTTGAAAATTTGACAAAAATTTCATTTAATAAAGATGGCAT
Organism: Viscum album; assembly: GCA_963277665.1. Taxonomy (NCBI): domain Eukaryota; kingdom Viridiplantae; phylum Streptophyta; class Magnoliopsida; order Santalales; family Viscaceae; genus Viscum; species Viscum album. The sequence continues at coordinate 1,429,023,417 of OY728125.1, forward strand.
AAATGAAAAAATGTAAAAAATGTTAAATAATATTTAATCAATTGTATTTTATAAAGGGTTGTAAATGAGTTAAAATTTTGGCTGTGACATGTTGGGAAATAGGAAATGTGACTAAAAGGAAAGATTTACATTGTGAGTGTGGAGTAGTTTAAAAAGGTCTTTAATGAAGGAATTGTGAATATATAAGTTGGTTTACCCCATGTTATCTATTAACCATGGTAGGGATGGCGAGGTTAGTGTTCTAAGTGTGATGATATCCATTGGGGTTGTGTATGTGCAATGGGTTGTCTATGGATAGTGGTGATCCTTATTTTGTGAAAATAGTGTAATCTTTTTGTTATCTGTTCGAAGACTTGTGTTTGGAATTGTACAGAAATACCCCCATTAATATGTGTATTAGTTGGGACAAAAGAGGATATCTATAAGATTTATCCTCTAGAGACGGGGAAATAGGTTCCAGTGTCTTATGGGGATAAAGGAGAGGAGTAGTTTTGTGAGAAATTTACTCATTTTATGCAGATGGTGTAATGGAACCTAGGGTAGGTTGTTTTGAGTATGATTGATCTAACCAGATTGTTTCAGTTACAACAACCTAAAACATTTATAGGAGAGGGTGGAATATAGGATAAAAAGTTCTGGATAGAGTGCATTCATACAATCTTGGATCACTTAGAGACTCTTGAAGAGAAGAGAGTCATGTCGGTAACATACATGTTGTGGGGACTAGAAAAGCATTAGGGGGATATCCGAGTTCAAAAATATCAGGATGAACTTATTTTATGGAAAGAAATTAAGGAAAAGTTTTTGGAGCATTTATATCTAGGGACCCTGAGGTAGGAGTGGGATACATAGTTTATGAGGTTGACAAAAGGAACTATGTTAGTGATGGATTATGCATGCCATTTCACAGACTTTTAATGCTTTGTTCCAGCATTCGCAGGGGATGAAGCCTCTATGAAAATATATTTCTAGGATAGAATTAGACATGATTTTAATTAACATGTGAAAATATTTCATTTAAATAGGTTTTTAGATGTGGTGGACCATGACCTTTTTTCAAAAGGGAACTTGAGGGAGGCTTTAGGTGGTAATCATGTGGTAATTGTTGGATATACCAATGGTGTGACTTCTGATGGAAGGAAGAATAATTTTAGAAGTATTAACTAGGGTGATATCATGAAAATTCATCAAAATAGAGGATCAACCTCTCAGGGTGGTGACCATGTGGTTTTCTATCAGTTTGGTAAGTTGAGACACATGTAGGGTTAGTGCCCCTATCCACCATTTGAGTGTTGAGAATTCCACAGAATAAGGAATGTTTAGAGGTTATTTAGGAAACCTCAATAACTTATAACTAATAGAGGATCAAGGATGATGTAGAGTGCAGGTAAGAGATCAGTCAATCCATATTAGGTAGGCAATTGGAGCTCTACTAGATGTACTTTTCAAGGTGGTGGGTGTGGTACTATAGGGTAAGAGTGTCCAATCAATAGGGTGGTAAAGCACGAGGAACTCAGAACAGGGAGAAGGGAAGATGGAAAATCGATCTTCATGTGGTTTAGTCTACATCTGGAGGTGGTTATGCTGGGCTATTGACAGTTTGTGGTATGATTCTTATTAATTTCATGCTTGCTAGTGCATTATTTGACATAAGTGGCTCACATTATTTTGTTTCTTCTCATTTTGTGGTTGTGTTGGTCCTAGTGGTGGAATATTTTCATGGGGTTATTTCGATTAATACAATATTAGTTTTGAGAACAAATAATATCATGAAATATAAGTGGTGTGCCATCAAGGTTGGTGAATAACATTTCTTATGGGACTTTTTTATGCTTGAGATGTCAGGTTTTGAACTAATTTTGGGTATGAACGGGATAATTTAATACAACGACCATAGTGAATATTACTATCATAGGGTAACATTTATTTCTCTTGAGAGAGATACATGTGTCCACCAGGGTTAATGGGACATCCGAGCAGGTCATACATGACCAATTTGTTAGCACTTGGGATAGCTCACAACCCAAGTGGCTTATCTTATGATTAACCACTAGAGAGTGGACAATATTGTCTTTCCTCTTGTGGTGGATCTGTTTTAGGATGTGTTTCTTAAGGATTTATTAAGGATTCCACCTAAGTGGGATGTTGATTTAACTATATAGTTTCTACCAGGAGAAGAACTAGTCTTCATTCCTCTATATAGAGTGGAAATGATAGAACTCTATGAGCTTAAAACTCAGTTAGAGGACTTTGAGAATAAATTTTTTTTATACTAATTTGTCACATTGTGGATCTATATTGTTGTTATTCAATAAGGATGATGATCATTGTGGTTATGCATCGATTACAAGAATCTAAATAAGATGATAGTTTAGAATAGATACCCTCTTCCTCGAATTGATGATCATTTTGACCAACTAAAGGGCACTTTAGTGATCTTAAATGTATATTTGAGATCACGACATCATCAGACAAGGGTGAGAAATTATGATATACTATGTACTACCTTCAAGAGAAAGTATGGGTTGTATGAGTTTGTTGTGATTATTTTCATGTTGACCAACATTCTTATAATGTTTATGAACATAAGGAATCAAATCATTCATCCCTGCATAGACTAGTTTATAGTTGTCTTTGTTGAAAACAACTTGGTGTACTCTAAGACTCATGGAGATAATTCCAAACATCTTGACACCATTCTGAGTACACTAAGAGATAATTGGTTTTACTTAAAGCTATCCTAATGTCATTTTTTGATTAATATGGTACATTTATTGGGCCACATCATCTCTATGTATGGTGTGTCTGTAGAACCAAAGAAAGTACCTGAATTATTTTCATGGGAGTATCCCAATAATGTTTCTGATGTATGAATTTTTATGGGATTATTTGAATATTACCAATGTTTCATTAAATACATATCTTTTTTTAAAGAACCACAATCAAGTCTTACTAATAAGGGAATAATGTTTGAGTGGTATGGGGTGTATGAGAATGTTTTTTAGGAATTAATTTGGCTGTTGAATACCACACCAATTATAATCTTATCCAAGCTAGGTAAGAGGTATACCTTGTTTTGTGATGTGTCTAATATTGGGCTTGGATTAGAGTTAATGCATGATGACTAGGTAATAACATATTTGTCATGGTAGTTGAGGCCCCATGAAAGAAATTATCCCACTCATGATCTCTAATTGGCCTCGGAGGTTCATGCCTTAAAATTTTGGCGACATTACTTATTGGGGTAATAGATTATGGTGTATAAAAATAATAAAAGTATAAAGTATATATTATGACAATTTATTTGAATCTTTAGCAGTGAAGATGTGATGAGTACATGAAGTCCTTTGAATTTGAGCTAGTTTACACACCAAGAAAGGGGAACAATGTTGTAGATGATTCTAGTTAGAAGAATCAAAATTAGGTGGTTTAAGAATCAATTTTGGAGAGGAAGATGATGGTGTTGTTTGTTGTGATTCATTTGGAGGTTTATGATGACCAAGGGTAGATTAACCCTGCATCCTTGGTAGTTGAGTTTAAACTTTTGAGCTAGATTAGGGAGAAGAATCATGAGGATTAAGAATGTTTGGCCTTAAAGGAAGGCCTTACAGGTTGGGAGTCACCTTTTGGTTTAACCAAAATGTATCATGATCTTTATATGAAGTATTGGTGTCTATTGATGAAGAAAGAGTTTTCAGGTTTCAGGGTGTGATGCCTGAATGTTCAGTAGGTTAAGGATGAACATTAGTGGCTGGATAGTTTGTTGTAGCTATTTCCCATTATATAATGGAAATGAGATGATGTGATGATGGATTTTGTGGTTTTTATCCCAAGGATTCTTTGGAATAATGATGTAATATAGGTGGTTGTGGATTAGTTGACTAAGGTGGATCATTTATTACCAATTCAAGAGACTTTCACCATGGATCAGATGGGTGTGTTGTATGTTTAAGAGGTAGTGTGGTTGCAGGGGGTACCATATACTCTAGTTTCGAATCAGGATCTTCATTTCACACCGTTCTTATGGTAGGGATTACAGAAGGGGCTTGTTACCCAAGTGTTTTTGAGTAAGACCTTTCACCCATATATAGACGGTTAATCATAGTGTACTCTTTAGGTACTTGATGAATTGTTGAGGGCCCACGTCCTAGGTTGATCATGGGAAAATAACCTAGTACTAGTTGAGTTTTTATACAAAAATAGTCACCAGAATACGATTCAGATGGAACCATATGAGGCACTTTATGATGGACCATATAGATATCTATTGTGCTAGGTGGAATCTAGGGAATCCGAGTTGTTAGGACTGATTATCATGCAGGATATGTCTTAACAAATTTATTTGATTCATAAATGTATGAAAATAACTCAGAGTAGGAAGATGTTGTATGAAGATTAGAATCTTATGCCTCTTGAGTTTATGGTGGGTGTTCATATGTTTCTTTGGGTGTTTGGAAGGTTGGTTCACTATTGGATTTGAAAATAGGGTAAGTTGGCACCTAGGTACATGGGTCCATTTGATATTATAGAGAGGATCAGACTAGTGGCATATCAGTTGGATCTTCGATAGTGGTATAGGGGCATGAAATATTTTTTTCATGTGTCACTACTTCAGACGTATCACCCTGACCAATCTCACATGATCGGTGTTGAGGATATTGAGCTTGAAGAAGATGCATCCATTAAGGGGAATCCATTTTATATTGTGGATTGTAGTGAGAAAGTCTTATGAGGGAAGTTTGTACCCTTTGTTTGAGTTTAATGGAAACATTACAATGTTTAGAAAGAAACTTGTGAAAGGTAGTTTGATATGTGGGCTTAGTGGCCCTTTCTTTTTTCTTTAGAAGAATAGTGATTCTTGGAATCACAGATCGAGGATGACCTGTTATAAGGTGGAGTAGTTATAGCATCCCATACTTTGTGAAGGTATGTATTTGTTTAAAATATTAGTTTTAATCTTTTAATTTTTGTTAATGGAATTTTTAATGGGTGTATGAGGAGGCTCAAGGGTATTTTGGGGGTTCAGAACATGAAAAGAGGTAAAATGGCCATCTAGTAAATACTACATGGTTGGTGCATGATTATAGGAAACCGTGATATCCAGAAGGAGGGGTAAATAGTTAGAGTGAACTATGTGAGGGGGAAGGCCAAACCATACGACCTTAGATAGAGGAATTTCACATGGTTGGTGAACATTTTTTAAAACATTGTGGGCCTCCCTAGGTCATCATATAACTTAACTCGTCTTGGATGATGGAAGGCGTACGGTTTGGAAAACCTTATGGACCAACCATTCACCCCTTTAAAAATTGAAAATTTTCCTTTTCTCCCCTCGGGATTTTAAGTATCTCACCTAATTTGTTCCCAATTTATCCTCTATCAACCCTAGTGACAATCCTTTTTGACCCAAGCTTCCTAAGGGTTGATCTCCTTCAATTATAGGCCATTTGTAGTGCCATTAGGCATAGATAAATGATCTAGGTAAGTATAACACTCCTCTTTCTTCTCTTTTATTGATTAGGGATTCTAGTTTCATTTTTATTCTTCTTTAAAATCCATAAAACTCTCTTTTTCTAGTGTATTTTAGGTTGGTCCTTCAAAGGGTGGTTGAATCCTGATATAAGACTAAGGTTAAGGGTGTGTCTATATTCAGAGTCGAGGTAGGTGATATATAAGTTATATCCCGTAGTCTTATTGTCGATTGTGAATATATGGTTGTGATATTGCTTCCCTCAGGATGTGTATTTAATTCCTTTACTATTATTTGGTTAAATGGTTGGCTAAATGATGATTTAGACCCCTCACGATCCCCGTGGGAAGTATTGAGGAATATTTGACCAATTTAGGGCCACCAATGGGGTGTTCCAACATTCTTGAACATGTAAATTGGAAAGGATAAGTATAGAAGTGGATTATGATGAAGTAGATCCAATGTTAATCATTCTGAGATGTTAGTTGAGTTAAAAAGGGAATAATTTTAGTTGTTTATAGTCTTTGATAATGAGATAAGGGATTTTTTTTCTTAATATGAATGGATTGGTTGAAATAAAGTGATTCTCTAAATAACTTATGAGTTGTACATGATATACATAAGTTGGTTGATGAATGTATAATGATGAACACATTAAATGGTAAAATTCGTGTGAATTGATGAATGGATAAAATGGGTTAACATATGGGAAATTTATGAATATGTTAAATGGGTCAAAGTATGAGGATTGTGAATATGTGCTAATGGGTTTTGAAAAGAAAAGGGAAATGGGATAAATGGGAAATTTAATATAATTGGTAAATGTGATATTAGGTTAATGATTGAGGTTAATTATCATATTTAATAATTATGAGAAGAAAATTGTCTGTGTATTGATTTTTGTATGATTGCAATATGTTATATGTGGTAAATGGATAAATAAACATGTGAACATGGCTTGGTAGTTGTGGGGTATTGGAATTTAGGATCTATGCCCATGTGTTAGGTTAGAATGAGGCTTTAAACCCCACCCCATAATACACGAGCTAGGGAAGGGGACTGAGGATATACACCACTAATGGCTACATTTGATTAAACTTCCTAGAACGAGTCTCTAAGGTAAGTGTGAGGTATTTATTTATGAAATTATTATCCCTAGTGAGATAAGGAACTTGACTTATTACCTTATGCATGATAATTGGTCAACTTAGTCCATTGTGTAAATTATGTAAATTCCTAACCCATGGAAACTTGTGATAAAAATGAATTTAGTATCAAATATAGTTTATGTGGTGAAAATGGAAATCATAATGGAAATTTTTAAAGTGAATATTTTTAGGTAATGGGACCCGAGTTGTATTTTTTTTATCATTTAATTTATTTTGTACTTACATGAAATATCTCATTGGATTGGATATTTTTTAGACATTATTGGTGGTGGATTACTGAGTTTTACACACACCCTAATTGTTCTTATATTGGGTACTTGATTAAAATTTATTATTGTAGGATAGGACAAGGTGAAAGGCCCTATACTAGGGAGTTGAGTTGGCCTTGGGATTTTCATGGATAAAGGATACAAACTTAGAGACATGACCCATTTTATGGATACTTCCATTGGTATTTATTGTAGTTTTACTTCACTTATAGAATATTTTGCATGAAATGAAATTTTTATTGTTTGGTTATGGTTTGTACCATGTTTGGGAAACCCTTGGTAATGCATGTTTTTGGTATATTGTTTATTGTTTCCTTTTTTTCATATGTTGTCTACTTCAAATTACAATGGTAATGAGGGTTTAGTATCCCCATGTGATTTATTAGACCCTCAATACTAGTTTAAAACATATGGAATATAGGGAGGCACACTTGAGGTCATGTGACAACTTGGATTGGGGCACTAGTTTCTGGATACTGGGTTGAGGATGTTACAATAAGACACCCACTGTCCCATCACAAATGGAATAAAGACATTGAAAATTTAAAATATGGATTAAAAAATTCAAGTAACCTAATTCTAGGATTATAACCTCGGGTTATTTACCCCACATTATATGAATTGTGAAGAAAGGTTGAAAATAAGAAGAAACCATGGTGTAATAATAATGAAACCATATAATGAAAAAGAACTACTATATATAAAATTATAGAAATAAAATCCAAATAAATACATCCAACACTACTATATAGAGTAGTAAAGGGCCTAGTATCCCAAAATTTATATATGGGGGTGTGTATGTTTATATAGGAAATGGGGAAGCTTTAGTGTTCTTAGGATGGATTGCATATGGATATGCTTAAAAATTGTGTTTTCCCTATTATTCCCAATGGGGTTTGTTGTATTTTTTGTTAATATATTAAAATGTTTTTGATTCAAGAAGTAGGGATCCTTAAAATATTATTGTACATACATCCTAAAATTTATATCTATTTATTTTTTAAATATTATTTGAGTAAAAATAATATGGTAATTTAATTTTTATAGGGTACTATGTTTACATCATGAATTAACCTCCATATGATGTGTGTGAATGAAGTATAATTATGATTGGATGGAAATTTAGAAATATGATACAAAATATATAAAAATATATTTTTGATGCATGAATATTATTTTATGATAATTTATTTTAAATAATTAATGTTAAAAAATGGCGGAGGATAATATTTGACCCGGATATCATGTGTAATTTTGATAAGTGTTATTGTGAGAGTTTCTTAAAAAACTCACCATAAAAAGATTTATATAAGAACTACCTTAACCATGAGGGAGTTGGTTGAAACACACATAGTTATCCTAGGGGTATATAGATAAGAATTTTGGAAAGGCTATGAATTAGAAGGAAGAGGTGTTCCTAAATATTCATGTGGGTGCATGAGAGGTGGCATGACCTGTGTGAGATTTGTGTGAGTGTACTTGGAGATGATCCCTATTGTTATGTATTTTTATTGGGATCATGATACATAAAATTTAGTAAGGAGGTGTCAATAAAATGATGATATTAATGTGGTGAAATAAAATTAAGTATACTATTACTATACCATAATGATATACAAGCCTATGGTTCATATGAATGAGTAAGGAAAAATCATTATATTCAAGATACGTTGTGTTTGAGGGTTTACTATGCACATGTAAATCCACCCGGACTAAGCCCCCAACCTACAATGATCAAATCATTGTTATTCAAAAACTAATATATATGCATATATACTATTATACATGATCTTTATAATCTTGATCTATGAAAATGAATGATTCCAGGAGTTTTGATGTGCACAGATCTTCCATGAATAGGATAATAAAGGAAAACATAGATATTCTAATCATTGAAGCATGGATCTTTTGTAAAAAGTCCTTAAACGATATTCCATGTGGTTTCATATATTTGATTCTCAATGAAGGTATCATAAATTCATTTTAGACTACGAAATCATAGGAATTTCATATGAGTTATGCATAAAACATCTGCCATAACTTATCTGTGCCAACCTACTTTCAAGAAGATCATATACTGATTGTTTATCATTAATAAATATACCGGCGAGTTCAAAATAAACCAATACAACTTTTATACACATGCATATAATTTTTGATAAATAAAATCATGGTATCTGGGCTTTAAGGGACTTTCAAGAATCTAAACAGTGACTTGAATCATGCTATTCATGATTAGGTATTTATATGATTATGAGTGAAAATTGGATGAGACACATAAATTATGTGATTTGATGTTGACACATGAAGAATAGAGAAACCAAAATCATTCATTCACTTAAACATTAAAGCTTTTACATGTGATATTTTAGGGATACTACTCTCATGTATACCATGTATTTTAATATTCATACATTCATGGATAAGACAATAATTTATGTGGAATTATTATTGATTATTAAACATGAATTATACCCTTGATAATGAGGAGTTACATATTTAATGTGAATATTCACATGTACCAATATTTTAGTAAAGAATATCATGATACATGAATTGTGAATCATTCCAAATTTTATGAGTAATAATTCTCAGATATTAAACATGAATTAATATAAAAAACTGATGAGAAAATAATTTGGATTCATTTAATTAATTAATAATAAGGAAAAACACATGCTTCCAATAATGACAATTAATTTGAATTAATATACATGATATTACTTTGTATATATTTTTAGAGTCTTGATGATGAAGATATGTTTGAGAATCCATTGATACTAAGACTATTATAAAAACTCTATATAGCTAGATAAGTGAGAGACTAATACACCTCTATATTGATGAGAGAGAATAAATTAAGTAGAATATAGGAGCCTTTTAAGGAGATATACCTAATTATTTGAAAGAATTAAAGAGAAAAAGATCATTCTAGAATTTGATGTGGAAGAGTTTCAATATCTACATATTTTTTTAAGAAAATATAGAAGATACTGAAGGTTTACATGAGAAAGCCTAAAACTATAGGCTCATAAAGGATTATACCTATAAATAATAAAGGGGGCTCTCTTCCATTAAGTTAACACTAAATAGACTAATTGGGGTGTATAACTAGTCAATAAAGAAGTGTGGTAATGGTGTTTTTCAAATCAATGTTGAAGAGTTGGTGGAAGGGGTTTAGAGCCAAGTCTAATTTGAGGTTAGACTACCGTGTTATATAATTAGTTTCTTCCAAATATGGGTGTCTAGGAGTGATAAACAATCAAAATCATGTGGACTCAAGATCCACTATAATTGGTTATAAGATTATAGATGAGAATTTTTGTTGTGGTGTGTAAAATAGACAAACATGTAAATATTATGTGTTGTACTCATTATTATTATTTCATAGGTAGGTAAGATTGAGAAAAATCATTGAGTGTATTGATAACCTTAACAAGTTAAGGAGGTGGAATTATGGGAATTTTTAAAGAGAGAGTGTCACTAATTCACCCCCTCTATGTGGTTCCTTACCGATCCTTATCCTCTATAAGTGGTATCAAAACAAAGTTTCCCTCTTAAGATCCAAAATTTTTCCATAATTTTTTAATAGAAATAAATAATTGTACATTTGAATAAGTGTTTAAGCTACCTCTAATGAAGATAAATGATTAATTTTTTTTAAAAAATTCGTATATTTCTACCATAATGCAAAAAAATATGTTGAGAAGAGTGGAATGTAATATGAATAAGAATCTAAATGTAAAATTATAGTACCCATTAATTAAATTTTATTATTTTTGTATATGGTATAATAATTCTTCTGATTGTTTTTTTCTAATGAAGCTTGTTTAAGATATGAATATGATGCATCAATTAATGATATTCATTATGATATTGAATATCATCTGATGAATGTTAAAAAATAAGTAGTAAATTTTAATTTTTTGTATAATCAAGGGACTTATTACTAAGAAATAACATTTTGGAGAAGAATTTTAATAATTGGAGAATAAACTAGGTAAGAAAACTTGATAGATCATTTCCCTTATAAAACTTGTGAGATTAACACATAAAGTTGTCACACTTTAGAAAAAAAAGATATTATTAAGCTATTGAAGGATTGAAAATATTAGTTTATGAGAATGAAGTGTACAACATATATAGTTTTTGAAGTATTACCTGAATTTTAAAAGTTACTTCCAGTCTCCATGAGTTTCTAGACATCCCAACTAAAAATCAATGAAAATAGAGTGAAATAATTTGATTATCATTTTAAAGAAGAAAAAAAAATGAAGGAGGATGAAATTAAAATTATAAATAAAAATTATAATTAATTGATGAGGTTTATTAAGTATGATAAGAATATTATCACCCCAAAGTGTCCAGTACTAAGAATTAAATTGAATGATCTTGTAGAATCAAAATCCCTAACATCCCAATATGTTGAGAAAAACAATTATACCACACTAATCAATGAAGAAATTTTTTCTTCAAATAAGACTCAGAATAGTGTCAAAAATGTTTTAAGATAATATGGAATTAAATCTATGTCATGATCATAAAAAAAGGTATTCCATAATCTATTATCTTTTATATATCTTGAATTAATTGTACTTTCTAGTACTGGTTAAAAATAAAAATATTTTAAAATATGGATGGTAAAAACTTATGAAAAACCCGCCACATCATCAATTGTGGATGTGAGAAAATTTATGAAGAGATATTCCCCAAGGATTGTCCCAAAGGGTGGTAAAATCAACTAAAGAATATAAAGTCAAAATACCAATAAATCTGAATATATTTAACTAGAAAATAATAAAAAGATTTTTATAGGTAATTGTTGGTGTTTTTGTAAGTTCAACCACAAATCACTAGGATGTTGTCATAACATTTCAATTCATGAAAATCCTAGAAATTCATAAGCAAGGGGAAGAAAATATTAATAGAGGATAAAAAATTAATAAATATTAGAATAAATAAAATAAGCATGATAATTCTTTCTGGAGAAATTAGATGGGTTGTTTTGAACTACATAATTCCAATAAGCTAAGTAACAAAGTAACAAGCATGAAATTATTTGAAAGATATAAAAACTATACATCAATGAATATGAAACATTTTATTATATAATACTAAAAATAAGTCTCTATGATGAATTAAATGAGTTAATCCCTTTAGGGAGTGCTAAACTGAGGTGTGATTGTCATAACTATTTTTTCTAGTGGATTTTAAATTTAAAGATAGTTTTAAAGACCTGAGGAATGAGGTATCCAATCATACTTTCATCCTTTAATTTTAATTTTGTTAAATATACTTATTAATTTGTCTTTGACTAAAGAAATGATTAAAAAAGGGTGAGTTTATAATCTAAAAATAAATTATTCTTATGTGTTTGCTGAAGTGTGATTAAGATTATGCATTTTATTGAAAAATCATCTTTAATAAACCCATGTGACGAGTTTTCTAATAATGGAATAACATGAATTTATGTAAATAAATATCATAAGAAACCATAATTATATATCTCTTGTTTTATATATTAGAATAGCCCACATATACTTAGAGTGAATTAAATAAATTCTATTTTCTTGGAGAACCATTCCGTATCATTCTTCTATCAGAGAAAGGGGAAAATAACATGAGTACCATGAAAGTTAGAAGAAAATATGATAAGAACCATACATTTTCCCTTATCATTTTATTGTTAATAAAGGTGAGAAATAAATGAGAAAAAATACCAATTTAAAGATTTAGTTGATATTGAAAATAACACTGGGGGGATTACTGTTCCAAAAGTGTTTGGTTGATTTTTTTTCAATATGTTAATAAGTATCTAGTGTAATAAGTGGGTATTCATGGAGAATTTTTATGGATACATACTCAAATCTATATCTGAATATTATTGAACTATTTATAGAGTTGAAAATATGTGCTAATTTTATTTGGACATGGAAGTATGTTTATATCACAAAGAACCATATTATGATGAATGTGTATAATGTATCCCCATGATTTGATAAAGAATGAGAAATTTAATATGACATCTATGAAAAAATATTTTATTTTTTCATGGAAAATATTTGATGATAATTACATTTTATGATTTGAAGACAAAAAATGTGAGAATGAGAAAATTTTAGATTAATGTCTTGGGGAATTTTATCTGAGTATATTAATAATAGTTTGTCAAATAATTTATGAACCCAAACCATCCATGGGAACCAAACCAACAAATATGGAGACAATTCAAGAATATATATCTAGCCTAAGAGTCTATAAAGGGTCTTTGAGTTAATATTACACATGGGAAGGAAAAGGTGTTCATTAATGTGAATATGGGTATAAGCATGGCTGTGTGACCCATATGATATATGTATGAGTGTATCCAGAGATGATCCCCGGAGCCATTGGTTATTGTTAGGACCATGCTGTATCAATGTTGATAAAAAGGAGTGAATCCAAGTGTGGGATCTATTTGGACAATTAAATTATAGGTACTGTTAAACTACCATTAGGATATACAAGCATAAGTCATGGATGGATGGTATAAGGATAAATCATAATCTTAAAGATATTATGGTTTCAAGGGTTTTCTATACATAGTTTTTTCAACATTAATAAGCCTCTAACTTACACTAATTGATCCATTGTTCTTAATGAATTGATATACATGCATACAAACTAATATGAATGATTTATTGAAGGTTAATACATGATGGGGAAAGATTTTGAGAGTTTGAATGATTACGAATCTTCCTTATATATAAGAATTGTGGATATCAAATATATTCCCTGAGTATTGAGATTTTGATGAAAAAATATTTCATCCAAATTTTTCCGTGGTTCTTCTTTGTATTTGAGGATCTTTCGTGCAGATGAGAATCCTCTATTTAGAATTAAGAAAACAAAAATTCCATGCATACTATAACATAATTTAATTTCCATGATATTTAGGCACTCAATTCCCCCACGATCGATCCCCATAAACCTATATTCAAGATTTTCATTTGATAATTATTTAAGCTCAACACACAAATTATTTAGATATAAATACATGCATCCAACTCCACCTTTAATTCCAATAATCTTATATGATGAAAATATTATCCTCCTAGATTTACTGGTCTTTTAGGAACCCTTATAGATGAATAAATCATGTTATACAATAGTAGGTATTTTTAAGGTGATGATAAAAAAATTGGGTTATCCATATACAATGTATTGGTTGATGATGTCCTGTAAATAATAGAGAAACCCAAATCATTCAAGAACCTAAAAATGACATCCATGACATGTGTAATTTCATTCATGATACTCACATGCATAACATGAATTTTAATATGTATGTATACATTGATAAGATGATAATTTTGTGAGGAATAATTATGGGTTATTAAAAAACATATAATACCCATGATAATAACGTGGAGTTGTGGAGTAAATGTGATGATGAATCTATATTGATATTTTAGTGAAGAATATAATGATAAATGAATCATGATTCATGAATCATTTTATAAGGAACATGTATAGAATATTTTACATGAATTAATATTTAGAATTAATGAGGAAATAATTTGGATTCATTGATTTAACTAATAATTAATAAATACACATACTTCAAAAAATTATAATTAATGTGTATTAATATACGTGATATTATTCTGTATATATTTCTGGAGGTATACTAATAAATGGGTGTATGGGTTTCATTTAATTTTGTCTCTATTCTTAAAATTCTATATAAATGAAGAAGTGAGAGACCAATATACCTATATATATAGGAGAGAAAAGAAATTGTGTTGATTCCAGGTGTTTTGAATGTTATATACCTGAGTATTTTAAAAAGTAAAGGAGAACCATATCATTATAGAATCTGGCATGAAAGATTTTCAAGGACAATAGATTTTATTGTTGAACTATTAAATGGTATTTAAGATGGACATAATGATGTCTGATATTGTAAGATCATGGGGGAAGATCACTCTAAATAAGAAAGAGGACTTTTTACTACAAGATTAACACTATTAAGACTAACTGGAGGTGTATCAGTAGTTAAGGAACAATAGTGTTTGGGTTGTATAACTATACAAGGAAGAAGAGTTGGTGGATGGGATATATAACCAAGGAAAAATAGAAGATTAACTACTAGGGTGTATAACCAGTTATGGTCAAGGATCTGTGATTGAGGGGTATGTAAAATCAAACTATTATGGAATCAAGAGCCACTATAATTGATTATAAAATAATAGTGGATAATCCATGTGGGGATTTATAATGAATATGATAAGGAGAATTCCTTTTAGATGAAACCTATAAATACTATTTACTTATATCCTCCTTATTATTACTGCACACAGAGGTGAGATTGAATGAAAACATTGAGTAGATCAATAACCGTATCAAGTTCAATATTTTAAATTAAGATAATTTTTATAATTATTAAAAAAAATTAATAATACATATGTTAATGGTTTCTAATTGATCCTTGGGTTATATATTTTCATATATGGGTATTCAATATTATGTTCTTATTCATTATTCCTCAAAATGAACCCCCTAATCCTTGTAACCTCTTTGTATTCTATACGATCATGAGGATTATCCATTTTAATCTTTTCAAACTTGGTTAGAAAAAAATAATGTATGATAATCTCATTCATACATAGATTCCATGTGGGAATATGATTTGATTAATAACCTTAGGGGTTTTCTAGAATTAGGGTTAGTGTAGTAGGATATTGGGACTATGTTGGAAATATATTGGAGGTAGTTTTGATCATGATAGTGTGTTACATCGATCATGGAACATGTGGTTTGGGAAGGGGGGATATTGGTTGATCTTGAAATGGTAAAATTCATTATCTATTGTGAGGAGCTATTGAAAAACTTATAAATTTTTAGAATCAGGGATTAATATAGTATTATAATTAATTCATGAATGATTTCTCCAATCTCAGGTAACCTTTGACTAATATTACCTAGAAGGGGGTGATAATTTTATGGAATTATGAGTTCTATACATCCTTTGATAAATTAAACAGTGGATAAACTAGGAAACTATTCTAATTCAACATGAGTATGGATAGATTTTTTATTTTTTCTATGATGTGTTAGGTTTGTGTTTAGGTTGTGTTCATATATAAGGTGATCATGTGGTGGAATTTGGTTCTCACTAACTTCGAGAACACAAGAGGAATTACCCAACCAATAATAATGATATCATAATAGTTATGTACATGATAAAGTGTAGTAAACACTATGTTTTTAGGTAAATATTTATGGTTTAATCATACCACAAGAGTTTAAGTAACATTTATTCTCAAAAAGATTTGAATCTCAAGAAAAGGTAGTTTGTAGAGTACTTTCTGACATTCGAATATGAAATTTACTATATACAAATAAAATGGAACATGGTTATAGATTATATTAATGGAATATTTCATTCTTAATATTCAATGGGGTCTAGAGATGAAAAGAACCTCATGGGTATTTTTTATTGGATAAACTATAAGAAAGGGGGGATAAAGAAGAAGTGTTTCTTACTAGCATTCAGTCTACACCTTATCTTCTTAAGATCATCTACCTGGATCAGTTATTAGATGATCAATTCCAATGTTTTCAAAAGACCTTAAATAGTGGGGAGACAAATATACAGTGTTCTTCACCTCATAAAGGAGGTATTTTCTTTAGGATTCATCATATGTTTCCTTCATCAACAAGGAAGGTCGTGATGGAATATTTCTATAATTTGTAATAGACTCTATAACTATATACCAGTAAGATCTATTATAATATGAGACACCAATATTTCTTATCAAGTTCGATACAACATATCACTTATTTTTTTAACACAATTCCTTACCTATTAGAAGTTTATGGATAAGAACCAATAAACTTTTGGTTTATTCTGGCCACTTCTAATGGATTCATAGAAGTGTTATAAGATATACATGGATTTTTTTTTGGGTTTCACCATATCACTCGGGGTAATAATTCCATTTGGATTTTTGTTTATATTAATACCAAATAACATCAATTTATATTAATTATAGATTCCCTGAATGTAGATGAAAATTGGAGGTTATACATATAGGATGTCATGATATTTCATAGGGTTCCATCTGCTATCATTTCTAATAGGGAACCTTGGTTCACATCTAGGTATTGTGACGTCCTAGAAGAGGAAATATGTTCTTAGGTAAAGAAATTCATATCCTACCATCCATGATCAGATGCCAGCTAGATCAAGTGATCTATATTCTGAAATATATAATCTGTTACTATGTCTAGGATGTTTCATGATCATGTGTTATCCATTTTTTACTACTAGAGTTCACCTATAATAATAGTTTCTATTTTTCAATTAGGATAGATACATTTAAGGCCTGAAATTGTGTTCCTTGAAGACCTCACCCCTATTTTGGATTTAGATGGGTTATAATTCCTTAGTGGTATAGAGTAACATGATGTAAATGAAGTTAACGATTCAGAATATTAGACAAATATTGGTAACTATGAAAAGTCACCATATGTATTAAACTATTCATTGGCATCATACATTGGATTTTTGTAGCGGGTGACCAATTTTTCTTAAATTTATAATCTAGATTGAGTCACTCACTTTTTTGGTGACTAAATTTATGTAAATATATGTATAAATATAATAGTAAAAATGATCTTCTATACTATAACATACAATTGTATATTCCATTACTTTTAAATACTAACAGATCCAACTTACTACCTCACACTATACTATTATCATATCTAACATTTATCAAATTATAATTACCACTAAAAATGAAATTTCTAATTGTTTAAAAATCATCACACATGTTAAACATGCATCTTATGATTCATGTAGCACCTTTTCCATGTAAATGAATTTATCTTTGATTTTGGGTTATTAATTCATAGTTAGTTTGAAATGTCCGACTAATGAAGTCAATACTGAATTACATCCTTATATGCCAAATATATTAAAGACATTCTAGTAATAATATTTTTGAGATATCACTAATATTTTGAATCTCTTATCTCTCCCAATATTAATACCCAAAATCTTCATAGTGTGACGTAGATCCTTAATTTCAAATCTTACAGTCAAATCAAATTTCATCTTCCAGATCCATCATCCACATAGTCAATCTAACAATATTATATCCATATATATAAGAAATATGATGAATGTACCACCATGATATTTATTTTGGTAACAAAAATTATATGTTTCACCATCAAAATCATTCTTCTACAATAATTGAATCTAACGTCTAATTCCTTTTTCATGATTCTTTCTTCAAACCAAAATGTATTTTCTTCGATTTAAAAAACATGTTATGGTTCCAATATTCTTTGAAACCATCATGTTTCCTTATATAAATTTATTTTTCCAAATATCTATAAATAAAGGCAGTATTTACATCCATATATTATAATTAATGATCTTCTGATTCTACCATACTCAACATTATCCAGATAGATACATATTAAATTTCCAGAGAGAATATTTTTAAGCAATTAACCCCTTCCTTTTTTTAAAATCACTTTTCCACCAATCTCGCCTTATAACTTTTATTTAAATTAGCATATTTTATCAATAAAAAACAATTATTATATAGTAACTTATTTCCTTTTGGAAATTTAGTAACTTCCCATGTTAAATTGTATTATAATGTAGACATAAAGTTATCCATCATTGACTTACATTATTGGAAATTATTAAGTGTGGACACTTCTTTTGGACTCTTTGGTTTTTTCATCCATTTGAAGATTAAAGTTCATGTTATTCCAAAACCTATAAACTAGGTTTGTAACTTTGGATAATCTCCCCATTTGAGTTTGATGTATTACTTATCTAAACTCATCCTTCTTGCAAATATAATTCTAGTAATATAACATCAGGATCTCTCACTCGAGATTCATCTATTATTGAACTTTATAGAATATCTTTTACTAGTCTCACCTATAGAATGTCAGTTATTTCCTATGATTTTAAAGGAACTATACCTATTTTGGTATTCATACTCAAATAATATTAGATATAAATAGTTGATTTTTTAACCCATATTATTTCTCTCCAAAATTTTAGTCTTTCCATAGAGAATCTTCATTGATATTAACTTTTCTTCTCTTGAGAATTTGAATCTTTTTATTATCCCATAACTGATAGCCAAGGTTCTCATCACCATACCTAGTGAAAAAAATTATTTAGAACTCATACTAATTTTTTTACATTAACTTAACATCAATATTCACATTTGAAAATATTATAAAGACTTTAAGTTGGCTAACATTTATTCAATTAATTGACCATATCTCCCATATAATTTCCTAATCAACTATTGATGCCAGACTTATATTAATAAGATATGTTGTAGCGTTAAATTCCACAACCTGACTTCCCTTAGAAATTCTATAATGAAACAAAATACTTAAATTCCTCTCTATCAATGTCAAATTTATAAGTTTTTCCACTCTATTCCCATGACTTGTTCCTTTTTTTTATGTAAATTTTAGATGTCATATACAGTGTACTAACCACCATTATTAGTAAAAAATCAATTTAAATTTCTATTGTCTTCCCTTTTCGCCATATATTACCATTAATTATAATCGTGAGATGTATCTAAATTATTTTCTATAAAGTAAACTCAAAATTTCATTATAGTATCATCAATAAAAGTTATAAAGTAAAGTGAAATAACAAAGGATTGAATATAGTTGGGTACGCAAAATTTTTACTGAAATAGTTATAACTTTATGACATAGGGATTATGTCTATATAAATTGAAGGAAAACTATAAGGCCACAGCCTTAAAACTTACTTAATCTTGAGTTATTACAAGATTACACATTGAGGATCTTTTTAGGTTTAGAGTTTTAGAGAATTAGATCATAAAACATGCATTACATCCCACATTTAAACAAAGTGGTTATAATAAAAGATAGTATTCATTTTTTACCATCAACGGAAACATATTTAAAATAAAACATGGATTCTTTCTTAACAATTCCTTGACACTATCATCATATCATTTACCCTTCCCTTGACCTGTGAAAAACATTTCAAAAACTTGGGATGAGCGTAAAAAGATTAGTAAGGGTTATAAAAATATGGAAAGGAAACATGAGTTCATATATACATAAGAATGAAATCATACTTTACCCATAAAAAATAGGCACTTTAACATATCTCATCAAATCATGAACAAATAATATAAATCATAAGACATAAAGGTAACTTGAGGCATTCATAACATTCTTACGTAGGGAGTAACCCTCTTGGTTACGTTTGGAATACCCGTTACAATATATTCCTTAAATCTCTTCGGAGAAACCTTAACATTTAACCCCTCCACATTAACCAATGTATTGGAGAGCTATATCATGCTCACCTTCCCTTAGTTTATCATGGAACCACCCGTCTTCATAACAATGCCCAAGAACCATAACATAATCGTATCACATAAAACATGTATAAAGGAAACATAACATTTCCACATTTCAATCACAAGATATCAATACAATACATTGATATAATAAAAACATTATGAAAACCATTTTCAATACCAAAATAAAAGAAAAGTAAAACATGGTATTTATTTTTCATTAAAAAAAGTTATGGCTTGTAGAGGAAGCCGGAACTGAAATAAAGGTCACGACGTCGGAGAAGATGTTGTCGCCGCATACGTACGAAAAAATAAACAAAAAAACATTCCTTTTGTTGTTTAGTAAAACTCTTCGTATAAAAAAAATATTCCTTTTGAATAATAATAAAATTCAAAGGGGTTTATACACCGTATAAAAGAAAGTTGTGTATAAAACAAAATATGCCTCAATGAATGGAGATGGAGACGAAGTCCCTTACCTCGTATCTGACTTGACGTGATCATTTTTTAATCTCCTGAAAAATAAACTTGAGTTAATTTATATTTGATTAAGAACATTTTTCAAGTTAATTATTACTTTTATATCATTTATTACCATGTCATGAACACTATGTTATTATTTAAGTTTATAACGGTCGTTTTAACGATCATTGGTACTTGAGTCAAAAATGAACTTCTTCTATTTACAAGTTGTTCACGTAGTCAAATATCAAGTATCTCAAGAATGATATTCATGATGTAGATTCCATATATATAATATATATCCAGTATATAAATGCATTTATAATATTACATAATCATTTAGAGGTAAGAAATGAAATGCACCGTTCATGGAGACGGTAAGCCGTACGTACACATGAACGCTACTTTCATTTCTATGTCATATTAATGGAATTAAAACTAAATGAGATATATGTATATTTTAATTACATAATTATATTCATCATTTAGATGTAACATAAATCATATATATCCATTATATATATGTACTTATAATAGTACATTACATTTGGGGATAAGAAATGAAATGCACCGTTCATGGAGACGGTAAGCCATACGTACGCATGAACGCTACTTTCATTTCTATCTCATAATTTAATGGAATTAAAACATAATGATACATAATAGTATTATAATTACATTATGGTATCATATATAATATCATTAAATATATCCTTTATACGTACCATATATGGTATTAACGAATCAAATCACTTTGAGGGGGCGGTAGTCCGCACTTCCTAAAATGAAGATATCACGTATACCCATAATGGAAGCCATAAAGGTATGCCATAAATGAAAAAAATACAGAAGCTTAAGGAAAACATAAACATATTATATATCATATATAAATATAGTGACATCTTAATGGCCACCTTTGAAGGTGTTAAAAGAATAATGAACAATCATCGTTTCCTGAGGCAGAAATTATCCATCCACAGAAACAATATGTTATTTAACCATTAGATGTAGGTGTGTGTAATTTATCTTGAATTCTTCTTATAACAACATCCTAGTATATTTAAGATACTGTAGTTTTTACAAAATAAATTAATAAAAAGAGTTTAGGGGGTTGGAGAAGCAAAATAAAACATAAGAACACAAGAGAAGACACTACCTTTAAATGAGGTAACTCTTTTTGATTTGAGCTCAAAGGCTTCCTTGGGAAGACTTCTGACAAAAGTGATGCTTCTAGGAGTAATAGAGGGATGTAGAGAGGAAAAATGAGTAGGGTTTGGACGAGCCAAAGGCATTAGAGGTGTGGTTAAGGAGGTAGAGTTGGGGGAATTTTATAAGAGGAGAGGAGGGGCACTCTTGGAAAGTTACAAAATGTTACTTTATTTTCAAATGCGTTTCGGATTTTAAAGGTCACACATTGATGTATTTAGAGGATAAGGTGATAAGGGTTAGAAATATACTCATAAAATAGGTCTTTGTAAAGTGTAGGGCTTAGATTTTACAGTATCTTTTTATTTTATTTAAATCTTTAAATAATGAGGTAATCGCTGCATCATCATGATGTCATAAATAATTTAATTTATTTAATGTCTAAAAATTATGAAAAAATACTATGATGTAGAAAATCTTTTTATATTTCCTATGAATATTTATAGTCCAAAATATAATTTATGTAGACAAAATTAAAAATGTTTTACTCAGGTGATACATTCTTTGTTATATTTAACTTTCTTTAACAATAAAAAGATAAAAAGTCACTTTCACACAAAAGTGATTCCATGGGGTCCCCAAGTTTGGAACAAGGCATAAAATGGTCGGACATGAGACAAAAAGTATCATTAGGACACATTTTGGTGTCATTTTTTATTATTATGATATTATTTTATTATCCTTAACTACCCGATTACTCATTAATCAAGATAATTAAAGATAATTACCATCATTACTATTCATAGTGTCTAAAAACATAAGAGTATTGATTAAATATTTTGGAACTTATGATTACAAACATTTAATACATTTTAACAAATTAAAAACAAATAAATTGCAATAATTTATTTAAAAATAATTCCTATTGTCAAAACAAATAGCGGGTTTTTTTGAAACAATATCTATGAAAAGTTTGGCATTAGTTTATGCCCAATTACAAAGTGAAATTAATCCTAATGACCACCATTGGATTAAATGGTAAAAATATATTAATATTACACTTTAATAATAATTAAAAATATAATCTAACCATATAATTAAATTAGATGAAAATGCAGTTTTGATGTAAAATGCAGTATTTTTCACTATTCATTAAAAAATGAACATTGTCAGAAAAATACCAAAAATTTATCCAATGCAAATTTCAATGTCCTAATAATAAAGAATAAGTTTATTTTGACAAATATAGCTTATAAAATTTTCAAAAGATAGATTTAAAAATGGTTTTCCATCAAAATGCAGTAAAACAATCTTTTAAAAATATTAGTGTATTCCTTGCTTAAGATTGGATTTATTCTCATTTTAAGCCTCTAAAACACCATCTAATTCATTAATAGACATAGATAAAAATATCTATTATTCATTAATTACTTGGGATGTTACAAAAACTATATTTATTTCTCCCCATATGCTTATTTCACATATTTTGATGTCTTTGTAATCAAGATTTATTTTTCCGTTACTTGTTATAAAATACATACTTTTCTTGCTGAGAAGACCTAGACTACAATACAAAATTTCTAGATTATAAGAAGTTATTATTTTGAGAAATTAACTTCTAAACCTACTTCTAGTGAAATATGGTGTTCCATAATTTACTACTTCTTCAGCATCCCTAAATACCCCTGCCATTTTCTAGAACTCTATTCACAAAGAATTCCAAATATCCTACTTAAGTTAGCTTCTTAGTGGAGAATAAATTAACTAATACCCCTATATATATATAATTTTTAGATCCTCAAGAGATCCTAATTCTTCATATAAGTATTTAAATATAATTTACCCAAGATATCAAAATATTTATCATCAACCAAATATATTTTTTCCAAAAAATTGATAAACATAATTTTCTATGAATATTTTATCTCTCGGAGAGTGGAATGGTGCTTGTGGGTCAAAAACCCAAGAAACCACAAGAATATTCATGTTGATAAAAAATTCACCATCTCTTTTCATCTTAAATATTATATTTTAATATTTATAAGAATAAGTTATTTTGGATATTTTTTTGTGACTTTTGTAGTTCTTCTTAATGTAGCATATTTTACCACAACTCTAACATGTAGAGATTAAACTATCTGATATAATTTTTTACTTCCCCCTTGGATTATATTATTCTTCTTTCCTATGATATAACTTCTTTTTGGGTGAATATCAAGTACTATCCATATTGAGCACATTTATAGATGTTTCTTGGACTTCCAATGGATTTATTTCATAAGAATCAAATTCATGACAACCTAAACTATGAGATTTTTCTTTGTTCAAGAGCTAATAACAATAGTCAATATCACATATAAAACTTATATCTATGAAGAGAGTATATGTAATAATAATATATCATATATTAACTTTACCTACATCGATTTGAGTTTCTGTCAGATTTTATTGGAATCATTTACATGATCTGCCACTGGTATTCCTTCCACTAACATCATACTGAACAGACACCCCAATATAAGAACTTTGGTATGTGATTTATGTTTTTCATACGTATTAATTTTGAACTTCATCTCTTATACAATTATTTTCACTTCATATATGATATAGAAAACATTATTTGATAATTAAATCGTCATAATAACCAATGCTTTTCTATCCAACTATAAACCTCTATATGTATTTTCAAGAAGATAAAATCTATTCCCATAAAATGTTATATTTTAATATTATCTTTATATAATTACTTTACTTCCAATTATGGTGAAATACCACTGAAATTGAAATATCATTAAGGAACAAGTGAGTGTTACCACTTTAGAAGATATAATACTACTTATTGGAATGAGTGTTGTCCAACCATGCAATCAAAAAAACCTAGAATTTTAGTCCATTGAAACTTCTCAATTATGAGGGTCTACATTGAATAATCTGATTTCCTCTGTAACTTTCTCCCTTGACTTGGTAGACAGGAAGTAGGAATACGTTATACCTTACTCACCATACAATGTTTTATCTTAAAACTCGATGTGGCTCTTATTTTATTTATTTTTGACCCATCATTTATTATAACTTTTTTATTAGGATAAAGTTTATTATTAAATAGTTTATAATTATTCTTTTTTTGGAATTAAATTATTAAAACTAGGATTTTTTATTAATTTTTTTTATTTTATTATTCATTTTAGTTATTTTTATAATTTCTTGTTTAATAAGTAATTATTTAATCCCATATTTTTATTCATATATATTTGTTAAATTATGAACTAGCAATATTTTAATTCTTTATTTTTCATTTTTTATATTTCAAAATAATAATATTTAATTATTTAATGTAATTATTTAATTTTGTTTTCAATTTTATTTCTAAAATTTAATATGTTTCTAATTTAAGTATCAAAAAATTTTATTAAATATTTATTCTATTGTAATTTATTAATAAAATTATTATCTTTATTTTCTTTAATTTATGTGTTTGTAATCTAACTTTAATTTTTTCTTGAAATATTTATATTCCATCATCTATTGCTACTGCTACCATAAGGGTTAGGCACTACTACTGCCAAGTCATGCTACCATCTATTTCCCCTATCATTAATCTCATCACCTACCGTCTCCCACTCATACAACTAAGACCCATATACTATTTCCATATTCTACTGCTAGGATCTCCTACCATCAATATTGTTCTTTTACTGCCACTCAACTATCATCACTATTTTAATACCACAAAAAATATTGATATTTAAACTTCCCAAATCACCTACCACCATCAATATAACACCTACCAAGTCTAGCCACTAGAACCCCATAATCGATATACATCCATCTCTTGCAAATATATCTACTACCATTACTAAACGATACTACTTCTATGCCCCAATCTCCAGAATCTACCATGACTCCTCCAGCTTCAGGGATAAATCTCCATAATAGTATATGATTAAAGAGGATCCCAATCCACTACACCTCATGAATAGATGAATTAAATTTGATCACTACTATATAATCTCAAACAAGATCTATTAAAGCCATGCTTGTTCGAGCCTCACCGAAACTGAATATAGAAGAATGGACCACTACTGCTATTGGAATACTCAATGTTGGGGTCTTGCGATTATTATAGAAGATGGATGGTTCAGCCCACTATCAATCACTGTATAAGAATTAATTCTAAAGGAATTAAATCCAAGATCCACTATTGATGTCGATTATTTTTTATGATGTGTACCACCAACGAACTAATCCACACAGAGTTGGAGATTTACCATAGTAGAAGGATTTCGCATTAAACCTTGATTCACTTATGAAGAACTCTTTCGAATCATTAAGATCTCCACCATTACAAAAAAACTAGACTAAATCGATTTTCCTCAACTCAAGTTGAGAACCACTAATTGAATCCCAATCCCTATAAATAAAGGCTGCCTCAATGATGAAACAATCAAATTTTAACATTTTCAATATCGTCTCTTGATAACGACCCATAATCCACCCCAAGATATTGACTGAATATGTGGAAAATAATTTTCAAATGATCCTTTTAGTATTTTAATGCTTAAAAACTGGGGTATTTTGGACCCATGATGATGAATACAAGTAATCATATTACAAGTTAAGGGAATTCTAGTTTTATTCTATTGTTGATATTCATAAAAGGATGAAATAAGTGTCTTTGAAGATGATTCTATATTTTTATTCTCTTACTTCTGATTAATGATTGGGGATTCCCATGAATAATGTTGATAATCAAATGAGGCAATATGAACAATAGGGTGGTCATTGGTGATATGAAATTTAGATTTTCTATTTTTTATTGTAGTTTTTATTGTTGGATTACCATTTATTTTTAAGATCATAGGAGTGACCTTAGTTATCCTCATTGTTTTTTCTATGAGATTTATGATTTAAGAAAACAATCTACTCAATTAAATAACCATGATATCTTAATGATTTTTTTGAAATCACATAAGTACCAATGAAACAGTATTCTATGGTGTGATATGTTTTTCAAATTTTTGGTTAAAATATAACTATATAACTTGGCTGAGATGAAAGAATTTCTACCCTGATTTTGTGTGATTCCCAGAGGTAGTGTGGCCAACATGAAAATTATGAATTTGAATAAGGGAATGTCAGGATTATTAATGTCTATGATCGAGCGAAACATGGAACTGGAAGTCTATGTCATAAAATTAGTTTTTTAGAGTAGATAATTAGATCATGTCCATTCTAGTTTTTTTCAAATGTCTGAAGTTATTAACTAGTGAAATTTTATTAGAGACTACCCTAGTTATGTGAATAATGTGTGATTAAAGATAAAAGTATCAGTGGAAGTTTCTAGATGATATGAGAATTGTTTTAGTACTCAGGACATGACCAAGTACAAGAGAATTTTCTTTTAGAAGAATTTTTCTTAGGTCAATTTAACTGGTTATTGTTGTGAAAAGGGATGCCACATGGTGGTTGTGAAAGATGAACCTGATTATGGATTCAGTGACACTAGATGTGATGTAACAGTTAGCAGAAATCTTGATTATTAAAATAGAACCACATAAATAACCACATAAGGAATTCATGGCCTGATCAAGAATCTATGATCAATCATTATTGATTCACATGGAAGTATACAATAGAGAATATTTGTAGTTTTTAAATCAAAAATAGAGTCAATGCCATTTTTTTATTTATTGTAACAAGATTTTTAATTTTTAATTTCTCAAATTCAATATGTTTTTTGGTTGAAATTATGAGTGGTGGAGTTATATTGTTCTATTTTATCATTTTAATCTTTTTTTCTATGATCATTTATAAATTCTAATAAAATTATTATATTTAGAAATAGATTGTATTTTATAAGTGATGAACTAAAAAATAATTTAATTTCTTGTCAATTTTCTTAATTTATATTTTACATCATCTTTTCAAACGCAGAGTCAATTAAAACATCACAACCTAGAAATTATTTAATTAAAAAATCACACCTTCTTCCATGATTGATTCTTATTTATATTTGGTTGAATTATAATTTCCACATTTTATTTATGTGTTGAAAAATTATTCAAACAACTCTTCTTATTCTTCTTAATAGTACATTATTATTATATTAATTAAATAATTCATGTTTTTTATTTTTTTTTGAATTTATTTTGACATTTTCATAGACCTTCACCCATAATTTTCTTCCCTATGGAAAAAATAAACCATATTACTAATTTTTATTAGTTATTAAGAATTTAATTTGATCTATTAAATGACCCATACTATCAATTTTTTTTCCTCTATTAGGGAAGGCTTCATGCATCTATAAAATTAAAAATTATTTTAAAATAAACAAAAAATATAAAATAATTAAATCTAAAGAAATTATCAAAATATAATCTAAAATAAATTCATTTACTATGTACTGCTAATAAATTCATTAGTGCATTAACACAAGATCAATGCCTCAGAATTTAGAGCCCATAAAACCAAAAATCAATAATAAATTTAGATCAATTTGAAAATTTAAATTTAAAGTTGAAAATCTAAGAGAAAGAGAGCTGCTGAAGATAATAAACTAGAAATAATTCAAGAAAATGGTGAATTCATTAGGATGACAGATTATCAACTCCCTCAAGTGTCATGTAATCCTAATTCAATCATAATTACACATAGGTCCCATAATTACATGTTAAAATTGTAATACCTTATAATTTTTAATTCATTCAATAGAATTCACAATGATGAATCCTTAGAATTCACCATGGATTTTTACAATATAGTTTATCAACTAACACTACAAGGGTTGGGTGAGAATTAGATAAAAATGAGATATTTTCTTTCTTTTTAAAAGAATAATGTAAGGAATTGGTTTTTTCCCTTGAAAAAAAATCATTGAAACGTGGGAAATAATTTAAAATTCTTTTGTTATGAAATTTTTTCCAAGGGGACTTAATGGAGAACCTAAAAATAAGATTAATATATTTACTCAAGAGGATAGAGATACATTACATGAATCTTGGGATTAGTTTAGAAACTTAATTTGGATGTTTCTTCATCACTAACATTCTTCCCACCAACACATAGATTCCATATAGATAGGGTTTTCACCTACTAGTCATAACTTGTTTAAATAATATACTAGAGGGAATTGTACAAATAGAATATATAAAGATATCAGGAAAATTTTCAATACTTTGTCTCTTAATTCATAATATAAAGATTCAAGAAGAATAAGAGTGATAGTATATGTAATGAAACTAGGACTGAGTTGGAAATGAATGCTAAATTGTCTGATATAAATGATCAAATTCATTTCCTAATGAATAAAAATGTTGAAAAACCAGATAATTAAGTTAGTTTTCAATGTCAGGACCAAATCTAAAGGGAATAGTGTCAAAAGTGTGGAATGATTTCACACTCAAGTGCATGTTCTCCAAATATTGACATTCATGCCTAAAAAAAGAATATTGCAATTTTTCTAGATATGGTCAAATGCCATAGTCTAGAGATGATACATTTTAAAAAAACGACAATCCTATCTATAAGAATCACCCTATCTTATCCTAGAGAGTAAAAGTAATGATTAGAAAACAACCTGCTGCCTCTTTTTAAAACTTGCAAAAAATACATTTCTAAAACAAGAAAAGACTGAAACTTATCATTATCAAGATATTATGAAGGGAATGTTTTAATAGTTAATGGAAAACATTTATTTATAAAATAATCAACATGATTCTGATAAGGCCCCAATTGATTCTATAGGGCATAATTTAGAGAATCCAATTGGTCAATTAGATAAAGAATTTAGTTAAATAGAAAACAGTTAGCTTCTTAGTAACATCGAGATGAATCATAGGGATATTTCCATGGTTGTGGTTATTAATAGTAGTTCAAAAAATCAAAAAGATGTTATACTTGACTATAGGCTTGGAAAACTAAAAAATGTAAGAATGTAGACACATAAAATTTATTATAACATAAGGTAATAAAGTAATTCCTCTTGAAAATGATGGAGTGAAAGACGATAAAATAAAAATTAATAAATGGAAAGAAAATATTTTTGAAGAAATTAGGGAAATTTATTCTTTTCTAATGATTTTTTCTC
This sequence comes from Viscum album, assembly GCA_963277665.1. Lineage (NCBI taxonomy): Eukaryota > Viridiplantae > Streptophyta > Magnoliopsida > Santalales > Viscaceae > Viscum > Viscum album. The sequence goes on from OY728125.1 coordinate 1,429,053,398, forward strand.
ATCTATACCTCTCAATTAAGAGGTTAAAATCTAATAACAATAAACCTAAATTGATTCAATTCCTTAGAATGTTCAACAAGCTCCTGATGGATATTACTTTCACCAAATATTTATATTAGATTCCATCACACTTAAAATCACTCAATTCAATTGGTTCAAATAATAAATCATTAAAATAATTTGAAACTTATAGCCTCACTGAAGAGTGAAGTAATTTATTTTAAAATAATATTCCAATAAAACATAATGATCTATAGGTTTTTACTTACATAAACCATAGGGAATAACTTTCAATTGTATTATCTTTGTGATATTGAGTAAATTATCAACATTATTTTTTCACTCATTGTATTAATAGTTGTGATCATGAGAGTTTCAACCCACTATTGTTATTTTAAAATTGACTAACATATCATCAACTCTTCCCATAGAGAGATTATATAGTTACTGGATGGAGTTGGTAAGTTTTTTTACATAATAACTTTCTTATTCTAGACATAAAGTGTGACCAAGAGGTTCCCATAATTCTAGGTATGAACTTCATTTCCATAGTAGTAGATTTTATCAATATAAGAAATAATATTTCGATCTCTATGTTTATTGAACAAGAATAAGTTTTTAATGTCTTTTGGAATGAAAAAGAACCAAAATTTTGTGAGAACTATTCATGACTTGAGATTTTCTAAGTTGAGTTCTCATTAAAACCAGAAGAATATTTTTTAAACATTTTTAGCTGAATAAACTCTTTTAGATGATGAAAATAATGTTTCCCAACATTTTGAATCTAAAAATTTGGGTAATTTTTTAGATCAAGACAAGAACCCGATTCTAGTTCTGAAAATATGTAATGAAGATAAATTTTATGTTCTATAGCTTAAGAAATTTATAGGAGAACTTGAGATTGATTTCTTTTCTGAAATAACGTTGGACTAATTTTATAAATTTTAAGGAGAGTTGATGAAACTAAATAATGATTTTTGTTTGGTAGATTTATCGAAATATTATTTAGAAATTCATGGGAGTGGGCTATTCACCTTGGACAATATTGATGAAAATTAAAATCGAGTTTTAAAATATAAATACTTCCACTTTTCATACTAATTTTAATAAGTACATTGAAGATCTTGGACCACCCAGGCCCAAGAGTCTACCATCTAGTGAACAAGAACCCACATTGGAGCTTAAACCACTCCATAAAAACCTAAAATACTATTTTTTTTTGAAAAATAGTAACACTAATGTTGGAAAATTTGTGAGATAGTTGATTTAATGACAAAAAATCATGCCATTTTACAATTCATGCTAATTTATTCATCATATTATAACTAATATTAGTCATATAAATGAATATTTATAAATGAATCAATAATTCCACATGGTAAAATACATTTCAATAATTCAATAAATTATGGATATTTGTGTTCCAATATATTTACAAGTGTGTATTTATATACAATTTTTAATTTCACTTAATTTGGCGTTGTTCTGTGTAAGACATACACTTTCTATGTTTTTGAAAGTCCCTAAAACCAATTTTTTAAGGAGTCTCCATTGGATGACTCACCGATGATGACTCACCAATAAAAGAATACACCGATACAGGACCCACCAATAGAAAAAACGACACATCATTGGACAAGTCACTGATGATCTGTCACACTGATAGTTCAAGAAACTCACTGTTGGACGAATCACCGATAGACGACACACCGTTAGTTAGAAGGACTTACCGATGGATGGGTCACTGATGAGTGACACTTCGATAGTTCAAAATGATTCACCTATGATGACTCACGGATGCCCGAAAATATAGACAGCACAAATGAAAGACCGATACCCAGAGTCACCGATACCGATGGAAAGGAATCACCAATATATAGAGTCACCGACGCTGAAAGTTTGATGCTGACAGGCCAATTATATTGACTTACTGATACTTATGACTCATCAATAGTCATAAAAACTGTTTTTAATTTATTAATTCAAATTTATATCTAATGTTCATATTTAGAAAAATTAATGTTTTTGACATTATTTAATGTTGTTTGTAGGATATTCAGAAGACAGTACGAGGTACATGCATGTGGGAAGATAATTGTTTTTTCTGGACCTCAAAGTATAAAAGAATTACATGCTTGATCATTCAAGTGATGAGGAGAAACAGAGTAGTGAAAATCATGGGAGAAAGTGCAGAAGAACTCCTCCAATTATTGAGCTTACTTAAAAAATTCATGAACTCGAAAGAAAGAACATACATGTAGATCAAAAAGACAATATAAACCTACTGATCAAACATGAACATCTTTCCGAAAAGAAGATAAACATTTCACACTCCTAGAAGCCATACCATAGAGACTACGATACTCTGTTTCAGAGTCAACTTCCTGAAGATAACTTTAAGTTCAATTACACTATATCAAACGAGTCCATAAATGCATTGCATAATACACAAAGACTTATAAACATTACTCTACATCCTTACATATGTTTTGTCCATTAATTTACATTTTGAGCAGTGTGTGTATTTGTGTGTTACACACACTAACTCTTGATATCATAAATCTCACACTCTTTTATCCCTTTGTATCCCATGTAGAACTGCGGAAGAGGTCAAGTGTGAGCTATTTGTTGTTCTTCACATGAATAACCATGGTATAGTTCAAGTGTGACCTGGATAGACTTGATTGCTATTGTGAACCACGATCCCATGTGTGGATCAAACTATTTATTAATTTAAACTGCTTGGTGGTAGGAAATCACCAAGTGGAGAGGATTAAGTCTCTGTTGGAGACTAAACCTCTTAGTTTATTTCCACTGTGTTTTTACCTTTTAGTTTTAATATATTTTTATCATATATTTCATAAAACTAAATTGAACTTTGATAGTTAGTTTTCCAGGTTTTTATAACATTTTTGAACCAATAGATTAGTTTCAAAGGTTATATTAATCTTTAGATTACTATAGGTAAGAACTAATCAATATTTTGATAAATTTATTGAACATTCAAGACTCATATAAATTATCTGAAAACTGGATTATATTATGTTTTTAATTTGGGGAAATTTTCTAACAACCAATTATTAACAGAAATTTTTATAGATACCGAATTCACCCCTATTGAGTACTCTACTCCGACCAACATTTGGTATTAAAAGAATGTTAATAGAATCTGTATTGTAAGATTTTATAGGTACATGTATAAATTGATAACCATAGTCTACCAGAGTGTGTCTCATCCTCAGAATCTGTGAACAACAGCTACTAGCAGCTATGTACTCAGCTTTGGCAGTGGATAATGCAACATAATTTTGTTTCTTACTACACAATGAAACTAAAGACATTACCAAAAGTGACATGTCCTAGATGCGCTATTTCTATATAACATTCATTCACCAAAGTGAATCATCTATGGCCCAATTTCAAAAAGAATAATCTAGTGCTTCCACAGATTATGTGAATCATAGGTTGGAAAGCCGCAAGGTAACTCTATAGAAAGAAGTGTCTGCTGGGTTGTTGTCGTTGAGTAAATATCTTTTTCTGAAAGTATTGGAATCATATGGATGTATTTGTTGGTTTTCAAATAATGAGAGACCGTTATATCTAAATATGTTACATGAGTTTTATCTCAATTTGAGAGTGTTTTTGGAAGGAGCTGATGAGACTTATATGAAGTCCATGATAAAGGGAAAAGAGATCTATTTTTCAACAAAAGAGTGTGCCAAATGATTGGAGATTCCATGTGAGGGAATATATGCTGACTATCAGGGTAATATTCCACCAACTTTAGATTTGTTTTCTTATGAAAATTATATAAAATAGTTTACTATAAATGAAGAATCAAGGAGATAAATGGCTAAAAAATTAGATGGAGAGTCCAGATTGCTATTAAATTTTATCCAACACCAAATCTGTCCAAGGAAGCGAGATTTTATTGCCTTTCAGTATTAGGACGTCTTCTTGATTTATTTTCTGAATAATGGGTTGAAAATAAATCTTTTTAGGTACATTATGGTATATAAATGTGATATTATAAAACCCTCAAAGAAATTAACATGTTTATACTACCGAAGGATGACTTGTGCAATTCTAAAGAGGCTAGGATGTGTGAAAGTTGGAGATGAAGTGATTAATACTTGTAGTGGTATCTACCTACACAAGGACATCTGAAAAAGTAAGAATATATTTTGGAAACCGTGGAGGAGAATGTGGGTAGGATATGAGGACAAGTTATAAGAGGATTATAATCCTATAGATCATTCTACCAGACCAGGGGATCAAGATGATCAAGATCTTAAACCTGGTGAGCATGTTGTTTATTCTAATGAGGAACAAGCTGAGCTTGAGTTTCCAAGAGAAGATGAGTCTCTTATAGATGATAGAAGTGAACCAGATATTGCTGAAATCCCTAAATACATGTCATATGGACCTTCCAGTCGACCATTAGAACTACCTTCTTGAGAACCTTTTTTGGGTGATGAAGATGAATTATAGGATGGAGTCTCTGGTGTTGAAGGATATATAAGCAAGACTAATGGTGATGATGAGGATTATTATGATTATGATGAGAATTATGAAGGTGAGCATGTGAGTTACTCACTAAAAGTTGGACAAGAATATGTTTGTTTTGATGAGGAGTATCTGCATAGAGAAGATGATGAGGCTGATAGAAAGGATTTTTCTAATCCTATTGGACATGATATTACTAATCATGATGGAGGTGATGATGGAAATTATATAAATGAAGATAGACATGACCACCCATGTGAATCTAAAGGCATCATTCAAGAACATAATGAAATTTTGGATGGAGGATAAGTGGAAGAAGATGAAGTTCAACATGTTCCAGTTTCTCCGAATGAGGGAGAGCCTCAAGTGGTTAAAGTGGCTGGAGTTGATGTAGCTCAAGAAGTAGAAGACTAAGTTCACTAAGTACCAATGCCTAAGAATTTTGTTTTATCTAGTGATAAAGAAGAATATGATGAATCACAAGTTGAGGGGGAGCCTCAAGGAAGAATAGTAATGGTTGATACTATGGATCCTAGAGACCAGACCAGTTTGGGTGAGTGGAATAGAAATCTAGGATACATATTGTTTTGGACTGGATTATGACTCAGATGAAGAGATGGTAGCTCCTCATTCTCCATAAGTTAATTTGGAATCTATTTCTACTACTTCACCAATCTTACCTAATTTTAATGAGCCGATTGTACCTTCACTTCCTAGTGACTATGTCACTAAGGCTGATCTTGAGAAATTCAAAGATGACATTTGTGAATCTATGAGATTCTCTATTGGAGTCAGAGGTGAAGCTTCTATATCTGGTAATATTTTATAGGTATATGCTGATATTATTGAAATAATGGTGATTTAGGAGATACAACACAACCTAATTACTACAACTAAGAACATAGTTAGAAATAATAAATGCTGAGAGAAGAAGTAGAGAGGATGAGTAATGAATTGTAATACCTGACCAATGATTTCAAGGAAAATATTGGGGGTGTTATGGAGGTTCTTAGAAATAATGTTTCACATATATTAAGTGAATATTTAAAGTAGTTGAAAGAGGATCTTGGTAAAATTATTTCTCACTCATCCAGTTCTAAACGTACCAGGCCTGCTGCTAATATAGAGTGCCTCAGGACTATGATAAGAGAAGAGATCAAGGGTGTTCAGAATGACCCTGATAAAGAGACTCTTACCAAAGTGCACATGAACACTAACATTGTTTATAACATGGTACGATAATGTACAAATTAGGCATCTACTATCCAAAAAGATATCAAGGAAAAAGTGGTCAAGTATTTTTCTAAAATATAGACCAAGAATGATTTGAATAACAACTTTAAGTACTAGGTTAATAAACTTAACATACCACTAGTGACAGAGGCTTTAAAAAGTAAAGTGGTCTAGTTGAAGGAGTTTACACCCACTTTAGAAAATTTCATGGAGAACAAAGAGGATTTTGAAAAAGTTATGCAGTATGGGGGTGAAATTATAAATGATTTTATCAAGCTTCTGAAGACATATCTCCATGTACATGTTGAAGCAATAGTGGTCTCAATAGCTGCTTACATTGGACATAGTTCTCTACCTCCAGGTCATATGTTTTTATCCAAGCCTTATCTCAGATTAGGCCAGTGATCCCAGAGCATCCTCAAAGTCATCTTCTGTCAGAGAGGAGACCAAGCCTTGCAACAAATATTCCTCTAAGTGTTTCCTTAAATGGTGTTTCCATTTAATCCGACCTTCCTAAATCCTCAAAATCACCTCACAAACCTACAATTGTCCCTTTAGACAAAGGGAAAGATCCTCAAAATCCCAAGACTTAGCTATGAATAAATCTTTGTTAGGGCTATGTACTTTTATTTTGATGACCTTATTTTGATGGTTGTACTCTTTGTACTTCAATGAATCTCAATTTGACTCCACTGTGTTTCAAATTTATTCATGTTATTTATCTTAATCCTTTATGTTTCTTTTCACCTTTTTGATAATCCAAAAGGGGGATAAATCCATTAATGCCACAAATTATTAACCTAAGGGGGAGAGTAACTATTGAATTGGAAACATGGAATGTAATAAAATAACTAACGGGGGAATAAGGATCCTCTATATATGCTCTGATACAATTATTGAAAGGGATCTTAAAAGGAAAGACCTTATAGTAACATTGAGAATTCACATTCTCTATTGGTATGCTTATTAAACTAATTCTTCTTCCTTAACATCTTGTATATCTCATTAATTACATGATTTTTGATTATAAAAAAGGGGGAGATTGTTGGAACCTTTGTGAGATAGTTTTTTTATAATCACAAATCATTCTGTTTTTCTATTCATGCTAATTTATACATTATGTTATAACTAATGTTAATCATATCAATGAATATTTATAAATGAATAAATTATTCCACATGGTATAATACATTTCAATAAGTCAATAAATTATGGATATTTGTGTTTCAATATATTTACAAGTGTATATTTACATAAAATTTTAAATTTCACTTAATATGGTGTTGTTCTGTATATGACAGACACTTCCTATGTTTTTCAAAGTCCTTGACACTGATTTGTATAAGGAGTCACCGTTTTATGGATCACCTATGAGGAAAGACCGATTGAAGAAGACACTGATGTGAGACTCATCGATAGAACCAATGACACACCGATGGACAAGTCACTGATGATCGGTCACACTGATAGTTCAAGTGAATAACTATTGGATAAATCACCGATGAGAGACGTACAGTTAGTTCAAAGGTCTTACCGATGGAAGAGTCACCGATGGGTGACCCAAAAATAGTTTAAAATGAGTCACCAATGAAGAATCACCAATGCCCAGATAGATTTATAGAACAAATGGCTCATCGATGCCTAGAGTCACTGATATCAATGGAAATGACTCACTAATAAATTGATTCATTAACACTGATAGACCGATTCTATTACATCATCGATAATTATGCCTCACCGTTAGTTATAAAAACTATTTTTAATTTATTAATTCAAATTTATATCTAATGTCCATATTTAGAAAAATTAATGTTTCTGAAATTATTTAATGTTTTATGTAGGATATTCAAATAATAGTATGAGTACATGAATGTGGGAATATCATTGTGTCTGCTGGACCTTAATGTAAAAAATAACTATAAGATGTATTATTCAAGTGATGAGGGAAAATGCAGTAGTGAAAAGAATGTGAGAAAGTGTAGAAGAACTCCTACAATTCCTGAGAAAACTTCAAAAACCCAAGAACTCAAAAGGAATAATATATGGAGAGATCAATAGGACAAGCTAAACCTGATGATCCAACATGAACATCCTACCAACTATAATCTAATCATTTCATACTCCTAGAAGACAGACCTCAAAGACTACGATACTCTATTTTAGAGTAAACTTTTGGAAGAGGACTCGAACTTCAATTCCACTACATCAAACAAGTCCAAAGATACATTGTATAAAACAGATAGAATTCTAAACCTTACTCTACATCTTTATCTCTATTGTGTCCATTTATTTAAATTTCTGAGGAACGTGTATATCTTTATGTTACAAACACACACTGACTCCTATACACAACTAAAGGATACTTTATATCCCCAATCTCACACTCATTTATCCTTTTGTATCCCACATATAACTATAGAAGAGTTCAAGCGTGGCTTTTTTTTGTTCTTCCCATGAATAAGTATATTATAGGTCAAGTGTGACCTTGACAGCCTTGAGTTTTGTTGTGAAACCAAATATATGGTGTGGATCAAACTGTTTATTAATTTAAACTTCTTGGTGGTAGGTGATCACTATGTGGATAGGATTAAGTCTCTTATTGAGACTAAACCTCTTATTTTATTTCTACTGTGTTTTTACCTTTTAGTTTTACTCTGTTTTTATCATATATTTCATAACACTAAATTGAACTATGATTGTTAGTTTAGAAAGTGTTTATAACAGTTATTAACTATTAGATTAGTTTCAAAGGTTATATTAATCTTTAAATTAGTATATCTAAGAACAAATCAATTTTTTGATAATTTAATTGAACATTCAAGACTCTTATAAATTCACTACAAACTGGCTTAGATTATATTTTTAATTTGGGGAATTTTTCAAATTACCAATTATTAACAATTTTTTTATAGATACTCAATTAATATCCCTCTTTATTACTTTACTATGCCCAAAAACTACCAATCATAATCTCTACTGATATTAATTAAATTCAAATGAAAAAATTGTTGGGTGTTCTATAAAAATTCAAGACAGAAATAGGTCGATCTATAGATTACATCAAAAAGATAAATCTTACATTATTTTTTCATAATATTCTTATGGAACCAAACCTAAAACTGATATTTTAATGAAAAAATATATCAAAACCCAAAAATAAAGAGGTTGTGAGAGAATAGGTAGTTAAAATTTCAAATATTGGGATTATATATCCCATTTCAGAGAGTGCTTGGGTCAGTTCAATCTAGGTGTTTCAAAAGAAATATGTATTCACTTATGTGACCAATGAAAATAATGAAAAAATACCTTTTAGGAAGGTAACTAAATGGAGAGTATATATAGATTATATAAAGATGAATTATACCACTAGAAAAAGGAAATTTTCCTATACCATTTTTAGAATTTTTTTTGAGAGGCTAGCTATATTCTTTTTATAGATTGCTATTCTGGTTACAACTAGATCTCTAAATCCATATAATATTAGAAGAAGTAAACATTTTCATGTCCATTTAGAACATTATATTATTGTAGAATTACCATAGTCTTATCTGTTTCCCAGATTACCATTCAAAGGTTCCTGATGGAAATACCTTGAGGCATGATAGAGCGGATCATCAAAGTATCTATGGATGAATTCTCTATTTTTAAAGTACTTTTGAGTGATTTTAGAAAAATTTAGAACATTTTTTAGATGGATTCCAAGAGACTAATCATTTCTTTAACTAGGATAGATTCCAGTTTATTTTTACTGAAAGAATAATACTAGGATATAAAGTGTCAATATTGGTTCATAGGTTTTTGGTAATAATATTGAGGTTATAAAAAATATTACCCTCTTATTAATGTCAAATGAGATAGAATTTTTCTTGGGAAAACTGATTTTTACCAAAGTTTAATCAATGAATTTTCAAAAATTACAAAACACCTATGTTCACTATTGGTTAAATATATAACATTTGTCTATGAAGAATATTGTATTTAATTGTTTAACCTTCTTATGAATAATCTCACTTTTCACTTGTTATCACCTCACATGATTGTAAACATCTATTTGAAGTTATGTGTTATTATAGTGATGTGGTTATTAGATTTGTTTTTGGATAAGGGAGAGAAGTGAAGTTGATGTAGTGTCTTATGCTAGCAATCTTCTAGATAACAATCAATGTAACTACAACCATATCAAGAAGGAACTACTGGGTGTTGTTTATTCTTTATAGATGTTTAGGCAGCAACTTTTGGGTTCCAAATCTATAGTTTTATAGAAAACACTACCTTGAAATATATTCTATAAAATAAAGAGATGAAACCTAGACTTAATAGGTGGATAATATTTCTTCAAGAGTTATATTTAGATATCAGAGAAAAAAATTGGGTTTATAATGTTGTTTTAGATTGTCTATATAGGATGTATAGTACAGAGTGTAAAGATCCCAATGAGATTAATTTTTTTCCTTGATGAAAAGTTACTCATCGCCTCAGTCAAGCAGTCTTCTTGGTAAACATATTTTTATAATTTTTTGGTAGCAAGTGTCATCTAAAAAGTTTTTTCAAATATAGAAAGGAATAAGTTTATCTATAAACGTAAGTTCTATTTTTGGGTTGATCCTTTTCCTTTTAAGAGTTGTGTAGATGGAATATGAGGAATTTTTTCCAAAATAATAAATGTTTCTTATTCATGAATATTTCCACTACTTACCATGGGAATGTCATCATGGAGAAGAAATAACAAAAGAAATTCCTTCAAGATGGATTTCATTGGCCTACATTGTTAAAGGATGCTCAAATATTAGTGGTTGTCTCTGATAGGTGTCAGTGGTTAAGAAATATTGGAAGAAATAATGAGTTAGCATATAAATGTTTTTTATAAGATGATATTTTTTATATTTTGGGATTGGAATTTATTGGATCATTCCTATCTTCTCATGTCAATGAGTACATATTATTTGTTATAGACTTTGTATACAAATGTAATGAGGTAGTGATATTTCCCAACAACCAAGATAATAGTGTGATTATATTCATTAAAACAAACGCATTTTCAAGATTTAGAGTGACAAAGGGTTTCATAATAGAAAATGTAACACATTTTAAATTTTTTAATTTCAAATAATTGATGAATAAATATGATTTCTTTCATAGAGAAGGAACTATTTACCATCCATAATCAAGTATATTGGTAGAAATCTAAAACATGTAATTAAAATAAATCTCAGTGAAAAATATATCATATTTTAATAATGACTGGTCATTAAAAATTGATGAGAATATATAGGAAAAAATATTGCATTTTAAAATCCACTAGGGATGTATCCATATATACTAGTTTTGGAAAAAATTTAACATTTTTCTATAGGTATTTAACACAAGTCTCTATGGGGTGCGATAACCCTAAATTTTCATTTTAAGGATACTTAGGAATGAAATTTGGTTGAGTTAGGTGAACTCTAAGAGATGAGGAAAGTGACCTTTAAAAATTATATGATTTTCAAGAATTGGACTAAAGTTTTTATTTATTATTTCATCCCACATAGATATTTTAAATATGGTGAAAGGATTTCAATATGTGGTTGGGAAACATAAATCTTTGTGGTCAGGAGAATTCACCATTATTTGAGTTCTTGTCAATGGATCTATTGAGTTGGTAGGAGAAATGAACAAGTCTTTATAGGTGAATTTACAAAGAATCAAACATTAATTTTAGGGTCATCCAAAGGGATTTATTTCCATCTATTTCATAGAAAAGTTTTAACCCTTTGAGTATGGATAGGGACTTTAAACCAAGCACTATATCGGAGGCAACCCATAATTTTCTTGCTTTTCTAGTTTAATTTTTTGTATAAATAAACTCTTCTTGTTCTATTCCCTATGTCAATAAATCACTAGACTTTTTACTATATCCTATCACTAATGATCTGTTTCATTTTTTTGGAAGTGGTCATGTCTACTGACTATAAAGTGAAGCTATTTTTTTTGTAGATGATATTACCATGAAAAGTGCCCATGAGAAGAGGGCACAATAGTTTGTCTGATTTTCTTACCAGTGGCATACTTATTTTGTACATTAATTCTAGATGGAGATACTAGTTGGATAATATGGATAAAACACCCCTATACTCAAAATTTTGTTAATTTTAAATTATGAAACTCATTGTGATGTTTTTTTTCTTATAGGATTTCAAACTTTTGTTAACAATAGTGTTATTTAAATTTTATTAAGGGAAGATACATGTGTCATTAAAAAATAGTCAAAGATTATATATTTATATTTGATTAATAGTTTTAATCTCTGACGTATAATTTCTATTTTTTTTGAAAATACTAGTTTTTTAAATAATTACCATGCTAAAATTTTTAATTTCTTGTTGGAAACTACCAATGTTTTGTGCTGAATCAATATGAAATTATTTATTTCTTTATGGTTTGATTTTATGTTTATTTTAAATTTAGTCTTGATTTTATCAGTAAAAGTAAAATTTTTGAAGCTATTGGTATATACTAATTTTATAAAGAAGTTCTAGTTGCAAGCCTATGTGCATTTTTTTGTATGAATGATGAGTGTTATGGAAAAATATTTTATGAGCTTCCCTGTCACCCCTCAATTTTTTTTCTATGATATTTTCAAAATATATTTGAATCATTATTATTAAATTGTGTCTCATACTTTAATATTCAAAAATGGGGATATTTCTTGATTTTATGTGTGGGAGACAGTGTCATTGAAATTTTCCTCAACTATGATTCAATATAGTACACATTAAAAAATCATATTTTTTTTCAAACTGCATCCCTAGATAAAAAATTGGTTTGGGAAAATAAAAAATCATAGTGTCTTTATTAGGTGATAATTACACACATAATTGAGAATTTTATATAAATCTAAAATTTCAAGAATTGTATGATTTTTGAGTGATGTATCGTATTATTTATAAAACTTCAGTTTAGAAACATGTAAAGGGAGTGTTGTGTGGGATATTTTTCGAAATTGAGATTTTAACTTTAAAAAACTAGAAATTTTAACTTAAACCTATATAATAGACAACTTTTGAACAAAAACCTCACAAATACAAGTCAAATGGTAATCATTTAAGTCCTTTTTAATTGGAGTAAAATAAGAAATTTGGATCCCCTGATAAATAATTGAGACTTGAGAAACCAGGTGTGTGTATAATCCCTCTATACATTTCACATAAGTAAATTTTCATAGTTATATGCACATACATGACTAAGAAGTTTTTATTAAAAGTGGTTCCAAATAGTAAAAAATTAATTCCTTAAGGAGAGGGGAATTAAGAACCCCGATGAAGAAGGGTAAAATTGACTTATTTAATAGTCATTTAAAGTTGAAACCGTGAAGTGAAATTGATACATGTTTTTTGGAACCTAGGAAGGAGTGAAAATATTAAGTGTATCTTGTTAAAATTTTAAATCCACATCAATCTAATATATTTTATTCATAAAATAGAAGCACAAATTTAAAAATTCAATGAGGAATTGAAGGGATTTTACATAGAAGGAATGAAAATTTCAATAAATGGAGGAATATTTTATTTTTATTGATCTTGTTATAATTTAGAACTTAGGAAGGACAATTACTTCTTTTTAGGATTCCTTGTAAATAAATAAAATTCATTTAATTTCCAGAGAGTAAAATTGATTAATTATTGGGTAATTTAAAGAGCTATAATTTCATTGATTTTTTCCACATCATTTATTTTAAATGATAGTGTTTTTTTAGTAAAATAATTTTTTATAGTTAAATAATTTACCATTTTTTTTATTTTAGAATTAAATTATTAAAAATATGATTTTTTGATAAAATATTAATTTTATTGTTTATTTTAGTTATTTATATAATTTATAGATTAATAATTAAATATTTAAGCCACCAATTTTAATCCTTTATATTTGTTAAACTTTGAACTAACATTCTTTTAATTATTTTTTATTAATTTTGTGTATTTAAAAATAATAATATTAAAAAATTCATGTCATTATTTAATTTTACTTCTAAAATTTTATTTTTTTAATTTAATTAATAAATAAATTTATTCATGATGTATTCTATTTGTAATTTATTAATTAATCTATTAGTTTTAACTTATGTATTTTAGGTGTTTGTAATTTAAGTTTAATTAATTGATAATATTTATTTTAAAACATCTACTGCCACTCCTTCCATCAGGTTTACACACTATTACCATCAGATCATGCTACAAGAAACTTCCCCTACTACTGATCCTGTCACATATGATTAACCCACTCCTACTACTAGATCCCATCAACCATTTCCATATTCTACCACAAGGTTCTCTTATATTTAACATTGTTTTTCTAATGGGCAATCAGGTACTATCACTATTTGTTTTCTAAAAAAATACTGCTACCACCACATCTTAAATCACCTACTAACAACAATCTATCAACTCTGTACTCCTATTAATAGCACCCCTGAATACATCTACCAACAACTCCCCTGAATCCATCTACCACTATCTCTTACTGATCCTGATACCACCCCTTCTCTAAGAATCTATAGTGAACCATCCAAATTCATGGTTCCACATCCAAAAATACAACAGATTAAAGAGGAATACGATCTATTATAACATGAGTGTAGATAAAAGACATCTAAGGAGCACTAGAGAAGCTCAAACTAGATCCTCCATATCCATGCTCATTTGACCCTCAATAAATCCAAATATGAAAGAAAGATTCACCACCAATGTTATAATTCTCAAATATGATTCCATCTAAAGATTATAGAAGATGGATAATGTCGCCAGCTATCACTCATGGAAGAAGAGTCAAAACTGAAGAAAACTAATTCCATATCCATTATTTTCATATAATCTTATTCTAGATGTGCACCACAGATGAACCGAGCCCCATTGAGCTCATTCATTCCCAGAGTAGTAGGCTATTCTGTTTAAACCTACAACACTTGTGAAGAACCATGGACACATGCTAACCTTTCCACCATGAGGAAGATGATAAGAAAAATACCCATCTAATTTAACATGATTTGAGTGACACCGATTGAACCTCATCCCTATAGAAGATGTCCACCTTGATTATGACCCTCACTAATTCACACTTAGTTGATGATATCTTATAATTATGACCCAATATATTCCATATAGATCGACTGAATATATGGAAGAATATTTTTTGTTGAGCCCCAAATTTTTTTTATGTAAACAAACTAGGGTAATCATGATTGGGGATGCTAAAGATGATGAATCTAGGCGATCCTTTTATGATCTGTGAGACTTTATTTATGTTCCAGCTGTGGTAGAAGAATACTATGTGTTAGGACCAACATCTCATTTTTTGATGATCGATATTCATTATTTGATTTACATGACAATAAACACTGTGATCAATGGAATTGAATAAAAGAAAAAACAATAGTGGATAGAAAACCAAAACAAGAGCGCATGTTCATTATATATTAATTATAAATAATTTAATTAATTAAAGAATGACCTTTTGATAATTATTTTATCGTTGATGAATATAACAAAAGATAAATGTTGTACCATCATTATGGTGTAGGAATAAAGAAAAAATTCCCACTAGCGGTGATACACTCGTGTTCCACAAATCAAAGAATGTTTCCATATGAATCTCTGGGTTCTAGCATGGAAGATCCTATCTCTTGTGTCATTTTCATTTTATTTCCTCAAGAATTACTTCCAATGCATTCTATTTGATCCCTCTTAACTCAAGAGTAGGATTTGGAGGAATATCAATCTCTATTCTTGGGAATGTTCTTAGATAAGAGATCTTTGTAGGGATTTAGGAGGATTACCTAGATTCATTGTGCATAATAATAACAAAATGATTTGGCTTTCCTAAAAATAATATAATTTAGGTTTTATACCAATATGCTTTAGAAATAAATATTTCCACAAGTTCCTGTTAATATTTATTAAATCCCAATGGAACCCCATTTCTATAATAATAATAATGATAATATTTTTATTATTTTTTCTCAACATAATGATAACTTGTGAATTGAAATTAAATATTATTTATTCAAAAAATATTCCATATACATTATTTATCACAAGACCATTAAGCTCATTCCTCCATTCAACCACAATATTTATCAGTCCTTGAATAATGTCTATTTATTTATTAAATAAATATCACTACATTATTTTCTAATAAATAAATATATATTATTTTCAAAAAATAAATTTTTTTTAAATATTCCTCTCATATAATATTCTATTGGATAACTAATGATAGAATATATGAAATCAAGAATACATGAATAATTATTAAACCATGTTAGGGAATAATATTTATTAGACTTTATAAATAATAAATTATTATTATTATTTAACTTAGATTCTAGATACACTTAGATTGTGACCCTCTGGCCCTCTTTCTTAGTGGAATTAGGAGGTGTTTCATAATCTAAAATGTTAGCATCCAACAACACACCAATAAACCCTTAGAGAAATAATTTAAATTTGAAATGACAAAATACCTCATACAAACACTTTCTGTGTAATACAACATGTTTATTAGGATATATATAACCATGTAGGTTGCATGCCAGTGCCGTCAACCTATGTGCTCGTTGTCTATTTCTTTGAATTTCTGGAAATCGAACATGGCTATAAAACACCATGGCCATGGATTTATTTAGGCTATATAATTTCCATCAAAGGGCCTAAGATATCATTTTTTAATGAATATAAGGTAAAAAATCCTATCTCTCAATATTAATTAATTTAATATTACTCATGACACAACCAATGTATCCTTCCTCACCACAAACAAATGTCATCACAATTTTCATCAATACATAAAAATATGTGACTTATAATAAACATTAATAATAATCTTAATGTCTAAGGATAAATAAACATGTCTTTATACCTTAACATCCAATAAAACAAATAAATGTTGATGTTACACTTGAGGTTCTTATTTTCATAATATCCCACACTAGATATTACTAAGGGTGTACACCTTGAAAATGTTTCTCAAAGTCCTATGAGTCTCCACCCCTGATATCCTGTAAAATTTGTTTCTCTCAAATGATTTAATTCATACATAGACCATATATTTAAGAATAATTTTGTGGCACTTATAGGTTCTTATCATAGTAGGGAACTAATATAAGCTTTTAGTGTGATAACTTCTCTTAGTATATCATCACATACTATGTCACACTAAATAGAAATCATTATGTGATAAAGAGTTTATTAATATTAAAGAAAATTAATACAGGTAATCATGAAGTACACAATAATTGGTTCTAGGGGATCCAATCGAATAGACTTTCAATTTCAATAGATAAAACTTCTAACAACATTCTAACTGCTAGCACTCACATGATACTCATTCTTCCACTGAGATAATACTTTAGTAAAGAGGTTCACCACATTTTTTTCTATATGAAATATGCTTTCTAAAACTTCACCCCTATGATAAAAATCCCTCAAGAGGTGATGCTTCCAGAGTATGTGCCTTGACCATTGGGGTAACATTGACTCCTTTTCAAGAGTTACCTCTGCAGTGTTATCACAGTACAATGCGATATGGTATTTACTTTTTGGCACCACATCACGCTCCTAGTCAAAGTTTCATATCCAAATGGATTACGTGGACTCAACATAAGTCCCTATATAATTGGAATCCACTGTAGAATCAATGAAAAATGGATTCTTTGACACTTCTATCTCACAAATCTTACATTGAGACATAATAAATATCCAAACTATGAATTCATATCATTATGATATTTCGGAAAACTATTATCAGTTTAACCCCTAATGATCATCTCCTCATCTCTTCTATACAATAGGAACACATCCTTAGTTCTTCTCAGACACATAAGGATTTCCTAAATATCACACCTATGTTGTTATATTATGTCATCTTGATATCTTCCTACTATGATAAATGCATAAGAAACATAATGTCTAATACATAACATGGAATGGATTATTGATCACATCATTGAAGCATATGAGATCTTATTCATTATACTTTTCTCCTGTTGGGTGTGAGGACACATTTTCTTAGAAATATGCATACCATATGAAACTAGAAAAAAACCCCTCTTATATTGTTAAATATTAAATCTATTTTCTATCTGGTCAATATATGCACTTTTACATAGTATAAGTAGCCTATTAGATCTATCATGAATGATATTGATCCATATAATATATGCTGTTTCACCAAAGTTTTTCATAGATAAACACTTGTTTAACCATTCCTTAATAAGCTATAATATTAGCTTTTCATTTCCAATAAGTAATATGTCATTAAAATATACTACTTGGATAATGACCACATTTCCATTAAACCTTTTGAAAACACATGTATCATATTCATTATTAATTAAATCAATTTTATTTGAGCTGCATCAAATTAAATGTTCCATGACCTATATGCTTTCTTCAATCCATAAATGTATATCTGCAACCTGAAAATCTTTTTAGAATCCCAAGGAGTCACAAACCCTTATTATTGTTTCACATATACATATTTATAAAGGTTTATATTAAGGAAAGTAGTTTTTACATCCATATTCCAACTTTCATATTAATGGACAGATGTTATAGCTAGTAGAATTTTGATATATTTAATCATAAAAAATGATGAAAAGGTTTTATAATAGTAAATTACTTGATGTTTTTTAAACCCCTTTTATCCCATATATTTTATTTATAGGTATTTCAATTACCTTCCATGTCCAATTTTCTCTTTAATACCAATTTTCACCCTACAAGCTTTAAATCCACCAGTTCTTTGACCAAAACACAAAATTGGATATGATACATGGAATATATTTTAGAATTCACAGATTCTTTCCACCTTGAATATCATGAGATCTATACTTCCAATTTGTAGTATGTAGGTTCATTGTTTTCAACCAATGAAGAGTCACTATCATTAGTGACTAGAAACCCATATCTCTCTAGTTCTCTTACCTTTATTTTTCTCTTACGTAGTTCTTGTGTTTTGAGAACAACTTCTTCCTCACGGATCTATGAAATCTGGGCATGTACCAACTCTTATGTATATTTATCATCAACTTTATCAAATTCTATCTTGATCCCACTATACGTTTTGAGGATGTAATCCCACTTAAGAGAGGAAAATTATTTAGAAATGATCACTTTATTGTATGAGGGGTTTTATTGGTATTATCCATTTTTTTACTCAGGATTCTCTATAAAGATACACATTGTGCCCCATGGGTGCTAGTTTTCTTCCTGATAAGGCCCTAATGAACACATCACAATCCCATAAACATGTATGTGAAGAAACATGTTTCTTTCCACTCCATAAATTGGAGGGAATACCATTTTCAACTTTAGTTTTTTCTCAATTTAATTTATATTCTATAGTTTGTAATATATATCACAAAAGTATAATGGATGATTTTCATGACTCATCATCAAACTTACCATTTATAGAAAGGTATTTTTTTACCTTCCATTAACACAATTACACTATGTTTTGTAAGGTTGAGTGAGTTGATATAAAATACTAAACTCCCTTAGAATTTTGATGAAATATTGGTAAGGATATTCACCACCCTGATTCGGTCGGAGATTCTTTATCTTCTGTACCAATTGATTCTTACTTAATTCATGAATTATTTGAATTTTTCAAAGGACCCAAACTTATAACTCATCAACTAAAAATATCCATATCTAATCAAGTCATCAGTAAAATTTATGAAGTCATAATACCCACCTATAGATTCTACTAGAAAGGGTCTACACACATTAGTGTGTACCAATCCAAGAAGCTATATTACCCTTTCATCATATCCCCCAAATATAGGTTTGGTCATTTTTCCTTGTAAAAAATCATGCCATATTTCAAGTGGTTTTAACTTAAAATATCACAAATAACCATCTTGATATATCTTTGTCAAGAAATTCTCATTTACATAACTAATATGGTGATTCTATTGTTGGGACTTATATGAGTCATGTAAACATGATTCATTATCTATTTTCAAAACTTGGTTTTTTGTAATTTAATGCATAAAGACTATTATTTTAATGTTCCATACCATAACATATGTTATATTTAAAAAAATATATTCCCAAATAATAAAATAAAACCATACACATCTAGGAATAATATAGAAATTACGTTCATGGTAACAATTGGTACATAAGAAAAATCTCTTAAAACCAATATCATTCTCATTGGAAATGAAAGGTGGCAGTCACCGATTTCTAGAGAATCCATACTAAAACTATTGTTAGCTCATGAATCCACAAATACTCTAAAAATATGTTGAAATCTACTTGGTTACAACATTTGGATACAATTGTGATCACCAAAAGCTCTATCTAATACCCAATGTATAGATATTAAAAGATTACACTCGATAATGAATACACCATTAGCTTTCCCTTGCTTCTTGGTGCAGTTCCTCTTCTATTCGTGTAGTTTCTCTTATATTTTAGGTTTTTACCGCCCCATGTTCTTATCTACATGGAGAATAATTTAAATAATTCATGAAAAAATATTTTCATTATTTCATATAATATAATTGACAATAAAACTATTGAATGTTTTGGGTAATGATGAAATTATGTGATTTTTGTGCAACTCATATAGGAATTTAATTTATATGATGTCTATGAGTTTAATATACCTAATAAATTGGAATTTATGAAGCCCATATCTAACTGACTCTCTATGAATAGTTTTAAACAATGCATTGGGGATATCATATCTCTCCTTTCTCTTCATTTTTTGATAGATATCCCAAAGGTGATAAATCATGATATACACATACTTTTCCTCATGTTTCTAAGATTATTGTTCATAGATGATATCATGAAAGATTGAACATATGTAGAATCGTTCAAATGTTTCTCATAGAGAGAAAACTATTCCTCACTATCCTCATTACCAAGTTCATCATTAATATGTTCTTCCATCATATAAAACTTCCTTTCAAAGCATATGATTATGCATAAGTGAAATTTCCATTCATGGATTTTTTTCTAGTAAGAAGGTTATCATTTTCAAGTATGTATCATAGTGATATGTTAGAAGTTTTTTATTGTGGTTTATAAAAATAATATGAGAATAGTTTTAGTACTTTATTTAACAAAGTTTATACAAATAAATAAATATTATATTTATTAACCATCCACTATTTTATCAAATACAAATTTCACTCACCATTGGATTAAGAATATCTAATTTCATGGACATCCTAATAGAAGGGATTCATATTCCCCTTATCGTTACCTAAAATTTGGTTACACAAGAAACATGAATGGTTTTAGATAGGAATTCCAAATTCCAACTATATTAACTCATAGTTCCTTGATCTGTAGAGTGGACCCCCTGATCCAAAAAGAATTAAAGTGGATTTACTCAACCATTTCATATCAATTTCTCCAATTCCTGATTTTTTAGTAAATGTTTGATGTCAACTAAGTTATTTCAACTCAAAAAATTCAATTTAGAATTCCCTGATAATTGAAAACACCCCAACTTTTTCAAGTCAAGAACTATGACATGTCTTTCGATTTTAACTGATGTAGTATAAGGTTATACTGACATTATATATAATTGAGGGATTTTATCGTTTATGTATAAATTTACTATTATTATCTTTATTACATACTTGTTATTATTAAGTGGATTTAAATAAGTGATTAACCATATCTTAGATAATAATTATGCATGAGAAATTTTATTTTAGTTAAATCTTACATGATTATTAATTCTTTAATTCATATGATCGCAAAAAAGCATCCATATTTAAATAACCATGAAACTTTTCATAAATAACATATTATAGTGGTATGATCACGAGCTTTTACTAATGGTTATTTTATCAAGTGAATGACAAACTAACCATTGACCTATTGGAAGAAAACCTTGAACCAATTAAGGTTCATGTTATAACTTTCCACCTATCCACCTATATATCTCTCTTGGATTGGTTTCGTCTCAACTCAAAATTTGAATTTCCTCCACTAGTTTGGGAGATCCATCAATTAAATATGTTCCTACTTAAACATTGGTGGGGGGAATGGGTTTACATTTAAGAAAAAATGGGCATGTAGGACCTTGCATAATAGTAGGAGACATGGACTGTAAGGACCTGAACCCAGTTGCTCGGAGCCCGTGCCTTATTTTATTGAATTTTCATACAAACAAGGAATAAGAATCCTGAAGGACCAAGTATTTTATTATTATTAGAACCAAGTAAAATAAATAAGTTCAACTTTACAACAAGAATGTAAATACAACACTAATTTATTCCCTTAGAAACATCATTGCCTCCGAGATTATTCTTGCATGTCATTCATAATTTACTTCTTCATATCCTCGAAAAAATGAAACATAAGAAAAGGGTGAGATAAATTGATCAGTAAGAGTATGAAATACAACAAAAGATAGAATAAACATGATGTATAATTTAAAACACATTCCTTTAATAATAACTTGAACACATTATGGCAGGAATATGAGCTCAAAAAATAATGCCGTAATAAAACATAATCATGGGTATTATTCTAGTTGAATAACCCCATGAACTTTCAATTACTAGCTTCATAATGAGGTAAGTGCATATTACAGACATTTTGAAACATTTCTTCAAGGCCTCGACCAAGACTTCTAATGATTAAGGCCTCGGCCAAAATCCATATAAAACATTGGGAAAGGCCTTAGCCAATTCCACGTCTATTTGTCTCATGAGACCTACCGATGCATCGAGGGGATATAGAGGGCCCCACTAATAAAATAATAATTCCAATGAATTCTTCATATGATCAAGGATAAACATAAACAACATATGCATTTATATTGAAAATATCATCCAAAATGTATCGAAATTTCCCCAGTTATTGAATAGAAACACTAACCATTCAGAATAATATGGTGAATGGTTTTTGGATAGATGATACACAATAAATTTATTCATAAACCATTAAATAAAATATGGTATATGAAATCATAAATTATTAACCCCAATAATACATAATAATCAATAACAATGTTGAATTAAACCAGAATAATCTTCTAAAATCATTAAGCAATTCTTGAGATAAATACTCTTATTTTTAAAAGAAGATTTCTTTTGGGAAAAAATATTTGTATAAAACCATAAGTAAAGTAAAATATTATTTAATGATTAAATTAGTATTTTTATAAGAATAATGGTTTCAAATAACATATTATATATTTCCCTTGAAAATAGATATGAATTTTAGAAATTCCCTTGTATCGGGCTCGCATTTTTGGAAATAGTTTTGAGAGCTTCTTTTAAAACATGTAACTATCTAGAAAATAAGGAAGTATTATAGTTGGTGTAAATATATAGAATACAAAAACATAATTTATGGGGAGTACATAATAATACATAATAATTTCATCGAGGAAATTAGATAATAAAAGTAACCAAAATGAAAATGGAAGTTCGGGTGGAAAAACCTTACCTTAACTCCAAACATATTCCTCTCTTGAAATTAAGCTCCTAGAATATGAAACTATAATTGTTAATAACTTATTTAAGAACCTATTATACATGTATTTAGTTTATCATAATTCTGTTCAGTTCATTTATACCCTTATTTCTAATTTATTATATTGAATTTCGTTGTTCTAGGGTGTTCATTTTCTTTATTTTCATAATCAGTTCACTTGTTTTTAAGTAATGTAGTACATGTGGAATGGTTATAAATCTCCATTATTGGAATTATATATTATAAATTATCATAAATAATTGGTAATGGTCACTTATATCATTGGTTTAAATTTAATGAGGATGAGTCATTAGATGACAACCACTTCGATTATTCAGTGGTATTTGGATTATTATGAACTAGTTTTGTCATATAACTTAATTATATGTACATATTAAGGTTATGGAATATTAATTATGTTATAATAAATATATTATAGTCTGGTTCAACCATAAATATGGTTTCATGACTAGTTATGAAGAAGAAGTTGAAGAACAAAATTTCATCATCCATGAAGGCTATAAATTGGAACCTCATGGACGTGGATTTCGTTTATAAAAATAAAATGGAGGGAGTAAGAATATTTATGATGGTTATTAAATTAACATGATATAATTCATGTATATATATGATCCTATATTTAATGTGATCATTTGAATAGAGGATGTGAGGTGAGGATAGAAAAGGAAGATAAATTCAAATGAAACCAAATGAAAAAGAATGGTGCTTTACCTCTTGAAATAACCTACTTGAGAATCTCTATACGGGAAGGGATTTTGGTCTTTTGGAAAGACCAAAAGCTTATTGGAAGTGGGGATAGACTAGGTAAGGGTAAATGGGAAGAACCTTTAGGAGCTTCAAGGATTATAGGAGTGAAGTGAAGAGGGAGTGGTGAGGGGTTGTTATAGTGGAGGAGAGAAATAAATTTTGAATATTTAATTCATTATTTTATTATATCCATCAAGACAACCAATAGTGTTGTTTCATGTGACAAATAATAGTAATAAGTGCATGTGAGTTCAAACCAAGTGGCCTTAAATAACATATGATGTCATAAATAGTGTATTTAACTGATAATTTGTATATATGTTATTTTATTGTATTTCACTATTCATCAAAAATTCAATAATTTCAGAAAAATTCCAAAAATTCACCCCTACCATTTTTCAACATGTAGAATTAAAAATTGAATTCCAATTTTCAAAAATCATTTTCTAAATATTATTAATTTAATTTTTAAATAAATTCATAGTTAATTCGGAAAATAAAAATCTTAGAGGTATACTTAGTGTGACATTGAAATATTAATTCAAATCCCATTATCTTATTAAATTATGAAAAAATATCATTATTTACTATGAATAAGGGTCATATTACTATTCATAAGGGTATGTTACTATTCACAAAAAATAAAGTTTTTTCTATCAGACTCCAAATGACTTACTGAACACAACTCTAGATGACCATTTTTTGAAATTCAAAACAAAGAAGAGGCAAAGTTATGTTTATTATCTAGATTATAAAATTGCATTCTATATTTATTTTCAAAACCTTGGGTTGTTACATTCTCTCCTCCTTAAAAAAAATTTCTTCCTTGAAATTCACAAAATATTACCTAGAATGATTTGGGTATGTCTTTAACATAAGCTCCTCAGGCTCCCATGTTGCTTCTTCCATCTTATGGTTCCTCCAAAGAACCATTACAAGACGAGTCGTCCGATTTCTCAATACTTTTTCTCTATTATCAAGAATCTTGATAGGCTCTTCATAATAAGATAGATCGGGCTCTAGTTCTACTTCTTCATAAGTGAGTACATGTGTTGGGTCTGGCATTTACTTTCTTAACATTGACACGTGGAACACATTGTGAACCTTGGAGAGACTTGGCAGGATTGCCAAACAATAAGCTACAACTCCAATTTGGTCCAGAATTTCAAAAGGTCCGATGTACCTGGGACTTATTTTTCCATTCTTACCAAATATTATAATACCCTACCATGGAGATACCTTTAAGAAAACATGATCACCTTCTTGAAATTCCAAATCCTTCCTTTGGTTATCAGCATAGATCCTTTTCCTACATTGAGCTGTTTTGATATGGTTCTGGATAATCTTCACCTTTTCCATTATTTCTTCAACAATATCTTGGCCCACGAGCTTTCTTTGACCAACATCATCCCAACAAGTTGGTGTACGACATATCCTCCCATATAATGCTTCATAGGGTGCCATCTAAATACTTGAATTGAAGCTATTATTGTAGGAAAATTCCATGAGAGGTAAATAATGATCTTAAATGCCTTGAAAATCAAGTGAACAAGACCTCAACATGTATTCCAATGATTGAATAGTCTGTTCTGATTGTCCATCAGTTTGTGGGTGGTAGGCAGTGCTCAAAAAAAGATCAGTATCTATGGCCTTCTGAAGACTCTTCCAGAATCCGGATGTAAAATGAGGATTATGATCAGAAACAATTAACGAGGGTACACCATTAAGTCTTACAAATTCAATAATATATATTCTTACTGAACGTTCGAGGGGTAAATCTTCCCTTATAGCAAGAAAATGTGTAGATTTTGTAAGACGGTCAACAATGACCCATATCGTATCATTCTTTCTTGGAGTCTTTGGTAGCCCCATGACAAAGTCCATCATAATATCATCCCATTTACACATAGGTATAGGAAGGGGTTTCATGACTCCACAAAGATGTTGTCTTCTTGCCTTCACCTGTTGAAAAACTAAACATCTCCACATGTAATTAGCAATCTCCCTCTTCATGTTTTCCTACCAAAAATGTTCTTTTAGATATCTGAATATCTTTGTGCTACCAAGGTGTATAGAGAAATTAGAGCTATGAGAATCATCCAATAGTTCCCTCTTTATCTCGGTTATAGTGGGAACACAAAGCCTTTTTACGAATTTCAAAATGCCACCTTCATATGAAAATTCATTCAACCTACCATCATTTATAGATTTAATTTTCTTTCGAAACTCCTCATAATCAGCCTGAGAACACTTTATCTTTTCCAGTAAAGATGGTTTGGAAACCATTTGAAAAAGTAGTGACGTGTTACCTTCCTTGATAATTCCCATATCCATCTTTACTTGATCCATGAACCAAGGATCCCTTTCAACTCTCATCTTGTTCAGAATTCCGTGGTCCTTTCTACTCAAAGCATCTTCTACCTTATTTACCTTCCCAGGGTGGTAGTTTATTGTGAAATTGTAGTATTTGAGTATCTTGATCCATCTTGTTTGTCTCATGTTGAGTTATTTATGTGAGAATATATATTTCAAACTCTTATGATATGAATATATCTAACATTTCTCTCCATAGAGGTAATGTATCCAAATATTCAGAGCAAAGATTACCGCTACTAACTCAAGATCATGAGTTGGATAGTTTTGTTCATGAATTTTAGCTGGCTAGATTAATAGACAATCACTCAATCATTCTGCATAAGGACAAAACCAGGTCCTTTCTTTGTTGCATCACTTAGACAACAAACCCATCATTCCCTGATGGCAGGGTTAGGATCAGATCATTCACTAACCTCCTATTCAATTCTTCAAAAAGATCTCCAAATTACTTGGTCCATACGAACTTCACCCCTTTTCATTTGATCTTGGTCATTGGGTTGGCTAAACGGTCGAAGTTCTGAATGAAACGCTGATAATAACCTGCTAAAACAATAAAATTACGTACCTCGGTTACGTTCGTTGGAGTAGGACATTATTGCACAGCCTTTTTCATTACAGGATCTATAGATATTCCATCCTTAGAGATAATGTTTCCTAGAAAATAAACTGATTAGAGCCAGAACTCACACTTTATGAACTTCCCATATAATTCATTTCTTCTTAGAGTATTCAGAATGGTTCGCAAGTGATTTTCATGATCTTCATAGCTCTTAGAGTAAACCAGGATATCATCGATAAACACCACTACAAATTCATCAAGATATTCCTTAAAGACTCTGTTCATGAGATACATGAAAACAAATGGGGTATTGGATAGTGAAAAATGCATTACTGTAAACTCATAATGCTTGTACCTGGTTTGAAATGTTGTTTTTGAAATTTTTTAATTTCTCACCAGCAACTGATGATATCCAGATCAAAGATCAATCTTCGAAATATATTGGGATCCATGAAGTTGATTGAATAAATCAGTAATTCTTGGTAGATGATACTTATTCTTTATTTTAATAGCACTGAATTCCTATAATCAATGCACAACCTCATAGACCCATCTTTCTTCTTAACAAAAAGAATAGGGGCTCCCCATGGAGAGACACTAGGTCGAATAAACCCTTTATCACTCAATTCCTCTAGTTGTTTATTTATCTCCACTAACTCTATAGTATACATTCTATAAGTGGTATTTGATGTGGGATTTGAACCAGGAATTAAGTCAATGGAAAACTCAATTTCCTACTCTGGAGGATATCCAGGTAAATCCTCTAGAAAGACATTAGTATATTCTTGCACAATAGGTACATCTTCTATTTGAACATTATTTTCCACACCCATAGTTATTTAATTCTCTTTCTCTCCAATAATTTAATTTAGTTGAGCTACTGGGGGTGGATCTAGATAAGAATCAGGTGGTGACGTTTCTTCTCTAAAGATAAGGTACTCCTTATTATCATCAAAAATTGTATCCTCCTTCTTCTTATAAAATTTTTTCGCATCATGGTCCAAAAGAAAATCCATACCAAGGATTATATCAAATTACATCATGGGTATGACAATGAGATCAGTAGATAAAAAACATTTATAGGACCTTATGGTAACAGATTCACAAAAATTTGTTGCAATGATACTTCCCTTAGGATTTTTGACTGACAACTCCTTTCTTAAATCAAATTGGAAATATCTAATTTTCTTAGAAAATTGGGAAGATATGAAACAATGTGATGATCTAGAATCAAATAAAGCATTGGCTAAGTTTGATGAAATGTTCAAAGTACATACCACCACATCAATAAGAACTTTATCCTCTGCAGTTGTGATTGCATAAGCTTATCCCTAGTCCAATGTCCATTTTTGTTTCATATTTCCCAGATGATTTAGACAATCATTATCATAGTGTCCCATCTCTTGATAATTATAGCATTGAACATCATTAGATTCCTCTTTTCCTTTGTAATCACCCGCAAGATGGCATTTCTGACCACATTTTTAACATACTCCTTTTCCTTTTAATCTTGCACCAGGGTGTTTCTTTCTATAATAGTCACATGGTGGAAATTAAACTCTTCCCTTCTTCCCCGTTTCCTTATTTTCCTTCCCAGGGTTTTTAGAAGCCCTCTTCTTTTCTTGCTTTCCATTAAAGTTATAAGACTTAAAGAATTATTTTTATATATTGATAGCACATGAAACTATATCCTCATATGATGAAAAAATTTGGTAGACCAGTGCCCACCGGAGGAATGGCTTTAGGCCATCAAAGAATCGGTCAATTTTACTCCTTGGAATTCGTATGCAGTCCACAACATGTCTTGCTAACCTTATGAAGTTAGATATGTACTTTGAAACATTCTCATCTTCCTTCTACCTCGGATTCAAGAATTTCCTCTCCATATCTTCTCTTTGTTCTTGAGGAAAGTATTTCTCCAGGAAGATTTCATTAAAGTCCCTCCATTCCATCTCCTATATTTCCTCCTCCTCTTTTGAATTTTGGATTAATGACCCCCACTGATCCTCATCTCCTGATAGAAGATAGACTGCCATGACAACCTTCTCTCTTTCATTATATCCTTAGGTGAGAAATATCTTCTCAAGAGAACATATCCACTGATATGCTACAAAAGGGTTTGTAATCCCATTGAATGATGGAGGTTGTTGTCGCATAAAGCGATCTAACATAGCTCCTCCACGTGGTGGATCCGGATGCTCCATATGGGTAAGGTTATTATTCATAACTTGATTAAGTTTTCCCAGTATAGTTATAAGTTGCTCATCACCTATCACAACACCAGAGCCGACATCATTATCTTGTATCAGAGGGAAATCCCTACGTGCGTTCTTGCAGTTTCCATTCCTTCCACTAGGTGCTATTTATAAATAATGGCAAACACTAGATTAGGGTATGTATCATAATTTATTATCCCAATTTAGAAAAAGACTATGCATAAATTGAAATTCTACGCAAAGCTAATCTCTTAATCATAAACATGGTATCTTTGAGGAAACATTTAAATTTAAATCCTTCATAATGGATTGTAAAGAAAACATGAATTATCCAAAGCATATCCCCTAAGAGTGTCATAACCAAGAGTGAAGCAAGACCCGTTGTCGTATACCAGGATACCCCGGGTCTAGCCTAAAACTCCTTATCAAAGCACTCACTCTTAGGTATATCTATGCCAGAGCCACCTCTACCTGCTCATATCTAGACAGGGATGTATTGCTTGAAAGATCCACATAATCTATTTCTTACTAAAATACCAGGAAGTTCATGTATTTTTATCCTCAAAGACTATCTTAGGGACTCTTCTTTAATCTATGTTTTCTAAATCTAGTTTCCAAGTTTTATACTAAACTTCCTCTGATACCAACTGTAAGGACCCGACCCTAGTTGCCTGGAGTCGGTGCCTTATTTGATTACATTGGCATACAGACAAGGAATAAACATCCCGAAGGACCAAGTAGTTTAGTATTATTAGAAACAAGATACATAAATAAGTTCAACTTTACATCAAGAAAGGAAATAAAACACTAATTTATTCCATTAGAAACATCCACGCCTCCTAGATTATGCTTGTAAGTCATTCATAATTTACTTCTTCATATCCTGGAAAAAATGAATCATAATAAAGGGGTGATCTCAAAAGCTCAATAAGAGTAAGAAATACAGTTGAAGATAGAATAAACATAAGACATAGTGCATAATTGAAAACACATGCCTTTAACAATAACTTGATCACATTATGGCAGGAATATGAGATGATAAAATAATTCCATAATAAAACATAATCATGCGTATTCTATTAGTCGAATAACCACACAAAATTTCAATTACTAGATTTATAATGAGTGAAGTGCATATGCCAGACATTCTAAAACATTTTTTCAAGGCCTCGGCCAAGATGTCTAATGATTAAGGCCTAGAACAAAATCCATATAACACATTGGGAAATGCCTCATCCAATTCCATGTCTATTTGTTTCATGAGACCAACCAATGCATCAGGGGGATATAGAAGGCCCCGCCCATCACATAATAAGTCTAATTAATTCCTCATATGAGTGGGGATAAACATAAACAACATATGCATTCATACTGAAACTATCATATGAAATGTATTGAACTTTCCCCAATTATTGAACATAAACACTAACTATTCAAAATAATATGGTGAATGGTTTTAGGATTGATCATCTGTAATAAAGTTAGTCATAAACCATTCAATAAAATATGGTATATTACATCATAAATGATTAACCCCAACAATACATAAGAATCGACAATAGTGTTGAATCAAAAGGGAATAATCTTCTAAAATCATTAAGCAATTCTTGAGATATATACTCTTTTATTTTCAAAAGAAGAGTTATTTTGGAAAAAAAATATTTGTATAAAACCAGAAGCGATTTAAGATAGTATTTCATGAAAAAA
This sequence comes from Viscum album, assembly GCA_963277665.1. Lineage (NCBI taxonomy): Eukaryota > Viridiplantae > Streptophyta > Magnoliopsida > Santalales > Viscaceae > Viscum > Viscum album. Next base: position 1,429,084,249 of record OY728125.1, read on the forward strand.
TTAGTTTTTTTAGAAGAATAATGGTTTCCAAAAACAGATTATCGATTTCCCTTGAAAATAGATATGAATTTGAGAAATTTCCTTGTATCAGGATCGTATTTTTGGAAACAGTTTTGAGAGCTTCTTTGAAAACATGTAACTATCCAAAAAATAGGTAAGGTTTCTGGTTTGTGTACATATATATAATATCCACAACTAATTTATGAGGAGTACATAACAATACATAATAATTTCATCGAGGAAATTAGATACTAAAAGTAACCTGAATGAAAATGGAAGTTCGGGTGAAAAACCCTTACCTTAACTCCAAACGTGTTCCACTCTTCAACTTAAGCTCCTGGAATATGAAATTATACTTACTAATAACTTATTTAAGAACATATTAGACATTTATTTAGTTTATAATAATTCTTCTTAGTTCATTTATACCCTTATTGGTAAGTTTTTATATTGAATTTTGTTGTTCCGGGGTGTTCATTTTCTTTATTTTCATAACCGGTTCACTTGTTTTTAAGTAATGGAGTACATGTGAAATGGTTATAAATCTCCAAGATTAGAATTATATATTATTAATGAACATAAATAACTAGTAATGGTCATTTCTATAAATTTTTTACACGGAATGACTATGAATCATTAGATGCCAACCACTTCTATTATTCGGCGGTATTTGGATTATTATGAACTAGTTTTGTCATATAACTTAATTATATGTACATATTCAGGTTCCTGAATATTAATTATGTTATAATACATATATTATAGTCTGGTTCAACCATAAATATGGTTTCATGACCAGTAATGAAGAATAAATTGAAGAACAAAACTTTGTCGTCCACAAAGTTTATAAATTGGAACCTCATAGACGTTGATTTCGTTTATAAAAATAAAAGGGAGGGATAAGAATATTTATGATGGTTCTTATATTAAAATGATTTAATTACATTATATAGATGATACTGGAGTTAACATGATCATTTGGATATAGGAGGTGTGGTGAGGATACAAAAGAAAGATAAACTGAAATGAAACCTAATGAAAAAGAAGGGTGCTTTACCTCATGAAATAACCTCCTTGAAAATCTCATTATGGGAAGGGGTTTTGGTCTTTTGGAAAGACCATAATCTTCTTGGACGTGGGGAGAGACTAGGTAAGGGTAAATGGGCAGAAGTTTTAGGATGTTCAAGGTTTAGAGGAGTGAAGAGAAGAGGGAGTGGTGAGAGGTTTTTATAGTGGAGGAGAGGAGTAAATTTTGAATATTTAATTCATTTTTTATTATATCCCTCAAGACAACCAATAGTGTTGTTTCATGTAACCCATAATAGTAATAAATGCATGTGAGTTCGAACCAAGTGGAATTACATCACTTATGATGTCATAAATAGTGTATTTAACTGATAATTTGTATATATGGTATTTTATCGTATTTCACTATTCATAAAAAAATCAAGAATTTCAGAAAAATACCAAAAACTCACCCCTACCATTTTTCAACGTGTAGAATTCAAAAGTGAACTCCATTTTTCAAAAATAATTTTTAAAATATTATTAATTTAATTTTTAAATAAAGTCATAGTTAATTCAAAAAATAATAATCTTAGAGGTATAATTAGTTTTACGTGACATTGAAAAATTAATTTAGATCCCATTATCTTATTACCTTAAGAAAATAAAATAATATCATTATTTACTATTCATAAGGTTCATATTACTATTCATATTACTATTCATATTACTATTCATATTACTATTTATATGAGTATGTTACTATTCACCCAAAATCAAGTTTGTTCTATCATACTCCAAATGACTTACTGAACACAACTCTAGATGACCATTTTTTTGAAATTCAAAACATAAAAGAGGAAAAGTTGTGTTTAATTCCTAGAGTATAAAATTGAATTCTATATTTATTTTCAAAACCTTGGGGTGTTACATGGAACACATGCCAATAATTTAATTTAATAACAAACAAAATGAAACCAATCACATACAAAGGTCTTGGTCTAAGATCATGATTTTCCGTTAACATGGAACTAATTACATAATTAATAAAAATATTATTCAATTATAATCCTTATTATTTAAGATAAACCACACTTGATTCAATTAATTATCATTTTTTATTAATCAATTATTTTATCTTAATTCTCATCCGAATTTCATTGCGACTTTCATCCATAAAAATTTTAAACAAATTAAATTATTTTATTTAAAATAAACTATGTACATAAATGTACCTTGGATGAAAAGGGTGAATACCCATGTAAATCTACCCAACATGTATTATACTCATATACTTTTCACTCTTGTCCCACGTGTTATGGATGACTTATCACATACTTTTATGATTTATACTAACAAATTAACGATTACATAGATTACATGACTTTTCTATAATGTGTTTTTCATCAATGCATGTAGAGTAATTACTGTAATAAGACTGATACATGATATAAAGATCCAAGCATTACCCAAATATTAATTAAACATATAAATAAATAAATAAATATAAATAAATAAATAAATAAATATATATATATATATATGACATGGAATTCCTATCATCTTATGAACCATATTAAAGAAAATGTTGCTATGTTTTACACAATATAATCAATTAATTTTAGTTCTATGCAATTTGGAATAAGTAATCGACATGTACAATTCAGCTACATGGAATTTTCTTTTCTCACCATCCATATGAGGCACACACCTTGGGACATAGGCTGTAACCGTGCCTATGAAAAAGATATATTACATGGCGTGTACATGGGATACACATCGTGTGGTCTCTAAGTTACATGGTCACTAATCAGGAAGGATGTATACAAAGATACACATTTAATATGTGACTAAAGGGCTACATGATGTGTATGTGGGTCACATGATGTGTACTCCAGATGACCATGCACCATACTGGATCGGTCAGCACATAGTGTATAATTAAACACATGACCTATAATAAATGTACACACCTTGAATTAATTAAGAATAAATTATTTGTGCATTAAACACTAGTATATTGTGTGTACATCCATGTTACATGACATTTACTCTTGTGTTATCCATTCATATTCCTCAGAACCTCTAGATGAGATATTTGTATTTATTTCGTTTAGAGAATTAATTGATTTGATTATATTTATGAGAAACAAAAGAGGAATAAGTATGTATCTCAATTTGAATTGAGAAAAATTTAAACTTGAATTGAAAACAAAATAAAAAATGTATAAATCATTAATCGATATTTAAACCATTATAAATAATTATTTGACCCATTTGATAAAACATTTAGTTTCTGGGTGCAACAGAAACATGTAATCGGTCATTCCCAACTATGATTTTTTTATGATCGATGATCAATTAGAGATTGACACAACGATAAAGGACATTTTCAATGGAAATGAATTAAAGAAAACAGAAAATGGGTAAAATACTGGTACTAGATAACACGATCATCACATATTATTTATATTTAATTTAATCTGTTAAAGAATTACCTTATGATAATTAATTCTTCAGTGATGGATCTGATAATAGATCTATGTCGTACATTCATTTCATTGTTGGAATCAAGAGTATATTCTCTCTAGTGTTGATCCACACATATTCCAGAAATCTACAAATGTCACAGTTGGAATCTCCAGGTGCTAGCATGACAGATCCTATCACTTATGTCATTCACCTTTGATCTCCTCATGAATTTCTTCAAAAGGATTATGTTTGATATTTATTAAATACAGAGTTGGTGGTAGAGGAATCCCTATCTCTTTTCATGGGATCTTTATTAGAGAAGGAAGCTCTCTAGGGATTCGAAACGATTCTTCAGATTTATTGTGCACAAAAAAATGAATTAGATCTCCAAAAAATAAGATAATTTGGTTTTTATACTACTATATTTTAGAAAAAATATTAAAAAAGTTCCCTTTAATATTTATTTAATCCTTATGGAAACCCATGTCTACAATAATCATTATATAATTATTATTAATTCTAAAAATGTTCTTAACTTGCGAATTAGTATATAATATTATTTATTAAAATAATATTTAATATATATTATTTATCACCATAACATTAAACTAGGTACTCCATTACTAAAAATATTTATGAGGCCTTGAGTAATATATATTTATTTATAAAATAAATACCACTACATTATTCACTAATAAATAAATAAATATTATATTTACTAAATTGAAAACAAATATTTATTAAACATCCTTCCCTCATTATATTCTATTGAATAAATAGTGATAGAATAAATGTGATCAAGAAAAAACTAAATAATTATTGGAAAATACGTAGGAATTATATTTATTCATCTTGTTAAATAATAAATAAAAAAATATTAATTATTTGAGATTCTGGATACACTTATTATGTGACCCTTTAGGGATATTTCTCAGTGGAATTAGGTTATGTAGCTTAAAGTTCAAGGGTTTACTCTAGAAACATGACAAAGAACACATAGAGAAAGAATTTAATGTCACAATGACATAATTCCTCGTACTGACACTTATTGTATAATATAATCCATTTATCATGATATATTTAATCTAACAGGTAGTATGCCAGTGCCATCAAGCAATGTACTCAATTTCTATTTCTTTTAGTTTTTAGAAATAGAACATCTTATAGAACACCATGGCCATGGATTTATTTAAGATATATAATTTACATCAAAGGTCCTAAGATATCATCTTTATTTAAAGAAACAAAGGGGAAATCCTTTATCTCATTATTCATTAATGTAACAATACTTGTGACACACCCAATATATCCTACCTCACTACAAACATATGTTTTCATGATTTTTATCAATATATCAAAGTAAATGACTTATAAAACTCATTAATAAAAATATTGATTAATAATGATTAATACACATGCACACTAATAGAAGTATCCAAGTACACATATAAATACAGATTTCCTACTAGAAGGTCTTATTGTCATAATATCCTACACTGGATATTACCAAGGGAGTACAACAAGAGAAGGTGCCTCAAATTCCTATTAGAATTCTCCTTTAATAGCCTATATAATTTTTCCCTAAAATGATTTCATCCAGATATATGATATATATTTAAGAATACCATTGTGGAACTTCTGGGTTCTCATCATAGTGGGGAACTGTTATGACCTTTTATTTCTAGTCTTTGGAAATTATCACATAGTATGTCATAGAGAAGAACAATTATGTTGTGATTAACAGTTCATTAATATTAAAAAAAACGAACACATGTTATCATAAAGTACACGAAATATAGTTCTAGGTCACCAAATCCAATAATTTCAACATCGTTCTATTGTGGATATTATCAACATGATGAAATGAGTGTCAATGAATATAAATCCTAAATCTTATTTTGTTACTACCTATTTAATATTGGGGATTCCTGAGAGAACAATTGATTATTTAACTAAGGCCAATGGGATTAGAGGGTGGTTATTGGTAATATAAGATTTTAATTTTCTATTTTGAATTATGGGTTTTCTTTCGATATTTTCATCAATTTGTAGGTTTAGAGGATAGACCTCGATCATCACTATTGTAATGACCATGAGACTGATGATCGAAGTACATAAGGTTATAGACTAAATGGATGAGAAATCATGATGAAAAAAATGTTGAAATCAAGTATGTACCCCCCACACACTATTCTGATCTATGATATCTTTTTTAGAGTCATGATTTAAAAATAAAGATAGAACCTAGAAGAGTAAAATTGAGTTCTTCATTGGTAGTGGGTATTTATCAAAGCTAGTATTCACATATTATAAAATTAATAATTTCAATGAGGGTGTGTTGAGAGTATTTAAGTTTATGATAATGTTAAACATAGATCTAACATTTTTTGAAATAAAATTTTTATTTCTACAAGAGACTGAGATCATTTACATTTTAGTGTTCATTAAACATATAGTGTTATTAATTGGTGAAAATTTATTAGAGACTCTACCAGTCATGTGAATCATGTGTAATCAAAGATGAAAGTATCAATTGATGTTTTTAGAATAAAATTATAATTTATAAAGGACTTGATACATGACTGTAATCATGGGAATATTCCGTCAGAGGAATTTTGTTCAAGTTACTTGATTGTATTTTAATTGTGATGATGGTTTCCACATGGAGGATATATAATTTGACTCGAATGATGGTTTAAATGATGTTGGATATGACTCTAAAGTTGAAAAAATATTTATTTTTAAAACCGAGAATCATGGAGTAACCCAAGAGTCATTCAGCGGTTGATCGAGATGCTACTATTAATCACTATTGATTCAATAGGAAATAGGAAACAGAGAAAGGTTCTAGTGCAGAAATAAATGGGAGAATCCATGTCCTTTTGTTATATATCTTCTCATTTTTTTAATTTTTAATTTATTAAATACAATATTATATTTAGCTAAAATTATGAGTGAGGAAGTTAGATTGTACCATTTTATAATTTTAACCCTTGTTTATGAAATCATTTCTAAATTAAAATCATATTCTTATTTTGAGAAATTGATTAAGGTTTGTAAGTAATAAAATAAAAATTCATTTATTTACTAGTCAGTCTACATGAATGATATCTTGAATTCATCTTTTTGAATGTTTATTCAATTAAAATTTCACAAGAAGAAAATTATTTTTATAAGACAATAAAAAATTCCCCCACTGTTTATTCTCATTCATTATCTTCTCAATTATCATTGTCATATTTTCTTCATGTGTTGAAAAATTATTTAAACCACTCATATATTTATTTTTAATAGTTTATTATCATCATAATAATTAATTTAGGAATATTTTTTTTGTTTTTTTAATTTTGTTTTTTTCTGATTCTTGGACCTACACCCACTATTTTCTTCATATTTGACATAATACCCTATCTCAATTCATTTTAGTAGTTTTGAAGAATTTAATTTAATATTGTAAATGAACTATCAAATCAAACACAGAAGCAATATTACATGAATTTAAGGAAACATAAATACAAACAAGGGAAAAAATGAAAGAATACAATAGATTTATGTATTTCATTCAATGAGTCCTATGTCCATGGGAGAAACACTTATTTATTTATATTAACTATAAGGATCAAGAGATTAAAACATAATTACTAGGTATAAGTAATCCACAAAAACTCCCAATTTTCTTCAATCAATGAACTTATTTATATTCATATATTAATACAATATTCAATCAATTTTCATCAATAAATCACAATAGAATGAAATCCCACACACATATATACTAACATTTATCCACTAAACAAGTTAAACTTACTCCTATAAAATACTGGCTAATCAAAACTTGACCATTACAATTGGTATACCAAATGGAAAACCCTTATAAATCACTAAACATACAAAACTCTTTAGCTTTATAAAATGAAATGAAATTATTATTGACCTATTTCCCCCTTGGAGACATTAAAATGAATCTACCTTTAATCCCATCCTATAACCATCCATTAAACATTTTTTGGAAAATTAAATTAGAATGAACATTATATATGGTGACCAAAATATAGGATTAGCATCCCAATAGTGTAAATGATGCTAGAGATCATATTGAGGAAATTAAATGGTAGTTGAAGAGGACCATTATAATTTTATATAGAAACCTGAGAAGTTAAAGAGTCGTGAAAAGATAAAATTGTATGGTTATTATACTAAATATAAATGAATATTCAACTATAATAAATATCTATAATTTAACATTTGGAAATGAAAAGAGTTACACTAGCTTTATAGAACCACTTTGTCTCTTAAATTATATGATTCCATAAGATAATGGGATTCATTATAAAAACATATGATGATGAAGGAATGCTATATTAAATGGGTATGGTATCTAAAATAGAAAATTCCTACTCAAATTTATGGGTTTCATTTGAACTTTTCATGATATTAAGAAGTAAAGAAAATCTAAAAAATAGGTTGATGTATATTTAAAAATTAATGTGATAATTATATTATAAGACAATGTATAATTGTTTTGCTAATGTATTAGTATTGAGATTCCTCTTTGAAAAAGTATGGTTAATAAAGATCACCACTATATCATAATAAAATCATCCCAACTCTGAGGGATTACACCGACCGATGTATCCTAGTTTGCAACTAGAGGACTCCCATATACCGAAGGGGTGATGATTTTTTTTTATAAATCATTAATGTTGATTTATGATCAAAGGGAAGTATGGAAAATATTTCATGAAATTCATGATGAAAATTAAAAATGATCTCATCACACATAAATGAATAATGGTACAATTTCCCATTTTATAGTTCTTCTTAATGAGTTCGATTAATGAATAATGTACTATCCAAAATTAATGTCCTCTACTTCCATTCATGATTTATATATTATTGATATAACCATTGAACTCATTCAATGATTTCATGAAAAGTATTTCAACTATTCAAAAAGGTTTACATATAGATGAAATTCAAGTGGGAGAATCAACCAAAATGCATGCATCATTAGGTTTTATTTAATTCATCGAGGCTATGTTGGAATTAACGTAACCATGGGTTTATGATTAAGAATAAGTTGGAGAAAAAAATACTTAAGATATATAGATCATATGCATATAGTTTTAGTGAACTTCAAAAAATCACAATGATTAACTAAAATTACAAAAGAATTATTTAAAAATTTCTAAGCCTCTACAAATACAAGAAAAATACATTTAGATATAGTTTTATCCATCTCTATTAATTTTAAAACACACTTTTTAAAAAACTTTATCCCTATCAATGGGACTAAATGTGTGTCCCTACAAGCCTTAGTGGAATCGACAGAAAATATGAAATCTTTATTTTATATATGTATGTAACACCGTATTAATTTTTTAATAATTTTAAATAATTTAAGATTAAGTTTTTTAATTAATAATAATATTTTATAAATAATTCTAATTTTTAGCTTTCAGATTAATCAATGTTCTAAAAAAATACTATATATAGTTATATTTTTGTGAACAAGACTATTTTTATATGAATATATATTTTATTATTTTTAAAAAATTCATTTTATCAATATATTATTTAATTAGATATAATATATATTTACTGTTAGAATTATTTTGAGAAATACTAAATTATGTTACAAATATATACACTATTAATTTAACACCCTAATATTTTATAGTATGTTTCTTCATAAATAATTTCAATTCATTCAATATCTTATATAAACAAAAAATGAATTCTCTGTGAAATTTTTTTTTTATAGTTATAACCTACAAATGAAACATAATTTTTACACTTTAGTGATTTGAATTTTGAAAAACAGACATACACTACTGTGATCAATAAGTTTTTTAAAGTCTAATAAGATCAACAAATTTTTTTGGTGAATTATAACTTGAACCTTATGAATATTAATGTTACCCTTATGAATTTTAACTTGAACCTTATGAATAGAAGCATCACCCATGAACTTATAAATAAAATTTAGGCACCTTATAAATTAGAGTGAATGTTTTAAAAATAAATAATTATTTGTTGGTATTGTTTTGAGAAATAAATATTTATTTACAATTATAAGTTAATAAATTTATTTAAAATAAAAATAATTTTCAAAAAATATATTCCTAAATAAACATTTTATGGTCCAATTATTTTAGGATAATTTTACGAGACCTTAGTTAATGTTTAAATATATTATAAAAGTAGTTTTAGATTTAAAATCAACATTTTTCAAGTAAATAATAATTTTATTTTAAAATTTAATTTCACATATTCATATAATTATTTTAGTAAAATGGATTAATTTTTTTTATTCTACATTTCAAAAAATGGTTAGTGTCAATTTTTCGTATGTTTCTGAAATATATGATTTTTGGTGAAAAGTGAAATTCGATAATTTACGAAATATGCTAAATAAATGAATTTATGCATCATGAATGAGTCATAGATGATTTAAATGGCCATTTTTTATAACTAAAATAAATAATTAGTATTTTTATTCAAAAACATAAAAACTATCCATAGTCTTGAGCCAAAATAATAAAATAATGATTAAAATAATGGAAAACCCCCTATCCTCCATATAAAAACCACCCCTCACTCAATCTTCTCTTCACTCCTATAAGATTTAAAGATACTCATAGTTCTACCCAGATACTCTTCCCTAAAACCTCCCCACCTCTAGTATCCCATTTTATTGGAAAATACCCAAACCTAGTCTCTTAATAAGGTTATCAATGAGGATATTTCAATAGGTAAATCTTCTCCCTTTTTCTTTTAATTTAATTTTCAATTTGTTTTATATTCTTATCTTCTCGACATATCCTATGTACAAATGATCCTAATAACTCCAGTATCATATATATAGGAATTATATCATATTAATGTAATATATATCATCAATCTCCTTACTCTCCCTTTTTAATGTTAAAAATGAAATCACTGTTCATGAGGTGCCAAATTACATCCTTCCTGGACGACGAACAGTCGTTCTTAATTTTATCATTCAAGAACAATAATGAATCCATTTTTATAGATGAAAATAATTCTAAAATATGTATTATATATTATTTAATGATTATGTAAGTATAATATTTTACATTATACTAAATAATATAACAAAACTAGTTTGTTGTGATCAAAAAACCACCATAGAAATATAAACGATTATCACTAAATGACTTCTCTAACAATTCATCCAAATACCTGGTAACCAAATGATATATATAAACATTTAAAATTATTTATGTTTATTAATAATATATAAATTAAATCATGGATAATTATATCCATTCCACATGAACTTCCATACTTATAATCAAGCGAATCGATCATGAATATCAAGAAAAAAGCACTCTAGAATGACGGAATTCAAACTTATTGTTTATAAAAAGGACATAAATGAACTAAAAAATTATAATAAATTATATACATGTATAATAGGTTTTTAATTTAATTATTAATTGGTCTATGTTTTTATTCTAGGACCTTAAGGTCAAGTGAAGAACCCATTCAGATATAAGTTAAGGGTTTTCTCATCACACTTCCATTTTTGTGAGATATTCCATATTCACCACTATTTATTATGTATGGTTTATGTGTACCTCCCATTGAGGTATCATATAATTAATATATTTATTTTAATTTTATTAAATGTATCATTTGATTATAATTAATTTTAGGCATATCATTTGATTGATTATAAAGTGGTAAGGTGTTCCATATGAACCTTTATTTTTTCCTTCGAGTTATTCCTTCACAATCCTTACCCAAATGTAATGATTATTTATTTTTGTAGGAATAATACATATTATGTTTTTATGTTCTATAATAATATATTCATATCATTTCATATTTCCTTTATGGGGATTATATGTTTTAAAATAATCCCCTTCTTAATTTTCCTTGATAAATAGGCCCGATTCAAGTGAACTTCTCAAATTATTACCCACTTTCAAGTGAACTGTATAATCTATTTTAAGACATAAATTTTTTATTAAATAAAAAATTATACATCAAATAATATCTTGGTTCATTTACAGTTTTATGTAATCAATCATTCCATTCCTATTTAAAATCTATTTAACATTTTCCTTAAGACGCACTAAAATGTAATATTTCTAAAGCTTCATTAAAAACAATTTTTACATGAATTAACTTCTGTGAGAAAAAAATTTATTTCTCAAATATAAATTCAATGTATTTCCCTTTTCATTTTTGGGATAAAAATTTTTACAGTCTGATTTTATGACAAATAAGAATTCTTTTCTAAAAGAACTATTCTTTCCAAAATAAAATTGTTTTTCTTGTCTCACTTATAATTCTATGAGATTTATGACTTGTTCACAACTTATTACTTTCATGTGGTGTATGTAAATACCTTAGATATATCAAATTATGAGACTTATAATTCTTAATATATTATATGGAACTAATAATTAAATGTTTCAAAGTGGCATGAGACACTTTTGAATATTTAATGATTATTTTCCTCAAGAGTTTATCAATGATTTAATTAGAGTATTTTCATATATGATTATGATTCAAATATTTCAAAGTGGTATGGGACACATTGATCTAAATATATATTTTATTATACATATGAGGAATTCATTGGACTTAGAAAGTGATGTGTGGGTCCGACTATAGTCCCTCGATTTATCGTTAGGTCTAACGAGACAAAACACAATTGGGTTTTGGCCGAGGCCTTACACTAGTATTTTTATAAATCTTAGCCAAGGCCTTGGTGAAAGGTTTATGATATCCGGAATATGAATTACCTAATTATGATATTCGTAATAGATAAATCATGTGATTTTTCAACTATTATAATATCCATGGTGAAGTTTCATGTGATTATTTATATGGAATTATTCATTCATTTTTTATTCCTACTATATTATGCTCAAGATTATGTTTTAGTGGAATGGGTTATTAACTTTTCATTATTGTTTATGATATCTTCTTCTGTATCACTTACCCTTGGTGAGAATATTATCTCAACCCTTTCTTATGTTTCCTTTCCCTAGGTAATGAAGAAGAAAACTTTGTATAAGTTTTCAAGGATGCAATTTAATTCATATTGTATCACATATTATTTTATTTTTCCAATGTATTATGAGTATCATGACTGTAATATGGTCTTCCAAGATATCTAAACTGATTGGTCCTTTAATATTTTATTCCTTGTAATCATGATAATGTATTAAAGTATTCCACCGTCTCTCGGGTTCTGGGGTCGGGGTGTTAAATGTAAGAAAAGAGCAGCTTCTCAAAAATAATCAGTGATAATCAATTATGGGGTCTAATGTGATCTCAATGAAACATAATCATATCTCTAAAAAAACTTCCACCACAAGTTGTATCATAAACATCATATATGAACATAAAAAATCCATTTTTCCTTAACATCAAGTGACTACAATACATGTAACATGTGAATAAAGTATAAGCCAACCCTTATTTTCTTGTTTCTTCCAAAAAGACTCACTGGATTGATGAATACATCATATATAATTCATCTGACATATAAGTACATCACATGAACAACATCTATATAAATAAACACATTATATGTGACTCAAATATATGTGTCCATGAATTTTCTTAGTCTAATATTATCAAGGAAAATTTGTATTTACACTTTAAAAAATTGAAAAAATCTCACCTTAGTTATACTCTAATCAACGACATGATCAATAACATACCCAATGATAATCTTATTAGATAATTCAATTTTAAATTATGGAAGTATGGTATAAAATTATGAAGGTTCTCAGGATAGGTCTCTCACCAATATATATTATTGGGGAATAAAAATAAGCATACAACCATAAGTATATCAATGACTATATGAAATTTTTTGTGATGCATATTAGTGGGTTCATCCATGTAAGAAGTATATATTTATTACCCGATGAATCAATTCTTCACATCTTATATAAAACCCTTTGTAATGAGTATATGTTTTTAATCATTATAATCTTAAAATATAATTACAACCCATAATACTATTTGATGATCATCAATTAGAGACAACTCAAAGTAATATTTTTAGGGGATTTTATCATTCAACTATTCATATAAAATTGTGTCACACATGAATGAATAATAAAAATATATTTAATTCATTCAGAAATAAGGTCACATATTATATTCTTAAACTAATTTTGAATATTTAGGGGAAAACATACTTCAACACCTATTTATCATATCATATATGATAATCTATAAGTTTATCATAGTGTTTTATTTATTTTTTGGGTTTTTTTTTCACTCATTAAATATATATGAAATTCATGGAATATATCTATGTGACCAACTGATAATATCCTTTTCGTAAACTTTATAGTAATTAAATATATGAAGAAAATGTAGTTTAAATATTATGGATACTTAGGTATAATATTCATAATTTTCAAATAATTGAACCTATTATAACTTCTTAACACCATAATATCAAATATTACAATGTGAAACTTCATTGTCTACTTAAAACACTTTGTAATATGAAAATAATTATCCTTGGAACCCTATTACATCAAACATTATCCCTGCAATTAGTTTAACTATTTAAATTTTTACAAACTAGTGTATCTATTTACATTTTTACTAAGTAGCATATCATAAATTTTTTAGGATAAAGTGAAATTCACTATGACACTATAAATAATTGAAACTCTTTAAAATTTTATTTACTATTTCCTAAATATTTTAGTATTTCAAATTAATTTTATCCTAGTATATAATTTTATTTGTAAACATTGATACTATCTACGTTCAAACATACTCCCATTAGTCTCTTAGACATAATAAAATTCTCTTAGTATTGTAGAAACTTTCAAAAAAATATTTATTTTAAAAAATAAACATCATTTATTTTTGTAGGAATTTTTAACAAATATACTTATACATCTATATAATATATTTTATTATATGTGTTTAGGGAAATTTCTAAGAAAATATTATTCATTAAAATAAATCACTAATGTGTGGTTGGAAAACATCCTTTATATTTTAACGAATAACATGATTCATATTTTTTCCTAGACAAATTTTTTTCCCTTGTCTCATTTTAAAACATGTTAATGAATTTGATGAATCATAAACAATATATATTCAATTAATCGTCTAATGTTTTTTATAACAACTCTTATAAAACAAAAAAACCTCATATCATATATGAGAAATAAAATAATTATATACAAATTTTACTTAGATTCACCTGAGCTTTATATATTCTTTTAAATTCAAATATTTTATGTAGTAACTCTATACTTAATCACTTGAATGAAAAATACAATATATATCAATTATTACTTCGATTTTGAACTATTGTATATTTAAAATAATTTTAATGTATACCTTTAGTATCATATAAAATTCAAAACCAATTATCTAATTTCTATAAAACTGATACCAAATATGGACATTCTAGGGAGTTTCACAAACCCCTTCAGCTATCAAGAATAATACCATTTTATGTAATCATTAATTTCTCTTGAAAACCCCCATAGGTTTCAAAGATCTTATGATGCTACTTGAAGAAACGTTTTTGAACACTATAACTAATGTTTTTCTTATGATTTTGAATTTTACACACTTATAATTTCAACACAATACTAAAATATTGATATTGTTTTCCTAGTTCATTTATTCTGAACACTTTGGGAATATTGGGTAAAAATTTCTTGAAATCATCTATATATTCATGAAATTTTAATCAAATATAATTAGATGAATTAAATAACTAGTTAAACCTTAATGATATTTTTTGTCTCTCCATTTCTTTAACATACACAGTAATTTTGAGTATCATGGACTTACAAAATAATATTAAGCATAAGAGATCAAAATTACTTTGGACATTTTTCATCTAATTAAATTGAAATCATAAGAAATTAATTCTATAGTTATTTTAGGATTATACAGTCACTTGTTTAATAACTTAATTTCTTTGGAAAAGTATGGTCTAACACATAAAATTTATATTATAAACTTTTCTTATGTTACTATTATTAATACATTCCTTTCTTAGATTGATTTCAAAGTCATGGTTGATGATAATGATGATATTTTTCTACAATATACCTTTTTATCCAATGAGAATCATGTTCTATATTTATTATAATCATATAATTTTAATAAAATTTATTCTGTTAAAAATATTTACCTTAATAATCATATCCAGGTAGGGATAGAATATACATATTTCACTAAGAAATTAGTCTTATTTAGCATTAAAATCATCACATAGTTATTTAGGCATGGAATCCTACCAATCATCTTAATTATGATTATTGGATAGTTGAGAAGAAAGTATTTTTACAAATATATTATGTAGATATACTAAACTAAAACCATATGGTATCTTAAATATTAGGGTTTCCTAACTAAGTGTAGCCTAAAGAAAACTCAAAAAATAGGCTAAAAAAATAAATCTATGGAAACCTATATTTGGAATGAAACTTCTTGAAGATGATCTAGTGTAGCCCATTACATAATTGTCCTACACAAGACAAAATAGGGTCTCCCAACATTATCCTGAAACTACCTTGTTGGATGAACTAGGACTTGAAAAGTGTGGCTTTGGAATGAATCTCACATTTAGTATTTGATGAGAGTTTTCATTTGGAAGCCTCACCAAGTTAATTTATGTCATAACAATATCATGCTCATAACTATTGCCTCAAATAAAATATTTATCTATCATGTTTTAATTATTTATTTATACCTAATTATAAAGATTAAGTTCTGGAAATCCCTTTTCTGGGCATAAAATTAATGCAACCACACCATATTAATGAGTAATAGTTTATAAAATCTCTAATTATTTGTCATTTACCCAAAATATAATCCATTTATATTCATACATATCAGAATAAATATCATAAATAATGTACATGAATATTTTATATAAAGGTATATATTTATATGAAATTGAAAATATTACCATATGTAATCTCAGGGACATTGAAAACCAGCCCCCACTTTTTTAGAATAATTCATAATCCTCCAGACCAGTGGGGTGTCTAACCCAAATCCCCTCTACTAGATTATACTTTACTAAAGATATAATTTAATTCATGATAACCCTAACACCTAATATGCAAAAATTATATTGAACAATTATTCTAAAGATTATTACTCAAATACAAAATAGAGGTCATGGTAGATGAAAAAAATCTTATGATATCATATCAAGCATATAATTAACATCTCAATATCTACGTGTAACACCTTGAACTTTTAAAAGAATAAAACTATGTTCGATAGTGTAAATGACAAGAACACGTGAACTTAGATGAGAATATAACTCCTTGAGACATAAAAATATACTTATTTATATATAAATTTAATCTCTTTAATAGCTTGCGGTGAATGCTACCCCCTGATTTTTATGCTCTATAGCATATTCAGCATGCGACACTGAGCTTAACCCGTGATATATATAACAGTTATAACCTAATTGTTAAATTATTATGAATGAAAAATATTCAATAATTTAGGAAAGACCGGAATATATTTATATATATATATATATATATGTCATATTAAATATAAATTATTTATAAATGTTTAGTAAATAATCAATCAATTTTTTAAAGTGATATTATTCTCTAGAAATATGTTTTCTTCAAAAACATATTTTATTAATTTTCAATAAAAAATATATTATATTTATTTTTGAAACATTAAGAAAATTTATTTTATAAAAGTAACATCATTTATTAGATTGAAATATCAAAATTTACATTGGAATAAATTTTGGTACTTTTAGGAAAATATTGATTTTTCAATGAATAGTGTAAAAATACCGATTTTTTTGTAAAACTATCTTTTAATTTCAGTAAATTAATTAGTATAAATTACCCGTTATATTTTATGTTAACAAAAGTACGTAATAATTTATATTTAACCCACTTATATAATTTTTAAATCAACTTTATATGGTTTTTTTGTAATTTCTGTTTCTTATGTCTAAAAACGGTGTTTTCTAAAAACTGTTTTGAAATTCATAATGTTTATCCATTTTAATTAATTAAAATAATACCTAATTATTTTTTTAAAATTAAATAATATATTATATTTCACTAAATATTAATTTATTTTCATCAAATGATAATTATTAGTCATATAGTTAATATAGAATCATATTTTACTCAAAATTTGTTTTTTACAAACCTGTTTTTTGCGTCTTGTCTTCGGGATCGATATTAATTTAAAATTTTCACTTATATGAATTAAATTTGAAAAATCGACACATTTTTATGAATCATAATAATTTATAATGTATAATAAGTCCAAATTAATTTTTTATTATAATGATTAGTGGAAATAGTTAAAATTAATCATAGTGATTAGGGTAAAAATGAGTTTTCCAAGGGACCAAATTTTAAAAATAAGGGCTAAAATGACCTAGAAACATTCATAGTACAAATATTATGGATTTATTTAGACCTTATCACTTCTAGGACCGTGTATATAACATTATTTGTCTCTAGTGACCGGAAATAAAACCTGGGGAAAATTCACTCTTTCAAAAAAATAACAAGTGCTCCACTCACCCTGGTTATAAATGTCCATATGCTCTTATCTCTTCTTCAAACCATCAAAACTCATGGGTTAACCCATGATATAAAAAAAATCATAAAATACCACAAAACAAGGTAAAGGAATCACTTCCCTTTATCAGTGCTAAGTAAAAAGTGCTGATTAAGGGGTGGGCCTTTATCAGCGCTAGTTAAAAGAACTTATAAATGTAGACTTTATTAGCACTAAAACAAGTGCTGATATAGGTGTACCCTTTTTCAATGTTTTTTAGTGCTGATAATGTATAAATTTATTAGTGCTATTATTATCACTGATACAACTTTTTTTTATTAATTTATATAAAATTATTATATTTATATTAATAAATAATTTTTTTTAGAAATTTATTAGATTTATTAGATTAATTCATTGTATTTATTATATTTGTTATATTTAATATATTTAATATATTTATTTTATTAATAAATATTTAATACTTATATATATATATTTATATATATAGTTAAAAAGGATTCCTAAAATAAGGACTTATCATCGCTATAATTTTAGCGCTGATATATATTTGTTTTATCAGCACTCAAAAAGTGTGGATAAAGGTATATTTTATCAGATATTTTATTTTAGTGCTTATAAAACATACCTTTATCATCACTTTTAACTATCATTGATAAATGTTCTAGTGTTTTTTATAAAATAACCCTAACATTCCCCTCCTCCATCAGACACGTTGAAGCCTTCATAAAAGATAAACCCTGCGCCATGACTCCTCATCCTCCTTCACCACCACTGCCTTGTCCTCCTCATCCACCACGTCCATCCTCCACCTCCTCCGCCACTGCCTTCTCATCCTCCTCCATCATGATCCATACTCCTCCGTGACCATGCTTCTCCTAATCCTCTACCACTGTGGCCTCCTCCTCCACCTCTGACCACTGAATTATCCCCCTCCACATTGATGTTGGCGGTTTCAAAATATTACCAATGTTTTATGTATTATGTCATGCAATGTGATATGTAGTTTTACGGTAAGAGGATTATACTTTTGTTTGAGTTGGGTGGGATGATTCAGGATGCTTCAATTGAATGTATTAGGGTGATCTCTAAGTAGGATATCTCTAAGAGGAATATATTTTGTGAGTTTCAACATTAGTTTTTATTTAATTATGAGTGAAATATACCTAATTAGAAGATAGAGATATTTCTTGAGGATTTTAAGATTTTTCTATTTTTATTTTTTATGTTAAGGAACATTGTATTCCGTTGTTTATTTTCCTGTTTCAGGTAGCTATTAATTAGGGATATATCTGCTTTCGTGGAGATTATGAGGATCCATAGATATCATTGGAGATGTTTTGTAGTCAATCATTGGATAATTTCATTTATTTGGAATTTAAGGAGAAACCGTGACATGTGTTTTTTTATCTAATAGGGGAGATCCAATGTATGATAGTTTGGAATTTATTTTATGCACACTTGATATCCCAAGGAATGTGGGCTGCGTTTAGCAACCATCCTGGGGAGAAGACTTTTTAGGTACATTGTGTCTGGTAATACATTGTTTGAAGTTTCTTGTATTCATCACTTTAATTGACACTCTTTTATTTATGAAACAAAAACTGAGTGCTGAAAGTAATGAACAAGAAACATAACCAGCGTACCTCTACCGTAATGAAAGAATGGGGTATGCTTCACTTGATAAAAAATAGGCATGTATTTTAAATCTATCGTAATACTTTTATGTGAACTAAAATAATACCATAACTATGTTCCTATGACTATATGCAGATTAATGAATCAAAATCAAAGGCCACTTCCATCCCACACCATGTGATATAGAGGGTGGCTCGTGTAAATAATGAGGGGATACTGATATGTGAAAATACAAAGACATTGTGGGAAACATGTATAAGTATGACATAATATAAATTTGATTTTCTTTAAATTACTATTATATATCAATGAATACTTATTTTCACATATTTTCTATATGAAATAGTTATAGGAATCAACAACACCCACACCAGATGTAGATACACATTCAATGAAATTTAAGCATTCAGAACAGTATGGTCACTTAAGAGGTGCGAGATTTGGGGTGACACCCTAGACATATTTTTAGAAAGGAAAACAAGTAGAGGATCAAACTGAGGAAATAAAAAATATGAGAGAAACAATAGCTATATTTCAAGAATAATTACAGTACCATAGAGATATGAAAAAAAATTTGATGGGGGGGGGGGGGGAAGAGAAGAAAAATCTCAACAACAACCCGTGCATGAAGATCACTCCCACCCCCCTGATCTTTTAGGTGAGACATTACCCTCAAAAACCTGACTTAGCTGAGGTAATCAATGTTGAAATAATTATTTCTATGAAATTTGAATCACATAGACACTGATAAATTTCCTATACTAATATTCTACAGGGTGAAAATGATTGTGATTTATATCTATCAACTCCCACCTATCTCCTTGTAGCGAGGGCTATGGTGTTCAATATATAGAACAATATGATACACAATAGAAAACTTCCAACAGATCATGTTAGAGTGTTTATTAATGTAGCTAATGATCTTAGTGTCGAGCTACTTGTTATAAATGATGGTGAATACATTCATACATTCGAATAAGCTGTTGGAACGTTCATTTCATAGCCATCAATTCTTGAAAAATAATATGTCGACAATAAGGTATCCATTTACAATTTATTTTTCAAGATGAACCTTTAATATTTAAGGAAAAAAGGTCAGAACCGATGAATGTTATTATAGAACAAAAAATAGAAGGGGTTGAAATGAAATATCAACTCAATACTATATCAAGGATCATCCAACTGATTGAAATGATCTACTAATATCACCTTCATCCCGCCCATTCTATATCCATAGTTAATATCATTGCAGGATCATGTAGATACAATGTTGATAGACATAAATTCTCACACAGTTGACTTTGAAAAAATTACGTTTGGAGAAAAAAATAAGATTTAATTAGTGCTAAAAATGTAAATGAAATTCTCAAGTATGAAGGGCTAGGCACCTCAGTTGTAAATGTATACATTAGGTATGTTTTCATGATTTTATTTTACAAAATATGATATAGTATGATAATTATGACTAAATACATTTCATATTTTTTTCATGTGTATATATGAAAAATAATTGAAGGGATTTTCCCATGAAACAAATTTGGACTCATTAGTCCCCACATAACCTCTTAAAAAGAAGAAATATATTCTGATAAAGAGGATGAAATAATGTTATTCCTCCTCAAATTGTTTGAAAACAAAATTACGGATGACTGAATCTTTTTAATGCTAAAGATGTAGGGTTAAAAATATACAATCTAATCATATAAACTCTATTTTCATTTCATTAATTACTTATTCCTTTTTGTGTTTTAAGAAAATTGGATACTAACTGCAGTTAATTTGGATACTCCAAAAATTTATGTTCTAGTTTCAATGAATGGATATGAAGAAAACCAACCACATATGATGATGTTTTTCAATTTTTAATACAATAGATCTGACATTTTAGAACTAAACATCTATTTATTTAATTTATATTATGTTTTAATGATGTTTCTGTTATGCTAGGGTAGTGTATCAATATCGTCCACTTTATGGAATGAATCCAGGGCCTAAGGATAAAAATGCCTACAAGATTTAAAACTAGAAAATTATCCTGCTATATATAATAAATTTCACTATCCAAACACATATCAAAACAAATTACTTATTTTTATCGATGCTTCTAAAATTCCCAAAACAATCAAATGGAAAGGACTGTGGTTATTATGTTTGTAAATTTATGAAAGTGATCTCATTTCAAACACAAACTAGCGTCCCTAAAGAGGTTTTTTTTAAAATAATTATGAGTTCATTTAGAATATTTATTAATCCTTTGTGTATTTATATTTTTTTAGCACTACCATGACTATAGAAAAAACTCATATTCACAAGATGATATAGATGTGTTTAGAAATGAATGGGCAGCATACCTGATGGAAGATTGTACACAAATAAGATGAAAATGAATTCCTAATAATTATATTATCTTTATATGATCACTGATATCACCCTTTTTTACACTTATTGTGTATATATGATGACCCTTCATTAGGTTTTATATCTTTAGGTTATGAAGAATGGTTTTAGAAATGAATTGTCTTTCTAGTAAATCATAACTTAATGAGAGACTCTTATGAACTAGTTCTTTATGTTTCCATGTTTCCAAAAAACTAGACCTAAACTATTATGGATATGATCACTTATATTCTATATTTTGGTCATTTATGCAGCTGTTATACTGATGCAGTGTGTTGGAAGAATATTGGTTGTGCACCACTCAAAAATTTAATAACAAAATTAAAGATTCTTAACTACTATTAGTTTACTACCTCTTAGAATAGAATATGATCTGAAATTCCGATCAGGCTTCTCCATGATTCTCTCATCCGACAACATCTCTATGATATCATCATTATGCATTCACTTTTCCTTCCCTTCCTGTACCCATTTACCAGGTAAATGGGTGAAGAAGGAGAAGGAAAAGTGAAGGGATATTTATGATATCATAGAGATGGTGGCAGATGAGAGCATCATGGGAATGCTAGATCGGAAGTTCAGATCAGATTCTATGCTATGAGTTATTTAACCAATAGTAGTATAGTGCACAAAGAATCATTAGATCTGTTATTAGCTTATATTTTGACCAAAGAAACCATTTTAAAATATTTAAAGGTAATGTTATGATATAATATGTCTATTTTAACGAAAAATTATATAATGAAATATTGATTTGATTTTCATTATCCCTTACTGGGTTAGTTTGTTTTAGAAGATTTCTATCCCTGTGACATGCCTTTGCAGGAATAGAAAGGATGATGTGTCTGCTCAATCACAGAGGTAATATTGATGTTTTCATAGTAAAATCATTTTCCATAGATCATGCATCTCAACAATTACTCAAATAAACCAGCATCATATATACATATGCATGCCCATCAAAATATGGGTGCCTATGAACCTCATATAGAATATGCGTCACATCAATGCCAAGATGCATACACACCTCACATAAAAATTCTAGAAGAAGAAAAATGGACATTGATAGAAGGAAGTGAATATCTGACTAATTCCATAGGCCTTATATTTTTCTTATATTATTCTAAGATACTCTTTGTATTCCATGAAATTTCATATTGATAGGAGAGTAATGGGAAATGTATTTAACTAATGAGTCAATATTTCATAGCTATATGAGAACTCTTTGATTTTTTTCTCTACTTTAGATAAGCCTGTTCATGGGATCTTGTCACATAAGCTCCTTTGCATGAATGCTTCATGTGAACAAATCGTGTGATCTCATCACATGATCAAATCACTTAAAAAAGATCACATAATCAAAGTAACTCACTTGAACCCTGATGCATGTATTCTTGTCAGATTTACATGATCCTATAATGTTTCAAGGGTTGTTTAATTTTATAAATCTCATTGGTTCATTCGATCACGTGATCCTATTATGGTCATATGATCACATGACATTGAAGAAGTCATGCACTTAATTTTGAAGCCTATGTGGATTGATTTCAAAGGTGTATAACATTATTTGGACCGTAAAACCCATATTTATAGATAAAAAATGTATAATTATATATCAAATTGGAAATTTGGTTGGGTTATTTGATTAGGTGGAATATTTGGGATGAAATGGGGTTGTCCCTACTTGGTTTAGTGTACTACCACCGAGTTTGTGGATGTGCAGAAAAAGATTGGATTTTATGAATCTATTTTGGATTACCAAACCATTACATATTGAAAAAATATTATGATGGTATACCTGTTCAGTTTATGGAGTCAATACATGAACACATTTCATTTTATGTATGGTGAGTTCGACATCATTATATGTGACATTATGATGATCTATGGTGCAATGATTTTAGGAGACAAGCATGATGATTAAATTAAGCACCTTCCAAATGTGGTGGGGTTATATAGGGACCCACATTGGTGGATATGAGTTACTTAATACTCATTACATTCCAATTTACCAGTACATAAAATTTCTTTAAAGTATCAGTGGGGTCTGGATGATCACACTAAATAACTAGGAGATCAAGAGAAAATTGAACCAGTATGATCAGTTTTTTATACCATACAGAGCAGCGAATTGTAAAATTACCAATAATTTATAGGGTGATCCTATTTAATAAGCCTATATTTTAGCCATATGAGAGGGTGTTTTATCCACTTGGATTAACTAACAAATATTATAGATCATACCTCTTTGGGAGATAGTTTAGTGAATTTAGATGAAATTCCCCACTTCACCCCTACACATGGGATTTGACATCATCAAAAAGTTAGATTCCAGAAAAAAATATTCTAGAAGACCCAGATATTTCTAAATTTCTTAGAAGTAAATGAGGCACTTTGATCCAACACCATCAATGAGAAGGTTTCCAACAGTTTTGGTAACAATGTATGGTGTTCTCGTGAAATATTTTTAAGTTAGTGGGGGATCTACTTTAATTATGGTGGTGATTCCCATCACATTACAATACTAGGATAACTAGAGGGGGAATAAATTGACCATAGAGGTCCAGATAGTGTTGTGTCATGTGGAAATAGAGTTAGAGTGATTTGGGAGTGTGATCATTCCAAATGAAATTTTCTATGAACAACAACCCATTGAAGTCAAATCACTTCTCCAAGAACATAGTGTTGTTATTCATTCTATCAAAGTCCAAGAACATTACACACCCCTAGCTTAGATAATGATAAATTCTTAAAATATATTCATTTGAGGCATTGGGCTGAAGGACTTTTTCAATCATTTCTTCCTTGGAGTGGAATATGAGCTTTTGGCACTCTCCTATATATTCTTCCATAACTTTTGGATCTCTTCTTGGATCACCACTTTACCCATCTTATAGGTATTTTCATTACTTTATACCCCCTTTCTTGGACGAACTAGTTTCTATTGGTTTTGGAAGGTATGGATATTCTTTACATCCCTTGGGTTTTTCCCCTGGACTAGAATTCATTTCCCAGGGTCACGCTTCTCTTTTAGTCCCTTCTTCCTTCTAAGGATGTTAGGACCTTTTCCCTTGGAAGTGGTCACAAATTTCCACTGAGAGTTTTCTATAATTTTCATAACCTAAATCCTTCTCCTAATGAGGCAAAAATTGATCTTGAACAGCCAGAATATCAAAATGGTTCACCAACTCAACCCCCCCGTGCCTTCTGTGGGGGGCCTCGGCCCAAAACATCTACCCAAGTCAATGGGGATCTTCATGTTCTTCCCCATACAGGTATCCTTTTGATAGGATGGGGGTTCTGAATAGAAAATGTTAGGTCCAAGGGTCCCAAGACCCTCTCCTAATCCTGACTCCCTTTTCCAGGTTGAGACAGTATTGTAGATAACTAGTGCACCACCTGTATTACAGGAGGCACGACCACACTCTCCTTCTCAAGCCTCCCTTTGTTATGTAGAGGCACCACTGTAGTCAGCAAGGCCACCTGATGCAATATGTTCATTGGAGGTTCAACCTCCTCACTGTGCAAAATAATTGTAGCGTTCATGTGGACCTTTTTCTCTGAGAAACCAAGGCTGGATTTTGAACAGTGACTTCTTCACAAGGAGGCTCAGAAATAAGAAAGATAATATATTGCACAACTGAATTAATATTTCATTATGGTTGGACATCCCCACCTTGAGAGGGAGTTTAAGATTCCAAGATCTCCAAACCTACATTAAGGTCATAACTAAATGCAAATCCATCCCTTGAATCCCTTGTAGCACACTGAAATGCCTCAGTTCCAATAGGGCTCCCCACTCCTTGCTTGGAAACCTACTTCCTTCCTCCTACAAACTTATACTCCTGATGCCCTGGTGGAAGAAGCAGTACCCATAATAGTTGCGAGTCTCACTAGAACAATCTTTGATTAAGTCATCCTCTGATGTGAACCAAATAAAAATGCATCTGTTGTTGTGCAGACCCACCATCTCTCTCTTCTTTAGATCACAAGAACCAAAAATGAACCTATCAAAGGGGTCTACCAATAGTCTTAGCCATGGGAAACACACTACCAGGGTTTGATTGAGGAGCATCGAGGCATCGTTGAACTCCATGATCGATAAAGGTAGATTAGGTCTCCCTACATACAGATTAGGAAGCTTAGAGAACAGAAAGCTCTACAGGAAAGGAGGAAGGAGCTTGAGTTTGGAGAATGGGGAGAAAGAGGCCATCACTCTCTTAAAGGACAACATAGGTCCCTCCCCCTCCGGTGGGGAATGGACTAGCTTGAAGGTCCCCATAATTGTAGGGAGAGAGGCCTTTATCCCTTTTCTCTTGGATATTTCAAGAGGCTGGTAAAATTTGGTCACTTCTGACCACTCTAGTTTACTTTCCCAGGGACACAGTGGCCAAAGTTGGTTCAAAAAGTGATTGAGAGGCTAATAATCAAGGCAGTCCAAGTAAAATGGATATCATGGATGTGGTTTTTCCTAATCCAAAGGAAACACCATTTGTGCCTCCATCAGCCCCACCTTTGGCAACTCATGTTATCTTTTGAAGTTCCATCCTTTAAAAGGACTAAGAAGGGAAAGAGGGAAAGTTTATACCCTAAAAAAACCTCTAAAAATCATTAAGTATTTTACTTTGTGTAATTTTTTCCTTTTCATTACTCTATTAGAATTTCATGGGAACTTAACTACCCATATAAAGGGCAGTTATCAAGTATCATCTAGCATCATGGCCCCTACCTACCCAAATGTATATTTTTTTATTAAAAATTGACATTTTATTAATGTACTATTTCATATTAATGTTTAATTTATTTCATTATTGTATTAATAACATAATATTTGTTTTATTATATAGATGGAATTTTTTTCCTGAGTGCAGATTTTTTTTTCAGCAACTAATACCCTAAACGACAATTTTTGAGAGGGGATCACAAATGCAAAAAGAATGAAAATTAATGTTTTTAACTGTTTATTAGATAAATGTAATTATAACTATATAAATCATTGTTTGAAATGTATATAGAAGCGTTTTTTGTATTAATTATTTCTAGTAAATTTATATAGCATTTTTTTTCTAATCTCTTGTGCGTGTTGTTTTTTTCTATGTATTTTTGTGTGCAAGTGTTGTTTTGTGCAACAATTTTGTGTACAGGTGATATTTTGTGCTGTGTGTGTAGGTGATGTCTCAAGTGTGAAGGTTCGGTGCAGGTGATGGGTTTGATAAGGAAAATTGAACTTTATCAGCTCTAATTTAGCATTAATAAAATGGGCCTTTATCAGTGCTCAACATATCATTAATAAAGGACGTCTTTATCAGTAATGAAAATAGCAGTGATAAAGGTGTACTTTAACATCACTCAAAATAACACCGATAAATGGGGCCTTTATCAACGCTTCAAAAAGTGCAGATAAAGGATCCATTTATCTGAGCTAAAAAGGATTGATAAAGGGGGAACTTTATAAATGATTTTTAGCACGGATAAATGGAACGCTTTATGTGTGCTTTTTTAGCACTGTTAAATGGGACCCCCTTTATCTTCACTGTGATTAACAACGCTTTTTTAGTGCTGTTAAAGGTGGTTTTTAGTGATTTTAAAATCCCTATTTGTAGTAGTGATACCAAAATCAATAAAATTATACTAGAAGCCATTTTTTTTTGTGAAATCCACCCTTGTAAGGCCTTTGGTGGAAGCATAAGAAATATACTCTAAGAACATGCAAGTTCTTCAACAAGAGTTTTTATATTATTTCTTTCCCCATGTCTTTAAATTATTCTTAAACCATGATCATATAATAACATTAGTATCTTAAATATAATGCGATGTTTCTATAATATGTTAATTACCAACAAGTATCTCCACTTCCATCAAATGGGTTATGAAATCATCATTCATGTGTACGGCGGACTACCGCCTCGCGAACCGATGTCGTTCATTTTTCCATTATCAATTTTCACATATGGGTATGATGATGGATATAAATTAAATATATAATATTTATAACATAATTATACCTATTTAATTATTATATAATATGTAATTTTTTTACTTTTTATTCAATATTGGGTATGATAACACTACTCATGTGTACGGAGGGCTACCGCCTTGTGAAGCCATGGGATTCATTTTTCACTAACATCTTATAGAAAGTAAAAAGGGAAAATATAACAAAAATATTTTAAATATTTGAAATAATTATGATATTAATAAAATATTTATAATCATTTAAATATAATATATCATTTTATTTCTTGCATTTTTTTTCATTAAAAAAGTGATGGCATCGTTCATGTACCTATGGGATACCGCCTTCATGAACAAATGCGACTCTCTTTTCATCACCACACCATGAGAATGATATATATAAGTATATATAACAAAATAATATAATATTTATCATATAATAATCATTATATAAATATAAAATATTTCTTACCATCTATCCATAATGATCGTTGAAAAATGGGAACATTATTCATTCGTACGTACAACCTACTATCTCCATAATTGGAACATTAGTTCATTTTTCACAACAATAATAAATGATTGGTTTAAATGGTATAATTGAAATATAAATATTATAATTATTTCAAGAATATTATTATTTGTTTAATGGAACTATATAATATGTATAAGAACCAAAACTATCATAACAAACCTGAAAAAGAAAGTAAGGTAATTAACTCCCGAAACATTGAAAATAATGAAAGGATATTAACAGATAGGTGATAATATGTTATAAAGTGATCAAATATGATATTAAAAATATTAATATGGTTTTTAGTAAGTTAATAAAATATTTAAAACCACTATACATGAGGTTAAAGCACAATCAACCAAAAGGAAGCCTGAGGTAAGGGTTTTCTCATCTCCCTTTTATTTTTTGTGAGATATATGTTATATTCACAATTTATTGTTTTTTGTGGTGAATATAATTACCATGAATATATTTTATGATTATTATTCTAAAATATATTTTCATTTACATATCAATTTGTTGATATCAATTTCATGGGGTTTATAGTTTCAAAGTTTCAAAAGTTGTAAGGGATTTCCAACTCACTCTCTCACTTCTGTGAGATACAATCCATATCCACCACCTATTTATTGTATATAGTATATATAATTCACATTAATTTATATTTTTATGATTATAATTAAAACTAATTGGGTTTAAATATACAATTTAGGTTTTCTCTTTCATGGGTTTTACTGTTTAAAAGTTAAAAAATCTATAACTGATTTTTGTCTCAATTTTCCTTCTTTGAGACACACATTATATTATGAACCAATATTATTTAATGAGGTATATGTACATAACATTTTAAATAAAATATAATGAGTTTATTTATACTCATTATATTATATTTTCCATTTTATTTTATCTCATTCATGGTCTTTTTATTCAATGTTACTAAAGTGGTAAGAGTTTTATGTTACAATCTCATCGTTTATTGGGATTGTTGATGATTATTATTAAAATGTAAATATATTACAATTAATTTCCCAATAAACTCATTAATGTTATTAACATTCATTTATAAATTATATTTTCAATTATTATCTCTATTTACACATTTTTTAATTAAAATTGTTGAGAAAATGATTTTAAAAAGAGCCATCTTTATTTTCCTCTTCGGTCGGAATTTTTTTTTTCCAAAAACCATGTTTTGTAAAAATGTTTTCAAAAAAATTTCTTAAAAATTTTAAAAATAAATTATTAAATAAGTTTTCACCCATTTTTTATTTTTAAATTTTTTTTCAAAGGAATCTTCTTTTCACTTTTCGAATGAGTAACTTTTCTAACATTTTTACCTTATAAAAGGAATACCCTTTACAACATTTATGAAATTATCCACAGAAAAGATAGTAATTTATTTGAAGCAACCTTTAAAAGTTTACAAGTTTATTTTAAAAGAAAATTTATTATTAATATTCTATAAATTCTTAGTTTTTTAAATTATTTTCAAATAAAAGGGTTTTCAAAATGTTTTATGTTATAAAAAGAAATTTTCAAAATTAAAATGATATTTTCATCAAAAATGTTTTTAATGATCTTATAATGGTATTTTCATTCATCAAAGTTAGAAAACCGTGTTTTTACTTATCTTATTTTGGGGATATTTGGAATTTATACCCTCCTCATTGCTTTTATTGATTGATGAATATTGTTTCCAAGATATTGTTATGAATCCCATTTCTATAACACATGTTTATAATATTTCAAAGAGATTTTCAAAGAACCCATTTACTTCCCTTAGGTTACATAATTTATTAAAGTAATTATTATTGTTTTTATGAGTTGTATGATGAAATTAAATCTCTTTTTAAATTATTCATGTTGTAGTTCTTGACATTACGTATATGATGTAGTGGCCCAAAAAGCATCAGGTGTGCCCATTATATCTTATATGATGGGGAATCCCAGAGAGTTTAGGATGTGTCTTTTACAACTTATATGATGGTGGAAACTATATATAATTGGCCAAAACCATTATAAATTATATTATGGGTGCACTTGGATAGCGCAATAATGCATTGGGTAATGATTAAATTCTCTGTAGAATTATATTGGTAGTCGACTATTCAGTTATTCCAATTAGGGTTCTATAAGGATTATGTAAGCGTTCTATGATAATGATGTTACAAGATACCAAAACATTTATGTAGGATTTAAATGGGTTTATATTGTCTCATTTGATAATTATTGATATCGTATGAATCATGATTATTTATTACGATGGATATCTCCTTTGTTAAAGCC
Organism: Viscum album; assembly: GCA_963277665.1. NCBI lineage: Eukaryota > Viridiplantae > Streptophyta > Magnoliopsida > Santalales > Viscaceae > Viscum > Viscum album. Next base: position 1,429,115,081 of record OY728125.1, read on the forward strand.
TAATTCCATGTTTCATGATTGATGATTTAGGAATTGTTGCATATGAGTTATTTTATGATTCAATCATACACTCTGATTATGTCTTCATACCATTATTAAATTATTATATTCATTTATAAAATTAAATTTTTATTGCTTATGTTTACCCTTACTGAGAATTTGAGCTCACCCTTCTCTTGTTTTCTTTTACCCAGGTTATGAAGAATGTGGCTGAAATAATAACATCTATATAGGGATTTCATATGGATGATGTTAATCAATTAATGTAGAATAATAAAATATGGGTTATGTGTGAGAAATTATAATTTTATTACATGGGTATAGTTCATGTAGGAGTTTCTCCTAATTATATAAAAATCTAAACCAAAAAGGTCCTCGATAATGTAAGTGATTCAATTTTTCCTCTTGATATTGTTAGGTTTGGATAGAAAAATCACTGAGTCACAATTATCAGCATAAAATATTGAAATATAAATTTTATGATTTCAAGCTCTAGATCTAGGATTTCTAGTTCTAGGTGGTTATATTTAGTATCAGATATCGGTTTAGATAAATTTGAAGATTATGAAATTTTCATGTGATTTTTTAAGGGTTATGAATACCATCATAGGTTTATAATTTTAATGTTGATCATGATTTAAAAGTCTTAGAAACCACATTTGAATTTTTAAATAGTAAACATTTTGAGGTTATTAATGAATTTTTTAGAGACATTATTTTTGGGTTTCAACATTTTTAATCCCCTGGATAAATATGAAGTGTTATTTTGGGATGAATTATTGTTTTTTTCATGTTAAAAAAAGACAACCCGATGCTCGGGTGACAACGCATCACATCTGGTAAGGCCACGAGGCTTAAACCCACAACCAAATAGAAACAAGGGTATAATGCCAACCACTGTTCTACACAATTTCCCAGTTATATGAAATTTTTATAGGTAAATATTAAGTTTATTTCAGAATCATATGAGATTGTATTCAAGGAATAATGGAATATTTATCTTGGAAGAAAATATGATCAAATCCTTATAATCATTGGGATTTGAACTTAGTAAGTAAATGTTTGATGAATTTTAAGGATAGTTATTTATGGAATTATTTAGTTTGAAATTGGCTATTACTATTGAATTTTGAATATTAATGTATCATATGAAGGGTTAATAATTTTGGTAATTATCTAACCATGGGCTCACCATATTGTTTTTTGTTAATGTCTAAGGGAAGGAAAAATATCTTGTTATTCTTTGGGGATTATGTTTTTCTTTAATAGTTTATTTTAGTGATTCATTATTTAAACATTCAACCTTGATACACATAGTTTGGATAAAACTATGATATTATGGTGGAAATTTATTAAAGGATGAAATTATACTCATCAAGTAAGTATATTTCTACATTCTCTTAGTCTATATGGTAATATAATTCCTCAAATATAGGAAAGGATCTGGAAACAAAAATGTTATCCAAGTAACTTCATTTATGATAAACTAATATTATTTTTGATAATAATAAATTTATGATTTTTAGGACCTTCAATTTCCATTGATCTCTCAATTTCTTATAATTAATGACCAATATCACTCTATAAATTTTTATGATTTTACTCTATTTACATATTTACACTTTCCACCAATGTTCTCCTACTTCTAAACTTAGTTATGTGTTATTCTAGATGACCGTCATACTCCCCTTTCAATTTTATTAAGAGAATTATTTTTTAAAACTTTTTTTGATGTGGGATCAAAATTGAATTATTTTATAATACCCATCCTTTTATTATTGATATAATTCTCAAATTTTGATGACACAATTTATTAAATGGGTGTGGGGGGGGGGGGAGGATGTAACACCCTAATTTTTAAACGGAATAAAATTATATTCGATATCGAAAATGACACAAAACATTGAACGTAGATAATAATTTTAATACCCAAAAATTTATTATATAATTATTTTAATATAAATTTAATCTCTTCAATAAATTGCATTGAACGTGGCCCATTTATTTTTAGGCTCAATAACACATTCAATACGCAACACTGAGCTTAAACATCCCATGATATACATAACAATTATATCCTACTAGTTAAATTGGTGTGTATGTATGATATTAAATAATATAAGAAGAATTTTAATATATATATATATATATCCTACTGAATATAAATTATTGATAAATGTTTAGTAAATAATCACTCACTTTTTTAATGTGATTTTGTTCTTTAGAAATATATTTTCTTCAAAAATGTTTTTATTGATTTTAATTAAAAATATATATTATAATAAAAATTTTGAACATTTTTTTAAAATTTATTTGATAAAATTTAAATTAGTTTCTGGATTAGAATTTTAATATTTACCTTGGTTGAAATTTTGGGACTTTTCAGAAAATATTGATTTTTCAATGAGTGGTGAAAAATACCGATTTTTGTAAAATTGTCATTTTTTTTCAACAAATTAATCAATAAAAATGCCCCATTATTTTTGAAATTAAAATAATTATTATTTTTAGTTATATATAGTCAACTTAAATTATTTTTTTATCAACCTTATTTTGGTTTTATGTATATGTTTGTTGTTGGGTTGAAAAACACGTTTTTTCTAAAAACGGTTCCAAAATGCATAATGGTTCTTAATATAATTAATTAAAATTATGCATAATATGGAATGTTTTAAATTAAATTTATAGAATATAAATAATTAAATAGTATTTGAGTTTGATAAAATTTTTATTAGTAGTCATATAGTTAATATAGAATCATCTTTGGCTAAAAAACACTCTTAAAAAGCCTTTTTTCTCACTGTGTCTGTGTGATTAATATTAAACTAAAATATTACAATTATTTTAATTAAATTTTGAAAAATGGATAAATCTTTTTTAATAAAAATAAATTATAAATTATAATATGGATATGTTAATTTTTTACCATAATGATTTGTGAAAACAATTAAAATTTATAACAACGATTAAGGTAAAACGAGTTTACTAAGGGATTAATCTTTAAACTTATGTGTAAAATGAACTATAAAATTTTAAAAAACCCATTTTATGGACATATTTATTCCTTATAAATTATATTATTGATAATTTAACATTATTGGGGCATGGTTACATGAAAAACATGTGGGAATAATTCACTCATTAAAAAATATTACAAGTGTGCCACTCACCCCACTTATAAAAGGCCACCCGCTCTCCTCCATTATTCAAACCTTAAAAACACTTTTTTTCCAAAAATATCAGCCCAAATAATTTAAAAAATATCCTTATTTTTGGAATTTACTTAAAATGAAAAGTTTTTTGATGGTAACATCAATAGTATACCATAAGAAGAGGTAACATCTTTCAATGAACATTTTTATTTTATATATTTCTCAACCTCTATAATTTTTTATTAAAACATGATAATATAATAAAATAAGTATCTTAAATATTATTTGACGATGTTATAATAGGTTAATGACCTAAATTTTTTCCAATTCCATCAAATATGTCACAAAATAAATATTTGTGTGTACGAAAAACTACCACATCATGAACTAACGTCATTCATTTTTACGTTACTTCCTTTTGTGTTTGAGTATAATTATATATATAAAGTATATATATTATATTTATATTATAAATATATATCTATAGTATTTATATAATATATACATTTTTTTACTTTTCATTCAGTAGGGGATACGATAACGTCGCTCGTATGTACGGCGGACTACCGCCTCGTGAGGCGATGTGATTTGTTTCTCACTAACGAGTACATGGAAAGTAAAAAAGGGTAAATATAATTAATATATGTAGTATAAATGAAATAATTATTATATTCATGAAATATTTTTATTCTTTAAATTTAATAGTTCATTTTATTTCTTACCATTTCACTCACTAAAAAAGTGATAACATCATTTGTGTACATGTGGACTACCGCCTTCACGAAGCAACACGACTCCCTATTTTACACCACACCAAAAGAATGATATAAATAAGTATATATAATTAAATTATATGGTATTTATGTTATACATATCATTATTTAAAGATAAAACATTACTTACCTTATTTTGATAATGATCAATGAAAAATGGAAACATTACTCATGCGTACGTATGTCTGACCATTGTCATTATTGTAACATTAGTTCATTTTTCGTAACCATATTTTATGGTTGTTTTTAAAGGTATAAATGAAAAATAAATATTATAATTAATTAATTAATTATTATTCTATATACAATGGAAATATTTAATATGTACAAGTAACCAAACATTCATAACAAATAATGAAAAAGAAAACAAGACAATTAACTCCAAAAATAATAAAAATAATGAAATATTATTGAATAATGTGTGATAAGATGTTATATAATGATCATATAAGATATTATAAATATTAATATGGTTCTTTAATAATTTTATAATATGTTTAAAACCACTCTACATAAGGTTAAATCATGATCATCCAAAAAGGATGCATGAGATAATGTTTTTCTCATCTCACTTTTATTTTTGTGCGATATATGTCACATTGACAACTTATTTTTGCTGTATGGTGTGTGTAATACCCATAAAAATATTTTATTATTATTATAAATAAATTTATGGTTATTTATATATCCTTTTAAAATCTCTCTTTTATGGGGTTTATGGTTTCAATGTTTCTAAAGCAGTAAGGGATTTCTGTCTCACTTTTTTACTTATGTGAAACACATGTCATATTCATCACCAATTTGTTTTATGTGGTATATATTACATGAATAATTTGATATTATGCGAATTATATTAATTGTTTTTGGGTTTACACAACCATTTTAGTATCTGTAATTCAGGGGTTTTATGGTTCAAAAGTTAAGAAATCAGTAAGGTAATTTTGTCTCAATATGCCTTATTTAAGATACTTGTTATTGTATATGCCTATATTATTTAATGGTGTTTATATATATCCCCTTTTAAATTTAATATCATTAATTTATTTATCTTCATGATATTATCATATCCATTTTATGTTATTTCTTTCGTGGGGATAATAATTCAAGGTTACCAAAGTGGTAAGGGTTTTATGTTATAATATTATTGTTTATCAAGATTATTTATGATTGTGATTATAATGATGCGATATTATAATATAAATCTCCAAAAAATAATTTTTTATTCTCATATGTTTATTAATGATATTTACAAGTAATAATACCATTTCCCACTCTTAGGTATGTAAAATTATTGATAAAATAATTTAAAGAAGATACAACTTTATTTATATCTTTAGTTGAAAGTCTATTTTATTAGAAAAACATGTTTTGAAACTGTTAAATTTTTTTTAAGAATTTTATACCCATTTTTTTAAATATTTTTTTCAAACGAATCTTCTTATCGCTTTCTCAACAATTCCCTTTTCAAACCTTTCTACCAAACAAAAGGAATATTCTTTACAGAATGTATGGAATTACCCATACGCATGCCCATAATTCATTTGAAATTTCCTTTTAATGTTTACAAGGTTATTTTTGAATAATTGTTTTTCATAATATCATGGAAATTCTTGGAATTTTATAAATTATTTTCAATGAATGGATTTTAAAAATGTTTTCTATTTTAAAAAGTGATTTTAAAAATGAAAAGGATGTTTTCCCTAAGACAATTTTATGGATAATTCTATTCATCAATGACAACAACCCTTGTTGTTACATTTACTCCACTGAGGATATTTGTTATTTATTACTTATTTTTTATTTCTCTTTATGTAATAATGTTTTATCAATGATATTGTCATGAAACTAGTTCTCTTCCACGGGCTTATTATGTTTCAAAATGATTATCATGGAACCCATTTTATTTTGGAAAGATAAACATGTTATTAAAGGAATAATGATCATTTATGAGTTTTCAGAAGATATTAAATATATTTATTCATTATTCATTTTGCAGTTATTTTAAATTACTAATATAATGGGGTGGTCCATATTTCGTCAAGTGAGACCATTACAGCTTATGCAATGGGGTGACCCAGATTTCTCTAGGTGATTCTATTATAGTTTGTATAATGGGGAAGCCTAAATAGAACCAAGTGAGCCAGTTGTAGCTTATATTATGGGTATGACCAGATACCCCTCCAATGAATTGGGTAATTATTATGTTCTTTGGAGAATTGTATTGAATATAGGTCCAATGGTTATTCTAATTATAAGGATCTTATAAGTGTTTTATGATTCTAATGGTCCAAGATACCAACATGTTTTTTCTATTCTTACCATGGGTTTATAATGTTTCCTTTAATTAATATTTATATAACATGGCTCAGGATTATTGATTCTTATTACTCTTTCCTTTGTTAAATCCTGATTCCTTTTTCCATTATTGATGATTCAGTTTTTGATGGGTATGTGTTATTTGATGATTCACACATAAACTTTGATTATGCTTCCTTACAATTATGTTATTCTTATGTTCATTGATGAGACTCACTTATTAATGAGTATGTTTACCCTTACTGAGAATTTGAGTTCACCCTTATTATGATTTTTTTCCACAAGTTAAAATTAATAAGGTTGAATAAATAATGTCTAGAAGAGATTTCATATGGATGATGATGATTACTTTATGTGAAATAATAAAATATGGGTCAAGTAGGATAAATTCTCATTTGAAGACTTGGGTTTTTTATGTAATAGTTTTTCCTAATTATCTAAAACCATAAAACTAAAAGGCCATCAAAAATTTAAGTAATGTAATGTTTCCTTTTGATGTTGTAATGGTTGGATGTAAAATAATTTGTGTAACAATTATCCGCATCAAAGCCAGAAAAGGTAAATTTTATGATTTCAGTACTAGATTTGTGAGTAATGGTTCTAGGATGAAATACTTAGAAAAAAATTCAAAACATAAATAAACTACACACTATATTAAAAATATTAATAATTAATATATTAGAATAAAGTAGAGAATAAAATTTAAGTAAAAGAATATTTCATAAATTTAAACAAGAGATACCTATTTTTGAACTTTTTTTATAAATAAAAGTTTATTATAAATATTTTATAATTAAGATAAACATTATGAATATTCTATATTCTTTAATATGAACAATCTATATCCACATTTAATAATAACCCTTTAATATTTTTTACAATTTAAAAATTAATTTAAATATAATATTATTTATGATTTATAAGCATTTTATAATTAAATTTAAATTTTTTAAATTTTTTATATAACTTAAATATCTTATATTCTCTTTAGTCACTATTCTAGAACCTAATAAGAAAGTATATTCTATTCAAAATTATAGATGAAAGATTGGTGGTGGTTAAATTTTTCATGATGATCCTATTAATTACCATATGTAAATTGTCTTAAAATTATTAATTTCAACTATGAAGTTAAATTAATTAGAGTATCATATCAATATCTAGGTTAGTGTTAATAATTTATAGATTTTTTCTATTTTTTTAATTATAAGTGAAATTCATTGGATATAGAGGATTTTGACATGGCTTTCTAGCTTCCACCTGGGCTCTTTTTCTAGGACTATTAGTGGTGATTTTAATATTATTATGGTAAATTTCATGATGATAGGGGAGTGATCTATTTTTGAAAATACTTACAAGATTTTGATGATTTTTCGACCGAAAAAAACTTTTATATCTGGGATTTAGTGAGGATAAATGTATATGTTGTAATAATAAAAGATGTAATCAATGAATAAAGAACTGTTCGGATTTTTGTTTTATGAACATTTAGGGATTTTCCTTATTTCAAGATTTTCTAGTTTTCCATCTTCCTAGTGTTCTCTTGAATCATGTTCTAATCTTAATCCGATTGTGGGAAAATAATAGCTATAGCATTCAGTTCCATTTTTTGAGTAGGTGGATCAAGGATGATTTCTTTTTTGATGTTACACCCTGTAATATTTCTACAATGGTCCATAAATTGTTTTTTTCAAAATAATATTAAATGTATTAAATAATATCTAACTTTATGGAATCTTAATTTACCATATGTTCAGGAAGGTGCTAAAGATCTAAAAAATTAGTTTTTATATATTGATCTCATCCTTAATGGACACTGGGATGGTGAATGATTTTCTCTCTTCATGATGAAACAATATATTCTCTCCAAGAAATTATCAGAGGTGGAAAGAGAATCCAGGGAGATATATTGGTCCCTTTGGTTAATGGAAGGAAAACAAAATACTTCATTTTTTCATGAATGAATTAAATAAATAGTTTATATTAATAATTTGATTTTAAAACCTAAGGACTACTCTTATAGTAGTGATTTTTGTTGTGATTGGAAATTGTGCTGTTACTCATTTCTAATATCTCATAGAAGGATCTATTCTTATATAAAAATGGGGTATCTAGGTACCAAGATGGAATAAATTTTTTCATAAATATTCCCAGGTTTGTTTGGGAGGACACAAAAACACTATTGTTATTAGTTTACAGGGAAAATGAAATCAAAGAGGACGTGTTTTATAAGAATATTAGTAATTATCTAGGACCAGATGGTTTTACATGTGATTTTTATACCTAATAAATGGATATCATAAAATATAAACTCGTTGATGTTTTTCATAATTTTATTAGGGTGGGATTATTTCCATAATGGATAGTGAAACTACCATTATCCACATTAAAAATGGGAAAATCCTATATATTTTGGACAATATCAGGATACTTATCAGTTTAAATTTACTTATAAATTTATAAAAACCATAATAAATTGTATCATCTATTTAATGATTCAAAATCTTATTTTTTTGAGGAACAACATGGGTTTATTAAGAATAGAATCATTAAAGGGACCATTGGTGTAGAAAAAACATGGTTGAATATATTTATAAAAAAAATGGTTGGCTCTAATATGATGGTTAAGGTTGATATCGATAAAGCATATGATACAGTTTAGTGGAATTTTATTATTAGGGTTATGTGGTGTTATAGATTTTATAAGGGGTTATATGAGCTATTTTTTCATTGTAATTCATATCCTTGGTTTTATGTTTCAATCAAGGGTATGAATTATGCATTCTTAAATTCTATGTGTGGTCTTCACCAAGGTGATCATATCTTTTCTCCTCTCTTTATTATGGGAAATGTTGTGTTAAGTGTGAATATAAATATAGCTCACAAATAATTTTTTTGATGGGGTATTTGTGATAAGACCCCATAAAATATATCTATTTATGCTGGGGGTTTCATCACAAATAGAACATGACCAAAAATAGTGTTTCCAAATGCATTTTTTGCAAAATCCCGTTAAAAAAACTATTATTTGTGAAGGGAGAGAGCCCATCAAAAATAGTTTTTTTTTTCTGAATTCTTTAATCAGGTACCTTTGATGGGCCAAGTGACATATTGTAAATTAGTATTTTCAATAAGACTAAAAACTGTCACAAATAAGTTTAAAAAATAAAAAAATGAGAAAAAATATAAAAAAATATAATAATATAAAAATAATTAAAAAAATGAAATAAATAAGACCCTAACCTTCCAAAATAATAAAAATATTACACAAAATATTTAAATTTAAATTTTTACATAATAAATGCGTATATCTATATGGAGGGGGATGCAGAGGGTTATCTAGAAGGGGAGGGGGGGGGGGAACTCCATCCCTACACCCCGATTTGGCTATTACATGTACTCCATCATATAATCATGTTGTTGCTAGTGTTGTCATTACATATCCTCCTACTAATGCTGGTGCTTTCAATGGAGCTCTTCTAGATCCCTATTCATGTCTTCTATAACCTTACTCTGAGATCGCATCTGCTCCTCATATTGTGAGGTGGATAATGAGGACTCTCCATGAGCGCCCACAAGCTGGATGATGACCAGAAAGAAGTACAATAAAAACTGCTAGGTGAAAAATTGAAAACTAATACCAACTACTTTTACCTTCTTGAAAGCAAGTTGAGATGTATGCATTCATGCTGCATCATCAAATCCTACAACACCTAGGTCCTAACTCTGAGTATCTACCTGAATCGTATCCCGTGTCTATCAAGTCACAACATCATAAGACTCCTTTAATTTCAATTTCAAATTAAAATAGTTAAAATAGTTTTTTAGTTAATTTAAAAACCCAAAAAATTATACTGACAATAATATGACGGTGGATACCACCTGTAATCTCTCTAGTGAGAGGATCACTATACATCATCTTATAAAAATCAAACTTTAAAAAATCGATGTGTTTAATTTCTTATATGAATATAAAGCCAGTATTTTATATTTAAAGTAATAAAATTTATTAAATAAATTACTTACCATATCTTATCGATGATTACTGAATGGACGAATTCTATCTCAATTCATCATCTCTTGACTCCCTCAGTTCCACTAACCTGACTATTCTCACCATTGGAAACAATCTCTTATTCAATATGAACATAATCTATCCCAAACCTGTGATGAGATTTCATCTAAATGGTGGGTTCCTCAAGGCTGATAATCCCTCGTTCTTCATGGATATGCTCCTCATATTTAGTAAAAATTATTGATACCAATCATACATAAATACCTTCCGGAACTCCTAGATAGAAGTGAACATGATATCATTGATGAGGTACCATAAAACTTGTAAATAATTAATAATATTAATTTAATAATTAAATAAATTTCTAAATAAGTTTTATTTTTTTATGTACCATCCAATGATCAAACATGAAGTACTAAACTTTAATGGGAATATGATTACAAGACACTCATGATCTAGAAAAATAGTTCTGCAAAATTGATTTCCACTGTCCAAAAAATATATTTGAAAATTTTTGAATAAAAAAAAGAAAATATAATAAAAAAATTAGTATATAAATATATTAATGAAATTTAATTAACACAAACTAAAATTCATAATAGAACATACCCCTACATGCATTGATCAGACTCAAGATGTTGACGTCTCTCAGAAATAGCGTCAAGAATCATCAATATCACAAAACACTGATTCCTCGGAGTCAATGATGAACCATTTTGAAATTGATTTTTAGAAGATAAATCATCATGATATTCACCACGCAGTACAACCTCCCCAGGGTTATAGAAGATACCACTATAATTTTCATCAACCATCTAAAAAATAAAATGAATGTTTTTAGTAAAAAATTTAAAACGATTATTATATATATATATATATATTCATTTATTTTTTACTATAAAAACAATTAATTGTGTCATTCTTAATATTCAACCTCATATTTATATAATAAAGTTTAAGTATCTTCATCTTACTCCTCACTATCACAAATTTCCGTAAGAGTTCCAGATTCATCATCACTTGTTAATTCAAATTCATTTGTCACATCATCATCTTCTTTATCACCATTGACTCATGATTGTGGGGTGTCAGCATCAATATTTGTGTATCTTCATTGAAAATATGTATTTGGAGCTGTCTCTTATAAAATTTTAATTCCTTTCACTTAAATAGAACCACATTCACTTTGTATATACTAATTTTTACAGGATTTCATTTTTATAATGTTATATTAATCAATCCACTCTCTTGAAGAAACACAATAATTGTCATAAAAGTTTTTGGTGTTCTTGATTATCCAATAAAAATAATTTATTTACTATAAAAAGGATTTTATATTTAATATAAATCACTATATTGTGTACATGAACACACAATCCTCCATCCTTATCAAACCGATTACATTAAAATATCATTACATAATTATTTCCAAGATGATAGAACTCAATAATTTCATACATTACTCCATAAAAGTCAACTTCACTTTCTGTATGATGATAACCTATCAAGAAAACACAACTACTGGTTGTTTTTTTGATTCACCATATGCTCGTGTATAAAATCTTGAACCATTGACCACATAGTAATTAAATTATTTAACCTTTTTGGATGGTGGGTTACTTAATAAATAAAACAAATTATGAAATTTTTCAGCATGTTGTGATCTAAATTTTTTTTAAAAATTAACTACATAAAATATAATAAATTGATTTCATTTGTTAAAACATAAAAATTTACTTTATTAGTCTTTGAAACCAATACAAAAAAATTATGTTGCTGATGTTCTTCAAGATAAGATTTTTTAATTTATGGAAATTGTTCTTTGATATGATCACTATATAATCTACAATTAAAATAATATTTATATATTTTTTTAAAAATAATGTATATGTGGTTAGTAGAACTCTATTTAAAAAATGTTTAATTTCTTCATAGTTGATAAGTATATTGGTATGACCCTTATGATGTTCATAATCTTAAATCCACCATTCATGAACTCCAACAAATCCAAGTTTAGGATGAATAAAATTTTATAATTGAATTTTTAGTGCATCATAAACATTTCCCTCATTATGACCCATTAATTTATGTTTTGAAGGATATTTAGGTTTCAAAAAAATGGGAGTAGAAAAAATAAAATTTCTCCCCTAAATATTCTTCAACAATTGACCCTTCAACTGAGGCTTTATTATGTACCTTTTTCTTTAGTTTCTTCATATATCTATCTTATCGATACATCCATTAGAACTGTACTGCACCTCCACATTTTTCTTCATGAAAAAAATTTAATATAAAATTTTCCATATAATTAAAGAAAGTTGAAGGTAATTTTTCCCTGTTTACATGAAATTAAAAAACATTTTACTATAATCTATGAAGTTCAACATATTTTTTGTCAAGAAATAGACATATAATAAATGAATTTTTTTGTACATCCCAAATTGAATAATTCAACAAACCTCCAAATCCAATCTACTGTAATAGTTCTAATATAACTTGATAATCATGAATTTTTTAATGTGGTAATATGCCTATTTCTAAAACAACTTTAAAAATTAGAAACATAACCATCCAGTAGTCTCAAATATTTAATCTACTGAAAAAATAATAAAAATTTTTCTTCGGAAACTGTATAACCATATTTTTGGTTAATTAATTTTTGTGATCTATCATTTTTAAAACGACCGATGTTCTGGTCATCTTTAAATTTAGGAAAGATCTAATCATTCCTTTAACTTATCTTTGGTCTTAGTAAGTGTGTCCAAAACTATATAAAATATATTATCAAAACAGTTCATTGCAATAACATCTAACATGTGATGGTATAACATATCAAACCAATATAGAATATTCCAAAAAATACTTTATTTAATCAAATTAAGATCTTTCCCAAATCCTCTTGTTTTTGGTTGGTTTATTGGAATTACAAAGGTAGTGGGAATTAATAAAGAGACGAAATATTTTAAATAAATACCTGAGATCATTTATGGAGGGCCATCTCTTTTAATTTTAGATTTTCTAAAATTATTTTTATTCTTTCAGATAGGGTGATCAAGAGGTAGAAATCAATGATGACATTCGAAAAAACAAGTTTTCTCACATTTATGAGAATAACTGATTTTTTTCCCTCATTCAGTATGAAAATAATTTTTGACCATGTGTACTCTAGGAAGATAACATGAAATATGTTGGGAATTCACTAATTGTACACATTAATGCAACTTTCATTAGGAAATTTTGTTCCACAAAAACATCATATGTACTAACACCATTATTTCAAAATAAATTTGTCTTAACAATAAATGAATTCAAATAATCATCAATACTTATTTTGGATTTCGTAGAATTAATAATGTAAAGTATATATAATTATCATTCATCAACATCCAAGGAGGTAACTTTTATGAAGTTATAATGATAAACCAACAATAATAATGACTAATGTAGGAACAAAATGGACAAAAACCATCATTAGAAATACCCAATCACACATTAAAGGATTCAGAAGAAAAAGAATGATGTACCTGGTCAAAATTATTTCATGAATCACCATCATAAGAATGATTCAAGATTTTACTGGTTGAAATATTTGTATTATTCCATGACATCAATGACACTATGTTTTGAGACTAAAATTAACATCTAAATATAGGAAAAAGTGGAAAATCCCACAATTATTTGTCATGAATCAATTTGGACTTCTCTAATTGAGCCTATTTGTACCTCAATTGTCCACATGTAGGAAAATCAACTAACGAATCATTTTTACCATAATATTAGATGCAATCACATAAAATTTAATGAATCTTATGATAACCAATAACCAAATTACAAACTGGCCACTTCCTCTCCTAGAAATTAATATGAAATACATTTCTGTAAGGTAAGATTAATTTAACCAAAGAGAATATCTTATCAAAAATATTATTTGTTATTCCATTGTATGATTTTATAGCCACTAATTTTACAACCACTTCATATTTTCTTGTCTCAAAACTCTATTATAATGCATCCTCAACAGACTACAATAACTCATTAAATCAAGATGGTTCTTACTTAGGAGTGAAACCAAAATCATCCAGAGTTTTAGTTTATTGAAAAGACCAAATGTTAACATCATGTACCATATTTTTGAAACCATGATGAATTTAGAACCAAATTATTAATATCTTCTTTGGAACCATGTTCACCATATTGTTACTAGAAAAAATATTTTTTTTAATAATGAAAACATAATAGATGAACCCTAACATTTAAAATGTTTCAAACATCTCCTTATCATGTTTTTCACATAGACAATTACTTTTCCCTACTAAAACAAATTTTGGGTTTGATGATACAAATGGGAAAAAGCTTTAACACCCTCAATATATACATGATTTATACTAGAACCTTTTGGATTTATATAGTGATTTATCTAATCATGAATATGTAATCAAGAATGTTTATGACTTCCTTGTTCCATATTTCTCTAAAATAAATAAAATAAAAAATTTTGATTAATTTTTTATAACAAAAATACAATCCAAAAAAAGAGTTGAGAATTAAAAAATTATAATTTACTTGTAAATGTTATCAATTTTATCTATCTCCCACTGATTTTAACTTATTAGCACTAATTTTTACCAATTATCATTAATTACCTCTAATTAGAGGTAATTTTTTCTAATTACAAATAATTTTTATTGATTACCATTATTTTTTATTAATCACTACTAATTAATATAATTTAGTTTTATTTACTATAAATTATTTCTAATTACTATAAATTATTAATAATTAACACTATTTTTTACTAATTACCACAAATATTTTTTAATTAATGCTAATTATTAGTAATTAAAAATAATATTTAGTAATTATTACTAATTTTTACTTGTTATCACTAATTGTTACAACCTACTTCAAATTTTTTACTTCTTAACACAAATTTTTTCTAAGTACCACTCAATTATACTAATTAATGCTATCTGTTACCAAGTACCTATAATTATCGACAATTTCTATTAAGTATCACTAATTATCACTTTTTTTACTAAGTACCACCAATTTTTCTTATTTTTACTAATTACCATAAATTATTACTAATTACCACTAATATTTAATAATTACAACTAATATTTTCTAATTACTGCTAATTATTACTATGCACCACTATTTGTTTTTCTAATTATCACTA
This sequence comes from Viscum album, assembly GCA_963277665.1. NCBI lineage: Eukaryota > Viridiplantae > Streptophyta > Magnoliopsida > Santalales > Viscaceae > Viscum > Viscum album. The sequence continues at coordinate 1,429,130,516 of OY728125.1, forward strand.
ATTATTTCTAATAAACATTAATTATTACAAAATACCACTTATTATTACTAATTATCCTTAATTATTAGTAATTACCATTATTTTTACTAAGTGCTACTAATTTTTACTAAGTTCCACTTATTTTTACTAAGCACTGCTAATAACAGCTAATTTCTATTATGTACCGCTAACTACCAAAAATTAATTTTTTTATTAAGTACCTTTTTACTAATTACCAATAGTTTTTACTAAGTACCACTATTTTTACGAATTACTGTTTGTTTTTACTAAACACCTCTAATTATCCGAAATTTTTACTAAGTACCACTAATTATCACTACTTTTTAGTAATTACAGCTAAATTTTTTTAATCACAGTAATTTTTTATGTACCACTAATTACCACAATTGTTTACTAATTACATATAATTATTAATATTTTCCACTAATTATTACTAATTACGGCAAATTAATACTATGTACTGCAAATTATTACTAATTACCACTAATTTTTAGTAATTACCACTAATTTATATTAATTGCAACTTATTTTTTCAAAGTATCACTAATTATCAATAATTTATACTAAGTACCTCTAATTACCACCAATTTTAATAATGTACCGCTAATTACAGCTAATTTTTATTAATTACCACTAATTTATACTAATTACCACTAATTTTTAGTAATTATTGATGATTTTTACTAGGTCTACTAATTACTACTAATTACAACTAATTTTTACTATATACCACTAATTTCTACTAATTTTTACTCAGTACCACCAATTCCACTAATTTTTTCTAAGTACTACTAATTACTGTTATTTTTTGTAATTGTCACTATTTTTTTACTAATTACCTATATTTTTTAGTAATTACCTCTAATTATCACTAATTTATACTAATTCATGCTAATTATTACTTATTACTGCTATGTTTTACTAATTTATACTAATTTTAAGTAATTACCTCTAATTGTCAGTAATGTTTAAAAACGTACTTCTAATTATTACTAATTACCACTAATTATTACTATTTATTGCTAATTTTTAGTAAATATTTCTAATTATTAGTAAATATTGTTAATTTTTACTAATTATCTCTATCTTTTAGTAATTATTTCTCATTTCAAAAAATTACCATCTATTTTGAATATTTACAGCTAATTTTTAATAATTACCACTGATTTCTAATAATACCACTGATTTATATGAATTTATGATAATTTCTAATAATTATCGCTGATTTTTATGGATTATCGCTAATTAGTACTCATTACAACTAATTTTACTAATTGTTTTAAAATTATTAATATTTATCCTTACTAATTAAAAATTAATATTAATTACTTAAAATTAATAATTAATAATTACTTTTAATTATAAAACTAATATAAAATGTCATTATTTATTACTAAGATCTTTAAAATATTACTATGTTTTGTTAATTCCCACTCATTTCTCTTAATATTTACTAATTTTCACTTGTTAAAGCTAATTTTTACTAATTTCCTAGTTTTCATACTACTTATCACTAATTTCTAATAATTACATCTAATTTATAATAATTATTTTTAATTAACGATAATTAAAACTATATACTAACAATTAAAACTAATCACTACTTATCTAAACTCATTACTTCTAATTAAAAATAATTATGAATAATTAAAACTAAATGCTTCTAATTAAAAATATTTCTTACTACTTAAAACTTATTACTACAATATAAAACTATGTAATTCTATTTAAAAATAATTACTGCTAATTAATATTTTTTTTAATTTTAACAAAATAAATTAATTAAAAGTTAAAAACATTAAATAAATACCTTAAAATCGAACCTTTTATTTGATGCAAAGCAGAAAATTTTCTTCCCTATAAAATTTAATACATTTTAAAATTTAAGAAGAAGATGATGATAACAGATAAAGATATGGGAGTTTAAAAGAGGAGAGAATGAAAAAAATCAGGGGGTATTGATAGGTTTGATTTGTAGAGACATTACTAATTGCAATGGGTTTCCCACCAGAAGTAGTTTTAGTAATGATGAGGCTTGTCATAATTATTACCCAAAATTTATAAAACTATTGATGATAAAAAATGTATTTAAGATGGGTTTGATCACAAATAGACTTGTACAAACATTTTATTTGTGATATAAATTAATTCTCGTCGAAAATAACAATAATGAAGGAAGTTATTTGTGATGGGGTTATATTTTCGTCATAAATACATATCATGCGTTTTGGTGCACAAGCTACACCAAATGTTTTTGCGATTGGAATGTTTTCCCATCGTAAATAATTTTTTTTATGAATTATTTTAGATGGGATTCCTTTCCTATCACAACTAGTCCCCAAGCAAGGACTATTTGGGATGGGGGACTGGCCCTTCACAAATAGCCCACCGCAAATGCCCTTTTTTTTCTGCTGTGAGGGAAAAATCTTTCCTTTCCATGGCACATTTGGTTTCGTTGATGTTTCTCATATCTTTTTTTAGAGGATATGATATTTCTTATAAATGTCTCTTTAAGGTCCATTCAAGGGTTCAAAATTGTTATGGATGAATATGAAGAATAGAGTTGCCAAAAGATTAGTAAAGCCAAGAGTAACGTTTACCTTTCCATGAACATTTTAATATAGTCGGTGAAAAAGAATGAGGATGTGTTGAATATTGGTCAAAGGAACTTTATAAAGGATTATATATGATCTCGCATCACTCCAGGTTGATCTATGATCCACCATTTTGAGGATTTATGGAGTCCAATCATGAATTGGGTTGGAAACTGGAAGAGTAGGTTATATCTTTCCGTGTCCTGATTACCTTAGTGAACAATGTGTTCTCATCTATTCCCATGCATGTTATGTCTATGATTCAGGATTCCAAAATGTTTATCTAGTGCTTTAAAAGACCGCAGAATAAATTTTCTATGGTATTGACTTGATTATGGAATGTTTCATTTGGTAAGGTTTGATAGGTTTTCCAAACCCATTAACGAGGGGGCATAAATTTGAGAAACATGGAGCAATAATTATTCTTACTTTAGGATAAACTTTCTTGGGATATCTTAGATTGTCATACTATTTGGGATTGAGTTATGTGTGGAAAATATCAATATAGAGACGATCCTTCCTCTTATTATCATGGGAAGACATCAGATCTCTAGTGATATATACGAATCCATTTCTTGTCCCTCTAAGACCATATGAGATGGATTACAGGGAGAGGTGAAGTTATTTTTAGGAAAGATAATTGGTCTTGGAACCTTCAGTTATTTATTATATGTCCCATTTCTAACTGTTCACTTTATGAGGTAAGTTCTTTTCCCAAGATTACCCAATATGTTCTCAGTAATGATTAGAAATATTGTTTTAAGGACATTTAATTTTTTGAGGAGGATGAAAAGTGTGTCTTAATTCTTTTTGAGTCTAGTTATTTAATAGTGGTGGTCCTTCATTGTAGATTCCAAGCACATAAAAGTGTGGATGCTTGGATAGGGAGGGATTGGTAAAGATTTATTCATGTAAAGTTCAATTTCATAGTTTGAAGTATTTATAATCACACCATTCCCATTGATTGAGAGATACCTAAGAAGGGAATATAATTAGATTCTAAATAAAACTATTTCACACAATCCAAATATGAATCATTATCCCATATTTTTTGGATTTGAGTAGGATATAATCATATGTATCATGCAGGGAGGGATGCCACAACTCGATTTTCATTCGGCCACTTTGTATGATTTTTTGGATTAATGATCTCATGATGTTAGAGGGTATGATGAATCTACCACACGACATTTGTTCCTTGTAGGGAGTTCATGATTATCTTGGATAATCGTAATAATATAATGTATAATGGTCATTTCTGCACTTTTCTTTGTTTGAAGGTAAGATTTTGATCCCCTTTTTAAGATATTGGAGAAATTTTCTAGTGGAAGGAATGATCTCCTATCCTCAGGTCCCTCATGATGCAGTCTGAGTCTTATCTCGGTTCCTCCATCAGGTGTGGTCATTCGGTGTTTTATAATAGGTAAAAACATGGAAGGAGTTTGGATATCAATAGGTCCAACAAAACATTTATTATGAGAGGTGGTGGTATGGTTTTAAATATCTGGGGTTCTGTAGAAATTTCTTTTAATTTTTTATTGCTCCAGTTCCTTTTTTCTTATTAAGGTATTGGCTCTTCTATATGGTCTTATCATATCTTGGATTTATAAAATTAATATTATGGAGATTGAGTTGGACTTATCCTTAGTACATTGATCCCCTAAAGGTTAGATTGCTGTTTATTGGTCCATTATTTATCAAATTTGTTCTTGTAACTATTTTAAATAATCTTCTTAAAATCAAGCATACATGGAATGATGGTAATAGATCTGCAGACATTATAGATTATCAAGATCTCAGGAGGATACCCTTATTATCAATTTTTTCATTTATTCCCTTCTTAATGATTGTATGAACACTATAAGAGAATATTATTTAGGGATTCATCACATTATACCTCCTTGATTTCGAAGGTTTTGTATTTTCTTAATAAAATTTCTTTTTTTTGAACAAATCAAATTTTATTAATAAATATATACACTATATAAATTTCAGAATCAGGAAAAAAAATACAATCTATTCATATTTAATTATTTCTAAAAAGCCATTTTATAATTCCCAACACTTATTATTTATAAAACTATTATAAAATATAAGAAGACATATCAAAATATATGCATTTTTATCTTTCCATTACCCTTACACAGAAACCCTACCTATGTAAGGGTAATTTTTGATTACCTTTAAATAATTCATAGAAACTATATTAAATGATAGTCTATATTTTACTTTACACATAACCCCTATATGTAAAAGTTCATGTTGATGAACTTTATGTGAATCCTATTGCATGCAGGTAAACCATGACTACTATTATGTTGAATAATCTTTGCACGGATAATTGCATGAATATTTATATATACCCTTCTACGTAATGGTTATTTTTAAGACCTTTAAACAAACACCTCAGTTTTGTAAAGGTAAAAAATTTATACCTTTATATGCTTTAGGTGGTTGTCTTTTTAAAGGTAACCTGTAAAATATTTTATGGTATAGGTTCCACCCAAGGAAAGTTGATAGAACATTATGATTCTTGATAAAATAAGTCTATGATAACATTTACGATTGAGAAAACCTTCCCTTACATGAACACATAATATGTGACATCCATATGAATCTATAAAATCACTCCATTATCCCAACACATGGGCTTTGAAACTCTTTACATAAATGATGGAGCCCTAGGGTGGAGAGACACACTTCTTCACTCCTCATTCATGAGGGTTCCCAATAACAATTTTAATCTTTCATATTTTATTTAATACCATGGGTTTTATTTAATAAAAATTTTCTAGAAAACAAACCCATAAACATGATAATAAATCTTCATGAAATCTAAGTGATTAAAATATCATAAATCATATCATACATATTTTGTTGATAAATCAGTCTCTACATTCTTCTTTGATGGTGTATGGTTGATGTAGATTCCTATAGATTAATGAAAAAATCCCCTGGTTTCCATGGTATTAATCAAACTTATGCATCCTAGTTCTTAACTGGATAACTCTCATACATTTAATATAACGAACCAAACATTTATAAAAAATCTTCTTATTTTTAATGAAGATTGTTTTTATAAAATAATGTATTTATAGAAAGCACATTCACTACTTCAGTTATTTTGGATCAATATAAAATATATTGAATTGAATTTAATATAAAGGTAAGCATCTTAACAATTAATAATATTTACTTTATACATCGAGCATGAATATTAGTATATATTAAGTAATATGATAAATCCTAATTGACATAGTTGGATGAACCAATAGCTATGAATAGAAAGATCATACCGTTAGAATCAGAATTATTGTAACTTCCAATTGAGAAGTAATCAATGTAGTTTTCCATAGACTAATCCCAAGATGAAACTAAAAAACTAACACATGGATGAAACCATTTATAGGAGTAGTTTGTGAGTACCAAGATCAGGACATAAACAATGTTCACCGAATCACCCAAAGAAAGTACCACTTCCATACACCATACCCTTAGGGAATACGCTAGTGTAATATGGGATTAAACGTCTTAACAATAACAGTAAGAATTTCTATTTCTTTATTGTAATAAAATAATGATTTTGTTTATCCCCTTTCATTATTACAGTATAAATTTTATTATATATAAGTTCATGAAAATTTTATTTTGAGGAAAAGAAACCAAAATTGTTTTTCTTAAATTCTATGGTTTTAACACTATTTTCGATAAATTAATTGATTTTGAAATAAATACTACTTTCATATAATATTTTTATGAAATAATATTTATTTTTATACAAATGATAATATAATTTAAGGATGTTTTTTGTAATATTTATAAAGGTCATAAAATTTTTATTTTTATAAAACCAATTATATTTCACTAAATATGTATTTTTGTTTAAAAATGTTTGTTACCATATATAGATAAATATTTTGGTATAATAACATTTTTTTAAATGAACACTTTGAAATTGACCAATGGATTTTTTATAATTCAATGAGATAACCAAATTTTTGGATACAATTAAACTTCGTAAAAGTATACGGTCTATATTATGAAATCTTAATATATTAAAAAGAAGTGTAATAAATTATATAAAATTAATCAAAGACTAAATATAGATTTTACCTTTAACATATTAGTTTCTAAAGTTATTTTATTTACTTTATCCACCCTTAATGAATCCTACAAAAAAAATATTATATTTTAGTGTTCAAAAATAAATTCATTATGAACATGACTCACTTCCATAATACTAATGATATTATTTTAATATGATAAATTCTTAGGATTTTAAAATATTTAAAACCATACTTTTTATGTAGAAACCATGAGAGAAAATATTTTTATGGTTTGTGGTTTTGATTATTTTATTATTTATAATAAAAAACCTTTTTTTAGAAATTAATAAAGAATTATCCACTCTTTTACTATAAATCACAACCTGACCTCCCACTCATATTCAATAAAAACCCATTGAGCACAATTTTAATATCCCTCTCCATCTCTAAATCCCTCCCAAGGTGTTCCCAATATCTTAATAGGTTTCTTACAAGATTTTAAAAGAACCCTATTAATACTTCTCAAAATAGCTTCTATACCCACGATTTCTGCAAAACTGTGGGTAGAGGTATGGGTTCAAAACTTATTCCCATAGTTCTCTATGAAAACTGTGGGTATAGGTCTTGGCGAAATACCCTATATACAAGGTTTTGTAGAACTGTGGGTTTATGTTTCCTGCGTGAATGCTGGAAAAAATTAGTGCAGGAAAACCATAAATCAATGGTTTTCCCTCCTATACCAATGGTTTATATTAATATATTTAGGTAGATAAATATTTAAATGAACAAAAGTTATATAAGTTGTTTGGTGAGACTACTCCGTGCACTTGTCGATGGTCGCATGATTGAATCTCACTACATTATTTTTCCTAATTCCAATGATTTATATTAATATATATAGGTAAATGTATATTGTATATTAACATAGAAGAAATAGATAGAGTGGTTCGGTGCTGTATGTTTGAAGTTGAGGTTGCGGTATCAAAAACCGCTGACGAATCTTCTTCTAATACAATTGTCAAATTAATATATTCACTAAATGTATCTATATACATATAAATAAGTGATGCAGATAGACTGGTAATAAACATCATGTTTGGAAAGGAGGTCATGGGATTGAATTCGCCGCCCTATTTTTAACTCATATTTATATCCAATGTTTTAAAACCATGGGTATAAGGCTGTGACATGTCTGCTAGTGGGGTATAAGCCTATGAAATGGTGGAAAAAGCTATATCAATGGTTTTCCAAACCATGGGTATAGGTTATGGATCTATACCGACACCTCATGGTATGACAGTTTCCAAAACCATGGATATATCCTATACCCACTGTTTTGGAGGCTATATTGATGGGTTTAAACCCTGCTTTTAGGTTATTTTTCCAGTTGTGTAAGGTAAGGGGATTCATGCCTCATAGTTATTCAAGAACATTATTTGAGGTATGTCTTTTGATTTACAATTTTCCATGTTTTATTTTTTTACACATCCATAATTATAAATCCCAATTAACGAGATACCATATTTTAATCTCATTAAACCCTTCCATAAACATTTATGAAAATAAGTTATGATGTCAAAATTATCTCATGATTTTCCATGAAAAACATTTGGGTTGTTCATTCCCATCTACACTTCCAATGAAGAGTATTCACGTAGATATACATATCCTTCATTAATATAGGACTGCCATGTAAGTAACTTACATTCCATAATAATGGTATTAAAATTTATGAAAGACAACCTTATGTTGAATGATCTATATGTCACAAAATGGTTGTACATGATATGAATGTCAATGGTGGGGCCAAAATTATATTTCCTTATAATGCACTGGGTAATGTTTTCATCTCAAGAGATAAAATTTATGGTGAATGGGAGGTTATCCTAGGAACACTATACTATGATGTCTTGGTAGTTATCCTTGACTTATGCTTAGGATTTATTGTTTTATGTTGATACCAAGTTCTTATTTTGTCTTGATGTTATCATCTTATATCACTATTTGATGTTCATGTTTAGGATTCCATGCCCTTATATTTACCGTTATATGAATATTGATACACATTTATTACTCTTATCATGTTATAATTTTTTTATTACATTACTGGGAGTTTTATCTAATTCTTCTCATAAGTATGTCCCATGGTTATCCTATTAAGTATTAAAAAATCAATGGATTTTAAGATAATTTTATAAATTTTTAACTAATGTTGTTTAATACCAATTTCATGTTATTGTGTGATGTTTCAAATTACGAAAAGTAACTAAGGATATCGATATTTCAAGATTATATTATGTTTATATTTATGTAATATATCATATATTTTTATTTATAAATGAAATAGGTTTCCATATTTGGTATTAGATAAAGGTTTAATTATATTTGGGTATTAGGATTAGAAAACTGTAGTGAAAGCCTTAGGGATAAGACTATAAGTATAAAAACAATATTAAATTTTTGTTTAGTATAAAGTGAGTGGTTTCCAAGTACCAAAATCCTCATATGGAAACTACAAGTGGTTGTGACTCTAGTAGAGTTGTACCTAACTATAATATCTATGAAAAGGACACATTGGGTATTAACTTGATCATTCCATAATTCACAACAAAGATGCCTCACTAAAAACCTAGTTTGAAAATATTGGGGGGCATGTTTTTGTAACATTATAGTCTCCTTAAAAAAATCATGAAGGGAACAAAAATCCTTATAAAATTTAATTTTTAGAAATAGGCCATGGATAACATATACTGAAAAATAGAAATTTATATATTATGAATATATATTATTTATGAGTTATCCATTCAATTTTAATTATGTACCTTTTTATTTGATTAATAGTTGTAAAATTATCATCCATAATTTTTTGTTTATTTTATTGAATGATTGGAAATTAGAGGAGTCAAGTCAAAAACCAGTGTGATAAGAAACATGATTACAACCCAAATGAGATGTCCAACATAATGGGATAAGGATTCAGGAAATTCATGACAATACATTCTCAATTAACTCATGTTTTTAATAGAAACATTGTTGAGGGGGAAAACCCATAACCCCCTAATAACGTGAAGGATGTAATTGATGAATTTATGTAATAGAGGCCAATAAATTTTAGTGGATCCTGTAGTCCTTTAATTGGTGAAAATAAATCAACTCAATTGAAAAAATATTTTATATCCATCAATGATCTAAGGAAGAGAAAGACAAAATTTATGTTTATCATATAGGGTAGAAACTGATCAATGGTGGTCATTGTTCAAAAATATTATAATGGAGGAGGATATTAAAGTGATGGAGTGAAAATAATTATATAAATATTTTATCAATAAATATTATCCCCTCACTCTATGACTTAAAATGGGATGGTATTTTTTTGGACTAAAGTAAAAGGATGAAGATTCCATCATGATGTATGAGTAAAACATCACATGATTTGCATAATACACATCCAAAATTTTGATTGTCCCTAAAAGTAAATTTGGAAACCTCTTTTGTGGGTTAAATCTGAGTTTATGAAAATATTTCATGATATTATACTTTGAAAAATATGAGGAAATTTTATGATGTTCCCTCCAAGTTGAAACAAAGATTAGTGAATCCCAAGGTACTGATGGGTCTAGAGATAAGAAGTGGAGAATAAAGTTTAATTTTGGGGAGTGATGGATAATTATCATGATGGAATAAAATTACAACATACCACTTTTTAAAACTAAAAAAAGAAATATATAAAAAATTACCTGAATGGGATATAGAAATAATTTAGTTGTGGGATGAAAGGGAACTAAGGTATTAAATGTCAATGGGAGAAAACCACTGTAACATACTGGTTCTGGAAGCCACCTAGAGGCACCTCGTACTCGATTGTTCCAATGGCCTCATGTGCATTTCCTTGAACGCCAGAGGCTGCCGAATAGCAATGAGGGACTTGGGCGTGATAGTGGGGAAAATATACCGTCATTAGGAGTGTAAAACAACAGAAGAGAAATCAATAACAAAAGCGGAAGCAGTAATAATCCATTCAAAAGTTAACAGAGAAAGGATGTAAATAATAAACTACTGGACAATATATATAAAAATGATGCCTGATACATATGTCTAGGAAATCATCCAAAAAAGTCACAATGCTAGAAATATAGTACTAAACCAAAGTACAAAATAAAACAAATAAACAACTCCTCAGCATTGCAAGACTCAGCTTGGTCCCATGCCCTCCAACTCCATAGCCAATCAAGTACCTAAAGTAGAATGGTGCCTGCTGTTATCTATACCTATAGAAATATAATTTGATTGGGCCCAAATCATGGTCCAAATAGGGGGTGAGACTAAATATTTGTAGGCAACCACCACCAGATTTGTGCCTAACAGTCAGTGAATATATGGCAGGTAATGAGTAAAAGGAAGCAGTGAACAAGTAAGTACCCAGCAGTAAACAATCCACAGTTTCAATGCATTCAATTTCACATATCAGGAAACAAATAACAAAAGTAGGTAAACACAACAGGTAGCCCTATGGAAAGTACTCTTAGCCCATCCCCTCTAGTCCTACCTAACAACACAAGAAACCAGCTAAACATAAAAGGTAACCCTTTGGAAATTACTCACAACCTATCCCCTCTGGTTCTACCTAGCGACACAAGAAAGCAGCTAAAAAAAATGGTAACCCTTTGAGAAGTACTTATAGCCTATCCCCTCTGGTCCTACCTAGAAAAACAAGAAACCCTCAGGGAAGTACAATTAGTCTAACCCCTTTAGTTTAGCTTAAACATAGACTCTCTGAGGAAGAACTCACCGTCAATTCCTCATATAGTCTCTTATCAGTAAATAAAGGTTGTTTGGGGAAGAAATTACATCACATTTCCCCTATGGCCCATGTCAAGGAACTACAGACACTCTAAGGAAGCACTTACATCAATTCTTTCTTGTGGTCTCGCATCGTAAGAAAAAATAGAAACTCTAGAGAAGCCATTCCGTCCATTCTCCCCATGGTCTAATACACCAGGTTCTCATGGACCTGTGTAAGTAAAGAAAGAATAGAAGTGCATATCATAAAAATTAAAACTCAATAACTACTTGGCTAAATATTCTAAAACATAATAGCATGTCAGAACAATAGTCACACCATCCTACAATACTAGGCATGGGAAAAAGAAGGTTGCCTAATAGGATAAACGGTACCAAAAGTTCATAACCAAAAAATTCATTTGAAAGCACCTCCAAAGCATATAAATTTACCCCATTCACATTAAATTAACCTCTACTCATGCACAAATGTATGGAAGTCAATTAACAGGGCTAAAATAGTAAACACACAATACCCTGTTCAAGGGTATTGGACATATTTTTACATATAACTCAAATACATTCAATAGAAAGGCACAAAACACCTACCTTAGTGTTGTAGGATTGATATAAGTGAACCTCAAGACTTGAATCACCCCAGAACACCGTATATCTATAAAAACATCTAAAACATTAAATCCAAGATAACTTGAAAAAAATATGGAATTAGGAAACAAATCTCTAGAAGATGGAAGGGATAACTAAGGCAATATCAATGTAATAGATGGTGGTCAAATTAGAGATCAGATTCTCATTAAGGGTATCAAAGGAATATAACAGCCGTACGAGATCTCTCAGATGAACTAGGTTGAGAAGAAGACCTTTCTGGAAATTATACGTGACCCCAGTACATTTAATGAAAAAAAATACACGATGTATACTTTGGAAGTACATGATGTGTACTTTCCATTTTCGTACTTTGCTTTAGACGGTCTCTAGGTCACCCCACAAGGCCGTGTGTGCAGCCATTACATGGCCAACACATGGCTTTATGCGTTAACCAATTACATGGTTTGTACTCATAATGTAAAGAGCGTGTACTTCAAAAATTTAAAGAAGTTACTCTTTTTTGAAAAATGACCAGAAAAGGAAAACATACCTGAAAGGAAGATATGGGTGCTTACAAACATCCCCCCATAAAGAAATTCACCCCCGAATTTCCCTACCAATACGGCATAGAAGAAGAATCCTCAAAAAGATCTGGACACTGTGATCGTACATCGGCCTCCTTCTCCCAAGTGTCGTCCTGTACCCACCCGTGCTTCCATATCACTCATACCAGAGGAACAGACCGTCCACAAAGAACCTTCGTACTACAGTCAAAAATCTAGATAGTATGCTCTTAGAACAAGGTTTCCACATATAATTTAACCTCCTTGGGTTGAAAGTCATGAGACGGGTCTGAGAAGTAACATAAGAGCTGAGAAACGTGGAAGACGTCGTGTATAGACCTGTACATCTAAGGTAAATGCAACAGATAGGCAACCATGCCAAATCTCTACAAAACCTCAAACGGCCTGACGTACCTCGGTGAAAGATTACCCTATCTCCTAATCCTTCTGTGTCCCAACCTCAGTGTGACATGTAGTAAAACTAGATCCCTAACCTCAAACTCTAGAGGTCTTCTCCGATGATCAACATTAGACTTCTATCGAGACTGTGCAATATCCATCCTCTTCCGAATCAACTATATCTGCTCTGTGGTCTCCTGAACAAGAGGAGTTTCCAACATAGTTACCTCTCCTGCCTCCATCCAACATAAAGGTGATCAGAATGGCCTACCATAAAAAGACTCATAAGGTGCCATCTGAATAGTTTCTTGAAAACTATTATTATATGAAAACTCTACAAGAGGTATATGCTTATCCCAAGATCTTCCAAAATCCGGGATGCATGAAGAAAGCATGTCCTCAAGAACCTGAATATACGATCGGACTGGCCATATGTCTGGGGATGGTAAGATGTAATCCAAAGTACCTATGTACCCAATGCTTTCTGAAGCCCCTACTAGACCCGAGAAGTAAAACGTGCATCCCTGTTTGAAATAATGGAGTGTGGAAGTCCATGTAGATGTACAATCTCACAGATGTACAACCATCCCAGATCATCTGCACTGATGGTCTCCTTGATTGGAAAGAAGTGAGCAACATTTGCGAGTCTTTCAATGAAAACCCAAACAAAATCATTCCCTTAAGGAAACTTTGGAAAACCTATCATGAGGTCTGTCACGACATCATTCCATTTCCACTCAAGAATAGGTAACTGTTGCAAAAGCTCGGCTGGTCACTTATGCTCCACCTTTACCTGTTGAAAGGTGGAATACCTCATAATGAAACCAGTAACATCTCTCTTCATAACTGGACACCAATATTGATGGTGTATATCCTGATATATCTTCGTGACACCAGGATGAACTGCCCAAATTGATGAGTGAAAGTCCTATATTATCTCCTCATGTATGTCTACTGACACCCATATGCTCCCATGAAAACGCAAGATCTCATCCTCACCTATGGACCATCCGGGAATAGGGTCCTCTCCTGACACACTTTCCCGTAGGACTAGGCCTTTAGAATCTGATAGCTTCCTCATTCGGAATCAATCAGAAAGAGTAGAGGTAACATCTACAGATGAAAGAAACGTCTTCCCCTGCCTGTCGTGTTCCTAAAAATGCATCTTAGAGAATAGATCCATAAGCTTCCACTAACTGATGGCCTCCTGAACTGCCTATATCCGAGTCCTCCAACTCTACACATTAGACACTATGTTTCCTTTCCTAGGTGTATAGGAAATCTCAAAGTGAAAGGACTGAAGGTACTCAACCCACCTTCACTATCTCAAATTCAAGTCACGCTGAGTGGAGATATAATTGAGACTCTTTTTGGTCCATGAAAACCACAAAATGCTCTCCCATAAGATAATGTCTCCAAAAGGGAAAGTTATAAACAATATTAGCAAACTCGAGATCACGTGTTAGGTAATTATTCTCAAGTGCCACAACTTCCGAGACCCGTACGCAACAAATACTTCCCCCTGTATAAGCACTGCTCCCAAACCGATACCTAATGCATCACAGTAAATAGTGTAGCTCTCTCCTGGCTCTGAAAAAACTAGAATCAGTGCTATAGTCAACCTTCCTTTCATCTCATAAAAGGTTGACTCACAAGAGTCCGACCAAGAGAAGTTTGTACCCTTCATAGTAAAAACTTTCAGTGGTGCTGCCACACATGAAAAGTCCTGTATGAAACATATTTAGTATCCATATATCCCTATAAAACATTGTAACTAAAATATGTTCTTCTACTACTCCCAAGAAACTACTGCTCTCACCTTCTCTAGGTCTACTGATACTTCTGTCTCCAAGATAACATATCCCAAGAAGTGAATTTGATCCATCCAATAGTGGAATTTTGATTGCTTATTATATAACTGATATTCTCTCAGTGTACTCAAAATGATCTCAAGATGGATAACATGGTTGTGTTGAGTGTGAGAGTACACCAAGATATCATCCACAAAGACCACCATGAAAGAATGGAAGTATGGATGGAACACTCGGTTCATCAGTTTCACAAAGACCGCAGGCGCGTTTATGAGACCGAACGACATAACCACGTACTAGTATAGACCATACCTGCTCCAGAAGGCTATAAGAGGTATACCAGATAGTCTAACGCACAACTGATGATAACCAGATCTCAAGTCAATCTTCGAGAACACCTAGGCTCCTCGAAGCTGATCAAAGAGATCATCAATCCTCGGCAGGGGATATCTGTTCTTGACCATCAACTGGTTTAGCTTCCAATAATCCACACAAATCCTGAGGGTGACGTCTACCTTCTTTGCAAACAGGATAGGCAAACCCCAAGGAGAATTATTGGGTTAGATGAATCCCTTTTCCTAAAACTCCTCCAACTTCTTATTGAGATCCTATAACTCTAGTGTACCCATCCTATATGGAGGAACAGAAACTAGCGCCACACATGAAACGAGATCAAAAGAATAGTCCACCTCTCTCTCAAGAGGAAAACCTGAAAAGTAATCTAAAAATATGTCCCTGAAATGATCCACCACTGGAAGAAAGTCTGACTGTGGAGTCCCCTAGTCATTTAGATATAGACTAGAAATCTGGGCTGTAACTCCTCTCAAAAAATGATGCTCAGGTCCCACTCTACTTTCCAAAACATCCCACTCACCCTTATGAAGAAACTATCTACCTTCTGGTGATGTGAAACTCACATTACAATGGTAGAAATCATTGACTTCTTATAAGGGAACCAACCAGTCCATTCTGAGAATGATATCATAGCCTATCATCTACAAGACATAGAGGTCCCAAAAGAAGTGACACCAACCAAAATCTAGAGGGAACTACTTACATTGATGCACACTATCTGTTCTAGTCCCCAAATAAGTGTCCAGTGTAAACATATCAATTGAAGAAAATTTGCAGGGCCCAATGCTCTCTACAACAGCAACATATATAAAGCTATGGGAAGCCCCTGTATTAAAAAGGGCAGAAACTAAAATTGAGGCAACTAGGATCATACCTGGAACTGTAGAGAGTCTGGGATCCTTTGCTTGCTGGTTTTTCTCCACTACAAATGTCTGCCCTATACCATGACCCTGAGACCTTGCCTGACCACTCTAAGCTGATGTTCCCTGATGTTGCTGAAAAATGAGTGATTGGATACCACAACCATGACCTCCACCTCAGCCTGAATGGCCGGAAGAACCGTAGTTCCCAGACTGGTGAGAAACTGGTGGTGTTTCCCCAGAACAAGGAGTCATAGAAGAACCCCTGTCACCAGCTGCTGGTGAGAAGATCTTATAGAAGCACTAAAGATGACCCGTCTTTCCGCAAGATTATCACTCCACCAGGTCTCTCAGGCAATGTGGACTCATATTCCCACTTTTCCCACACTGGTAGCACACCACCTGAAAACCAGAAGATATATATAGTCTCCTTGGATCTCCACATGTAGACTCTCTATGGTGATTCATACTGTCAGTAGGAGGGATACTAATTCTGGATGCCAAGCCTCCCTGGATCACAACTCCAGAATCCCTTAGATTTTGCTCCGTGATTAGCACCTGGTTGACGATGGAAGTGATAGAATTCAACCTGAAGATGTTCACCTAAAATCAGATGTTTTGTCTCAGACCATCCTCAAACTTCTTTACTAGGAACAACTCATCACCTCCTGTAATAGGCGTTAAGCGGTGCAGCTTGGTGAAGTGAGAGGAATACTCCATAATAGAAAGAGTATCCTACTCCGAACTCATAAACTCTTAGGATCAATCAGAACTCAAGGTATCTTGGTAGAAGTATTCATATAAGGAATTATGGAACTCATCCCAAGCCATGAACTACTGGAATCCTACTTGTGAGATCACATCCCACTATCTATTGGTGGAATCCCAAATCATGTACATAGTGAGCTTCACCATCATCACTGGAGGTGTCTTCATTTGCTCAATGATAAATAGCATGGCTTCGAATCATGAGTCTGTATCCTAAGGTCCTCCTTCCCCTGTGAATGTGGGAGGTTGCTGTTTCTGGAAAACCTGCTTCTTCTCTACCATAGATGGGGTAGGATGCGTTACTCCGCAGAAGGCCTGAATGAACCTCATAAAGCCTTCTAAGAACTGTGCATCGGCACCTGCATTAGGCATAATGGTTGGTTCCCATACTGAAACAACTAGAAGATATGAAATTTATCCCTGATCAACCATATCTAGTGTCTGGTCACTGCCTGGAAACTGACATATGATAGGAGGAAGTCTTAGTGGCATGACTCGGCATGGTCAAATTCACACCTTAGAAAAAAATTAACAGGGAATGAAAAATAGAAGAGTAAAGAGGGAATAGGAGAAATAAAGAATCCATGTTTTTCAAAATAAGTATACATGGTGTGTATAATTTCAAAAAGACGCATTCCCTTAATCCATTCACATGGGCATGTACTTCTTCCAAAACTGGTTTTGTAATACCCATACATGGCTTGTTTTCCTTACACATGGCATGTAATTGAATACTCTTCCCCTGCCCGAGTTCCATTACATGGAAAGGCCACACAGTTCTCCTTAGAATTAGATTACAAGGCGTGTTTGTTCTAGAAATGGCGTGTACTAAACAAGCTTCACTGACCTGTGTTGTTCGTGACACAACTAGATACTCGACTCACACTACACAGTGTGCTCCAGACAGACATGATGTGTACTAAAAAATATTACACAGACCCATGTTGTTAGTTACATGGCCGTATTCCAAGATTACACTACAGGACTTGTTTAGAACTGACACAGTGTGTATAACCTAAGATTTGTCCGTCCATGTTGTTAGTCGCACATGCAGACACATGGTTAACTTGAAACGGCGTGTACAACTGGTACACGACGTGTTCCCAAAAGAATTTCCCTATCCCATGTCTCTGCCCACACAGACTATGACACAGTTAGAGACTACATGACATGTACTTAAGAAATTTTTTTCCCCAAATAAAAGAACACAAGGTGTCAAAACTACATGGCATGCTTTATGGGTTTTTCTGGACAGTTAGCCTCAAAAACTACTCTAGAGCCTAGAAAAACACTAAAATGAACACCAAAATGCCAAATTCCGATCCGTGAGGGTCCATACTCCCCGAAAATCAAATAATGGAATATTATACATGATATTACAAGAAAAAACTAGGCAATCATCTACCAAATTCCAGTCCATGTGGGCCCATAACCCATAGGTCGGAGGATCGAAACCTCCCTCTGATACCACTTTGTAACTTCCCAGTTCCGAAAGCCACCCAAAGGAACCCCCTACCCGATTGGTCACAAGGCATCAAGCTTAATTCCTCGAATGCCAGAGGCTTATGACTAGTAATGAGGGCCTTTTGGTGTGATAGTGGGAAACTATGCCCTCATTGGCAGAGTAACACAGTGGAAGAGAAACATATAACAAAAGTTGAAGCAGTAATAATCCATACAAAAGTAAACATTGGAAGAATGGAAATAATAAATTAATGGATAATATATATAAAAATTATGAATGATACATATGTCTAGGAAATAAGACAAACAAGTCACAATGCTGGAAATAAATTACTAAACCAAATTACAAAATAAAACAGATAAACAACTACTCACCATCACAAGCCTGAACTTGGTCCCATGCTCTCCAGATCCACAGAAAATCAAGTACCTGCAGTTGAAGGGTTCTTTGACTTATATATACATAAAAAAATATAATCTTTTTGGTCCCAAAAGAATGTCCCAAACATGGTGTGAGATTAAATCCTAGTTGGCAAGCACCACAAGATCTGTGCCTAACAGTGAGTGAATATATGACAGGTAATGAGTAAAAGGATGTAGTGAAAAAGAAAGTACTCAGTAGTAAACAATCCAAAGTTTCAATGTATTCAATTTAATATATCAAGAAATAGCTAACCAAAGAAGGTAAACAAAAATAGGTAACCCTATGGGAAGTACTCATATCCAATCCCCTCTGGTCCTACCTAGCAACACAACCAAGTAGCTAAACACAAAAGGTAATCCTCTAGGAAGTAATCATATCCTATCCCCTCTGGTCCTACCTAGAAACACAAAAAAGCAGCTAAACAAAAATGTTAACCCTCTAGGTAGTACTCACAGCCTATCCCCTTAGGTCCTACCTAGAAACATAAGAAACCCTCTAGGAAGTACACTCAGTCTAACCCCTTTGGTCCATCTTAAGCACAGACTCTCTGAGGAAGCACTCACCGTCAATTCCACCTATAGTTTCATATCGGTAACTAAAGGAACTCTGGGGAATCAATTACATCACATTCCCCTTGTGGCCTGCATCGAAGAACTATAGACACTCTGAGGAAGCACTTAGGTCAATTCCCCCCGTGGTCTCAAATTGTAAGAAAAAACAGACACTTTGGAGAAGCTCTTCCATCCATTCTCCCTATGGTCTTCTACACCAGGTTATCACGGCCCTGTGTAAGTCAATAAAGAATAGAAGAATGTATCATCCAAAGTAAACCTCATGAACTAATAAGATATAAATTCTAAAAGCATAACATCATGTCACAAAAACACTCACACCATCTTATAATACTAGGCACGGGAAAAACAAGGCAGCTTAACATGATAAACAGTACCAAAAGGTCATAACCAAAACATGCATGGGAAAACACCTAAAAAGCATATAAATTTACATTATTCACATTCAATTAACCTTTATTAAATCACAAAATCATGTCAGACAATTAACAAGGCTAAAATAGTTAACGCGCAATACCCTGTTCAAGGGTATTGGACAAATTTGCACATATAACTCAAAGAATTTCTACAGAAAGGCACAAACCACCTAACTCAGTGTTGTAGGATCGATATAAGTGTTCCTAAATCCTTAAATCTCCCATAAACAAAATAAATCTATAAAAGCTTCTCATATTTTCAATCGAGGATAACTTGAAAAAAATAAGGAATCAGGAAACGAACCTCTAGAAGAAGGAAGATCTTTCCAAGGTGATCCAAATGCAATCTACGATGGTCGAATTAGAGATAAGATGCTTGGTAGGGGTCTTTGATGAAGATCATGGCCGTACGGGAGCTCTCAGGAGAACTAGGTCGAGAAAAGTACCTTTCTTGTGATTAGTTGTGACCCCAATACGTTTAATGAAAAAAATACACAGCGTGTACTTTGGAAGTACACAACATGTACTTGCTATTTCCACACTCCACTTTATGTAGTCTCCAGGTCAGCCTAACATGGCAATGTGTGCGTCCATTATACATCCAGCACACGACTTTATGCATTAACCGAGTACATGGCGTGTACTCATAAATTACATGATGTGTACTTCAAAAATTTCCATAAATTCTACTTTTCCCAAAACTGACCAGAAATGGAAAACATACCTGAAATTATGATCTGGGTTCTTAACACCACTAATTTTATTGAAGAAATAAATTCTATAGTTGACTTTCAACCTATTTTTCGTTGTTTCAACAACATGGAATAAAAAAACCATGCGAATAAATTCTCTAGGAAAAGGTTTTTAGGTGGTAAATGAAAATAAAAACTCCCAAGGCCTAGGGATAAATGGAGTGTTTAAGCCATCAAGACTACTGAGTTAGATGCTGAAAATGATGTGGTGACATGTATGAATGCTATTTATTCAACAATATAAAACACACTATTTGAATATGGTTCTACGAATTATTTTATATCACACATGTTTAATAGAACTATTTAAAGAGTACCTCAAAATATATAAGTAGAGATATTAGTTAAAATGAAAAATGGGGCAATTATTTAAACCCAAGAATATAAACCCCCCTATAAATATTTTCAAGATCAAAATCCATAAAAAACATGTGATACTTTATTTAGAATAATTTGATTCAATTCTAGGTATGCATTATATATCCTTCTATACATCCAAGATAAATTTAACAGGGTATGAAATCATGCTCTGTATCACAAATCAACCTCAATTATATACATGATATAGGAGAAAGGTGAATCTAATTTGGAATAATAATCTAATAAATGGATATTTTTTTCATATGATTAACCATATCTAGCTCAAATGATTATGAAAATGGGAAATACCATCCTTTTTAACATTACCATTTTAAGAGAATATGCTCATGTGTTTCCCAGAGTATTTTCTTGGATTCATTTAAGTCATTAGGTTGAGTCTTCAATTAAGTGTATACCCAAAGATCTACCAATATCCAAGAATCCATATAAAATAGAAATTATTTAACTTGGATAGATAAATAAGAAAATACAAGATAATATAGATAAACGAGTTTTACACCAATGTGCATCACCATGGGATATGATGATTATCTTCATCCTGAATAATGAATGGTCAATTTCCCTCAACATTTATTATCATAAGCTCAATAAGGTCATGATAAATACCAAGTATCTTCTATCATAGATTTATGGCCTGTTCAATTAACTATGTAGAGCAAGATAATTTATAATATGGATCTTCGATAAAGATATTTTCAAGTAAATTTTAAGGATGAAGATATCCCCAAGACTAATTATCATACATGATTCCATTTGGACTCACTAATGTTCCAAATGTCATTTTGGACTTAATTAATGATGTATTTTGGGATTACCTAAAATAATATATGGTATTCTTCATATAAAATATTATTATCAACTCCAAAACTGAGGAGGAAAATGAGGATCCCTTAAATTCTATATTGAGCTCCTTAAAAAATGAAAATTTATATGAATAGTTCAACATATGTGATATTTTGATAGAGAAAGTCACATTCTTGGGGATTTTTATTATAGTCAAAGGAATATATATGGATCCTTTAAAGATAGATGCAATTGAATGATTGTAACATAAGATATATATGAAAAATATATAAAGTTTCATTGGATTATATAGTTACTATCATCAAATTATGATTATATTTTAATGATTATAAATCCCACTAACTAAGATGACACTAAAGGGGATAAATTTTTTCTGGATTGATGAATGTGTGGAGAGTAGTAAAGAGGTAAATAAGAGGCTCATCACTAAACCAATTCTAAAACTACCCATCATCGGGAAAAAAATTGTATATTTTCAGATGATGAAAAGTAAAGGATGAATGATATAACTATAGGGGTATTATGTATGATTTTACCATATTAGTATAAAAATGGGAAAACATAACCATGTATTTCACTGTTGGAATCTACAAAAAATCAGAAGGAAATAACTCCATATGTGTGGTAGTCAATAACCTTTCAAAGTTAGTGCATTTATTTTCTATAAAGGAATATTATCTCTTATCCTTCATCAAGATATACATAAGGAAGTGGTAAGACTATAATGTGTGACACTATCCGTTGTATGTGATAAATATCTAAGGTTTAGCTTAAGGTTCTGGATAAAAAATAAATAAGAGTTTGATTCAAAGAAAATTTTTAGTAATACATGTGATCCTTAGATAGTTGTTCATTCTGAGAAAACCATTCAAACACTAGAGTACATTCTGATAACATGTTTAATATATTTACATGGGTGATGAGATCAAAAAATTCCCCTATTAGACTTATCAAGTAATAAATATTTCCATTCTAGAATTCAAATGTCATATTATGAGGCTTTGTATGGGAAGAGGTGTCTGACTCCATTATGCTATGATGACGATGAAGAGATGAAACTTATCAGATTTGATCCCATCCTAGAGATTATAGAGAACTTTTAAACCATTCATTATCATTTTAAATTTACACAATTTTGATAGAAATGGTTTGAATAAAATCATTGAGAAGACATGAATTTTGAGGTCAGTGATAAGATACACCTTCTTTTATAGTCATGGAATAAAGTGATTTGGATTCAGTGGTGATGTGGTATATAACATAATACTCCGACCTAACCTATCCCAAGAACTAGATGTGTTCCATGTATCTATCTTGAGGAAGTATATACCAGACCAATCACATGTAATGAATCTAGAGCTGATATCCTTTGAGAACAATCTTTCATACAAGGACCAGCTGGTGAAGATCTTAAATGAAAGATAAAATTTTATATAGAATAATACAGCTCACCTAGATTAAATATAATGTTTTAACAACATGTTTGAGGAAGTAATAGGGGAACTAGAAGAGGTAGTAAAATAGAATTACCCTTATCTATTTCAGTGTAGTAATTAAAACTTTAATGGAAAAAATTATAATGGGGTAAAAATGAAACCACCCAAACATTTAAAAATTAGATTCCCTTTTTGAATGTATAAATTCTTGATTATGTAATGCAGTTATAAAAAATACATGAACTAATTTGTTTATTTTCACATTTTAGACAATATTGATGGTCAAATTTAAAATACTATGATGTATTTTCAGCATTTATAATATGTTTTTTTATATTGACTATTAATATTAGTACATATTAATGGTTATATTAAATTATAATTGACATAGATTGAAGAACCGATGGCCTTAACATGTAGGGTCAAACCCTATGATGTCCAGTTATCAAAAATTCCAAGGGATAAGGCATCATATGGATTCAAATTTGACTAATAACACGATTTTATTAAATAACTAAATCATGAATGGAAAATTTAATGGGATAAATTCAATATTATATGAATCTTGACCCAAACCATGTTTGAAAAACCACCCCATGAAATTTACACCATCAAAAACCTTACCCTTATAGAGTATGCTGGGGTAATGAGGGATACTATATCATGAACAAGGTGGTATGATTTTTTATTTTCTATTTTAAATAAAATAATAATTTGTTTTATCATTTTAAAATATTAATTTATATATATAATTATGTATGATTTTTTGTAAATTATATTTTGAAACAAAGAAACCAAAATTGTATTTTTAGAAAATACATGGTTTTAACAATCATTTTGAAAAAATTAAGGATTTTAAAATAAATATTACTTGCATATAATATTATTATTAAATAATATTTATTTTAAAAAATGATAATATCTTTAATTATGTATAATTTAATCCCTGTAAGGGTAAAAAATTTATTATTGTTGTAAAAACCGTTTTCTTTAGGAAAAATAGTTTTTCATTTAATACTATAAATTTAAATATTTATGGAATTATTTTTTGAAAAATGAATATAATTTTTCATAGAATCACATATAAATTAGACAATGGTGATTTTTTCATAATTTTATGAGATAGTAAATTTTTTTTTTTAAATTTAAAATACAGTTTAAATATACAGTATGTATTATAATATAATAACAAACAAAAAAGTGATTTAATAAATTACATAAAATTAATCCATGAGAAAATATATAATTTCAATTTAATATATTTTATTTTTTAATTAATTTTATTAACTTCATAAACCCTTAATGAATCCACAAGAACTTATATATATTTTAAGGTTTTAAAAAAAATTCTTTATGAACATGACACACTTCCACATAAACAATTTTATTATTTTAATATATTCAGTTATTGGAATTATAAAATATTTTTTACCACTTATTTTTCACAAAAACGTTTTTCAGAAAACATGGGATGGTTTGGGGTCTTTATTATTTTATCATATAGAGTCCAAAACCAAAGCTTATAAATTAATAAATAATTCCCATCTCTTTTGATATAATACCCTCCCAACCTAACTATCTTATCCAATAAATAAACCATTGGGAATAAAGTTCTTATCCTTATCCATATCTACATCCCCAAGGTGTTTCTATGCTCTTAATAAGCCACTACTATGCTTTTATAAGTGCCCTCTCATGGTAAAAGGATTTTCTCCATGTTCTCTTTATTCAAGAACTTTCTTTTAGTTATGAAAATTAATTTACAATTTTTATTTCCAGAATATGTTTTTATAAATCAATTTTAAATCCTTATGATTACAAAGTAATTATATAATACCTTTTAATGTCATTATACCATTCCATATACCTTTATGTACATATTTTATGCTACTAAAATTATCAAATGATTTTCTATGCCAAACATTTTTGTTTTGTATACCCATCACAATTTCCACTCTAGGGTATTCCTGTATAAATAATTATCCTTCATTTATTAGATAATACCATGTATTTAACCCACATTCTCTAATCATTGGATTTAAAGTGATTAAATACATCCCTATGTTATATGATCTTCGTGACATAGAAATGCATGTACATAATCTGAATGTGATGGGTGGGCCCAAAATTATATTTCACTCAAATGAATTAGATAATGTATTTATCTTAGGATATACCATGTATGAGGAACATGAGGTTATCCTATGAAAACTATGTTAAATCATCTATGGTTTTTCTTTACTTACGCTTATGATTTCATCTTTTATATCGTTGACACAGTCTTTTGTTACCTTGATTTTATCATAATATATCTTGTTTTTATGTTCATGTATATGATTATATCCCCTTTTATGTCACCTTTATATTCCTCCTAAATCACATGTATTACTTTAATAATTTTATTCTTTGATTGTTACCTTGGGTTTATATCTCACCCATTTCTTATGAACATCCTCATGTTATCTAGTGTAGTATTAAAAGATAAGTGAATTTTAATAGAATGTTATAGAGTTTTAAATAATACTTTTTTATCTCTATTTCAAGTTATGATGTTATATATAATTACCCAAAGAAACTAGTAATATCAATATTTTATCATTGTATAATGTGTATCATTATGTAATGAGTCTTCAATTATTGTTTATAAAAGATATGGGTTTCTTTATTTAAGAGGTTTTAGATCCTAAATTGAGAAACAAAGAATAGTGATTTAGGATAAAAGAAGGTATAAAAAACTTTTTATGAATTTTAATATCATAATCACTAATGATCATCTATAACAAATATGAATGATCTAACCCTTTCCATTTTTATTGGCCACCTTAACACAATAAATGAATAATGATTTCACTAGCCATAATGATTGTTAAATAATCCCATCTATGATTTAAATCTGATTGATGTGACCATTGAACTCCTTAAATTAATGTATGTACATTATTTAATATATTGAAAATGTATTAATAACATATGGAAACCTTATGGGATAATCAGATGGAATTCATACATCCTTAGTTTTAATTGAATGATCCAGGCTACATTGGATTGAAGTTAACATTGGGATTATACTTAAGGATAATATGGATCCAAAATATCTTTAATATTTATATATAATATGTATATAATTTTAATAAAAATACAAAATAAATAACTATACATTATTAGACATAGAATATGGATCGCTTAAAAATTTCTCTCAGTGTCGTGTGGATCGATTTAATATGTATGAATCATGTCCTTTGAATGTTGTATATTAGATTATAACCATTACAAGGTCTAAATGACTAAATGGAATTTAAGAGACTGTAAGGGAATTGATGTGGAATGTAGATAAAATAATTTAAGGTTGTAAACATTATCACCGAACTTACTCTCCATTGAATAAAATTGACAATGAGTATCCGAAATTTGGAAACATGTCCAGACACCATCACCCTGTTCTATCAATGTATTAAATGAATTGTTTTAGTATAAAAAGCAGCTCACAAAATACATGGATTATTACACTATTAAATTATATATTTTTATTCTAGTTATTTATGAATCATGTAACATTATGTTGTCCATTATTTTATCAATACTAAAACAACTAGGTAATGATATTTATGTTCACTTAGTTCAATTGATAAAAAAAAAATTAATGTGAGATTTAGGTGTTACATTGTATGATACTCATAGAAATGAATATTTTAGGTTGAGTTATATATTGTACATAAAGATAAATGACATTCCTACTTATTGAAAAATTTAAAGATATATCATTAAAGGAATACTAGCGTGTAACAGTTGGGAAGAAGGTGCACACTTAGGTAGGTTGAAGAATTCCATGAGGAAATGTTTTCTTTGGAATAAAGTTTTTACTTAATGATATAAGTACTAATTATGGATGAAATTATTTCATTATAATTTAGAAGAAGATATAATACTATCTTTATTAATTATTGTACATATTTTTGACAAAGTAAAATATATTTTCAATGTTTTTGATAAGCCCTTTTCAATAATATAAGAAAGTGAGTTAAAAAAAAGTTTAGTGTTTCTTTAATTAAAGTATTGGAGTTGATTGAATGTGAGATATTTTATTTATGTAATGTACAATATATATATATGGTAGTGTAATTATAACATTTCAAAATGTACTCAATAAAAAAATATTTCATTAAGTATTGGTTATAAATGAATTCCATAAGGATAATGGAAGAGTTGTAACTAGTGAATAGTGAAAGGAATATTGTTATTACTTCATGTCTTACACTCTGTTTTGGAAAGAGATATTTCTATTTTGTAACTTCTTAAATGGTGTAAAGGCTTTATAAGGGTATTTTGAAATGTCAAAAAAATTCATATCGATGAATGATTTGGAGTTAAATAGAAAAAAACCATATGACTTTCATGTTTTTATGAGAGATTGAATGCATGTGTCATTACGTTGAATTCTTCTTAAAAATTAATAAAACAGAATAACCCAGTATTTCATATTTTTTAGTGATGTGTGACATAACATTATATACATGATTATTTTGTAGACAATAGAAACAAGATTTTTCTATAATTTTATGTAAATCAGATATGTTATTTCCACCATAATTATTAGATATAATGGTTCACTTGTTCAGATATATCCGAATATGTGGTCGTACAGTATAGATTGATGTACCCCAATGAATGATATATGATGATTTTTAAATCTTAAATAAAATATTGAAGGAAATTAGAATGTTTTATTTCACACACACACACACACACACACACACACATATATATTATGAATCCATTGAATTATTTTATGAATATGTATATTTTTTGGATAACATTGGTCACTAAAAATTTCATCATAGTGGGAATCTTGTGGGTGAATGAATTTACAGAAGATATATTGTTTCAATTACCATTATATAGTAGGATTTGACCCAATATTAGATTTTATATAATAGTATAGAAGTTTATTTATATGTTTAATCCTACAAATTAATTATTTTGTGTTTAAATCTGTTAAGGTCTAGAATATTGATACTAAATATACATAATCAACCACTTATTGGATTTTTAGAGAATATTTTTAGAAAATTATTAAAAATATTGAATTGAATTTTAAAATAAAATTTATATATTTCTGGAGGAATAAGTGTATATATACTATCATACCATTATTATGTAATTAATGGTTATTTTTTCTATAGAAAAAATATTGAACACAGTGTGAGGAAAAATAGTGTACTTTTAATTGTAGGAAAAGTGATGCATTTATCTGGTAAGATAGAACAAAATACAATTCATATGAAAATTAAAACTTTTGAATCATAAAAAAATATATGTTTCGAATTAGATTACATTCAATGTGAATATTCTTTGATGAAAATTGGGTTTCAATAGGACTAGAGTTAAAATTGATAAATTTGGATTTGAGAAATTGAATTTTAGTAAGGAACGTTATATGAATGAGTCATCCATAATGGTATTATAATAATTATAGGTATTTTATGTACCAGGTCATAAAAATTAAAATTGGTAAATTATTCGTTTGTTGAATAAATCCATTGTAGGGTCAAATGAAAATTCCCTTGATGATATTCCTTTTATTGGGACATCATTATCAGTTCTCCATGTTTCCAATGTATAAGGTTTATTTTATGTTAGAAGGGACCATAATAAGAGTATTTGAATACTCAATATAGGAGTTAAATTCACTCATCCTTTAAGTTAAAAATGTATGGTTCAATGGAAATGATATGTTTTTTATATAAAATATGTTTCATCATAATAATATTGGATAACTATTACTACCCTATTGGCCCGAAAGCATTTTTTTAATTTAATATGTTATTATCTTCCTTTTAAGGGTTGATTGAGAACCATTACATGACCCATAAGCCTGAGGCCCAAGGCCCGACATGACTCGAAGGGAAATACATTAATTAATGTCCCAGAGGCATACTATTCCAATAAGATTATCCGTAGGCCCAGCCTACTAGAACTGTCCCTCCCCAGCTTCTGCATCATTGATCGTCTTTGCTCCCCACTATGAATTGCTGACTAGGATTGGTTAACAATTAAATTTACATAATCTAAATCAAATGTTATAATAATTTTTTAGATAATGTTTTCTCAATATGATGATGCTTCCAATATTGAGGAACTATATATTTACAATATTTAACCTAATGAAATTTTATATGTTTAACAAAATATGGTCAAAAGAATTATATTCATCACATAATATTCTTAACAGAAATTATTAATTTGAGAAGTAAAGGCTTAAAATTCGTTCTTAGATAAAATTAACACATTCAACTTGTTAGCCTTAAAAAGTTTATTTTCAATAGTTACATTTGGGTCATAAATAGAATGAACATGACAATTGATGTTGATATGTGGCACAATGTTGTGTTTACATTTAAGAGAAGAATTTAGTAAGTCATTAAGTTTACATTATGATATAATTTTTATATTTTATTAAAAAATAAATAAAATAAATGTTGATTTAGTATTTATGATACCTTATGGTGTAAATTTATATTTGATTATTTTTGAATGAAATTTATATTAATGGTTAATAGAAAGTCCCATAGATCTTTTTAGACATTTATTATGAATAATCAAGGATATTTAAGGGAATTTAAACCCACACCCAATAACTATATACACACACACATGTTAAATAGAGAATCATAAAATGATTTAATTAGTTTCCGTGTAGAGGAATCATATCAGGTACATTTTAATTTGTAATATTTTATTTATAATTGCATGTATTAATCACTTTGATTCAAAATGATAATTTATGAAATTGATAATGAATTATAAAAATAAGTATAATTCTTCAAAAATCAATATACCCTTACTATCAAGAAATAATTAGGTACACTTACCTTGAAAAAATATATTTTTTATTTAAATATATAATAATACATTTATAAGTTGTAAAAAAAATTATGTTCAGTTGTTTATATCAAGATTGACAAATCTGAATATAATGACATTTCCATATCATTTAATGTTATTTGGAAGGGGGAATATGTAAATAAAAAGTAAAAAATAGTAGCTAAAATAGTAAAAATCTATAGGAATCATTTGTAAGTATGACATAATATAATTTATTTTTCTAATTTAAATATGTATTACATAAAAATTA
Organism: Viscum album; assembly: GCA_963277665.1. NCBI lineage: Eukaryota > Viridiplantae > Streptophyta > Magnoliopsida > Santalales > Viscaceae > Viscum > Viscum album. The sequence goes on from OY728125.1 coordinate 1,429,160,680, forward strand.
CAAATTATTTTATTATACTTGTTATATAGTATATAAAAAATAATTATCATTAGTTGTTCCTAAAGAATGAATACTTTTAGTGTTCATGAAGTATATAGAAAAATATGATTGGGTTATAGGTGTAGGGGTTTTTAGCATGACCTTTATTATATTTTAAGAATGGAAAAAATAGGGGCTTGTAGATTAGAGAATGAAAGACATGCATGCATAAATAAATTTCATTAGAGAAAACGTTTTTTGATATCCAATTTTGTTGGAATAGTATACAAAAGGTGTAAAGGTTAAGAAACAACACACTACTAACCACTAAATGGGGAGCTGCACCCCCCAAAATTTAAAGATATTTATTCCCTTCGAAGGCAAGTCTTACCCAAGATAATTAATTTTTCCACAATATTTTCTGGTAAATGTGAATAAAATAATTACAAATATATTTCTTATATGAAATTATACATGGTAAATTTGATTTTGATTTATATCTATTATCACTCATCCATTTTCTTGTTGTGAGGGGTACAGTGTACATTGTTGCTAGAGATATTATAAAAAAATCTTCTAAAATATCATATGAGGGTTTGGATTCCTGTGGCTCATTGGTCGATCTCCGAGCTACCTATTCCTTTTTATTAGCTCAATATTCACATGGTTGATGTTACTGTTTTAATATTTGTAGAATAAGTGATTAATATTAAAATGATACATGAAGATAATGAGGTATGTACTTTCCATTATATTTTGTATGATTTTTTAACAATTCATTAAAATAGGTCTTAATAAAGGTACGTTATTATAGATGGAGAAATATAAAGGTAAATATAAGGCTATATCAAGATAATCTATATGATAATCCAATAAATTTAAAGGACCTTCAAAGTGTACCTTTATACCCACCAATTCCACTGCCACATTTATTAACATTAAAAATTCATGTTAATGTAATGTTCAATAACAATAATAAAAATTCATTAATGTTAAATAAAAAATATTTATAGAGAGGTGAAAATTACAGACATGATTTACCTTGAGATTTTAAATGAAACTCTCATGAATGAATAGTTGTGAGCCTCAATTTTGAATTAATACTTGAGATATATTTTCATAATCTATTTTTCCAGTAATTGATATAGGATGTTAATTAGAGTTTAATTTTATTAATTTTTTCTATAGGTGTATATATCAGTACTATGTGAAAAGAAAACCTCATGAGTAAAAATTTGGACCAATCAGTTATTATATTACTTCGATATAAAAAATTTCTATGGAAGTATCTGAACATTACAAAAAATAGGGGCATTTAGTGGTATCATTTGAATAAAAAAAATAAAAAAATATATTCATAATACCTACAATATAGGGATAAAAATATATCATCTAATCATATAAAATACTTTTTTCAATTTTTCATTAAATATTAAATTTTGTATTTTTTGGTGTTCTAGATGATAATTTCAATCAATTTATATATTATGAAGATATATTTTTTGGATCCAAAGCATGAATATCCAAAAAATAGACCCAAAGTGATGTACCTTATAAATTTTTAATACATCACTTTCAAAATTTTATAAATAAACTAAATATTATAAGTTTTATATTATTTCTTAATGAAAATTCAGTTACAAAGTGTAAATGCTTAGTAATCATCAAAATCATGGTATAAGGACCAAAAAATGAAATGAAGAAACCTATATATTACTAAATATATATAAATATTATGGTATAAATAATAATATTTTATAGTATAAAAATATATATAATTAATTTTTTTGAGTATTTCTATAGTGTCCAAAAAAAATCAATGGTAATGATTATGGTTTTCTTATTTGTATATTTATAAAACATGTTGAATTCTATAAAAAAAGAATCTCTAAGTAGGCATTTCTGAATGAAATTATAATTTCTTTTAAAATAATCATCAATCATTTGTTTATGTATATTTTCTAGTAATACCATGAATATTGATAGAATAAGTATTACAAAAATAAGTAGGTTTGTTTAGAAATGAGAGTGCATATTACATGGTGTTAGAATGTCTATATGAATTATGAATTGGTCATTTCCTATCATGATTGTTTTTTATTTGAAATATTTCATGAATAGTTTTTTATGCACTCTTTATTTAGTTGATTTAGTTATCATTTTAAATTATATCATTTCAGGGAGACTTTTCAATTGACTGGTTTTCATATTTCTATGAATAATATAGAATTCATCAATTTTCATTTTGACAAAATATTTTTGAAATATGATATAGATGTGATATTAGGATTCCATATTATTTCCAAAGGTTTTAATTACTGGAATCTTGGGTAATTTTTACTAATATTGTTTTCAACTACAAAACATGTGTGTTATAGTAAAAATTATAAAAAACCACTAATTGACAAGAAATAATATGATAAAATCTTTGAATTATTTATAGCATTTTTGATTTGATGGCATGTCAATTTTAAGTGTGTTGTGGTTGAAATAACTGAATAATATTTTTTTAATGATATAGAATTCATTAAAAAAATGAGATAGGGGGTAGAAAATAATATAATTAACCTTTTATTTCACGAAATCTTTGGAAAAAAGAAAATAATTGGTTTTTTGAAATATAATAATAGGATCCACATTTGTATGAGTTTTGTTTCTTGGGATGACAAAAAGAATAAACGTTTAGCCGTCTAAAACTCTAAAACACATTTGTAATGGCCAAAAACTAGAAAATAACATCTTCTTAAAGTTAAAACATAATAAACATAACATTGAATTATTTGATTCATATTTAAATAGAATGCACTTCAATGTGATGTGTGGCCAGCTCAAAATTACTAAATAATAGTTTAAATTATATTTAATCCTATAATAATGTCCGTCAAGGGGTAAAAACCATTAATTCACATTTATAATACCATTAATTATTAAAACTATGAAGAATGATTGATATTTTAAATGTAAGAACAGAATCCTCCCTAATCTAAAATGTGTTTTAACGTCTAAAATTATTTTCGATTCAGAATCCAACTTCATATCAACTTATTTAGTCTGTAATAAATCATTATTGCGCTTCACTACTGGATCACTAAATCTATTATAAATAAAAATAATTTAAATAGTTCATCAAAAAGCCTGATTCACTAGGTATTCTTAGATCACTATATTTATCTCCAATAAATGAATTGGATTTCTAAAGGGGGAGTGATATTATCCTTAAGGGACCCTAAAATCTAAATAGAGGCCTTTTTTATGTTTTTAATTTATTTAATTTCTTTATGTTTATTAGTGATTTAATTAACTCCCTTTTGTGTCTATGTAATATTAATGATATGGTATTGAAGGAAATTTGTGGTTTACTGATAAAAAAGTAAGTTATTGAATTTAAAATAGTAAGTTATTTTGTCATTAAAATATCACTTGTGTAAATTTATTCCTACACCATTTAGTATAATTTTATATAAATTTTCTAACTCTCTCCATGATTGTATAAATATTTGTGAAGCTATAAATTCCCCTCAAAGTAAAATTTTAGTTTACCATGATTGTCACATACTAAATATTTATCAAATGTTTATGGATAATATTGATACATTAGGTAAATTATCCATGATTAATTTGTGACATATCAGAACCAGCTTCATAATAATATAATACATGGTGTCTATATTATGATTGAACGTGTGTGTTTTCTATATTAATGAAATATTTTCCCTCACAAAATGTGTGAAATAGTCAAAACTGAGAAAATATTCTTGGATTGTCTGGTTATTTTTAAACTTTTTCACAATTCATTTTTAACATCAAGGAAATAATCATACATCAATTTACTACATGATATAGTATAATTTATTGTGAGTTCATATTTTTTGTTTAAAAGTTAAATTTTACTCTAAAACACTCATCACATACTAAAAAATGTTAAAATTTTCATGAATTTACATGATAATTTAAGTAGATAATATGTAATTAATTTTTTGATATTTAAGAACAAATCTCAAGTAAAATTGATGAAAATTGGAGATGGTGTGACTAAAAGTGTATGTTTTCATATAAAAATAATATTATACATCAAACAGAAATTACATACTAAAAATTGTGAAAAAATACTCAAATTTACATGATATATTTGGATAAATATCAATAATCCATTTGTGACACATAAGAATTATCCTCAACACAATATGACACACCGTGGGGATGATACGATTGAAAGTGAATGTTTTCATTTAAAAGTGATATTTTATTTCAAAATTGTTTCACATACTCCAAACAAAAAAATGCATAGATTTTATCAATACTTTATAAAAATGATCCATAATTCACTTTTAACAAGAAAAAATCAATAAAACATGAACATGACACATGGTGTATCCAGAATGACTGAAAGTGCGTGTTTTCAATTAAAATTTAAATTTTTATTCAAAACAAAATTACATAATAAAACATAAGAATAAAATATCTTATTTTATATAAAATGTATAAAAAAGTTTGATAATTCATTTTATAAGTGTCGTAATTAACCACACATCAATTCGACTTACATTATTCTATGTATGACTGAAAGTGCATGTTTTTATTTAAAAGAAACATTTTACTTCAAAACACATACCGCATACTAAAAAATAAGAAAACACACTTTTATTCTCTTATTTGTTTGGAAAATGATATTTGATTCATTTATGATAGGTTTGAATCAACTAAAAAACAATATAATCTACATTATGGCCTATATAACTTAAAGTATATATTTTTAGAATAAAAGTAACATTTTAGCTAATAGTACATGTTACATAGTAAAAAATGACCATATTATCTTTATACTTATGAAGAGTAATGTGAAATACATTTTTATATCTATAAATCATCCATATATTATTAAAACACATGGTGTGGATTGTATAACCCAAGGTGCATATTTTCAGAATAAAATTAACATGTTTGTTACGAATTTACATTAGATAAAAAAATTGAGAAAAAACAATTTAATTATCTTGATATTTAGGGAAAAATATTTATAATTTATTTGTTACATGATGGATTTAACTACATATAAATTTGTTATATAGTTTTATTGGAAGGTGAAATCTGTTTCAATTAATATGAACTATTATTTTAGAATTAATGTTTTAGGTATTATGAAAAGAGGGGGGGGGTGAATCTTCTCTATGTATTAAAAACAATTATGTTTAATGTAAATAAAAAAATTAGAAAAACAACAAATAATTTAAAGAGAATGCATATAATAATTACAAAATTAAATAATGATAATGATATTATGGTATTTAGTTAATGCAAGAACATAATAATTAAATAGAGATATGATAGGAATGAGTTAAAGATGATCAATTAAGGTGATGGTGAAATATTTGACATCAAGATAATTGTGCTATGAAATAAAAGGATTAATTTCAAAGATAATTAAATGATTAAATTTAAGGGACTTTATCAAATTAAAATTATGTTATGATTTTTTGATAAATGAAGATGCAATGAGGAAAGTAAAAGTAGGCAAATATATTTGATAAATGAGTACGACAAAAGTCCAGTGTGAGCCCCAATATATTCTCCCCATAAGAATAGAGGTTTGGGTTATTTATAATCTTATTTTCACATACATTAGGTAACCAATTACTCTCATTTTCTTAATTATGATAAGAAACCCATATCTCTAACTTTTTCTATAGTATGAACTCATTGACGAAGATCCGTCACTTTGTGGCTGGTTGCATGCAACCCCATTGGTTTTCAATAGTTGTTAATGGAAACCCATTCTGGAGGAAAATGATAATAAGATAGATTTTCTTGGTAAAAAATTGATATAATGTATCTAATTTTTCTTTAAATAAGGATAATATAATTTGAAGGAGTGATATAGAGGTAATGAAGAATACATCCAAAGATATTGAGAATTGAAATTGGAACATTAAATAAGTCTTTGGGAATTATGGATAAGACTAAGTTTATTTTTCCTTGAAATAATACATTTTGATAGTTCAATAAACCATAACTGAGAGAGCCTCTACAGTCCGATATTTTTATCCTCTAAAGGTCCAAGGGACATTTTGAAATTCTTCCCAGTCATTAACTATAAGGCCCCGGCCTTAAAAATATCTTAATATTGAATTAAATGAATAATTCACATTGAGGATCTTTTAAGGTTTATAGTGTTAGAGAATTAGGACATAATTGTTACATCTCAAAAGATTACAACGTAGACTAAGTTTCCATAAAATAAAAACTCTTAAAAAGAAACATGTCTAGTTCCATGTTTTAGATAGCATGAATTTCCCTTGACCCCATACTTGACCCTATTACACAATAATTCCTATGAAATACATTTCAAAAAAACTTGGGGTGAGCATAAAAAGCTCAGTAAGGGATACACAAATAATGAAAACTGTTAGTTTTTCAAACATCAAGTAAACCATGTATACTTTATCAAAGTAATACCTTCACCTTCATGAAGTAGTAAAAAACTCTTCACTGAATAAAATAGCATTACATACCCTTTTTTAACCAAATGATTACCATAAAACCCTTATAAAGAACACATAACATATAAAGGTAACTTGGGACATAAACATACTTAAGTGGAATAACCATACGGTCGACTTCCACACATATCACTTAATGGAATATCCATACGGCCAACTTCCATACATACTTAATGGAATAGACATACGGCCGACTTCCATACCCAATGCATTGGAGGTTATAACGTAACAACCCATCCTGGTATTCACAACACCACCCGTCATATGGTTTATCACGTAACCACCCATCAAAGGTCCAAGTACCATTATAAAATCATAAGACATAAAACAAACATAAAGGAAAGAAAACATTTCAACACTTTGATCACAATATATCACTCAAATATATTGACATAACAAATCCATTATAAAAACCATTTTCAATACCAAAATACATAAAACATTATATGGTATTTATTTCATTTTAAAAAAATTACGGCTTGTTGAGGAAGCCAAAGACCAAATAATACTCGCAGTGGCGGAAAAGGTCGTTGTCACCGCATACGTTAAAAGAAACATTCCTTTTTGTCGTTCAGTAAAACACTTCGTAGAAAAAGATTCCTTTTGTATACAAGTAAAATTCAAAGGGGTTTATACACCATATAAAAGATAGTTGTGTATAAAACGAAATATGCCTCAATGAAAGGAGATTGAGACGAAGTCCCTTACCTCGGGTCCGTCTTGACTCGATCGTTCTTTAACCTCCTGAATAATAAACTTGAGTTAATTTCTACTTTATTAAGAACCCTATTCAAGTTCATTATTACTTTTATATCACTTATTATCATGTTATAAACATTATGTAATCATTTAAGTTAATAATGTTTGTTTTGTCGATACTTGGATCTTCAGTCGAAAGTGGACTTCTTACAATTACATGTTGTTCGTGTGGTCAAAGGTTCATTATATCCAGAATGATATTCATGATTTGGATATCATATATATCATATATATCCAGAATATACATGTATTTATAATATTACATAATCATTTAAAGGTAAGAAATGAAATGCACTGTTCATGGAGACGGTAAGCCGTACGTACGCATGAACGCTACTTTTATTTCTATGTCATATTAATGGAATTAAAACTAAATTAGAGATATGTATATTTTAATTCCAGAATTATACTAATCATTTAGATGTAACATTCATCATATATATCCATTATGTATAGGTATTTATAATAGTACATTACATATGGGGATAAGAAATGAAATGCACCGTTCATGGAGACGGTAAGCCGTACGTACGCATGAACGCTACTTTAATTTCTATCTCATACTTTAATGGGAAGAAATAATAATGATATAGAGGTATATTATAATTCCAGTATAAAATCATATATAATAACTTTAAATCCATCCTTTATACGTCCCACATATGGCATTAACGAATCAAATTACTTTGAGGGGGCGGTAGTCCGCACTTCCTAAAATGAAATTATCGTGTTAACCCATAATGGAAGCCATAAAGGTATGCCATAAATAAAAAATACAGAAGCTTAAGGAAAACATAAACATATTATATATCATATATAAATATAGTGACATCTTAATGGCCACCTTTAAAGGTGTTATATGAGTGTTTGAACAATCATTGTTTCGTGAGGCAAAAATTCTCCATCCACAGAAACAGTATGTTCTTTAACCATTAGATGTAGGTGTGTGTAAGTGTAGATCGAATAATCCTTATAAAAACATCCTAGTATATGTAAGATACTGGTTTTGTTACAAAATATATTAATAAAAAGAGTTTAGGGGGTTGGAGAAGAAAAATAAAACAAAAGGACTCAAAAGAAGACATTACCTTAAAATCGGGTAACTCCCTTAGATTTGTGCTCAAAGGCTTAATTGGAAAGACTTCTGCCCAAAGTGAGGCTTCAAGGAGTTAGAGAGGGATGTGGAGAAACAAAATGGGCAGAGTCTGGCCAATCCAAAGGCTGTGTAAGTGTGGGTAAATAGGTAGAGGTGGGGGCCTTTTATTAGAGGAGAGGAGGGGCACTCTTGGAAAGTAAAGAAAAGTCACTTTATTTTAAAATGATATTCGGATTTAAGAGGTCCCACATTGATATAATTCGAGTATAAGGTGATAAGGTTTCTAAATATACCCATCCAATAGGTTTTGGACATGTGTAGGTCATAGATTTTACATTATCTTTCCATTTTACTTAAATCGTTAAATAATGAGGTCACCACTGCATCATCATGATGTCAAAAATAATTTAATTTATTTAATGTCTAAAAATTATAAAACAAATAATATGATGTATGAAATCTTGTTAGATTTACAATGAATATTTATAGTCCAAAATATCATTTATGTGTACAAAATTAAATATATTTTACTTAGGTGATACATTCTTTGTTACATTTAACATTCTTTAAAAATAAAAAGATAAAAAGTCACTTTCTCCCAAAAGTGATTACATGGGGCCACAAAGTTTGGCACAAGGCATCCCATGGTCGGCCATGAGACAACCCGTAGCCTTAGGACACATTTTGTGGTCATTTTTTATTATTATGATATTATCTTATTATCTTTAACTACCCGATTACTCATTAATCAAGATAATTACCGTTGTTACTATTCATAATGTCCAAAAACAAAAGAGTCTTAATTACATAATTTGGACCTTCTGATTCCAAATATGTAATTCATTTAACCAAATTACAAACACATAAATTGCAATAATTAATTTAAAAAAAACTTCCCGTTGTCAAAACAAATAGCGTGTTTTTTAGAAACAATATTTATGAAATGTTTGGCACTTGTTTATGCCTAATTCCAAAGTAAAAATAATCCCAATGACCATCATTGAATTACATGGTAAAAATATATTCTAATTACACTTTAAAACAAATTAAAAAGATAATATAACCATATAAATAAATTATATGAAAAAGCAGTTTTGATGTAAAATGTAGTATTTTTCACTATTCATTGAAAAATGAACATTGTCAGAAAAATATCAAAAATTAACCCAAGGTAAATTTTAATGTCCCAATAATAAATAATATGTTTATTTTAAAAAATAGATCTTATAAAATTGTCAAAAAGTGGATTTAAAAGAGGTTCGCCATCAAAAGGCGGTTAATCGACCTTTTAAAGAATATTAGAATGTTTACGCTTAAAATTGGATTCATTCACATTTTTAATCCTCTAACATTTATTGTAAAAAGTAAAAATATTTGACAAACAAATATAATCATTTTGTATTTAGTTCTATTCATTCCCGCCATCACAACATCTAGACGTTAACTACCATTTAAAATAATATTATTTTATTACTAGTGTGCAACGTAAGATTTCAATGAAACTCTTTGTTGCGTATCGGGTACGCTATCAAACCTAGAAACCCCTTTAAAGTAAAATTAATATTTAATTAGTAAATATTAATAAATATGAAAATTCATTATTCATTATTTACCTGGGATGTTACATCCTTCCCCCCTTTTGGGAATTGCGTCCTCACAATTTTACTCACTTATCAAAATAAGTGGGGGTATTTATCCCTCATAGCATTTTCAGATTCCCACGTTGCCTCTTCAACCATATGGTTTTTCCACAAAACCTTTACCTGGTGGATTACCTTATTTCGCAACACTTTCTCTCTTCGGTCAAGAATCTGGACTGGTTGTTCTTCTTAAGATAGGTTCTCCTCCATCTGAACTACCTCTAGACTCAAAACATGTGATGGATCTGGCATATACTTCCTCAACATCGAAACATGAGAAACATTTTGTACCTGAGATAAAATCGAAGGTAAAGCCACTCGGTAAGCAACTGATCCAACTCTCTCCAAAATTTCATATGGTCCAATGAACCATGGACTCATCTTTCCTTTCTTACCAAATCGCATCACACTTTTCCATGGAGAAACTTTGAGAAAAACATGGTCACCTACCTCGAAAGATAGATCCTTCTTCTAGTTATCCGCATAACTCTTCTGCCTGCTCTGAGATGTTCTCATGTGTTTCTGAATCAACTGAACTTTTTCTGCCATCTCTTCTACCAATTCTGGTCCCATCATCTTCCTTTCACCCACTTCATCCCAAAATGCCGGAGTTCGACACCACTTCCCATATAATGCCTCAAATGGTTCTATCTTTATACAGGAATGAAAACTGTTATTATAAGAAAACTCAACCAAAGAAAGATGTTGGTCCCAACTTCCATGATAATCCATCGAACAAGCTCATATCATATCCTCCGAGGTCTAAATTTCTTGTTCTGACTTCCCATCTGATTGCGGATGAAAAACTGTACTAAAATTTAATTCAGTACCCAATGACTTATGAAGGCCTTTCCCAAAGTTAGAAGTAAACCTGGGATCACGATCAGATACAATGGAGAGGGGAACTCCATGTAACCTGAATATCTCCTTAAGATACAATCGAGAAAGTTGATCTAGTGAGAAAGTATCTCGAATAGGAAGGAAATGATCAGATTTAGTCAAGAGATCAACAATAACCCAGATTGCATTATTACCTCAAGATGTCCTCGGTAATCCCACAACAAAGTCCATGGATATGTTTTCCCATTTCAACTCTGGCACTGGTAAAGGATGAAGCATCCCTTTCGGTAACTGCCGATCTGCTTTAACCTGTTGACAAGTCAAACACCTCACAGTAAAATCAGAAATATCCCTTTTCATTCCATCCCACCAGTAATACTCCCTCATGTCTCTTTACATTTTAGTACTGCCAGTATGAACTGAAAACAGGGAACTATGAGCCTCACATAACAACTCATTCTTCAACTGTGAATCACAAGGCACACATAATCTCTTCCCAAACCTCAAAACAAAATCATTATCAATGTTGAATTCAGGCAACTTACCCTTCTGAACCAGCTCTACCTTTTTCTGCAACTCACTGTCTTGCTTCTGTGCTTTCTTGATTCTGTCTGATAGGGAATATGTCACCGATACATGAAACAAAAAATAAGGGCTTCCTACAAAAACAACTTCCATGACAAATTTCATCAAATCAAAAACCAAAGGATCTCGTTCCAAACACAACATTGTTAATGAAGCATTACTTTTTCGACTCAAAGCATCAGCCACTTTATTTGATTTTCCCGGATGGTAATGAATTGTACAATAATAATCCTTGATTAATTCCACCCATCTCCTCTGTCTCATGTTAAATTCTTTCTGAGTGAATATATACTTTAAAATTTTGTGATCAGTATATATTTCACACTTTAATCCATAAAAATGATGCATCCAAATTTTTAGAGCAAAAACAACAGCAGCTAATTCCAAGTCAGGTGTAGGGTAATTTACCTCATGAGTTTTCAACTGACGTGAAGCATATGGAATTACCTGATCATTCTACATAAGGACACAACCAAGTCCCTTCAACGAAGCATCACTGTATATAAAAAACTCACCATTCCTGGAAGGAAGTTCCAAAACTGAAGCATTCACCAATCTTCATTTCAACTCCTGAAAACAATCATCACATTCTTTTGTCCAGATAAACTTAACACCCTTTCGAGTTAGCTTAGACATTGGACTAGATAACCGTGAAAAATTTTCAACAAACCTTCCGTAGTAACCTTCCAAACCAAGGAAACTACCAATATCAGTTACATTTTTGGGTCTTGGCCATTCTTCAACGACTTTTGTTTTTGCAGGATCAACAGTTATGCCATCTTTTGAAACAATGTGACCAAGGAAAGAAACTTTTTTCAACCAAAACTCACACTTTCTGATTTTCCCATACAATTTCTTTTCTTTCAAGGTTTGAAAAATAACCCTTAAATGTCTTTCATGCTCCTCTTTACTTTTAGAAAACACCAAAATATCATCAATAAAAAAAACCAACATTTTTCACCTGATTCAACTGAGCCATCACTGCAGTAAACTGCTCAATTCTGATTCTGACCATCTCAGTATGCTGATTTGGAAGGTCATTTCCCTCAGTATGCCTTCCCAAAAAAGCTTCTATATTTCCTCTACGAAAAACCATTATTAACACTGAAATACCTTAGGTGAAGCAACATGGTAATCTTGAAATGCTATATCATGTCAAAGTGACGATAAAAAAATATTTTTGGATAATCATTTATTAGAATTCAAACTCCTAAAGTTGTTTAAACTGACCTATGATACCAACTATAAGGCCCCGACCTTAAACATCTATTAATATTAAATTAAATGAATAATTAACATTGAGGATCTTTTCAGGTTTAGAGTTTTAGAGAATTAGGACATAACTGTTACATCTCAAAAGATTACAACGTAGACTAAGTTTCCATAAAATAAAAACCCTTAAAAAGAAACATGTCTAGTTCCATGTTTTAGATAGCATGGCTTTCCCTTATTCCCATCCTTGACCCTATTCCACAATAAGTCCTGTGAAAGACATTTCCAAAAAACATGGGGTGAGCATAAAAAGCTCAGTAAGGGTTATACAAATAATGAAAACTGTTAGTTTTTCAAACATCATGTAAACCATGTATACTTTATCAAAGTAATACCTTCACCTTCATGAAGTAGTAAAAAACTCTTCACTGAATACAATATCATTAATTACCCTTTTGTAACCAAAGGATTACCATAAAATCCATATAAAGAACACATAACATATAAAGGTAACTTGGGACATAAACATACTTATGTGGAATAACCATACAATCGACTTCCACACATATCACTTAATGGAATAGCCATACGGCCAACTTCCATACATACTTAATTGAATAGACATATGGCCAACTTCCATACCCAATGCATTGGAGGTTATAACGTAACAACCCATCCTAGTATTCATGACACCACCCATCATATGGTTTATCACGTAACCACCCGTCAAATGTCCAAGTACCATTATAAAATCATAAGACATAAAACAAACATAAAGGAAAGAAAACATTTCAACACTTTGATCACAATATATCACTCAAATATATTGACATAACAAATCCATTATAAAAACCATTTTCAATACCAAAATAAATAAAAGAGTATATGATATTTATTTCATTTTAAAAACATTACGACTTGTTGAGGAAGCCAAAGACCAAATAATACTCGCGGCGGTGGAAAAGTTCGTTGTCAGCGCGTACGTTAAAAGAAACATTCCTTTTTGTCGTTAAGTAAAACACTTCATAGAAAACGATTCCTTTTGTATAAAAGTAAAATTAAAAGGGTTTTATACACCATATAAAAGATAGTTTTGTATAAAACGAAATGTGCCTCAATGAAAGGAGATTGAGACGAAGTCCCTTACATCGGGTCCGTCTTGACTCGATCGTTCTTTAACCTCCTGAATAATAAACATGAGTTAATTTCTACTTGCTTAAGAACATTATTCAAGTTAATTATTACTTTTATATAACTTGTTATCATGTTATAAACATTATGTAATCATTTAAGTTAATAATGTTTGTTTTGTCGATACTTGGTTCTTCAGTCGAAAGTGGACTTCTTACATTTACATGTTGTTCGTGTGGTCAATGGTTCATTATATCCAGAATGATATTCATGATTTGGATATCATATATATAATATATATCCAGAATATACATGTATTTATAATATTACATAATCATTTAGAGGTAAGAAATGAAAAGCACCGTTCATGGAGACGGTATGCCGTATGTACGCATAAACGCTACTTTCATTTCTATGTCATATTAATGGAATTAAAACTAAATGAGAGATATGTATATTTTAATTCCAGAATTATATTAATCATTTAGATGTATCATACATCATATATATCCATTATGTATAGGTACTTATAATAGTACATTACATTTGGGGATAAGAAATGGAATGCACCGTTCATGGAGACGGTAAGCCGTACGTACGCATGAACGCTACTTTCATTTCTATCTCATACTTTAATGGGAAAAAATAATAATTATATTGAGGTATATTATAATTCCAGTATAACATCATATATAATAACTTTAAATCCATCCTTTATATGTCCCACATATGGCATTAACGAATCAAATCACTTTGAGGGGGCGGTAGTCCGCACTTCCTAAAATGAAATTATCGTGTTCACCCATAATGGAAGCTATAAAGGTATGCCATAAATAAAAAATACAGAAGATTAAGGAAAACATAGACATATTATATATCATATATAAATATAGTGACATCTTAATGGCCACCTTTAAAGGTGTTATATGAGTTTTTGAACAATCATTGTTTCGTGAGGCAGAAATTTTCCATCCACAGAAACAGTATGTTATTTAACCATTAGATGTAGGTGTGTGTAAGTGTAGCTAGAATACTTCTTATAAAAACATCCTAGTATATGTAATATAATTTTTTTGTTACAAAATAAATTAATAAAAAGAGTTTAGGGGGTTGGAGAAGTAAAATAAAACAAAAGGACTCAAAAGAAGACATTACCTTAAAATCGGGTAACTCCCTTAGATTTGAGCTCAAAGGCTTCCTTGGGAAGACTTCTGCCCAATGTGAGGCTTTAAAAAGTTATATAGGGATGTGGAGAGACACAATGGGTAGAGTTTGGCCGAGCCAAAGGCTTTGGAAGTGTGGGTAAAGAGGTAGAGGTGGGGGCCTTTTATAAGAGGAGAGGAGGGGCACTCTTGGAAAGTAAAGAAAAGTCACTTTATTTTAAAATGATATTCGGATTTAAGAGGTCCCATATTGATATAATTCGAGGATAAGGTGATAAGGGTTCGAAATATACCCATACAATAGGTTTTGGACATGTGTAGGTCATAGATTTTACATTATCTTTCCATTTTATTTAAATCGTTAAATAATGAGGTCATCGCTGCATCATCATGATATCATAACTAATTTAATTTTTCTAATGTCTAAAAATTATAAAAAAACTACTATGATTTAGTAAATCTTTTTAGCTTTCCAATGAATATTTATAGTCTAAAATATCATTTATTTAGACAAAATTAAAAATATTTTACTTAGGTGATACATTCTTTGTTACATTTAACATTATTTAAAAATAAAAAGATAAAAAGTCACTTTCTCACAAAAGTGATTCCATGGGGCCCCCAAGTTTGGCACAAGGCATCCCATGGTCGTCCATGAGACAACCCGTTTCCTTAGGAAACATTTTGTGGTCATTTTTTATTATTATGATATTATCTTATTATCTTTAACTACCCGATTACTCATTAATCAAGATAATTACCGTCGTTACTATTCATAATGTCCAAAATCAAAAGAGTATTAATTACAAAATTTGGACCTTATGATTCCAAATATTTAATTAATTTAACCAAATTCCCAACACATAAATTTCAATAATTATTTTAAAAAAAACTTCCCGTTGTCAAAACAAATAGCGGGTTTTTTAGAAACAATATTTATGAACAGTTTGGCACTTGTTTATGCCTAATTCCAAAGTGAAATTAATCCCAATGACCATAATTGAATGACATGGTAAAAATATGTTCTAATTACACTTTAAAAAAAATTAAAAATATTATATAACCATATAATTAAATTATATGAAAAAGCAGTTTTGATGTAAAATGCAGTATTTTTCACTATTCATTGAAAAATGAACATTGTTAGAAAAATACCAAAAATTAACCCAAGGTAAATTTCAATGTCCCAATCATAAATAATATGTTTATTTTAAAAAATATAGCTTATAAAATTGTCAAAAAGTGGATTTAGAAGAGGTTCGCCATCAAAAGGCGGTTAATCGACCTTTTAAAGAATATTAGAATGTTTACGCTTAAAATTGGATTCATTCGCATTTTTAATCCTCTAACATTTATTATAAAAATTAAAAATATTTGACAAAAATATATAATCATTTTGTTGTTAGTTCTATTCATTCTCGCCATCAAAATAGCTAGGCGTTAACTACCATTTAAAATAATATTATTTTATTACTAGTGTGCAACATAAGATTTCAATGAAACTCTTTGTTGCGTATCAGGTACACTATCAAACCTAGAAACCCCTTTAAAGTAAAATTAATATTTAATTGATAAATATTAATAAATATGAAAATTATTTATTCATTATTTACCTGGGATGTTACATTAACCATCATTAAATGGAAATTATGATCTGCAAGATATGATAAAAAAGATAATTTTGACATACTGTTCAAACACTACTGGTAAGGTGGTATTTAGCTCTTGTTAGTCGGTGGTATACCTAGATACCTATCATCTCTATAAACTACCACTCGTTGGTTGATGCTCCTCCATTGGGTAATCGGTGGACTCATACGACATTGTGAGGTTCTGTACACAATTCACCAGTTGGACGATGACCTGTATTGTCTAGCTGGTGCTGATTAAAGTTTCCAAAAATCCTTCATGGACCATCATAGATTATTCCAATTCCTATAGATGATTCTATAAAATCTTTCTATTATATCAATGAATCAATTTAAATTTAAAATACCTTCAATGTACTTAAAAAAATCTACTTTTATTCTTTTAAGACGGTCCCTTTAATGTCTTTATATTCCATTGAAAAAAAATACTTGATATAAAATAAAAACATTGAAACTCACATAAATGAAATTATTAGACAATCAATAGAGTGTTTGGGAACCTGGAACACTATAATACATAGAGATATAGTTTATATGAGTTGAAAATTTGAAAATATTTTGTACGTTATTCATTGATTATACCCTATAATTTAATTTATATCCGACATAAACAAGTAATTTTTATGACTTTGTGAATTCTGAACATAAGTTTTAATTGGATCAAAATATTATTTTTAAGGATTTATTCATTTTATGGAATTTCAATTCGAATAAAACAAATTATTTATTTATTTCTCTAATAATTTGGAAAAAATTTATAGGTTTTGTAAAGAAATAATTATTGAATACAGTGGAATTAGAAAATTTCCAAAGGTATGGAGAGACCAAAAGATACCAATGTAGTCAACCACAGTTTTAATTCTCAAAAATGGGAAATTGAATATTCTTTTTTTTTATTCCATATTTTCTAAAACATATGTTTAGAAGACAAACCAGAAGTTTAAGTATTAATTTAGGTTTAAGAACCTAACCATTAGAAGATAAACCCCACATTAGTGAACCCCATGTTTGTGTAGTTACTACTCATGTCAGGAATATGAAGTCATAATGGTAATTATGATACCCATATCTAGAATATGAACCCCACATTGATGAATATGATACCCATAGTTTTAAGATGAAAATTTCACTATATAATCTTGATGTCCTTGCCACTATCTGTCTGAATGCACCTGAGTGATGGACTTGGTCTCGAGTAGGAAATCATTCTACCTCCATTTCTTATGAAACTAAACATGGTAAGAATATTGGTTCTTGATATTGATGACGTTTTTTTATTAGAAAACACCATAATTGGATCACTATAAAACTAAAATAGAATCATTGTGAAGATAAAAAAACTAATTAAAGACAAACCCCTACACACCTACACCTGAAGAAGACAATCAATACTCTTGGATAAATGTGAAACCAAAATATTGAGACAGATATCTACCCACACCATGTTCTGTTTGAGTAATCTATAGCTAATCCAAAATTGAAATAATTTGAAGACTAAAAGTTTCCCATTATGGTCCGATTTATAAAAACCTAATGATGGGAGGGTAATTTACAACTATAAATGGGAACCTCAAATGTTTCAAAGGTCTATTCCAAGGACATCAAAGAATCCCAGAGATATAATCATGAAAATCAAGTAGGCAATGTGGTATAAATATAAATAAAATACATCATGATTATAATTTATGTAAAAATTTATACCTTCATGGTTCATTAGAACAAAAGATACATCTAATAACACAGTTGGTATTAGAAGATGGGATATGTTGAGGATTTAACTTTAAAAATGATGGTTCCATAGGAAGAATAAGGGAAAGGGTGATTCCAAGATCATAAAACCTATATACTATTTTATATCCATTTCCATTATTTCATTCATTTTGTTTTACTCTATACGTTTACTAATGGAACACTAAGACATTGTTGGTTGAGTGGAAGAGATTATACATGCCCTTTATTGATGAAATATTCATTTTAATTATTCAATGTATTGTATTAATTTATAGATCTATAAAAACTCTATAGAAATTATAATATTTAATTATTTCATAGGATTTTAATTTTTTTTACCCTCTTCACAATATCTCATAGAAATTACACTTAGGTACATTCCATCAAATTTCCTTATGAGTATTGACTTAACTTAAGAGTAATAAGACATATTTGAATACTATGATAGGGAAAACCAGAGGATAATGTGATAATTTCACCCCTAGTTAACTTGAAAACTATAGGTGATGGTAATTAAGTGATACTTCACTTCCTTAGAGAGAAAGAGATTTTAAATTTGGATAATGATTTCACACGAAGGATAAGAGTATTATCTAACCATAAGACACTAATTAAAAAAATAATTTTAAAACAAATATAATTTAATTTTATTGCTATTAAAATTAATTGAAGAGAAAAAATAATAGATAAATACATCCATAACATTTTAATATCTAGAGAAAAACCAGAGTACACTAGAACTGCATTAACATAGGTTCAAAAATCATTTTGCTAAGTTCCCCATGATAGGAACTTCATCAAGATGAATGATAATCCCCCATTTTTTATGTTCACAAACAATTAATAGAAAAATTTATATCTATATGAAATAAATAGTGAATCATAAAAATGTATTCAAGATATTTCCATGATTATTTCCAATATTCTTAAGAAATAAACAAAACTCAATTAAACTACAAATAAATCCCCTTTTATGAAATGATAACATTATTTTCTCCCAATAAACATGATATATGAAAAAAGCCTCCCAAATTTAATGATATATTCAACAATTTCTCCACTAATGATAGTATAAAACTTCCCCCATTTTTTATTATGAAAAAAATGAAAGGGAAAATACAAATATATTTGAGGATATTTATGATAACATCTAAAAGAAATTCAAAAATCTAAAAGTGAAAGTTAATATTTAAATTCAAGATTAAAAAAAACATAAAAGGATATTTTCAAAATAAATTTATTTTTAAATAAACCTAAATATATAATTAGAAATATTTTGAAATTATAAAAGAAATTGTGAAAATCAAAATATTTGAAAATAAGAAATTTTAAAACTCAAATTTTCCCTTATAAAAAATTTGAAATCCTCGATGATAGAGAGAGGGGATAGATCTAGAAATTAATTTCAAGAGATAAACAAAATTTTAAAACTAAATAAAATTTTATTCATGACATAAAATTTGATTATACAAAAGTCTTTGGAATGTAAAAAAGTTAGGCTCCCCCTCATTTGGTGCATTTAAATAAGAAAAGAAAACATTACCATTAAAGGGACATGGAGGGTTAAATAAATCCATAATTATTAATATTAATTAAAAAATTTATAATCTCAACATTAATATTAATAGATCAACAATATCAAGAGTAAAGAATAATAATATTAGATTAATCATTTCCATAGTTAAGATAAAAAGATATACCAAATATTATTAATAGAATATTCTAGAAATATATGAAATCATAAAAATAAAATATACTTGAAAAAACATGCTAAATATAGATTAAAAATAATGATATAAAAATATATCTCAACCTTGTATACAATTATAATAACTATATAAAGTATAGAATATTTAATGGTAACATATAAAAACAAAAATACAAGACTAATCCATATATAAAATATTTATAGAAAATTAAAATTAAAAAAAATAAATTAAACTAAATCATTCATTATGTATTATCATTACATTTTTTGATAGTCCATTTTCATTAAGAAGAAAACATATGATATGTTCTTATGTTCTAATTTAATAACCCTAAAAGATCTCAAATGTGAGTTCCTTTTGGAACCCACATTTTGGGTCCAATAATGTCAACCAACAAAACTTTGATAACTAAATTTTTTTAGTACATATATTTATATTATAAATATGGGAAGTAAGTTTTATAAATTTATGTCTCTGATATATTTTAATGTTTAAATCAAATTTGTTCATAATATATCCAAATTTTTTACAATAATTGAAAAATTTGTGTTTTGGAACATCCATTTATAAAAGTGGTTTGCTAAAAAAAATTAGATGAATTTGAAATAACAATTCTATATTTACTTTTGTTATAATTTTGAGAGAACAAAATCATATATAGTTATTGATCATATATAGTTATTTATCCAGATCAGTCATAAGACATTTAACAATAGTATTTATTGAGGACGTTAAGGAAGTTGAGTTGAGTGATTCCTTACTAGCAATGTAGGTAGAAACCCTAAGAGATTCCATAACAAATTTATTATTTTTCATATTATTTTTTTAGATATTACATTCTAGTTTTATTTTTCCCTCTTTATTGAATTCATATCATCTTAATTTAGGTCCATTCATCTTAGTATATTGATTTTATTTTTTTCTTCATGATTTGTTTCAATTTCATAGCCAAATATTAAGTTTTATCTTCAGTTTTGGATGAATATTCATCATGAATATATTTTTAAGAAATATTATTTTTTGATATTTCAACTTCATTGACTTATTTAACGATATTATCATCTTGTATCATAAGGGTTATTTCATATTTTACAAGATATCTGATATGAACCTCAAGTAGAATATTTTTTCTATGTCATTATCGTCCAGTATAATTGTCACTTTGGGATCGAATGATCTTGGTAAGAACCATATAATATTTTTCATTAAGTTTTCTATAGAATAATCATCACCAAGATACATTCTACCATTTAAAATATCAGTCAAACATTAAAAATTATTCATTTTAATACATAAAAATTTTATAAATTTATTTTCTTAACATATCCTATATAGTATCAATAACCTTATTCATTCCATCCTATGTGAAATATAATATTTTCATATTTATTGAGTGGATTTAGAATAATAATTACAATTGAATTAATTTTGGTTATCCTTATAGTGAATGGTGTTCATGGTTTTTCCATTAAGTTCAATGGATGAAATATCTTTGGGAGTCCATTTATCTCCATGTTCTTTTTAGGGGTGTATTAACTAAAATTATTTTTCCAAAAAATATATATTATAATATTAATAAAGGTAGAAATTTTAATTTTCCACTAAGAGTAATTATCACCAAAAATAGGATGTTTAAATGATTTTCCTTTTAGAGAACAAATATATGTGGTAGAGGTTATACAATATTATTATACTCTGAATTCGATTAAGGAATTTTTTAAATACATATTTTATGCAACATTAAAATTGAATTAGCTCATAAAGTGATTTGGGGTTAATTTCATTAATAAAATAAAATATTTAAAGTACAATGGAAACAAAAAATTGAACTAAAAAATGAAGCAAAGAGTATGCATAGTGGAATTTTGAAATTAAATAATTCCAAAGAGATTATGGAATTTAATTAACTAATTTAAATAAAAATTAAATTGTGATAATATATGAGTGAGAGTATTATTTTTATTTAATAGTATTATGAAATATATGATATCATGATAAATTTTATACAAAATAGATAGAATAATTTCAAATTCTATTTAATAGGTAATTGTAGTCCAGTTAGGGGTATTGAAATTATGTTATTAAGTAACTCAATGAGAAAATATTATGAAATGATGAAAGTAATTATAAAGTGAGAGATTCAATATTGAAGTTTAGAGATAGCTCATTGTGAGCCCCTATGCATCCTTCCCCAGCGTTGTGATGTTTTTATATTTCTCCCTTGATTTTAATCAATATAAAGTAATCAATTCCTCCATTAAAATTTCTTGGTAGTGGAAATAATCTCATATACCATACTTTATCATTATTAATAACACATTTATGAAGATCCCTAATGGTTTTGAGAACCCATTTCTCTTTCTTCTCAAAAGTTGTGGTAAGAAAAAAATCATAGAAGATGATGAGATGAAGAGATTTTTTCTTAGTGTAATCCCTTTAAATATCCACTCCCTTATCTCTCAAAAATTATAGTACAAATTTAGAAGACATATATAAACATAATAAATAAAAAATAATAAAAATTTGATAGTTCAAATTGTCTCTTGAAAGAAGGCTTTGAGAATTATAGAGAATATCATTTTGATTAATTTTTGAAACACACCAATATGATTATTTCATACACCATAATATAGAAATACACTAATTGTATCTATTTATAACCCATAATGGTACAAAAGATTTGTTTGAATTATTCATGGACATTAGGAATTATCAAATGCCAATCTAGAGCTATGGGTTCTATAGAAATAGAGAATCTTGACATGATGTTCGAACACCACCGAATAGCAAGTATAAACCACTTAGTAGCTATTGGTACACCATGGGATATCTTGGCTCTATATTATTCCACAAGATATCATATTCTCCACCACTGGGTAGCCTATAGAACTAGTTATGTTTCTTCTTCCAAAATTCCTCCTCTAGATAGCCATTTCTCCCCCAGTAGGTTACTGTTTGAATCCTACTTCTTTTATAGGTTGTTTACATATTTCAAAAGATATCCAATGACCTGAAATAGTGTCCTGGGGTTGTATAAAATTATGTAAAATCCATTATCACCCATCATGTTTTCATCCAATTTCTTAATTTGATCAATGAACATCTATCAATGATGTGAATATATCCATAAAACATAAAAATATATTCAATGACCTTAGAAAATTAATTTCTATTCTTTTAAGATGGATCCTTTAGTACATTTTTATTGCATAACAAAACTATCAATTGATATTAAACAAAAACATAGAAACATAGTTAAATGAAATTATCAGATAGAAAATCATGTTTTTGTGATCCTAAAAACACCATGTGAGAGGTTTTTTAACAACATAAACCATGTTCATTATAATTTCATGTACTAGATGATAAAGGGATAAATGTGGGATATAAACTGTGGTAGTAGTAAATATATATTCTAAAAAATATAATTAGATGTTCAAATCCATAGATGGATTTATAGTGGAGCACAAGAGGTCAAGATTTTTAAAAAGTTTGAATGCTTACTAGTTTAGTAACCATTCATAGCTAGTCATAAAAAGTGATCCATGATTTTAAGAGAGAAAATATTATTGGATTTTTAGTTGGATGTTAGTATTTATGTAGTGATATGTTCAGTGTTAAGTAGGTATGTGAATCTGAATATTAATTACAAAGCTATGAAGTTGATGATGATTATATGTCATTTTTAATATATTTTCCATCAAATCTATCTTCTTGTTATAATAAAATGTATATAAATTTGTTTCCTTGGTGCACATGGGACATATCATCAGAGTCCCTTTAAAACACTATGTTCATCTATTTTTTTTTCTATTTCATGTTTTACAATTGAAGTTTTTTCATGTACTTTTTATATTTATGTGTTTTTGTTACTTGGTAAGGATGAATTTATGCCATGTGTTTGGTAAAAATTCATCCTAATTCCATTAAACAATATCATTTAGAATATTAATTACAAATAATAGTTTTTATGCACATAGAGTCTCAAATTTATGTTTTTTATTCGATGAACATGTGGAATTTTAGTGGTCTTATCAGAAGAAAAAAATATCAAAGATTTATGGGTTGTTCCCAAACAAGTATTATCAGATAATTTCATTATGATCTCAAGTTTAACACACTAGTAATAGATCAATCATGTCCCCATATGAAGAGAATAACCATATTGATAAATTTATGGAAATTGATTATGGATTTTAGAGAGTGTATACTGAAGATAATTTAATTTAAAATTACTTGGAACCTGTATTTTCTAGAGTAAAGCCAGTGTTGATGAATAAAGAAGAATGAGAGTTATTAGAAATAATTTCTATATATCTAGTCATAATTTATATTTCATTAATTATTACATATAATATTTTGGAGAAAAAAATAATAGATGGATTTCTGAAGACAACATCAAACTTGTACGAGAAACCTATAGATTTGAAAAACGTGTTCATGATGTGAAATCTGTTTAGTCTATGGTTATTAGAAGGAAGACTAGTGGAAAATAATATAAATGATTTTAACATGATTTAGGGTAGCTCAAATTATTTTTGGTCATGTTCATGGATTATTTGTGGGAACTACTACTACATTCACTACGATAGGATAGCTTGGATTTGTTGGTTTATACTGTGAGAAACTCATTTAAAAAAAATACATAGTAAATTATTATAACTAGAATATGATATACAATTAATATATTAGGAAGTGGGAATTTGAGGAATAATCTTACAGTTTTCCAAAAGTAGATAGATGGGTATTATCACCCCATTATAATTGGGTTTATTGGAAGAATTATTTTGAAGATAAGTCCTAAGAAAAGAGATAAAGAAAGTTTTATGGCCTAGGTTCAACTCACTAGATCTATTATTAGATGGGGAATATCAATATGTATTATAAAATTAAAAATAATAACATCATTAAAACTGAAACAATAGGTATTTTGAATTCTATTAGTCTACTAGAAGAAAGTAACAATTATATACTATTGGGGAAAACACTAATATAAAAATAGTTGATTAACACTAGAGCATAAATTCATTAAACTTGTGATAAAATATTCATTGTCAAAAATGTATCTTAAAAGTTGGAAAATTTCTTATAGCAGATAATGAATCCCTTAAAATAGATATAAATGGAAAGGTTAATATTCATATAGAGAATGATGGATTCTTGAAGCTAACATAACAATGAAATGTCCCTGATTTATGAAAAAATATTATTTCCATTGGATAATTAGATTTCATAAGATATAGAACATGACTTTAAAATGGTGTATGCAATGTTTTTAGTTATTCGTGGTGGGTTTAAGAGGATTAAAGAATAAGTGTTAGTACTTGAATAGAAATTTTAATAGAAGTAAAATAGTCATAAATTCAAAATCTAATAACATGGGAGTATGGAGTTGTAACTTTAGTCTCTATAGTGATAATAATATGAAAATGTTAATGGATAATGGAATATTGCATCATGATCATATGAAAATTATAAAGTGTGAAATTTCTATATTAAGAAATAAAAAAGTGTTATGTGAACTTTGGTTCTTAGAATATCCCAAACTAAAAGATGGAGCAAGTGCACTTAGATGTCTAGAAACCCAAAACTATTTAGTTATATAATGGTTTCCCTTAATGTCTTACCATAATTGATGATTCTATAATGATAACATTAATTTATTTCATAAATAATAAACATGATTGCTTTCATTTGTTTATTTTTTGGAAACACTTATCGGAAAGGGAATATGGAAAGATATTGAAGTGCATCCGGAGATCTCCCTCTCACCGAAAGTTCCAGACCTTTTCCGTGAGGCTCCCCATCTTTCACTACTTCCGGTAGAGATCAAAAATGCCTCAGACCTATGAAAATTTACCTTAGTGGCTCGATTCCGTCTCCATCGGCCTTCAATTGAATTGTTTGACTAGTTTGTCTTCGATTCGTTGGAGCTACAGGAGCGTGCGGTCGTCGGTTTGCTTGACTGGAGGAATTTCATGATCCTCTTTGGATCTGAAGAAGGCATGATCATAGCCTGGTCCAGGGCCCCTAGAAGATTCCACGAGTCGTCTTTCTACATGTTTCGCTGGAGCTTCGATTTTCATATGCAACGTGACCCTTCAACGATTGCGACCTGGGTAAGCCTTCCTGGCCTTCCTCTTTCCTTTCAAAATACATCGATTCTGTCTACTATAGGTAACATGGTGGTGAGATATCTTTTCTCTGATCATCGTACCGAGGTTATATGCCACCCTATTTTTCCGAGAATCTGTGTGGAGGTTGACGTTGCAAGAGCACCGATGCATTGTATTTGGATTACAGATGAGCAAGAATTTCGTTGGAAACAATAGGTTTTGTTTGAATCATGGATGTTTTACTGTGTGTCTTTCAGCCGTTTTGGTCATCTAAAATCGGTCTGTCGCAGCAATAGATTGGGTGGCTGCTCACAATTGGTAAAGACAAAATCCCGCGAAGGTGGTGCTGCTACTGGATTGGACTAGGTTGTGAGAATGGAGGTCACTGGGAATGGGTTGATAGTGAGAAAGGGTGATATTGGAGCCAATATTCGTGTGGGAGCCTATCCAAATAGAAGTGCTGTGATAGAGGAGCATTTGGGTCAAGCTCATTTACAGAGGGTGAACCGGGATAATTTTACAGTGGATCCTGCATGCTCTCCTGGTATGAAACCGGTGATGGTGTCCTCAAATCCGTTAGTGAGGCATGTTTTTCAGAGGTTGAGGAATGATCTGGGTGCTGGACAACAACCCTTTCTAGAGGACACTGCTGATTTGTGCCAATCAGGGCATGTTTCTGTAGATTCTCTTGAATACACAGCTTGTGTGGCTAAGGAATTGCAAGTGGTCACGACGTTCAATAGGTTTGAAGGTCAAGAGGTTGAGGAGTTACCTACTGTGGTTGAAGGAGTTCAACTGGTTCAAGATGCTCAGAATGACTACAAGAAAGGAGAGGTTAATGAGGGTGCAATGGAGAGGGTGTCATGTAATGGTCTAGATATTGCGCCAGACCCTCAATGCCCTTCCCCAATTGATCAGAACATGAAATCTTAGAAAATGGAAGAAGGGAGATTAGCTGTTGCAGAGGATACGCTTGTGCGGAAGGATATTGGCTGTAATGATTATGCTTCCGTGAAGGTCAATGGTAAGTGGGGAAATATTTCTGAAAGTGATAAGGAAAATAGTGGTTCCATCAGGCCCTCTTTTAGTGATATTGTTCAGAGAGGAAGAAGGAAGGCTTGTGAAAATTATGGTATTATGACTGATCCACCTAGGAGAAATCCCAGAAAGAACTACTCTCAACTGCCCAAGTAAGTGGCCACCAGGGAATCATCTAAGAGGGAATGTGGAGCCATCCCGATGGCATGTACGCAATACTGTAAGGAGAAGTCATTGTTGGAAAAGATGAAGCTGAGAAAGAAGTTTGCTAAGATACTGAAGCAATAAGAAACATCTTCAAAATGGGGATCAACTATTGCAGAGGAAGCACCTTTCTATGGATATGGATAAGGGTATGATTATTATGTCATGTAGTGTTTCTGTTTTTGTTGGAAATGGTTGGTTGTGGGCAAGATGTTCACTTGCAGTATTCTCTTCTGTTTGATGTAATTTTTCTTTGCTTTTAATAAATGGTCAATGGATTCTCCTCTGACTAAGCTTGTTTGTTATTTGGGTGGAGGAACATGAACATAACCACTTATCTTACTAATAAAAGTATGTGTTTGATAGTTGGGAAGAAAAATTAAATGATGATATTGTTTTTAAAATTACTATATGATCAACATCTTAAATTCCTTAGTTAATTAGCATATGTACATGAAAATTCTAAGGATATTGATAATATTTAATAAAAGACAAAAATGTGTTTTTTATTTGCGTATGGAGATGAAAAATTTGGATATCATCTTTTGGATTGTGGAAGATGATATGTTATCAGAATTAGATATGTTTACTTAAATGAATGGTTTTTTTGGAAGGACCATGTCAGGACCCGTCCTCAGGGCCCGTGCGGTGACTACCCCAAGCCCGCCTTCCATAGGCCAGGGGCTAGAGACTAGCACCAAAAGGCATAAATCCCTAAAACTGGGAAGGCATTGCCTTTATAAAATGTAAACACATCTAACCAGAGTACAAGCGAAAGAAAACACTAAGTAAAACTGAAAAAAGTAGTGCTGAAAGTAAAGGGGCCGGAAATACAAGCCCAACTATAAAGTACAAGGTAAAAGAAAAAATAGTTGGAATGTGACATGCAACTCCTGGATCATCCACCACAGATCATACCAGAAGGGTAGGTGCAGATAGCGCAGCTCCTAGATCATCCGCCACAGATCCTACATGAAGGGTAGATACATATAGCCTCCTTAGCACCCTCGTCCGTCAACCTCATTTGTCGAGTACTGTAGCCCTGTCATGACTTAGAGACACTACTCACTAACCTTATACTTCTAAGGTACTCCTCCTGTCGAGTACCGTGGGTCCACACTCAAACACAGTAGTGCTCCCCGCTAGGGGTCTCCCACCCAAACATAGTAGCGGTTCCCCTAATATCCTACAGAGGTACTCCTCTTGTCCAGTACCGCGGGTCTGCTGCCAACTATCAGGCGCTCCGTCCGCCGTGGTTCTACTGCCAAATACCGGGCGCTCCGTCCACTGGGATAGTCGACTCACTCCAAGTCGAATCGGTCAGGCAGTTGCCAAGTCCACAGCTACTAGGTATCCGTACTCCGCATGCTCGTCTCCGATAGGATCCGCTCCATGAGCTACTGGTCAATACTCCATGTATCACAAATTCCCACAAAGAAGTATCACAAGGTACCGCCTCATCACAGGGGTCTCAACGCAACAGACGACACGTCAATCAGATGCCTGGTCTGGGAGTTATTAGCCTTTTCATCCCGGGGGCCCGGTTGGTTTTGTGTACGATCCAATCCAACCATATCTCAACTGTACCCCTAAATCTCATAGGGTATACTCAAAGGGACTATTTCTCAATGAGATTACCGACACCGCTGACGGTTCGTCAAACAGACGTCCGGTCTGAAAGTTATCGGCTTTTCCGTTCCAGGGGCCCGGTTGGTTTCTAAGAAAAAACCAACCTGAACATACTACAACTACATCCAAAACTTTGGTGAAGTATTCCAAAAGAACCGTCTCATCAAAAGGAATCCAATAAAGTCGACGGCACACCAATCAGACGTCCAGAGCTCATGTTATAAGTGTTTCTGCTCCGAGGCCCGGTTGGTTTTGGGTTCGAACCAACCCGGCCATATCCAAACTTCGCTGAAACCTTGAGTGTAATATACCGAAACGACCATTTCGATCCGAGGAATTCTATGCAACTAACGGTGCATCGATCATAGGTCCACAAGTCACGTTATGGGCGTTTAAGTGAAGATTTTCCGAAAATAGGGGGTCTGTGCCCAGTCCGACTCGGCCCAATACCCCCTGGGCCGGCCCGAACCGGGCGACCCAACCCGGGTCCAGGTTTGGCCCAGTTGGGCGCGGCCCGACTCGACCGAGCGCGGCCGGCCCAGCCCATGAGGCCTGCGGCCCGGCGTTGGCTAAGCGTGACGCAAGGGGCGCGACCCCCTTTTCTGGAAACGGCAGACCCAATGGGGTCCGCCCTAGTAGTAGGTAGGGGGTAGGGGTTACACCCCCGCGGTTTTCCGGGTGACGGCCGACCATTACGGCCGGCCGGTTTGTGAGGCACCGCGGGACCCAGAGGGGGTCTGACCTCCTGGAGTCGCCGACGGCCGGCTCGCCCGGCCGCCCCTGCTGGTTCTCCGCGGCCTTAGGCCGTGACTCATCTCACCGGCGCGGCGCGACGACGCTGTGCACCACCGTCGCGGCCCGCTCCGGCCGCGGTTCTCTTTATCTCCATGCGGTGCAATGGCACCGCGCCGCCTTCACCACGACCATGCATGGCCGCGGTTCCCTTCCGACCACCGCACGGTGCAACAAAACCATGCACCTCCACTTCCAACTTCAAAGAATATCAACAAAGAAGAGGGGAGGAGAATCAGCCATGTTCATGCGGTCTGATCTCCTCTCG
Organism: Viscum album; assembly: GCA_963277665.1. Classification (NCBI taxonomy): domain Eukaryota; kingdom Viridiplantae; phylum Streptophyta; class Magnoliopsida; order Santalales; family Viscaceae; genus Viscum; species Viscum album. The sequence continues at coordinate 1,429,190,718 of OY728125.1, forward strand.
TTATGACGATATCATGCAGACAATTCTTTAAGCAATGAAGAACGATGATAAAGTGTTGAACAAGCAAAGATAACCCCTACCTCAAGGTTCATCGTTTGATGACCATATCGTGAGAAGGTGGATGTCGGCTCGTTGACATCTTCGCAAGGGAGGAGATGAAGGTGACTGCGATTGTTGAAGTTCGTCGCTTCCAGAAAGGCCTTCGATCCCAGATTGAGCATCGTTCATTGGATCCGACGTAGGGAAGACATCATAGTCAATATAGTTCATTGCGCCCTTACCATTCTACCAATCCCTTCTCATTCATCGGTGTCTCGACGGCGAAGATGGAACCTCAGTGGTGGTGCAACAATTGAGGAAGGGGAGGGAGGAAAGGAAGGAGAGGAAGTTCTCCAGCAGATCCCCCTCCCAACAAAGGCTCCTCCATTAATAAAATATTAGGCTTGGCTAATATTTTTATTAACACCCCATTTCAAAATTCAAACACCACATTAATTGAATTGGAGGATTCAATTATTAATTAAGGTGTTTTCATGAATTAATGGGAGAGGAGAATGTGAAGTGGTCCCATAAATGAGGTGAGTTATCAAAATTAACAAGGGAGTTTTAGAGAGTTATGGAGTTTAGGGAGTTAAGGGGGGAGGTGAGGAGTTAGGGTCTCGTGTGGGACCCACCACACTAAACCCTCCCATGGGAGGCTAGGTGGGTGTGGGCCCCCACCACTAACTCCCCCTTTGCAGGATATTAACCACCCTCAACAAATAAAATTTGTAAACAACAAATTTTATTTCTTTTATTCTAAATCCCCAATTATTAATCCTCAACCTTCTCAAAATGCAACTATGGTAAAGGTCCTCTTAAGCAATTACCGGTACTGTGAGTTTATTGGTACCCTCAGATTTCAATTCCAAGCACCGGTTCAAAAGATAGAAAAACCTGCCCGTTCGTTCACTGAACGTAGCTGAGCTAATCTCCGAAAATTGATTCCGGGCACACCGGGCCTCGGAATCAAGCACCATCAGAAGCCACAGACTTGTAAAATTCCATATAAATTCAGAAAAAAAATTCCTTGAAATTTTAAGTTCATTAAATTACTCCCACCTCAGGGATTTACGTCCCCGTAAAGCTAAAACACAAACTAGGTAAACTAAAAGAGGTACCGAGAACGTATCTGAGCCTCCCGCTCCCATGTGATCTCCTGGAGGTTCTCATGCTTCCAGCGAAAGTGAAAAAGAGGAATCGGCCGTCCTCGTGGGACCCATTTCCATCGATCCTCAACCTCTATTGGAACCTCGTGTAAGTCTCCCTGTAATCGATGTCTATCTCTCTATGATCGATGATGATGGATAGGTCATCCACATATCTCCTCAGCTGAGATACGTGGATGACGTCGTGCACCCAATGCATCTGAGGTGGAAAGGTCAGGTGGTAAGACACCTTGCCTACTCTGCTAGTAACCTGAATAGGTCCAAATAATCATGGAGATAACTTGTCACCTTAGCCACATATACATAGACCTCGTCGAGGTGAGACCCGTAAAAGACGTGGTCTCCATCCTCGAACTCCAGTGGTCTTCATATCCTATCAACTTAGGACTTCTATCTACTCTGTGCAGTCATCATCTGCTCCTGGATGATCTGCACCTTCTCTGTTGTAGCCTGAACCATCTCTACTTCTATATGTTCTGATTCCATCACTAATCACAAAGGATATCTGAAACGTGGTTAGCTACTATCTCGGCACTTTTAACAGCTGGATGCCCGATCTCCTACTAAGAGCATCTGTAACAACGTCCCCCTCCCCATGAATATAAACTATTTCAAAGTCATAGTTCTGGTGGAATTCAAGCCATTTCTACTATCTCATGTTCAGGTCCTTCTGAGAGAAGGTACAACTGAGACTCTGGAGTTGGACAGAACCGTAAACCGTTCGCTCAACGAACAATTGGTGAGACTACTGAATTGTAAGAACTCATCTCCACCCTTCTTCGTCTACGTTATACCAAAGAGCTGCTGAGATTTCTCCTCTACTGAAAAGAGAAATCTGGTCTCATCCCCTGGGTTAACCACATTCTTTTCCTAATATAGTCAATCTTGACATGAATGGTGCAATTCATGTCTTGAATGACATCGTAAGGCCTCGACGATACTACTAAGAGATCCAAACGTTACTCTCGCCTCCAAGGGTTGAGTCACACTGTCAGCATCAGTACATGGTTACCGGGTCTCCTCCAGTAAGAATCTAACAAGTGAGGGTCAAGTCAACAATTTTAACCGAAACCTCTTAGTATCAACCATACATAAAGAAAAGGAAAGAAAAAGTAACAAAGAAAAGTTTCTCATATTACTACAACTCGAAGGACAAGACACAAAGCAAACACAACAACAACAACACGATAACTATAAGCACCAAGAACAAAGGCCTCCAATCCTAGATCTAGTCTCACTCCCATCCACCTACTGTCGGAGCTCCACTACCTTGTCCACCGGTCGGATGATGCTCAAGATCCCGCCACTGCTTCTGTCTCAGTGGCTCATCCAACGCCTGCTGATCAACTGTGCGGGAATTCGGACAGTCACGTTCCAGGTGACCCTGCTTGCTGCATGCATAGAACTTACAACTCCTCGTATGGATGGCTCTATTTCATGTGCCTCGCACAACCGAACCTGTACCCCGAGGTCTCCCACCCATCAGCATAGTCCGCTTGGACCTATGCATCATCTGTCTACTACATACAGATGACCCGACTACTGACAGAAAAACCTTGTGAAAAGGCAGCATCTCCTGAGCACACTCAGAGTGTACTGCCTACAGATGACCCAGCCCGGTGCTGGCTGAGCATGATTCAAGGGGTGCGACCCCCTTTTCTAGAAAAGTTGGAGCCAGTGGGGTCTGCCCTACCAGTAGGTCGGGGGGGGGGGGGTTACACCACCGTGGTTTTCCGGGTAACGACCGTCCATTACGGCCAGACGGTTTGTGAGGTACCATGGGACCCAGAGGGGGTCTCGCCTCCTGGAGTCGCCGGGGGCCGGCTCGGCCGGCCGCCCCTACTGGTCCGCCCCGGCCTTAGGCCACGACTCATCTCACCGGTGCAGTGTGATGGCGCTGCACACCACTGCCGTGTATTGCTCCGACCGTGGTTCTCTTCATCTCCGCACGGTACAACGACACCGCCCCACCTTCACCATGGCCTTGCATGGCTATGGTTCCCTGCTGACGACCGCATGGTGCAAGATCACCGTGTGCCTCCGCTTCTAACATCAATGGAGATCAACAAAGAAGAGGGGAGGAGAATCAGCCGTGTTCATGTGGTCCGATCTCCTCCCGTTACGAAGATATCATGCGGTCAATTACTTAAGCAACGAAGAACGATGATAAAGTCTTTAACAAGAAAAGATAATCCCTACCTCAAGGTTCACCATTCAATGATGATATCGTGAGAGGGTGGAAGTCGGCTCGTTGACGTCGTCGCAAGGGAGGAGAGGAAGGTGACGACTATCGTTGGTGTTCGTCGCTTCCGCAAAGGCCTTCGATCCCGGCTTGAGCACCGTTCGTTGGATCCGACGTAGGGAAGACGTTGTAGTCAATGTAGTTTGTTGCGCCCGCACCATGATACCTATCCCTACTCATTCGTCGGTGTCTTGACAGAGAAGATGGAACCTCAGGGGTGGTGCAACAATGGAGGAAGAAGAGGGGGGAAAGGAAGGAGGGGAAGTTCTCCAGGGATCCCCCTCCCAACAAAAGGATCCTCCCTTAATAAAATATTAGACTTGGCTAATATTTTTATTAACACCCCATTTCAAAATTAAATCACCACATTAATTAAATTGGAGGATTCAATTATTAATTAAGGTTTTTTCATGAATTAATGGGATAGGAGAATGTGAAGAGGTCCCATAAATGAAGCGAGTTATCAAAATTAACAAGGGAGTTTTAAAGAGGGTTAAGGAGTTTAGGGAGTTGATGGGGGCGGTGAGGAGTTAGGGTCTCGTGTGGGACCCACCAAACTAAACCCTCCCATGAGAGTTTAGGTGGGTGTGGGCCCCCACCACTAACTCCCCATTTGTAGGATATTCACAACCTTCATCAAATAAAATTTGTACACAACAAATTTTATTTCTTTTATTCTAAATCTCCAATTATTAATCCTCCACCTACTCAAAACGCAACTATAGTAAAGGTCCTCTTAGGAAATTACCGGTGCTGCGAGTTCATCGGTGACCTCATATTTCAATTTTGAGCACTGGTTCAAAAGATATAAAAACCTTCTCGTTTGTTCACTGAACGTACCTGAGCTAAACTTTGGAAATTGATTCCGGGCACTACGGGCCTCAGAATCAAGCACCGTTAGAAGCCACAGACTAGTAAAATTCCAAAGAAATTAAGGATAAAATTTCCTTGAAATTTCTGGGTCTTTATAGACCAAAACATTTATAAGAAATAATTTGAAGAATGATCGACTATTGAAGCCCATGTTAATTTGAGTAAGAGAATCAAAATTTTCAAATATCTTGTGAACATAAATCTGAGTGCTGAAATAAATATAATTATAAGAGTGTGGTTTGTGGATGATAATCTAGAAAGTTCAAGGAAAAATGAATATTTAGAAAGATAACCAAAGTTATGAGAATAAAACATTTCGGTATCATAAATCCATGTACTAGTAGAGAGATATGAAATGAGTAGTTCAGAGAATATGATTAAATTGGGGAGATTAACCAAAATTGGGAGACTAGTTCAATGGTATTAGGATTATATAAATTTTATACTTCTAATGGATGAAGGTAAATTTTAAAAACCATTGGAAGAAGCTGAAATCAGTAGCTAAAAACAATGGGTGACATCCATGAACGATGATATGAATTTATTAAAGTTAAATTGAATATATGACATAGTTAAGCTTACCAATTTTAAAATGGATCTTGAAAATTATAGGTTTTAGCAAATTAAATATGAGGCTGATGGAAGGAGAGGTATAGTGAATTACTATTAGTGATGAGAATTCAACTTAAAGAAGGTGTTGGATTCAGGAAAAACATTCATTGGTAGTTAATAATAACATTATACAAACCATTATTATCATGGTAGGAACATAATATATATAATAAGAATAAATGGCTTTAAAAACCACATTCCTTTATGGTGAGTTGGATGAGTAGATCCCCATGAATCATTCAGTAGGTTTACATAAAGAAAGAAAATAGATGTATTTTATAGATTAAAGAAAGTATTATAAGGCTTAATGAAATATTTGTGGAAATAGAAAAGGAATTTTGATTCATTCATATAGAAAATGTTTCAACTGAATCAATACAGAACATTCATATTATCAGAAGTAATGGTAATATGATAAATTCATCATATTAATTTTTTATGTATAAGTAATACTATAAAGACCAAGAAATTTCAAGGAAATTTTTTTCTAAATTTCTTTGGAATTTTACGAGTCTGTGGCTTCTAACGACACTTGATTCCGAGGCCCGGTGTGTTCATAATCAATTTTTAAAGTTTATCTTGGGTACGTTCAGTGAAAGAACGGGAGGTTTTTTCTATATTTTGAACTGGTGCTCAGAATTGAACTCCGAGGGCACCGATGAACTCAAAACACCGGTAATTTCTTAAGGGGGCCTTTACTGCAGTTGCATTTGTGCGGGAGGAGAATTTACAATTTTTGGATTAAATGAGAAGTGAATAAAATTGTGGAACAATTTTATTTTTATATCTAAAGTTGATATATCCTACATGGAGAAGCTGGGATGGGACCCACAAGCTTCTAAATACCCATGTAATGATATTTTTGAGGTGGGGCCCACATGAGCCCCAACCTTTCACATTCCCTTAACTCTCTTTGAACTCCCCATAAACCCTTTTAATTCCCCATAACTCACCCCTGGTTTAATGCATGATAACTCCACTCATTTATTAGAGTGGAGCCTCTCCACCTTCTATATCTCCCACACCACTTAATATTATTCAATCCTTTCAATTAATTCATAAGTTTGAATTAAATTTATGTATCATGGAAAGTTGTTAAAATGGGGGAAAGCTCATTTTAATATTGGGTTGGGAAAATATTGTGCGGGAAATTCTTGGAGAATTTAGAAGAGATCCCTCCTTCCAATGAAGAACATTCTTGACGAAGAACAACACCTCTTCGGAAAAGAACACCTCCGATGGAGAACACGAAGTCACTGATGATGTGCCTTCTCTTCTTCTTCCTCTGCGTCAAAGGGAGGAGACACCACCGCGGGGAACGTCACCATCAACGACGACTCTTCCTCCAATGTCAACGAAAATGGTACCGATCTTCCGTGACGTCTGATCATCGCGACACTTGCCTCTTTCTATGGCTCAATGACGTGAGACGTCTTTGAGAGGTAGGGGTTATCTTTTCTTGTTCAAGACTTTATCAACGTTCTTCGTTTCTTAAGGAATTGGCTGCATGATATCACCGTAATTGGAGGAGATTGGACCCCCTTGATTGTTTATGAATTTTTTCATGCTAGGTAACATTTTTTCAACCATGTCTAGCTAAATTTTTTTCTTATTATATATTCAATGATTAAATAATTTAAAGAGTGATAATATTCTCATTTTTTCATAAATTTATAGTTAAATAGATGATATTTAACTATTAAAAATGTTTCCTTCAAAAGATATCATGGGTTCTTGGATTAAAAACACATATGTCATTAAAAATATTTAAAAAATAGGGAAAGAATTCATGAATTGAATTTTAGTAAGAATTATAGTTATATGTAAATTAAATAAGTAAACAACTACTATTTATACAAAAAATGTTTGAAATATATGTTAAATTATATTTTTATAGATTGATCGAAATAAAAACATTTAAATCGAGAATGAGACTAGGGGACAAAAACTAGCCCATAACATCAGTTCAGTAAAATGAAATTTTAGGAAAAGTGCTTTTTTCTCTACTCAAATAACTTCTAGGTTCCTTCACTTGCATTAGGGTCCAGTTTTGATCCTCAGTTTTAATCCCCTAATGATTGAATTGGGTTACAAATTTATGTAATAAGTTATTTTTGTATTTTAAATAATTATGAATATGGGTTTGATGATCATAAAATTATTTTACCCCATAAATAACAAAAAACCATAAGAATATCCTGCATATAACCTTATAATTTAATTTTACTTTTTTTTGTAAAATTATAAAAATATATATATAAAAATTAAATATAATTTAATGTTATGTTTTTTATTTAGAAATAATTGAATTAAAGCAATCAAAAAATTTAACTATAATCCCACCAAATACCCTCTTTTATAGGGAATAAGACCCTGATATATCTTCTCAATTTTCCATGTAGGTTCAGTTTCCCTTTTACATCGGTTCTGATGTATGTTGGGATATAGACCCAAGTATATGCTAGCATAGCACATGAAATTAGCATGGGATTATTTTCCTGGATAAATGTGCCTTTTGGTATTATAAAAATATAATGATGTAGTTATAGAGCGTGTTAATCCTGGGGCAGGGATGTGATCTATCTGACCCTAAGGTGTGTGCGTGTTTTGTAGTTTATTTTAACCTACAAGAAGTTAAATAATAATAAGAATATAAATAAAAGTATATAATAATATAACTAATAGATTTGATAATAAATCATAAATAGTATATTATTAATAATTATAAAAATACAATAATAATATATCTATATTAATACATAAATACTAATATATAATTAGTTGTCTAATTTAATATCAATTAATAATGTTCAGTTAATATTATAATTAAGAAGATAATAAAAAATTAATAATATACGACCAAGGATCATATCCTGAAAGCTTCCCTTAAGAGGGATTTTTGGGGATATTTATGGACGATGATACAGATAGTGACATAGACCCAGGTGTAGACCCAGGTAAATGATAGCATAGGTGGTGAAACGAGTTAGGGTGTAGACCTAGTTACACACTAATAAAGGTGGTTCCATAGTGTAAATTCGGGGGCATTTAGTCCAAGATAAAGTGGATTTATTTTTAACAAATATGGTTGATATTCTAGATGACACCTAATGTGAACACAGTGGACCTGATTCTTTTTGACTATTGAAGTGCATGGCTAAAGTGAAAATAATAGATGACCAATGCTATGTGTATGAGGTGGTGGACTGCTGAAGAAAATTTGAGTAGTAGACAATATTTCTAACATATGTGGTCATTAGAAGGAGGTAATTAATGGAATTTGGTACATTATCGCTACTATATATTTCCCCTTATTAAACACTACCCTTTGTAAGCACTAAAAAAAGAACTCACTAAGGGTACCTTTTATAAGTGCTGATAAATGTCACAGTTCTTATAAAAACATTATATGGTATACTAAATAGAATATTACGGTATATAAAAATATTTATATTGATATATGTATATATATATATATAATAATTTATTAAACAATATTTATATAATACTAAATATCTATTTAAACTTCATTTAAAATGGATTTGATGAATGGTAGTTTATAAAAAAATTAAAAACAAATATTAATTAAAAATTTAATAATTTGTGTTGATTAATATATATCTAATATATGTTGGGAGAGATAAAAAATCAATTTATATATGAGGATAAGTTGATAAAATAGAATAAAATTTGAGAAGAGATCTATAATGTGAAAATAGAAAGGGATAGTGGTACCTATTTTTTTGGTAAAAAAGACCCAAAAGGCTGCCAAAATCGATCTTTTGGTTTGGAAAATCTGGTTTGTAAAGATTCAAAGAAATTTATGCGTCATTTGAAAGTGTCTACTTTAATTTTTTTAGTGGATATTGAATTTATTCACTTGAAATACATTCCATTGGATATTGTAATTTTTAAATTATGACATTTTTCATTATATAATGTTAGTTATAAACTAATATATATATATACACATATATATATTTAGATATAAAAATTAAATTATATAAATAAATATTTAAATACATTTAAATTTAAAATTTTATTTTAAATAAATATAGCATATAGATATAATTATTTATTATCCATAATATTTTAAATAAAAACCAATAAAATTTATTTTATTTTATTTTGAGAAGAAATAAATATTTAAAAACTAGTGGAGACCGTTCAGTACAGGAAACCAAAGACTGCTAGGGAGGGTAGAGAATGAACAATTAGAGTCATCCCTCATACTCTAAGATACAAGGTGATATGCATCTTGATTACAGTCTCTCTAAAAAAAAGAGAATTATAAGGAAAAAATAGTTTATCCAAAGCATGAATCATATGAACAATCACACTAGAAACCTATTGTCCATCATCATGGAATGAGATTGAATTGAACAAATTTGGGCAATCTGACTTGATGAAAAGTGCATTACATCCATGATAAATGGAAAATACTGTAACTGAAATAATCTCATATTCCTAAAGAATATGGGGGGAGGGGAAATTAGAAATTTGCAATTAATGGTATGCATAACAAATGGATCCTTGATCATCTAAAGTAATCAACCAATTTCCCTAACAATTACTCCCCCATTCTATGACACATCCACATTAACCTTAATTAAATTAGCAAACGAGGTTTCTAATTGGTTTCACCAAAGCCACAATAAAAAGGGGAACAAAAAAATACTCTAAAGATCCTGCAAGATAACAGTTTTTCACCTTCTATCACCCATAAATGGATTGGTTGGTCAAAATTATTAAAAAATAAATCATTCTAGTCAAAAACATACCCATCAATCACACAAAGATGGATGAATTTCTCCTTCTGGATCCATGAAAAAAGTTGAATAAAATTTTTCTCAAGTCAAAATAAATATAAACATAAATATAAATAGTTGATAATAGTAGGGAGGCTAAGATATTTCTCATACTTTTCTAATTCTTAGTTTCCTAAAATATGCTGCATAGAATCCTTCGTGTAAAAAAACAGCATTCTTGAATGATATTTCAAACCTTGAAAACTTTTCCAATTTCATATATTTCACTTTATAAATGTTGATGACATTACACACCACCCAAAAACCCTCTATAGTAGCTATAGGAATGAAGAGACTATGATCTGTAAAAAGGATATTGAAAATGGGGGGTGGGATACTCTAGATCCATGAATAAGATTATTCTGCATAAATATTGAAATAATATTAAAAAAAATCCTGGATAAGGATATAGAAAAATTAGAAAAGGGAATCCCCCTGATAAAGGTTATGGATGGGGATAAAAAAATGATTACAACTTTCATTCACACAGATCTTGAATTAAATCCAAGTAACACACCACATAACAACACACCATATAAATTTTTTCCATTTCATTTACCATATAAAATTTCATGAATATATGCATAACTATGAAACTTTATGTATAATGTTAATACCTAAATATCCATTTGTGTACTAATAAAAAATTATATATTTTTGTGTATAGTCAAATATATATATATATAAATAAATGAACACATGCACATAAAGTGTATCAAGAATATATATATATATACATATATACATACATATATATATATATATATATTATTAAATCCTATTTATATAATAATAAACATATATTTATAAAAATACAGTTTATATATATTTTTAATATTTTGTATTTCTTTTAATCTTTTATAATTATATATGTATATTTCTGTGCATGTTATATATATATATATATATATATATAAACATAAATATGTGTTTGTATGATGGTTTGAAAAATATAAATATAAATATAAATATAAATATAAATATAAATATTATTATAATTATAAATATGCATGTGTGCATAAATTATATACATTTTTACCCATGTGTCTGTAAATTTGTAAATTTATGACTGAATATGTGTTGTGTAAATACATCATATAAGTGTATTTATATAAATATATCATCAAATATATAATCTAATTATATATTATACATGTATACAAATGTGTACAATTATATATAAGATAAATTTATTTAAACGTATATAAAAAATATTGAACGAAAAAATATTTAAAATAAATAAACATTTTATAGAAATAAATTATAAGGAAATTAATTTTAAATATAAATTTATATATAAAGATATAAAAATATATATAAATATATAATAATATATTATAAATGTATTAAAAAATAATTGAACAAACATATAAAATTATGTGAAAATATACATTTTCAAGAAAAAAAATTATTTCAATAAAAAATAATTATTTATTTATATATCTAAATATGAATATCATAAAATATTTAAGAAATAATTATGTAATTGTGGTGTTTCCTTTAGTATTGAACAAAGTGGTCAGAGGTATGAACTCAGGTCTGAGAAGGCTTGTATAGTGGTAAAATGGCACAGGTAAAATGAGGTGGGTGTACAATGGTGGAAAAATCACTAATAAAGGGGGGCGAGGTCATCCCTTCTAAAGGGTATGAATAGAAGGGGTGATCAAATTGATAAAAAGGGGTGTTTAGAACTGATAAAATGGGGTCAGACGTTCTAAAATGGCTTAGAGGTGCTAAAAAATGTTTTTCTGAGTTTTTCCAGTGCTAAAAAGTACTTCTAATTCCACTTTTTATCAAAGTAAAAAAAACTGGGAAATTTTTTTTTCAGCATTAAGAAAAGTATTTATGATGGTAAAAATTATTTTATCATTGAAAAAGTGTTCCTTTATCAAAGATTTATTATTTCTATCAAAAGATATTAACTTTTAAAGGTTCTTAAATCAACAACACTTTTCTATGAGTGAAAAATGTGATTTCTTTTGCTTTTAGAAACTTAATCAATATTAGTGTATCTTAGATATTTTTCCCTTTAAGTCACAAGTTTTCAAGAATTTAGTTAGGTGGGATGAGTGTTAGTCTATGTAAGGATCAAAAGAGGAGTTGAAATTTCTTTTGAAAACATGTCATAAATTAAGACTAACTTTTATGGAATAAAAAAATATAAGTTATAAAAAAATTATTATAATTATATAAAAGAATAATAAATATGAGTGGATGATATTTATATAAAATTGATAGTGAAGGATAAACATTTATAATAAAATATGGGCATTTTAAAATGAAGTTAGGAAATCATCCATGAATGGTTCCTACGTCCTAGCCCCCAATGCCTTGGGAGGATTTATAATCACCTAGGTACAATGGTACCCAAAAATTTTATTTTAAAATATAAATACTTTCCTTATGGAATACTAATCAAAATCCAACCCCTTTATTTACATACTGAGAAAGAACAAACCCCTTCCATTATAGACCAAACAAAAACCAACCCCATTCTTTAAGGACCAAGAAAAACCCCAAAACCTTACTTTAAGGACCAAACATGACTCAATAGAAAAAATAAGGGACTTCATTTTTCACAATACCTTTGATGAACACAATAATCTCTTTTAACATAGAATATTCGAAGAAATAAAATTAAGTGAAGGAGTGTAAACTATAAAATATGTCTTGAAGACATCAAGAAATTAAACTAGATCTACGTAGTAGGAAAAGTGGATGTATAATCATTAAATATGTGATCCATTGCCTTACACAAACTTAAGTAGCTGAATTTATAGATTTTTAGGTATTTAGAATGGTTATTGGGGCCTTGGGGGTTGAATATAATTATTGGGAGTTGGATTAAGGCATGTGGGCCCATTCCAGTGACTTGTTTTTTGAAACGTTTTGAGTTCAATGGGTAGCCGGTGGATGTCACCGGCCATCCAATCGTACCCAACTAGGTAGCCATTGGTACCTATATGTGAGGGATAAAAAAATTCCCATCACTCTCCTTTTTACCCATCTATTTAGTCTGGCACATCCATGAAAAAATGTCTAAAAAATAAATACTGAAATCCATGAAAATAAATCCACAGAAACAAAAAAATGTGTGTTTGTGATCATTCAGAACTATATAAGAGAGTGAGATATACAATAGTGATTCTTGAACTATCAAGGTGTCTGAATGTGGGGGTTATTTTTGGTTTGTATTTCCCTTTTCCTAATTAACATTAATAAAATTTAAGAAATAATTAATTATATTATTAATTATGAATCCAAAATTATATTATTATGTATCATTTATTTGATTAAATAATATATTTCATTATATAATTAATAAAATACTAAATGTTTACGAACATAATTAAAAATATGATTACCATTAATTAATATAATGACAAATTTAACTTTGAATATTATAAATTATATTAGTAATTGATAATTATATTATTATTATTTTTAGTAATTTATTATCAATAATTAATAATAATATTATATAATAATAAAATGAATAATTATTAATGATATTAAAATATAATTTTAACAATTATTAAATGTATTATCACTTATTTTTGAAATATTCCAAACCATAGATTAGGGTTGAAGGGTCCTCACACATCCTAGAATTCATGAGTCACTGCAATCCCCACCAGTAGTTTGAGGGGCTTAGACTACTTGCCTATTTGAGTTCCTATAGTAAATCCATTATTGTATCCTTCCACCAGCCAGTTGGTGGACCTCACCATCCAGTCGATGGATATCCTATAAGCAATCCAACACTACTAACATGAAACTAGCTAGTTGGAGTCCCTCATATGCTATCTGGTGCACTACAAATAGCTAATCTAGCTACAAGACACTTTCGACCCTCGAAACGAAACTCATGGTACAATTTTTGACCACTCAAAATGAATAAAGAAATCCCTCAACCCCTTAAAAGGTTGAGAAATATAAGGAATAACCTATTATCCATAAAAACTACTATATATTAATAAGAAAATTAAGAAGAATAAAATAAACTAGTGATCATACCTAAATGAAATGGTTAGGATGTTACATTTTCAGTCTTCTTTACAATCCTCCCATAATCAACCGAAGTCTTCATCATAAAACATATTTTTCCTAAAACTAGTTGTTGATCTAATTCCATAGGAAGTGAAACCTTCTTCCTCATAAATTTGGTGTGAGAATCAATATAAATTTTTTTCCTTTGTAATACCTTTAAGAGACCATTCTTTTATCATTCCATAGTTGAAGGTTAACCCCCTCCGACACTACATGTTCAAAATCAAATTGGCCACCCATATGGTTATCAACACCTATATCAGTACTGAAACCTAAGATTGGAATACCCTTTGTTGCATTATAAAACCCCTTATCTACTATATCATTACATGAACCATAAATATTTTCTAGTAGTACACTAAGATAGCTATGGAGCTTACTAGGTTTCACAGGGCCAGAATCCTTCTCCAGCACTGAAATCGTCTAAGACTAAAGTCCAACATAACTATCCATATGTCTAAAAACCTCAAAGTTTATCTAATCCATACTAGAATATAATTAGAACTAACATTATCCTCATTTTATTGTCATTAAAATCCTTTATCCATAATAATCTATTTGTGGAATATAAAAAGACTACCCACATGCATGCCCAACGATCTTATAACCTCTAGTATAATCTTTCACCTACACATCCAAATCTTTATTTTCCATTAACAAATTTGATGTTGGGGAATAAAAACCCTTCCCATGAAATGTTACACCTTCTAAACTATCACTCCCCTAGAGGATCTTGTCTATAATAATTGCCAAATAATCTATAACCAACTTGGATATCCTTCTTCATCCTTGTCTTACAATCCTTCTCAAAATAACCTCCCCTAGAATAGAAATTACATTTCAAAGATTGAAAACATATATCCTCAGAGTGACCATTGAAATTTAAATCATAAAAAATATGGATATTATCTCATATTTAATAATAATATTGAGGTTGTAATTATTCACAAATAATACAACATTATCAATTAAAATAGAACTAAGATAAACCTCTACCATAACTTTTGAAAAATTCATTTACTAAGTAATTTGTTTTATTTATCCCTCTAGATTACAACACTCAAATATGAATGTAATGATATAAGAAATATCAGATTCTTAAGAGACCAAGAGAAACCATTATTTATACACCAATATTGTACAGAAAAATCAACAAAATAAATATATTGAAAGGAAAACACCATTCATATATATGGAATAAGATAGTTTTTTTCTATAACAATCCTAGACACCAAACTTTATTTAGTAAATCATCAAAAAAAAACTTTTCGTGAATGGTTTTCTTAATATTTTTTCAATCAGTTTATTTTAATGATTTATACCTATGATATTTATGATATTTAATTATAAAAAATTCAATTTTATAAAACAATAATATTTTTTAAACTCATTACTCTGATAATAGCATATCATATTTTCATATTATATTATAATTAGTTTTCCACATTTTATTTAGTATTTTAAAATGTAAAATTTTGGAAATACATTTGTAAATTTAAAATTTACTGATCTCTAATTTAAAAAATTAATTTTATAATATTTTTATCATTTAATAATATATAATTATTTAATTAATTATAATTAATTTAATAGAATTTGAATGTTAAGAAAAACTAATTAGATAAATTTTCTGATTTTATAATTATTTAAAATATAAAATGCATAGAAATTTAATGTCAAATATGTTCTCCTTAAAATTGGGAGATAACACCATGCATATTATCATATATAGTATAAATGATATTATAGTCAATACATCCTTCGTAATTCATTTTTTATATAATAATATTCTAATCAAACTATCACATATTTATTTATCAACATGCATGAAATCGATAATATGTTTTAACTCTTTATACACTGCTACATAGTGACGAAAAAATATTGGTATTCTTTAGTGGTGTTTTTGAAAAACACATAAAATATTACCCTTTTCTATCTCTATGAAAACACTGAAAATGGATTTATATATAATAAATTTTAGAATATATAAAAGGTTACTATTATCGGTAGTTTTTTGTCATTGATAAAGACTATCATTTATCAATACAATTTTAGCATCGATAAAGTTACCATTCATTAGTGATGCCTTATAAACTAATAAATGATGACCATTATCAACAAATTTTTAGCACTAAAAAGGGATTCCATGCATTATATAATATCAATATACATGTTTATATATTCTTAAAAAATCATTTATATTATAGTAAATATATATTTATAGAAATACCACACACACATATATATATATATATATTAATCAATAGATATTTATTATAATATAAATAATTCTTATTATATACATTATAAAATATTTTTATATGAACTATATAAATAGATATATTGATAAATTAAACATTTTTCATGTTAAAGATTTTATATTAATTTTCATATTATATAATTTATAAGACACACACACACAAAACATTTTGAACTAAAACCCCACCCAACCATTGAATTGTACATTATTTTCCTTAGTATATCTCATTCCCCTATGGGTTTACCAAATCCCAAGGCTCAAATCCATATTTTAGAGATAAATTGGATAAATTTCTACATCCCTACACTATTAAAAACAGTACAGAAGATTAAATTGATTAGTGTAAAATTTAGATGCTGAAGCACAACAAGTTGGAGATGAACCTCCGATCACTGAGTTCAAAATAATAGTTAATATTATTAATAATAAAAAGTAACAAAATTAATTATTTAATATTTAAATAATAAATAATAATTTAATAATTTATTCATTATATTATGAACAATTAATAATATAATAAAAAATTAATAACTAAAAAAAATATAAATTTAGTAATTCAAAATATTATTGATATAATTATTGTGATAAAAAATACTTAATAAATAATAATATAATATAATTTACTGAAATTTTTATTAATAATTTATTACAAATAACTAAAAATTAAATTAATAAATTATAATAATCAATAATTTTTATATAAATAATATGGTAAGTAATAACTAAGAATATGATTAATAATATAATTATATTATAGGTTGGTAGAGGGTACTAAAATGAACCAAAACACACACACACACACACACACACACACACTCAGATACCAGTGGGTCAAACCTCATCCTTATCCCTAATGATTAGAAGGAAGCATTGTAATTATTTATTATAATTATCCAACATGAAGGCCTTATGGCTCAATTACATACATGGAAATAATTTTTTTTGGACCCCAAAAATAAAAGTACATATGACATAATATTATATCGCCAAGGTCCATAACAATCAAGGCTCAGAAATTACATGAATGCTTCATTTATCTGAAGGCCTCCTGGATGATTTATTTCCCTAGGTCCTCAAATAAATAGAAAACCATTTTTCTAGTGGGGGTTATCCTGCTAGAATTACTAAGTTCATACCTACTACAGAAAATCATTAATCGGAGCTCAACTCCATCTGTGACCACCTCCACCTACATCCTTCCATTGAGAAGGAGGGAGGTGAGTGTTTTTTCTTATAATATGTGGACTCAATATGGAGAATAGTCATTTTGGAATTTGGATAAATGAAGGAAATTGTCATGTCTCGTGTCCTAACGTCCATAGAATTTCTAGCCATAAGAGTAGGGCCCATGTGCTGATAAATTCAGTTCCTATAAAATGAGAATATTTTTAGAATTATGCCACTAAGAGTTGTTACTAAATAAATAATGTATTATTAATAATTATAAATATATAATAGTATATAAATAGTAATAATAATACATATATAACAACATATAATTAATAATATAATTTTATAAGAGTGAATAATGTACAACTAATACTATAATTTAGTCCCTCCCTATCCTAAAGAGAATCAAATTTTTATTTATTATATTGTTCACTTTTTAAAAAGGTAGAGAGGTAACCATTAAATGGAATAGTGGTCGATTGAATATATCTTAAAATATTGAAATCTATATACAACCCTAAGTACCCCATTATATTTATACGATCAACTCATCACCGTTAAAGAAGATGGTCATCCTCACCCCTATATAGAGATGTGAGAGGCCTTTTCATCTAACTTAATGCATTTTACCATCCTTTCCACACCCAGAAAAATCACTAGTTACAATTACTTATTCTTTATTGATAATCATTGATAAGGTTACTCCTATATCACATGACATTGAGAGGATTTCCCAATTTTCCTGTTTGTTTGAATGCTCATAATGGCCTTAAGTCTCAATGGCTTGTAAGAAAAAATATAGGGCCCAAAATCCCAAATTCGGTGAATAATAATACTACTTTAGTAAATAACTATTGTACATGATATAGTCACCACACATATAAAAATATAGACATGTGCCACATATCCAAAAAAATCCTTCCCCAACTAGATTTGATCTTGGGGTTTCGATGCAGTATTAAAGGGTTTTTACCACTTCACCACCTCCCCAACTACAACTAATTATATAATTAACAAAATAATGAGTATTTAATAATATTAACAATATTCAAATAATGATATCCTCCATTGGGGGATATTTTTGGAACTATTTATAGCTGATTACATGAGCAGTGATACAGGTTGGAGTGTAGCCCTAGGTTCCCACTGATGTAGGCAGTAAAACAATACAGAATATGAGACATTTAGTTCACCAAAAAGGGTTTTCTAGGATAATAAATATGGAGGGTCTTTGGGTGGATGTTTTGAGTGAAAATGATGGGTATAATGCTATGTGACTATGGTAGTGATCAGATAAAGTGAATAGGAATTGCAGCTAACACAACATTTATGAGGCGGTAGAAAACTAAGGAGAGTGTATATAACAACCAATGCTTTCATATGAGGCCATATTTGGTAGGTTACCATCAAGGGGATTCAGTATATCATCATAGGTTTTTTGGGATTCCAAAAAATGGTTTTTGGCCATTGAATATATCCAGTTGGTGCTTTCCATTCCCAGTGGGCATGAATGAGGCTTGGCCCACTATAGTGCATGGGTGTTTGAGTTATTTTCAATTCTAAATCCATTTGTTCCATAAAATAGAAGAGAATTTGGGAAATAAAACATTGATCCTTAATGTTATTTAAAAATTATAATGGGATAACATTGGAGTGGGTCAACCGTTAGCGGGGGTGTAGTCTATCTTTGTTAGACCATTAGTGTGTTGTTTCATTTTTGTAATGTCCAATTCCAAAAAAATTATTTATATTATTAAATAATATACTTAATGAAATAATTAATGAAATAATTAATAATATATTTAAAATTAAATAGTATAATTAATAATTTACCTAATAATATTATAAATAATATTAATAATAATTAATCATATAATTAATTTTATTGTCGATTGGGTTCGTAAAGTTGTCTTATATAAGGTGGCCACCCCAGGAAAATGAAACCAGATCAGTTTTGAGTCTAGAAACACTCTAATTTAACTAATGTGGACACCATTTGGGTTCCAGTTTTAGATTCAGGAAGGCGTGGTGTGGCACCCGATAATAACTCATAACAAAATACTTTGTTGTTACATGTTAATGCATATTGAAGTGTAATAGGAACTGTTAGCCAGGAATCCAGTCGGTGTTTGGACTCTTTATTGTACACAACTCCCCCATTCAACATGGAGGGTTGATTGGTTTTCTAACATTAACTTCTCTAATTCCATCTCATGTTGATGGTTTGCATGTTTCATAGGGGTATAAGTGGTAGATAAATGTCATAACACTCAATAGAGGGACATGAGTATTGTAGTTGGATAAATGGATAGAGATAGGTGAGATAGTGCACTAGGGAGGGTGGTGTCCCCATGGTGGTTCAGTAGTAGAGATTTATATTGAACAGAGGACCCCTACGCTTTGATGGGGGATGGTTATGGATAGGTGTCAGCCAGGGTGGTGGCATGTGGTGTGTGGTAGAGGTGGTTCTCCTTGGATGGATGATACATTCTTTACTGTGGGTCCTAGATATGAATATAGATTATGGTGTTTAGAGATAACCAATAATGAGGACATGTCCCCTCTCAATGACATGGGATTGAGGGTCATAGTGAAGATCCACATTAGTGATCGAAAGGTCAATGCTCTCTGTGAGAAGTATATGGCACGAGTCAACATAGACTGGTTCTAAAAAAAGAAAAGGAAAATGGAATTCAGTTCAGGTTTTGTACTTTGGTCCATGAGAATGGTATTTAAGCATACATGGTCTTTTATAAAAAAAATTTAATAAAGTATATCCTGAAGGTTCTTGATAACCCTCAGGAGATGAATGAGTCATGAACCAGTGAGGTTCTTGGGTGCGTGTGCATGTCGGGTTTGGCTTCTTCTAATGACTCTATCTATAATTAATATATTCTATTTTAGTAAATTTTTATAAATAAGTTATTATGTTATTTATTTAAGGTCTTTAATGTTACAAGAAATAAAACAACACACACACACACACACCTTTCCCAATATAGACCGATCAAAACCCTTTCCAATGATTGTCTCATTACAAATCTAGCCCATTACAATTTTATAGACCAAGATCCCTCTATTTGATGGCCTAAAGGCCCCTTCATTTTATACTAAAGGCCCATTGCATATGTTCTGTACTAGTTAGTGTGTATCTTGGTAAACACCCATTCCTACATCATCACCAGCCTCACCGACAATAAATGACCCGGAAATCCCCAACCTCTAAAAGAGGCTATTAGGATTTGTACCATATTCATCTGTAGACTTATAGAGTGTGTTTACATCTCTATAGAGACCTTGACTACATTAATTTTTTTATTAATATAATTTTTAATTAATAATCAAATGATTAGTTATTAATTATACTTATACTTATTATTGATAATTGTAATTAATTATTCATTATTTTTTACTTATTAATATTTATATTATTAATTATTAATATTATAAAAAATATATTAATAAATTTAAATTAAGAAAATTATATTATATTAGTGATTATTAATTATTTCTATCGTATTAATTAAATTAATAAATTAGTTAAATATTACTTGTTAATTTTTTTAGTTATAAATTATTAATTTTTAACAATATTATTAATAAATAATTATATTATTAATTATTTATCATATTAGTTATTAATTATATATATTTTTTTTATTTATAATATTAAATTTTTTTATTTAATGACATTTTATTTTAATTGTTTATATTTTAAACTACATACTATTATTTATATATATTATTATTAATATATTTTTATTATAATGATGTCAATATAAAATTGAATTCCAAATTGGAAATCCATAATAGATGTCATGGTGACTTCCTCAATAAATGCTAGTTTTGGGTGGATCTTGTACTTCTATTTTGGGATTACATTAATAATAGTAATTATAAATAAAAAAAATCTTAAATAATTTTAATATATTTATAAATAATCTCTAAACCTAAATCCTCACACTTATTTATTTATAAATGTTTTCACAATTTTCAGAAGTTATTTTCTTTATAAATTCAATTAGGAAATTGTTTTATATTATTTTTCCAACCAATTGATCATAACGATAGATATTTTTGAAATTTGGGATAATTAACCAAAACTTGTCTTGTTTTATAAATCTGGAACTTGATTATATGTCATTTATTTCTTAAAACTCATTTTTCTTATCATAAAATATTCTATTTAGAAATTATTGATAAATTAATATTTCCCTGTTAAGTACAAATTTAAAATTTCATAATTTTAAAATTAATTTAAAAATGTAAATGTATCAATCTCAAATTAAATAAATATATTTTAAAATTTTAAAATCATTTAATAATATATAAATAATTAATTAATGAAAATTAATTTAATGGAGTTGAAATTTGAGCTCAAGACAAATAAATACTTTTTTTATATTCACAGTTTTTTAGAATATATAATGCATGAAAATTCTAAGGAAGCTATGTTTTCTTCAAGACTAAGAGTTAACTACATTTTTATTCTCAAATATAGTAAGAATAATCTAGCAATTAATCCATCCTTAAGCGTAAATCTTTTCTCTAATAATATTCTAGTCAAACCATTATATATATTTTTCTCGACATGCATGACATTGAAATTATGTTTTACCTCTAGATACACTATTGAAAATTGGAGAAAAAATGTTATAATTTATTAATTTTGTTCAACAAACACATATAATGGAACCTTTTACTAGTGCTAAGAAAAAATCACTAATAAAGAATGTTATTTTAGTGTTTTTAGCAGTGATAAAGGATGGAATTTATCATCATTTTTTATAAATGATGATGGTTTTAATTTATCATTATTATTTTAGTGCTGATAATGTGACCCTTCATTAGTGTTGCTTTTAGGACTAAAAAAGGATAAACTTCATTAATGTAACTCACTATGTTTTGCTAAAAATAAAAGGAAATTCTTGGAATTTTGTTTAAAGTAGATATTTATAAGAAGCCTTTAAAAATAATTTTACTCAAATATGTTTTGAATTTCAAAAAATGGTCATCTACAATTATGTTCAATATGCTATTTGGAGTCTATTAAAACCAACTTGTTTTTTTGGTGGATAGTAACATACCCTTATGAATAGTAATATGAAAAGTAGTATGACCCTAATGATTGGTAAAATGTATTATTATTTTATTTTCTTAACGTTTTATGATAATGACATCTTGATTAATTTTTCAATAAGATATAAAAGCAGTTATAGCTTTTAAATAATTAATTTTTGAATTAAGTAATATTTTATTTAAAAATTAAATTAAAAATATTTAGAAAATTATTTTCAAAAAATGGACTTTATTTTTGAATTTGACACATCGATAAATGGTAATGGTGAATTTGGGGAATTCTTCTAAAGCAGTTTATTTTTCAGTGAGTAGTAAAAAATACAGTTTTTAGATTCAGTGTGTTAATGACATCATTAATGATGTAATAATGATGTCATAAATCTAGTAAACTTGTTTATAGTTAAATTATATGTGAGGTTTCTAAGTGGTTTACCATGGGAAAATTCCATGTGCAAGCCCATGGTTTTGCAAATACCACTCATGTGGTGTCCCTTGGAAAAATTTAAAATATTCCCTTAATTTTCCTATAAATACTAACTCATTCCGTCATTAAATTCATTGCCAATTCATCCTCAGTGAATCTCGGGCCTCATTACCTTCCCAGTAGTCCTCCAAAGTTTCCCTCAAGCCGTAAAGGTCCCAACCTTCATGTTCTAGAGGTTACTTTACAAGGTAAGAAAATTCTCAATTTCTTTCTTTTTTCCATTCAAGTTCTCTTTTGTGTGGTATAAATTTTAAAGTTTCCATAAAATGTTCTTATTTCATCATTATTCCTGATCTATTATATATAATTATTCATTTCTATATGGGTTAAAATTGTCCCCTCTCTTTTTAATGTTTTCTAAAACCCTCTTGCATAGCCGTTGGGCTGCCGAATTTTTGTAAGGGAATTTATAACCCAATTTCTATTTTTTAGGTAAACCTTATACTTCATTTTTTATGTGAAATTTAAATTTTTCGTGTTATGGGTTCAGTTTATATTATGTTTTATTATGTGTATTTATAGTATATATACATACTCTATCCATTCTATTAGGTCTATCTTCAATTGTATGATATTTATAAGCGGCTTTTCATTAAAAATTATCTTTTTATCTTATATTTTAAAAAATTCAAAAGTAATGTCTTTATGCTATTATTCATTTTGTATGGTTATGTCTTGGTTCTTGTTCATTTTTTATGATTACGGTTGGGACCTATATTTCCCTCCAATGCATTGGGCATGTGTAAGTTGGAGGTCGGCCGTATGGTTACTACAAGTGTAATTGCGATGGTTACACAAATTGTAAGGTAGCCATGAGGGTTACAAATTATAAGGTATGGGGTTACACGATTATGTATGTAATACCCCAATAAACCTTTATGGTTATAATTATGTTCTTATGTATTGTGGAAATATCATGTTTCACAAAGTAAGTATATATATATATACTGGTGATAAGTTTGTCTTTTGAAAAAGATTTCATATGTCTAATGTGTTCTTCACATTTTTTTATAACCCTTAATGAGTTTTTGTTATAAACCAAGTTTTAAATGATTTTCAGTGGTTAATGTATGTGTAAGAAAAAGAAGTACTCAATTTTAAATGATGAAGAATTTTCAAGGAGTCAGGTTTTATGTTTAAATGTTTTATAATTTGAATAAAATGGAAACTATTTTTATGGTATCCACTTTATAAAAATATGTAATGTTATGAATGTATTATGTCCCAATTATCCATGATTAATTTGAAATGTTACATAAATTAGAGATTACCATGTTTCCTCATCTAAGATATTTTTTTTCAGAATGGTTGTCCACAAAAGGAACAGTGGTGCTGAAGAGGAGAGGCACTGACAGAATGACATCCTTCTGGATCTACAGCTTGGAATGGTAGGGATTGGAACCGAGAAGTTTGTGACAGTAACAAATCAGCTGACACAGACAATAAATGGTAGTTTCATCCATTCGAGAGAACAAATAGAGTTACCACAATGGAACATTACAGTAGTGGAACGTTTTATGAGACAACACCCTCCTTCTTTTAATGGATCTTCTATCCTAGTAGTGGCTAAAGGATATATTAAATCCCTCGAAAACATATTCTATGTTATGGGATTTTCATAAAATCAAAAGGCAAGTCTTTCCATTTATCATTTTGAAGGTGAAGATGATCAATGGTGGTCAATGGTAAGGAATATCAATGGTAGAGAGAATTTTGATGTCTTAGAGTGGGATGAATTTAAAATTATTTTCCTTGAAAAATATTTTCCAAAGGTGGTGATGATTAAGATGGAGAAGTAATTCCTTAAATTGAAGCAAAAGGAGGAGGATTCAGTGGCTCTGTATGAAGTTAACTTCACCCGGTTGGTGAGGTATGCTCCAAATCTTATTCTGGATCCTGATTGAAAAATAAACCACTTTTACTCAGGATTGGTGCCAAGTTATCGAAGGGCATTGGCCTCCTATGAATTAAAAATATATGAGAAACTTTTCCGATGTGATAAGAGGTTAGAGATGGAGTTTTTTAATGATCATGTGAATTTTGGAAATGAGGATAAGAGGTCTAGGTGGAAAGAAATAGGTAAGAATCCACTAAAAAAATATGATGGTAATAAAATACAATTTCCAGTTTTTGAAATATTTGGAAAGAAACACCCTGGGGAATTCCTTAGAAAAACTAAGAAGTGTTTTAATTGTGGTAATTTTGGACATATGGCCCAAGATTGCAATGAAAATTTTCCTAAGACTAATCCTTATAAGAAAACTGTAAAGTGTTTTAAATGTGGTGAGATGGTTCATTATGAAAATGCCTTTACAAAGAGAAATCTGAATGATGCAAAGAAGCCAGACTATAAGTAGAAAGGTGTAGTGAGATATTTTGCGACTACGTATGTAGATGTCGGTCCATCCAATGAAGTTGTATCAGGTACTTTGTTTGTTTACTCAAGTTTTTCTAATGTTTTGTTTAATACGCGATCAACACATTCCTTCATCTCTATGAAATTTTCTGGTAAATTGGAAATATCACCTCAAAAAATGAGACCTGAACTTTTTGTTAAAATAATAGGGGGAAATATTATAGAAAAGAGAAGTTATAAGAATTTTTATATTGTGGTATGTATAATGATCATACCTTCAATCCTTGTTGTTTTTCCCTTAGTTCAGTTTGATGTTATTTTGGGAATGGATTGGCTTTCTGTTTATCATGAAAAGTTTGACTACAGAGATAAAGAAGTTGTTTTTCAAAAAGAGTTTCAGTTTGTATACAAGATGGAACCCATACAATTGACAACCTATTTGGAAGCTGAGAAACTATTTAAATATGGAAATGAAATTTATCTTTCTCATATTGTTGAAAATAAGGGAACTGTTTAGATTAAATATGTACTAGTGGTAAATGAATACCTTGATGTTTTTCTTAATGAGTTACCTAGTTTCATACATTATCGAGAAGTTGAATTCACAATTGACTTAGTTCCTGATGATAAGAAAATTTCAAAAACCCCTTATCGTATGGCTCAAATAAAACTTCTTGAATTGAAAATTTATTTGCAGGATATGCTTGATAAAGGCTTCATTTGTCCTAGCACTTCACCATGGGGAGATCCTGTTTTTTTGTTAAAAAGAAAGATGGTTCCATGAAACTTTGCATTGATTATAGGGCTTTGAATAACATCACTGTTAAAAACACGTATCCTTCACCTCATATCGATGAATTGTTTGATCAGCTCTAGGGATCTTAATAATTTTCTAGGATTGAATTGAGATCCGGATACCATCAGCTAAAGGTGAAAGAGGATGACATCCCAAAAACAGCCTTTCACACTAGACATGGGCATTATGAATTTTCTGTTATGCCTTTTGGGTTAACTATTGCTCCTTTTGTATTCATGAATCTTATGAATAGAGTATTTCATGAGTTCTTGTATAAGTTTATGGTTGTATATATTGATGATATTCAGGTATTTTCTAAAAATAAATAGGGTTATGAAAAATATCTAAGGGTTGTTTTACAAACCTTAATAGAAAATAAACTGTATGGAAAATTCAGCAAGTGTGATTTTTGGTTGCAAGTGATTTTTTATTGCACAGATTGTAAATAAGGATGGAATAACAGTTGATCCTGCCAAAAACCAAAGTATTTTATAAATGTCTAAGACCCAGAAATGATACAAATATTCATAGTTTTCTTGGGTTAACAGGTTATTATCGAAGGTTTGTTAAGACCTTTGCACGATTATCTAACCCGATAACTATGTTATCACGGAAGGGGGCTATTTTTTTGGACAGAGGAATGTGATGTTTTTTAGGAACTAAAGAGGAGATTGGTGAATACACCAGTTTTGGCCTTACCTTCACGAAATGGGGAGTTTGTCATGTACAGTGATGCTTCTTTGAAGGGACCTAGTTTTTTTTTATGCAGATTGATCAGGTAATTGCTTATGCTTCGAGTCTACTTAAACCTCATGAGCTAAATTATCCCACACAAGATTTGGAATTGGAATCTATGGTTTTTTCTTTGAAAATTTGGAGGCATCATTTATAAGGAACCAAATGTAAAATATATATTAACCAAAAAAGTATGAAGTATATATTCACTCAGAAGTAATTAAACATGAGGTAGAGAAGATGGATAGAACTTATAAAGTATTATGACTACACGATCAATTACAATCCTAGAAAAGAAAAAAATTTGGCAAATGCCTTAAGTCAGAAACATCAAGCATCATTAACTATGATACGTTTGGAATAGGATCCCATGGTTAATGATTTGGTGAATTTTGGCTTAGAAGTTATTGGTGCAGGAAATACCTATGTTTTGTTTCAGGTCTCGGTGCAGTCTTCATTGTTAGACAGTATTAAGAAAGCACAAAAAAGACCGTGAGCTACAAAAAAGGTATAATTGGATAAAATGGGCAAGTTACCAGAATTTGATTTTGAAAATGATTGTGTTTTGAGATTTGGTAAAAGGTTGTGCATGCCTTCTGATTCCCAATTAAAGAAATAATTTTTGTGTGAAGCTCATAATTCTCCATTTTTTTTCATCCTAGCAGTACTAAAATATACAGAGACCTTCAAGAGTATTATTGGTGGGATAGAATGAAAAGAGATATTACATATTTTACCATGAAATGTTTGACATGACAAAAATTTAAAGCAAAGTGGCAGTTATTGAAGGGGATGCTTCATCCTTTTCCAGTGACATAGTGGAAATGGGAGAATGTATACATGGACTTTGTGGTGGGACTAACAAATAATTCTTGAGGTAACAATGCAATTTGAGTTATTTTTGATCGAAAAACAAAGTTTTCAGATTTTCTTTCTATCCAAGATACAATGTCTTTAGATCATCTTTCTCAACTGTACCATAAGGATATTGTTAGGTTACATGGAGTTCCGCTTTCCATTTTTTCTGATTTGGATCCCAGGCTCACTTCAAACTTTTTAAAGCGACTTTAGAATTTGTTGGGAATATAGTAAAATTTCAGTAAAACTTTTCATCCTCAATAATATGGGAAGTTAGAATGAATGATTCAGATTTTAGAGGATATGTTTCGAGCTTGTTCAATGGACTACCGGTGAAGTTGGGATCAAAATCATTTTTAGTTGAGTTTTCTTATAATAATAGTTTTCATTGCAATATTCATATGGATCCTTTTGAGGCTTTGTATGGGAAGCGATGTCGGAATATAGCGTATTGGGATAAAGCCTATGAAAGAAAGTTAATGGGGCCAGAATTAGTAGAAGAAGTGGATATGAAAGTGAAGATGATCCAGCCGCATAAGAGGACATATCAGAGCATGTATAAAAGTTATGCAGATGAAAGGAAATAATTCTATTTTTAGGATGGTGACCATATTTTCCTAAAAATTACTCCCTAAATAAGTGTAATGCATTTTGGTAAGAAAGAAATGCTAAGTCCATGGTTCATTGGTCCTTTTGAAATCTTGGAGAAATTTGGACTAGTTTCATTCTGAGTAGATCTTCCTCCATGTTTGTCTTATGTACACAATGTTTTTCATGTTTCAATATTGAGAAATTATGTTCCAGATTCATCACATGTTTTGAGCCCAGTAGCATTTCTGCTGGAAGAGAACCTATCTTAAGAATAGAAACCAGTTCATATTATTGATCACAGGGTACATGTATTGTGGAATAATGTAATTCACCAGGTAAAGGTTTTTTTGGAGAAACCACATGGTTTAAGAAGCGACATGGGAGTCTGAAAATTCTATGAAGAAAAGGTACCCTCACTTGTTTGAAATGTAAATAAAATTGTGAGGAAGAAATTTCTAGAAGCCGATGATAATGTAACACCCCAAGAACTTATAAAATTAAATTTAAATGCTTGGAATTTTATTTAATATTGATATTTATAAGTATCCTTCAAACATAATTTTACTTCTTATATGTTTTGAATTTTGAAAAATGGTAATCTACAGCTGTGTTCAGTATGTTATTTGGATTCTATTATAACCAACTTGTTTTTTTGGTGAATATTAACATACTATTATAAATATTAACATGGATAGAAATATGACCATAATTAATGGTAAAATTTATTATTATTTTATTTTCTTAAGTCTTTAAGATAATGACATCTTGATTAATTTTTCAATATGATATAAAATAAGTTATAGTTTTTAAATAATTAATTTTTTAATTAAGTATGGTTTTATTTAAAAATTAAAATAAAAATAATTATAAAATTATTTTCAGAAAATAAACATAATTTTTGAATTCTACACGTTGATAAATGGTTAGGATGAATTTTGGGAATTTTTCTAAAACATTTTATTTTTTGGTGAATAGTAAAAAATACAGATTTTAGTTTCAGTGTTTTAATGACATCATTTATGTTGTAATAATGATGTCATAAATATTGTCGACTAGTGTATAGTTAAATGATATGTGAGGTGTCTCAAGTGGCTTATTCCATGGCCACATACCATGGGCAAGGACATGGTTTTGCAAATACCACACATGAGGTGTCCCTTGAAAATTATTAAAATATTCCCTTACTTTTCCTTTAAATACCAACCCATTCCTTCATTAACTTCATTCTCAATTCCTCATAAATGAGGATATGTACTCCTTATTATCATAGTAGTCCTCCAAAGGTTTCCTCAATCCCCCAAGGTCCCAAACATCATGTTCTAGGGGTTACTCTACAAAGAGTGAAAATTCTCAATTTCATTCTTTTTCTATTCATGTTCTCTTTTATGTGGTATAAATTTCAAAGTTTCCATACCATGTAATTATTTACTTATTATTATTGATCAATTATATATTATGATTCATTTCAATATGGGTTACCATAGTCCCCTATCTTTTTAATGTTTTCAAAAACCTTGTCGCATGGCCATTATGATGCCGGATTTTTGTAAGGGAATTCTTAACCCGATTTCCATTCATTGGGTTAACCTTATACTTCATTATTTATGTGATATTTAAATTGTTTTTGTGATGGGTTATGTTTATATTATGTTTTATTATTTTTATTTAATGTATATAAACATACTCCATCTACTCTATTAAGTCTCTCTTCAGTTGTATGCTATTTATAAGGGGATTTTCTTTAAAAATCCTCTTTTTAAATTCAATTTTACAAAATTCAAAAACAATGTATTTAGGATATTATTAATGTTGTATGGTTATTTTTTGGTTCTTGTGAATTTTTTATGATGAAGGGTGGGACCAATATTTCCCTCTAATGCATTGGGTTTCTATTAGTTGGAGGTTGGTTGTATGGTAACTCAAAGTGTAACTTTGATGGTTACACAAATTGTAAGGTAGCTGTGACAGTTACAAATTATAAGGTAGCTGAGAGGGTTACATAATTATGTAAGTAATTCCCCAAGATACCTTTATGGTTATACTAATGTTCTTATGTATTGTGGAAATATCATGTTTCACAATGTAATTATATATATATACAGGTGATAAGTATGTATTTTGAAAATGATTTCTTATGAATAATGTGTTCTTCCCTTATTTTTATATCCCTTACCGAGTTTTTGGGCCCATCCCATGTTTTAAATTATTTTCACAGGATAATGGATGTGTAATACAAAGAAGTAATCCATGTTAAATGTTGAATAACTTTCAAGGATTCAAGGTTTATGTTTTAATTTTTTATAATTTGAAAAAAATAGAAACTATTT
Organism: Viscum album; assembly: GCA_963277665.1. NCBI lineage: Eukaryota > Viridiplantae > Streptophyta > Magnoliopsida > Santalales > Viscaceae > Viscum > Viscum album. The sequence goes on from OY728125.1 coordinate 1,429,221,170, forward strand.
TTATGGTATCCACTCGGTAATGATGTGTAATTTTATGAATGTATTATGTCCCAATTATCTAAAGATCAAATCATGAAAAGATCCTCAATGTAAAGAAAGTGTTTTCTTGACTACAATCAAGATTATGTATGTAATAATGGTGGGTCCTTATGATAAAGTATTTTTTTAGCATTGATAAAAGCACCCTTGCATAATATAATTTATATATACATATTTATATATTCTTAAAATATGATTTATATACTTATAAATATATACATTTATGTAAATATTATATATATATGTTTATATATTTATTCATTTTAGTTATTTATAATTATATATATAATTATATGTTATAAAATATAATAATATGAACAATATAAAAAAATTAATAGATACATTAAATATAGTTCAAATTAAAATTTATTTATTCGTTTTCAAATTAAATAATTTTTAACACAAACACACACACACACACACATATTGAAAGAAACCCCACCAGATCCATGTACTGTATTTTCACTTTCTTGAAATAGATCATTCCCATGTAGGTTTACTGAACCCTAAGGCTCAAATGTACCCACCAGAGATGATGGTGTAAAACTACCTCATCACCATGTTTTTAAGAAAAAAAGAATTAATTAAATCAATGGGAGTGAACTTATGATGTCGAATCACAACTGGTGGGAGTTAAACCTCTGACCCATGGGATCTATATATTTATAATTATATATATGTGTGAGTTTATATATATTTATATACATAATTATATATATATATATTATAAAATATATAAAAATATAATATATATAAATAAAAATTATCGAAATGTTTTATGAAAATGTACATAAACATAGATATGAAAAGGTATTTACATATACATAATGTTCATATATAAATAAACATTTATTTATTTAACAATAATTAGATTAATACACGATGGAGAATTCCGGATGGGGAATACTTAGAGAAGATGATAGACTTTAGGGTTCTCCTGTGACCATGGTTATACCACATTTCCATGGATCTCTTTTTCTCTCAGGGTAGGAATCATAGTTTCCACCTTCAGTTTTGAGGACTGAACCTAATATTATAGATGCCTCGCTGAACCTGAATTGGGGATCATTTTTAAATATTTATCAGAAATCAGGTGGGGGTCATATTGGCTCTGGCCTCATTCAAGGACTCTTGTAATGGGTTAATACTTCAAAAGGGATTAATTTCCCCTGATGATGTACATCTAGAAACTTTTGAAGAGAGGATTTCAATGTGGAAAACCTCATTGATTGTGTGGATCATTTTACCAAATAGTGAAAATCCCAAGAATATTGAAGTCTTGAATCTTCAGGTGTCATTCTTGTGGTGATTTTATGATTTGAGGTGTGTATCCCTTGGTGAAGGATTTTTTCACTAACTATTTTCTCTGGAAGGGGATAATCTTTGAGCATGGAGCATCAGATCCCTACTCTTAAAGCCTGTTGGCTTCATTTTCATGAATGTTCATTAGACTTCATGTTTTTTAGGAAATTAATTAATTGTATTAAGAGTGTATTAATCTCAATAGACTCAAATGTTTCCTCTAGAACTTTAGGATTCTTTATGACATTGATCGGGAAATTGGGACTCCCATTCAACATCATAAGGAAATTGACCATGTCCTATTTGGGGACTTCACTAGGATGTTGGTATAGATCGATCTAATATCCACCATTATTGATAAGGTATATCATTCTACTTATACATATTATATTTTTCTTGATGTAGAGTATGATAGGAAACCTCTATTTATATGACTCATGTATGGTGGTTGTTCATTTTTCTGTTTCATGTCAATGGACATTATCATTCAGGAAGTGTGGGATGAAGGGGATAATTAATTCTCACTACTAAAGGATGGTTTAGTTTAAGTGAGCTTCTTTTATAGACCCCCTTTTCATTCTGGATTTGAGATTGGGAGAACTACATCCAGTGGAGGTGGAGTGCAGGTCTCTGAAAATTGAAACTCTCAGATTTATAGAGGCAAGTGGCTAATGAATGAGAAACCTATGTTTGGGATAGGTAGTGACCCTTATAATTTCACATAACTTTATAAAGTATAAGGAATGATGGTAAAAGTGTAGGATGATTGAGATTCAGTGGGAGCACACCGATCTATCTGTTTTAGAGATGTTTTGATCTCCAATGTTTAGAATTTAATAACTAGTCACTCACTGGATAAAGTAGGGGATGGGGTTGGTGATGTTATCATGGAGAGTGGTGATCATAAAGAGGTAGGGGATTGAAAATCTAAAATGGTTCATGGAGGGTATTAAACTCATGATCATGATCTTGGAGGTGACGAATCATATAGTGTGATTTTTGTGCATAATGAATTTTATGCTCACCTCATGCATGAGATGAAGTTACTCAAAACATAGAATGGTAAAATTAAATGGAAGTGGAATGAATATATTTTAAATTCCATGCCTATAAAAATCATAGTAAGGGAGGATTCCTATGATTCTAAGGTATATGAATATCATAATGTAATGGCTGATATAGAATCTCCAGAAGACATGTTAGAGGGTGGTTGGTGTCTTGAAGACGGTCTTATGGGTTCAATCAATAAATTACCTCCAGATCTTATACATTAATGAATAAGAAATGTTTTGTATTCTACCACTTCTCATTCATCAGAATATTTGTGACCACTTCTCGAGAGGCACATTCAAGTAAAATTTTCCGAGGATTAGGGTGAATGTATTGAAAAACAAATTTGCATATTGGGATGTGGATATAACAGGAAGAAGATTACTATAGAAGATATCATTCAGTCATAGTAAATATTGGCAAAAAATATTTAAAACCACCTCAAAGATGATCTGAATGAGAAGGTTTCTGCACAATAATAAAGTCTGTATAGAGGTAAGGTCTCTAAAAGTCATAAATTACAATTTATAGATAATTATATTACATCTAATGTAGGTTGATTGTCCAAATTAGTACTTGACTGGTTTCATAATTTTTACTTAAAATTTATTTTTCTTAATAAAAACATTTATTTTGTGTTTTTATTTTACAAAATATAGAGGGATTTCAAATGGTTATTCCTTATAATTATATGGTACATGTATCAAGAATAAATGGGAATAGGTTTTTTGATTTGTTTTAACCATAAAGTTGATCTAGTCTAATGAAAAATGCCAATGAGGATTTTGTTAAGAATTCAGAGGAGTAATGTATCACTACACTAGAAAAATTTTTCCTTATGATTCCTCATGATGATATTGAATTTCAAATACCCATCAAGGGAACCAAAAAATATGAAACTGATTGGTTCTTCTTTCATCTCGATTCCATCCACCCAATCTTGGAACCATATGTCGTTGGATTCAATGATTATCTTATTGTATAGAAGTTGTTGACTATTAACATGGATAATGTCTTTCACTCAAACATGAAGATATAATTTTGATATCTCTCTTAGATGTTCAGGATTTGTTCCATTATTGAAGAATCCTATAAATCTTCATTGGAAGAGGAACATATTCCATCACAACCAGCCAAGATATGGCAGAGGGGTAGGCACCCAAAGGGAAGAGGGAGGCACCCTAAACATTTTGGCACTAGAGGAAGTTATAGGAAGTGACTATTTGTATTTGATGTGGAAAGATGTTTCTTCTTTGACCAGCTATCCTCTTTGCATCATTCAATTTTTATTAATAAATTTGGAGTCATGGAATTGGTTTTTCAGATCAATGGATGAGGCTTTTGAGTATATATTTAAATTAATATATTCACACACTTACGTACACACACATACATTAGACACACACTCACACAATTTTGTTTTGTTATTTCACATGAATCGAATTTGACATATTCATAAAAATTCATGGTGTGACTAAAAAAGAAGGAGAAAATGAAAGGCCAGTGATCAAAGTTGAAGGATTGGGATGATGATCTAACACTAAATCCTACCATTGATACCAATAAAGGGGTTTTGTCTCATTTTCCAAAAATATATTCTTCCAGATCCATTGTTTTAAAAAAAAATATGGAATCCTTGTTTTACATATCCTTTCTTGGAATTTTGTTAGCTCAATTTTTATGTAGTCTTAATTTCTAATTAACATGTTCTTGTAAGATGATACAAATCCATAGAATATTCGAAACATCGCAAAGTCTATATATTTTGTTTAAGTAGAAGACCAAGTGAATAACATCCATTTTTTAATGGAGAGAGTTGTTCCCAAAGAACTCGTATTTTATAGTTTGAGTGTTTTTTAAACCAACACTAATATATAGAAGTTGAGGCTATGAGGAATGAAAGTTGGAACTCAACAAATAATGTAAAAGATCTTATTCCTTAGTGACCAATTCATTATCTTAGTTATTTGAGAGATTCTATTTGTATATGTTATTTAGAGTGTTATTAAATAACCTAGTTATGAGGATTTTAATTATAAAAGAACAATGTTTTCTTATGGAAATCATTTGCTTCCAATTATTCATGATCAGAGAGATTTTGGTGATCCAAATCTAGGATTCAAAACTTCTAGTTCATTTAATATCAATTGTAGGAATTATTTATAATCTTGTGATCAAAGAGTATAATAGGCATGGATCATTATGCTACATATATATATATTAAAGAAGTTTGTAGACAAGAATTTAATCTTACAATTTTTTAGATATATTAAATTCTAGTAGATTTAAATATAGTTCCTTTAAATATGGGTACAAATTCTCTAATAATAGTAGATTAAAAGCGAAAAGTTCCTTGGACTGGAACATTTTATATACTTTCGTTATATATATTAACTGAGTTTAGATATTATCATCTAGAACCCTACTACATAGTTATATTATAAATTTTTCTTGTTATATTTATTTTAATGTTCTCGTTAAGTCTTGTATTCTAGATCACTTAAATTCTTCTACATTTTTTTAGTATTTTATAGTGAACGAATTAAGAATGCGTAAATTATGGAACAATTATTAAATAGATAGGGATAAATTTTTATATCTGTTTCAGCATCAACTAACCCCTTTTTTGGAGTTCATATATATGGAAAATTTGTTTTGATCAAATCTAGTATTTGTATTTGTTTGATAAATTTTGTATCAATGATTTTCATCACATTTATTTTCCTGAAAAATGTGTATAAGTGAAAATATTATTTTTTTATATGGTAGGTAATTTACCTATATGGACTTTATAAAATATTCATTGTACTTGGACGCCTATTTTTGGTTGTGTGGATTTTTAAAACTGGAGATATGAGATGAAATATTTTATTATGAACACTGGAGTTCATAAATATCTGATGATGAAGGATAATTATAATATTTTTGAGAAATTTATTTCAACCTTTACTCTTGAGTGAAAAGATGAATATCAAGTGATTTATAGAGTTTGGAAGACTTCGTTGTGGTATATAACTCAAAATATATACAAAAATATATCTTCTTTGAAACTAATATTAGTATAATAAAAAATCATGCTATTACTCATTTTGGAACATGTAAGGGTCATGAAACTGAAAGAGTAATGTTGATATAATATTATTAGGTTTTTTATTTTCTTCTAGGAGTGTGAGATGATCATATTCATCAATAATTAACGACTATAGGTAATACTTTTCAATCTATCGGTGTAAAGTATATTATAAAAGAAAATATAGTGAAAAATATAATTGGAATACACAATGATTAAGGGAATTTTTCGTGTTGTGTTTTGTCCTGAATGGACTAATAAATTATTTGATGGAATTATAATAATATATCTCTTTATTTCTATCAAATATATTGTTCGTATTTGGTGAATCTTTTAAAAAAAAAGATATTATTCTTTAATTTATTTAAAATTAATTTTATCTTTTATGATATTTTCATTAATCCATTACATTCTTTATGAGTTAAAAATATTAAACAGAATATGGGTTTGATCCATGTTAAATTTCATATATCATTTATTATTTTCAATTCTAGTACAAAAAAAAACACCATAAGAATAAGGAGGGGATTTTTTATTTATATATAACTATGTAAAATCTTTGTGTAGTTACTGTATATATTATAGAATAACATTATTTGAATGTTATATGGTGTGACATGAATATCATTTGAAAGTATACCTCATAGAAGGTATAAATTACATTAAATGAATATCTTATATTTCTTATTATGAAGGCCATGTAACTATGGTCAATTTTATCTTTATATAAACATGATTCAATTCATATATAACCTAGAACTATTAGAACCATTGTTATAATTCTGGTTTTTAATTTATCATTATACATGGCATAATTATTTCACCTAGGTTTTTAATATTATTATATCATCTAGTTTATTAATTTTTCAAAACTCACTTTGATTATTATTTTTAATAATTTCAAAGTGGGATAGAGGAATGGGGAGAATAATTTTTGAAATGGATGGAAGTATATTTTAATGGAGAAAGGTTTTCTTGGATTGATATGAGGGTGTAATTTTCTCATATGTCAAATGAAATTTTTATTTTTACATTATCTTAGATTTTTTTCATTAATATTTATTGAGTATAAATTAAGAGAATATTTTTGACTCATTTTCATCAAACTACTTCTACTTGATACATTTTTTCTATGAAACAAAACACACTCCTTGATTACTTGTAATTACATGACGTTTTGTAAGTTATATTTTAGTGTAGTATTAATTTATAATTCACATTTTTTATGAGATTATTATGATCCCTATAATTTCTGGAATGTTGTGATGTCACTAGATGTACATCATGTTAATGTTCACATGAAGAAATTACAATATTTTTTAAGGTGACATCTACGAATGAAGAACTTATAGTTTAGCATTGAAGATTTTATTACACCAAAACATATAAATAGATACTGAGGATTCAAGGAATGGAATAATGGAATCAATCTAATTAATGATAGATCATATTTACTTGAGATATGGGCACCATCGTTGTGCTTTTAAATCATCTATTTTTATGTTATTAGAGTATTCCCAAAGAATTAAATAGAGGTTTTTATCATTATAAAATCTATAATTTTTGTCTTATTATCATTTTCTTATGATCATTCCTAAACAAATAGATTCCAAGGATATGAATGTAATCTTTCAAACCTCATGTTAGAAGATGTATAGGGATTTAAATTGATGTTGATTTTTTGTTTGAATAGGATATTGAGAAAAAATCTTTTTCCAAATGACATCTATTAAAGTAATCTAGGTATAATAAATGTATCTTATAATCTATTAGATCGTGTAAATTTTAGGGTATTTGAAAATTCTTATTTTGGATCTAGATACCAATCCTCCAAAAAATTTATATTAAATTTAAAGATTTCATCAAACTAGAAATGTTTATATCCTTTATTAATATCCTTCAAAGAAGTTTATAGATTGTAATATATAACTCCATTGAATTATTGAGTTTTGAATTGTTCAGTTTTGCATACTTTATTAATCTATTTAAGCCTTATATTTATAATCTATTAATTTATTTTTCATTTGTTTACTAATTTACTTTGAATAATCTAAAAATTTAAAAATTCTAGAAAGTTTATTATATAGAGTGAGATAAATTGTTATGGTTTTATGCCTCAATTTACACATTTTTGAAATTTCCCTAGATAGGAAAAAATGGTTTAAGGGAGAATCCACCAAGGTGTGGTCTAGTTCAATGTTTTATTTTCTCCCCACATAGATGCACACACACAATATATATATATATATATGTATGTATATAAAAATATATATGAATACATAAGTACAAAATTATAAATACACACACACACAAATTTTGGTAGGGTTTCTCATCCATAAGGTTTTATACATTGATTCAAAACACATCAATGTCAAATTAAATAATAATTTTATATTGTGTTCACATGTGGGGTTTAGATAAGACCATGTCACCACTCTCCTTCCACCATAATAGCATTTAATTTACATAGTCACACCTTTTATGTAGGTTATTTTATGAGTATTAATTTTGAATATTTCTTGATGTTTTTATCTCTGATAAAAAATAGTACTTATAAATAATCTCATCCTCAATACAAATAATATTATAATAAAGGATCACTATAAAAGTGATAAAAAATAACAGATAGAGCCTATAATTAATCAATGATAAAAAAGTTTCTTTGTGGAGGATATAAAAATAGGATGATTGGTATGGTGTTTTAGAAGCTTCCTCTCGAGATGATAATCTGAGATAATATTACTCCAAATAGGATTATTCTTCATGATTTTTTTTCAGTTCATATCAATTAGAATATTTTCAAAATATATTCAATCGTAAATAATCTTAGTGTATGTCCAATATAAAATTTATATTACAATTATTTCAGTTAATAATAATGCTTCAAATTCTAATATATTTTTTGTGTTTCAAGAGGAAGATATTGATACTATTTTTTTAGTTATTATGTCATTTAATGAAATCATTCTGCATCCATCAGTGTTATTTAATGGTTTTGATGCTAAATAATTAAGTGATTAATCTCATAACCAATTTAATGTAGAGCATTATGATATAATGGTTAATTATGAAAATTAGTTTTAAATCAACAAAGTGGAAAAAATATGATGTTGAAGTTGACGAATTCAGTGATGTTAAGTAAAAGAAATTCCACCCTCTAAGGGCCTTTTCAAATATTTTTGAAATTGCTACACATAGATTTAAAAGTAAAACTCTACATGGTTGACAGTGGTTATCCATGATAATAATGAAATTGAGGTAGAAAATGAATTAAATTCCCAAATTTTAAAAGAAATATCCAATGTTATATTGTTCAAGGAAAATATAAAGAAATTGGTAAGATTAATTCATCATTGATAATATTAATTAATGTTCAATCTGTTCAATCTAAACTAGAATTTCCACCTAATTTTCCTTCATTTCCTTTTGGATGATACAAAAGGTTCCTCTCTATTTAGAACTACACTTTATTAATGCTAAACAAAAGCATATATAAAGGGGGTACTTTTATTAGTGCCTGAAAATTTCATAGGAGAAGGTCACCTTTATTAGTTTTAAAAATGTGTTGATAAACGTGGACCCTTTTATTATGATTTATTTAGCGATAATAAAGGGTATCATATATAAATATTGTATATATATATTTATATATTTTTAAATATGATTTATATAACAATTAGAATAAAAATTAATATAAATACAATATATATTTATAATATTTTATATTATATTCTATTTAAAATTATATATTTTAAAATATACATATATATTTATATTCATATTTAAAATTATATATATATCTTCATAGTATTAAATAATTTATAACATACATAAATATTTTTTATTTTATGTGTGTGTGTGTGTTTACATATATTTACATATATTGACACATACATGTATATAAATACATGTATATTATGAAATATTATTTGAACTATATGAATAAATATATAATCAAATTAATAATGGTTAGTATTAAAAAATATTATATATTTATAATCATAATATATTATTGACAATAATTATATATATTTATAATTATATCGGTATTTTCATGTTTATATATATATATATATGATTTTGTGTGTATATATATATAAATATATTAAAATATAAATGATGCAAACCCAACCCCATTAGCCTTGAGATGGTGTATATGTTTTTAAATCGACATGAGATATAAGGAATCACATCCTAATAGAATGAATAGTTTAGTAGACTTAGTAAATTGGATAGAAACATGAAATTCATATTACAATTGAAAACATAAAATATGTAAAAAATTTTCTTTGAGAATGATAGATTTACTTATATCATATCCCTATGTATAAAAAAAACACATATGTCCTAGTGAGAATGAATCATAAGAAACAGGTGAGATCTTATACTCAATAAGGGTAAGTGTACAATAACAGATATCATGAATTAAAAAGAACAATAAATATAAGAAGGTAAATAACTAAAAAAAAATTCATTTAACCAGAAACATGTGAATAATATAGAAGAAATAAGTTACAATCAAATAATTCCATATAAATAATAACGTGATCTTGACACATAAACTTTAATATTCTAACCAATTGAATAATCACATGGAATATCAATGGCTAAATTCATAATGATGGAGTGAATAATGTCAGGAACCTTAAATATATTGTCAAGGAATCATGACAATAATTATACCATCAATGCATCATGCTAATACATCTTATATAAATGGTTAAGGCCTCAGCCAAATAACCAAGCTAATTTTTCTCATGAGACCTACTGATGAATCAAGGGGATATATAATTCAGGTACCCACCTATAACTTCATAATTCCAATGGATTTATCATATTAAATGGGTTATACATAATCAACATATGAATTTATATTGAAAAAAATATTAATACTTACCCCATTCAATAAACATAATTATAAACCATAAAATTTAATATGGTGAATGGTAATAAAATTGTACATCCCCAGTTCAAATGACCATAAAACATTTGGAGAAATAATAAATATGAAATGAATAAAACATAAACCCAGTGGATAATAAATATAATGAAGGGTTAATGTAATTAATGAATAAAAATTACATAAAAAATTCAGTAAAAACTTTTTTGATGGAAATTACCTTTTCACTTTGAAACTATTTTAGAATCACAAATTTCACAAAATATTTTGAAAATAAATTTCTTTGAAAATATCCATTTAATAATTTTAAAGTAATATCTTAATAATTTATTGTTTATGATGGTGGAAAATTAATTTCAATCCATACATATTTAAAAAATATTCCTTTCAAATTTTCGGTGAAGCCAAAATGGGCCTTATTTTGAAAAAATCATTTGAATCCATTAAAAATATATCTTTTTAAATATTAAAAATTCGAAAACATTTCTTTAATAAATTATTTAAAAAAGTATACAATTTTCATTTTGAAAAAAAATTAGAATACATGGATTTTCATGAATGATGATTTTCGATAGAAGAGAGAAATATAGTAAGATTTTGTAAAAAACATTATCTCAATCATTTTAACTACGAAAGAGTGGGAAAATGATACTATTACATGAATAATTTAATTTATATCCATGGGGAATAAAATATATTTATTTTAATAGAAAAATATTATATTATTCCCCTAAGGGAGACTTAAACAAAAATAATCCTGAATAATGAAGAGATGGTGAAATAAACTAATGCTACATTAGTAATTTTTGCATAATAAGACCAATGGAAGAATTAAAATCAAAAGAAACATTAAATACCATGATGTTAAATATATACACGATATAACATGTCTTAAGGGTCAGTAAATAAACCATTCAATGGAATAAGTTGCGATTATGGCGTGCGACTCATAGAAGTAAATGTGAGATGAGAAACACATAACACTTATTCGACTACCTTCATATATTTCTAAACCTATGGTATTATAAATATATTTTTTTAAACATGTAATAAAAAACATAAATATATATCTCATACCATATATTATTTACATGTATTATTTTATCACCCATTTTTTAGAAATTTGTTTTTAAAAGCACAATTTCAGGTAACAATTACTTAGTCATTAAAGTTTGTTATGATTTAGTAACTTTGATCCTTTTAATTTGTTCTTGGATAAATCATTACCAAAATATTGAAAATTATATATATACACCATATATATTACTTATATATTTATTTATAGTAATCTATAAAGGTTAGAGACATAAAATGGATTATACTATTAATGGAGTTGGTAGACCGTTTGTACGCATAAACAGTTTTTCCATTTTTCTTAATGGATGGAATGAGAGAAAAATAAATATTAATTAACAATTATATAATAATAATTACATTATATATATCACTTTTATAATTAAAATCCATTGTTATTTTCATCCATGTATAAATTAAATGAAAAAAATATCCCATCACTAAGTAGAGGTGGTGGTCCACACATACACACGAGTGATGTAATTTTTTTCTAATGGATTGGATGGTAATACGTTATTGTGAAATTATATTTATAAAAGTTTTTATATATCATAAAAATCACATATTTTTATTAACTTTTATCCATTTTACTATCCATTTTTGGAAAAAGAAAAAACAAATCACATCACTTTGTGAGGTGGTAGTCCGCTTTACACACGAGTTACATTATCATATCCATAATTGAATGGAAGGTAAGAAGGTGTATGTGATATGATAATTTAAGACGTATTATAATATCAAAAAAATCATATAAATATGTTAAATCGATAATTAAACACATCAATGAAAGGTGGAAATGGAAAATGAACTAAATCGATTCATGAAGAGGTAGTCCACCAGACACACAATCGATAGTTTCGTTTTGAATTTGATTGAAGTGGATATGGATATAGGTTATTAAATAAAAATAATATCATCTTAGTATATAGTATGTACTAGTGTTATTATTTTGGCATAGTTTCAATATATGATAAATAGAATGAAGAATATGTAAAATGAAATGATAAGTTAAAAACATTACCTCTTCATTGAGAAAACTCATTATGTTTAACATAATTCCTTTTTAGATTGGATTTTTGATCTAAAAAAGGAGACTAGAATGTGTGGAGAGATCTAAAGAAGATGTTTTTTTGTATTGGATGAAAAAAAGGTCTTTGGGTTTGTGTAGCGGGGAGGATAGAGGATTCCTTTAATATGTGGGGGAAAGGATATGCTTGGAATTTTTGAAAAGAATCAATTAAACCCATGTTATTATCAGAAAAACATCTTCAAAACTGGGTCATTCTAAAACCATAGATATTATTTGGGTAAAAATATCTCTATAAAATGGTTTTTAATGATTTTATATTATTTTAACCATTATCTTTTTTAGTTTAACCCACAACAAACCCATCTTTACTTTAATCAGGGTAATTATATATTAATATTTTTACTATTAATAATGGTAATAAATTTAAGTTTACCTTATCAGATAATAAATAATATTATGTTTCAAAATATGGAATCAATTTTTCTCAATTGAATTCTTTGTAATTGAATTCAAAAGTAGACTCTCAGACTTGACGAAAAAGAGATTTTTTCCTAGATAAGAATCACATAAGTATATCATGTTGTAATATACAAATTCAGTATGAATTTGATTCCAATAAACTAAATTAGTAAAATTGTAATATAATTGAAATATCATTACCTTAAAAACAATTTAAAATAAAAAATTAATAAATAATCTAAACAAAAGGCAGTTTTTAATTAAAATTCAATATTATTCACCATTAATTAAAAAATTATTCATTTTTAAAAATTTGAAGAATTATACCTAATGATAATTTAGAAAAGTAAGTATAAAAAATCATATTTTTTAAATATTTTTTTATTAATTTTAATAATTAATTTTAAATTATTAGCGCAACATGTGACTGAATACCCATTTATAAAGATACAGTTTTCAGAAAACATTTTTTCCCTTATAAATGATTCTTACTTATTTCCAATCTGTATATAACCATTGAATTTATCTTATATATTTGTAAACCTTATAACTTTCATAATTCAGTTATTAATATTCATACCCAACAACTTAATGGATAGGTAATAATGGTCATGTTATAATAGTTATATTTGAATAGAGTATCATGATTTATTTAAACATGGTGTTATGTGCATCAAAATCCATTAAATAGATTGAATTTATTAAAAAATAAATATATTGTAAATTCATAGGGTGTTAATTTCTATTATAATATAATCATTATATGTTATATACACTATCAAATATGATATTCCACTTTAATAATTTTAGGTTGTTACATTCTACCCACTTAAATAAATTGCATCATCATAATTTTATCTTCATCTCATCAATCAAGGGTTTGAAAATTGAAAATACTGTTATTTAAATACCAAATTATAAGAAGGTTTAATAAAACATCATATTGATAAGATATAAATTGATGTGTGGAGGTCAATTTTATTAATCCCATAATTTGGTTTTCAAGTAGGAGAACATATATGGGATGTGAAGATTAAAAAATGGAAGAAATGTGTAATGCCTAAAAATGATTAACGGTGGTAGAGGCCATTGATCACAAGAACTTGAATGGTCATGATAAAGTCAAGAACCACAATACCATAAATCTATGCTGTGTTAACAGACCATTTGATTCATTAAGAATTAAGGTTCCTGGATATATTTTTTCAATATCCTTTTCTTGGAGTTGAGTAATTCCTTCACCATCTAGACCGAGAACATAAAAAAATATACCTAAGAAGTCTAAGAGCCAGGATAACCCACTCTTAAAAAATAATATTTAATAAAATAAAAGTACTGACATCATAAGAGTGTTTATAAAGTGAATTTTGAAGGTCACCACACACATCCAGCTCAATAATCTTTGAGTTGAAATTTAGTGCCATAAAGGACCATATTATGATGTCATCTACATTGGATCTCATTTATAAAGAATCATAAACCTAACTTTATTCATTGTATACATGTGTAAAATCCAAACTGATGTATTTGGTGAGGTGAAGGAAATCGATCAAGGGAGGAAGAATTATCCATGTTAAATTCTTGGACCAGGTCTTTAAGATATAAACATTGAAGGTTAAATAAAACTCCATTCAAAAGAGTTTCCAACCACAATTAATAGAGTAGTTAATAGCCTTTATCATAACCCATAATTTTTCTTCAATAGTAAATCCATTTCCAATGAAGTGATAGGTTAATCTTTTAATGAATCCCTAATTTTTAAGGAAGAGATCTCCACAATCCAATGGTATGGGTGCACTTGATGCCAACACATCAATATTGATTTTTATCCATTAGGGGATTGGAGGGATCAATCTAATCGATTTCATCACCAGTGGTTTTATGGTCATTCCAGGATGAATAATGATTCTCATGATAATAACATCAACAACATCATTATTAATATGACCTATATGGAGATTGGAGGTAGTAGTGACACCCATGTGAATGGCCTTTACACCAACATTTTTTTTACTATTTCTCAAATTCCATACCATTTAGTGCTCTTCAAATATAATCAATAACATAAGTATCTATAACAAGCATCATCCCTTGAACCTGATCATTTCTTCCAGCATCAAGGATGGATTCCATAATTCCCCCAAAGATGATTATATGCATCCCTCACCAAAAAATATCCTAAATATATTCCCAAAACCTACATGTGAATGTACATGTAAAAATAATATGGTTTTTTACATTCCTCAGATTTCAAACATAGATAAAAATACGAGGTAATCAATATTAGTTTTTTTTTCAACATGATGTATATTGGTAGTTTCCTCCTAGATGTCCTCAAAATTAGTAGCATTACTGATATGGTAATGTGGGATTTTATGATGTTCAGAATCCACCGAAGGACGAGTACATTGCCATCAAAATTGCAAATGTACCATTCCTTGGTACTGAGGTGTTCATTGGAATTTGGTTTCTAGATGAGTGTGTCTCTATCAATATATTCAAACATTTTAATTTTAAAAAAAATATGTGGTGGAATAAAACCATAAGTTCTAGCAACATTTTATTAAATATTATCAATGCATGTTTGAGACATGGAACGAGGGAAAACCCCAACATCTTGAAAATTAAATTCTAGCCAAGATTTTCTGCAATAGTTCCGATCATATAACTTACATACCATACGTTTTAAGAATTTCATGTTTTGAGTGTAAGAATGATTAATTTTTATATAGACATATAAGGATAAGAACGAGGAGTATCCAACTTAAATTTTTGAGTTCAATCCACTTGTGTGGAAGTCTAAATATTTTTTTTTATGTGAGAAGGTTCCATGAAAATTTATTAATAATAGATTCATTTAAGAGTATTAAATCATTAATAACCAATACTCCCATGTCAATGGGATTGGAAAACTATTTCTAGGCTACAATGACCACCTTAATCTCATGAATGGACCTAGTATTGATGAGATTTATAATCAAAACATGGAGCTCTTTAATGAGTGACTTGGGAAATCTATACACTGAGTAGGGTTATAAGAACATAGAAGTAATCAAAGAGTTGACTGGGTAGATTCTTCCTACTTCAGACATGGATTTCCCCTTCCATGTTTTCATCTAAGTAATATTTAGAGATTACATATTTTTTCTAATTTATGATATGACCTGCCACTTCTTCAAAATGAAAAAAATGGCCTTGATAACATATGTGGTTTCCTGATAAATTTTTCTAAAAGGAGGAATATCATCAGAAAAAGATATGTGTTAATTTTTTTTAAATCACTATACCTTCTTTAATTTTAATATATAATTCTTCCTAAACAATTTCATTGATGAAAAAAATCAAATAGTCTTCATCCAGTGAAAATTGGTGGATTGAAAAGAGGCCTGCTTGCATGAATCACATTAAAAATTAAAATAACACCCTATTATATCCATTAATAAGGATGGATAATGTGGGTCTCTTGAGAATAAAGTGGATCACGTTGATAAATTTGTTATAAAATCTATTTAATCTGAGAACTTTGATAATGAATCTTCAATTTATTATGACAAAGGCCTTATAGAAATAAAGTTTCTGATCAAGGTTTTCATCTATCACCTTCTCCTTCATGATATTGATGCATTCAAATTCAGTTAAAAAAATTTAGAATGTCCTTAACAGCTAAAAATCCAAACTAATTTAGAGTAATGATTTCCTTGAAAATATTTTCCATCCTTATTGAAATAATATTACTAATGATTTTTGGGATGGTTTTTCAAATTTCAACTGGCCTAAAATCCCTGATTTCCATATAATTGTCCTTATTTAGAATAAATAAAAATAATTTAAAGTTAATAACATAGGTCATGGAATAATAAATGAAAAATTAATTCACATCATTGGCGATATAATATTTAAAATGTTTCCTTTTGAAAAATAATAACACATTGGTAAATCCATCCAGCCCTAACTTAGAATCAATGTTGTGGGAGAATATAGATTCTTTGATTTATTTTTCCCCAAGGGCCTCAAATAAATTATAATTTTTTCTATCCATGAAGGATATTATTATTGTTTTCAAGTATCGTATGAGTATTATAATCTATATTATATGAGTACATGTCCTCAAAATATATGGCTAGAACATTAGAAATAACCATTTTAAAACTAATAAAACATACCTCAATGTTGACTAAAGTAAACTATATTCTGACCATCTTCTCTCTGTGAATGAAATTAAAGAACTTGGATGTTTGGTTTCCTTGCTTTAGCTTCATTACATTGATTTTTGAACTAGCCAAAATATCCTTAACATTGATTTGGTAATAAAGATTATATAAGCCATGTATTTCATCCCAAGATAGAATGTATTGAAATTGATTAATGTTTTGGAAGTGCCGAAAAATCTATTTGGAAAACTTTATTTCAATATCTATCATGGAGGAAGTGACATTTCTCCATTATTTCGGAATACATTATGCATTCTTCAGTTTAGAGGAAAAAATCATAAGGGTGATTCCAAGGGTCACAATATTCTATAAATCTTGGAAAAACTCCCTACATTTAGGAATAAATATACAAGCACTGTTAAATTTAAAGGGGATGTGGGATGATATTACTCATATAGAGAGGATTTCAATTGTCATATGATTATGAAGAGATTGGGTATTTGGAAGAATAAGGAAAGATACATCAATAACATCACTCATTTCATCAACAGGAAAAAATACTTTTACATTTTCCTATCCTTCCATACATTTAGAATATATCTTCCCCATGTAAAATTATATCCAATAGTGGGAACCTCAAACAGGCTGCATTTGTCAATGCAATAGGAAAAATCATTGGCTAATAGCTTACCAAAGTGGGTTCCATTTTTTCAGGAAAAAAAAGATTTTAAATCAACCCTCCTAACCCAAATCTGAGAAATTTTATCATCAATCAAACATAGTTCTTACAATATATCTCTTATTTTAATATAATAGCTAGGGGAAAAGACAATGGATAATTAAATTGAAAAATTCAGCATATCAGTACATAGTGGAACAACCTAATATTTTTTTTCAGGAGATAATATTAACACTATCATGACTAAGCACCCAAAGATTCACCACATCATTCTCATGGAGATGAGGTCTGTCAAGGGAATATTTAAGGTAATCCCATTTAATATCCTTCAAATTTTAAAACTTTATCTTTTTATCAAGAAGACCAATAATCATAGGTTTTTTAGTCACAATTATATCTCTAAGGGATGTAACCCTTGGAGATTTCTCCACCCCTGGGAAATTCCAGAAAAGGATCTTCATTTTGAGGTATAATCTACACCTAGTTTGAGGCACCCATCTTTTCATTCCTATTCGGTCATTCTTTCCCTTCCCATTAATGTTACTTATGTAAATATTTATCCCTATGAATTCAATCTCAATTTTTTACCCTCATAATATAATTTATTAGAGGAATTAATATCCTCATGGTCATCATCCCAGATCATTCCACTGAAGGACGTAATATTTTTGTTAGAATGCTAAAATCCCATGACATTTTGATCAACTAGACTTTCCTTTTCAGTATTACATGGGTGTTAAATAATTAATGAAAAATCATTCTCATGAAGAGGGTAAAAATCATTAATTTAGAATCTTTTTTTAGGGGTTTGATACCCTTTAATTTTTTTGGGTTCTCTTCTATGAATCATTCCCCAAATCTAGACCTAAAAAAGAGTATTCATCATCATTGGATCCTTAAAAAGAAGAAAAATGTGGATCAATATCCTATTATGAAACCTCAAATGTTTTAAGTAATAGTAGTCCATAAATGGGGGGAAATATTATACTTATAAGGAGATTTATCATTTTGTTCTAGTCTTTCAGTAGTAACAATGGTACTCCCAAACTCTAGATGGAGAACCACTGATTGTGAATTCTTACCTTCATCAGGTTTAAGGATAATAGGATGACCATTTGAATCAATTATATTATCAACTTGTATATATAAAGGGACAACCAAAATCTTATAATCCTCTAAAGCACATGTTCATAGAGGTGAATCCTACCCTTGTTGATGTTGTTATGTTATCTCTTTTGAGTCCTTTACCAAATATAATCCGAAGGAAAGGGGTGAATTAACCTAGGAACCTTCTATTGGATCACCCTAAGGATCACGATTCTACTGTGAAACCTACCAAGAAATATGAACCACATTTATCCCTAATGGATTTATCATTAGTGGAAAATATATGCGCTTAGCCACTTATTCCACCTCCCCCACTACCAAAAGGCAATCAAATCATTGTCCATGCAATTTTCAACTACTAGATGGTTGTATAATCTTGTTCATTGGGTCTAGGGCCTTGTGAGTGAATCATATGCCTCTCATATGAAAATGTATCATTGGGATCCTTCACCATATCATATGGTGGTATTGTGGTGACATTTGAAGTGGAGGGGGCCTGGATTTTCTTCTAGACTTTATCAATGACATTTTGTAGATGGATTCATCATGATCATTTAAATTGAATAAGCTTATAAATCATGAATTCTTACACTCAATTGGAATTTTTCCAAATATGTTTCATACCTTATATAACTTTTATTTTATTTTATAGATGATCTCCATAGAGGTACTATCATACCTAGTCAACAGAAAAACTTACATTATAAATTTTCATACCATATCTACCTCAATTAAGAATCTAGAGAAATTTCAATACCTCTGATTATTTTTTTTACAATCCATTATGATCAAGTCACTAGAATGGGGTGGAATATCCAAATGGATTTGAGGATGCTAGTTTAACTAGTTCAATTTATATATGCCAATCCATACCTATGGAAGAGTATTTATTAAATTAAATTAGGTTAATCTTTTTTATGACATTCATAGATTCTAAGTATGAAATTATTCATGGGGATAGAAACATAGATCTATGCCATCCTTTTGATATCATCGTTTTGAAATACTATATAGAAATACACTCTTCCCATGGAGGATATTTTTCAGTCTTTAAATCCCCATGCCATTATAATGATTATATTAAGATCATAAAGCTACCATATCCCCCACTTTAAGGGTTAGAACAGGTTATATAATGTAGAATTTAAATAATTTAACCATCTTCTAGAAAATATTCCAATTTTAAGAAACATCTGAAACTATACCATTATTGATGACCCTTATTGTAGAGGGAGAATCCAAATCAGAGAATTATGGAATCACTGAAAATCTAACGACCTAAATTTTTTTTCCTCAATCAAGATGGCTATGATGTATCCAAAAAATTGAAAGGTATTTTTATTTACAATGAAAAGAAATGGAATATTTCATTATTCTTTACTGGATCATAATAATTCAAATATTGATATAAATTATTTTTAATAGAACATTCAAGAGATTACTCTTCATGTAAGACCCAATATTTCATGGTATCCCCATTTATCCTTAATAATCTTCTATATAAGGTTATTTATATATAAATATATGATCTACTTCAATTTAATAGGCATAAATTAAAATTTTTTAATGCATAGAAAAAAGTTCACACTTTATCTCTTACTTTGAGAAATAAATATCCAAAAAACTTTTTTATGGCCAAAGAAAATTTAACAAATCATTGGAATGAAAATTTTCTCATCATATTTCAAGATATTTTAAAAAATACAAATTGATAGAACATTTTATCTAATAACTCCCAAAGTTCAACATAATCAATTACATATATAATTAACCTTAAGACTCATCCAAAATATGTCTCTCCAAATTTAACTTCTATGTTTTTAGGGAAGTTAACTAAATAAAGAATATATTCCAAAAACAATATAAAGTGTCTCTTAACGTAACATTTGAAATATGTGAATTCCTTATTAACTATAATAACTCAATGTGAAAAATAACTCGTCAAAATATAAAATCTCAGGTTGTTTAATATATTCTGAAAATAAATACTTTTAGTAATCTCTAGAAATGATGAAATAAACCATGAAACCTATAAACAATTTGTTAGACACCAACAATATCCCGTAAACATATCATAATTATATAAACATGGAAAATATATTAAGGGTTACCCTCCCTTAATAATGCAGTTTAAAAGAGGTTATCCTTGTCACTGAATCACTTTTCTTTGTCATCAATAAAATTTGACATTTTCTCTTAAATAATTTAAAGAATAGTATTATATTAAATCATTATAAATTTTATGGTTCTTATGAACAAAATATCATTGTTAAAACACTCATATAACATAATTATTTATTAAAAACACCAGAACATTACTTATTACCTTTGAATGCAGCAATAACATAATATTAAACAGGATCCCTTAACTTCTTTTGAGGTATATTCCCTTGAATATTGGGGAATTCATTTCTGTAGTTCCCCATCTCCTTATAGTCTATGTATTGATCATTTTAAATTTTCATCGTTCCCATATAATTTTGAGCATTCTATCCTCATTTTATACCCTTGTATAAATCTCTCATTCCCTTTAAACAATCACGATGGGGTTTCATTCCAAAATTATCACATGTGGGAAAACCATTTCCCCTTATTCCCCTTATCCATTTTTTATATTCCTGGCTATTTTTATGGCTTCAATTTGAATCCAAAATATTTTTAGAATTATTTCAATTTTTTAATTTTACATCATATTATGTCCTCATATGATTAGAATACTTGTGAGACTATGTCCCTTTGATGTATTGGCTTAACCCCATCAAAAAATGATTGGTTTTACACTTTGGATTACGTGCATTGATATGGTTCTAATTCCTTCTATTAGGAACCATTTTTAAACAATTTAATACACTACATGAAAAAAAATTATGAAACATAATGTATAATCTTAAAACTACTAGAACAATGTACTTAAATAAAAAATTTTATACATTGCTATTTTCATAATAATAAACATGGTCTCATTGGGGATATATATATATTTAAAATAATTCAAAATTTTTAATATGGAAAATGTGAATAATCCAAATAATATCCCCCGTTAGTGTAAAACTAGGTGCATAGTACGTCATTTGGCCACACACCGAGTGATAATATGGTAATGCTCAATGTGAAAGTTTCACAGTTATTACCCCTAGAAAATATCTAGTATAACCGTGTCCACTTAAAGTATCTTGATATGGATTTATTGTTATGGAAATCCAAATAATCTCTATCTTTCCCAAAAATCAAGATCCAATCTATAATTATACTCAACTACTGTTGTCGAGTTATGTTCCCTGATATAAGTTTTCCTGAATGTAGTTCCTAAGGATTCTTTAATACCTATATCTAATACCAACTATAGATACCCCAATGAAATTAGCTCAAAGTTAGTGTTTAATTTATTACATCAGCATAATATACATGGAATCAAATTCTAAAGGAATGAATAGATTAGTAGTGTTGGTAGACTAGATACATACTTGAAATTCACATTATAATTGAAAATATAAAATATGAAAAGTATTTTCTTTGAGGAAACAATTATTTATTATAGTGTATCTCTACATATCAATCATATAACACTTCCTAGTATCCTAGGTAATGTAAAACATAAGAAATTTGATAGCTCAAATTTATTGTAAGGGTAAGCATACAACATAATCTAACTTTAATAGAAAAGAATAATAATTTAAAAAAATTAAATTACAAAAAAACCGATTTAATGAATAAATTGAGAAGAATATAAAATAAAAATGATGATCAAATAATTCCATATAAATAATCACATAAGCATGAAACATAATAATGTATATTATAACTAATCAAATAATTAGAATGAATATCAATGAATTAATTTATTATTATGGAATTCATAATGATGGATATCCTAACAATAGAATCATGGGATCAAGTTAATACTTCATACAATCAAGTACACACTCCAAAAAGTTTACATAAATTGTTAAGGACTCATCCAAATACCCTAGATAAATAGTCTCATGAGAAATATTAATGAATTTTGGTGATATGTAATTTGGGGCCCTAACCATCACATAATAAGTCCAATGAATTAGTCAAACTAAATTAGTGAAACATAATCAACATAAAAATTCATATTTAAAAACATACACAGGAAATTTTAATACTTATTTCAATCAATAAACCTAATTACAAACCATCAAGAGTAATTAGGTGAGTGGTGATAAAAATATATATCCCCAGTCAAAATAATCACAAAACATATTGAAAAATAATAATTATGCTATTAATACAATATAACCATAGTGGATAAAAATTTAAGTAATGGTTTAATGTCATTAATGAATATAAATACCATAAACATTTCATTAAACACACTTTTATGAAAAATAATCATTTCACATTGAAAATTCTTTTAATACTAAAAGTTAAAGAAATATTTGAAATTTAATTTTATTTGAAAAAAACTTTTAAAACATGTAATATAATCTTCAAAACATTGATTCTTAATTATGACGGAAAATTTAATTTATTCCACTCATGTTAAAATAAATATTCATTTCACATTTTTAGTAAAAGACAAACTATATTTGTTTTGAAAATAAAATGAAGATTACTTACATTTTTTTTAAATAGTAAAAATGGTTAAATATTTATATAATGAATAATTTCTAAAATGATAAAATCATTTTATCAAAACGTTTTTTTATGAAAAATGATTTTCATCTGAATAGAGAAATAAAGTCATATTTTCTAAAAAAAATTACTAATCATTTTAAGTACATAAGAGTATAAAAATGGTACTATTACATGAAAAATCTTTATAATAATCATAATAGAATTAATTATAATTATTTTAATATGTAGATAATAAATAATTCCCCAAACTAAAACTTAAATAATAACAATCTCGAATAACAGCGATAATGTTAAATAAACCATTATAACTTTAGTAACTTTGGAATCACAAGACCCATGAAATAAATAACATCAAATGAAACATTAAATACTATTAATATAGATATATTAATTATATCAAATATCAAAATTTTCATTATATACACCAAACAAAGTATTATGTGGTTATTATGGATTATGTCTGAGGGAAATAAAAGTGAGACGAGAAGCCCTTACCACTTGTTTGAATCCTATCATATGGGTCCAAACTTCTTATATAATAAATATGTTTTTATTAAAAATAAATTAAATAACTATACTCATATAACTCATACCATATATATTATTTTCATATAGTCTTTTATCACTATATTATTAGTAATTCATTGTTAAAATCACTATTTTGGGTGACAATTACTTCCATTTTCATGTATGTTATGGTTTGATAATTTTGGCATCTTTAATTTGTTCATGGTTAAATCATATAAATAATTTTATGATTGATATTAATTTAATATATATTCATTATATATTTATTTATATTAATCTATAAAAGTTGGAGATAAAAAGTGGATTAAACTACTCACAGAGAGAGTAGGTCGTATGCACGCACGAACATTGTTTCCATTTTTCTCAAAAGAAGGGAACAAATTTAATTACTATCTATAGAATAATTATTATATTATATATATAATTCATATTAATAAAATATATCTTTATTACTGTCCATTTAAAAAAAATGAAAATAAATTCACATCGCAACACAGTGTTGTTAGTCCACATGTACACATGAGAGATGTTATTTATTCCAACAGATTAGAAGGTTAAAAGTTATATGCGATATTATATATAAATAATTATGTTTAGATAATAAATATCACTTACATCACTTATATTTTATCCTTAAAATCATCAATGTAAAGCATAGGAAAAAAATGAATCACATCTCTTTGTGGGGTGGTAGTCCTCCATACACATGACCAACGTTCCTGTATCACTCACATGAAGTATGGTATACATTTATATGTGATATGATAAATCCGGAAGAATAATTATATAATTAATATTATATAAATATTTTAAATCTATTATTTCATCCATCCTTTAATGGTGGAGATGGAAAACAAACTTCATCGATTCATGAGGCAGTAGACTTACATACAAACGATCGATGATTTCTTTTAAAATTTGATGGAAGTGAAGATAAATATAGTTTATTAAATTAAAATAATAAAATATAAGTATATATTATATAGGATATATATTATTGGGTAATATTTAAAAAAATTTAGAAGGATATAAAAGAATAAGTAAAATGAAATCTCATAGTTAAAAACATTACTTCTTCAAGAAATGTCTTTAGGTTTAACCTTAAGCCATATTATATTAGATTTAATTTCTAAAAAGGCCTATAATATGTGTCTATATATTTAGGGAATAGTTTTGGGTAGTTATTGTTGTAAATAGTTGGATTTGTTATTGATAATAGATAATGAGAGTGGGTGGCCTTTTATAAGTGCTGGAGAGGACATAATTGGTATTTTTTAAAAGAATCAATTACACCCACTTTTTCATCAAAAAAAAATCATCTATAATGGTTCATTAACCAACCATATATATTATAAACTATATATATTTCCATAAATGTGTTTTTAACACGTATTAGGTCATTTAACCCTTACGTTTTAGCATAGTCCCTTGATAAACCCATTTTACATTAATCATATAAAATAATTTTTTCTTTTTTCCATACCCATAATGATAAATTATTATTTGAAAATATTATATAAAATAAATTATTATTATTCCAAATATTGAATACATTTTTTCAACTTCAATTCATAAAAATGGAATATCCCAAATGAAAATTATTCTCACACACACGATGAAAAACAGGGTTTCCCAAGTTAAAACTCACAAAAGTTGGAAAAGTTATAATATAAAATTTCAATATGAAATTGATCTCAATGACCTAAAGTTGTTATATTTTAATATAATTTACCATATTTTTCTTTAAAACAATTTTAAAACATTATTTATCTTGATAAATAATTTAATTGAAAATGCAGTTTCTAATTAAAACTCAATATTTGTTTCAATATTCATCAAAAAATATATATCATTTCTAAAAATTCTAAAAAATTTACCCAAAGATAAAATAGAAATTTAGTTTTCATAAATTATTTTTATTTAATTTTTTTTTCTAGAGATATTTAATATTATTTTTATATTATGTGCACAAAGCGCGACAATATTACAATTTAGAAAAAAAACTGTTTTTTCAGAAAACAATTTCTTTAAAATTATTGTATTTTTATTTATAATCAATACATAAAAATTTATTTTATATTATACATGTAAAAACCATATAATTTTTACAATTTATTTATTTCTATTCATATCCAGCAACTTAACAGCTAGGTTATAGTGGTCTTGTTTAAATAATAATATTTTAATAGAGTATCGTGATTTGTTTAAACCCTCTATTTTGCGCATCCCAAGGTATTGAGGAGAATGAATTTATTTTTTACAAAATATATCATAAATTCTTAGTGTGTCACATTTTCATATATTATTAGTGTTGTGTGTCATATCTACTATTGAATATTATGTCCCTATTTTACAATCTCAGTATTTTATAAGAAATGTTCATAAACAAATTATATTTGAAAATAAAATTCATCTTAGAATAAAAAATTATAACTATTTTATTTTTAAAATTTATATTTTTAAATGTAAAATATAAAAATTTAATTTAAATAATTATATAAATATACAAATGAACATATATTTATTTAAAAATAAATATATAGTATATGATTTTGTGTATTGATATAATTTTCGGTGTTGTGATGTGAATCCTTAACATGGCTCAAAAATATTGAAGTGTCAAAAAAGAGAAAAATTTGAAATATAGTTGGGTGTCAATTTAATTTTATTTATATAAGATACATATATATGTCAGCATGTGTGTGAATTTTTTGAATGCGTCTGTGTATTTATATGTGTATATTAGGTATGTTTATTTTTCTGTATGTATATATGTTTATATAAGTATTTATGTGTGTGTGTGTGTATGTGTAAGTGTTGTGTGAGAATATATGACTGTATATATGTATATATTTGTTTTTGTACTTATATGTGTGTCTATATATATGATTATATATCTGTATGTATTTGTATCAATGCATATAAATGTGTTTGAATGTGTACACGTGTATTTTTTTTGTATGTATATGTTTTTGTGTCTGTGGTTGAGCCTGTGTATGTATGTGTATGTCTATTTACTTTTATGTTTAAGTGCGTGTAAGTATATGATTGTGTTTGTGACAATGTATGTGTTAGTGTAAGTGTGTGTTTACGCATGCGTATGTGTATGTGCATGTTTGTGTTTGTGTATGTGTGTGTGTTTGCACGTGTATATGTAATAATAAAGGGGTTATTCCCCCTACCTGTTAAAAATAAAATTCAACACAATATATATATTTGTATAAATAATTAGCAATAATAATATAACAATATATTATAAATTTTAAATCAGTTTAAATATATAAATTAAAAAATTTACTTTACATTTAATGATTTTATAGTTTATTATATATTGTGAAAAAACTTTATATATAATAATATTATTTATACATTAATATGTAATATTTTGAACTTGTTTTTTATATTATTACTATATATTTTAGTTGTGTAATTTATTTAAAATATTCAATTTTTAAATGTAATTGTTAATATATTTTTATTGTTATTTTATATATATTCATTTCTATTTTTTTTTACTTTATTTAATTTATATCATGAAATCGATTTTGAATAAATTTTTTATTTACTAATTTTATTTGTTCATTTTAATATTAACTTAACAATTATTATGTATACATTTTTAAATTTTATTAATTTTTAATATTTACATAAGTTACTAATTTTTTAACATTTTATATACATATTTATTTATTTATTTATAATAATTTTAATATTTTTAAATTTATACAATTAATACCTATTCATTTTTATTTAGAACAATTTAATAACTTTAATATGCCGGTAATTTATATAATTAATTTATTTAAATGTTTTTTAAATTGTTATTATTTATATAATTAATGTATTTAATTTTTAATATTTTTATATATCATATAATTAACAATATTTATATATTCATTTTTATCTGTTTATCTGTGCTAGTTTGAGTGCTTATAAAGTCTCATTTTATCATCGTTAAATTGCACTGATAATGGTGATATCATTATCAGTTTCATAGCTTTGATAATGGTATTGTTTTATTAGTGCTATAAAAGCACAAATAAAAGATTTCTTTGATGACAAATAATATATCTAGTACTGATAAAGGACACCTTTATTAGAGATTTTTTTTGGTTATCACTCATAATGGACTTCCCTTCCTTTAAAAGAACCTAACCAGACCAGATCTCTTATCACACTATTCAATCTCTCATGGTTCTAAAATTTTACAACAACCAAACTTGAATTATATTTGATGAATCAACAATGAAGACTAAATTAATGATATTCATATTTGTTTTGTGTTTCTCAACCAATCATTCAAGTGTTCGTAATGATTTTTTGTGTTTGACTTCCCTTATTCATATGTAATCATTCTTACCATATGTGGTCATTTGTAATCAATTTTTCTTATTGCTCTTTGTTTCTGTAGATGAATGGATTATTTTAGGGTGATTTTTATGACATTTAAAGATGATATATAATTCATAAGTTCGGAAACCTTTTCTCACTAATTTTATTCATATGTAACTAATTTTTTCCACTACTTTTTGGAATATTATATCTGTACCCATAATTTTATTTGTTTTCCATTTTTTCATTATTATTCAAACAAAAAAATCCATTCTCAGTTTTGAGTTTTAAGATTTCATCAAGATCCTTTTATTCGTGAGAAATACCCTAACTTTAATCCTTCTCCAGCTTTTCACAAATATGTAACCTTATTTTCATTTAAATCAAGTAAAAAAATTAGAAATAAAAACTAATAAACATAATATAATAGTTATACAAAATATAACTGAAATTTATTAATATTTATAATAATAAATACTATTATATTTGGGTATATTATTATATTATATTTATTAAAATTAAATTACTAAAATAACTCTATTCTAATTATTAATTACTAATATAAATAATAATAACCCTAAAATATTAATTATCTATATATAGTTAAAAATTAGTACTAACCTTTTCCCCATACCTTTGTATTTTTTTTGTTGATTTTTAATCCTTTTTATATAATTTTAATTTCCAGTCAACACGGTGAAGTTGTGGGAGTAATGACCTAAATTTATGTAAATAATGATATTTGGTTAGGTTTTGGGGGCAGGGGAATCACTTATCATGGACAAGTCTAACTAAAAAAATTGTGAGATTAAATTAATTTTTTTTGATGTACTTGACATAGGATCCATCACAATTAAAACATTCTTGATGAAACTAAAAATTCATTTTAAAACCAAGAGGATCATTCAAGTTAAATTTATAAATAATTTTAATGGATATGAAGAAAGAAATCCTCAATCATGAGATTATTATTTGATATTGTTTTTGATTACCCTAAACCATTTCTATATACCTTCATTCTGTAAGTAGGATCCATATGTATAATCCCTCTTTTAGGGATCCACATATTCTCATTTGTGCTCTTAACACTTCTGATGGATTTCCTATTACTAACATGGAAGATCGATCACCTTATAGTGTATGGATTGGTTGCTTCAATGATTCATTTGGGGTTGAAAAATCATCCTTGAACACTCTTTATTGTTAATATGTTTGAGGGAGTGGAATCCATTGATCTTGAGGGAATAAAATGTAGAGATTTCATTTATTTTGAGAGTGAGAGGTCCAGATTGTTTTTGTATAACTATTCTCCAATTTGAAAAAAATTGCACAATAGGCATAACAAAATATTTATTGAGTTATGGGTTTTGGTTAAATATTATTTAATTTCACCTATAACCTTAATATATATTAAACATTTAAATAACTCCATGCTATGAAATTTTTTTTTATATTTTCTCATGGTGTGTGAATTGATAAATAATATTTTACCATCTTGTAAATTAATATTTATTATCATACCACATCTTGGTCCACTTTTCCACCATAGAATTTATCGAAAAGAAAGAAAACATTTAAATATATATTTATTCATTCAATAAAAAACTATTATATATAAATGAAATTAAATAATTTACTAGTGAACATATATTAATTAAACTTATGTGATCAATTAATCATAAAAAATATTTATCGTGTTGAAAATATTATTTTTTAGAACAATTAAATAAAAATAAAATTTAATTTCTATCAACAGAAGCACATTGGGTTTGGCACTCAAGTATTATTAATTAGTTTCATTAGAAGGGATTTCCTAAATTGTAAGACTAATATCAAAAAACAAGTCAAGGATACCAAGAGGAAGAAGTTATTATCATAACATTGAACACCGCATTTGGGCAGTGACTATGTAATATGATCCCTTTTTATCATTATCTCATCAATCTGGTTGCATATATGTTTCATCTAACATAATACATGATATATCTTTCTTTTAATATTTGGAATGAATATTTCTACATCACCATGGGCATGGAATTTATTTTTGTTAGTTCCATTCCAATCAATGGGCCAAGATATTAACTTTCATAAATTAAAGGGACAAATTATTCCCCAACAAGATAATTAATAACATACCGATCATGACGTACCCAGCACATCCAACTTAGTTTTAGCATATTGCATCAATTTTTTTTTTCAAATACAAATATGTATATGAGTGATTATATGTATTTATAATAATAAAAAAGTATAAGGACCATTACTGGATCCCATTTATAGGAATATTTGATGATAGATAATCATTCAGAATTCATATTGGTAGTTCTATCCATAAAATTTCTTATCATAGAGATCACCAATTGAACACTTCTTAAGATTAAGCTTCATCCTATTTTGAGATCTCAATACTGATATTTGAGAAACTATACACCCCATCATAGTTCAGCATGATTATTGTATAATAAAATTTTTAGAGATTTCATCATAACATCTCCAGGTTCTCATCGTAATAGGGAACTACGAGGACATATTTTCACAAGATTGATACCCTAGGGAATTATCACATTAAATTAGTGTATAATAATTATCAATATTTGATAATTTATATTTAATATTAAATTATTTGAATATATTTTGTACTATAATGTACTTTAATGAATCATAATTTTCTTTCTATTGTATTAAGCCTTATATAAACCATATCCGTTAAATTATTGGGCTCAGCCACACATGGGTGTGATATTTTGTGATTTTGAGTAGGTATTGTTTTTTTGGAGTCTTCTTGGTTAAAAAAGGTTACACCATGATCATGGTGATAGTTGTGTTGGTCCTTCGTGAGATACTGTGTAATAAAATAGGAAAAAATGGTCAATTTAGGGATTTTACATTAGCTTGGAGAACAAGGGTAGAACCTTTGTGAAATGGCCAGATTATCCTCATCACACTGTGGTTGAGGTCATAGTAATAAAATAATAACAATGAAGATTAAACCATGCTCTAGTTGGTGCAATTTTGTTCTCATGTGTTTGAAGCCACCATGACCATGTTGGAGGCCATGGTAGAGGCCATAATGAATAAAGATCTGGAAACCAAATCACCAAAATTACCACTATTCTTAATAGATCTCTATTCAATCAAAATGGTAACACATGAGAAATTAATTTGGGTTCTTAAAGGAAATATTAATTTTATTCTTTCAATAATTAATAAATCTACACTCCTTTATTGAATTTTTCTTTAATCCAAATTCTCATTGGACTAAGGAAGGGTGATATGGGTCAACTCTTCATACATTGAGGTTATTTCCTTGAATAATATCTTTCTTCTCAAACCTAGTGATGTCTTGGCTATTATTGGAAGTAATTACAAGGGATATTGAGACCTATTAATATTGAATCATAACTATGGGATCCTCACTTATTCTCCTCCTTTCACTATTCTGGAAGCAGTAGGTCATATTATCTTCTCATTATCCAAATAGTGATGAAATTATCCTTATTCAAGAAGACTAAAATTATGTCATTTAATATGGGATACATTGCGTATGAAATAGTTATACCATTTTTCTTCTTCTATTTCATCCTTTCACTAGATCCTTTTTTATTCCTTAGAAGAATCAGTTCAATGAATTCTAAGTGAGAAGGCTTGTTTCTATTGGAGTGAGAACGCCCTCTATGGGATTGAAGCTCAACACGGATGGCTCGTGTAGATTGGGGATCATCAGAGGAGGTGGTGTTTTCTATGACTATGGAGGTGCTGTAATTATGGCTTTTACTGCTCACCTTGGGAGGGGTTCCTATTAACAAGCTGAGGTCATATAATTTCTTACTAGATTATCGCTCTTCCACTAGGCCAATATTGTTCTCTCAGAGGTGGAAATTGACTCCTTGATTTTTCATAAGTCTTTGGGTGGTAAGGGCCCAATTCTATGGTCAATGTCATTTGTCACCAGAAAATGAATGGGCATGTTGAAAAGTAGTATCAAAGTCTTCCATACTTGACGTGAGGGAAAAAAACATTGCGGACTATTTAGCATCCTTAACCGGCTCCAGCAATGACGTCTCCTGTTTCTCAAAATTGAAATCTCTTATTCCATAGGGGGATGATATTGTTATAGGGGATGCCCTCAGATTTCCCTACTTTATACCCCCTTAGGATCCTGTTTGGGCAGCTTTGGCCCATGTCTCTTCCTTTTCTTCTCCTTTATTTTATTAAATAAATAAACAATAAATATTGGAGTGAGAATGTTGGTTGGGTAACTAATCTCATAGAGACCCTTTAATTTGGGATTGAAATGAGTTATATAGGATTTCATTATCACATAGGGCCATAATTTTCATTGGTTTTATAATATTTTGTGTATGTGTGCATGTGAGAGATGACATGTTGGCCCATGTGTGTACATAGAATAGAGAACCCCGATGTGATATGGTATTCCTATGTGTGATTGAGTATCATGTGAGACCATTCTTTTATTTTATTTTATTATAGATATATGTGATTAATGCAATGATTTTTTTGAATTTAATGTATTTGGAATGTTCGGTATTTTTTTATTCAATGTATTTTACAAAATTGACAGGTGGACATATAATGGTTTTGTTTCATTACAGGTAGAGCATGTTAAGATGCTGTATGTGACATAATGGAAGGACCATTATAGAATATGGGGATTGATAGCCTTGTGTGGCTTGAGCTGGTGGCAGGATTCTCTTAAGTGACTTGACCTGGGAGGTACCAATATAGATAGGTCATGTTATCATTATGTGGCATGACCCATAGACATGGGAATTAAAATAGGTCATGACATACTTATGTGTATTTACTAATATAATTGGGCATGTACTTCCACTGAGCAGTCTTCTGTTTGGATCCTCCAATTATGATTTTTCCAAGACCATTTAGATACTATTTATGCTTGGAGGTGTAGAGGTTACAATTGCAGATCGTGGTGATTTGGTTAGTGCACTGACACTTGGCATAGTATTGTTTTCTTGTGTGTGAATTTAATTTTTCATCATAGTATACACCTATTTTTTCATGTGACCTTATGTTAAGGAAACAATACATGTGTCCTACTAGGTTATACTAACACCTTGAATGAGTATCTCGATGTATGTACAGAATAAATGATTAGGGATATAGGGAAGTTAATGGTCCCAATTATAGGATAGTGAGGAGATGGATATTGGTGATGGTGGAAGTTATATGAATGAAATCTGGTGGATGTTATAGTGTATTAATTAAAATTTCTATTATTTCATGTACATTGGATGACCTCCCACATCAAGGTCCTTGATTTATTTTATGCATTACTGACATTTGATCTATTATAGTATTTCTTATCGTTATCATTACTTATGTTTTTTTGGACTATATTAATGATATATAATCCTATGATAGCTATGATTGATTAGGTTATTATCTCCCCACATTACTATAGAGTTTTGATTATATTCCACATACTCTTTTTATGGGGATGTGTGCATAGAGTTATGCAGAACTTCATATTTGACCTAGTGATTATAGTATGGGAGTTATAAAATGTGGTTAGGGGATTTTTTACCAATTATTATATTTTGGGCATTTGGAAGAAATGATTATGGATTTTTGGAACTCTTATAAGGGTGATTCCATGTTAATGTCTAGCCCATGTGTAATGGACCTTGAATTTTCTAATGATGGGATATCTGTTAGAATTTTAAGGTATTTGGGTGTGTTGATGAATTGTGATATAGAATATAGGATCCAATTTCACATATATACACATATAGAGTTATGAATGGTAGTTATTTAATTAAATTCATTGATATATTCTTTCGATTTGTTGATATTTCTATTCTCACTACTATTATGACATAAAAATTATGGAATTTTTTAGTTTAACCACAAGATGTTGTTATGTTTATATATATATATATATATATATATATATTTTATTATGACTAACGTGAAGGTACAAATAACTGTACATAATTCTTGAGTCATACAAGGGGTTTTATACCTTCTTATTTATATTAGCCTCTTAGAATATGTTTTCTATATGAATTATTTTTGTGTTCCAAATAATTGCTTCTGTTATTATATAAGCAAGTTGTTATAAGTGTTCTGATAATTTTTTGGAATTTTAAAAAATGATTCTTGAGATACATATGGTTGGAATACCAATATTAGTTGAAAAAAACTATCTACAAAGGTAGGATGTCCCAGTTCTACCACTAGACTTGTAGAAGAATGCAGTTGAGCATGCCCCTACACTCGCTCTTGTGGTTCAGGAAGTAAGACCACTTTATCCTGAATTGTTACATATATTTATTAATAAATGTTGAGGGGTTTTAAATAATATGTTTGAATATGCTCTAGATTTATAGCTCCATCATCCTCTAGCCTTCTAGTGCACTAGAAGTCCCTAGGATTATGAGGTAAGGATTAACATCATTGAGGGAATATTTTACTTGTTAGAGACTCCGGATGAAAAAATGGTTAAGTTGTTTTCCATAATATTCCATGGACCTACTTGGAGAGTGTGATCTGTAATGAAAAAAACTAGAATAACTAGGGGTCATAAAAGTAACTTATTTAAAAAATTTATTCTTTTATGAGTTATAATCCAATTCAATGAACTTATAAAGACCCCTGGAGTTCATAGATGTTCATCAACAGATGGTTCCAACATATTCCAATTCATTCCATTAAAAAACGTTTCTTAGTTTCACTCATCTATTTAATATGAATGAAGAGAATACAGATAGGATGTTCACGAATTTTTTTTCTAGACCTTAAATTCCATATTTGTATCTTTGAGTAGATAAATTACCCTCAGGTGTTAGATATGGTTCTCACTATCAAGAAGGGTTTAGAGGAGGAATATAAAACATGTATTCTTATTGTTTACATGGGATCAATGGAAAGACTTCCCAATAATTATATTAATACTTATTCTTGTGGATATAAATTGAGGGATAAGGGTCTACAGTTGGGTAGTGATATGAAGATTTTGGGTGTTAGGTTTTGTTCAGTTCTATCTAGGGGATATAATTTTTTCCAATGTTACATTAGTGGGAATAGTTGAAATTATCACCAGGATTTTTTGTATCCACTTAGGGAAGTGTCACTAATATTTAAAGACATGAAATATAAAATGTTATTTTCAAAGGAATCATGAATGATGTCTCATAGCTGTTTGAGTTAAACAAAAGAATCTATCCATGTCCCTAGATATGGATAAGGATATGAAACCGGGGTATTCTTGACTAAAGTTTTAGTGGAAACATTGAACACATGAGGTAAAATATTGACCAACAATAGACTTTCAACATTTTTATTTGAAATTGGATCTTCCCATTCATTTATATCCACTCATTTTGTTGTTGGTCCGTACATACCAATTATGGTATCTTCCGTGTTTTCTTCTCTCAACACACCATTGAGGAAGATAGTTGTTTATCTTCTGAGATGTATAGTGTGACCTATAGTTGTTTCTAATTTATGAAATTTGTTATATTTAATTATAATTTATATGATTATATTTGATGTGATCGATAGCATGGACTGGTTTACTAGTTATCAGGGGAATTACAACTACTACTAGAGATGTGTATATGTTACTACCCCTAATGTAGTAATGTTTGTGACAAATAATGAATGGGATGTTGGATAAGGAAGAATGGGACCACACCTAAGAAAAAATATTTTTACATTAAATAAATTGGAATCATTATAGCTTTTAGAAGAGAAACCAATAGCCTCCAATTATCCTACTCTAGTGGTAGAACATTATATGTATATAATTTCAGATTAATTTTTAATCCTTCAACCTGAGGGAGGAATTCAAATTAAGCTCAATATCATTCTAAGTGTGAAATTTTTTACAATTTTACCATATTATATGGTGATAATTGATTTGATTGAACTCAAGGTATATTGTGATGATTTTGAGGGAAAGATTTTTTTTAGACTAAGAATATCTCTTTGAGTGATCTGATGTTATTTTTAAAGAAGGAAGTTGAAAATAATTAGTTGTGTATAGATTGAAGGAAGTCAAACCAAGTGACCAGGACAATTTGATTTTTTTTAAAGGATATATGATCTTATTGATCAGTTATATGGACCTTTTTGGTCGTCCAATGATGAAATTTTTTTTTGGCTACCATCAACATGAAGTCCGAGATTAGGGTTTTTTAAGATTATTTTTAAGAGTATATATGGACAGAATGAAAATGTTTTCATGTTTTGTGTGTGTAGAAAATCTTCTTGTGGAATACATGAACCTAATTAATAGGATTTTTTATCCATATATTGACTCATTTTTCATTATATTCAAGTATGATATCCTATTAGGTTTCCAATCTTTAGATATTCATACTATGCACCAAGAATTTGTTTTGAATAAACTTTGAGATAATTAGATTTTTGATGATGTTTCACTTTTGGATTCAATAGGTATAGTTCCTTTAGAATGTAATTTTAGGGGGATAAATTTTTATGGACCTAGAAATCGTATAAGAAGTGATGTCTTGGTCTCTCTTAATGAATGTGTTTAAGATTAATAGATTCTTTATTTTATTTGGGTACTCAAAATATATTATTTAGGAATCACGCATTTGGTGACACTAATGACTGAGATAAAAAATGTGGTGAATTTTGGGGGGAATAATTAGTGTAATGCTGTTTTTCTAGAGATGAAGAGTAGATTCAAGACAACCCCCATTTTCAAACATCCATACTTCGAGATTGCATATATAATGTATTATGATGTCTCAAGTGTTGGGTTAAGAGTTGTGTGGATGAATAGAGATCGGGAGGTTTTTATGGTCCATGTTAGTTGTGACCCCATGAGAGAAACTAACTAATTCATTACATGGGGTTATCAATTTGGGTATATTATTTGAAATGTTAGTGACTTTATATCTTCAAAGAAGGGTTTTTATCTACATGTAACATAAGATACTCTGATATAACATCTTTTTGTGGGATTTTAATTTGAATTAAAGGTATTGGTTGGAAAATATATATAAATTTTACAATGAGATGTACTATACTCAAGGAAAATATAATGTCGTTGCTAATTCTCTCAGTTAAAAAAATATGGAGATGCAATATCTTGGTGAGAAACCTTCAAAGGATTAATTATATCTGATGAGTTTCATGGTTGAGTGTATTATGGATGCATGATAGGATCATTGTGTCCAGAAATTTTTACCTTTGGTAATGACATATTCAGTTGTAGATCATGTAAATAAAATTCACAAGCCAGATACTGAGTGTGAGGTGGTGCTAGAGTGATTAGTATGAAGTGAACTAGTTATTTGATTTTCAGTAAATGATGTAAATGTCATTAGAACACATGTGGAAACTTTAGCTCCAGCCTCTATGAGAGTGAATTTGATAAGAGACACTCATTAATAAAAATGGTAAGTTTATCCAGGGCTGAAAAAGTTACACCCTCACATCTAACATAATATCTCATGGCCTGGTATTCCGAGAGACATTAGTAGTTTTGTTTCAATATGACTTTACAACAATAGGTTTAAATGTTGAGAATCAGTATCCTAGTGGATTTCAACCTCAAATTATAGTGCCTTTGTGGTGGTTAGATAAGGTGGAGATGAGTTCATCATAGGGTTACCTAGAATCCCTAGAATATTATATATTATTTTGGTGATAATAAATTATTTGAAGAAAGAGACACACCTCATGCCGATTCAAGACACTCAATATATAGAATATTTGAGATATAATTATATAAAAGCGATTTTATGACTACATGGAGTACCATAAAACATCTAATTAGATAGGTAAATAAATTTAACATCATAGTTTTATTAAGTATTCTCGAAGGCACTGGGGACTCAACTGAATCTATATAAGGTTTATCATCCATAGAGTTATGGATAACCATAGAGGAAGATCTTGATCTTGGAGGATGTGCTTTGATCATTCATTCTTGATTTTGATAGATCTTGCAATGATCCCCTAACTTAGGCAGAGATCACTTACAACAATAGCTTCTAGTATTTCATTTAAATGTAGTCTTATGAGGTTATTTGTGATTTTTCATTCTATTAACTACTATGTTGGTATGAGGCTGGTGAGGTGGTTATTCTTGTGCCAAGTATAGTGTAAAAGACCTACAAGAGAGTGAAGTTGAGAAAAATGTTATTAATTACCACTCATAGTGTGAATAGATCATATTAAAACCTATGTAATTGAACCTTATAGTTCACTATTGGTGATATAGTTTTCATATGAGTGTCACCTCAGTTTGGGAATCATCATTTGTAAAAGAAAGTGAAACTAGCGCTTGAGTTTGTGGGAATGTTTTTTGATCAAAATACATATTGAAGTAGTGGATTACCCATTGTTCCTTCCAACATATTTTTGGGGTCTAAATGATGTGTTCCATGTTTTTTATATTTTGTGATACATTCTTTATCCTGGACATTTTATTGAATTTGAGGTTGTTGAACTGGAACCAGATGAATATTTTATGGATACCCCAGTATAGATCACAGATCAGTGAGACAAGGAGTTATGAAGAAAGATAGTGACACATGTTTAAGTATTATAGAATCATGGAAGTAACAACAAGGAAGTATGATAGATCATTTTTGATATGTATGCACAATGATGTTATTTTTTTGACCAAGAATCCTAGTGATGCTTTAAGAGGAAGAGAATATCTAGTGGGGGTGGTTGTAAAGCTGCCAATTTTTTTCTAATATGTTAAGAATCATTTAAATATTATCCTTTATGTTTTTGGTTTAATAAATGTTTTAGATGGACCATTTAATATTTTGAGTATATTTTTAGGTGTTTTAGAGCCTTATTGGTTCAGCATGGGTTACACCACAACTATGGTGCATGTCGTTATTGTCCACGTTGATCCTGTTGGAGTTGGTTTTCGAGAACCACCTATTTTTATTTTTGATTAATTTTATATTCAAATATTGTAATATTAATAAACATATCATTAAATATTGTTCATTTATCTTCATGAATTTATTATAAAAATATCCTAGTGTTTTTTTCACATTGATATGGTCATTTTAGTTACCTACCATGATTAGAACCATGAGATTACCAAACTCTTAAATATAGTTCAACAAGTTGATAACATACTATAATGGGAAAAATATAATTTTTTCTATTATGTGAAATTATTGATAAGAAGTTGAGTCGCCTTCTTAGGATGTTTTCTCTTGGTAATCTCCAAGATGGGATATTATAATAACAAACCATCTAGTAAGAATTTTGAATGCTTATGTGTCATGGATATTCATATATACAAGTGTGTATAATGGTCCATTGAATTTAATATTATTAATTATGAATGTTATTAGTTGTGAAATTAAATTTAATTCATTAACCATGACGATACAGTTCATGGAGAAGTTTGATATGTTAGGGGAATCACAAGTGACATGTTATTAATTAAAATTTCAAGGAAGGATTTTACCCATCCATGTTTATGGAGGATGATATCTCTAACCATTAATTGAAATGGAACTGTCACATTAAATTCCATTTCTATGGTGAAAGTAAATATTTATTTTAGATAGTCAATGAAATATGTATCAATCATATAGTATGATGACATAACTGTGAAACCTGAATGATGAGATATTATGAAATATGATTAAAATTTTATGTTAAACCTCATTGCATGGCTGTTGAATTTGCAACATTCAATTTATTAAGGGATTCCTTGATGCATTTCATGACATTAATGACGTAATGTAATAAATCCCACCTAATTCTAGTGAGGGAAAAAGTAATAGGGTCATTTACTATGTCTTTTTATTGATCTATATTCAATTTTATTTGAATTTAATTATTGTATAAAATATTATTTTCAAGATAGAGGAATAATTTTACTCATGTTTTATTGAACATTAAATAATTTTTTATTCACCAGGATGTGATTTTTTTTAATTATGAATAAATATATCAAAAATATTTAGTCATGTATTTTCCAATTAATGAGGAGGATTATCAGACCAAGATTACATCTAGTAATAAATATTAATTTAAATTTAGGTAAAATAACATTTTTTGTAATGCTAGTTAGAAAAAACCATAAAATAATAATAACAATATTATTATATATCATGGGGTAAGATAAGGTTTATTATATTATTTAAGGGATATTGAGAAATTAAATAATATTTTTATCTTTCAACCAAATTCTAAAAATATATTTCTATATCCACAGTGTAGGGCTAATAAAGTTTTGAGAATCGTTTTTCAAAATAGATATCTCTCTAGATTCCTCTTTCGGTCATCCCCTCATGAATGAAAAGAAAAAGTGATAATCCTTCAAGACCAAAGTATCTTGAATAAATCAAGATGAATGATACAAGATTAACAATTTTCCTTGCTATCACATAGAATTCCATTAGAGTTAATTTAGGATCAATGGACCACGTTTGAATAACTACTAGAGGGGAACAACATTTGGTCCATCATAAATGATCAAGGAAATCTAAAATGGGTTTCAGACAATCCTCATATTCACCAACAAAATATACTTATAAGAGTTAAATTTTATTCATATTTATTTTAAATTAATTATAATCTTAACTTAGAATGGATCCTCTCTAGTTTTTGGGATTTCTATATCTATATTTGATGAAATTTTTTTATTAGTGATATTGTTTTCATCTTGAATATTTTGAGAACAATCCATATAGACCAAAAAAAATTAATGATTATTCTCCCATCTGGGATATTACAATTCTCCAAAAAACTAACAAGTTAAATCAATGTGGTAACATTTTAAATAAAAAATTATTTATTTAATTTTTTCATTGAATATGTATAATAGTTGTTATATCTCTCATTTTATATTATCTAGTATTTAATCATAAAATTAATTACCTAATTTAAACATTTAATGTTTCATCCTCCAATATTCATACATTTGTAAATTCTAAGAACAAATAAAGTGTGATCAAATATTATATTGAGAATTTTAATGAATTATTGCTGGTAGACTCATCAACACAACATGTAGCCAGAGTATATTCCATTCACACTAGTATACTAAACATGGACATGTATTCAGATACCAGAAACAATAAAAAGTAATAACAGATAGTGGATTGACCATGCCATTATGGCACATAACTTTTTGGATTACTAGTCCTATAGCTAGCATACACGTCATGTTGTCTACATAGTTTAGTTGAAAAATTCATGTTAATATTGTGGTCAAATAAATTTTTTTGATCCACATGAGACTAAAAGTGTAAAAAATTAGTGATATAAATAGTGTATATTCAATTTAAACATAGTATAAATCATTATTATCCATGTTCAAAGAATACGATGAATCTTTAAGCAGGTTATATAGAAACACAACTAGTGGAACTATCGACCAATAGAAAATGTACACCTCATGTGGTGTATCATCCATAAAACATGTTGAGTCCTTTAGTGGGTTATGATGACAAATGTAAAGTAGAACACATGTTATGTTGTATGGTAGTACATGTCATGTAGTCTGTTTGAGGTATTTATTGATGCCACTGACATTTTTCATGGGTTCATATAAATTAAGGAACAAGAGGTGTAGATCATAAGTACATGCTATTTAGTATACTAATAAATGACATAATTAAATTGAATTAAAATATTTTGTTGTAGCATTAAATCCTAATTACATTTTTTGTGACCAGATGTATTTGACTAGGTTATAAAAGTTTTCAAGAATTAGAAATTTTTTATTTAATTCCATGTAATTACATATAATAATTGTCCATATTTCTTATTTTCCATACGTACATTTATGATGGGTGTCTACAAGAGACATTATATGGTCATTATGTTCAAATGGGATTAATTAATTAATTATAAATTAGTTAATAAAACTATATTTATCTTAATAATAAAGAACAAATAGAGTTGAATGTTAGCTAGTGTTCCTTTTCATATTCATTTCATGTTTATTAGAGATTATGGTCATGAACAACACATTTTTATGCACCTTTTTTATTTTAATTTAATTTATTTCATGTTTTTTCAATTATTTTATAATAAATTAAATATGATGTCCTGTGATATATTCCCCCCTCTATCACTATCTTGGAAATTCATGTCCGATGTGATTTATGTAATTTCACTACACTAATTATTTGGTTCCA
Organism: Viscum album; assembly: GCA_963277665.1. Taxonomy (NCBI): domain Eukaryota; kingdom Viridiplantae; phylum Streptophyta; class Magnoliopsida; order Santalales; family Viscaceae; genus Viscum; species Viscum album. The sequence continues at coordinate 1,429,263,637 of OY728125.1, forward strand.
CTCACCTATGTATGAGTTATAAAAACATGTAATAAATTAAGTATCCTAACGTGTGAGGAGGTGGTTCGAGATGGAATCGAGATGCTTCCAACCCAGGTGATGCATTAGTGGATATGTGGAATGATGAAACTCATGCCATGACTAGAAAAATGAGTTTTTCCCTTGTTTATTATTTCATTTATTATACACTCAATAAGAAAAATATTAAATAAGATAATTTTTAGGTTTCATATGTATTTATTTATTTCTCTTAAAAGAATTATTTTTTTTAGTGATGAAAGACCTTAAACACATAAATAAATTGACTAATATAAAATGATAGAATTTAAGTAAATGGACTAGGCATAATTTTTTTATCTAAATAATGTTAATCACTTAAGTATAATCCAATAAATATTAACAAGACTTATAAAAGATATATGAATAAATATTTACCCATAATGAAACACAGTCTATCAATTTAATGTCAACCATTTATCCTTCCATCATTTGAATTATGTTAAAATTGTAGTTGAAAGTGGCAGTTCGACTGATTCCAGGGAATCTTATAATTATTGGGAATACTTAACTAAGATAGGGGTTCGAAATAACTAAATATGAATTGAGTTTATAATGCAATTATTTTTTCAATAAAAATATTATTAAAAGGGATGAGAAAATCCTAGTTTGGATTTATAGATTGGGGAGTCCACTCAACTGATCATGGAGCTCCCAGTTTGGAGTTGGAAATACAACATAACAAAATACAATTTTTGATTTTAATTTCCTCTATTTTCATTATAAGAAATTATTTTTGATCTATTCTAATATATTGACTTTTCTAATTTTAAATTTTAAGTTCAATGTTAAGGTCCATTTATTATTGATAAAAGTATGGAGAATTAGAAAAATAAAAATCATTATATCTCTCAAAAATTAGAATATGATGAATTAATAATAATATGATCCACAATAATTTTATTATATTGGTAGTTTCATTATCCAAATTATCTAAATGATCAATATTTGAGAAATAAATAGTATTTAGGGTAACTAACTTTTGGGAATGGTTCATATGCCTATGCATTCGGTTTCTCCATGAATGTAAATATTACATTCTTGAATCCTCAATTAATAATCTTTTTGTAAATGAGGAATGTGATGAAAAGATTTATCTCTATAATAAACACTTGGGAAACATAGTAATAATTGAATATTTAATGCTTTCGTCCATGTCTAGTGAACTCATAATGTCTCGTAATGATATATATTCTTATATCACGAAGCATTATCTCCGCAACACATATTTGGAGAGTCATATAAAAGAATATATTGAGATATAAATGGTTCTCTTTTAGAGAAAACTTGAAAAATGTGTTCTAGTTAAGCCTCAAGTAGTCAATCCCATTGGCTACATTGAATTCCTAGAGGTTCTCCAGATTAAATATATTTAAGAACTATAGATCAATTTCGTTATTACATAACTTCCTTAGTGATTATTTTGTTTTTTCATAATTTCAATATTAAAAACAAACATGAGGCTCTTCTCTATCTTCTCACTATACATCACTATATTGATAAGTATAATAAGAGTAAAAATAATTAAATTCTTATGGATAATGAAATGAAAGTCTAGGTGAAGATATCTATGCCCAAATAATCTTACCAATTTCCTTCCAAGAAGAGAAAGTTCATGGGGAAAGTAACTGGAGTAGTTTGTTATTTGTTTAGCATCTGTAATGAACGGTGACATGATGAAAAATATACCTAGTAAATGAATCAATGAGTAGATTCATGTTAATTTTTATCGAGTGATTTTTAATTATTCCTAAAAATTGGTTATTTTACAAAACATGTGGTACAAAAATATTTATTCAAATATAGGAAACAAGTTGAATTTGTATGATTTTACAAGGGGAGATAGATATACTAGTAACCAATAGAGCCAGAATTTCTTATATGGCCATTAGAGACTACAACCATAAATTTCAAAATAGCATTATCCTAGATTTAGAATATTTTTATTATGTTCCATTTATAACGATAAACATTTTTTATGTAAAAAAATGTGATAAATATTAGTTTATTTTAAAATTTGGAAATAATTGTTTCATTATTTTATAAAGACAACATTTTTTATGGTAAGGAAAATTTAAAAAACATTCAGTATGTGTTGGATTACATGAAACATGTAATTTTAATTGATTATGAAACCATTTCACATGACTCATACCACACCCAAAAACATTATTGAAAACTTCCTTAAAATAATTATATAATTCTATTTCCCCTTTTTAAACTCAATGAGGTTACCTATGGATATACATATGAATGGGATGAGAAATAAAGACTAATAAAGGAATAAATAAATTATAACATTACGAAAGTATTAAATTTTAGTAAATATGAATTTAAATTGGACATAAAACAGTTTATAATCATAAAATGGGAATCATATCATGGTATATGATGATAACATACAAGTAATATGGAATGTGAAAACAACATAAAACATGACATCATAAACGTAAGTCAATTATATACACCCTGAAATCAAAAATGGGAAGTAAAATTCCTATAAATATTATTTTTATTCCCTAATTGCATAAATGGAATCTCATGAGACTAAAACAATTACCAATTTATTGGACCACAATATAATTTCGAGCACACTCATCTCTTTCATACCCTGTACATGAATAAGAGTTCCACATAGAGCATTCAACAAAGTATCATATTTCATCACATTTAATCATTGAAGTTAATATAGTGGAATAAATACATGGAAGTCCAAAATAAAATATGTATATTTATTTCTAGGTGAATAACCTTGAGTTGAAATGGAAATGGTATTCATAATTCAAAGGTTTGGTATGGAAAAATAGAGGGATATTATCGACAGCATAATAGGGGTACATATTAAATCAAATGAGGGATTAATGAGAGAGAAAGGGGTATCTAATCAGTTTTCAGTTATGTGGTATGTATGTGCGATATGTAGGAACATAGTCCAACATGAAAAATTGGTAGTTAAAAGGCATAAGAGAAAACAATTATTGAATAAGCAGGAGAAGGATACAATCCCTTACCTTGAGAGGGTGACTCCAAAAGCATGGGAGGATATTTTTCAGAGAATATGGGTACATTAGAAGGGATATATAGATGAAATTGAGGAATAAATTTCATTCTACAGGGGTTTTAGTGAAGATAATGGAAATTATGGTTTGGTTTATATAGAAAAAGAGAGCAGAGCTCTTTATTATTTTCGAAAATCATGTTCTGGACTCTATATAATAAGGAAACTGAAAGCACAACTCTTTCTGTTATTTTTTATCATGGTTTATACCAAATTCGATTGATTTTAATCATTTTTTAATTTTAATAACCTATAACATTGAAATATTAACCTTTGTGATGTGGATGTGAGTCATGTTTAAAAATAATTGACATGAAAACCATTAAAAATAATATACGTTTTGGGGGAATTATTAATTATTTATAAAATTAATTAAAATTTCTCAACAAAAAAATATATTTAAGTGAAAATATATATTTTATCATGCATACATTTTATGACATATATTTTATAACTTTTGGGTCATTATTTTGTTATAATAACTATCATATATTTATACCGCATTTAATTTTTTCCCTAATCATTGACTTTCTAAGAAAAATATGAAAAATTTACAGGTGGATAATTTTATTTTTATGATTCAAAAAATAATATTTCTTTTAACAAATCAATTATCTAAATATTTTAAATTAAAACATTAAATCTAAATTTGTGTTTATTGAAAAATAAAATTTTATATACAATAATTTTTTTTAACCATTAGAAAAATTACATTTTCTCTTCATAAATTTATATTATAATTTAAATTAAATGAAAACTATTAATTATATTAATTAACTAAAAAATAATTCAATTTAAAAAATTCTTAAATTTCTCAAAATAGTGTCTTCATTAAAACTATATATTTCTCAAAAATATAGTTATGGTTTCATCATATCAAAATCAACTCTTGTTAATCAAACACACCATTTAATTACTTAATAATTAATGATAAAGATGAATAATTATAAAATTTATTTTATAAGAGAATTTAAAAATTCATACAATTATGGTCTAGATGATAAATCATTTATTACAATTTAAAATGATCTATGGAAAAGGTTTGTGATTTGGGGATTCTTATGGGGTAGTTTAGCATACATGGTTTGGTCTATGAACTCAATGAGTTTGAAATAATTTAATTGTCGGTTTCAATGATTATTGTTTTGTTGAATATAGGGGTGGACTTGGTCATGTCTGAAACCAAGTAATTTTATCTCTCTTAGATGCTATGATAAGTGGGATTTATTGAGTACAATCCTACTAGTTGAGGTTATTACTTCATTCATCTATATCAATTGGACATACTCATAGACCTTAATATATTCTGATAATATTAACAATATTAAATGACTTATTATCAATGGTTATGATGCTTAGTGGTCTTTCAAATCCTCTAGGATAAAATGGTTCAAAAAAACCAAATTACTGCATTTTTTTCTATAATTACATTTAATAAATATGGAACTTATTCATAAAAAAATAGAATTTAATTTATAAAATTAAAGGTTGTTATATTATTCCCCCATTAAAAAATTTATCTCTCAAATATTCATTTTATACAATAAAACCAATGATGGTACTTCTGTTTGATCGCATCTTTCAGTTCCCATATTTCATCTTCAATCTTACGGTTCTTCCAAAAAACATTTACTAATTGATTTGTTTTGATTCATAGAAAATTATATCTATGATATAATATTTTAACCAGCTTCTCGTTATATGAATTATATTTTTCCAATTGAAACACCTTTGGATTCAGTACGTGTGAGTGGTCAGATATGTAGTTATTTAATGGGGATACCTCTGACACATAATGTACTTGAGATAAGTTAGGTGGGAGTGATAGTTGTTAGGAAAACACTCTAATGCAATAAAGGATCTTAATGGGTCCAATGTATCTAAATCTAACTTCTCACTTACTCTTAAAACTCATGACTTTCTTCCATGGTGGTATATAAAGGAACACTTTTTCACCAACAAAAAAATCTTGGCCTCATCAATGATTGTTTTGATATATTTTCTATCAACTTTGTGTGGGTTTCAGGGGATGGTGACTATTTTAAACATTCTATGTAATTTATATAATTATATAAGGTCCCATAAGATTCTACTCTCCAAACTATTCTCATCATGTCAAAGTCTAACACCATTCCACAAATAGGGATTCATAAGGATCCATTTGAATGCTTAAATGGAAACAATTTTTTTATGATAACTCTACTAGGGGAAGGTGTTGATCCCAAAATCCAGGGATATATATTGAATATGATCTCAGAATATCCTAAAGGGTTTGAATTATCATTTCATATTATCACTCTATACGGGGGTGATAAGTAGTACTAAAACTCAAATCCGTATTAAAATATTTATGAAGGATTCTCCAAAACATCATGGTAAACTTAATATCTCAATCAGATATAATAAAGAGTTGAAATCCCTGTATTCCTACCAAATTCTTTATTTACATATTATTGAGTTGGTGAATTGAGAAATATTCCTTGATAGTATTGAAAAAACTAACTTTTCATAGATATTGACTATCACCCATATGAAATTATTAACTTTATGGGTCCTGGGGAGTCATATAATAAAATCCAAGGCTATATTTTCTAATTTCCATACTGGTGTGGGAAATAATTGCATCTTACCCTTATAATTATATCATTATGCCTTCTCTTATCTTCATACCATGCATCTAGATACAAATTCTTCAATCACCCTCCACATGTTATCCCGAAATAACTTTTAGTTCAAATCTGAATACATCATAGTGCTTCTTATATGAATAGAGAAGGATGAGATATGTGATTTATCCCGAAGATCCCTATTTAGTTATGGTTTTTAGGTGACACATATCAATTCTCCCAACCTTATAACCCCATTTTCTGAAAATTTGAAATCTAGAATATTCACTACCATATTCTTCAGAAACTCATAATCATTTTTAGCTTCCTTCTAAATTTCATGAATTGAATGTTGAGTTGTTATTTGATAAATATTGGATGAAGGTCATTTTATTATCCCCATTTCCATCCAATTCATGTCCACGAGGATTATATTCCTCACAATCCACATCATGGATATAGTTATAAGATCCTTTTTACTAAGGTAATCTTCCACTTTGTTTTATTTCCCATAATGGAAATGGATTGAAAAATATTAATCCTTGATCATATATAATGACCCCTATTGGAATATATTAATCTCCCTTTTTGAGAATATATAGTGAGGATTTTATGATTTGTATATATTTCACACTTATCCCTATAAATATAATGTAATAAAATATTTAATATGAATATCATTACAAGTAATTCTAGATAATGATTTGGGTAGTTCTCCTCATGGATCTTTAGTCTGTGGGTTGGATGGGTTGTCATTATATCACCTTATATTAGTACAAAACCTAAAACCTTCATTGTATTCATCACTATAAATCAAAAATCAATTTCCAATAGTGGGTATAGGGAGAATAGGTTCAATGACTAACATATTCTTTTTTTTTTCACATTGAATCATTCTTGAAATTCATTATTTCAATAAAAAATAACCTCTTTATGAGTTATCATGGTTAATTGGATTAAAAATCATTATAATTTTCTCAAAAATCGATAATAGTATTTACAAACTTCCTTGGAAAACATAGATATTTTTCTCAGATATTGGTATCAACCATCCATTAATTATTACTATTTTTAAATGTTTTAAAAATATCACTTTTCTTGTGATAACCCTTCAAATGAATGTTACATGACCTAACTAGATCATAGACTTACTATACATTAAATACAAATTTTCTTTCTACAAGGACTTTTGTATGGTTTCAAATGTTCATCATATTACTCATTTATTTTGGAGAAAATGATAATTTCGTCTATAAATTCTATACAAAATTTGTCTAGGTAATATCTTAATACTCTATTATTCATGTAAATGATTATTTTTTAAGAATTAGTGAATCAAAACAGTATCACAATGAACCCTTAGTCCACATATCTTTTACGAATAACAGTGTTGGGGATAACCTTCTTCTTTAACTATGCTTAATAAAGTACCAACTAAATATCTAACATGGATAAATACTAAGATCCATGTAGATAATCTAAAAAATCATCAATTTTCGATAGAAGATGATTTTTATTTATCATTATATTGTTTATCTGATGATATTAAATGCAGAGGTTCATTTACCAATCCACATTATTAATGAAGAGGACCGAAGCACCCCACAAAGTAGCACATGGGCCTATAGACCCCCTATCTAAATTGTCATATAGTTTCTTATTCATCTCCTAATGTTAACCAATATCCATTATATTAAGAGTATTTTTTTTAAAATCTCCAGTTATAATTTCAATTGAAAATTCTACCTCTCACCTAGGAGGAAGACCATGAAATTCTTCTAGCAACACATTAGTGTATTCCATTAAAATGGGAATCTCTTCAGGAATTATATTTTCCTTAATCCCAATTATTTGAGGTAGATATAATTTCTCATAGGGAAATAATATCTATTCTTAAAGTGATGATACCCAAGAAGACTCATCCTTCTATTTACACTTTTATAGATACAGAGGGTGATTTACGATATGGTAGGTGATTTCAATATCTTAGAAATTTATGTTGTATCTATATAATGAATATATAATACAACCATAGAATAACATAGATGTCCTTTAAAGATGGTTTGAAAATGTGAACAGGGATGTTTGGCGTAAAATTTTGATAGGGGGAGTTATATACTTGGGATGTAGTAATTTATCCATTTTCCATTTTCAGTAGTGGATTTACTTATATTATTTTCCTTGACATTTGAATAAATATACTAAAAATTCAGGATATGAATGAATTTGTAGAACCAAAATAAAAAATTTAATTTTCTATTCTTGAATGAATAACTAGAATACCTGTAAACACTTTATTATTTGGATCCCCGCCCATAGTTGTGATGGAATAACTCACCCATGATCTCAAGGCCTAATTTGTTGCTATCATCAGTGTTTATAAAAAACCCTTTGATTAGTACATTTCATCACATAGAGTCCTTGTTCCGTGTAGTTTAAACATTGGAAAATGGGATAAGTTTTAACAAAAAATTCCATTATTTCATTACATTAGTGTGTTCCTCCCATTGAAAACTGCTACCAAGGTTCCCTTCACTCCAAGAAATAGATAATTACTCATCTAATTTTTGAAATTTTGTTTTTTCTTCTTTATACACTATTGATTAGTGGGATCTTGAATTTTCTTGTTGCTGTTATATTTCTCCCCCACACTTATATAATTAAACTCCACCTCTCACTTCTTATCCTAATGTGATCGTTGATATTTGTTCATCACTATTTTGAATTTGAGGGAACATCATAAAATTATCTAATAACTTTCAAATTCCAAAATTTCAAATTATTTTCATTGAATTGGATTCATTCAATAGATGAAGTAGTCTACATTTCACTATAGGGTAACCAGAATTCCAAAGTCATATCTTTTCACGTCTTGTAAATTTTTCCTCATATGCACCAATTGATTTTTCATCATTTTTCATAGGGAAAGAAAATACTCCTTCACTTTATGTCAGATAGTGTTAGGAAAATATTTATCAAAAAACGTTTTACATAATTCTTTTCATTCCATTATATTGATATTTTTCTCTGGATTGATATTTTTGACCAACTTTCACCATTAATCTTCTTCTACTTCCATAAAATAAAGATATATTATGAAATTATCCTTCTCATATAAATGAATGATTGAGAATATCATTTCAATGGAGATGATACATTATTCCATAATTAATGGATCAAAAGATCCATTAAAATCCAAGGACCTATTTAGCAGAAATGAGTCTTTTGAAATGTTCTCTTTCATAGGTGGATTAAGATGTTCCCCCTAATTTAGGTTTCATTTCAAAACATTATTCAATTGAGAAAGTATTGTCATGAATTTTTATATTCCTTATCCCATTAGGATGGAAATATTATTTGGGTAGTCATCACATTTCCTCTCAATTTTGTTGTTGACTCGATTCATCATATATCTAGCCATTGATTAGAATAAATGAAAAATTTCGCATGATTGTTTTTAAAAAATTAAACACCTTAATGAAAATACAAGAACAATAAAAGGGAAAACTTATTAATGAAATATAATTTTTAGCCTATGAATTTATAGATCTCAATCTATATTATCCATTATCTATTTCTTATTATAAAATCATAGATAAATTTTACCCATAATAATGGATCATAATGAGCTTTTTAACTTACCATAACATATACACCATGAGTTTCAAACTAGGTGTGTAAAAAGGTAAATTTTCTTCACCATGTGACAATTGAGTACAACTCAATGCACCCTTTTTGGGGATTTACCCCTAGGTACATCTATGGTAGATCCACTTCTTATTATAGTATCTAGAAGGTGATGTGTTTTCTTGGAAACCACATAATCTGTACTTCACCAGAATTTTGGGATATTTTTCTTCTTTAGTCTTATACCTAGTTATTTATCTATATTTTTCTAATCATAATCCAAAAAATAACTATAATTTTCTTTGATAACAACTAGGAAAACCCATATATTTAATTAAATTAATTCCATTATTTATTATATAAATGAACACTTAATACAAACCAAAAAATCAATAATCATACTTTATTTGATAAATTGGGTACTTAGATTATCAACATTATACATGGATAGAACTAAATTATTGGGAACATCCTTAAAATTCTTTTAATGTTCAATAACCCAATTTTAAAACATCATGGGATAACCCGGGGACATACATATTAAATTGATGAGATATACATCCTATAAAGGGAATAATAATAATAATAATATGATAAAAGTAATACATTTTAGTGAATATAAATTTCAATGGAATATAAAATGGATGATAACAATAACATGAACACCGAAGCATGGTATACTAAGATAACTTAATGGAAATATAGAATGTGGAAACCACATAATATCTGACATCATAAACATAGGTCAAGGGTAACCATAAAGACATCATAAAATTTTGGGAAAAGTTTCAAAATAGATAAGGTTGACTCTCTAATCCCATACATGAGATCTCAAGAGACTAAAAAAATTTCCCAATGCATTGGGAAAATATTAAATATCATCACATCCATCATTTTCATATCATATACATGTACAAGTGTTCCAAATTTATCATTTAAAATAGGATCATATTTCATCAAATTTAATAAAATGATTAAGGATCAAAGGTTAAATACATGAAAGTACCCTATCAATAAATTTAATTAAGTATTGGTGAATACCCTTGAGTTTAAATTTATGGTATTCAAAATTCAAAGGCTTAAGATCAAAAAATTAGATGATAATTTTATCAGCATAATTGGGGTACATAAAAAATAATTAGAGGTATTAATGTGAGTAAAATGGGTCTCAAATAACTTGAATATAATGAGGGTATTAAAAAATATAAGTAATAACATAGTAAAATATGAAAAATTGGGAATTAAAATTCATAATAAAAGAATTTTCCTGAATAATGAGAAGAATAAGAGGATCCCTTACCATGGGATAGAGATTCCTAAATATTGGGAGCATCTTCTGGAATTATTTGGGAAAACATTAGAGGGATCTAGAGAGGAATGAGATGATTTATTTTTTTCTCTATGATTTTATAGTGAAGAAGAATGGGAGTTTTCATGGGATTATATTGGAAAAAATATGGAAGATCAATATTATTTCCCAAATAAAGGTTCTATACTCTATACTATAAAGATACCAAAACCACAAACCATCAAATGGTTTTCACTAATGGATTCCAAAAAAGTGAAGTGGTTTTAATTATTTTATAAATCCATGAAATGGGAAAATTAAAATATTACCCTTGAGGATTTGGATATGAGTCATGTTTATATAGAATTGATTTTAAAACCATAAAATATAATATAGGTTTTTGGGGATTCATTAAATATTTAAAAAATTAAACAAATTACCTTAAAAAAATTATTCAAATGGAAAAAAATATATTTTTTCATGGATACTTATGTAATATATTACATCACTTTTGGTTCATTATTATGTCATAATACATACCTTATAGATATATATACTGTATTTAATTTTTACCCGAAAAATTGACTATCACATTAAATTATGAATAAAATTTACCATTGGATAATTTTAACATGCTGATTTCAAAAGTAATATATAATATATGAAGATAAATATATAAATATGAGAAAATAAGTTTTTATGTAAAAATAAATGTTTATTGAAATATACTTGTTTTCAAAAAAAAATGTTTTATAAGCCTTATAAAAAGAACATTTTCACTTCCAAGAAATTATATTATCATTTTTTTAATAAACATTATTTTATAATAATATTTTATTAAAAAGTTATTTATTAAAAAAATTATTTAATTCTTCAAAAAGAGTGTCTTGATTGAAACTATATATTTCCCAAAATCATAGTTCTTGTTTCATCGTATAAAAATATTTTTTTTAATCAAAAAAATATTCTATCATTTAAAAATAAATAATAAAAAGGAATAAATATATCCATTATTATATAAATGAATAAAAAAACTCATACCATTTGCGTATAAATACATAACCCTTTATTATTCTAGTGAACACCCTACGAGTAAGGTGTGTGATGATGAGATTCTCATGTGGTGGTTTGACATACATGGTTTAGGATGTGATATTGATGATCTTGAACTTCTCCGTAATTATGTTTCTTTGTGGTTTAGTTTTTGAATCTCAACCTTTGGATTGTCCAAGGAATAATACCAATGATTTTATCACCCTTGGAATATCTTATATGTGGGTATCATTGGGTATGATCCTACTTGTAGCATCTCACCCAATATTCCACTTAACGGTGCCCCAAGTCGATGGAAAAAATACCTCAAGTGCGCCTCCCCGAATGCCAGAGGATACCGAAAAGCAGCTGGGGCCTATGGTGTGTCCTTTGGGAGACTATTCCCCCATTGATCAGTATAGAGTGTAGTAATATATATATATATATATATATATATAAGTAAAATAAATAGTAGAAGTAGACACTATATGACCAAACTAGTAACCAGCCGCAGAGGAAGTAGCATCAACAGAAATATTATAGTGGAATAATAATAATAAAACATGTAAGATAAGTAAACAGTAAGCAGATGATGAATAATAAAAATATAGAAAGTGATGATGATTATGAAGTATATATATAAAAATTATGTGAGAAACATCGGATACATGAAAATACCACATGCTATCAAAATATACAAAAAGAAAAAAATAGTTAATCTTATCATCATGAGCGTTGGCTTGGTGCTCTACTCCAATACTCCATCCTAGAAAATAAATCAACCATCTGATGATGGTATCTCCCCCTTATCAAAACCAAAAACCATGAAGTCAACTTGGGTACTAAAGGCAGCCCAAGAAGGGTGTGAGATATAATACCAGTACACCACCACCAATGGTGTATGTCTTAGTCCAGTATGTGTGATATAAAATGACCAGTGTTCCATAAATAATTAATGAAGGAAAAAATTAAAAAAATGTGTACATTGGATTGGGTTCCACTTGGGACACCCATCTTAATATACATACTTCTACCTAAGATAGTTATGTCTAAAACAAGAATTATTACATGAGTAACGTGATAAGAAGAAATTATAAGAATGTAATATATTACCATGATTGTGATTCGTCTTAGTGGGCCTATCCTAAAGGGTTCAATTTCAAAATAGAATTTCTTATTTAAATGTATTCACTTATTTTTAATTAAATTAACCTTTTTATAATAAAATCACAGCAACCCATATCCCACCCATGTAAATTATAATATAATTCATTTTATCTATCAAGGGTATCATCATAAGTCCAATTCTAAGGGAGTTTATCCACAGAGACCCAAGAAAGAGATACCAAGTGTAACACTAGGAATGGTGTGGAGACCATATAAAATGACCTCCAAGTCTATAATTACTATCACATGTAGGGGCCCGAGTCTCTCTCATGGCACGATAAATCCATCACACCACTGATCCTATCCATATGGTCTCCCCTAGGGAACTAATGGCCCTCATTTAGAAGAAAAATAGAAAAAACATGGTGAGACCATCCCATACATAGATAGTATCTCCCGCAGTGTGTACACAATCATTAACTAATTCTAAATAAGGAACGATGACATGTTCAAGGGGTTGTTAATTTATAACCCCTTGTATTTCCCTTTTCACAAAAGTGAAAAAATTTAATCAATATTTTAGATCATAATAGGTAGGTTGGTCATGGAATCCAATTTAGTAATCCATTTCTGTCATAAGGAATAATGATTATGGACTAACCTCTTGAATAATCCATTTGATTTATAAATTCCATTCATGGCATGAAGGGAATGGTCCCAACAACTAGAACACCCTTCTAAAAATTTTAATTTATCAATTCAAGGTATTTATGATTGGAGATACCCTTTTAGGGGTGTTATTCAATTAAGAAAAAATTGGGAAAAAGTCATCTAAATTGGAGCACACCCATTGCAGTGGAATAATTAAAGGTGAACAACCATAGGTGTTGAATCTACACTAGCTAAGGTGGTGTTTGGAAAGGTAAGACTTCCGATTTATTTATTTAACAATTCAGTGACATCAACAGAAAGGTCCAACTTCCATAACAATGATTCATTTCATAAAATGATATAAAACAACATGAAAGAACCTAGACCACCTACCTTATCCCTATAATGCTTCCCTCATGTAGTATTTCCATTGATTCGAGCTAGAATGAGGGATATAAAATAAATTATCAAAAGAACTAAAAATGAATAAAATTATCATCAATACAAATTTCACAACAGAGGAGGGACCAAAAGAGAAATTGAAGTAAGTGGATTGTAGATATGACCTTCAGATTTCGGTTTGTTCCGACGGCAAGTGATCTGTATGATGAGAAAAAGAGATATCAAGAACCCAGTTTTGGAGGATTCGGGAGCTTAGTTTGTGAGGGAGGAGGAGATAGTCTATTAGAGTGGTACAAGAGAAATGATTATTAGGGATTTAAGGTTTATTAAGGGTGATGTGGGAGTTTCACCCTCAAAATAGGGGTGCACAGTTTAGCTGTATGATTGGACAAACTGTGCACCAACCGTGAAAATATAGTCTGTCCAAGTAGTCTTCCACCCCATCGAGATGTGAACCTTGGGTTAAATGGTTTTAGAAAAACCATAGATCCCCCGTTACCCAACTATCTATATCCTCATGGTTAGCAAAACCCTAGGGGATGGGTGGCATAGTTTCTAATAACTGTGAGACCTAGTGTTCCTCATAAAATTTTGGGTTTCCGGGCACCAAAAAAGACATATAAATCTCTGAGACCTCCATTTCTCCCTTAGAAATAATCTTATGCTACCAAAAAGGAATTTAAACTAAAAACTAATGGTATTTACCTTTGAGAACACATGTGACGTTACAATCCCTCCTTAATACAACTTGTCCCAGAGTTTCCCATCCAAGGGTGGTATAACATCATTAGAGAAGAGATATAATTAATATGAAAATACATAGGATTACAAATACCAAGTTTAAACCTATACACATCCATGATTCCTTAGTACCCAGACCATAGGAACTAAACTTCCTCAGAGATCCTTCATGCTCTGATCCACAATATGTGTCAGATGCTCCTCAAATGATGCATCCGCCCCCATCTCAATATCCCTGGGGAACAAAATGAGATGGGTTTGTATGATACCATCAAATATATAATATTTGGAAGACGTAAAGCATGGAATGGTACCTCTGAGGAAGTTTCAACTGATAAGCTACCGACCAAATTTTCACTACTATATGAAAATGCCCGATATAACAAGGCAATGAAATTCCCTATCTCTAGATTCTACTATGAACTAATCTAGTGGATACCCATTGAAATTTCTTAATTCTCTTCTCAAAATATAGAGGACTTTGTCAACGATCAGTATAAAACTTATTCCTAGACTGAGCTGTACTCATGTGCTTCTAAATCAGTGGAACTTGCTTATATGTCTCCTGAATGAGATGAGGAAGCAGTAGCACTGCATCCCCTACCTCTACCCATACAAAAGGTGAATGAAACCAACTACTATAATGGGGCTCATATATAGATATTTTTATTGTTTCCTCATTGCTATTATTTTAGTAAATATCAACTATGTGGATATGCTTTTCCCATGAACCACCAAAATCAAGTATACAGGCTCGAAGCATATTCCTTAACATTTGTATCATTCGCTCGTAGTTCCTATCAGTTTGAGAGTGATATGATATACCCATGATCACTTATGATCCTCGATACCTCTAAAACCCTTATTATGACTGTGATGTAAACTAGGTTTCTCATCCTGATATGATAAAATGGGGAACACCATAAAGGTTCACTGTCTCATAAATGTAAAACCTCTCAAGCTCATCAAATTATGAGCTCATCCAGATCAGTTGGAAGTGTGAGACCATGCTCAAACTATTTAAAATTACCCATAATGAATAAATTCCTCGAGGGGATCTTGTAAATAATTCCAGAAAATCCATGGTGACATCATTCCAATTTCAATCAAGAATGGAGAGAGGCTGTAGAAGTCCAACCTGTCTCTAGTTCTCTAACTTGACCTGCTGATAGGTGGTTCCCCAAGAAATAAAACCCTCTATCTGCCTCTCTATAATGGACCAAAAATAATAATGATTGATGTATCAATACATCATATCATGGCATGGGTGAAAATCTAAAATAGAAGCATGATATTCCCTCAATATATATTCCCATATATTTAAAGGCACCCAAACACGCCCGTGGTAAAGCATGATCTCATTTTCATCAATGAACCAACCAAGGGGGGTGTTCTCACATGTGATAATCAACCTTAGAACAAGGCCATCAAAATAAGAAAACTAACTCATCCAAAACCTCTATAGAAGGGAGGATTTCCCTATCAAAGAGATTAAAATAGGTTACCTATGATACTCATGTACCTCTAGGTGAATCTCAAAAAACAGATCCATCAATAGCCACACACTACTGGATTCCTTGAATGCTTGTGTCTGTGTTTTACAAAACAAGGTTTTATCTATGTAATTACCATTTACAGGTGTATAATTAAGATTAATGTCAAGGATGTAAGGTATTACATCCACCTACACAACCTCATATTTAATTCTTATTCCGTGGATATGTATTTACGACACTTGTGATCTGTGTAAATGATGAAACACTAAACCAATAACTAGTGTCTCCAAATTCATTGGGAATGAACCATAGTGGATATATATATAGGTCATGCATATATTCGTTTTTCACATGAGGTGTCAATTGGAAGGGCCCATACACTACAACCCAATTTCATCAGCATTTCCCCCATCTTGATTCCTAAAGCATCACAGTAAAAAATATAGCTTCTTTATGAATCATAAAGAATCAGGATCAGTGTTAAAATTATTATTCATTTTAACTATTGACAATCTGTCTAATAATATTTAGTCAAGTAAAATTTCATTCCCTTTTATACTCAGGCAAGTATTCTGTGATATTAACTGATAGAAATCCGGAATAAATCACCTGTAAAAGCCATATATCCCTAAAAATCTAGATATGCATAACACAATCCTGGGATGCTCCCAATAAGCCACTATTATAAACTTTTCTAGGTCAAAATATATGCCTAACTTAGATATTATATGACCCAAGCATTGAAACTTGATTATCCAGATGTTTCATTTTCAAAGCTTCACATATAGATGGTTCTATATTAGTGTATTCCATACCATATAAAGATGTTTGGAATGGTTATTTAGGGTGTGAGAATACAATAATACAAAATCCTCCAAGAAAAAAAATGAATCCACGTAAGGGTGGAAGACTTGATTCCTTAGAATCATAAAGACTTCAAGTGTGTTCGTCAGGTCGGACAACATGAACAGATAATTTTATACATCGTACCTACTCTGGAACATTTTAAGTGGTATTTTTGATGGCCTCACATAAACAAAATTAGATCTCGACCTCAAATAGAACTTGTAAAAGACATTTTCTCCATTGATCTAGTTGAAGAGGTCTTCTATAAGAGGTGGTGTATATTGGTTATTTAAGAAAGTTAGTTCCATTAGGGGTAATTCACTAAAACATTAATTGGGACATCCGCCTTCCTGGAGAAAAGGATGGGTAAAACCCCTGGTATTGTAATTGGTCAGATAAAACCATTAGCCTAGATATCTTCAGGATTATTCTTGAGTTCATAGAGATCTATAGTTGAAATCCTATATAGAGGAATTGGAATAGGTTATGCACTTGGAACAAGTTGGATATTGAACCCGACCTATTTATTTAGAGGTAATGTAGAGAAATAGTTAGGGAAGACATCCATAAAAAGATTCACTATAGGATGGAATTCCCAAATCATTCATAAAGAGACTGGTCATCTAGAATGTCACTCTACCTAGACCAGTTCTCTTGGCACTTTCTCAACATTCATGGATATCTCATTATTCCCTATGGATATATGTGGTGCCCTTAGGTGATGTGAATGATACCCGATGGTGATATTAATCCACATGGGCTAGATAAGGAACAAGATAGTCCATACCAATAATGATATTGAGATCAGTCATCTCGAGGATGAAGAAACTCCACAGAAAATTGTATCCACCTATATCATGGGGGAACTCCCTACACTGGCATATACCATCATCTCAAAATTCTAACAGCTTTTCAATTTTCATCATACTACTCGAATACTCTATCATTTGGGATTGAATTCTCATAGTTGTATTAGATATAATATATTGTGATGAACCTATATCAGAAAACATATATACTAAATTAGAGGCTACCAGAAAAGTTCCACTAACTGTAGAAGGGCATGGATTCTTCACCTCTAGCATAGGCTGTACTACATAAATTTGGCATGTACCATGAACATGTGATTCTAATAGAGTATCCTATGTGGGTCCTATATTTTACCCTTAAAAATATATGGTTTGACTACCTCAATACAAACAACCTTATTATCCTAAATGGCATGTAGAAGACCAACTTCTATCCCCACATGGAGTTATAGACCCTACACCTAAAGGTGGTGCAGCCACAAAACCCCAATCACTAGGAATTGGAGGAATGGTTTGAGATAAACACAAGAGGTCTCCCATACTTCTACAATACTAACACTTGATCATGTTCCTCATACATTGGGTCATTTTATGGAATTACATTTCATATGGGTGACACACTAAAATACTATTGGTGCATGTCACTTGGTTGGTACCACACCCATTTTCACACTTGAATGATCATTTCAAAAAAATGGATCACCAACTTCCCTTCTTTGAAGCTGAACTGCCCTGCCTCATATTGCCAAATTCCATTATGTTCATCTTAGTGATCCGGTCTAGGTTCATAATTTCAAAAATGCTGTTCATCCAAAAGTTGTATACATATGATCAGAAGGCATATGAAATCCCATTATCTAATTGCCTCATAGTCATCACCTCATTACCATACAAGGTTGGTGGAAAATATTTTAATTTTTTGAAGTAAGATAAATATTCAATTAATGACATTCCACCTTGGTGAAGGGGAATAAACTCCAATGAAAGGTCTGTTCTCAATGTATGGGGAGAGAAGAATTAAAAAAATTCTATTAGGTAGTCCACCTAGAACAATTACTATTGTCGATCAACCTGATAAAGGACATCCCCAAAAAATATTTTTAGAGCCATGTAGTATATTTGTGGTGATCTTGAACCCTCAATCAAGAGGCATCTCGATATGCTCGAAGATGGACTGCATCACCCATATCCATTAATCAATACACTGAGGTCCACCATCCCCAAAGAAGGTGGTATAATGCTCATGTTGGAACTTATGGGTCACCTCTTCCATGGTAGGGAAATGTCGTGGTGCACCCTGAATAGACTGTAAGAAACGAATGAAACTATCTCGTAATTGAGCATCGACACCTAGTAGAAGATCTTCAGGAGGTGCCTCTAGTGGAACTATTAGATGTATTATGGGTGGTTTACTACCCACCACCTCTTATGTATTCTCATTTCCAATATCCTGGAATATATTATGAGCTAATAATGGCATCATAGATCTAATATTTCTAAGTGAACACCTCAGATAGGATTTATAATTTATAGGGTAATAGATAAAGACTTGACATGTACGAATCATTCATATAACATGGTACAACATTCAGACTACTCCTGGAGTAAGTTGTGGGTTATAAAAAAACATAGATTGATTTTAAAAGATACAACCTAATACCCACTACTAAGATTTGGATCGGTTCAAGGTATCATATACCACATATCAAGTGTCTATTTTATTTTAGAGAACATATTCATTTTTAATTTCATCTTCTATTATTCATTTAAAATTACATTAAATTGTTGAATTTTATAGATCACCATTCCCAATTTATAAGGTCTTGTGCACCTTATATATGGAGTAATAATGTCTAATTAATCTTAACCTTAACAAATTCTAGCCCATGTGACCAATTGTCTGTGGCTCAATGTACCATAACCAACTACTTATAGTGTCTACTTTATCAAATATAATAAAAAACTGTTAGGTTAAGGAATACACTTTAAGTTCCAGTTATGTTTTTCAGTCCTTCAAGAAAATTTTTTACATTTCTAAATATAACAATCAAAGAACTGAACAACATAGAAAACATACAATTAACCACAACAAGAACATGCGACATAAGAAATTAATATAGAAAGTAAATATGGCAAGACATAATGCATGAGATGTATGTTCTATGGTACCTAATTTTGTGCATTATTTGTTGTACCCTCATATCATTAAAATAATGTATAAATTATTCCATAAATATATTAAGAACACAAATAAATTTCATCACCTTATGTTGAAATCATTAAAACTATGAAAATTAAAAAATAATAGCACTTGACCATCCCAAGTAATTTGTATTTCCCATATACATGGGTGAGTTACTCCCAGGAACAAGACTATTACCAAATTCTAATATCTTAGTCTCTTGTATAAACCCAAATAGTAATTCAAAAGGAAAATGAAACCTTTAATACCACTTTTTATTATTCCTTCTCAGATACCACTTAATGTTTCCCCTAAATGGTGGCCACAAGACTTCAAGCAAGCCTCCCCGAATGCCATAGGATATTGACAAGAAGTGAGGACCAAGGGGGTGTCCTTGGAGGAACTATTACCTCACTAATCAATGTTGATCAAAAATAAAAATATATGCACATATGTAATAAAAACAGAATTAGAAGATGCTATATGATTAGACCAATAATTATCTATAGAGAAATTAGTATCAATTTAAAGATAACAGCTACAAAATAATAATAAAACATGTAAGATAAGTAAAAAATATGAATAAGATGAAAAATATAGAGATAAAAAATGATTTTTATTTGAATGTGTCCATAAAAAATGAGTATATGGGAAAATGGCATATATGAATATATCCCATGCTACCAAAACATACAAAAAATCCGAAAAAATTGATATTATTTGCATCTTGAGAACATGATTATTCCTATTCTACCCTAATTCATCCTAGAACAAGAAAAAACATAGGATATTGTTGGGCAAAAATTCCTCAAGGCCTCATTGAAGCATTTTTGGGGTGATTGTGTTTTTTGAAAAAGTGGGCATCTCTGTTGTGATTGTTGACAAAGAAAACCATGACATACAGATTTGTTGAAAAACAGGATTTCATGGTGGCATGTCGAGTTTAAGGTTTGTTGATAAAGATTCATGTTTGATTCAAGAACTTCAACAGTGGAATGGATGATTTGGAGGTGGAATAAAAAGACCAAATACAAGGTGGCGCCGTTTTCCAGTGTTTGCCAAAAATATTTTCCCGGATATCGGCAAATGAAGAAAAGTGGTTTTTGGAAAAGGGACTTGTGCGCCATGTAATTGAAGGAGAGGGAACTTTCGCACCTAATGTTTTTCAAGACCAGAACATCAAAATGTGGAAAAGGGAGAAGGGTGACAAAGTTTTACGATTGGTCGCGCAAGTGGATTGCACGCTGAGACCTACGCGCCAAAACTTTCACGCCAATGGGAGAATTCTGCTCCATCGTGCATAGTTTCCAGATGCCTATAAATATAGGTCGACCCCTCCTCATTTGGTACGATTTCAACACATAGAGAAAATCATAGCTCACGTCACGCAGGTTTGGTGGCCACGGAAGTGGTGTGTGGCCGCGAAAGTAGAAGTTGCATGCCAGGTGATAGTTTTGTGACCATGGTGGTTTGGGATAGAAATGAAGTAAGTCGCCCAAGTTTTTAGCTGACGAAGGGGGTTTCACGTGAGTGGTTGAGGTGGACTTATGCACCAGATTTTGAAGAAGTGCGAAAGTTGATGGTTGAGCGCCAATGTTGGTTTGGGCATAAAAGGGTGTGAGTCATGCAAGATTGTAATTGAAGAAGCTTGTGTTTCCCAAGTTGTTGAAGTTGACTTGCATGCCAGTTAAAACATCTGCGCCAGCTAAGAGAAGGGTGCCAGGTAATGTTGATTCAAAGTAGTGATTCCGGGCTGCGTGAAAGCTGGAATATTGCCCGATACCTTCGGTGCAAAGTGAGATTCATCTACGGGTGAATGTTGGACTTCAACAGAGCATCCACATACTACAGAGGATGTATTCATTAATGATAATGACGAGACCAATAGGACTATAAACTATGAGTGGATCCTTTCCAGAGTAGTGAGCAAAGGAAGATGAAGAAGGTGATCCTCTCCACCAGTAGTGAGCTAGAGAGAGAGAAATAGTGAGTGACCCTTGGGAATGTAGTAAGATGACCCTAAACCTTGTAAAGGTAGTGAGCCTGGGCATAAAAGTGATCTACCCAGAACCTTGTAAAAAGCAGTGTGCTTTAGTGTATTTGGTATAGCGGCACATCACTGTTGTGTGCTCTTTGGATGTAGCACAGTGAGGGTGAACCAAGTAAAAATCCCAGTGTCTGCCTTCTTAATTCCCTATATTGCATTTAAAGCATCATAATCAGATAAATAAGAAAATAAGTGGTGATAATAAAGACACAAGTTCAATAAAAGTGACCCTTGTAACAAAGAGGTCAAGATCCTGTGGGGTAGGAATAATTTTGAAAAAGAAGATCCATACCCTGATTCACCCCCCTCTCAGGGTATATAGGCCCCTATTGGCCCTAAAAATTGGTGTCAGAGTGAAGGTTTATTTTATAAGATTTGTTTTCTATGACTTGTTTTAGTCAATATGTGTGGTTAAATCAGTCATCTCTTATCTCGGTGTGCCATGGAAAAGAGAAAAACATCAAAGAAGAATCAGAAGATAGGTGGTATCCCTAAGTGTGGAAGTGTTTATGAAAAAAGTGTGATTCAACTAAAATAATCAAACAACTTACTGAAGGAAGGACTGGATGAATCTGAAAGGGAAAATATTTATTCACCCAATCATGATGTAGGAATGAGTGACGTACTTGATCTTCAAAGTGATACCGAAACAACGGATGATGAAGAAGTTTCAAGAAGGAGGTCACCAATAGATGTTGTCAATATGAAAAGGAAATTGGATCAAAAATTGGATGAAGAGGTTAAATATAAATATATCCAGATCCAAGCATTGGACATTGAGGTCAACTAGCTAAGAGGATTAAATCAAAGGCTTATTGATGTGGCTACTGACCTAAGGGAGAATAATGATTCTCAAGGTGAAGAAATACAAAATATGGCTAGAATGAAGGGAAAAAAGGCTGATGAATATGAATGGAATCAGAAGTCATATAATTTTCAGAATCTAAAAACTAAAAATGATGATCTAGTTACACAATTATGTGAATAAGTTCAGAAGAATCAAAGGCTATATCAAGATAATGCATGTTGTTCTGATTCTGTTGCTCAAGAAAAAATTAATGTAAAGGAGCAGAGTGACATGGTGTATAAGATGAAATGTGAATTGGAAGTTGAGATTAGTAGAGGGAAGATTATCAAGAGATAAATTGATGCCCAACTTAAATTAAGGGATATGAAGACTCAAAAGTTGGAAGAAGAGCTAGAATTAGTAAATAAGGAAGTGGAGAAATCCAATAATAGAGGAAAGACTAAAATAAACGATGCATTGAACTTCATATTTTATTTTCCCTTGACAAGTGATGATAAAATGAAGAAAAGATATTCTATTTATGAGGAGAAACAATAGAATATTTTCTCAGCTCAGAGACCATATAGTTTGGGAAAAACGGTATTGGATTTGATGAATCCCCTCCCATGCATGATAAAAAGAGAGATATGAACAATTCCAGATGTGGAGAAAATACTGTAAGTGTTGGAGAGAGATCTAAGAGGACATTTATAAGAAGTAGTGACAACATGTTCTATTTCTGTGGGATTCATGGAACAAATAATGTTTTTTCAGAGGCTCAGGAATACATTTCATATTGTGAAAATAGAAAATATACTAAATCTAAGAATGAGAAGATGCACCATGAGAAATCAGAGAGAAGAGTCTCTCAGAGGAAAACACTCATCAGATGCTATTACTGTGGAATAAAGGGACACACAATGAGTATGTGCCGGGAAGCTCAAGAGCTCAATGCCAGAAGAGGAACATAAGATGCATCAACATCTTGACATAGGAATGTTGAAGTGAAGTATGCCTTTGATGGAAAATGTTTTATATATTTAGATTATGGGAATTTGGAAAGACATTGTAGTAAGAAGAAAGCATGAAAGAAAAAGGAACTTGATGGGAGATTCACGACTCCAGTGGTGTATAATGAGAAATCCTACACTGGAAGAGAATGTGGTAGATTGAAAAATAGGGTTACTACCTCAGGGGAATCACAAGAAGATAAATGAAAGGTGTTTCAATCACCTTGTTTGTCACACTCCCAACAACGCTTGTGGAGAGAATGTGAGCAAACTTGGAAGATCATGGGGAGATCGACACCCGCTGTGAGTCAGAAGAATGCACATTTAGTGGAAGACTAACCACTAGTGAGAAACAATGTGGTGACTCATATATCTGATAAAAGAAAGATAATAAAGAAAGTGTTGAAAAATTCACATGTCATGTGCCACAGAGAGAACTAGAGGAAAAAGGAAAATCCCTCAAATGGTGGAAGAAATAAAGGAAGATGAAAAGCAGAGAGATTCCTACTCAAAGAAGGAATTAGGAGAAGTTTCATGTCGATGGAATATCAAATAAGGAAATGTATACCAGTGGGTTTGAACCTCAAAGTGTGAGGAAGGACAAGCCTACCAAATCTACATATTATAAGAAGGATCCAAATGTGGGTAAAGAATGCCTAGTCTTATGGCCATAATAGTTGATGTTTTCCAGGAAGCTAGAAAAAGCAAGGAAGGAGTGTGATTCTCTATAAGAAAGAATCAATGGGTTGACCCATCGGGATCAACCACAATCCTCTTCTTGATGATTCCAGAAGACCCCTTCTCTCCCTATGTATATAAATTCTTTTAACTGATGATTCAAATGGTTCAGGTTTTAGGGAGATACAATCCAAGCCGAAGTGGAATCTAAAGATGCAAAGTGGAGAAGTGATATTCATCATAGTTTCGATTGTCTCAAATCAGGCACCAAAGTTGAAGGAGAAAGGTAGAAATAGAGAACAATAGGAATTGATTAGGTTATTAACTTTTTATCTTGTTTCCTACACCGAGTTCCAAATCAGTAGGGTTAGATATTTTGTTAATGGATCATTTCCATGTGGAAGATAAGAATAGATGATGCAGGATAAGAAGAATGTTATGGGTCTAAAGGGTGGGCCTAACCTTGGGAGGGGTTTCATAACATAGGGGGTGCATTCAATAAAAAAATGAGATGCAAGAGCCATCAAATAATAAATTGGATGACTCAGCTCAGGTGTTTCTTATTTATGGAGGAAAGAAACACAAGGAGAAGAAGTAATTATCATTCATCTCATTATTATCTATTTGGTTCTTACAAGTTGTATTAGCAGGCAGTTTTCAGGATTCCAAGAAGCTGCAGAAGAGTATCAACAATATTTTAACAAGAAGCTCAGAATATTAGTTGAAATAATTGATGCTACTGAAGAACGAAATAGTGAGAAATTTTCTGATTAAAGTGTTTAGGATGAAAACAACATTGGGGGAGCAGATGTGACTGATGACGATTCAAAAAACAATCAGATTCTGTAGATTGTTTCAAGGCCAGTGGATAAGAATGTCACTGGGACTAAATGGGTCTTTTGCAACAAGATGAATGAAGATGGCATAGTGATTTGAAACATAACACGACTGGTGTGAAAAGTATACTCCCAAATAGAAGGTATTGATGTTGATGAGACATTTGAACCAGTTGCAATGCTGGAGACAATCAGATTATTTTTAGCCATAGTAGTGCAAAGAAAGTTCAATGTGTTCCAGATGGATGTAAAATCTTCATTTCTAAATGGGGTTATGGAAGAAGAAGTGTACATTGCATAGACAGATGGTTTTCTCATTCATGAGGATGAGATCAAAGTTTTCAGGCTGAAGAAGGCGCTGTATGGGCTGAAACAAGCACAAAGAGCATGGTAGTCAAGGCTTGATTAGTACTTGAAGAAGCTTTGTTTCCAGTATGGGGGAGTTGATTACAATCTCTATTTCAGAAACGATAGTAATCAAAGGATAATGGTGTTGTTTTATGTCAATGACATAATATTTGGTGGATCAGATAAAGCTTAGTGAAGACAGATTTCCGATCTCATTAAAACTGATTTTGAAATTTCAATGATTGGAGAGCTAATGTTTTTTCTTGGTCTACAGGTGACACAAAGAAGGAATGGAACATTCATTTCTCAATCCAAATATGACAAGGTTGTTTTGAGAATATTTGGAATGGAAAACTCCAAGAAAATTAAGACTCTGGTTGCTACACGAATGAAATTGTCCAAAGATGAAGATGACAAGGCAGTTAATATCACAGAATATAGGCAAATCATTGGAAGTCTATTATACATATCTGCAACAAGGCCTGACATTGTATTCTCCACATTCCAAGAAACAAGATATCAGAGTAATCCCAAGGAAATCCACATGCTTGCAGTGAAAAGAATACTTCGGTATATCAAGGGCACGATGGATTTCAGTCTGATGTATAATGACAAATCTCAATCAGTTTTATTGGGTTACATAGATACAGATTGGGCCAGATCAGCAGATGACAGAAAATCAACATCAAAAGGTGCATTCTATCTCGGTGGATTGTGTGTTTTTGGGCTATGCAAGAAGCAAGATTGCATTTCATTGAGCATCAGAAAGGATGAGTATATTGCGGCCACTCAAGAATGCACACAGTTATTATGGATGAAGAAAAATCTTGATGATATGGGAGTTGAAGTGAAGTATCCAATCAAAATCCAATGTGATAACTCAAGTGCTATCAATCATAGAAAAAATCCTGTCCATCACTCAAGGAAAAATCACATTGAGATAAAGTATCATTTTATCAAGGATATTGTAGAGAAGGGAATCGTGAAGTTGGAGTAGGTGCCTATAAGGCTACAGGTTGCAGACATTCTGAAAAAGGACTTACCCAAGGAAGCTTTTGAGAGGAATTGGTTGGATCTGGGAGTTCAGTCGACTCCCCTCACTTGAAAGAGTGTGGATGGGGATCCCACCTCTCTCCCCGAGGTATGATGTGTTTTTCCCTAAATGTGCTGATATGTGTTCTCTAATCTATTACATATTGCAAAGGAGTGTCCTTTGGGTTCAATGACAAAGGGGGGGAAAATGGTGATTGTTCAAGGGGGAGATAGTGTGGCTATTTGAAAAATCATGAATGATATGGGGAGAAGCTAACAGGTGGTGTAGTGAGATAGGGGGAGTAATGTGAAAGAGGAAGCATATTAAATCTGACGATGCAAGAAGTGATCTATCAAATAACAGATATCACGATGGTTGAGGATCATGATGAAATCAGAAGGGTGGTGTTGGAATGTGGTAAGAATATTTCGAAAAATTGGTATCAGTTTGGGGTCAACAGTGGATGTCAGAGACGAAGTGATTCATTGATGAACTTTTCATTTACTCTTGTTTCCCACGCCGAGCATTGCTCATGTGGGATTAGAGTATGTTTTGAGTAAATCCTTGATTGCTATCAGAATCGTAATAGGCGAATGGTGGCTTAAGAATTATCAATTTATCTTTTTATGGAAGATTTTTCAATAAACCCCAAGGGGGAGATTGTTGGGAAAAATCTCCTCAAGGAATCATTGAATAATTTTTGAGGTGATTGTGTTTGTCGAAAAATTAGACTTCTGTGTTGTGATTGTTGAAAAAGCAAACCATGAAATATGAATTTGTTGATAAAGGTGATTTCATGGTTGCATGTCAAGTTCAAGGTCCGTGGTTAATGATTAATGTTTGATTCAAGAACGTCGAAAAAGGAATGGATGATCTGGAGGTGGTACAAAAGAGTAGATATAAGGTGGAACTATTTTCCAGTTTTTGCCGAATTTTTGGGCCTGAAAATCGAAAAATGAAGAAATGTGGTTTTTGGAAAAGGGACTTGTGTGCCATGTTCTTGAAAGAGAGAAAACATGCACGCCTAATTTTTTTCAAGATCAGAACATCAAAATATGGAAAATGGAGATGGGAACCCAAGTTTTATGGTTTTTCACGCAAATGGCTTGTGCACCAAGACTTGCGCACCAAGACTTGCGTGCTGAAGCATGCACACCGAGGGGAGACTTTCATGCCATCGTGCAGGGTGTACAAATGACTATAAATAATGATTGAACCCTCCCCATTCGATACAAGTTAAAAAAATAGAAAAAATCCGAGCTCCCATCACACAGGTGTGGTGGTAGTGCAAGTGGTGTGTGGTCGCGCAAGTAGAAGTTGTGCGCCAGGTGATAGTTGTGCACCCAATGTGGTTTGGGAGAGAAAGGAAGTAAGTCGCCCTAGTTTTGAGCTGTGGAAGTAGGTGTTGCACAAGTGGTTGAGGTGGACTTGCACATCAGATTTTGAAGAAGATAAAAAGTTGATGGTTGCACGCCAATGTTGGTTTGGGCGTAAAAGGGTGTGAGACGCACAAATTTAGAATTAAAGTAGAATGTTTCATGAAAGTGGTCGAGGTGGACTTTCACGCCAGTTATAACTTGTGCGCCGATACTTGCGCACCGGGTTAGAGAAGGAAACCATGTAAGGATGATTTGCGGCAGTGATTCAGGGCTGCGTGAAAGCTGGATGATTTCCAGATACCTTCGGTGGAAAGTGAGATTCATCTATGGGTGAAAGTTTGACTTCAACAGAGCATCCACATACAATAGAAAATGTATTCATTAGTGATAATGAAGAGACCTACAGGTCTATAAATTGTGAGTAGATCTTTTCCAGAGAAGTAAGAAAAGGAAGAGGAAGAAGGGGATTCTCTCCACCGACTGTGAGCCAAAGAGAGAGAGACAGGGAGTGACCCTTACGAAAGCAGTGAGCCGAACCTAAACCTTGTAAAGGTAGTGATCATGGGAATAAAAGTGATATGGACTGAACCTTTTAAAAATCAGTGTGATTTAGTGGATTTGGTACAACAACACATCACCATTGTATTCTCCTTGGACGTATACCAGTGAGGGTGAACCATGTAAAAATATTTGTTTCTGCTTTCTTACTTCCATGCATTGCATTTAAAGCATCATCATCAGATAAAGAAGAAATGAAGTGGTCATAATAAACACAGAAGTGCAAAAAAGTGACTATTGTAACAAAGAGGTCAAGATCCAGTGGGGAAGGAAGAATTTTGAAAAAGAATATCCATACCCTGATTCACCCCCCTCTCAAGGTATATAGGCCCGTATTGGCCCTAACAGATATTGGACCCATCCCTTTATTAATTCATAAAACCATAAAATCTCCATCGACACAAAAGGAAGCCCATGTAGAGAGTGAGATAAACTCTAAGTAGGCCACCACCAATAGTTTCTAGATCAATTCAGTACGTCTGATATAAAATTAGATGCGAGCCATAAATAATTAATGATAGTCTTAAATAAAAAAATATGTACATTGGATTGGGTTCCACTTGTGAAAACCATCAAATTCTACCAATTTTTTTCAAATACAAGTAAGTCTAAACCATGAATTCTTACATGAGTAAAGTGAGCATAATAATGTATATGAAAATGTACATCCCTATGATTGTGATTCATCTTGGTGTACCCATACTCAAGGATCCAACATCATAGGGGATTTTCTTATTTAAAATCATTCACTTTATTTTAAATTTAGTTATCCATTACCTGAAAACATTGGGATTCACCCTAAGAGCATCTACATAAATTTTTAGAGAATTCTAGGTATTCCTCTACGGACTTGTCCTAAGTCCAATTTCAAGGGATTCTATACCCGGTGACCCAAGAATGAGATCCCATATGTCACTCCAGGCATGGTATGAAGACAACATAAACTAACTTCTGAGTCACTCCTTAGTACCACATGTAGGGGTTTGAGTCTATCTCATGACATGGTACAACAATCATGCCACCATTCCCATCGACAAGGTCTCCCCTTGGGAACCATTGTCACTCATCCGAAGGAAAATATATAAAACACATGGAGATCCCATCCTACACATAGCTAGTGTCACCCCCGACATGTATACAAGTCATTAACTAATTTCAAATAAGGAAGAATGATCCATTCCAAGGGGTCCTTATGTCTAAACCCATTATATCAACCTTATAACTAAGGTGAATGATTTTAATCAATTATTTATATCATATTATGCTAGTTGGTAAAAACATTCAATTACGAAAATCCATTTATAGATTAAGGAATGAGGAATATGGACTAACATTTTGACCTATCCATTTGATTCAAAAAAATTCTTTCATGGAATTTAGGGTTGTGGACTAACTAATGAAGAGTGCTTCTAAACCATTCAGTTTGTATATTAAAAGTATTTAAGATATGTGATACCCCCTAGTGGTGTTTTTAAATTTATAAAAAATGGAAAAAAGGGCTCTAAAGAGAAGCATACCCATTGCAGTGGAAAATTTCATGGTGATCAACCTAAGGGGTTTATTTTCCACTATCCAGGGTTGCATTTTTTAAGGTAAGTCTTTCAATTTAATTTAATTAACAATTTAAAGGCATCAATTAGATAGTATGACTTACAGTACAATGACACATATTAGAAATTACAATGAAACTTGCTGAAATAACCAAGACCACCTACCTTATCCCTTTAGTGCTTACCTCATCTAGTGTTAGAATTTTATTTGATTTATTACTTGAGATAGTGAAGAAATAATTAAATAAGGTGAAAATGGGTGAAATGAGTTGTCACACAATAACACAATAATGGATAGAATAAAGGATAAATAATATCTATAGGAGCATAGATATTACCTTGACCTTTTAGTTGCATATGATGATGAGTGATTTGGATGAGTAACCTAAGAGATATCAAGAACCCAACCTTAAATGAGGAGGTATCTTCATGCATGAGGGAGGAAGAGATGGTCCGCTATAGGGGTAAGGGAGAAAATATGACCAGGTATTTCTGATTCATTAATGGGGAAATGGTAATTTCACCCTCCAAACAGGGGAACATTGTTGAAAAAACCTTGTTCCAACTCTATGAATTTCTTGTATCCAAGAGGTCTTTACCACCACATGACCATGATCCTGGGGTCTCATAGTTGCTGAAAAACCAAAAAACTCTTTAATACCCCACTTTCTATATCCAAAAGGATATATAAACCATGTAGTATGGGTGAAATAATTTCTAATAACTGTTTGGCTCAGTCTACCTCTTAAAATTTCAGGTCTATGGGCTCCAAAAAATATCTAGAGACCTATGAGACCTCCAAGAACCTCTTAGGACACATCTTGAAGGGATATACAATGAAAATTAAACATAAAAATAATGGTCTATATCTTTGATAAAAGTTGGTATGTTACACTACTGGTCAAAGACATCACTTCATTTGTTAGTTTCAATTGAACTTAATAATAAAAATTTACATATACTAATCAAATGATTAAAATTTAATGACTATTATTTATGGTTATGATTTTTAATAGTATAATAAATCTACTAGGATATTACATTCCACAATAACCAAAGTAGTTCATGTGTTATCTATAATTACAATACAAAAATAAGCCATATATTCATTTAAAATGGGAATTTCATTTATAAATGATTGGGTTGTAACATTTTTACTCATACATTATAACTTTTACCAATGATCAATTTATGTATGGAAATGTCTATTTAATTAAATTCACATCTTATTCCTTTGAAAAATTCTTGGAATAAAGAATAATTTTGAGAACCATATTTTTTAATATATTAAGAGACACTACTTAAACCATGGTGGATAATATCTTAATCTATAAATTATTGATTATTTATAGGATTTTGTGATTGTATCACAACTGACTCCTTTATTTACTCCTTAGTGGAATGGTGTAATTGAATGGAGGAACCACACCCCATTAGAATTTTTTCGATCATTGATGAGTCATATATGTATTGCTTTATCATTTTGGGGACAAATGATACAAATAATTTTATATAAACTAAAATAAGTTCAAAATAATGTGGAATATGGTATTACAATCCAATTTTGGAGTGTAAGGAAACCTATATTATAGTACTTACATGTGTGGGAATGTGGATAATTTATTGAGGACTTTTCAGGTAACGAACTTTTACCCCGAGGGACAATGTATCATAATAGGATATCCCAAGGAAAAATGTGGATACTAAATATACACCCCTATAGATAAAAATGTTATGGTTGAAAGACATCCCACATTCTATAAGAAGGATCAGATATCTAAAATGTATAGTGGGAGTGGGATATTCTTTGATTAAGTCGAGGACCAATATACAAAAGTGTTGGAACATGAACATATTCCATAATTCCCCATATAAGAAGATGTTATAGTGATACAAGTACTGTATATGAGTACAAGACAAATTAGAGAATGAAAACATTATGTCATTCTAGTAATTTAGGATGATGACTCATTAATGGTATATAAAATGATCGTGTAATCTATAATGAATTATTACATGGGAAAAATGTTACCAAGGGGCATGAAGATATGAATAAGAAAATAGATCCATGTAATAACATAATTTCTTGATTTTGGAATATCCTACAATGGATGTCAAGCCTATTTATTTTATAAATGGTCATTGAAGAATAAAATGGACCTAGATAGACAACTTTGTACTTATGAGGATTGAATGGTTGAAAAAGGTTTCAAATGCCATTGTGGAACAGAATATGAGAAAAACCTTTAACTAGTTGAAATAATTAAATTCATTATAATTATACATGAATTTCGGTTTACCATGACTATATGATTTGGAAAATAGATGTCAAAATAACATCCTTAATGGGAACCTTTATTAAGAAGTCTATATGAAACAACTTGAATGGTTTGTGATTCGAAAAGATTCTAATGTGGTATTAAATTGAAATATAACCATTTATGTATTAAAGCAAGTATCCAAGTCCTGGAACATTCAATTTGATGAATCCATAATAGAATTTGGTTGCATAAATAATGAATATGAGTCTCATGTTTATAAATGGTTTAGTGGGAGTGTAGCTGTTTTTCTAATTTTATATTTTGGGGACATATGACACATTGTAAATGAAATACCAATCATAAAATATGTAAAATAATAGTTTAATTAATGATTTTCAATGATGGAATTTGACGAACAAGCATATATTCTTGGGATTAAGATCTTTTTTAATAGATCATATGTGATTCTCGGTCAAAGACAAGGTATATATACTGAAAATATATTAAAGGGACTCAATATGGAACAATATATGAGCAGATTGTTTTCAATGTCATATGGGATTTATATATCTAGGAAAATGTGACCTCATGCTTATGATGAAATAAAATGATTGGAAATGATTCAATATGATTCATTGATTGGGAAAATCATGTTTTCTGTGCTATGCTATGGTATCGAAGTATCCAATTACTTATGTGAGGTAGGAATATATAATGCTGACTAAGGTGAACGTCAATGTATGTAAATCAACACAACACTTAAGTGTTTGATTTGTACTAAGGGTATATTCTTCATTAATGAAGTTCATATGGAACATGTAATGAAATGATATGTTGATGGTAGTATCCAAATATATCAATATGTTCTAAAATCATAGACATGATACATCTTCACTCTCAATGATGGTTCTATGAGTTGGAAGAGATCAAAGAAATATTTTCCTATAAAACATACATTAGAGTTTGAGTATATTTCAGGCTTTTTAGGTAGCTGAAGAAGTAGTTTTTAAATAATAATACGTCTAATACCTTGTGGTGGTACCTAATAGAAATGATTGTGTCACAATATAATATATTAATGTTAAAGTGGTGTCTCTTATAAAGGATCCACGTTCACATTAGTAGATGAAGAAAATAATTCATAGATTTTACCTCTTGATGTATTTTTCTCAAATATGTGAACTCACAATGAGAACAATATCCATAGAAGATAACTTGGTGGAACCCTCGATTGAAGACTTAACTGAGAAGAAACGTGATCTTGATTTGAGGTCTAGTAAAATAAAAGTTACATGTATTTGGATCAAGTAGAAGTGTGAGTCTATTAAAATTGGGTTTCTATAGGAATTCTTTTATAATTTGGATTATATTTATATTTAAATATTTAAATATTATTAAAACATATTATTACATATTTTCCAATATTTTTCATAGCATTAGTATAAAAATTTCAAATAATATCTATTTTATTGATAAGGTCATAATAGTTCCCAACTATGTCGAGAACCTTGAAATACCATTGATATATTATTTAATATAGTTTTTGTTTGATAAAATACTATGATGGGAAACATAAAATATTGACTACCAAGTGTGAGTTCTCATAAAAAGATGAGACTTCTTCTCATGAATTCCACACATGGCAATCTCTATGATGGGAGATTATGAGAACTGACCCATCTGTATGAATTCCTCATGTTTATGTTTCCGTAGATCTTCCCATATGAATGTGTGTGAAATGGTTTATAATATTTTTGATTTTCATTAATGTATATTAAGACTTGGGAACTTAGATGTATTTTAAAAACCTTGATGATAGAATTCGTTTTGAGGTTCGATATATTGGGTGTGTCATAAGTGATGTGTTATAAATTAACAAGTCGATAAAGGATTTTTCACTTCGATATTTATGAAAGATGATATCTCTTCTCTTTGATTGAAAAGTAACCATCACATTAAATTCAATGTCCCTGGTTTAATGGAATGTTTATTACAAATATTCAACAAAATACTGATCAATCATATATGTTTATGGTATGAATGTGAAACCTGATTGACAAAATATAGAGGAAAATTTATTATATAACATAATATTCATTTTTGATTGATTTTCAATGTTATGTCAATAACTTTTTCCTCATGGGTGCCTTGACCCTTTGACAGATAGTTGTCCAGGCCTTTTGGTAAGACCACCTAATTCCAATGAGAAATTGTAATAATGGGTCACATAGTAATTGTTTCCATTGATCGGGATTAAATTTTATTTCACTTTAAGTATTATCATAAAAATTATTCTCAAGACTGAGGAATAATTTTATTAATTTTTTATTGATGGAATATCGTAAATAAATATTTATTCACTAGATAGTGAATAAAAAATTTAGTTTATTTATTTAAAATTTAATAAATATTTATTCTATAGGTTTTGAATATATTATTATCTTATGAATACATATTTGATAAATATTTTTTCTTCTATACATTAAATTCATATATGGTTGAGAAAACCATGATAATTTGATGTGAAAAATATTAAATTACATGTTTGTAAAAATAATATTTTTTGCTATGCAAAATAGCATAATATGTAAAATAATAATAATAATATTATTGTGATATAATGGGGTAAGATAATTTTTATTGTATAGTTTTGGAGTTTTTGGTAATTA
Organism: Viscum album; assembly: GCA_963277665.1. Taxonomy (NCBI): domain Eukaryota; kingdom Viridiplantae; phylum Streptophyta; class Magnoliopsida; order Santalales; family Viscaceae; genus Viscum; species Viscum album. The sequence goes on from OY728125.1 coordinate 1,429,298,695, forward strand.
AATACAAATTTTAACCTAACCATAACTCTTTAGGTATATTTATATGTATATTTTTTTTAGATAATTGATATTTTATAATCATTGGGAAAAGGATTTATTTATTGTATCCTCCCTCTCTCATTATATCAAGAGTTATATGAACAAGAGAAAAAATTCCTAATCGAAGAATCAAGATTTGATAATGAAGAAAGACATAAGATAATTTATCTTCCATGATAATATCAAACATTCCATCAGTATTATTGAGATTTAAAATGACCACGTGTGGATCTCCACTAGAGGGATCTACCTTGGGTCCTCCATACATAACAAAGGTAACCTGAAATGTGTTTGGGATGATCAATATCTTCATCAAAGAAATATCCTATGATAGGGTAATAATTATTTATATTTATTCCAAATAAATTATAAATTTAACATGAAAATTGATCCTCATTAGGTTCCAAGAAACAAAAGTCAATATTTCATGGAAAATTTTCATTGGTCATGATATTTATGCCATGAAAAACTAGAGAAGTATCCATTTAATTTGATAGAAACCTTAATATTTATCTACCCACTATGCACTTGCACTATTAATTTAACCATTACGACCCCGTTGTAATATTAGATAGAAAAAATGGCTAGGTGAGGGTAGGAGCATGTGTGTGAAGTGATAGAGAATAAATTGATGGATATAACAAGATCGGCCTCTCCATACCTCTATAAAGGGAGTGGAGAGTGAAAAAAATGAAGAATATTGAACCCCTCACTAGTGGGGTTCATGTAAGTCTTGCATGTTTTAGGCTACTAGGATTATGGTGGTGGATTTGGAAAAGGTTGTGGTAATAGTCTAACTGGAAACCAAATGACTGAAACACCCATCATTCTTCATGGATCCTGGTTGTTTCAAAGGGGAAATTGACAAGGTATTAATGGGGGAAAATAATGTGATTTTAATTTTATTATTCTCTCTATTAATAAGTACACTCCCGTCTATTGAACATTAAATAAATACATATTCTATACAAATGAACCTACCGCCTTATTACATCAAAGTTTCTACAATTAGTAACCCCTTTCTTTTTATCCCCAAGGATTTCCCGAACCTAGCCTTAGGAGATTGAAACATATTTTTTTCAACTATAACAATTAGAGTCTAGAATATTTTCCTCTCTTAACTATCTCATAAGAAGAATATCCTCTACTATTATCACTATAAAAAGAGATTTTTTTCCTTTCCCAATAGGACTTAAATGATAGAGTTGATATTGGTCTAGGTTGTGTATGTGATAGTAATACCATTTGGATTTACCCATCACATAATTTATTTAAAATATTTTTCATTATTTTTTTGATATTATTCATGATGTTATTGGCATGAAAGCGTCTTCTGGTTGGAGTGTTAAAATGATCTGGGTGATGAAACTATTATAAAACCTTGACGTGGACTTCAAAAAATTTTAGGTAAGAATTCATTACCAAATATGTCCTTCATCTTTAGTTGGTTTCAGTGTTCTGTTGCATAGGGGTGAATAGACATATGTTTCTTTTAACATAACTTGTTTTCTATTATGTTGACATATCATTTAGTTTCATTTTATGTTATGGTATTTCCATGTGTTCATGAGTATCCTATGAGACCATTCTTGTGGTGTTATGCCTCTAGATATATGTGATTGATGTGGTTAAACTATTTACCTCTGATGCATTTGGTATGTGATATATTATTATCAATCAAAGAAATGTACCAAAGTAAAATGAGGACCTGTCAAGGTTAAGTGGCCCTAGAGGGGATTGTGTTCAGACATTATATGTGACAATATGGTAGAAAAATGTTAGATGATGGGATATGATAGTCTTGTGTGGCATGTCATGGGGGAATGATTGTCTTCTTTGAACTGACCATATAGACAAAAGTGGAAATGTTTCATGAAATCCCTAGGTATCTTGATCTATGTCAATGGGGTTATTCTAATATTGGGACTTGTAATGTATAGATCCCCCACTTATGAGATTCCCATGAAAATTCAGGTATTATTCTAGCACCGAGATGAAGTGGTTATAACTGGTGTTCTCGGAGGATTAGTTATCACATAGATGCTTGGAATGGCATTGTTTCATTATTTGTGACTTTACTATATCATTATATAACACACCTCTTTATGTGCATTCAATTATCTTACAAATTCATATGTTGTCTCTTACAAGTTAATACATACAATTTCATGGGAATCTTGATGTGTGTGTAAACTACATGATCCAATATCTATGTAAGGGAAAGGTCCCAATGGTTATATACTTATGAGATAGAGCATTTTGATAAAGTTAGTACCAAGATAGAAACTTGGAGGTTGATTTAATGCCTTAAAATACTTTCGTACAATATCTAATACACTAAATTAACAACCACATCATTTATCCTTGATATATTTTTTAAATGAATAACAAACCATCATTCTTCATTATATTTTGTTTATCTTATTTTATGTTTGGCCGGCTTATATATTTGTTATTTTATCATGTGATGGATATTATTATATATAGTATAGTCTCCACAAATTTACCTAAAACCATTATTCTAGTCAGTGGCCTCTTGTATTTAGGGATTCACACATGAGGTTATGAGGAACTTCAAATTGGACCTAATGATTTGGGTCAGGCAGTTACAAATAAAAACCATTTTTTTTCTAGGAAACCAAATAAAAAACTCCAAATTAACCTAGATACAACCACTAATGAATTTTATTCTATTATCTCTCATATAAATATCATGTTCTTACTAAGACATGAGTTTTATGATGGTATCTACTATGTTTTTTCCATGGAAATACTTCCCACTAAAACTTCAAATCATCGAGAAAATTACATCAAGAGGTGATACTTTCAGATTATGTTCTTCATAAAATTATGATACCTTATTTATTTTGTGTGTTCCACTACTAATGTATTGTCATAGAAAACTAAGATAGATTATTAACAGCTGGGCACCACATCTAACTCTCAGATAAACGTTTTTATACATATTTCTACTTATAAAACATAAAAGATACAATATACCCCAAATCCACATTATATTAAATAAAAATTTATTTCTTTGTGTTCTTGTATATGATGAGTCCTCAATTGATTGTAAATGAATATCCTAATTGTGAATTTAAATTATCTTGATCTATTTGGAAAATATAATTTACATATCCCTTGATGACTAACTCATCAACACCTCCATATATAGGGAACACATCCGTATTCTAAATCAAATACATAAGGATAGTTTTAATATCCATAAAATGCTGGTATCCTAGATCAAATAGATATCTACCTACTATAATTAAGGGAAAATAAATATCTATCCATATATAAAACAAAGAATACATGACTGAAAAATTGCTAATGCGTATGGAATCATTTCGTATTCTATGTTTCTACTTATATTTGTGAGGAAATATTTTTTAGAATGTTGAATACAAGTGAAATTGGAAACAATAATCGCTTTTATTATTCCATAATAAATCTAAAAAGTATCTTTTCTGTATATTTACCCTGAATTATACTAAGAGGACTCTTGGATAAATCATGATGGATCTCAATCCTAAGACATATACTGCTTCACCTAAGTCTTTCTGGGAGAAGAATGCATTTAACTATATCCTAAAAGTCCATAAGACTGGTATCAAATTAACAATATGTAAAATGTTATTGATATAAAATATTATGAAAATTAACACACTCACATCATATCATTTATAAAAACAAGGTTCACATTTAATTCATAAGAAACCAAATTCCATTATGGATTCATCAAAACAAATTTTCCATGACTGTGATGCTTGATTTAATCCATATATGGATATTTATATATTTCCTTTTTTATTATCCTTATATGGAGTCACAAACCCTTCATATTATGTCTTATAGACACCTTTTTTAAGGTTCTAATAATGGTAGGTGGTTTATACATCCATCTTATAAATCTCAAATTCATGATGGTCCCATTTTTCATGTGAAATTATATTAAATTTAAGAATATTTAATGGTGAAAAGGTTTCATCATATTCTATGAATTTAAAATGTTTGAACCCATTTGGAAATAGTCATATTTTATCGGTATTGACTTAAACATCAATTTCTAGTTTATTCTTAAATATACATTCAGGACCAATAGGATTTACATAAGTGGGAGGATCCACCAAAATCCAGACTTTGTTTTGGTATATGGAACCTATTTAATAAATAATTATTTCTTTCTATTTATCACAATCTATGTCAATGACTGCTTCATTGTAGGTTAAATAATCATTATTACCAACTAATAATGCGTCTCCATCCTTGGTGACTATAAAAACATATATTTCAGGTTAAATAACCTCTATTTAACTCTTAAGTATTTAGCGTATCTCTAGAACAGTTTCTTCCAAAATGATTTATGGATATTTTTCCAAAACCAACTCCACTATTTCCTAAGTTTAGGAATCATTGATGTATATCTCACTCTAACAATCATGTTTATATATGTTCTCCCGTTCAAGGAACAAGACTTGTCTTACAAATATTACCTTTTTATCTAAGGGTTTGTATAGGTAATACCCCCTGTTTCCTTGGGGAATCATTTAAATATATCCCTTTTAACTTGGGGTTCATGTTTTTTTAATGTAGAAGAATTAAAAAATGCTTCGGAATACAAAAAATGTTTTTTATAAAAAAATATTATTTTAACTCCATGTTTGGTGTAATATACCCTATTCCAATTTAGATGATACATTGTTTAGTATACAAGTACACTTGGTAATTTGTATTGTTTAAAAAATATTAGAATATTATCATGACTCATCATCGACACCACCCTTTCCAACAAGGTGTGGTATGTTTATTCACATACACCATTCCACAAGGGTTTATAAAAATGATTTATTTGGAATAAAATCCAGTACTCCCATAATTATTCAATGAATATATGGGGGATATATTCTCCACCATAGATCATGAAAAGATTCATAATCTTCTCACCATACAAGTTCCCAAATTCATTCTTCAATTATTTTAATTTCTCAAGTGATTCAAACTTTTACCTTATTAGTTATCTATATCCATAACAACTAAAATCATCAGTAAAAGTTATTAAGAAGTAGTATGAAAAACTTGATTCAACTAGGAATGGACTACATAAATTAGTGTGATCAAACTCTAGAATATATCGGCCCTTTTCAGATTTTCCTTTAAATAAGCGTTGGTAATTTTACCCTGTAAACATGCTTGAAAATACCAAATGATTTTAGATTGAATGATTCTAAATAACCATATCGATATAATTTGGACAATCATTTCACATATAGATGACCTATGAAGTGATTTCAATGTTGGGTGCAGTGTAATTCATTTGAATTAAATTTGTTATCTTTTTATAACACTAGGTTATCAAAATATTATAAATAAATATAATTATGTAAATGTTCTTTATCATAACATATGCTATCTTCAAAAAAGAAGAAACATTCATTTTTAAACGTGTAAATAAATTCTTCGATATCAGATATAGATAATTATTTTTGGAAATTAAAATATTATAATAACAACTATTAAGAGAAAAGATCATTCATGTCTGCAATGTGAGGTGGTAGTTGCCAATGGATAATGCTGCCAATTTAGCCTAATTTACAGGATACAAATCTATATCACCCGATAAAAATTTTGTAAATATATTAGGCTTATAATTTAAATAAAAATATGAGAACCATATGTTTTATCCATACATAATTCCTAAAAAATCAAAGGATAAACTTGATAATGAACATACCTAAGGGACCACATTGATTCCTTCCCACTGTATAGTACTTTTTCAAGTAGAACTTCTTGACCTAATAGAAATAGGCGACATCATTTTCCTTCATTTCCTATTTCACTTTACTATTCTTAGAAGGGAAATTCATAGAGAAATTATAAATTCATATAGTTTTGGTGTTTTTTCCTTTCCCTTTCCTCTTATTCTCCATAAGGAAAAAATAATTTTCTTACTTCAGTTTCTCATAAGTTTGTAAAATTAAGGTGATGACAATGAAGAGTGTATTAACTATAATGTTCACCAGGTAGTTTATAATGAAGAATTTATAGACACATGATTTGGATAATTATTTTTAATATATAAGGACCTTGTAGTGCACATTCTGTAATCTTTCATGTGAAGAGGTCCTTAGAGACCTCAAATTTTTCTAGTCTGTATCTACCCTAAAAAATTATAAGGATATGTATTGTAATTTTATATAAATTCATGATTTAATTATATTTTAATATTTACTAATCTCAGAAGATAATATTAACCACTCTATATTCAGTTCATCATCCATGTGTTTCTCAAAGACAAGTAAATATTCGCCCCTCACCACCTCAATGGGAGGATCAAGGACCAGGTACTCGATCACATATAACTTTTTTTCTTGAATAATATCATGTACATGCTCTTATTCAATTCCTAGATTATTTTTTTGATAAGGATTTTATTTTTATCAATAATATTTCATAGTAATAACATAATGGTTGTTGAACATTCAATTTTATTATACAATAATTTATAAGATATTATTAGTACATTAACAAAATAAAAAATTGAGATTAAATAAATTTACTAATATGCCTACCACAATTTTGTCAAGTCTAATAATATAACACTATTGGATTCATAATATCTAGTTATATTGACATTATAGTGGCAAGGATCTATATGAACCTTCTCATAACTGAAGGAGAGGATTGGTAAAATATACAAAGGTATTTAGGTAGTTATGTAATTTCCAACGATAGGATTTAATATCCTCAATATTATGAGGGGAGTCCTAAATCCAAAATCCATCTTTTGGGATCCCTCAATACTGGTCTCTAGTATACATAATGTATAGTAATTTCTACTCCTCCGGATATAAAATGGTTATGTGAAGAGAAATCTTTCATAAGAACTCTTTAAAAAAATTATGTGTCTCAATATAGGTTTTAGAAACACTAAGTTGGATGATTTCATTCTTAATCAATAAAGGAATATTTAGTTTGAATAAGTATTATGATGTGATATATTATTTAATATATTTAATTTTTTTTTTAAATTACATGTGTTGTTAATTTTATGTTAATTTTACTTTAGGGATTAACCACATTTCAATAAAACATCTACGCATAATAAATTTATTTTAATTCCATATTTACATATTAGTCCATTTGATTATGTGATTTTAGTCTAGAAACCATAAAATAAATCATTAATAAGACAAAAATATTACAAATAAATGAATGAAATGATCATGTGCATTATCCAATGGTTGATTTAGTAATAGAAAAATAAATAAACCTATTACTCTAGGGGAAAACTCCTTGTGTTCATCTAAGAACCGATTACATCACCCCATCTATAAATATATGTGTAGAATGTTTTCTTTTTTACCTTAGATTCATCTTGAAACACCTCCACCTCAACTCCACCTTCAACTAACTTCATGTTCCATCAGACAATCATTTTTGTTACATATTTTTTATAAGTAAAACATAGGTCCAGAGAACCAAGGATTGGTGAATTAGAATTATATAAAACAAACATGGACATGAAAGCACTACAAAATAGGGGAGGGACAAATGACACATATTCCATAATATTTAATTTAATAATAAATAATTACAATCCCCTAAATTTAAATTATATTAATTAAAACCAACACATACAAAGGTCTCATAAAAGAGCATGATAAGTAATTCACATAAAATAAATAAGAATTTAAAAAAATATATTATTAACTTCAATTGGATATTCAACGGTATAAAATGCATATTAATTAATTAAAATAAATATTTTTTTAATTAATTAATATATTTTAAATAATTATATCTAATAACCATGGATATTCCCATATAATATAATTTTAAATAAATTTGTTAAGTTAATTGTAATTAAAATTAATGATGTACTCAACTTTTACATGGAAGAACCATATCTTTAATCCATATAAACTACCAAACATAGCCCTTTTTTATATACACTATACTCACACAACATTTTTCATATACAACATGTGATATAATTTTGTAGAATTTACTATCAAATAAACAACACAAAAAACACTTGAAAATTATTATTTGTATACCTATTTAATACAATTGAGTATATAGTATGAAATTTTCATTCAATAGTTTCGTTTTCTTATTTTTTGTAGAATTAATTTGGAATTTAATTTAACAAAAAACCTATAAACTGTTGTGTTCTGCCAAAATAATGACACGAGGAATCATATTGATGAGGTTTAATGAAATAACCAAAATTTTCATTTCCATGGAAATTAAAATATTTAGAGTATAACTGGGAATGACATTTATTCTATATAAGTGGATAAGAATTAATGATATTTTGGGGATTTAATTACACCCGGTGTGAATTAACAACATTTTATGTGAATTATTTACACCATTTATAAATTAATTACACTTTGTATGAATTAATTACACCACAAGTTAATTAATTATATTGTGTGAAAATTAGTTACACTTCAAGTAAACTAATTAAATGTAAATTTTATTAATTCCACCACATGTTTATTAATTATAGTTAACATAAATTTACAATACCATGTGTGCTTTAATTAATTACTCCACATCTATTAACCACATGACCACTATGTCTTGTGGGGTTACAGGGCATATTTGAAGTTTAATTTCATATAAACCTATAATTGTGTGCCACCTCAGTATAGTTCTGCATTTTTTCTTTATTTATTTTAAACCAATTTGAGGTTATATGAATGAGAAATGAAGAGGTGCAGAGGAGATATTGAAAATCAGATTTTTTTTCCAAGGAATGGAAACTAGCTTTTAAAGGTGTTAATAATAATAAATAAATTAATATAAATTTAAAATGACCTCTTTGATACCAGTAATAGGTTTTGGGAATAGTGTATTCAATTATTGAGGATGGGCCTAATCCATTAATTTTTAGATTCAATTGATATTACATGATGTACATGATGTGGTGTTCATGTTCAATGAATTTGTTTTACTATAATATTACGGTCATTAAATAACTAAGAGGATATTTTGGGTTAAATTTATGATTTATTTAAATGTATAAGAAGAAAGAAGACCTTGATCTCAATATCTTTCTTTAATGAAATTGTTGATCATTTGAATCGCCTTAATTTTACCATCATTTAACATGTAGGATGTATGGCTAGAATCTATCCATCATTTATACACACATTCTGATTTGATCTTCGTCCAATGATAATGGATTTCAGGGTGTAAGAGTTTCAAATAAATTCTCTTATGGTTCCCAACAGAACTACGACAATAATTTATTACAACATGAAAAATCATTCTATCACTCTTATTATTGAATAAATAGTGTAGGGTGGAGAGTATCTTCAGATTTAAATAAGAAAAACTTGATTTCATTATGCATAATGATTCTCTAATTTCATCAACTATAGAACAATAGATACAGCAGTCTATTTATAGTGTTATGGGTAAGGGTTAAATATGATTTTGTTTAATGTAGTCCCTTAAAAATATATTAAACCCCTTAATGAACAAATTCGTATTTATACTAATACTATTATTATTTTCTCATGATGTGTGAACATATAATCATTATATTATAGTCTTTGAAATTAATATTTGATTTCGGACCTCATCTAGGTCCACCATTCATCCAAAAGAATTATCAAATACCTAGTTACATATTTAAATATTTTTTTTTCTTCAATAAATAAATTAATAAATGTTATATATCATTTTAATTAAATAATTTCCTTGTGAATAAATATTTATATTTTTTATGTGATCAATAAAATATGAATAAAATTATTCTTTGTATGTGATAATAATATTTATTCCAATAATTAAATTCAAATAGAATTTAATTGATAACAACAATTACACATAGTGTGTGGCCTTATTGGATTCTACCTCTTTATAATTAGATAATATTGTCTTTTTCCAATATTATAATATATAATTAGGTCCCGAATCTAAAGAGGAAGATATTAATGTCACATTGTTGATAAAAACATTTGATTTTATACCGAGTAATATTAACCATTTGTATCAATATATCTTGAAGCAGGTTGGATACTTTCTTCAAAGACATTAATTTTTGATGCATTTTTATTTTCTTATCAATAATGATCATTTCCATATCTCCATGGCCATGTATTTTATATAAAATTTTCAATTCCAATAAATGGGTCAGGATATTAAGTTCCATGAATGAAAGGGATAAAACCATCCTCACCTTATTCATTAATAAAATAAAGATATTGATGATCCCAACACATCCTACATATCATGTACACAGTGTATCAAGAGTTTCATCAATAAATATAAGTACTGATGTCATGATATGTATTAATAATAATTTTAATCTCTAAGTATCATTAAAAACCCTCATAGATAATAATATATGATTACATGAAAACATGAAAAATTATTATTGGCAGATCTTTCTTTATAATCAGTTATATTGGAGATTACCATGTTTGAAATTAATGAGACGAAGCATCATCCTATTATGATTAAGTACAATAGATAGTTGAAAAAATATTTTCTCTATCATAGTTATTTATACTATCCATTAGAAAAATATTTATGTGATATCTTCATATCATCTCAAGGTTCACATCATAGTGTTGAACTACAACATCCTACTTGGATGAGATATATACATAGGATATTATCACATTGAATTCATATATAATTATGATCAATATCTTTTTAGAAATATTTAATATTTACTTATTTGAATATATTTGGTAATCCTAAGTGTAAAAAATTTGGTTCTATGACACCAACATTGACACATTGTACAACAAAATTCATAAATTTTGAAGATATTTAACATTAATAGTCAAAAAAATGGTTAATAGACATAGTAATTTTATAAATTCTTAAAATACATCGACAAATTTAAAAATGAACATTTTTAACATAATTTAAAATATGAAAACTTATAAACTTTAAAATTTAATGAATTAGCTAAATAAAATCATTTTTAAAAACTTAAAAAAATTATCATGTTATCCTAATTTTCTATAGAGTTTTTGAAAAATATTTTTATTAAAATATAGTAAATAATTAATTTATAAGTCATTATGTTATATTAACTTATATGTGTCATGTCATAAGTGATTATTAAGGATATACCATATCTCGATTTTAAAATTACTATGATTTATTCCTATATAAAAAATTAAACCTCCTTCCTTTATTTGATTTATAGATTATTTTTCCATGAAGTGATAAATGGAATTCGAGAATTTTTTTAGTGTATTATAAAATATAGGCTTTATATCTATTATTTTATATTTTTTATATGAATGTGTTCCGATATATATTTATAATATTAATGAAATACTTTATATAATATACAAATGTATAAAATGATAAGTTATATACATACCTTCATTGTATTTATCTAATTTTTTATAAAATATGAATATAAATGAACTAAACAGGATATAAATGAATCAAAAATATATTTATTCCAATCATATAAAAAATTGTATCCATATTTCCTCAATATTTCAATAGAGGGTGTATATGAACCATATAAAATCATTTTTATTTGTTTGAATCATTGTTATTCAAGATGATTATTTCGAGAGGAGTTGGATGAAAACATGATATTTCATGGAATAGTTCAAGGATTTAAATGTTTGTGTATATCCAAATAAAATATATATATATATATATATTGACTTGGATTACACTTTAGTTTATTAATAATATTATATGATTAGATGTGTATGTTGGGAGGAGGGATATTTGACTGTGAAATAACCGAAACCAAGATTTCAGTCCACTTGAACATCACACTTATAAGAGTTTTTACAATGTAATACAATATAATATATTAATTTTCCCTTTTTTAAGAGTACTATATACAAGAATACATCAAACACTACCCTCCTTATTACATCATCCATCACACACACAATCAAGCTAATAAAAATTCAAGGCATCAGAAATAAAAACAAAAAAAATATGAAGAATAAGAGAGAACACAAGAGATAATCATTCATAAAATAAAGAGTCCACCTTGAAAAAGATAAAGACACATTTATTTGTATTTATTGTAAGATGTAAGAGATTAAATAGTAATTAAATTTGGTAAACTAGTTTAGAAATGTGGTTTCACACAATTACATTGTAATTTATATTTGGTAAACTAGATTAACACACTCTCATGAAATCATATTCAATCAAATCTTGACAAACATAGATTGTATACCAAACCAGTAACTCTTCTAATTCAATGAACATCCTAACATCATCATATTCATTGTAAGAAAAAAATTTCTGATTTACGTGATTCCCCCTTAGAGAGATTTAACCATGACTATACATAAATTGATAAATTATCCTTACACTAACTAATTTTTGATATGTGAAATTCCAATTATGTTAAATTCTAGAAATATTAATGTAGATTTCATATCCCAATAATCTCTAACTCGAGGAATTATTTCAAGGAACCATCACAACTATCCAACACTATGGAAAACCAAGTGAGATCCATATTCCTTTTCATGCAAGATGTTTTTATCCAATATTTATCTATTCATACAAGTCATTGAGGTGTGGTTACACATCATAGATTTAGGTACTATCACCTTAGTGTATATTTTCCCCAATTGTTTGCTATAAACCATCTTCTAATGCTCCAACAATTGTTCTGATTTTTTTTGGATTAAGTGGTACTTCATGTAGATATGTATTATTTATACCTCAGACGTTGAATTTTAATCCTTGTTGATTAAACATTAGGTATCATAGAAAATAACTTCACCTTCCATAATTTTTTTAGTTCCATTAACACACAAATAAACCAACTAATTTACTCACTACCTTCCCCTATACATACAGAGTTTTATTCTATTTTACTCAGAGTAATAATATTTTATATTTATGAAATTAAACCAATTTTTATTCATGTATCATTAAAAACATCCAATTTTGATCATTTAGGTGTCTGAATCTCGAGTAAAATCATCATCAACATATCAATGAAAATGATCATACATGCTAAAACACAAAGTTGCATAATATATTTCATTAAAAAAAAGTCATAATTGATTAAATCCAAGCACACTTTACCCAATTCTTATATATTTTAGCTTATATATACCATTAAAAATGTAATGTGTGATTGTGTTTAAATCATTATACATGCTAATCTATTGATCACCAATAAATATGTCACCATTTCCATGTATGTAACATTTACATCCATTTTGGGTGATTTTTTCTTACTTAGTCTAAAATTTCAAATAAAATTAGGAAGACTTACATACTACCATATACCTCAAATCATTCACACACCTATCATATACAATATTTCAATGACATTACGAAGGTTATCTCTCTCTCATATCCTTCTATCATCAATCCTAGAATCTTCTTGGCATGCCTCATATCCTTGATTTTTAATATTCTATCCTTGTCACATTTTAGAATCCAAATCCCATAGCTTTATAGTCACAGAAAAAATATTCCATCAATATATAAAATAAATACGATGAATTTACAATCCTTATATTAATTCTTATAACAAAAATGATATATTTTTGGCTTCTGAATCCTTATAACATGAATATGTGAACCCTATGATTCCATTAACATTGGGATTTATCTAGACCATAAATAATTTTATTCAATTTTTAAACAATGTTATAGTTTCTATATTATAAGAAAACATTAGGTTTCCTCGTAAAAATTAATTACCCAAACTCTCCATAATGGAAGGTTTTATTTACAAACATCTATTAGAACTATATATTTTTTGATGATACTGTACTCTATATTTTCTAGCTACATATATACCTAAATACTATTGAGAATATTTTATATTATTTTCCCCTAAATTTTATTAAAACAAAATTTCAACTAGTTGTTCATTATACCTTTTCTTTCTACTATCGTACACTTTTAATCAGAAAACTCACATATTTTTTAGTTCCTCATTTCATTTTGTTATGTAAGTATGTTATTTAGTTCTATTAGTTTTCAATTAATACATCAATTTATCTATCACTAACTTTCATACATTGGAATAATTAATTGTGTCCACTTATTCTAGGTTATGATGTTCTTCTATATCTATTAGAATAATAATGTTCATGTAAGTCACAAACCTATGAACTGAGTTTAAAACTTTGATTGATCACCTAAATTTTTTTGGTTACTCTACTAATCTCATCACATCATTTTGATACATATATTCATGGTACAATAAATTTTATATCTCTAACTATAGCATTATATTTTTTAGATATTTCTAGATTATCTCCAACTGGTCTCACAATTGATATATTATTGCCTTCATATGAGTTCAACAGAGCATTCCCCCATTTTATATTCTTACTCTGATAAACATGGACTTATATAGATGGGTTTTATGTTAAATTATTTATCTCCAATGTTCATGTCATTCCAAAAAAACTCATCACTAATATTAATATTTTTACCCTCAATAATTCCATAATGTTATGATCCCACAATCGATATCGAATGTTCTTGTCACCAAACGGAATAAAAAAATATTTGTTAGGCATAGCTTAAATATTTACCCCTCCCTTATCACCAATATTCATACATTCCAAGATTATGAATAATTTAATGTGGTTATTATTTGGTTATTTAACTAACCATACCTTGTACAAGCCCCAAAAATGATTTACTTTTACATTACATTACATTCGTGGAATACTAAATACATAAAAAAAACCAACACCCAATGATTGAAATAGTTTAGTGTCTTTGGAAACTCGAAACACAATCTTCTAATTGTGGTGAAAGATCTTTAACATCTCCCATAAATATCTTCCCCTTTTGTTTTCTTACCTAAACTTTATTTATATCATGGGGAAAAGAAAACATGAAAAGGGTGAGCTCAAATGCTCAGAAATGGTAAACATAGAGAACATAAAAAAATCCATAAACATTTGAATGAAAAAACTTTAACATAAAATCTAGACATCAAAATCCTGATAAAAGACATAAATCAAGGATGTATATAAAGAAAATATCATAAAAGAACATCAATTATGATAAAATGGAATGGGAATAAAAAATTTAATTGTGGAAAACCATTAATCACATGATTTGATTTCCATAGTGGCCAAGGCATTGCTGCCAAGAAAATCTTAGTGGACAATGTCCCTTTCTGAATCGAGTTCACTCCTCGTTCCAGTCCTGTATCACAGAACCAGATTAACTTATCATTCCATCCATGTCTATATCATGAGATATAAATATTTACCGAATTCATTGGAGGGAGATATAGGTCCCACCCATCTCATAATGAAATCATTCTTACGTGTGCCACAACATAAATATAAATCATTCATCATAACCCAAAGAATAAAATGGGTTTCATAAACATCATCCCATCATAACATAATCCCTATAAAACAAATGGATATCATTTCATCAGAAGAAAAGTGAAACCATGTAAATCATAGAGACAATATACTTGAAATATACACATATGAAATAATTTCATCTTAGATGGAAAATAGTTTGGATAAAACACTTGAAATGAATTCTTGAGGTAAATATCCTTTATTCTTCAAAATCATTTTATTTTCACAAAATGCCATGAAATTTTAAAATAAAATTATTTTGATGAAAATAATCATCAAATCATGTAGAGTAAGCTTCATGAAAGTTAGGCATTATAAAACCGTAAAAATCCATTCATGCTGTATAAGATAAAAAAACATTCTCCTCGTACTTTTTTCGGAAAACTCAAAGAGTTCCTTGTATGGTAAACAAAAGAAAGATTCCTTCCATAACACAAAGTAAAAGTGGAAGAGGGGTAAAAATTACATTAAACATAAATGGGAGAATATTAAACACGTTATGAAAAACATTTTATGTGCATGGATGAAAAAGAAAACCTTAGTAAATACTTACGTATAAAAAATCTCAGATAAAAATGAGATTTGCAAAATTATCCCTTACCTTATGTAAACTTTTTTCTGTATGTGTCCAAGACTCCTGTATAGTGGGTTTAAACATATTATTAGCTTTTAACAGAACCATAATAACATTTATTATATCATATATGATTCACTTACGACTTTATATTATCCGTTCATTTGTTAATTCCATGTTAAAGCAGTATTTTGGGTCAAATTGTTTTATTTATCGCCCATGTTTTTCCTTGTAATTATTAATATGATTACTTAGATAATGATTAATTAATTCCAGAATATAAAACATGATTTATATATAATATATATTCAGAATATAAATATATATAATAGATCTATAAATGGAAAGAAATACACCGTTCATGGAGACGGTAGGCCGTACATACGTATGGACGCTGTTTTTCGTTTCCTTATTGAATGGAATGGAATTAAGTAGATGAAATAAATAAATAAATATATATATATACATAAATCTAGTAGCTTTATTATGTCATATATTTCATGATTACTTATTATATATACTTATATAATCATTCTTGAATTGTTAATATGGAAAATGAATCTGATTGCGTCGTGGAGATGGTAATCCGTACGTACGCATGAGCGATGATATCATTCCCATAATTATTGAATTGAATTGGAGTGGATGATATAATATCAGAAAATCAGTATGATTTTATAATAACTATATATATTTATTCTTTACATCATTATACCCATCCATGTAAGGTGGTGGTTGAAAAACAGATTACACCACGGCGTAGAGA
Source organism: Viscum album (assembly GCA_963277665.1). Classification (NCBI taxonomy): domain Eukaryota; kingdom Viridiplantae; phylum Streptophyta; class Magnoliopsida; order Santalales; family Viscaceae; genus Viscum; species Viscum album. The sequence goes on from OY728125.1 coordinate 1,429,315,400, forward strand.
CGGTATTCCGTACGTACGCATGCGCGGTGATTTCATTTTCCATAGGATGGATAGAAGGAGAAATGGGGTTGTTTCATATTTATAATAACATATCAGTATATTATTGATACTGATGTTATTACTTTATAATGAAACAACTAAAGAAGAAGATGTTCAAGAAGGAAGAAAATTTGAAAGAATCGGTAGATGAGATTACCTCTTCCTCGACGTACCTCTTTTAAATTTCTTCTTAGGTAACTAGAGTTGTTCTTTTATGAAGACCAGAAACTCTATGATATAACTATAGATGTTTAGACGAGAAATTTTCAGGGTTTTTCCAATCCTAAAGGCTCAAAAAGGTGTGAAGAGAAGATGAAAGGGGTGCCCTTTTTATAAGGGAGGAGAGGGTCACCTTCGGAAAAACTTAAAATATTATTTTATAATAAAGTCATAATCTGTTTTCAATAGCTAAAAATTAATTTATTTAGAATATAATGTGGTTATGGGTCGAATTAATCTCAACCAATAGGTTTTAGACATGTTTAGGTTATTATTTTAACCATATCGTTTAGATTTAACTCTAAGTTAAATAATTTAACTTTTACCGTGTATTTTTCTTTTCTTACACTATATGGTTAATAAAATTACTATAACAAGTCAAAATAACCCCAAGTGGTTCATTATTAATATATATAACTTTATCTAAGTCATTTGTCCGAACATTAGATTTTTAGGAATAGAATAACAATTAATAATATAATATTTGTTTTAAAAACAATTTTATGTCAATTTTGAAACTCTTTGGTAGTTGATTTTTGTGAAAATCATAACAACATTATTATTTATAAAAAAGTTAATTAAATCAATACTAACATGTCATATTAACAAATAAAATTAGTGTAATTCATAAAAATTCTCAAATTATATTTATTTGGGTATTTATAACATTAATTATGTTAATATTTCATTAATAAGGTAATTACTGCATCATCATTGTGTCATAAATAAATTAAATTATATAATTTCTAAAAATTATAAACAAAATACTATTATATAAGAAATATTTTTATCTTTCTAATTAATATTTATAGTCGAATTTATCTTATTTATAAACCTATATTAAAAATGTTCTAGTTATTAAACTTTGATTTTAATTATTTTAACTCTCCTTTAAATAAAATAATAATAAGTGTCGAAATCTAATCCAAATGGACCTAAATGGTAATATTTTATATCTAATGTTGTTTTTGGTCGAATTAAACTTATCTAATAGAATTATGACATGTGTTAGGGTAATAATAATATCATTTTTACCCTTAATTACCCGATTTACTTTTAACCGTGGTAAATAAAAGTAAAAAGATACTAATCACCAAAACTTATTTTTATCTTATTAAACCACATTTTACTCCTTGATATTAAACGGGTCTCTCGTATTTTAGAAATTCCACTCACAGAAGTGGTAAAATTATGTTTTATGTAAATTTTCAAATTCTCCTAGGAGGTGGGTAAAAGACGCTAAAAAGTTCAATAAAATATTTATATATCTAAAATTATTATAAAATGACTCAAATTAATTAAATTGAACTTATATAGGTATTATGTATCAATTTTTACCTAAAATAAATTTAAATAAAATAAATAATTATTTAAATAAAAAAGTTGGTTTTTAAATAGTAACCCAGTGTCTTCACTATTCATAAAAAAATGAATGTTTTCAGAAAAATACCAAAACATCACCATAGTTTAATTTCGATATTCCAAATCCAAAACTGAAGTCCATTTTGAATGATAAAATTTATAAAATTTCAAAAAGTTGGTATTACTATTCATAACGACTAGTTCATAATAATATTATAATAATATCTCCATTAGTGAAACTTGGTATTGCGTACTACACACACTATCGAAGAAGGTCTTGATTGCGTGTAATGCAAGCCAAGTCAAGGCTACATGTAGTGAAAGCACCATTTGGTGTTTCATATAACATAATCAAAACTTATTTCATTTATACATTAAACAAAATCTATACTTAATGTTTCATAGAATAATTTCCACAAAAGGAACATGATATTGTGTGTAACACGAGCCAAGAATAGTGTTGCATATACTTCAAGATAATACGATGTTGCATATAGTACAAGATAATCTCGGTTTAGTGTATAATATAAGAAATCCAAGAAATTAAAAATAATATATCTCATAAAATCTCGGGGTGTTACATTCTATCCCCCTTAAAATGAATTTCTCCCTCAAAATTCATTAGGGTTATAAATGGTTTACTACATGAAAGTTTTGTTTCATACATATCCACATCGTAAAAAGTAATACTAAAAATTCATTTTAAAAATGGGTGTTAGAATCATAATAGTTACCCAAAGTAACTCAGCACTGGGTTTCCACATAGGACAACATAGGTGAAAATATGGATATGGAAGAGAAATATAACTATCAACTTATGATGAAGAGTGGTATAGGACATGGCTATGAAAAAGAAAAAAATAACAAAGCCATAAATTTTTGATGATCTAAGGTACCATCTATTTCATTAGATATAAGATCACTAGGACAACATTTTTGGTTTTCAAGATCATTTCCCTAAAGTTGAAGAAATTAGAATTAGAAGAAATACTTTCTTGATTTTGGTAAAATCTCACCATCGGTCATTCCTTGGAAAATTTACACTTCATCTCATAAAGAAATGAAGTTGAATTTGTCATTCGTGAAGTGTTAGCAGATCATGTGATTAAACAGTGGGTCATTCCATCTATCTCAAACAAAAGGTTAGAAAATGTTATCAAAAATAAGTAAGGCCATCTATAGTGAGATTAATCATATATGGTTCCTAAGATGGACTTATACTTCATTTATCATACTGCTTAATATAATAAAACCAGTTTCTACAAAGGGGATTAGATTTAGCTGAAGTTGAAACAGATTCAAAAATTCTGCATGATGCTTTGAAGGATATATGCTCTACTCCATGGTCTATCATCTATATTATCAGAAAGTGCAAAGGTATTCTCTCCAATGATACCAAAATCAGCCACACCTAGCGTGAGGGTAACCAATTGGCAGATCATCTTGCTTTTATGGAAGTCCTTGGTCCCGATCCGATTTGTCTGCATGACATTTCCACTTTGAAGCCTGAAGGTGTTAACTTGATCAAAGGGGATGCCCTTGGCTTGCATCATTTTAGACCTCCTTAGGCTGCTCTACTTGTATCTCTTTGTTGTATGGTTTCTCCTTCTTAATAAAAAATTAACTTAAGTAAAAAAAAGGACTTCCAGTAGGCCAGTGGTTGGTGATAAAGGCCTGTCGCGCTTCAGTTGTGGGTTCGATTCCCAAATCCTTGTCCGACGCGACGAGTTGTCGCCCATCTTGCAGGTTGTCCTTTTTCTAAAACTACATTATTATAAAATTCAATAAATAATATCAAAAAAAGTTCTAGCCTTAAACAATACTGCCTTATGTCCAACATAATCGATTCCAATATTTAGGCTTATCCAAAATACTTCTGTGTAAGCTCATAGTATAAAGAAAACAATTTCTATAAATGTCATCTCCCAATCATGTGAATACCATCATTTACCCCCCATATATCAAATGATGTATCTTTTTGGTCAAATTGAAAACATGTGAATACCTTAATATTGTATTCTCTTGAAAAATGAATACTCATTGACTCTTAGTGAAAACATGAATGCTGTCAAAATTTAACACTTTCCACATACAAAAATCCTAAAATTTCTATACACTCAAACCATGATATAACTATGTCCTTATATCAGTCATGAGCTCATGAATACTATCAAGCAATTTATTTTGTCCTTATCCCTTCATTATGTGCATATAATATACTTTCCAAAATATTTGAATCACTTTTGATGGTTACAGGTACTATATTCTTATAGAAAACCACAACGGACCAATACACATATATTTAAATATACTATAAAAGTACCTCAAAAACATTATTATAGAATTCCAATACATAATCCCTTCAATCCATCATCTTCAATGATAGGCATGGAATATGTCCTTCCTAGATTTAGAAGTAACTTCTTAGGTTAGGGAATTGAGTTGGTTAATGCCCATGTTCTCTGCAGATAATACATTGGACTCCATAATAGTCTGTCACTCAATGACCCTTTTCTCCACATTGATAACATCTTCCCCTCCATTTGAGGTATTCATCAATGTTCTTCTTACCTTCTTTAGAAATCTCAATCTTTCTTTCTCTATGCTCCCCACCATGCGAACATGCATAATATTCCATCTACCTCTTATTTGATGACTTAGGAATACAACTAAAGTTCACCTTGTTAATCATATATCGAGATGACTGATTCAGCATAATCACAATATCTTTATCTCCAGATGATACATAATTTCATTGATCATAGTCACCAATTTTTCCGTTGGAATCAATGTTAACTGAATTCCTTCTCATTCCCTCCATTGACTATGACCAAAAACCATAGTGTAAGAAACAGTTAAAATAATGAGGAACCACATAAACATAAAAAGTCACTTATGGGATGTCTAACTTATCAGAAATTCTATAATCCATGACACCATAGGTTCACCCTAGGATATTCATGATCATCAAAATAATTCTAGGACTCTAACTTATACATATACTTATCCTTAGGGACATCCCTAGACATACCTTAGAAATATCTCTAGGGATTTCACTAAAGTTATCACATCCTAGTTTCCAAAGGTTAACTAAACCTTTCCTTTGATACCAACTGTAGAGACCCCAAACCTAACATACGTGGACATTACATTACATTTTCATAATACTTAATACATAACAAAAACCAACACTCAAGGATCGTAATAGTTTATCGTATTTGGAAACTTGGAACACAATCTTCTAATCGTGGTTATAGATATTCAACATCTCCCATAAAGATCTTCCCCCTTTTTTTTCTTACCTAAAACCATTATTTGTATCCTGGGGAAAAGAAAAAATAAAAAGGGTGAGCTCAAATTCTCAGTAAGGGTAAACATAGAGAACATAAAACAATCCATAAAAATTTGAATGAAAAAACTTGAACATAAAATCTAAACATCAAAATCTTGAGAAAAAACATAAATCATGGAAGTACGTAAGGAATATTTCATAATGGAACATCAATCATGATAAAGTATAATGGGAATAAAACATGTAATTGTGGAAAACCATTAAGAACATGATATGATTTACATACTGGCCAAGGCATTGTGCCAAGATAATCTTAGTGGACAAAGTCCCTTTCAGAATCGAGTTCACTCCTCGTTCCAGTCCTATATCACTGAACCAGATTAAATTACCGTTCCATAGATTTCTATCTCATGAGATATAAATATTTACCCAATGAATTGGATAGAGATATAGGTCCCACCCATCTCATAATGAAATCATTCTTACGTGTGCCACAACATAAACATAAATCATACATCATAACCCAAAGAATAAAATGGGTTTCATAAACATCATCCCATCATAACATAATCTATATAAAACAAATGGATATCATTTCATCGTAATAAAAGTGAAACCATGTAAATCATAGAGACATTATACTTGAAACATACACGTATGAAATAATTTCATCTTAGATGGAAAATAGTTTTGATAAAACACTTGAAATGAAATCTTGTGGAAAATATCCTTTATTATTCAAAATCATTTTCTTTTCACAAAATACCATGAAATTTTAAAAGAAAAGTATTTTGTTGAAAATAATCATGAAATATTATAGAGGGAGCTTCATGAAAATTAGGCGTTATGAAACCGTAAAAATCCATTCATTCTGTATAAGTTAAAAACAACATTCTCCTCGTACATTTGTCGGAAAAGTCAATGAGTTCCCCGTATGGTAAACAAAAGAAATATTCCTTCCATAACACAAAGTAAAAGTCAAAGTGGGGTTAAAATTACATTAAAAATACATGGGAGAATATTAAACACATTATGAAAAACATTTTATGGTCATAGACGAAAAATATAACCCCAGTAATTACTTACGTATAAGCAATCTTAGATAAAAATGAGATTTGCAAAATTCTCCCTTACCTTATGTCCAATTTCTTCTTGTATGTGTCTGAGACTCTTATATAGTGTGTTTAAACATAATATTTACTTGTAATAGAACCATAATAATATTTATTATATCATATATGATTCACTTATGACTTTATATAATCCGTTCATTTGTCAATTCCATGTTAAAGTAGAATATTTGGGAAAATCGTTTCATTTATCATCCATGTTTTTCCTTGTAATTATTAATATGATTACTTAGATCATGTTTAATTAATTCCAGAATATAAAACATGATTTATATATAATATATATTCATAATATACCTATATATAACATATTTATAAATGGAAAGAAATAAACCGTTCACGGAGACGGTAGGTCGTACGTACACATGAACGCTGTTTTTCGTTTCCGTATTGAATTGAATGGAATTAAGTAGATGACATACATATATATACATAAATCCAGTAGAATTATTATGTCATATATTTTATTATTACTTATTATATATACTTTATAATCATTCTTGAATTGTTAATATGGACAATGAATCTCATCGCGTCACGGAGTCGGTAATCTGTACGTACGCACGGGCTATGATATCGTTCCCATAATTATTGAATTGAATTGGAGTGGATGGTATAATATCACAAAATAAGTATAATGTTATAATAACTATATATAGATATTCTTTACACCATTATACCCATCCAAGTAAGGTGGTGGGGAAAAAACAGATTACACCACGGTGTGGAGACGATATTCCGTACGTACACACGCGCGGTGATTTCATTTTTCATAGGATTGATAGAAGGTGAAATGGGGTTGTTTCATATTTATAATAACATATATGTATATTAGTGATACTGATGTTATTACTTTATAATTAAAAAAAAGAATAAGATTTTCAAGAAGAAAGAAAACTTGAAAGAATCTGTAGAAGAGATTACCTCTTCTTCGACGCACCTCTTTTAAACTTCTTCTTAGGGCACTAGAGTTGGTATTTTGAGAAGAAAAGAACCTATATGATATAACTAGAGAGGTTAATAAGAGGAATTTGAAGGTGTTGGATGAGATTAAAGGATCAAAAGGGTGTGAAGAGAAGAGGGAAGGGGTGCTCTTTTCATAAGGGTGGAGAGGGGCACCTTAGAAAAAACGTAAAATATTATTTTATAATAAAGTCATATTAGGTTTTTAATAGCTCAAAATTGATTTATTTAGAATATAAGGTGGGTATGGGTCTAAATAATCTCAACCAATAGGTTTTAGACAATTTTAGGTTACTATTATATCCTTATCATTTAGATTTAACTCTAAGTTAAATAATTTATCATTTACCATGTATTTTTGTTTTCCTACACCATATGGTTAATAAACTTACTATAACAATAGAAACGAACCCCAAGTGGTTCATTATTAATATATATAAACTTTTCTATGTAATTTGGAATAACCTTAGATTTTGAGGAATAGAATAACAATTAATAATATAATATTTTTTTAAAAAAACTATTTTATGTTAATTTTGACACTATTTGGTACTTAATTTTTTTGAAAATCATAAAAACATGATTAGTTCTAATGAAGTTAATTAAATAAATACTAAAATGTAATATTAACCTATAAAATTAGTTTAATTTATAAAAAGTCTCAAATTACATTTATTTGGATATTTATAACATCAATTATGTTAATATTTCATTAATAAGGTAATTACTGCATGATCACTGTGTCATAAATAAATTAAATTATTTAACTTCTAAAAATTATAAATTAAATACCATTATGTAGGAAATATTTTTATATTTCTAATGAATATTTATAGTATAGTTTATCTTATGTATAACCCTATATTAAAAATGTTTATGTTATTAAACATTGATTTTAACTATTTTAACTCTCTTTTAAATAAAATAATAAGAAGTGTCCTAATCTAATCCAAATGGACCTAAAGGATAATAATTTATTCCTGAGGTTATTTTTTGTTTAATTACACTTATCTAATAGAATTAGGACATGTGTTAGGGTAATAATAATATCATTTTTATCCTTAATTACCCTATTTATTTTTAACCGTGGTAAATAAAAGTAAAAAGTTACTATTCACCAAAAATTATTTTTATCTTATTGAACCACATTTTACTCCTTGAACAATACCAAATTATTTCCAACATAATCAATTCCAATATTTAGCCTTATCCAAAATACTTTGTCCATCCTCATATTATAAAGAAAACAATTACTATAAATGTCATCTTACGAGCAAGTGAATACCATCATTTATCCCCCATATATCAGACGATATATCTTTTTGGTCAAATTGAAAACTTGTGAATAACTTATTCATGTATTCTCTTGAAAAATTAATACTCATGGACTCTTAGTGAAAACATGAATGCGGTCAAAAATTAACACTTTCCACATACCAAAATCCCAGAATTTCTATATAATGAAACCATGATATAACTGTATCCTTATATCAGTCATGTGCTCATGAATACTATCAAGAAATTTATTTTCTCCATATCCCTTCATTATGTGCATATCATATACTTTCCAAAATATTTGAATCAGTTTTCATGGTTACCAGTACCATATTCTTATAGAAAACCACAATGGACCAATACACATATATTTCAATATAGTATAAAAGTACCTCAACAACATTACTATTGAATACCAATACATAATCCCTTCAATCCATCCTCTTCAATGATAGGAATGGAATAGCTCCTTCCTTGATTTATAAGTAACTTCTTAGGTTAGGGAATTGAGTTGGTTAATGCCCATGTTCTCTATAGATAATACATTGGACTCCATAAAAGTATGTCACTCAATGACCCTTTTCTCCACATAGATAACTTCTTCCCCTCCATTTGAGGTATTCCTCAAGGTTCTTATTCCCTTCTTTAGAAATCTCAATCATGCTTTCTCTATGCTACTCACCATGCGAACATGCATAAAATTCCATCTACCTCTTATTTTATGACATAGGAATACAACTAAAGTTCACCTTGTTAATCATATATCGAGATGACAGATTCGGCATAATCACATTATCTTTCTCTCCAGGTGTTACATAATTTCATTGATCATAGCCACCAATTTTTCCATTGGAATCAATGTTAACTGAATTCCTTCTCATTCCCTCCATTTTCTAAGACTAGAAACCATAGTGTATAAAACAGTTAAAATAATGAGGAACCACATAATCATAAAAAGTCACTTATGGGATGTCTAACTTATCAAAAATTATATAATCCAAGACACCATAGGTTCAACCTAGGTTATTCATGATCGTGAATATAATTATAGGACTCTAACCTATACGTATACTTATCCTTAGGGACATCCCTAGACATACCTTAGAAATATCTCTCGGGATTTCACTAAAGTTTTCACATCCTAGTTTCCAAAGGTTAACTAAACCTTTCCTCTGATACCAACTGTAGAGACCCCAAACCTGACATACGTGGACATTGAATTACATATTCAGAATACTAAATACATAACAAAAACCAACACTCAAGGATCGTAATAGTTTAGTGTCTTTGGAAACTTGGAACACAATATTCTAATCGTGGTTATAGATATTCAACATCTCCCATAAAGATCTTCCACTTTTTTTTCTTACCTAAAACCTTTCTTTATATCCTGGGGAAAAGAAAACAAAAAAAGGGTGAGATCAAATGCTCAGTAATGGTAAACATAGAGAACATAAAACAATCCATAAACATTTGAATGAAAAAACATGAACATAAAATTTAAACATCAAAATCATGAGAAAAAACATAAATCTTGGAAGTACGTAAGGAATATATCATAATGGAACATCAATCATGATAAAATATAATGGGAATAAAACATGTAATTGTGGAAACCATTAAGAACATGATATGATTTCCATAGTGGCCAAGGTCTTGCTGCCAAGATAATCTTCGTGCACAAAGTCCATTTCTGAATCGAGTTCACTCCTCGTTCCAGTCCTATATCACTGAACCAGAATAAATTACCATTCCATCAATGTCTATATCATGAGATATAAATCTTTACCCAATGCATTGGATGGAGATATAGGTCACACCCATCTCATAATGAAATCATTCTTACATGTGCCACAACATAAACATAAATCATACATCATAACCCAAAGAATAAAATGGGTTTCATAAACATCATCCCATCATAACATAATCCATATAAAACAAATGGATATCATTTCATCATAATAAAAGTAAAACCATGTAAATCATAGAGAAATTATACTTGAAACATACAAATATGAAATAATTTCATCTTATATGGAAAATTGTTTTGATAAAACACTAGAAATGAATTCTTGTGTAAAATATCCTTTATTCTTCAAAATCATTTTCTTTTCACAAAATAACATGCAATTTTAAAAGAAAATTATTTTGTTGAAAAGAATCATGAAATAATGTATAGGGAGCTTCATGAAAATTAGGAGTTATGAAACCGTAAAAATCCATTCATTCCGTATAAGTTAAAAACAACATTCTCCTTGTACTTTTGTCGGAAAAGTCAAAGAGTTCCCCGTATGGTAAACAATAGAAAGATTCCTTCCATAACACAATGTAAAATTCAATGTGGGGTTAAAATGACATTAAAAATAAATGGGATAATATTAAAAACTTTATGAAAAACATCTTATGGGCATGGATGAAATATATAACCCCAGTAAATACTTACGTATAAGCAATGTTAGATAAAAATGAGATTTGCAAAATTATCCCTTACGTTATGTCCAATTTCTCTAATATGTGTCTGAGACTCCTATATAGTGTGTTTAAACATATTATTAACTTGTAACAGAACCATAATAACATTTATGATATCATATATGATTCACTTAGGACTTTATATTATCCGTTCATTTGTCAATTCCTTGTTAAAGTAGCGTTTTGGGAAAAATCATTTCATTTATCATCCGTGTTTTGCCTTGTAATTGTTAATATGATTTCTTAGATCATGATTAATTAATTCCAGAATATAAAACATGATTTATATATAATATATATTCATAATATACCTATATATAATAGATCTATAAATGGAAAGAAATAAACCGTTCATGGAGACGGTAGGCCTTACGTACGCATGAACGCTGTTTTTCGTTTCTGTATTGAATTGAATGGAATTAAGTAGATGAAATAGATATATATATATACATAAATCCAGTAGAATTATTATGTCATATATTTTATTATTACTTATTATATATACTTTATAATCATTCTTGAATTGTTAATATGGAAAATGAATCTCATCGCGTCGTGGAGTCGGTAATCCGTACGTATGCACGGGCTATGATATCGTTCCCATAATTATTGAATTGAATTGGAGTGTACGATATAATATCAAAAAATAAGTATGATGTTATAATAACTATATATAGATATTCTTTACACCATTATTCCCATCCAAGTAAGGTGGTGGTTGAAAAACAGATTACACCACGGTGTGGAGACGGTATTCCCTACGTACGCACGCACGATGATTTTATTTTTCATAGGATGGATAGAAGGTGAAATGGGGTTGTTTCATATTTGTAATAAAATATCCGTATACTTGGGATAATTATGTTATTATTTTATAATTAAACAAAAAAATAAGAAGATGTTCAAGAAGAAAGAAAACTTGAAAGAATCGGTAGAAGAGATTACCTCTTCTTCGACGCACCTCTTTTAAACTTCTTCTTAGGGGAAAAGAGTTGGTATTTTGAGTATACCAGAACCTCTATGATATATCTACAGATGTTGATAAGAGGAATTGGAAGGTCTTTTCTGAGATTCAAGGCTCAAAAGGGTGTGAAGAGAAGAGGGATGGGGTTCCCCTTTTATAAGGGAGGAGAGGGGCACCTTAGAAAAAACGTAAAATATTATTTTATAATAAAGTCATATTCGGTTTTTAATAGCTCCAAATTGATTTATTTAGAATATAAGATGGTGATGGGTTGAAATAATCTCAACCAATAGGTTTTAGAAATGTTTAGGTTAGTATTCTATCCTTATCAATTAGATTCAACTCTAAGTTAAATAATTTATCTTTTACCGTGTATTTTTGTTTTCATACACTATATGAATAATAAAATTACTATAACAAGCCAAAAAAACCCCAAGTGGTTCATTATTAATATATATAACCTTATATAAGTCATTTTGAATAACCATAGAGTTTTAGGAATAGAATAAAAATTAATAATATAATATTTTTTAAAAAACTATTTTATGTCAATTTTGACACTATTTGGTACATAATTTTTGTGAAAATCATAACAACATGATTAGTTCGAAAAAAGTTAATTAATTCAATACTAACATGTAATATTAACCTATAAAATTTGTCGAATTTATAAAAAGTCTCAAATTACATTTATTTGGGTATTTATAACTTCAATTATGTTAATATTTCATTAATAAGGTAATTACTGCATGATCATTGTGTCATAAATAAATTAAATTATTTAATGTTTAAAAATTATAAATTAAATACCATTATTTAGGAAATATTTTTATATTTCTGATGAATATATATAGTAGAATTTATCTTATGTATAACCCTATATTAAAAATGTTTAAGTTATTAGACATTGATTTTAACTACTTTAACTCTCTTTTAAATAAAATAATATGAAGTGTCCTAATCTAATCAAAATGGGCCAAAAGGGTAATATTTTATTCCTTAGGTTGTTTTTTGTTTAATTACAGTTATCTTGTAGAATTAGGACATGTTTTAGGGTAATAATAATATCATTTTCTCCTTAATTACCCTATTTACTTTTAACCGTGGTAAATAAAATTAAAAAAGTTACTATTCACCAAAAATTATTTTTATCTTATTGAACCACATTTTACTCCTTGATATTAACCATGTATCTCAGATTTTCGAAATTCCACTCATAGAAGCGGTAAAATTAACTTTTATGTAAATTATAAAATTCTCCTTGGAGGGGGGTAAAGGACGGTGAAAAGTTCAATAAAATTTTTATATATCTAAAATTATTATAAAATGACTCAAATGAATTACATTGAACTTATATAGGTATTTATATCAATTTTGACCTAAAATAAATTTCAATAAAATAAATAATTATTTAAATAAAAAGGCGGTTTTATATAGTAACCTTGTGTTTTCACTATTCATAAAAAATTGAACATTTTCAGAAAAATACCAAAAATTCACCAAAGGATAATTTGGATATTCAAAATCCAAAAATTAAGTCCATTTGGAAAGATAAAATATATAAAATTTCAAAAAGTTGGTATTACTATTCACAATGGCTAGTTCATAATAATATTATAATAATATCTCGTTTAGTGAAACTTGGTATTGCGTACTACACACGCTATCAAAGAAGGTCTTGATTGTGTGTATTGAAAGCCAAGTCAGGGCTGCGTGTAGTGAAAGCACCGTTTGGTGTTGCATATAACATAATCAAAACTTATTTCATTTATACATTAAACAAATTCTATACTTAATGTTGCGTAGAATAATTTCCACAAAACGAACTTGAAATTGTGTGTAACATGAGCCAAGAATAGTGTTGTGTATACTTCAAGATAATACAATGTTGCATACAGTACAAGACAATCTTCGTGTAGTGTATAATTGAAGTAATCAACAAAATTAAAAATAATATATCCCATAAAATCTTGGGGTGTTACATACCTCCTATGAAATTTCTTAATCAACTGATTATTTTGGAGTTCTATTTATAAGATATGCTTGAGTGTTAAATTCCTCTAAAACGGTTCCCTTGTAAATTCCTCAATGTAAATATATACTTCAATTATTATCAATAATAGTTATATTTATCTGTATCTGCAATCCATTATCCACCCTTATTACATTATTATTAATGAATTATTATAATTTTTATTCGGTTTCGCCACCACTATTATTAGTGGTATGAGATATTAAATTATAGTTTCATTACCTGAATTAATGGATTTAAATTGAAGAAATAATTAAATAGAATCCTGCATATCAGTTATAAATTAAACAAAATTTTTATTAAAATGTCATTAATTAATTTTATAATTTAAAGAGAACCATTGAAGGATTAAATGGGGGTATGTCTCCAAAAATCTGAATGATCCAGTTATAGTATTCGAGAGATAGGACTCCATCCATCTAAATTGAAGTATTACTATAATTGTTTCCCCAACCTGAAGATTTCACATCATTCAATGTCCATGTAATCAATCTTTGGTATGGAATTAACTTTTATATCATTTTTTATTTTCTCCATAGGTTAACTAATAATTGAATTCCATCATTCTTGTTCATCAAACATTATACTTCCAAAAATTTCACTTCCAAGCGAACATTTATTCAAATATATCATTCCAAAATTAATTACTTTTCCAAAATCCATCGATACATGAATTACTTTTCAAACTCTATTCTCAAGGATTTTCGCATATACGTCTTCATTATGTTTCCTTAGGGGACGACTTAAGTTCTTTTGTGGCCCCAAAATATGTATAATTTTTTGAGCCTTAAAAGAACCTTATTATTTATTTGGGTATTTATATCTCATTCACCAAATAATACCATAACATTATCATCAAACAACTGGGATTTGTCAAAAAATTTAGATAGATAATATTCAATGAATCTATGATCTCTCATGGAGTGGAATGATTCTTATGAGTTAGTATCCCATGAATCAAATATAATATCCATTCTGAGAAATATTTCCCTATATCCCTCCATCATATATATTTTATTTGATCTTTTAAATGTAGAATTTCTTCAAGAGATTTCTTTAGAAATTATGATATTTTTTTATGTGTTCTCTATTTCCAAAACACCAATATATAGGGAAAGGATATTCTATTAACATAGGTTCTTCACCTATGTATTATCTTGTCATTTATTTCTATTAGATCTTCTATTGGGGTGGTTATCCTTAACCATTAGTATTGACAAAATTTTGTGAAGTTTCATGGAATTACTTCTGATGAAGTTATTCTTTATGTATTAAATTCAGGAAAACCTCTAACATTAGATGTTTCATTATTCAAGATAGAATAACAAAAGTTACATTCACATACTTAATTTCCAATAGCGATGAGAGTATATGTTATTCCTTTATATCATTTTTAAACTTTAACATCACTGATCTGAGTTGCTTAGAAATCATATTGAAATATTTCACATGATCATCCACTAGACATCCTTCCACATACATCATGTTGAATATATACCACATCTTAAAGACTATGGTAAGTAGCATAGGGTTTTAAAATATATAATCTAGGACCTTTCATAGTTCATCCATTTTTTTCACTTTATAAATTTTAAGGGAAACATTCTATGATGATGAAATCATAACGAGAATGAATTCATTTCTATAATTTTTTTTTCCATTTTTTCATTTTAAATAATCTCTAGATGAACAATAGTAAGTGGTGTATCCATGTCCATTTTATTTATACAATCCTATATAGGTATTCTGTAGAATCCAAAATTTTATAATCATAACATATATTCATCACATTGAACACCATCTAATGACAGTGAACTACCATTGAAATTGAGGTATCATTAAAGAATGAGTAAGTTCTTCCACCATAAGATCTCTAATACCACATATTGAATGGATAGTTTTCCAATCGTTAAATAATTCGAAGGAAGAATTTTATTCCACCAAAACATAACAATTTTGTGGGTCTATATAGTAGAACTTGATATCCTCTAGATGTTCCTCCCTTGAATAAGTGTACCAAATGTATAATCAATTGAAAACCTACTCAAAATGAAAAGTTATCCCTTTTACACCAAATAAATATTAAATTAATTACATAAATTTATATAGAAATAATGAAAATAAAAAATATACAATAAATAACATAAAATTTTTATCTGGTATATAAAATGAGTCATATATAAATGGAAGAAATAATAAATTATTTATATCACCAGAATATATAAGAGATTACAACTCAATTACTATATAGAACTAATATACAAAAACATTCAATTCACATCAATAAATAGGCCACTTAATATTCAAACATTATTCTCTTCATTAGTCATTCTTCTTTAATTAATCATTAGAACATTGATGTTCCATATACTAATACAAAAAGGGTCATCAGGTAAAATAGTTAAACATTCTCCCCTAAAATACAATTTAATCACATGTTGAACACTATAGTTTGTATACAAAAATAGTAACCCTTCCACATCAATATAATAGAAGACATTCTCAGATTCACTAAAACAATTGGTATTCTGATTTAACTATTTTCCCCTCGGGGAGATGAAAATTTATCTATATTCACACCAAGCCAATAATAACCCATTAAACAATATTTTTTAAATTATCTTTCAGTGATTTTAACTTATTCTGATAGGAAACTATGATTAACATCCCAATAGTGTAAAAAATGATGATATATGACATCGAATAATTGAAATTTTCATTTTAAGATGACATTTTCAATTTTATAATGTTTTTTGATAATTCAAATATCTATTAAATGATTCCATTATATATCAATTAAAATAAATATATAACATTTTCATCTATTCCGAATCATTATAATTTGATATCAAACAATTGATGGAGTGACACTATCATCACATAAACATGTTTTTCTATAACACCCTGACCCTAGTTACCTAGAGTTGGTGCATTATTTCATATCATTGACATGATTACAAAAGATAAACTCTCGAAAGACCGATTAGTTTAGTAGCCCTGGAAACACTAGATTCATTCATAAGTCTTACATTACATGATAAAGTTAAAAACTAAAACAACATAGCCTCCATAGTTCACAGTCATATCCCCTCAGAATATCCCAGCATGTCAGTCCTAAAATACTTCTTCACATCCTAGGAAAAATAAAACATAGAAAGTGGTGAGCTTAGATGCTTAATAAGGATAAAAATATAGCGAAAACATTCATAAATAAGGATAAACATTTAAGGAAATGTATAACTAAAACAAAATCCTTTTAAAATTGAACATAAAAATAATATGGAAAAAATAAAATAAAATAATTCCATTTACTTATTCACATGGATATTCTACAAGTCAAATAACCACATGCAATATCAATAACCACTTTCATAATAATGGAATGAAAAATGACAGACTATCATAACCACATAGTCAAGGCCTTGTACCATGACTTCAAATATGATTTTGTGAAGGCATTGTTCCAAGACACTAGTTTGTCTCCTGAGACCTACCAATGCACCGAGGACCTATAGTGGGCACCACCCGTCACTTACTATGTCCAATGCATTCCTCATATGAACATGTTTAAATATAAGATAAACATTCATATTAAAACTGTCATAAAAAATGTCAATACTTTATCCATAAACCATGAATGGTATAAAAATAACACATCCATGGTCAAAAATATCACAAAAACATCAATAAAATATGGAAGTATTGTATCATAATAAATCAACTTCAAATAAGCTTAAAATCCATCAAAGGATGTTGACATAGATGATTTCAAAACTATTTGAGGGAAATATCTCTTTTTTTAAATCATTTAAAAGTCACATAATTATAAAATAAAAAATATACTTTGAAAATATTCTTATAAGCTTGTTAGGAAATCTTTGACGATTTTATAATGGCGGAAAATATCCACACCCAATTTATAAGTTAAAAAAGACATTCTTACCTTAATTTTGTCGAAATGGTTTAAAAGGACCTTGTTTGGAAAATGACAGAAAGATTTTTTTATAAAAATCTTATAAAAAGTCAAAAAAGGGTATAAATGAATTTAACCCATAGTATATAAAATATTAATAATGGTTTGAAATTCATTTTTAGGAAACATGGATGTGGATGATAAAGAGGTCCCAGTAAGTAATTACGTATAAACAGCCTCGAATAATGAAGATATTGTGAAATAAACCCTTAACATGTAATTTTACTTGGTCGAGGGTAGGTTAACCTCCTGTATAATGGTGAAATAATTGTTATTAAATTATACAAGAATCATATACATTAATATAATATCATATATGAACTATTAACATTGCTTTGTTAATAATATCTTAGTATTATTGTCTTTTCAGATGTTAACAGATTCGTTTTCCTTTATATTCTTTGTAATGTGAGTCATAATTGATATGTATGGGATGTATTTTATTGATATACAGAATTATATCAAGTCTTTAAACATTATTTTAAATCATATAATGAAAGTTAGACTTGAATGGATACTATGGGGAATGAATCACATCACGTTCGTGGAGAAGGTAATCCGTACGTACGGACGAGCGACAATATCATTTATTTGATATTAAAAAAATACATAATTTGATGGTATAACAGATATAAAAAATATTTATCATTTCATATTTATTATTAACATAAATTACATATCATTATTATACCCATCCAAATAATAATGTATTGAATAACAATTAAACCACCATGTGGAGACAATAAGTCGTACGTACGCATGTTTGTTGACATGTTATTCAAAGGATGGATAGAATAATGAATTTGGTTGTACCATATTTATAATAGTATCAAAATTTATATAATATTCTGGAGTTATTATTTTATAATAGAAATAAAAAAGAAAAAGGAAGTTGAAGAAGAAAGGAACATGAAAAAGGTGATCAAATATTTACCTCTTTTTCAGGTTCTTCTTTTTGATTTGATCAAAAGGGCTCCTTAGGTTTTCCTTATGACTAAAGTAAGGACTCTAGGATTAATGGAGGATAGTTGAGATGGTATTTGGGTAGTGTTTGGTAGAGCCAAATGGCTTTTAAGGTGTGAATTATAGATAAGGGGGAGTGCCCTTTTATAAGAGGGGTGAGGGGCACTTTAGGAAATGCTAGAAATATTATTTTATAATAAAACAATTTTCGGTTTCTAATAGATCCAAAAAGGATTATTTAAATTTTAAGGTGGTTATGGGTAAAAATACACTCAACCAATAGGTTTTTGATAGGTTTGGATAATTATATTAACTCTAACTTTTAGATTTAACTCTTTGTTAAATAGTTTGACATTTACCATGTCTCTTTATATTTTTATATTATATGTTTAATAAAATTAATATATACTCCAAGAGAACCCCAATAGGTTCATTAATGATACACCTATCATTATATAAGTCCTTTGGACGAACCATAGATTTTTAAGAATAGAATATCAATTAATAATATGATATTTGTTTTAAAAACTCTTTTTTGTCAATTTTAACACTATTTGATATATTGTTTTTTCTAAATTCATAATAGAATTATTGCTTCAAAAAAGATTCATATAACCAACCCTAATATGTCATATTAACCTATAAAATTAGTTGAATTCATAAAAAGTTCCAAATTACATTTATTTGGATATTTATAATATCAATTATTTTAATATTTCATTAATTAGTTAAGTACTTCATCATCATTGTGTCATAAATAAATAAAATTATTTAATGTATAAAAAATATAAATAAAATACCATTATGTAGGAAATATTTTTATATTTCTAATGATTATATATAGTCTAATTTATCTTATCTATAACCCTATATTAAAAATATTTTATTTATTAAACATTGATTTTAACTATTTTAATTCTTTTTTTAAATAAAATAATAATAAGTGTCCTAATCTAATCCAAGTGGACAAAATAGGTTCATATTTTATTCCTATGGTTGTTTTTGGTCCAAATATACTTATCTAATAGAATTAGGACATGTGTTAGGGTAATAATAATATCATTTTACCCTTAATTACCCTATTTACTTTTAACTGTGGTAAATAAAAGTGATAAGTTACTATTGACCAAAAAATATATTCAACTTATTGAACCACATTTTACATTATGATATCAACTATGCCTGTTGAAATTTTTAAAATCTACTCACAGAAGCGGTAAAATTATGTTTTATGTGTATTTTTAAATTCTCATAGGAGGTGGGTAAAAGACGGCGAAAAGTTCAATAAAATTTTTATATATCTAAAATAATTATAAACTAACTCCAATGAATTAAATTGAAATTATATTGGTATTATTTTTCTATTTTTATGTAAAAAATTTAAATGAAATAAATAATTATTTAAATAAAAATTCAGTTTTAAACTATAACTCAGTTTTTTCACTATTCATCAAAAATTGACTGTTTTCAGAAAAATACCAAAATTTCAGCCGAAGATAATTTTGATATTATGAAACCAAAACTGAAGTCCATTTTGAATTATAAAATTTCAAAAAGTGGGTATTACTATTCATAACGGCTAGTTTGATTGGTTTTGGTGTGTTAGAACTCGATGTTAAGTAGAACCCATGTTACTAAATTATTAAAAGGGAAACGTACCATGGAAGCTTGGGGTGTTACATTCTCCCCTCCTTAGAATAATTTCGTTCTCAAAATTTGTAGAATACTATCGCATGAGAAGACTCAGATGGTTCTTCATCATAAGTTCCTCGGGTTCTGACATTGCCTCTTCAATCTTATGGTTTATCCATAGAACTTTTACCAGAAGATTCGTCCGATTTCCCAACACTTGTTCTATTGTATCAAGAATCTTGACATTATATTTACTATAAGACAGATTTTGTTACCGTTCTAATTCCTCATAGGTGAGTACATGCATAGGGCCAGGCATGTATTTTCTCAAAAGTGATACGTGGAAAACATCCTGAACTTTGGAGAGACTTGGCGGCATTGCCAAATGGTAAGCTACAACCCCAATTCATTCTAGAATTTCCAAAGGTCCAATGTACCTGGGACTCAATTTACCTTTCTTATCGAAACGTATAACTCCCTTCCATAGAGATACATTAAAGAAAACATGACCTCCTACCTGAAATTCCAAATTGTTCCTTCGGTTATCGGCATTTATCTTCTGCTTACATTGAGCTTCTTTGATGTGGGTTTGGATTACCATCACCTTTTCAATCATTTTCTCAAAAAGTTCTGGGCCTACAAGTTTTCTTTCACAAACATCATCACAACATGTTGCTATGCGACATCTCTTTCCATATAATTCTTCATATGGTTACATCTAAATACTTGAATAGAAGCTATTGTTGTATAACAATTATACAAAAGGTAAATATTGATCCCACATACCTTGAAAGTCATGTGATCATGATCTCAACATGTATTATAAGGTTTAAATAGTCTGTTCTGATTTTCCATCAATTTGGGGGTGGTAGGAAGTGCTCGAACAGAGCTCAGTATCCAGGGCTTTCTGAAGACTTTTCCAGAATCTTGATGTAAAACATGGATCACGATCAGAAATAATCGATAGTCGTACTCCATGAAGTCTCACAACTTCATTAATATATAGCCTTTCTAGATGTTCAAGTGGTAAATCTTCTCTTATATCATGAAAATGTGCTAACTTGGTAAGACGATCAACAATG
Source organism: Viscum album (assembly GCA_963277665.1). Classification (NCBI taxonomy): domain Eukaryota; kingdom Viridiplantae; phylum Streptophyta; class Magnoliopsida; order Santalales; family Viscaceae; genus Viscum; species Viscum album. The sequence continues at coordinate 1,429,336,801 of OY728125.1, forward strand.
ACCCATATTTCATTGTTCCTCCTAGGAGTCTTTGGTAGTCCCATGACATTGTCCATTGTAATATTATCCCATTTCCCCTCCAGTATGGGAAGAAGTTTCATGACTCTTCCAGGCTGTTGCCATCCAGCTTTCACTTGTTGACAAACCATACATCTTGACACGAAGTCAGAAATCCCCCCCTTCATGTTGTCCCGCCAAAAATGTTCCTTCAAATATTTATAAATTTTGGTGCTCCCAGGGTGTATAGAGAAATTATAGCTATGAGCATCATCTATCAACAACCTTTTTAGATCATGTATATCGGGAAAACGAAGTCTCTTCCCAAATATAAAAATTCCATCTTCATACATAAAGTCACTCAATCTCTCATTATTCATAGCTTTAATCTTCTTTTGAAACTCTTCATCACTAGTATAAGAAGTATTTATCCTTTTGAGTAAAGATGGTTTGCCAACCATTTGAAAAATTATTGATGTTTTACCTTCCATGGAGATTCCCATATCCATCTTTACTAGATCCATATATATAGGATCCTTTTCAACTCTCATCTTGTTCAAAAATCCGTGATCCTTTCTACTCAAAGCATCTTACACCTTATTTGCCTTCCCCGGGTGGTAGTGTATAGTGCAATAATAATCCTTGAGTAGTTCAAGCCATCACCTTTTCCCCATGTTGAGTTCTTTCTGTGAGAAAATATACTTCAGAATCTTATGATCAGTATAAATATCACATTTTTCACCATAGAGATAGTGTCTCTAAATATTCAAAGAAAATACTACAACAACTAACTCAAGATCATGAGTAGGATAGTTTTGCGCATGAATTTTCAGCTATCGTGATGCATAGGTAATAACCCTATCATTCGGCATAATGACACTACAAAGTACTTTCTTCGATGAATCACTATAAATAACAAACCCATCATTCCCCGATGGTAGAGTTAACATTGGAGCTTTGACTAATATTCTCTTCAGTTCTTCAAAGCATTCATCACACTATTTTTTCCAAACCAAATTTAACCCCTTTTCGTGTGTGCTTTGTTAATGGGTTAGCCAATCGGGAAAAATTATGGAGGAAACACCGATAATAACCTGCTAATCCAATAAAACTGCATACCTCAATTATACTCATCGATGCTGGACATTATTGGATTTCCTTGGTCTTTGAAGGATCAACAAATATTCTATCCTTAGAGACAATATGTAATGAAAAGAAATTTCCTGAAGCCAGAATTCTCACTTCCTAAACATCTCATATAATTCATGTCTTCTAAGAGTATTTAGGATAATTTGCATGTAACTTTCATGATCATCGTAGCTTTTGAAGTATACCTAGATATCATCAATAAATACCACTACAAAATCATCGAGATATTCCTTGAAAACTTTATTCTTTATATCCATGAAGACAGAGGGTGCATTAGTCAATCCAATAATGCATTACTGAAAACTCTTAATGCTTGTACCAGGTTTGAAATGCTGTCTTCAGAATTTCTTCCTTCTTTACACAAAACTGATGATATCTAGATCGAAGGAAAATATTTTAAAAGTATTGATCAGCATGAAGTTGGTCAAATAAATCATCAATGCGAGGTAGGGGATACTTATTCTTTATTGTTATAACATTGATCTCCCTATAGTTGATACATAACCTCATAGATCTATATTTCTTCTTAACAAAAAGGATAGGGGATCCCCCTGGAGAAATACTAGGGTGAGTAAATACCTTATTACTCAATTCCTCTAGTTGTTTTTTTAGTTCCACTAATTCCACAGTTTCCATTATATAAGGGGTCTTCGATATGGGCCTTGAACTAGAAATTAAGTCAATGGGAGACTCAATTTCTCATTTTGGAGGATGTCCAGGTAAATCTTCTGGAAACACATCAACAGATTCTTTCACAATAGTTACATACTCTATTTGAACATTCATCTCCTCACCCACAGTTATTTCATTCTATTCCACCCCAATAATTTAATTTAGTTGAGCTACTGGGGGTGGATCTAGATTTGATTCAGGTGGTGACGATTCTTCTCAAAGGATAAGGTGTTCTTTATTATCATCATAAAAAATCATAACCTCCTTTTTCTTAGAATAAATCATTGCATCATGTTCCGAAATACAATCCATACCGAGGATTATATAAAATTAAATAATGGGTATGACGATGATATCAGCAAAAAAAGAAAATTTATATGCTCTAATGGGAACGTATTCACAAATCATTGTTACAATGATACTTCCCTTAGGAGTTTTAACTAACAACTCCCTTGTTAAATCAAATTGGAAATATATAATTGTCGTAGCAAAATGGGAAGATATTAAACATTGTGATGATCCAAAATCCAATAAAGCATTTGCTAAATTGAGGAAACCATTAAATTACCTTCCACTAAGTATTTCGGAGATTCTACCTCAGCAGTAGTGACAACATGAACTTGTCCTTGATCCCTTGGACTTTTCTGAGGTAAGTTACCCTAACGCATTGGACATTCATTTTCATAATGTCCCTTCTCCCTGAAATTGTAGAATTGAACATTGGTAGCTTATTTATTCTCCTTGCAATCACGAGTTTGTTGGCCTTTTTCACCACACTTGTAACAGACTCCTATTCCCTTCAAGAAATTACCAGGGTGTTTCTTCCAATATTTATGGTTGGATAAATATTCAACTTTTCCCTTCCTCCCCTTATTTCCATTTTCAGAGTGATCAACAGATCTCTTCATCACATTCTTTGCTTTAAAGTCGTAGGACTTTGAGAATTCTTTTTCTGTCTTGATAGCACACGAGACAATATCTTCATACGATAAGAAGGATTGTGAGACTAATGCTCGATGGAGAAATGGTTTTAACACATCAAATAAATGATCAATATTACTTCTTGGATTACTTATATAATCTACATCATGCCTCTCTAACCTTGTAAAGTTAGCCACATACTCTCCGACATTCTCATCCTCCTTTTACCTCAGAATCATAAATTTCCTTTCCATATCTGCTCTATGGTCACGAAGAAAGTATTTTTCTAAGAAAATATCTTTGAAATAACTCCATTCCATATTTGATACTTCATCACCTTCGTTTGTTTTTTGAATCAATGACCACCATTGATTAGCATCTCCAGTGAGGCGGTAAACTTCCTTGATAACTTTTTCCCTTTCACTACTCCCCAAGGAATGGAATATTTTCTCGAAGGAATTTTTCCATTTCTCAAATACTAATGGATTTGTACTCCCATTTAAGGTTGGTGGTTGTTCCCTCATTAAGTGATCTAACATTGATTATACACGCTGTGGATCTGGGTGCTCTATACGGGTAAGGATATTATTCAAAACCTAAGTGAGTTGTCCCAATATAGTGATAAGATGATCAGCACTAGTTGTATCACCATATCCACTATAATTATCTTGAGAAAAAGGGAAATACCTACATGGAGTGCCTACATTGATATTCTTTCCATTCCATCCACTAGGTGCCATTTTAAACAATAGAATAAACTAGATTAGTTTATGAATCTAAATACATAATTCCAAACTTCTAAAACACTTACCATAAATTTAATAGTTTATGGATAAAATCCATAATCATAAAAAAAATGTTTTCTTTGAGGATGTATATACTCATAAACCATTTATAATGGTTTGTAAAGAAAATGAGAATGATCCAAATCATAGTTTCGTAACCAAGAGTGCTACAAGGCCCATTGTAGTGCACCAGTTCCCGTTCGAGTCTAGCTCAAAGAAGGGTTTTCGGGTTTTACCCCTAGGTACATCTATGCTAGAGCCACCTCTACCTGCTCATATCCAGAGTGGGATGTATTGCTTTGAAAACTCACAAAATATCTACAATACCAAAATTCTAGGATGTTCTTCTATACTAATCCTCAAAGTCTATCTTAGGGATATGTGTTCTAATTAGAGTTTATCTAAATCTTGCTTCCAAGGTCTGTAATAAACATCCTCTGATACCAAATGTAATTCCCCGAACCTAGTTACCCATAGTCGGTTCATTATTACATAACATTTGAATGATCACAAATGATCAATTCTTGAAAGGATGATTAGTTTAGTATCCTTGGAAACACTAGATTCATTCATAAGTCTTACATTACATGATAAATTTAAAAACTAAAACAACATAGTCTCCATAGTTCACACTAATATCCCCTCAGACTATCCCTACAGCTCAGTCATAAAATACTTCTTCACATCCTGGGAAAAATAAAACATAGAAAAGGGTGATCTCAGATATAAGGCCCCAAACTTAAACATTACTTAATCTTGAGTTACATCAAGAATACACGTTGAGGATATTTTCAGGTTTAGAGTTTTAGAGAATTAGATAATAAAACATGCATTACATCCCACAATTAAATAAAGTGGTTACAATAAAAGATAGTATTCATTTTTTCCCATCAACAGAATTATATTTAAAATAAAACATGGATTCTTTCTTGACACTTCCTTGACACTATCATCTTATCATTTACCTTTCCCTTGACCTGTGAAAAACATTTCAAAAACATGGGATGAGCATAAAAAATCTCAGTAAGGGATATAAAAATATGGAAAGGAAACATGAGTAGATGTATACATAAGAATCAATGAAATCATACTATACTAAAAAAACATAAGAAATTTAATATACCTCATAAAATCATGAATAAATCATAGAAATCAGAAGACATAAAGCTAACTTGAGGCATTCATAACATTCTTACGTAGGGAGTAACCCACTTGGTTATGTTTGGAATACCCATCACAGTATATTCCCTAAATCTCTTCGGAGAAACCTCAACGTTTTACACCTTTGCGTTACCCAATGCATTGGAGAGCTATATCGGGCTCACCCGCCCTTAGTTTATCACGGAACCACCCGTCTTCATAATAATGCCCAAGAACCATAACATAATTGTATCACATAAGACATGAATAAAGGAAACATAACACTACCAATTTTCAATCACAAGATATCAATACAACACATTGATATAAAAAAATTTTGAAAACAAATTTAAATACCAAAATAAATTAAAATTAAAACATGGTATTTAATTTTCATTTAAAAAAGGTATGACTTGTAGAGGAAGCCGAAACTCAAATAATGGCCACGACGACAGAGAAGTCGTTGTTGCCGCATACGTACGACAATAACATTCTATTTTGTCGTTTAGTAAAACACTTCGTATAAAAAAGATTCCTTTTGGATAAATGTAAATGTCAAAGGTGTTTATGATCCATATAAAATGAGGTTGTGTATAAAACGAAATATGCCTCAATGAAAGGAGATTGAGACAAAGTCCCATTCCTTGGGTCCGACTTGACTTGATCTTTATTTAACCTCCTGAATAATAAACTTGAGTTAATTTCTACTTGCTTTAGAACCTTTTTCAGTTCATTATTCCTTTTATATCACTTATTACCATGTCATGAACACTATGTAATTATTTAAGTTAACAACGGTCATTTTATGATCATTGGTACTTGAGTCAAAAATAAACTCTTTATAATTACAATTTGTTCATGTATCCATTATATCAAGAGTTATACTCATGATTTAGATATCATATATATCATATATATCCAGTATATACGTGAATTTATAATATTACATAACGTTTAGAGGTAAGAAATTTAATGCACCGTTCATGGAGACGGTAAGCCGTACGTACGCATGAACACTACTTTCATTTCTATTTCGTATTTTATGGAATGGAATCATAATTATATAAAGGTATATTATAATCCCAGTATAATATCATATATAATATAATTGATTACATCCTTTATATGTCCCACATATGGCATTAATGAATCAAATCACTTTGAGGGGGTGGTAGTCCGCACTTCCTAAAATGAAGATATCGCGTTTCCCCATAATGGAAACCATAATGGTATGACATAAATGAAAAATACAGAAGCTTAAGTAAAACATAAACATATTATATACCATATATAAATATAGTGACATATTAATGGCCACCTTTGAAGGTGTTAAAAGAATATTGAACAATCATCGTTTCGTGAGGCAGAAATTCGCCATCCACGGAAATAGTATGTCATTTAACCAATAGTGTAGGTGAGTGTAAGTGTAGATCTAATAATTCTTATAAAAACATCCTATTATATTTACGATACTGGTGTTGTTACAAAAGTAAGGAATATAAAGAGTTTAGAGGGTTGGAGAAGCAAAATAAAACATAAGAACACAAGAGAAAACACTACCTTTGAAACGGGTAACTCTTTTTGATTTGGGCTCCAAGGATTATTTGAGAAGACTTCTACCCAAAGTGATGATTCAAGGAGTAAGAGAGGGATGTGGAGAGACAAAATGGATAGGGGTTGTCCGTGTCAAAGGATTTGGAAGTGTGGGTAAGGTGGTAGAGTTGGGGGCCTTTTATAAGAGGAGAGGAAAGGCACTCTTGGAACGTTAAGAAAAGATACTTTGTTATAAAATGATTTTCGGATAAAAAAGGTCCAAAAATTATAAATTTCAAGGATAAGGTGATAGCGGTTCGAAATCCACCCATAGAATAGGTTTTTGACAAGTCTAGGTCTTAGATATTACATTATATTTTCATTTTATTTAAATCATTAAATATTGAGGTAATTGCTGCATCATCATGGAGTCATACATAATTTAATTTATTTAATGTGTAAAAATTATAAAAAAATATCATGATGTAGGAAATATTTTTATCTTTCCAAATACTATTTATAGTCAAAACTCTGACTTTTATAACCCCATTGAAAAATTGTTTTAGTAAAACAACTCATGTTTGTGTCATTTTTATTTTAACTTTAAATAAAATGTTATTAATGTCATTTTCCTACCAAAGTGGCTCCATGGGGATCCCAAGTCGACCCATGGATTTTTTTGGTCGGCCATGACACATCCAATAAGGATAGTACATGTGTATAGGTATTTTCATTTTATTATAATATCATTTTTCCTTAAATTGCACTAATTACCTCTAATCACGATTAAAACTTAAAAGTTACTATTCACCAAAAAAATTATTTTAATCCCATTGAACCAAATTTTACTTCCTAATGAAAAAAATGTATGTCGGATTTTTGAAATTCAAAACACAGAGGTGGTATAATTTCATTTAAATGGAAAATCAGTTTTTTAAGTACCACTTAGTGGTTTCACTATTCATCAAAAATAGAAGTTTTTCAGAAAAATACCAAAACTTCACCCTAAGCTATATTTGATATCCCGAATTCAAAAATGATGTATATTTTAAAAAATTCAATAAATATAAGTTACATTAATTAATTTAATAATTAATTCCCACTGTCAGAGAAAATAGCGTGTTTTTATGAAACAATAAGTATCAAAAGGTAATCTAATCATATAAATAAATTAGATTAAAAAGAGGTTTTTAATTAAAATACAACATTTTCCACTATTCATTAAAAAAATGAACTTTATCGGAAAAATACCAAAAATTTACCCAATGTAAATTTCAATGTCCCAATCATAAAGAATAAGTTCATTTCGACAAATAGAGATTATAAAATTGTCAAATGTTTGATTTAAATATTGTTTTCCATCAAAAGAAATTAAAACAATCTTTTAAAAATATTAGTGTATTCCATGCTTAAGATTGGATTTATTCTCATTTTAAGCCTCTAAAACACTATATAATTCATTAATAGACATATATAAAAATATATATTATTCATTACTTACTTAGGATGTTACATCCTTCCTCCTTTAGAAAATTGCCTCCCCGCAATTTATTTACTTATCGAATAAGTGGGGGTATTTAGCCCTCATTGCATTTTCAGATTCCCATGTTGCCTCTTCAATCATGTGGTTTTTACACAAAACCTTTACCTGATGAATCACCTTATTCCGTAACACCTGCTCACTCTGGTCAAGAATCTGGACCAGTAGTTCCTCATAAGATAGGTTCTCTTCCAGCTGAACTACCTCTGTACTCAAAACATGAGATGGATCTGGCATATACATTATCAACATCGAAACATGAAAAACATTGTGTACCTGAGATAAACTCAGAGGTAAAGTCACTCGGTAAGAAACTGATCCACCTCTCTCCAGAATTACATATGGTCCAATGAACCTTGGACTCAACTTTCTTTTCTTTCCAAATCACACCACACTTTTCCATGTGAAACTTTGAGAAAAACATGATCTCTTACCTTGAAAGATAGATCCTTCCTCCTGTTGTCTGCATAACTTTTCTGTCTGCTCTGAGCTGTTCTCATGTATTTCTGAATCAACTGAACTTTTTTCTACCATCTCTTCTACCAATTCTGGTCCCATCAGCTTCCTTTCACCCACTTCATCCTAAAAAGCTGTAGTTCGACACTGCTTCCCATATAATACCTCAAATGGTGCCATCTATATAATGGAATGAAAATTTTTATTATAAGAAAACTCAACCAAAGAAAGATGTTGGTCCCAAATTCTCTGATAATCCATCGAACAAGAACGTATCATATCCTCCAACGTCTGAATTTTTCGTTCTAACTACCCATCTGATTGAGGATGAAAAGCTGTAGTAAAATTTAATTCAGTACGCAACGACTTCTGAAGGCCTTTCCAAAAGTTAAAAGTAAACCTGGGATCATGATCAAATACAATGGAGAGAGAAATTCCATGTAACCTGGCTATCTCATTAATATACAAACGGGAAAGTTGATCTATGGAAAAAGTATCTCGTATAACAAGGAAATGGGAATATTTAGTCAAGCGATCAACAATAACCCAGATTTCATTATTACCTCGAGGTGTCTTCAGCAACCCCACAACGAAGTCTATGGATATATTCTCCCATTTCCACTCTAGAACTGGTAATGGCTGAAGCATCCCTTTCGGTAAGTGCCGCTCTGATTTAACCTATTGAAAGGTCAAACACTTCATAGTAAAATCAGCAATATCTCTTTTCATTCCATCCCACCAGTAATAATCCCACAGATCTTTTTACTTATTAGTACTTCCAGGATGAACTGAAAACAGAGAACTATGAGCTTCACATAACAACTCTATTTTCAACTGTGAATCACAAGGCACACACAATCTCTTCCCAAATCTCAAAACACAATCATTATCAATGATGAATTCAGGAAACATACCCTTTTGAACCAGCTCTACCTTTTTCTGCAACTCGCTATCTTTCTTCTGTGCTTGCTTAATTCTGTTTAATAGAGAATATTTCACTGATACCTAAAACAAAACAGAAGGAAATCCTACACCAACAACATCTATTCCAATGTTCATCAAATATTTATCCAAAGGATCACGTTCCAAACACAACATTGTTATTGAAGCATTACTTTTTGGACTCAAAGCATCAACCACTTTATTTTATTTTCCCGTATGGTAATGAATTGTACAATCATAATCCTTGATTAATTCTAGCCATCTCCTCTGTCTCATGTTCAATTCTTTCTAAGTAAATATATACTTTAAACTTTTGTGATCGGTATATATTTCACACAATACTTTATACAAATGATGCCTCCAAATTTTTAAAGTGAAAACTACAGCAGCTAATTCCAAATCATGTGTAGGGTAATTTACCTCATGAGTTTTCAAATGTCGTGAAGAATAACCAATTACTTGATCATTCTGAATTAGGACAAAACCAAGTCCTTTCAATGAAGCATCACTGTAGATAACAAACTCACCATTCCTGGAAGGTAGTGCCAAAACTGGAGCATTCACCAATCTTGTTTTCAATTCCTGAAAACAATCATCACATTCTTTTATCCAGATAAAATTAACACCCTTCCGATTTAGCTTAGTAATTGGACTAGATAACCGTGAAAAATTTCTAACAAACCTTCGGTAATATCCTGCCAAACCAAGGAAACTACGAATCTCAGTTACATTAGTGGGTCTTGGCCATTCTTCAACAACATTTGTTTCTGCAGCATCAACAGTTATCTAATCTGTAGAAACAATGTGACCAAGGAAAGAAATTTATTGCAAACAAAACTCACACTTGGTGAATTTCCCATACAGTTTCTTTTCTGTTAAGGTTTGCAAAATAACCCTTAAATGTCTTTCATGCTCCTCTTTACTTTTAGAAAACACCAAAATATCATCAATGAAAACCACTACAAACTAATCCAAGAACTCATGAAAAAATCTATTCATTAAGTCCATGAATACAGAAGGTGAATTGGTTAGCCCAAAATGCATTACTAAAAATTAATAATGGCCATATCTTGTACGAAACGCAGTCTTCAAAACATCTACTCCCTTTACCTTCAGCTGATGGTACCCCGATCTCAGGTCAATCTTTGAAAAAGACTGAGCTCCCTAGAGCTGATACAACTTCATTTGATGGCCCAACATCTTCTGTTGTAGTTTCAAAAGATTTCACCACCCCTTTCTTCTTGTAGTATAACTGTGTCTCATCACTCAAGCTATTTTTCTGAAACTCATTTGCATAGTGACCCATCTCATTTCACTTAAAACATTTCACTAACTGTAAATCAAATTAGGTCTTACCATCACCCTGATCTTTCTCAGTGCAATCACAAGCCTTATGTCCCATCTTTCTACATCGGTAGCACTTTCCAGAATTCAGAAGACATTCCCCAACATGCCTTTTACCACATTTATCAGAAACTGGAAGCTTAGTTTTCATACCAGCAGACTTTTTTGAAGAATTCGTCCCTTTCTCCTTCCACCTCGGTTTCTTCTTCTGTTGGTTGTTATAGAACACTTGATCATTGGAAAACTCCATTTCCACCTTCTCAGAACATCGAAAAAGCTTTTCATAACTTTTGAACTCACAAGAAGCTAAATCCCTTCGATATTTTGGCTTTAATCCTGAGTAAAAATGATTGATTTTACTAACAAAGTCTCAGATAAAATTTGGAGCATACCTTGCCAATCGAGTGAACCTTTCTTCATAGGAAGCCACTAAGTCCTCATCTTTCCTCAATTACAAGAATTGTTTTTCCATCCTAAGTCGAGCAGCCTTAGGGAAATACTTCTCAAGAAACATACTTTTGAATTCATCGCAGTTGAGAGCATCAATCTCATCAGCGTCCCTAATATTTTTAACCATCGACCACCACTAATCTGCTTCACCCTCCAAACGGTAAATAACAATACTAACCTTTTGATTGTCTGAACACTCCCTGAAATTGAAAATATTCTCCAGTTCTTTAATCCACCCTTCAGCTAGCACAGGGTCAGATGATCCTCTAAATGATGGGGGGTGTTGCCTCATGAAATGTTTCACCACTGACACGTTCCTCTGCGGTTGATCTGGCTGATCTCGTGCATGGATAACCCCACCATTTATCTCTTGAATCAATTGCACCATTACTACAAAAAACTGTTCAGTTCCAATTCCAACCATCTCAGGATGCTGATTCAGAAGGTTATTTTCTTCTTTATGCCTTCCTAGCACTGCTTCCCGGTTTCCTCTATGGAAAAACATTCTGAACAAACATGTCTTAGATGAAGCAACATGATAATCTTAAAATGCTATATCATTTCAATTTGACCATAAAAAAATATTCTTGGATAATCATTTAATAAAATTCTAACTCCTAAATTTATCTAAACCTCCCTTTGATACCAACTATAAGTCCCCAGCCTTAAACATTACTTAATCTTTAGTTACTTCAAGAATACACGTTGATTATCTTTTTAGGTTTAGAGTTTTAAAGAATTAGAACATAAAACATGCATTACATCCCACATTTAAACAAAGTGGTTACAATAAAAGATAGTGTTCATTTTTTCCCATCAATGGAAACATATTTAAAATAAAACATGGATTCTTTCTTGACACTTCCTTGACACTATCATCTTATCATGTACCTTTCTCTTGACCTATGAAAAACATTTCAAAAACTTGGGATGAGCATAAAAAGTGCAGTAAGGGATATAAAAATATGGAAAGTAAACATGAGTTCATGTATACATAGGAATCAATGAAATCATACTCTACTCATAAAACATAGGTACTTTAACATACCTCATCAAATCATGAATAAATCATAGAAATCATGAGACATAAAGGTAACTTGAGGCATTCATAACATTCTTACATAGGGAGTAACCCTCTTGGTTACGTTTGGAATACCCATCATAGTATATTCCCTTAATCGCTTTGAAGAAACCTCAACGTTTAACCCCTTCGCGTTACCTAATGCATTGGAGAGCTATATCAGGCTCACCCGCCCTTATTTTGTCACGGAACCACCCATCTACATAATAATTCCCAAGAACCATAACATAATCGTATCACATAAAACATGAATAAAGGAAACATAAAACTTCCACTTTTCAATCAAAAGATATCAATACAAAAAATTGATTTAAAAAAATTATAAAAACCAATTTCAATACCAAAATAAAGTAAAACTAAAACATGGTATTTATTTTTCATTTAAAATAATTTATGACTTGTACAGGAAGCCGAAACTCAGTAATGGTCACGGCGGTGGAGAAGTCGTTGTCGCCGCATATGTACGAAAAAAACATTCCATTTTGTCATTTAGTAAAACTCTTCTTATAAAAATGATTCTTTTTGGATAAAATTAAAAGTCAAAGGTGTTTATACACCGTATAGAAGAAGGTTCTGTATAAAACAAAACATTCCTCAATGAAAGAAGATTGAGACGAAGTCCCAAACCTTGGGTCCGACTTGAATCGATCATTGTTTAACCTCCGGAATAATAAACTTGAGTTAATTTCTACTTTCTTAAGAACCTTTTCATTTTTATTATTCCTTTTATATCACTTATTACCATTTCATGAACACTATGTAATTATTTAAGTTAATAACGGTCGTTTTAACGATCATTGGTACTTGAGTCAAAAATAAACTCTTTATAATTACAAGTTGTTCATGTATCCATTATATCCGAAGTTATACTCATGATTTAGATATCATAAATATCATATATATCCAGTATATACATGCATTTATAATATTACATAAGGTTTAGAGGGAATAAATGAAATGCACCGTTAATGGAGACAGTGAGCCGTACGTACGCATGAACGCTACATTCATTTCTATTTTTTATTTTATGGAATGGGATAATAATGATATAATGGTATATTATAATTACAGTATAATATCATATATAATATCATTAATTCCATCCTTTATACATCCCACATATGGCATTAACGAATCAAGTCACTTTGAGGGGGCGGTAGTCCGCACTTCCTAAAATGAAGATATCGCGTTTACCCATAATGGAAACCATAAAGGTATGACATAAATGAATAATAAAGAAGCTTAAGTAAAACATAAACTTATTATATACCATATATAAATATAGTTACATCTTAATGGCCACCTTTTAAGGTGTTAAAATAATATTGAACAATCATCGTTTCGTGAGGCAGAAATTCGCCATCCACGGAAACAATATGTTATTTAACCATTAGATGTAGGTGTGTGTTAGTGTATCTCGAATAATTATTATGAAAACATCCTAGTATATTTAAGATGCTGTCTTTGTTACAAAAGGAAGGAATAAAAAGAGTTTAGAGGGTTGGAGAAGCCAAATAAAACATAAGGACACAAGAGAAAACACTACCTTTAAAACGGGTAACTCTTTTTGATTTGAGCTCAAAGGCTTCCTTGGGAAGACTTCTTCCCAAAGTGAGGCTTCAAGGAGTAAGAGAGGGATGTGGAGAGACAAAATGGATAGGCTTTGTCCCAGCCAAATACTTTGGAAGTGTGGGTAAGGTGGTAGAGGTGGGGGCCTTTTATAAGAGGAGAGGAGGGGCACTCTTGGAAAGTTAAGAAAAGATACTTTGTTATAAAATGATTTTAGGATACAAAAGGTCCCAAAATTATGAATTTATAGGATAAGGTGATAAGGGTTCTAAATACACCCATCCAATATGTTTTTGACAATTTTAGGTCTTAGATTTTACGTTATAGTTTCATTTTATTTAAATCGTTAAATAATGAGGTAATCACCGCATCATCACGGTGTCATATATAATTTTATATATTTAATGTCTAAAAATTATAAAAAACTATCATGATGTAGGAAGTATTTTTATCTTTCCAATGAATATTTATAGTAAAAAATATGACTTTTATAACCCCATTTACAAATTGTTTTAGTAAAACAACTCATGTTTGTGTCATTTTTATTTTATCTTTAAATAAAAAGTTATTAATGTCATTTTCCTACCAAAGTGGCTCCATAGGGTCCCCAAGTCGACCCATGTTTTGTATTGTTCTGCCATGACACATAAAATATGGGTAGGACATGTGTCTAGGTATTTTCATTTTATTATAATATCATTTTTTCGTTAAATTGCACTAATTACCTCTAATCGCGATTAATACTTAAAAGTTACTATTCACCAAAAAAAATTATTTTAATCCCATTGAACCATATTTTACTTACTAATGACAAACATGTATATTGGATTTTTGAAATTCAAAACACAGAGGTGGTAAAATTTCATTTAAACGAAAAATCTTTTTTTTAAGTACCACTTTGTGGTTTCACTATTCATCAAAAATTGAAGTTTTTGTGAAAAATACCAAAACATCAACCTAAGATATTTTTGATATTCCAAATTCAAAAATGATGTCTATTTTACAAAATTGAAAACATATAAGTTACATTAATTAATTTAATAATTAATTCCCGCTGTCAGAGCAAATAGCGTGTTTTTGTGAAACAATAAGTTTCAAAAGATTGACACTAGTTTAAGTCCAATTTCAAAGTGAAGTTAATTCCAACAACAACTATTGGATTAAATGGTAAAAATATATTCTAATTGAACTTTAAAACAAATTAAAAAGATAATCTAATCATATAAATAATTTATATTAAAAAGAGGTTTTGAATTAAAATACAACATTTGTCACTATTCATTAAAAAAACGAACTTTATCGGAAAAATACCAAATATTTAACCAAAGTAAATTTCAATGTCCCAATAATAAAGAATAAGTTTATTTTGACAAATAAAGCTTATAAATTTGTCAAAAGTTTGATTTAAAAATTGTTTTCCATCAAAAGGCAGTAAAGCAATCTTTTAAAAATAGTCGTGTATTCCATGATTAAGATAGGATTTATTCTCATTTTAATCCTCTAAAACACAATATAATTCATTAATAGACATAGATAAAAATATATATTATTCATTACTTACTTGGGATGTTACATAAGATGCTCAGTAAGGATACCAATATAGCGAAAAAGTTCATAAATAAGCATAATCATTTAAGGCATTGTATAACTAAAACAAAAGCCTTTTATACTTGAAATTCTTCATAATAAGGAAAAAATAAAATGAAATAATTCCATTTACTTATTTACATGGATATTATACTAGTAGAATAATCACATATAATATCAATAACCACTTTCATAATGACGGGATACATAATTCCAGACACAATAATGGGCTCCACCCATCACTTACTAAGTCTAATGCATTTCTCATATGAACAGGTTTAAACATAACATACACATTCATATTAAAACTAACATTCAAAATGAAATTACTTTATCACAAACTATGAATGGTATAAAAATAACACATCCACAGTAAAAAATATCACAAAGCAATCAATAAAATATGGATGTTTGGTTTTATAATAAATTAACTTTAAATAATCTTCAAATCCATCAAAGGATGTTGACATAGATGAAGTCAAAACTATTTGAGAGAAATATCTCTTTTTTTGAAATCATTTAAAAGTCACATAACTATAAAAGAAAACATATAATTTGAAAATATTCTTATAAGCTTTTAGGGGAAGCTTCAAAGATTTTATAATGGTGGAAAATAGCCGCACCCGCCATATATGTTAAAAAAGACATTCTTACATTAATTTTGTCGAAAAGGTTTAAAAGGACCATGTTTGGAAAACGATGGAAAGATTAATTTATAAACATATTATAAAAATTAAAACAAGGGTATAAATGAATTTAACCCATAGTCTATAAAATAAAAATATTTTTTTGAAATATATTTTTAAGAAACATGGATGTGGATGATTAAGAAGTCACAGTAGACAATTACGTATAAACAACCTCGGATAATGAAGAGATTGTGAAATAAACCATTACCTTGTACTTTTCCTTGGTTTATGGTAGGTTAAAATCTTGTATAATGGTTAAATAATTGTTATTAAATTATTCATGAATCATATACATTAATATGATATCATATATGATTTTTTAGCATTGCTTTGTTAATAATATCTTATAATTATAGTCTTTTCAGATGTTAACAGATTCGTTTTCTATTATGTTCATTGTTATGTGAGTAATTATTGTTATGAATGGGATGTATATTATTCATATACTGAATGATATCATGTCTTTAAACATTATTTTTAATCATATAATGAAAATTAGTCTTTAATGGATACGATGGGGAATGAATCACATCACGTTCGTGGACACTGTAATCCTTACGTACGCACGAGCGACAATATCATTATTTTGAAATTAAAATAATACATAATTGGATGGTATATCATATATACAGAATCATTATCATTTTATATTTATTATTAACATCAATTACACATCATTATTATACCCATCCAAAAAATAATGTATTTAATAACAATTACACCACAACGTGGAGACGGTAAGCCGTACGTACGCACGTATGGTGACATGTTATTCAAAGGAAGGATAGAATATTGAATTTGGTTGTACCATAATTATAATAACATCGTATTATATAGAAAATACTAGATTGATTATTTTATAATGTAAACAAAAAAAGAAAATGGAAGTGTAAGAAGAAAGGAACTTGAAAGAGGTGATGAAATATTTACCTCTTCTCCGAATTCTTCCTTTTGATTTGATCAAATGGGATCTTTGGGTTGTAATTCTATCTAAAGGAAGTCCCGTTGGATGAATGGAGTATAGTTGAGAGGGTATTTTGGCAGATGATGGTTGATCCAAATGGATTTGAAGGTTTGAATTAGAGAGAAGGGAGAGTTCCCTTTTATAAGAGGGTTGAGGGGTACCTTTGAAAAACCTAGAAATAATATTTTATAATAAAATCATTTTCTGTTTCTAATGGATCCAAAATGGATTATTTAAAGGATAAGGCCGGAATGGGTCGAAAAAAAAATCAACCAATAGGTTTTATATAGGTCTGGTTCACTATATTAACTTTATCTTTTAGATTTAACTCTTAGTTAAATAGTTTGACCTTTACCATATCTCGTTGTATTTTTATATTATATGGATAATAAAATTACAATATACTTCTAATAGAACCCCAAGTGTTTATTTAATGATAAAACTATCATTATATAAGTCATTTGTCCGATCCTTATATTTTTAGGAATAGAATATTAATTAATAATATAATAATTGTTTTAAAAAATCTTTTATGTCAATTTTGACACTATTTGGTATTCTGTTTTTGCTAAATTCATAATAGCTTTATTGCTTAGAAAAAATTCATCTAACAAACTCTAACATGTCATATTAACCTAGAAAATTAGTTTAATTCATAAAAATTTTCAAATTACATTTATTTGGATATTTATAAAATAAATTATTTTAATATTTCATTATTTAGGTAATTACTGCATCATCATTGTGTCATAAATAAATTACATTATTTAATGTATAAAAAATTTAAATAAAATACCATTATTTAGGAAATATTCTTATTTTATATTGACTATTTATAGTCTATTTTATTTTATGTACAACCCTATATTAAATATGTTTTAGTTATTAAACTTGGATTTTAACTCTTTTAACTCTTCTTTAAATAAAATAATAATAAGTGTCCTAATCTAATCCAAGTGGACAAAAGAGGTTCATATTTTATTCTTAAGGTTGTTTTTTGTCGAATTATACTTATCCTATAGAATTATGACATGTGATAGGGTTATAATAATATAATTTTTACCCTTTATTACCCTATACACTTTTAATCATGGTAAATAAAAGTGAAAAGTTACTATTCACCAAATTTTTTTCATCTTATTGAACCACATTTTACTTACTGATATCTACTGAGTCTATAATATTTTTTTAAATTCCACTCAATGAAGTGGTAAATTTATGTATTATGTGAATTTGCAAATTCTCCTAGGAGGTGGGTAAAAGGCGGTGAAAAGTTCAATAAAATTTATATATATATAAAATTATTATAATCTAACTCTAATGAATTACATTGAACTTATATAGGTATTATGTATCTATTTTGACCAAAAATAAATTTAAATGAAATAAATAATTATTTAAATAAAATTTCACTTTTAAACTATAACTCAGTGTTTTTCACTAATCGTCAAAAATTGAAATTTTTCAGAAAAATACCCAAAATTCACTCTAAGATAATTTCGATATTCCGAATCCAAAAATGAAGTCCAGTTTGAAAGATAAAATTTATAAAATTTCAAAAGGTGGTTATTACTACTCCTAATGGCTAGTTTGATTAGTTTTGGTGTGTTAGAACTCGAAGTTGCGTACAACACATGATACTATATTATTGAAAGGGAAACGTACCATGTAAGCTTGGGGTGTTAAATTTTCTGTTGGAAGAGGTTATTACAAAATTTAATGAGATTATTAATTGAATATTTGATTAAACATGAAAATTATATTCCATAGCCATGATATATAAAACAATACATTCAGTTTTAAATTGATTGGTTTCATTAGATCATTTCGAAACCTTTATTAGTGAAGAAAACACAAATGCATGATGATATATCTTTAAGAAATCAATGTTCTAAAAATATTATAAAATAGAAAATACTTATTTTACAAATGAAGGAGTCTCTATCATAATCTTTGATGGATTAGGGATAATTTATATCACTATAGTAATATAACAAAATATTCCTACATCTGATGGATCACATAGATAGAAGGATCGTAGTTCAAAACTGGAGGACTTTCATCTACTGAAGTGGTGGTGGAACCTTTATTCACATTTGATTAATAATGATTTGGGATCGAATGAATTTTTATTATTATTTTATTAAACTCATAATGAATATAAACAATGGTTATATCACAAATAAATTAATGAAGAAACCATTTCTCATTTTTATGTTATACTCATTGCATTTGATGATTGTAGAATGTACTAGAAACTACACATGTCATATAATGTTATCCACAATTTAATTATTATTGATTTAACCACTAATATAATTTAATTATTTAATGAAAAGTCTTTCACCCATTCAAAATGTTTTTATTATTAATGAGAATTTTGTGGAAAAATATGTAATAACCCATGCATCCTTAGGTTGCATTACGTGCATATAGGTTGTATTGGAATTAGTGTAGCCTTGGAATAATTCATAAGGAGTTATTAGAGTAAAAATAAATTTAAGTTATATTCATGATATGCTTATTATTTAAGTTAATTTCTTATAATAAAAAACTTTTTAAAAAATTCCTATGGAATTCATGAAAAACATAACAATTATTTTTGAATCAATCCAAAAATCAATTTGGATAGGATTATATTTGGATCCCATCATTATTAAAAAAATTAATTTTCAATAAATTTATCCATTTTATGGTTCTAACCAATTGAATATATGGGACTTATTATCATTTTAAACAAACATAACATCCTTATTTTCTAGATGCATGTATAGAGAGGATTCTAGAAAAGCATCTGTTCAACTAAATCTACTAAGGTGGCTGGTTTGATCTCCATCAAACAGACTCATATCTCTATTAAATTTTATCCACCCTAATATATATAACATATACATCATATATAAACCTATAAAATCCATTTTCTATGAAATATTTGACCACTATACATAAAACATATCAATATAGAATTGGCCAACCCATACTTTTTTGATTCATTGAAAAATCACAATTTTTTTATGAATACATGTTATATAATTTATCTTATAGATAATTTCATCACATAAACCTGAATAATGAAACTGAACACATTATATGTGATTAAAGTAAGAATTACCATGCATTTACTTAGTCTAATTCAATCAAGGGCTATATTTATTTACTAGTCATACAGGTGGAGAAATCCCATATTATTTTCAATCCTACCAATACAATGATCAACAACATACCCAACCATCCCCTAAATTTATATGTCACTTTTTTCATGTGTAATTACGTAATCAAAGTATGAATTTTATCCTGATATATATACTTCTCAAATAAGGTAATGAATTTTTTTAGAAAACATAAACCCCTATGCATATTGATGATGGTATAAAATTATATATTATACACTTCATTTTGCCAATCCATGTAAATAGTATCTATTTATTACTCAATGAATCCATTCATCATATCTCATATATAACTCTCTATAATTTTAATATGATTTTTTTCATTCAAACAATAAAATATCATAAAACACCTAATACCATGTCATGATAATCAACTAGGGACAATTCAAGGTTACATTTTGTGTGGATTTTATTATTTATACCTTCATGTAAAATTATAACACACATAAATGATTGATAAACATGTATTTCCTTTATTCTACTATCTAGATATATCTTATATTCTAAACATATTTAATAATATTTAGCAAAACCAAACATAATCACCCCATCATCATATCATATATCGAGAAATACATGTTTAGACTCATTTTTGAATCATTTTATTTGTTTTAGTTAACTCATTAAATCAATATGATATTCATGGGACATCTCTAGGAGAACACCTAATAAAACTCTCGCACGAGAATATTTTGTGAGTAACATCAATGAGGAAATCGATTTTGGATAATGGTGATACTTATGAATCATATTCTTAACATTCATATAATTTAACCTATTGTAAATTGATCACATTACAAATAAAAATATTTTTATATGAACTTACATTATCTACTTAACAATATTTATATGAATAGAATAATACTAATTTGAACCATATTACATGAAAATTTATACTTTTAATTAATGTAACTCTAAACGTTTCCAATAACTATTGTAACTATTTACATTTTTACAAACTAAAATATCCAAAACCATTTAGTATAATTTGACATTTACAATTATATGATATGAAAATGTAAAAAATTACATTTTATTTACCATATTTTAAAACATTTAGTATTTATGTTTAATTTTAGGCTGGTATAATAATTTATTTTATAAATTTGAACTTATCTATGTTAAAACATACTCCCAAAATACTCTTTGACATAATATCCTTCTTAGAATATATATCTTGGTTTCCAAACAAACAATTGTTTGATAGTAAATAATATCAATTTCTTTTAGTAGTAATATTTTACAAATAAAGTAATATTTCAATATCTTATATGGTATTATATGTGTTAAGTGAAATTTCATAAAAAATATTATTCTTTAAAATATGTCACTAATGTGTTAGGGGAATAACTTCCTTAACATTTTAACTAATAATAATATAAGTATATTAAGCTGGGAAAAATAATTCTTTTCCATATCTCATTTTGAAACATGTTATATAATTTGGTAAAAAAAGACCATTTGTGTTCAATTAATCATCACATGTTGTAATAATAACTCTCAATTAACAAAAAAACACCAATTTCTTTAAATGAGAAATTAAATAATGATACAAATTTTTTACAAAGATTTATAAAATCTTGACTTAAAACTATAAATTCATATATTTGATCTAGTAAGTAATTTCTTCACCACATGAATTTTAACTACAATTTCTATCAATTATTCTCTTGTTTTTGAACTCTTTTATATTCATAATACATGTAATGTATAAATTTAATGACATATATCCTTGAAATCCTATGGAAAATTTATTTAACATAAATATATAATATTGATATTATATGAATTTTCAGAAACCCCTTATAGTTTAATGAATAATTCTTTCATATATAATCAATGCTCTTTATAAGATCATTAAATAAACATTTATGGACTCTTAAACTAACTTTAAATATTATGATTTTATATTTTACCATCATTTATATTCAACTTAATAATATAATATTGGCATCATATGGCTAGTACATTTATTATCTACATATTGACAATATTTTTTAAAATGTTATTGAAATGAACAATATTTTTAATAAATTTACATCAAATATAATGAGATGAATTATTTAACTTGAATAATCAATAAAAAAACTTTTATACTCTCCAATTTGCTACCGTACAAAATAATTTTGTGTTTCATCAACTTACCCTATCATATTATGCATAAGAGATCAAAATTCCATAGATCATTTATCATTTAATTACATTGAAATCTTATAAGAATAATTCCCTGATTTATTTATGAATTTTGATTAACTTTTAAAAAAATATAATTACCTATAAAAATATTTTTATAAAATATATGATTTATTATATAACATGTTCCTGAGATACTAATTTTAAGATTTTCCATTCAAGGATTGACTTCAATGTTATTTTTGTTAACTATTATGCTACCTAGAAAAAATATAATCTTTTATCAAATGAGTATCAGGTTTTATATATAATTTCTTAATGAAATTTTAATGAATTTTATCCCACTTAAATTTTTTTCCACATGCACCACATCAATTTAAGGAGTTAGATCCCATATTTAATTATGTAATGAGTCCCCTTTATCATTCATATCATCACATACTTATTTATATACGGAATCATCCCCATCATAATATATATTATTCTTTTATATTTGATGAGATTAATATTTATCTCATTCATCATATGGATATTATTAACTATATTCCTTTTTTTATCTTGATTGATATGGTTTTCTAGGTAAATTTATCCTAATGAAAATGAAAAAATAGGCTAACAGAAGACAATACAAGGGAACCCATATGTGGAATGAAACTACCTAAATATGATCTAGTTTCATCCACTACATTCTCTCTATACACAAGATAATACAAGGTCCCCATAATTAGGATTAAAACTACAATGTTGGATGATCTAGGTCATGAAAAGTGTTTCATTTGGGAAGAGTCTCAAATTTAGTATTTGCAGGATTGTTCTTCTAGTAGTCTCACTAAATGGATATAAATCACATTCATATCTGGTTCTTAAAAATTTCATCATATACAATCTACATCTTCTCATGTTTTATTTATTTGTGTATAAATTCTTTTAATGAATTTGTTCTAGAAATCCCTATTCTATCAAACAAATTATTATGTTTACACCATATTACTGTATAACCATTTATAAAACCCTCAAGTTTATGTTATATACCCAAAAAAATCCATGTATATTCATACATATATAAATACATCTCATTAATAATGTACATGAAGAATTCATGTAAATTTATAGAGTTATAATAAATTTAAAATCTATTCATGATTAATTCTAGAACCATATAAATAAAACCATCACTTTTTTAGAATAAGGTATAAGGCTCCAGGATAGTGGGAGGTCTGGACCAAAGTCATAGTACATGAGGATAATTTACCCAAGGGGGAGTTCATTTTCTAATATCCCCAACACCTAATAAACATAAACTATTTTTAATAAATGTTCTCAAGATTGTAACTCAAATACAATACCAAGGTCAAGGTAGATGAAAACTAAATCTATTGAATTGAATTAAGCATGTAATGAAGGGATTTATCTCTTAGAAAAAATATGTCACATAAATAAAACATACACAATCTTAAAATTATAAACAATTTATAAACATGAATGATTTAATGAATAGATATTAAATAAATGAAATTTTAATAAATATAGACTGGGGATGAACATTTATGAACTATTACTCAATAAAATATTACTATAAAAATTTTATAAATAAGATAATCATTATTTACATTCGACAATCATGAATATAAAGACTTTATGTCCACATTAATATGAAATCATTCATAATATTCATTATATTGAATTTTAATTTTAATATATGATAAATTATTAGTTATTAATATTTTATAATTCAATTTATATTTTGTAAAAATATTTATGTAATCTAAATATCTCTTACTTTTAATTATTTAAATTTTTTCCAAATTTACCCACAAAAGGATTTATATGTGGTCTTAATAACATCTTAAACATGTTTACTTTTAATTTGAATAATTTCGATTAATTAATTATGAATAATTCATAATTTTAAATATAAACTACTTATTATCCAGATTTACGTAATTTATAAATACTTTATAAATTACCATAATAGTTTCTAAATAATAAATTTGTTTAAAGATCGCAAGGCATGCCACATAATTTAGTTGAAAGTATTTTAAAAATTATTAGATAATAATGTATTTTTTTAAATAAATTTGTGATAAAAATTTATATAATTAATAATAATAAAATTATAATTAATTAATTTATAATGTCTTCAAACATTAAAATATAAAAAAACACATTTTATTTTAAATTAGAAAATTTTTATAAGCTATATATACTCAAAAAATAAATAGTCTTAATAGTTATTATTTATTATTATTGTAATTTCTATAATAAATTTTTTATTTCTTTAAAAAATTAACCACATAAATTTTATAGTCAATTATATTATAAAACACTTTTAATAAATCTATAATATAATTTTTAAAATATTTATAAAAAATTTAAAAATAATATAATTTAATTCAAAAATTAATTTAATTTATAAATAAATATGTTATTAAACATTCAAAATAATGAAAAACAAAAATGAACTTACATATTTAAATTATGCATAAAACCCCAATTTTATAATATTGGAAACTTATCATTTTTAAAAATATAATAAAAGGAAAGTAAAACTTATCATAATATATATTTTTTAAATTTTAATTACCTTTACACATGAACCATTTCTATATTAAGGTAAGATATGATTATATTTATCCTGAATGCATATCCTCTATATAAAGGTTCTCCATTAATTTTTTTTATATAACCCCTCACTATAAAGGTTAATGATGATGAAATTTGTGAAGAACCTTATACTTGAAGGTAAATAATGATTACCCTTATGTTAACCATTTTATGTAAACACAGTCAGCTATTATATTCACATATACCCATTTATAGAGTGGAGAATTATAATTTCCATTTCACTTGAGTCCACTATGTAAAGGTAAACAAGGTGGATATTGATGTGAGAAGGGTGGGTGTCCATGTGAAGATAGTTAACAACAAATTTTATGATATTGGTTGATATAGAAAAATTAAATTATACATGATTATTCCTAGATGAAAAAGGATTTGATACCATATAGGGGAGGGAAAACATTCTATTACATGATCATGTATTATGTGACATCCACATAAATCTATCAAAGCACTCCATTAACTCAAACTTGGGATATATAACTCTTTTCATTAGTAATGTATCCCTTGGATAGAGAACAATCATTTTCACTGATCATGAATGAGATATCCCAAGAACCACATAACTCTTTAGGACATTCTTTAAAACTACTAATGAGTTTCATAGGATCATTTCATGATCTCATGTAATGGAGAGAAAAACAAAAACTAGCTAATCTAACATCACAAAATCTAAGTGAAAATAATATCATAAGATATAGAATACTTGTATTGCCAATGAATTCGAATACATATTTTTCTTTGATGCAGTATAGTTGATGTAGATCATTATAGTAGTAAGAAAAATTCCTCTTGTCTCTGAGGGATTAAACATGCTGATGAATACTGGTAAATTATTGGAAAAATCCCCCATATTAAAGTGATGTAAGATAAAAAATTAATAAAGTGTATTTATTTAGGATATAATATGTTATAAAAAAAATCAATGAAATAGGTGAACATAATCGCTAATGATTATCATGAACATAAACAAATAAGGGAACCCATTCCATTTTTATTACCCAGTTCGACACATTTAGCCAATAATGAAGGTTCTGGATATGAATACAATCCTCTAATTCAATACATGATTTAAATTTAATTGATTTCACTATTAAAGGGATTCAATTATCACATGAAACGAATTTAATCTATTTAAAATGGATTAATAACATATGGAAACCTTGTGGGATAATCAGCTAAAATGCATACATCACCAGGTTGCATTGAATGCATCCAGGATATCTTGGCATTAACATCACCTTGGGATTATTTTTATAAATATGTCGAATAAAACATATCCTTAAGGTATATTCATAAAATGTAAATAATTTTCATGAAAATATAATATAAAGAACAATATATTGTTTTATATGGATCATGGATGACTAAAGAATTTTCATAAATGTTGTGTGGATCAAAACAAGAATTTTAAATCAGGTCCTTTGAATTTTGTATAGTACATTTTCTATCATTCAATGGATTATATGATTAAATAGAAGAGAATATACACCAATTAAATTCACATGTCATGAAAATAAAACAATTCTTGGTTGAAAACATTTTCACACAAAAAACCTTAGTGAAACTAAATTGATCTTGAGTTTCCAAAATTTTGAAACAGGTCAACGTACTTTGATATCGTTATAATTACAAATTGAATGAATCATTTTGTTGATAATGTATTACTGAAAAAATATTTCTTATATTAGTAAATTATATTATGGGACTATGTTTTGGTAAGAATAAAAAATAATTTAAGATGTATCTTCTTATATCAGTAATAAAATAACATGGTAATGGTATTATGATTTATTTGGATCCCTTGATTGAAAATCGATAACTAATTTTTGATTTTGGTGTTACATTGTATGATTCTCATAGAAATGAATATTTCATATGGAGAACCATATTTTATAGGAAGATAAATTACATTTTCAATAATGTATTTTTTTCAAAATATATCATTTAATGAATTCTAGGGTGTCCAATTTGTGAAGAAGGTACTATAATAGTTAGACTGAAACATACCATTATGAATTTGTTTCTTAGAAATCACAAATTGTATCTCTAATGATAAAAATTTATATTCTAAATAAAAATTATTTATGTGAATTCAAGAGATGGTATTAGACTATCTACACTAATTGGGTATCAACAGTTTGAGAATGTAAAGGATATTTTAACTATTTTTGATAAAATCTTTTAGAAAACAATATGAAAATGGATTTAAAAAATATACCATTATTTCTTTAATTATATTATTGGAAATATTTTTATGTCAAAAAAATGAACTTAATAAAACAAAATATATCATTATGAATGGGTTGGACATGAAAGACCAAGAGATAAGAGAATTATTGGATCTAGTTATGGGTGAAGGGTGGAATTTTATTCATTTAGTGTATTGAAATATTTCAAGGAAAGAAATGTCCTTAGTGTTTTCTTTCTAGAATAGTGTAATGGTTTTAGAGGAGAATCAAAAAAATATCAGAAATTATATATCAGAAACTGATTTTAAGTTAAAGGTCCCCAAATCACACGACCATTACGTTTTGAGGAAATATTTAATATATGTGACTTTATGTGGAATTCTTCCTTAAAAAATTTCATACACATTAACCTGGAATTTCCTATTTTTTAATCTTTGTAATTAAAATATAAAGAATCAGTGAAGTTTTTATATTTAGAAAAGTGGATTTGTATAATATTTATTGAATGAAATATATTAATCCCAACATCATTATTATATATAATGGTTTACATAGTTAGAGACATCAGAATGTGCGGTCTCATACATTATAAATGGATGTCCCCATTGAATGATAAATGAATATTTTTAAAGGGTACATAAAAAAATAAAGGCAACTATAAGGTTTAATTTTAAAGGGATAAATTGTTGATGATGTAACATCCCAACATTTCATAGTATTCTATCACTTAAAATTAATTAAATAGCTGCGCAACACACAACACTGAGTTCAAGAACATCACGACCTATCAAACTAGCCGTTTAAAAAATAGTTATGAATAATATTAACAAAATTTTTTATTTTATATATATCCTATATAATTTTAACATTCATATTTTTGTTTCTTAGATATAATATAATGACAAATTCAATTTTCAAATTAAAGAAGTATTTTTCAAAAAATGTAGTTTTCTATCTTTTATTTGTAAACCCTTTTTAAATTAAATATTTGAAACTTTTATATTTTAAATTTAATGAAATTAAATTATTCTTTAGAATTGGGACATAGAAATTTAGTTTGGATGAAATTTCGTATCTTTTTTGATCACTTTCATGTTTTTATGAATAGTGAAAAATACTAACTTTTAATTGAAAATAAATTTTTTAATCAGAATAATTTATAGTGTTAAATTCTAAATTTTATTAGTTTTAAAGTATATTTATATCATATTTTTATCATTTAATATAATTTTGGTTATTGTATGTAATTTCACAATTAAATTGGATATAAACATATGTTAATGTTTTGATAGTTTTTACTTCTCAAAAACCCACTTTCTAATTTTTTCAGTGGAAATTAATTTCAAATTAATTAATTTAAATTATATGTTTTTAATTTGGAAAAATAGACATCATTTTGAATTTGGAATATCAAAATTATCTTTGGGTAAATTTTTGGAATTTTTTTGAAAACTTTCAATTTTTGACTAATAGTGAAAAACATTACGTTATTGTTTGAAACAGACTTTTTATTTATATAATTATTTATTTTATTTAAATTTATTTTAAGTAAAAAAAGATAGATAATACCTATATAATTCCAATTTAATAAATTTCAGCCATTTTATTATAAGATTATATATATATAATTTTATTGAACTATTTAACGCCTTTTACCCACCTTCTAGGCACATTTGCGAATTTACATAAAATATAATCTTACTGATTTTGGGAATTTAATTTCAAAACACTGAGAGACATGGTTGAAATCAATAAGTAAAATATGGTTCAATAGGATGAAAATAATTTTTAGTGAATAGTAACTTCTAAATATTATTTACAACGGTTAAAAGTTAATATGGTGATTAAAGGTTAAAATAATATTATAATCACCCCGAAACGCATCCAAATTATATTGGATAAGTTTATTTAGGCCAAAATAAACCTTAGGAAAGAAATATGTTTCTCTTTGATCCACTTGGATTAGATTAGGACATTTATTATAATTTATTAAAAGAAGTGTTAAATTCAAATTTTAATAACTAAAACATTTTTAATATAAGATTATACATAAGATAAATTCGACTATAAATATTCATAAGAAATATAAAACTATTTCCTAGATGATGGTATTTTATTTATAATTTTTTGACCTTAAATAATTAAATTTATTTATTACACAATGATGATACAATAATTACCATATTAACAAAATATTAAAATAATTGATTTTTTAAATATCAAAATAAATGTAAATTTAGACTTTTGATTCCATCCATGAATTTTATAGGATAATATGAAATTTTAGGGTTGATTAAATGATTTTTTTGTATTAATTAAGTTGTTATAGCTTTAACAAAAAACAAATACTAAATATTGTCAAAATTGACATCAATGTGTTTAAAAGAAATACTATTTAATTAAATGATATAAAAATCCTAAAACTATAAGATTTGGACAGATGACTTATATAATGATATATATGTCATTAATGAACAACTTTAGGTTTGCGTGGAATTTTATAGTAATTTTATTAACCATATAGTGTAAGAATACAAGAAGACTTGGAAAAAGTAAACTATTTAACTGAGAGCTAAATCTAAAAGAAAAGGTTCATATGGTGACCTAAACTTGTCTAAAACCTATTGTTTGAGAGGTTTTCAAACCATACCCACATTATCCTCGAAATAAGTCCACTTGGAGCTATTAGAAATCGAAAATTATTTTATAATAAAATAATATTTCAAGCTTTTCCTAAAGATCCCTCACCTCACTTATAAAAGGGTATTTCCCCTTCTTTAAAATTCACACCTCCATAGCCTTTTTAGGGAAAAACCCTACTCAAATACCCCCAGAACAACCCTAAAATCAATATAGAGGCCTTACAGTGATCATAAATCCATTCTAAGGAGCCCTTCTGTTCAAATTAAAATTAATAACCCGAAAGAGTGGTAATTATTTCATTCCCTCTTTCAACATTCTTTTCTTCTACCACTTCCTCATTCTTTGTTGTTTCCATAATAAAATAATAAATTTAGTACCTTATACCTAATTAGATATTATTATAAATATGGTACAAAAATATTCATTATTCTATCAATCCCATTAATGACAAAGTCACAATACATGCGTACATACAGCTTACCATCTCCACATCGTGGTGTAGTTTTTTATTCAACACATCATCATTTGGATGGGTATAATAGTGATTATAAAAAATGTAAATAATAAATATAAAATGTTAATGATTCTGTATATATAATATACTATCCAATTACATATGATTTCATGACTAATAGAATGATATTGTCACTCGTGCGTACGTATGGCTTATCATCTTCCCTACATGATGATATTTCATTCCTCATCATAACCATTAAAGAATAATTTTAATTAGATGAATAAAAATAATGTTTAATAAATTTATAAAATTAAGGATATAAATCCAATACATCCTAACCATAAAAATCATGACTTAAGTAACAAACATATAATTGAAAATGAGTTAATTAACACCCAAAAACCATGATACTACTGAGATATTATTAACAAAATAATATTAGAGGATCACATATGATATCATATTTATTTATGTCATTCTTTTATAATTTAATAACAATTATTTAATCATTATAATGTAGGTTAACTTAGCCTCGACTAAAGGAAAGTACATGGTAAGGGTGAATTCTTCAATCTCATTGTTATCTTTGATTGTTTATGTGTAAGAATTTACTGGAACATATTTATCATCTATGCCCATGTGCAATAAGAATGATTTCAAAAGAAATATTAAAAGGTTTTGTTGAAGGGAATCTTTAACAAGAATATCATTTTAAATGTTTTAGTGATTTATTTTTCTAAATATTTTTAATTAATGTCTTTGTTTTCAAGATGATTTGAAAGATTTATTTCTATATACATGATAGTTTTAAAATATTAATTACTTTAAAAAGTTTCAAAGTGGTATGAGACACTTTGATTTAAAAATCTCTTTTAAATTTCTTCCTTTCTAAATAATGTGACTTTTAAATTATTTCACAAAAATGGATATTTCACTCAAAGAGTTTTACTGATGTTTTTTAACTATGTGAACATCCTTTACTAAATATTATTCTTGATTGAGGTTGATTTTTTATAATACAATCTTCCATATTGTATTGAACAAGCTATGATATATTTGAATGTGGATGTTCTATTTTTATAGCATTCATTGTTTATGGTTAAAGTATTGACATTTCTTGTGCCAGTTTTAATATGATTGTTTATGTTATGTTTCAAAATTTTTATATGAGGAACACATTAGACTTAATAAGTGTTGGTTAGGACCACTATAGCCCCTCGATGCATCGAATGGTCTAATTAGACCAATTAGGGTCTCAGAACAAGGCCTTGATATTTTTTTATTTGTAGTATGGGAACGAGTCCTTGACTACGTGGTCATGATATCCAAAATTATTCATTCCTTATTTATGGAATTAGTTATTACATGTGATTATTCAACTTTTTGAATATACATGTGTATGATTATGTAGTAATGTTAGGTTTATTTTTTCCATATTATGATAAATATTACGTTTGAAAAGGTTGTTGTTTTTATTACACATCTTTCAATTAAATTTTATAGATTCAGCAAAATTATTTACCCTTAATAAGAACTTGAGTTCAAACATTTCTCATGTTTTATTTTCCCAGGAAGCCAAGAAGTGTATTATGATTTATATGAAGGTTTAATATATAAGAAAATTGGAATTATAAAATGATTATCTATGTTGTATTTTATGTTAGAAATTGTAATGTAAATTTCATGTATGTAATCTATTTTCTAACTCTGCTAAACTAATTGGCCCTTCAGGACTCGATTCCTTGTAATCATGACAATGTATTTAAATAATGTACTAGATCTGGGATTCTTGGTGGCAGGGCGTTATAGTTGGTATCATAGGAAATTGTGGAATAACCTTGGAAACTATATTTTGATTAAATTTGACTAGGAAACATTACCTTAATACATACATTGAGGACTATAATAGAATACCATCCAAAAATTTTTTAATATAGATATTATGTGGGTTTTTCAAGATATAAATCCATTTCTGGATACTATAAGTGGAAGTGGTTATGGAACAGATGTATCTAGAAGAAAAAACTATGACAAGGAGTTTGAGGCTTTACCCGAGGAATATTCGTACATGACAATAGGCCTTACTCCGCACCTGGTTTGACACACTCATTGGATACTCTTAGGATAGTTTACATTTTCTTTACAAACCATTATAAAGGATTTATGAGTAATATGTCAAAAAAGAAACCATTTTTATGATAATGATCCTAGATGTGTGAAAAGTTTCGATTAATGTTTAGAATTTTTCTAGTTTCTGGATTTTACGTTATGATTTGATCTAACCTAGCATATTTATCAATTATAAATGTCACCCAGTAGAAGGAATGAGAACTCTAGCAATACACATGATCTAAAGATTAACAAGGATCTTATCTTTCATGGAATTAATCCAACATTTAGAAGGTAAAAATTATCCCACATATTCTCATCTTATGAGGAAATAGTTTCATGTTTTAGAAAGATAAGGAATTCTCTAAGATGTATGGATTCAAATGAAATCCAGAGAAGAAGAGGACGATAGAGAGAAATATGGATAAATGGAAGAATGGAATGGAAAATTTTCCCATATGTGATAATTTTGAAAATAATCACCATGGTGAGTTCATTAAAGGAATGAGAGTTGTTTATATCGGTTGAGAAAAAAGACACCATTTTTGTGATTGAAAGGGTATGAATTTTTTTTAAAATGTATAATGCTTCATCTATAAGTGTTAGAGAACTACTTGAATCAATGTAAAAAACATAATAAAATTCCCCAAATGATCCTATTGGATAATAATCGAGTTATGATACTACCGAAGATATAGAGGAATGATTAGTGTTCTTAAGTTGTTATTAAAATAATTATGTCATTTGAGTATTGTATTAATGATGTACCAGTCTTAAGAATTATATATTATATAAGGATTGTACAATAGTAATATTTCATTAAGGATTTGAGATTTTATTATACCATGCAAAGTGACAAAATTTCAATGTATACATTTTAGAATATATATGGTTAGGGGAAATATAACACTTATTATGTTTCTGAAACATAGATAATCATTTCAAAATATGATATGATTTATTTGGACAAATTTTATTTGATATTATTTACTACCATGAAACTAATTAATTTTTTGTTTATTCCATAATTGTTGATGATTACATCCTTTTTGGATATAATGAGTATATCTAATATTCTATAATGAATAAGGGAGAATGAATGTAATCAATAAGGTTTTACAGTAATTAAGGGTGTTACCATGTTTTAATAGAATACATGACCAAGGTATTCGCATGTTATTACAGGGAAGAGGAGATCTTCCATATGTTTACCTTCCTTATAAATTTAGGACTGTGAGTTTAGACAATAGTATTTTGTATAATATAACGGTTGGAATGAATTAATTCGGAAATTGGATTCTATTGTTTAAGGTTAAAATATGTTTTATGATTATTTTTGATTTTTTTAAAAAAGGACAACTCGAATGTTGGGTGATAACCTATCGTGTCTAGCAGGGCCGTGAGACCTGAACCCGCAACTGAAGGGAGACAAAGGTGCATCACCTACCACTGGACTACATGATTTCATGGTTTGTATTATTTTGTTTATTTTTAAAATTGTACGAAAGATTAATTAAAAATTAATTTTATTGAAACCCTATACGATTATGAAAAATAAAATATTTTTCAGTTCTATTATCTTTGGAGTGAAATGTTAGTTTCTGGTAGAAATTATTTAATGGTTGGAAATATATTTTCCAAGTATTCTCTTTTATTTCTTAATTATATGAAGAAATTAATTATTAAACATTAGGGAAAGAAACATAAGACCCAAAATGTATTGTCTTAACACCTTCTATTTTTTGAACCAATGATATTTTAAATCATCATAGACTTATAGCTTTAAGGCCCTCAATTTTCCATGTATTGGTCACTTTTTTGTGATTGATGACCTCAATAACTTCATATAAATATTTATTTTTTTTCTCCAATTTTGTGTCTCTAATTTCCAACAATGATCTCTTACTAGAAATCATAATTTTGTGGTGAATTTTTCATTTCCCTTTCCCTTTTATTTAGACAAAATTTTATTAACGTTTTTTTCCGATTGGGGTTTTCCACAATGGTATTTCTTTTTTTCAACCATTGATTTTCAAAGAACAATTTAAAATTGAAAGGAAACAATTTATTGAAGGATGGCGGAATTTAACATTACAATATTTCATAGTACGTGATCTCATTAAAGTAATTCAACAACTTGGGCTACACACAACACTGAGTTCAAGCGCATCACGACCTATCACACTAGCCATTTAAAAAGAGAGTATGAATAGTATTAAACACATTTTTAAATTTATATATATCCAATATAATTTTAACCATTATATTTTTGTTTCTAAGAATCAATATAAATGAAAATTCAATTTTTCAAATAATAGATTTTTTTTTTCAAAAAATGTAGTTTTTAGGCCTTTTTATGGTAAATCCTTTTTAAATAAAATATTTCGAACTTTTATATATTAAATATAATGAAGTTAAATTATTCTTTAGTATCAGGACGAAAAAAATTAGTTTGGACAAATTTTTGGTATTTTTTTGATAACTTTCATATTTAGATGAATAATGAAAAATTCAAAATTTTAATTGAACATATCTTTTTAAATCGAAATAATTTATATTGTTAAATTATGAATTTGAGTGGTTTTAAAGTATAATTAAATTATTATATAATTATTTAATATAATTTAGGTTATTTTATGTAATTTCAAATTTAAATTCGACATGAACAAATGTCAATCTTTTGATAGTTGTTACATCATAAAAATACACTTTTAGGTTTTCCCTTGGAAATTAATTTTAAATTAATTAATGAAACTTCCATGTTTTATATTTGGTAAAATAGAAATTATTTTTTTAATTTTTATTATCAAAATTATCTTTGAGTAATTTTTGTTGTTTTTTTTTGAAAACATTAAATTTTTGAAGAATAGTGAAAATCACTGCGTTGTTGTTTAAAACCATATTTTTATTTAAATACCATTTTTTTATTTAAATTTGTTTTAAGTCAAAATAGATATATAATACCTATATAATTCCAATTTAATTCATTGGAGTCATTTTAAAATAATATTATATATATATAATTTTATTGAACTATTTAACGACATTTACCCACCTTCTAGGCACATTTGCGAATTTACATAAAAATTAATTTTACAAATTTTATGAATTGAATTTCAAAAATTTGAAGGACACAATTGAAATTAGTAAGTAAAATGTGGTTCAATAGAATGATTTTTTGGTGAATAGTAAATTTTTAATTTTATTTACCACGGTTAAAAGTAAATAGGGCGATTAAAGGTAAAAATGATAATATAATTAACCCAAAAACATTTCCTCATTCTATTGGATAATTTTATTTATAAAAAAATTAATCTTAGGACAAATTAGGTTTCTCTTTTATTTACTAAAATTATATTAAGGCAATTATTATATTTTATTTAAAGAAGAGTTAAAAGTGTTATATTCAAATTTTAACAAATATAAAATGTTTAATATAGGATAATAAAAAAGATAAATTAAAATATAAATATTAATTAGAAAGATAAAAAAATTTCTTACATCTTGGTTTTTTATTTATAATTTTCAGATGTTAAATAATTAAATTTATTTATTACACAATGATGATGTAAGAATTATCTTATTAATGAAAGATTAAAATAATTGATTTTATAAATATCAAAATAAATATAAATTGAGACTTTTTATTCCATCCACGAATTTTATAGGTGAATATGCCATTCTATAATTTATTTGATTTATTTTTTTGAAGAAATTAATTTGTGAAAAATTTAACAAAAACAAATACTAAATAGTGTCAAAAATGACAAAAATGATTTTTATAACAAATACTGTTTTACTTAATGATATAATATTCCAAAAAATATATGATTCGGGCAAAGGGCTTATATGATTATATATATGTCATTAATGAACCACTTTAGGTTTTCTTGTCATTTTATCGTATGTTTATTAACCATATAATGTAATAATAAAATAATACATGGTAAACGTTAAAGAATTTGACTAAGAGTTAAATCTAAATGATAAGGTTAATTTAGTGACCTAACCTTGTCTAAAACTTATTGGTTGAGAGATTTCCAACCCATGCCCACCTTATAATTTAAATAAATTCATTTGAAGATATTATAAATAGAAAATGATATTATATAAAAAATAACATTTCATGCTTTTCCTAAAGTACCGCTCACAACCATTATTAAAGGGTACTTCGCCTTCTCACAAATTCACACCTCCAAAGAATTTTTTTCTCATCCAAACCCTGCTCCAATATCCTCAACTCCCCTCAATTCAACAACTAGTCCCCACTTTGATCATAAATCCTACCTAAGGATTCCTTTTGTTCAAATGCAAAGGAAGAACACAAAGGTGTGGTAATTATTTCATCACCTCTTTCAAATTTCTTTTCTCCTTCCACTTCCTCTTTCTTATTTTGTTTCCATAAAAATTAAATAACTCCTGTACCATATATATAATGATATTTTATAATAAATATGGTACAAACATATTCATTATTCTATCCATCCTATTAATGATAATGTCAACATACGCGCGTACGTACGACTTTCCATCTCCACATCGTGGTGTAGTTTGTTATTCAACACTTCAATATTTGTATGGTTATAATAATTAGTATAACTGTTGTAAATAATAAATATAACATGTTATTGTTTCTATTAATATAATATACCATCAAATTACATACTATCCCACCAATAATAGAATGATATTGTTGCTTTTGTGTATGTGTGGCTTACCTTCTCCACGACGTGATGAGATTTCGGTCTCCATCGTATCCATTCAAGAATAATTTTTATTTAAGGATTAAAAATAATGTTTAATAACTTAATATAATTCTGGATATAAATCAAATACATAATATCCATTACAAACATGACTTATATAACAAAACATACTAAGGAAAACGAATCAGTTAACACCTTAAATAGTGATACTACTGAAATATTATTAACAATGTAATATTAGAGGATCATATGTGTTATCATATTTATGAATTTGGTTATTATATAATTTAATAAAAATTATTTAACCCTTATATTGGAGGTTAAAATACCCTCAAATAAAGAAATGTACAATGAAAGAGTTAATTCCTCAATATCATTATTATCCGAGATTGTTTTTGTGTAAGTAATTACTGGGACATATTTATCATCCATGTCCATGTTCCATAAAAAGGTTTTCAAAGAAATATTTTACGGTTTCATTGAAGAGAATCTTTAACAAGATCATCATTTTAAAAATTTTAATGATTTATTTTTCTAAATCTTTTAAATTATTTTTCATGTTTTCAAAATAATATTAAGGATTTATTTATATGGACATGATTGTTTTAAAAAGTTAATTACATTCAAAAGTTTCAAAGTATTATGGGAAAATTTGATTCAAAAATATATTTTAAATATATTCCTTTATAAATTTTTTTCCTTTTAAATTTTTTTACAAAAAATTGATATTTTCTGAAATAGTTATACTAATCATTTTCAACTATGTCAACATCCTTTTCTGGATATTATTCTTGAATGAGGTTGATTTATTATAATACAATATTCTATATTATATTGAATGAGTTATGATATGTTTGACTGTGTATGTGGTACATTTATACCATTCATGGTTTATATTTAATGAATTAACATTTCTTATGCTAGTGTTAATACGAATGTTTATGATATGTTCCAACATTTTCATACGAGGAATGCATAAGACATAGTAAGTGAAGGGTTGGGCCCACTGTAGCACCTTGATGCATCAGTAGGTCTCATGAGATAAATTAATGTCTTTTCATAAGTCCTTGAAATTTTTTTTATTTGTGTTCTTTGCACAAGGCCATGACTATGGGGTTATGATGTCCGACATTATGTATTCCCCCATTATGAAATTAGTTATTTCATGTGATTATTCAACTTTTAGAGTATCTATGTGGAAGTTTATATGGTATTTTTTTATTTATCCTTTCCATATTATGATTAAGATTATGTTTCTAAAAGGATATTTTTTTATTACACATGTTTCTTTAAATTTTTTTAGCTTGTCCTAAATTATTTACCCTTACTGAGCATCTGAGCTCATCCATTTTTTATGTTTTATTTTCTCGGGATTCCAAGAAGTGTATTATAATTTATATGAAGGTTTATGCTAGAACAATAAATGAAATTATCAAAGTATTTTCAATGTTTTATTTTATGTTTGAAATTGTAATTTAAAGTCCATATATGTAATCTATCTTCCGAGAATACTAAACTGATTGGTCTTTTGGGACTTGATTCCTTGTAATCATGGTATTATATTAAAATAATTCACTGGATCTAGGATTTTGGGGTCGGGGTGTTATATATGTGGCAATTTAATTCTATAACAAATACTTATTTTATATGAATACAATTTTTTTCCTAAAAATTCCATCACCACATGCACCTTTTGGATAAGGTACATATAAGAGTTATACTTTCAAAATTCCAATTACAGTGTAGGAGAAGACTCAACATTATTTTTTACAAAATATTATAATAGTTTTGGTATATGTTTAGTCCACCATGGTAATTGTTAGGTGTTTTCATCTACCGTGGGATAAAATATGGTTATTAAATACACATATTCAAAAGGTTATATTATGGATTCAAGACCATATTTTTAAAATTTTATTAGAAAATATGAATTTGATTTTATGTCAAAATTTATTTAAAGATAGAGGACCAGGTGTACATATATTATACAATAATGGTTTTGTAATAAATGGTAAAATGTTTAAATTAATGAAACATTATTAACAAATTATGATTAAAAAAGTGGTGTTAATTTTATAATATAAGTGATACATTTATCTGTTATGATATTCAAATTTCGGATTTGAAAAAATATGTCATTTTTGGTATCATTTAGAATATATATTTGGATAATAAAATATTCCATGTTCTTATTTTTCAATTGAAATGGTTTAATAATTCAATTTTTTTTGGAAATAATTAATTTTAATTTGTGAAATTTTTTAGTAAATAAATGAACATTAATAAATAGTTCATAATATAATTATATTAAGTGGATGTATTTTATGTCCCAGATCATATAAATAGATGTTTTCAATCAATCTGTTTTAAATAATGCCATTGATGGGAAAAATAAAAATTAAATCAAGAAAACATTATCTCCCTATAGTTTTTCCTTGACTACCACCATTCCTAGACACATAAAACATAATACATATCTTCAAAACATATGAAAATTAAAATAGAAGGGGGGGGGGGGGGGTAAGATGCCCATTAAGGGTAAAAAAGGGGGATTTTTAAGCATAATAATGAGTATAAGAGTATGAGAACATGATCCAAAAAAATAATATCATTCTCTTAATATAAAAAATCATAAATAGGAATCATCGAATAATGATTGGTTGTTCAAATGAATCATAAGAAAATGAAGAACATGAGCCTTGAAAGTGTAACATAATAATAAAACATGGTATTATGGAAAAAAACAATAGAATATTATTTCCATAGTATTCAAGGCATCTCTTCCAGGGAAATATTATTTGTATGGGTTTACTCCCCATATCATCATGTTTGTCAAGGTTTACTAACATAAACATATTTTTAAAGATGATTTCACTCCTCATGCCATCATGGTATTAAAGGTTCACCACCATTTCCATATTAATATTCAAGGTTCACTCCGAAGACCATTTTAGTCTATCTCATGAGATACAAATTTTTACCCAAATATGGTAGGGAGATATAGGTCCCACCCACCTCATATTGATATCATACTTACATGTTCCACATGATTATTAAAAAATATCTAATAACCCATAAAATAAATTGTGTAGAATAAACGTGTTATCATATAATAACATATGTTAAAGATACATGTTTCATAGACATTTAATCAAAATAATAACCCATGAATATAAGTTGTTTTAAAATGCATATATCCCCTGAAAGAGAAATGAGTTTCATAAACATCACGCCATAAAAATATAATCCATCAATGGAAATAATATGAATGTAAAAATTGAATAATTTCACAAAAAGGAAGGAGTAACACAAAAATGTATCATCTTAGATGTGAAATAATTTTGAATGATCTTTTAAAAACATTAGTTGGGGGAAATATATTTTCTACATCAAAAAATGATTCCTAAAACAAAAGGAATTTTTGAATATATTTTTATTAATAAATACATTTTAAAACTTATAAAGGAATATTTGAAAACCATAAAACATTTTCAAATATTTTTTCCTTGAAAATTTTCTATAAATATCATTTTATTTGTTTTAAAACATGGATTTTAAAATAAAACAGATTTTTGACCAAAGAGAGAAGTTCGGTCAGATTGTCCTTATAAACATTTTCTTAATTACCTTAACTACAAAAGAATGGAAAAAACGTACCCATACATGAAAAAATATTTAATAAATAGATTGTAACATAAATCATGATATTTTTTAAGATATGGATCATAATATTTCTTAAATTGAAGCATAATCACAAACAATCTCGAAAAGCAATGAGATTGTTTCAATAAACTCTTACCACTTTGTAAAATTAAACCACAAATGCCAATTAAAAAATTTAAATTAAATAATGTTTAAAATACCCTGAAAATAAATAAATTCATTATATACTATTTCAAATCCAGTATATTGAACTCATTGGAAAATATAGGTGCATAACATGATATAGGTCTCAAAGAAAGAAAACTTAGAAAAAATTCCCTTACCAATTGGGTAACATCAGAGACATAAAACCTATGAAAGAATGATAGTAAAATGGATATGTAAATACTGGTAAATATTTGAGTATAATAATAACATTATACATCAATGGTTATTATACACACTACATCAACAAAATGGTTGGTGAATAAAGCTTGTATCAAATGGAAATAAAATGTTAGATGAAATTCCCTTACCTTATGTATTGTTTCCCTTTGTACTCATTAAAAATTCATATGTAATAAATATAATTTAATTATATATCAATCATAGAACTATATTCTCGTATCTAATAACATACATTGTTTGATTATGACTTTTTATTATCCTCTTGGTAGTAATTCTCTATTAAGGGTCCACTTCAGGTAATATTCACTTGGTTCTTCCCATGTGACTTAATTTGATATAAAATTGGTACTTATATTAATATAATGTTTTAAAGAATTTACACCATGATATAAATATAATTTATATTCATTATATTTGTATTATGATAATCTATATAATATAAACGCATGAAATAAAATACACAATTCATGGATATGACATGTCGTAAATATGCATGAATGTTGTTTTCATTTTATTATCATATTGAAAGATGAATGTAAATGAAATATTTTTATACATGTATACAATAAAAATAAATTAGAATTATAATGTCATATATATCATATAATTTTACTAAATTCATTTTTAATAAATTTTAGAGTAGTGTGTAGATGAATCACATGGATTAGAGTGGCAATAGTCCACACTTCCTCAAACAAAATTATCATTTTTACAAAGATAGAAAGTATAAAGATATTTGTTGTAATGTAATTACATAGTATTAATCAGATAATATGTATCATATATATCATTTATTAATATAATTTTCATCATAATTCCAAACTATGAATGTCGGTAAATGAAAAATAAACAATAATCATTTTGTGAGGCGGTAGTTCACTATACGCATGAAAAATGTGTTTATTACCCATTATATGGAAGTGTGTGTGAGTGTAGGTAAAAATATTAGAAACAAATATCATTATATTTACGATATTGTTTTATAATCATTGAATAAGGAGAGTGGAGGGGTGAAGAATGAAAATTAAATAAATGATCTTGGGGAAGGATGTCACATTTTCTTTGGGTAATTCCACTTGGTTTCACCAAAAAAAAATCATTAGATTTTTTAATGACTAAATGGATGGATCAAGGAGTAAGGGATGGATTATGGAAAATATATTGGGAGAATATTGGAAAGGACTATTTTGTTTTAGTGGTGTGAGGAAGGGGGATAGGTGCTGGGCATTTATAGGGGATGAAAATGTCTGACTTGGTATTTTGAAAACCAGTTTGGTGTTCCCATGTTTTTCCTAAAAAAAGTCATAGAAAACAAAACATATCTAAATAATGTATGGTTAATGGCTTAATAATGGCCATACAATGGTGTTGGACAAGTTTATAGGCCATTTTGGACCTTAAATTTAAGGTTTATTCCATTTGTATTACTAAATTTACCTTAATCACTATAATTAATTTTATCACCACTAATAAATATTTTTTTATCCAAAACTAAGTATTAATTATAAAAAATTATAAATTTTGATAATTAAATATATGGAATATATTTTTCTGATTTTTTATCACATAATTTTCTGAAATTAATTTAAAATTAATTCTGTAGTTGGGATGTCATTGCGAGTTTTTAAGTTAAAATGATCAAAATATTGCTATGTTTTTATATCTAATTTCTACTTAAAATTGTTTAAAATGAACTAAATTGGATTAACTGATTTATTTTTGATATAATTATACTTTAAAACAAAGTTAAAAAAATTTATCTATATAAATAAATCATAAGAAAAACATGGTCTTAATTAAAATTGAGTATTTTCACTATTCATTAAAAAATGAAGTTTCTCAGAAAAATAAAAAATATGACCCTATATAATTTTAACATTTTAAATTCAAAAATAAAGTTTATTTTATAAAATTAAATTTCTAAATGTGTCTAAAATTAATTTTATTGTTTTTCATAGAAGGATATAAAACAGAGTTCATTTTAGAAGACAATAGTTTTATATATATAATGAATTTAGATAAAATTATATTTTTTTATCAATATGTTTTATTTATATGATAAAATTATTGATATTATTTTAAAATTAGTTATTACTGTTCATATTATGATTTGTAATATCTAGTTTATAACTATCTTATTAAAATAATTATAACAATAACAATGATGTTTTGTAGAACTTCGGTTTTGAATGTATTGTATGCTAAATCAATGTTGCATGTAGTGAAAACCATATTTATTATATGTGAATGGAATGTTAGACT
This sequence comes from Viscum album, assembly GCA_963277665.1. Lineage (NCBI taxonomy): Eukaryota > Viridiplantae > Streptophyta > Magnoliopsida > Santalales > Viscaceae > Viscum > Viscum album. Next base: position 1,429,379,961 of record OY728125.1, read on the forward strand.
TAGTTTATTTCCAAAAATCATAGAAAATAAATTCATAAAAAAGGTCCTCAAAAAATTGCGGTGTCACATTCTACCCCTCTTAAAATGAATTTTACACATGAAATTTGTCATTAAAGTAAAAAAGTGAGGATAATTCAATTTGATCATATCGTCAACTTCCCACATAGATTCCTATTACTATTTATTTCCCAAAAAAACATTTACCTGGTGAGTGGTCTTGTATCATATAACATTCTCTGTATGATACAAAATTTCAATAGGTAGTTCCTTGTAAGAATGATCCTAATCTAGTGGTATGACCACAGAGTTTAGTACATGTGAAGGGTTAGTTTTGTACTTATTTAGGATAGATACATTGAACACATCAAGGAATTGTGGGAGATTTGTAGGAAGTGACAAGAAATAAGCTACCATCCCAATATGATGTAGAATCACAAAGGGACTAATATACCTAGGTCTTAGTTTCCCTTTCTTTTGGAATCTCATAACACTATTCTAGGTAGAGATTTTTAGAAACATATCTTCACTAAATTGAAATTATATATCATTATCTGAGTTATCAACATATATTTTATACCCATTTTGTGTTGACTTGATATGCTGAGGAATGGTTCTAATCTTCTTGACCATTTCTTTAGACATCTTAAATCCCAACAGATTTTTTACCCAAATTAATCCCAACACATTATAGTTCTAAATTTATTACCATATAGGGATTCATAATGTGCCATATAAATGATCCAGTAAAATATATAGTTGTATGAAAATTGAACAAGAAAAATGTGTTTATCCCAATAACCATTTAAATCTGATGAATAAGATCTTTATATTTCTAATAGGGTTTTAATTGATCTTTTAGACTGACCATATATTCGAGGATGATATGCTATACTGAAACTCAATTCTATATCAAGGGATTCCTAAAGACAAATCTAGAAATAGGAGGAAAACCTAGGATCCCAATATGATAGAATTGAATGTGTTACTCCTAGAAACCTTACAATTTACATAATATATATCTTGAAAAGATTATCTAGAGTGAATTTTTTTCTGATTGAAATGAAGTGTTATGAATTTATAAGGTAGTAGAAAACCAACCATATAGTATTAAACCCTTTAGAGGTTTTGGGTATCCTGATGAAAGAATCCATAGTGATGTTCTCCCATTTCCTTTATTCCATAGGTAATGGATGGAAAATCCCATTAGATATTTATCTTTTAGGATTTACTTGCTGGCATACCAAGCACCGAGATACAAACTCTATGATATCTCTCTTCATTCCAACATACCATAAATATTCTATCAAATAACTATACATATTTGAACTTACATTTTGAATTGATAATGAAGAACTATGAACTTCCTCTAATTGATACTTATTCAAACATAGTATCTAAGGAACACAAACATGGTTCCTAAAACATTTTATTTTATCCAGATCATGGTTAAACCCAAGAATATTTACAACTTTATTTTTCTGCTATAAATATTCTTTTTACAACTCTTTAATCATCTCTTGGATATATGGTTTAACATTCATTTGATAAAGATAATATTTTACCCTTCCTTCATGATTTCTAGATCTATCAATTTTAATTCCCGAAATATTATATCTTTTGCGATTATCATCATGGATAATATTGAATGATCATTTCAACTTAAGCATAAGTCACTTTATTTAATTTCCCAAGGTAGTAATGTATTGAGTAGTCATAATCCTTTTTCAACTATAAACTTCTTCTACATCACATTTTCCAATCCTTATGTTGGAATATATATTTCAACTTTTATGATTAATATATATATTTCATACTTTTATCGATATTGACAATGCCTCCTTATCTTTACTTACAAAATTACAAATGATAAATCCAAATTATGAGAAGTGTATTTCTATTCACGAATCTTAAGCTACTATGTGGAATAATATATAAACATGTTATTCTGCATAATAAAACTTCTTAATCCCTTCTTGGATGCATCACTATACCATATAAAACCTTCTCCACTTTAGGGAAAAGTATGAATCGGTGTGATAACAAACCTTCTATTAAGTTACATGAAATTTTACAAACATTCATATATCAAGAGAAACTTGAAACCCTTATAGGTTAACTTTATCAGATGATTAAATAATCATGATAAATTATACAAAAAACTTCTATAATATCCAGTTAATCCAAGAATGATATGGATCTCATTCACTATGGTCAGTCTAGGACAACATTTAATAGCCTTCATCTTTGATGGATATATTGATATAATATCTCTAGAGATTATGTGACCAAAAAATGAAACATTTTTCATAAAAAATTCACATTTTTTAAAATTTACATACTATTAATCCTTTCTTAGGGTCTTAAGTTAAATAATCAAGTGATCTTCATGATCTTCCTTTCTATTAGAATAGATAATATTATCATCTATTAAAAATACCACAAATTGGTAAAGGTGATCTCTAAAGACTATATCCATCAAATCCACAAAGATAGAAAGGTAATTAGTAAGAACAAAAGTAATCACTACATATCCATAGTGTCCATACCTTGTATGGAATTCCATCTTGGGTATATCCTCTTTATTGACCCTCAATTGATGATATTCGGAATGAAGGTCAATCATGTAAATGTATGGAGATTTTCATAGTTGATCAAACAAGTCATCAATATGATAAGATGATATTTATTCTCGATCTTCATCTTGTTTAACTACCGATAATCAATTAAGATCCACATCTATCTATATTTCATCTTCATAAGAAGAACAGATACACTTCCAATGTGACACACTTGAAAAAATGAATCCCTTATCAAGGTTTTCATTGAGTTGATTCTTAAATTAGCACAAATAAACTGGGGGAATTCTATAAGGATTCTATAAAATTGGTGTGGAATTAGGTATGTTTTCTATTGAGAACATAACTTCAAATTTTGGTGGAAGTCTAGGAAACCCTTTTATAAAGACATCCTTAAATTCATGAACAATTGGATTATAATAAATGTCTATTTTCTCCCCAAAAATTTGAGATAAAAAACCCTTATAAATGGTAAATAAGACCCATACAATTGATGTAATCTCCAAAATAAGTTCATACATATCGTCAAGTTGATGGAAAATTAATGGAGGATTTTAAATATCAAATTTAACTTCCCTTTCTTGAAAATTAATGTGGTAATTATGTATAGAAATGAAATCCATCTTTAATATGACATAGAATTAAACCAATGGAAGAATGGAAATATTTTAAAGAATAAAATTCCTAGAAACATCGAATAAAGAGGAATCATAGACCTGGGACACAATAATCATACCATTTTGGGTTTTCACAACTAATTCCACGTCTAATAATTTTGCGGGAATCCTGACACCCTTTGAAAATTCTTTATATATGAAAGAGAGGGTAGATCCATATTCAAATAAGACATTAAGAGTTTTATAGTAGATGAAAATTATACCTTTCCCCATGTTGTTACCTTACCAATCATTAGAAATATAAATTTCGTAATATTTCTCCTTGTCCCTGGGTTTGATTGGTTGCTTATGTTGATCATCATCACCAGCCCTTGGTTTTGGTCTTTGGTTATCATAATTCACATTATCCTAGAACTTATAACACTTACTTGTGGAAGATTAATTCATTATATATTTCTCTCCATTCACACCATTAGATATCTTCTTCCCATCACCTTGAAAATCAAATGTTCTATGGACTTCCCTACCACATATAGAACATTTATTATACCCCTCAAGGAAATTTCCTCTATAATACTTCCTACACTATGAGTATAAAGGAAATATCATCTTCTTCTCTTCATGGTTTTCATAATATCATTTGAACCCAAAATTACTTTTCTTGTCAATACCATGAGATTGATATGTGTCTCTAACCTATATTTTAACCTTTATTGGAGAAATTAAAATATCTATATAGCTACAAAATTCACTTTTTAACAACACCCTTATGATAATTTTATTGAATATACTAAAGAACCAACAAACCTTACTTTTAGGTTGGATGATAATTACAGAAGCATACCTCGAATGTCTCATAAAATTAGACTCATAGGTACCAATAGATTTATCATCACTTTGATTCCACTCATGTAACTCTTTATCCATCTTGGTTTGAAGAATCCATGTAATGTACTTAATGAAAAATATGTTCTTGAACTCATCCAAATTTTTGGATTAAATCTCATCTTGATGCCTTATATTCCTATGTATAGTTCACTACTCTGATTCATTTCCTTATAACTAATAAAAAACCATAATGATTTTATCATGCTACCAACACTGTAGAATGTATAATATATTTTTAGTAGTACCGATCCATTTTTCAAAAAAAAGTGGATCAGAATATCCACTAAAATAATTTCTATATTTCCTCATGAATGAATCAATATAATGTTGTCCCTTCATTTTCTTATTTGTAAGTCCATCATGATTCATAGGTTGAATTTTTTTGTTAAGAATAGAATGTATATTTCTCATTACTACTCTCATAGAATTTGGTATCTTAGGAGGACAATCACTGCATTGTTCATTGAAATCTCCATTAACATTGTTCCATTGCTTTCTAGCCATTGACTAAAACCAAAATAATATTGTAAGAAACAATTAGCATAACGAGGATCCAAATAATCATGAAAATGAACTTATAATATGTATAACTTATGAAACAATAATTAATAAATGAAAAAGTAAGTTTATCCAAGATTATTCATAGAAAAAACATATTTACATCCTTCAGGATGATTTTTGAAGATTTTGTGAATTTCCAAGGCATATCCCCTGAGAATTTAAAACTAGGAGTGTAGTAAAGAACATTATAATGTACCAAGTTTTGCTGAGTGAGGACCAACAAAACTTATCAGAGTTGTTACACCAAGGTACATCTGTTCCAAAGAAAAATCCACTTATAGTATCTAGGAAGGGATGTAATTCTTGGAAACCACTCACTATGTCCTTAACAAAATTCCATGCCATTTTCCAAAATTATTTTATCATCAAAATAATCCATAGTCATTTCCATAGGGTTCTAACTAAGTTTTTATGATCCTAGTTTTAAAATTTTAACTAATCATTTTATCTAATACCAACTACAGGGACCCTCACTTTATATACATAGACATTACACAACATTTATAGAATATATAAAAAATTATAAAAATAAACGTCTAATAATCATAGTAATCTAGTTACTTTGGAAACATGGAAACATAAACACTGGTACACAAGTGAGCTGTATAATAACCCATTATTTATTCATGACTATCAACCTACTAAGACACATAAAAAATAATAAATATCTTTATAGCATGGGAGAAAGGAAACATATAAATGGGTGAGCTCACCTGCTCATCAAGGGTAACTAAGGGAGATATGTAAGTATAATCCTAAGCATAATGGTATGAGAACATTATCAGGAAAATTTAAGATCATACCCTACATATCAAAGATCCTAAACATGAATCATGGCCTAGAGTTTTGGAGTTCATATGAATCACAAGGAAATGATGAACATAATACCTAAAAGAATAACATAGGAATAAAATATGGAATTGTGGAAACACATAAGAATATAATACTATTTTTATAGTAGTCAAGGTGTCAATTTTAGATCCATATTAGTAGTATGGGTTCACTCCCCATACCATGAAGGTAGTCATGGTTCACTTACAAATCCATTTTAATTGTACGACTTCAATCCTCATATCATCTTGCTAGTCAAAATACACTACCATGGCCATGTTAACAGTCAAGTATTTCTACCAAGACCTTCTTAGTCTATCTCATTATATATAAATATTTACCCAATGAATTTGAGGGAGATTTAGGTCCAAAATATCACATAATGAAATCATATATACAAGTGCCACAAGATCCTTAAAAATTATTTCATAGACTATGAAATAAAATGGGTATCATAAGCATGTAATCACATCCTAAACCATGGGAAAATGTATTGGTTTCATATTCATTTCATCAAAATAATATCCCATGAAAAGAATCAGGTTTCAAAGGTTTATAACCTCGGAAAGGAAAATATCTTTCCTAAACATCATGCTAAAAAAAATAAAACTTTGAGAGAACTAATATGAATAGAAACATTAAATATTTTTACTAGAAAAGAATGATTAACACCAACAGATGTAGTTTTAGATAATAAATAGTTTTGAAATATCTTTACAAATCATTTATAGAGAAAATATATATTTTTCAGTGAAAATTGATTTTTAAAACAGATGAAATTTCTTAATTGTTTTTTTAAAATAGCTTTGAAACCTTATAAAGGACGATTTAAAAACCATAAAAAAATTTAAAATTATTTTTCCTATAAAATTATATTAAAATTTCATTTTAAACATTTTTTAAAACATGGTTTCTAAAATAAATTATATTTTTGACGGAAGAGTGATGTACACCATGATTTTTATTAAAAGCATATTATTAACTATATTATGTCAAAAAGTTTTGTAGTATGTTACTAAAAAATGATTTTATCATGAATACATATAGGAGAATAAATTTCATGAGATTTAATAAGATATGTCTCTTAATTTTTCACAAATGGAAGCGTAATCCTAAACAAATATCAAAAAGCGATAAGATTGTTTCAATAAACTCTTACCACTTGGTAACATTGAACCAAACTACCCATGTAAGAAAAATAAATTAAATTAAGTATAAAATATCATTAAAATATCTATATTATTTATATAACATTTCAAATGCAGTATATACACCTCATGTAAAAAATTAGGGTCAAAACATGGCATGTGTCTAAATAAAAAAATTGAGAAAAAATTATCTTACCAATTTGGTATGTTTTCAAACACAAACCCCATGAATGAAAGATCATAAAATGAATATGTAAATACCAATAAATTTATGTATTATTAAAATATTATAAATCCATGTGTTGTATACAATTCAAATGAAAATAATGGGTGGTGAATAAAGCCTATACCTCAAGGAAATACAAAGTGAGATGAAATTATCTTAAATTGTGTCTTGAATCTCGTCATACATGTAAAAAATAACTTTATAATATTAAATTTTCATTATACACATATATAAATAACTATATTCTTATATCTGATAACATAAATGGTTTTATTATTACATTATATTACCCTCTTGTTAAAAATTTTATTTTTTGGTTTCACTTTGGTTAATATCCTCTTTGTTCTTCGCATGCATCTTAATTTGTAATATATTTGGACCTTATACATATATAATGATTTAAAAAATTTAAAAAATGAATATAAATATCATTTATATTCAGTATATTTGTATTATAACAATCAATAGAATAGTGAATTATGAAATTTAATACACCATTGATGGAGGCGTTAGCCCGTACGTACATAGGAATGATGTTTATATTTTATTGTTGTATTGAAAGAATGAAATAAAATGAAATAAATGTATATATGTATCTAATATAATTAAATATTACTATTATGTAATATATATTTTAGAATTTTTCTTAACACAACCTTAATAAATTTCATGTAAGGTGTGAACAAATCACATCGCTTTGAGGGAGCGGTAGTCCACACATTCTCAAACGAATATTTCATATTTAAAAAATGAAAAGTATAATGATTTTTTTACAATGGAATTAAAAAAGATTAGAGAAATAATTTATATAATATATATCATTTATAAATATATTTTATATCCTAATTACCATACATGAATGGTGGTAAATGAAAAAATAAATGATCATCAGTTTGCAAGGCCGTAGTTCACTATAAACATAAAAAATATGTTTCTTATCTATTAGATGGTAGTGTCTGTAAGTGTACGTAAAAAATATATCATAAAAAATATAATTATATTTTGGATACATATTTTCATGTATAATCCTGAATAAACAGATTGGATGTGGTGAATAATAAAAATAAGATAAAGGAATGGGGGGGGGATGTTACATATTCTTTGGGTAACTGATTTTAGTTTTCACCAAAGGGAATACATGGATTTATTTCTTCCCAAAGGAAGGATTTTATAATTAAGGAAGGGAATTTTTTACATGAATTTTTTAGATATTGGATGAACCTACATGGTTTTAGAGGTGTGAGGAAGGGGGAGTGGTTGTGGCCTTTACATGGGAGGAAAAGGAATCACATGGTTTTTTTGGAAACATGTTCAGTGTACCCATGTTTTACCTAAAAAAGATAATAAAAAGAAAAAAAACTAAAAAAATTGAAGTCTAAGGGATGAATAATGTTTATAAAATTGGTTTTGGAAAAGTGTCTTGGTCATTTGGTCCTATAAATGTATGATTTATTTCCTTGTTTAGCTTTATTTTACATTAATCACTATAATTAATTTTAACTGCATTCAATAATATTTTTGGTAAAAAATAAGTTTTAATTATTATAAATTATAAATTATTATGATTAAGAATATGGAATCTATTTTTCCAAATTATAATCACATAAATTTTAGAAGTTAATTTATAATTAATCCATTAGCTCGGACAATGATGCATATTTTTGTAGTAAAAATGGTCAAAAGTATCCTAAATTTTATATCTAATTTCATTGTGAAATTTTTTTCAATGACCTAAGTATGGTTAATTTATTTATATTATATATAATTATACTTTAAAAACATACTATAATGTATTTTAACTTTACAAATAAATCAAAAAAATGATTTTTGAATTATAATTCAGTATTTTCACCATTAATTAAAAAAATGTGGTTTCTTTAAAAAATAAAAAAAATCACCATAACATAATTTTGAAATTATAATTTAAAAAATGAAGTTTATTTTTTAAAATTCAATTTACACATGTGTCTATAACTAATTTTATTATTTTTCATAGATGTACATGAAAATCAGTTCATTTAAGAAAATAGTATTTTTAAATATTTAAAGACTATACCAAAAATTATATTTTTCATTATAAATACGTTTTATTTATATTAAATAATTATAAATAATATTTTAAAAGTAGTTATTACTATTAATATTTATATGTTCAATGTCTTGTTTATAACTATCTTGTTTAAATAATTTTCACATAGTGAAAACCAAGTTGATGTTGTGTGAATGAGATGTTTGACTTAGTTCATATCAAGAAATCAATGAATGTTAAATCATTTGAAAAAAGGTACATAACAACTTAGTGTGTTACAAAATCCCTTGCACCTTTAAAGGGAAAAATTATTGAATAGTGGAAAGATTAATTCTTTTTAATATAAAATGCATTACATTATAGTATATGCATTAAATATAACATTTGTGTAATATAAATCATAATTTGAAATAATTTTTTTAGGAAATGGGTTATCCACATGATAATGATAAAAATATTGAAGAAAAAAATAGTAAGAAAGTTAAGTGTGATAAAATTTAGGAAGGTGAAAAACATATGGTTGAAAAACTATTGAAGTTTCCGTGAGTGATAGTCTTTACAAAAAGAATTATGGAAAGAATAATAGGTTTAAAATTAAAGGTTTTATAGAAGAAATATGACCAATTTATTTACCTAAAGAAGTCCATTTTGGTTTGTTACATTAGGTTCATGACTTGAATTTTTTCACCAATAGATGCAGATACATGGAAATTTTTTATTTCTTTATTGAAGAAAAGAATTTGAGATTAAATTAGGGTAAAATTATGATATAATTTATATATTTAACCATAATATAAAATAATGAAATATTAATTTTATCTTTATTATCCCTTATAGATATAAATTTATATTTGATTATTGTGGAAGTAAATTCATATTAATGGTAAATAGAATGGTTTATAGAGTCTTTTAGACACTTCATATGAGGAAACTTCTCATGGATGAAGAAAGTATGGTAAAACCATACCCACTAGCTATATATGCACACATGATAAACCTTGAAAAATAAAATTATTTTATTGGTTTTTGTGAAGGCGACTCATTTCAGGTAAATGTTAATTGGTAATATATTTTTTGGTATTATATTTATTAATAAAATTGATTTACAATTTAAAACTTATGATGAAACCATTGAGTGATTGAAATATGAGGCATGAATCAAATCCAACATACCCCTACTATAAATCAAGGATGGGGTATGCTTCACTTGAAACAAATGGTACATACTTTAACTATATAATAATACTTCTCTGTGATATAAAATATGAAATTACATATATTCCTTTATATATATAATGATTGGTAAATCAGAATCTATGTAAATCTCAATCTCACCCACATGGTCGAGAGGTAGGATCATATATATATATATATAAAATAAAAAATAGTAGACGAAAAAAACAGAAAACTATGGTAATCATTGGAATGTATGACATAATACAATAACCAGATTATGCATAAGAATTATCATTGGCTATATTTGATGAATGAATTATATTTTAGTATTTTTCTATCCTTAAAAATATTGTTGTATTATAGGTGAAGTTTATAAAGTGTGACCTCAAGTATATTATGAAAAAATAACAAAAAATAGGATTGAATATGATATAATGAAATATATATTGGCATATATAGATATTATATGAGAATCATTTACTTTGAATCCTATTTTGTTATACCTATTTATGAAATAATGGGTTATGTATTTGAAAAAAATCACCAACAACTACTACATGAAGATCCATACCCGCCATATATGTTGTGTGTTATTCCCCTTAAATTCCTACATGACATGTGGTAATTTATTTTTTTATAAATTTTTATTATAAAAGTGAATAAAAAAGAAAACGATATATTTCTTTTAGTGAATTTATACATGATGAAATTTCTTTTTATTTATATCCCTTTAGAACCAACTCACTAAATTGTTGTGATGTGTACAATTAAAAATATCAAAGGGGATATTCTATACACACACAAAATTCCAAAATATTAACGTAGGGTAGGGATTCATGTCGATCATGAGTTAGACAATGAGATATATATTCCCCTTGATGATATAGATGTACACATCCTTGAGCATTCAATTGGAAAATTAATATCATGAACATTAATCTTATAAATATATATATATATATATATATAATTTTATTTATGTCCTTTAAAATTTATTTTATTTGAAATATCATTATCAATTAAAGAAAAAATGTCCTAAATGAGTTATTTTTTATATATGGATAAATATAATTTGAAATAGAATGTAAAGTTAGTATAATCTGGAGTATTATATAATATATCAAAATTAACATCCTAGAGTAACTCAAATACCACCAATCTCACTTAAAAAATTATTAACATTAAAAAATTATATTAATTGGACATACAAAGATAAAAATATAATGACATTTAATTTAAAGAAAAAAACCAACTGAAATATGATCATTCTAAAAATTATTAATTTGGTGTATGTAAATAAAATTATCATGCATGGATGACTATGAGCCTAAGTTTTGAATGTATATATGAGTTAAATTTTTGTAGTATAATTTTGACAATAATTAATCTATAATATTGATTATATTTTAATTCTTTTAATATTTTCTATAGAAATATATTTCAGTACTATGTGAAGGCAAGACAATATGAATAAAAATTTGGTCTCATTATTCCTCATATCACTTCTACATAAAAATTTTCAATTGAATATTATAAAATTTCTAAAAAACAAGGCTAGATGTTGTGACGTTTGAAATAAAAATAATTGAAAAAAATATATTCTTAATACAAACAATGTATTTGTAAAACTATACAATATAATCATAAAATATATATTTTAATTTTTTTATGTACCCTTTTTTATTTTTTAGGTTTCATTGGTTCCACATTGAAATAAAATTGGATACATCAATGATTTATTTATTTTTTGATCTAATGAAAGAGTATCTAAAAAAGGGAATACACTTGACATCCATTATAAATTTTTAATTCTCCACATAAAAAATATTATAAACCCTATTAGATGTATATATTTTATTTTATTTCATAACAGTAATTTTTTATGATGGTTAATTACTTACAAATCATCAAAATTATGGTATGGTGACAGATTATGTGAAAACTAACCTATTAATTACATTAGATTGATATGTATAATGATTTATATTATAATATTTCACTTTTAGAAAACATATATAAATTGAATATTTATTTTTTACAATGTTTCTATAGTGTCATATTCAAAGTAATTACAATGATTATGGTTATTTTATTGGTAAATTGTTGAAATATTTTGAACAACATCAACTACAAGATTCTATAAATAGGTATTTATGAAAGAAATTACAATTCCATTTAAAATATTTATTAATGACAGGATTATGGATATTTTATTATAACATCATATCTGTCAAAAGTCTAAATATATAATAAAATGATGTTAGTTTTTTTTCTAAATCAGTGGTAAGATGACATGGTGTATGAATGTATCCATACATCACAAAGAGGTAATTTTCTATCAGAATTTTATAATTCTTGTTTCATTAAGATAATGATGATTTTTATAGCTCTAATTTATTAAATTATCTTATCTCAATGAAAATAAATATAAAATTTATTTAATAATTTAAGATGGACTATGAAATCATTCTACTGTCCTTTTGTTCTCTTTATAAGGAAAAATGTTTGGAGAAAAATAAGTTAGTATAGAAGTCTATGGAAAGAATTTTTAGCCAAAGTGTTGATTAATATTGTAACACCCCAGGTAAATAAAGAATATGACATTTCATATTTATCCATATTTGTGAATAAAATATTTAAATGACTTTAAAGGGGACGCTATGCTCGATGGCGTACCCAACACGCAACAACGAGTTTCTTGGGAATCTTACGTTGCACTCTAATAATAAAATAATATTATTTTAAATGGTAGTTAACATGTAGCCGTTGTAATGGAGGGAATGGATATAAATAAATAAAATATGATTATATATGTTTTTAAATGTTTTTACATTTATCCAATAAAATCTAACGGCTTAAAATACGGAAAGAATTCAATTTTAGGCGTATATGCCCTAGTTTTCACTAAAGGTTCACTTATCGCATTTTAATGGAGAACCATCATTAAATATAGTTTTTTTCACTCTTATAAATTATATTGGACCAAATAAAACTCTTCTTAAGAATCGGGACATCAAAATTTACTTTGTTTAAATTTTTGGTATCTTTCCGATAATGTTCATTTTTTTTAATGAATAGTGTAAAATGTTGTATTTTAATTCAAAACCTCTTTTTAATCTAATTTATTTATATGATTAGATTATATTTTGAATTGGTTTTAAAGTTAAATTAGAAAATATTTTTACTATTAAATCCAATAGTGGTCGTTGGAATTAATTTCACTTTGAAATCAAACTTAAACTAGTGTCAATCTTTTGATACTTATTGTTTTATAAAAACACGCTATTTGCTCTGACAGCGGGAATTAATTATTAAATTAATTAATGTGACTAATATGTTTTGATTTTTGTAAAACGGACATCATTTTTGAATTCGGAATATCAAATATAGCTTAGGGTGAAGTTTTGGTATTTTTCTGAAAAACTCCAATTTTTGATGAATAGTGAAACCACTAAGTGGTAATCAAGCAAACTGATTTTTCAGTTAAATGAAAGTTTACCACTAATGTGTATTGAATTTTGAAAATCCGACATATATTTTTGTCATTATTATGTAAAATGTGGTTCAATGGGATGAAAATAATTTTTTGGTGAATAGTAACTTATTAAGTTTTTAATCGCGATTAGTGGTAATTAGTGTAATTTAAGGTAAAAATGATATTATCAGAATGTGAAAACACCATGACACTTGTTCTACACCTATTGGGTGAGTCATGGCCGACCAAGAAAAGCCATGGGCCAACTTGGGGACCCCATGGATCCACTTCGGTTGGGAAATGACATAAATAACTTTTTATTTAATGTAAAAGTAAAAATGACACAAACATGATATGTTCTACTAAAAAAATTTTTAAGTGGGGTTACACAAGTCCAAATTTTTATTATAAAAAGTCATTGGAAAGATAAAAAGATTTACTACATCATAGTATTTTTTTTATAATTTTTATACATTAAATAAATTAAATTATTTATGACATAATAATGATGCAGCGATGACATCATTATTTGACGATTTAAATAAAATGGAAAGATAATGTAAAATCTATGAACTACACATTTCCAAAACTTATTGGATGAGTGGATTTCGAAGCCTTATCACCATATCCACGAATCATATCAATGTGGGACTTTTTGAAACTGAAACACATTTTCAAATAAAGTAATATTTCTTTACTTTCCAAAAGTGCCCCTGCTATCCTCTTATAAAAGGCCCCCACCTCTACCTCATTTCACACACCCCTCAAGCCTTTGGCTCGGCCAACCCCTGACCATTTACTCTATCCACATCCCTCTCCTCATCCTAGAGTATTCCCTTTTGGAATAATCCTTTCAAAGGAAGCCTTTAGGCTCAAATCAAAAGGAGTTACACTTTTAAAGGTAATTCATTCTCTCATGTTCATTTGTTTTATTTTGCTTCTCCAACCCCCTAAACACTTTTTATTTATTTATTTTGTAAAAACACCAGTATCTTCAATATACTAGGATGTTGTTATAAGATTTATTCGAGCTACACTCTCACACAACTACATCAAATGGTTAAAGAAAATACGGTTTCCGTGGATGGCGAATTTCTGCCTCCCGAAACGATGATTGTTCAACATTCTTTTAACACCTTCAAAGGTGGCCATTATGATGTCACTATTTTTATATATGATATATAATATTTTTATGTTTTACTTATTCTTCTGTATTTTTCATTTGTGTCTTACCTTTATGGCTTCCATTATGGGTCTACGCGATATCTTCATTTTAGGAAGTGCGGACTACCGCCCCCTCAAAGTGATGTGATTCGTTAATACCATATGTGGGACGTATAAAGGATGGAACTATGATATTATATATGATATTATACTGGAATTATAATATACCTTTATATCATTATTATTCCATTATATAAAATACAAAATAGAAATGAAAGTAGCGTTCATGCGTACGTACGGATTACCGTCTCCATGAACGGTGCATTTCATTTCTTACCTCTAAATGATTATGTAACGTTATAAATTAATGAATGTACTGGATATATATGAAATATATGATATCTACATCATGAATACAATTATGGATATAATAAACATTTGGCCACACGAACAACATGTAATTGTAAGAAGTCCACTTTCGACTTAGGAACCAAACATCGACAAAACAAATATTATTAACTTAAATGATTACATAATGTTTATGACATGATAATAAGTGATATAAAAGGAATAATTAACTTGAAAAATGTTATTAATTAAGTATAAATTAACTCAAGTTTATTATTCAGGAGATTAAATAACGATCGAGTCAAGTCGGACCCGAGGTAAGGGATCCTACAACTCTCTTTCTTTTTAAGTACACTCTTTTATGTCATTTCTTTTAAGCTCATCTTTCTTATGATTGGGATGTTCTTTTATATTAATCTTACTGTAATTTTTATGTTCATGTGATGAGAGACCCTATTCTCTCTCATCAATCCATTTTGGAAGTTTTGAGTGGTGCCGTTAGGCTGCCTAACTTTCGTAAGAGATCTAACCTCTCTCTTTCTTTTTAAGTACTCTCCTTTATGTCACTTCTTTAAAGCTCCTCATTGTAATGTTGGGGGATGTTCTTTTATATTCCTATTTCTGTAAATTTTTTTGTAATGTTATGAGATACCCTATTTGATCTCATCAATCCATATTCGGAAGTTTTATGTGGCGCTGTTAGGCTGCCGAGTTTTCGTAAGGGATTTTTCATCTCACTTTTATTCCCGTGAGATTTATGCTACATTTTCCACAAATTCCATTGAGTGGTGTATGTACTGCCCATAATTCTACTCTTTGTGTTATATAATTTCATTTATGAGTATTTACATCAATGATCTATTGTCCTTCTTTCATGGGGTGTATGTTTTGAAAGATACCCAAGTCGGTATGGGAACCTTTCACCCTCCTCTTTTTTAAAAGACATCTTTTGTTGGGTCTTTTAATTTACATATTTTTATGTTGGGATATTTTCTCATATATCCTTATTGATGTAAATTTTATGTCCAAGTGATGAGATACTCTTTTTATATCTCATCAACTCATTTTGATGTGATGCCGTTAGGCTGTCAAGGGAACTTTTTAACCCAATTTCGATTTCTTTGGGTTCAACATGTAGTCATTGAATATGTCATCCATTGAATATGTGTGAATGACCTTTTATTGTTTTACACTTAATATCCACTTATATTGGGTGTATTTATATTTGTCACACATATTTTTGAGATTGATTTGTCCTTAATTTAAGGATACCTTCTTTATAAGGGATTTCATCACAATTGACATTTCTATTGAGGGTTCATTGTTGTTATGCACCAATTCACTCTTATATGGTGTATATACTGTCCTTTGGAGTATTATATCATGAATCCTCTTATTCTCATGATATTATAAAGTTCTGACTAAATATTATTCCTCGATTATTGTATTCAAGTGTCTCTAATTTTGGTAAAACCCCTTTAACCAAAATATCGTTTTAAATGTTTTAATTATTTGTTCTTATTAATATCCATGTTTTCAAAATGGTTTTTAAGGATTTATTTATATGGATATTAATGGTTTAAAATGTTAAAAGCTTCAAGGTGGTATGGGACACTTTGATTCAAAAATCTCTTTATTAAATGTTTTAAATGGTTTTGGAAATGGTTCCTTTTTGAATGGATTCATTATTTCAATATCCTAAAATGTTATATTGTGATTGAATTGTGGAAATGTTATGTTTCCTTTATTCATGTTTATGTGATACGATTATGTTATGGTTCTTGGGCATTGTTATGAAGAACGGGTGGTTCCGTGATAAACTAAGGGCGGGTGAGCCTGATATAGCTCTCCAATGCATTGGGTAATGCGAAGGAGTAAAACGTTAAGGTTTCTCCGAAGAGATTTAGGGAATATACTGTGATGGGTATTCCAAACGTAACCAAGAGGGTTACTCCCCACGTAAGAATGTTATGAATGCCTCATGTTACCTTTATGTCTTATGATTTCTATGATTTATTCATGATTTGATATGCCTATGTTTTATGGGTAAAGTATGATTTCATTCTTATGTATACATGTACTCATTTTTCCTTTCCATATCTATATATCCCTTAGCTTTTTATGCTCATCCCAAGTTTTTGAAATGTTTTTCACAGGTCAAGGGAAGGGTACATGATGTGATGATAGTGTCAAGTATGTGTCAAGAAAGAATCCATGTTTTATTTTAAATATGTTTCCATTGATGGGAAGAATGAATACTGTCTTTTATGTAACCACTTTGTTTAAATGTGGAATGTAATGCAAGTTTCATGATCTAATTCTCTAAAACTCTAAACCTGAAAAGATCCTCAATGTGTAATCTTGTAATAACTCAAGATTAAGTAAGGTTTAAGGCTGGGGCCTTATAGTTGGTATCAAAGGTCGGTTTAGATAACTTTAGAGGTTAGGGTATTCTTTAAGCATAAGTGACATTACCATAATGGTTATGATTTCAGAAAGAGTCCTAGTTTTAGATAAAGTGAATGAGTAAGTGTATCTTAGTGTTTACCTTCCTCATTAGTACATGATGGTTTTGTTGTTATACTCACACTGACATTTCTATTTTAGTGAATGGATGGATCTAGCAGGCACCAAAGAGACAACAAGTTTGAAGGAAACTATGGTGGTTCTCTGATTAAGATAATAGATAAAATGGAGGATTCAATGAGGAAACTCGTGGTTGTTCTAAACCAAATATCAAGGAGTCATGATCAACCACTTCATCCTTGGTGAGTTCTCTAATGCATCATGTACGAGATGGAAAACTCGATGTGGAAATTCAGGTAATAATTATTAAGGTAACCATTAGGTTTTATATGATACTTAATTTTAGGTAATTATGGGTTACTCTATGATATGATGGAAAATGAAAGGAATGAGATAAACTTGAGGTTAAAATATGTTATGATTATTCTTGAAGATTTTTTTCTCATTTTGGGGAATTTTTTAAGAATTATATAGTTTTGGAAAAAGGACAACACGCAGACCGTGTGACTACCCGTCGTGTCGGACAAAGCTGCGAGAATCGAACCCACAACCAAAGTGCGACTGGTATTTATCGCCTACCACTGGACTACGTGAAGTCCCTGGTTAGTTTGGCTGATTCTTTCTAGTTATATGATTTTATGAATTAAGAGTAAGTTGATTTTGGGTTATTTATGAAAATGATTAACCTATCTTGGAGGATATATGATTAGGTTAATTACTTTTCAATACGAGACTTTAGGGGCAACTGATGTTGTTTGGAGATAAATGCTACGATTTAACTTGGAAGACTATGTGACTAAATCCTTCAAATATTTGGGTTTCAATCATATATTGGTCTACATTGAAGAATTTTATGGACAAATTGTTTATCGGAGGGTCCTCGTTGAACTTTGGGTTTTGTTGGACAAATTTTGGAGATTAATCATAGATTTTCTTTTTAAAGGGTTATCCTTTTCTGGATTATCTGACCTTGTACTAAAATTTTTGGTTTTGGTTCTGGTTAAAGCCTAAAGACATGGGAAGTATATTGTTCTTTTGGATTAGGTGATTCCTTAGAAGTTGATTATAGTACTCTTAATGCGAACAAGTCTCCCTAAATACTCGTCTTTTGGAAAAAATATGAGTTTGATTAAGGAATCTAGTAAAAGTTGAAAGTCCACATGATAAGTGATTATGCTTCCTTATGAATAAATTCCTCAATAAAAAGTAACTTAAAACAAAAATTTTGTCTATTAACTTTTCCTACTGGGGAATCAAATACCGTTTAACCCATCACAAGTTTGTGATTTTCTCGTGGTTAACTTTCTCTTAAACATGTTTTCTATCACTCTCTATCAGAACATGAACCTTTGTTTTTTCCTCCATGTCCATATTTTCATACATTGAATCCTAGTATGGGTTAACTCGGGTGACCTTTGTACTTATCTCTCTTTATTTTAAAGTGTTTGTTTTACCAACTTTTGTTCCGATGTGGGACTTTCAAGGATGTTTCCAAGCGCAATTTTAAAATTGCGAGGACGCAATTCCCAAAAGGGGGGAAGGATGTAACACCCCAGGTAAATAAAGAATATGACATTTCATATTTATCCATATTTATGAATAAAATATTTAAATGACTTTAATGGGGACGCTATGCTCGATGGCGTACCCAACACGCAACAACGAGTTTCTTGGGAATCTTACGTTGCACTGTAATAATAAAATAATATTATTTTAAATGGTAGTTAACATGTAGCCGTTGTAATGGCGGGAATGGATATAAATAACTAAAATATGATTATATATGTTTTTAAATTTTTTTACATTTATCCAATAAAATCTAAAGGCTTAAAATACAGAAAGAATTCAATTTTAGGCGTATATGCCCTAGTTTTTACTAAAGGTTCACTTATCGCCTTTTAATGGAGAACCATCATTAAATATAGTTTTGTTCACTCTTATAAATTCTATTGGACCAAATAAAACTCTTCTTAAGAATCAGGACATCAAAATTTACTTTGTGTAAATTTTTGGTATCTTTCCGATAATGTTCAATTTTTTTAATGAATAGTGTAAAATGTTGTATTTTAATTCAAAACCTCTTTTTAATCTAATTTATTTATATTATTAGATTATATTTTGAATTGGTTTTAAAGTGAAATTAGAAAATATTTTTATCATTAAATCCAATAGTGGTCGTTGGAATTAATTTCACTTTGAAATCAGACTTAAACTAGTGTCAATCTTTTGATACTTATTGTTTTATAAAAACACGCTATTTGCTCTGAAAGCGGGAATTAATTATTAAATTAATTAATGTGACTAATATGTTTTGATTTTTGTAAAACGGACTTCATTTTTCAATTCGGAATATCAAATATAGCTTAGGGTGAAGTTTTGGTATTTTTCGGAAAAACTCCAATTTTTGATGAATAGTGAAACCACTAAGTGGTAATCAAGCAAACTGATTTTTCAGTTAAATGAAAGTTTACCACTAATGTGTATTGAATTTTGAAAATCCGACATACATTGTTTTCATTAGTATGTAAAATGTGGTTCAATGGGATGAAAATATTTTTTTGGTGAATAGTAACTTATTAAGTTTTTAATCGCGATTAGTGGTAATTAGTGTAATTTAAGGTCAAAATGATATTATAAGAATGTGAAAACACCATGAAACTTTTCCTACACCTATTGGGTGAGTCATGGCCGACCAAGAAAAGCCATGGTCCAACTTGGGGACCCCATGGATCCACTTTGTTTGGGAAATGACATAAATAACTTTTTATTTAATGTAAAAGTAAAAATGACACAAACATGATAAGTTCTACTAAAACAATTTTTTAGTGGGGTTACACAAGTCCAAATTTTTATTATAAAAAGTCATTGGAAATATAAAACTATTTTCTACATCATAGTATTTGTTTTATAATTTTTAGACATTAAATAAATTAAATTATTTATGACATAATAATGATGCAGCGATGACATCATTATTTGACGATTTAAATAAAATGGAAAGATAATGTAAAATCTATGAACTACACATGTCCAAAACATATTGGATGAGTGTATTTCGAAGCCTTATCACCTTATCCACGAATTATATCAATTTGGGACCTTTTGAAACCGAAACACATTTTCAAATAAAGTAATATTTCTTTACTTTCCAAAAGTGCCCCTCCTCTCCTCTTATAAAAGGCCCCCACCTCTACCTCATTTCACACAACCCTCAAGCCTTTGGCTCGGCAAAACCCTGCCCATTTACTCTATCCAAATCCCTCTCCTCATCCTAGAGGATTCCCTTTGGGCATAATCCTTTCAAAGGAATCCTTTAGGCTCAAATCAAAAGGCGTTACACTTTTAAAGGTAATTCATTCTCTCATGTTCATTTGTTTTATTTTGCTTCTCCAACCCCCTAAACTATTTTTATTTATTTATTTTGTAACAACACCAGTATCTTAAATATAATATAATGTTGTTATAAGATTTATTCGAGCTACACTCTCACACAACTACATCAAATGGTTAAAGAACATACGGTTTCTGTGGATGGCGAATTTCTGCCTCCCGAAACGATGATTGTTCAACATTCTTTTAACACCTTCAAAGGTGGCCATTATGATGTCACTATTTTTATATATGATATATAATATGTTTATGTTTTACTTATTCTTCTGTATTTTTCATTTGTGTCTTACCTTTATGGCTTCCATTATGGGTATACGCGATATCTTCATTTTAGGAAGTGCGGACTACCACCCCCTCAAAGTGATGTGATTCGTTAATACCATATGTGGGACGCATAAAGGATGGAACTATGATATTATATATGATATTATACTGGAATTATAATATACCTTTATATCCTTATTATTCCATTATATAACATACAAAATAGAAATGAAAGTAGCGTTCATGCGTACGTACGGCCTACCGTCTCCATGAACGGTGCATTTCATTTCTTACCTCTAAATGATTATGTAACGTTATAAATTAATGAATGTACTGGATATATATGAAATATATGATATCTACATCATGAATACAATTCTTGATATAATAAACATTTGGCCACACGCACAACATGTAATTGTAAGAAGTCCACTTTCGACTTAGGAACCAAACATCGGCAAAACAAATATTATTAACATAAATGATTACATAATGTTTATGACATGGTAATAAGTGATATAAAAGGAATAATGAACTTGAAAAATGTTCTTAAGGAAGTATAAATTAACTCAAGTTTATTATTCAGGAGATTAAAGAACGATCGAGTCAAGTCGGACCCGAGGTAAGGGATCCTACAACTCTCTTTCTTTTTAAGTACACTCTTTTATGTCATTTCTTTTAATCTGATCTTTCTTATGATTGGGATGTTCATTTATATTAATCTTACTGTAATTTTTATGTTCATGTGATGAGAGACCCTATTCTCTCTCATAAATCCATTTTGGATGTTTTGAGTGGCGCCGTTAGGCTGCCGAACTTTCGTAAGAGATCTAACCTCTCTCTTTCTTTTTAAGTACTCTCCTTTATGTCACTTATTTTAAGCTCCTCTTTGTAATGTTGGGCGATGTTCTTTTATATTCCTCTTTCTGAAAATTTTATTTTAATGTGATGGGATACCCTATTTGATCTCATCAATCCATATTCGGAAGTTTTATGTGGCGCTGTTAGGCTGCCGAGTTTTCGTAAGGGATTTTTCATCTCACTTTTATTCCCGTGAGATTTATGCTACATTTGCCACAAATTCCATTTAGTGGTGTATGTAATGCCCATTATTCTACTATTTGTGTAATATAATTTCATTTATGAGTATTTACATCAATGATCTATTTCCCTTCTTTCATGGGGTGTATGTTTTGAAAGATACCCAAGTCGGTAAGGGAACATTTCACCCTCCTATTTTTTAAAAGACTTCTTTTGTTGGGTCTTTTAATTTACATATTTTTATGTTGGGATATGTTCTCATATATCCTTATTGATGTAAATTTTATGTCCAAGTGATGAGATACTCTTTTTATCTCTCATCAACTCATTTTGATGTGATGCCGTTAGGCTGTCAAGGGAACTTTTTAACCCAATTTCGATTTCTTTGGGTTCAACATGTAGTCATTGAATATGTCATCCATTGAATATGTGTGAATGAACTTTTATTGTTTTACACTTAATATCCACTTATATTGGGTGTATTTATATTTGTCACACATATTTTTGAGATTGATTTGTCCTTAATTTAAGGATACCTTCTTTATAAGGGATTTCATCACATTTGACATTTCTATTGAGGGTTCATTGTTGTTATGCACCAATTCACTCTTATATGGTGTATATACGGTCCTTTGGAGTATTATATCATGAATCCTTTTATTCTCATGATATTATAAAGTTCTGACTAAATATTATTCCTCGATTATTGTATTCAAGTGTCTCTAATTTTGGTAAAACCCATTTAACCAAAATATCATTTTAAATGTTTTAATTATTTGTTCTTATTAATTTCCATGTTTTCAAAATGGTTTTTAATGATTTATTTATATGGATATTAATTGTTTAAAATGTTAAAAGCTTCAAGGTGGTATGGGACACTTTGATTCAAAAATCTCTTTATTAAATGTTTTAAATGGTTTCGGAAATGGTTTCTTTTTGAATGGATTCATTATTTCAATATCCTAAAATGTTATATTGTGATTGAAATGTGGAAATGTTATGTTTCCTTTATTCATGTTTATGTGATACGATTATGTTATGGTTCTTGGGCATTGTTATGAAGAACGTGTGGTTCCGTGATAAACTAAGGGCGGGTGAGGCCGATATAGCTCTCCAATGCATTGGGTAACACGAAGGAGTAAAACGATAAGGTTTCTCCGAAGCGATTTAGAGAATATACTGTGATGGGTATTCCAAACGTAACCAAGAGGGTTACTCCCCACGTAAGAATGTTATGAATGCCTCAAGTTACCTTTATGTCATATGATTTCTATGATTTATTCATGATTTGATATGCCTATGTTTTATGGGTAAAGTATGATTTCATTCTTATGTATACATGTACTCATGTTTCCTTTCCATATCTATATATCCCTTACTGAGCTTTTTATGCTCATCCCATGTTTTTGAAATGTTTTTCACAGGTCAAGGGAAGGGTACATGATGTGATGATAGTGTCAAGGATGTGTCAAGAAAGAATCCATGTTTTATTTTAAATATGTTTCCGTTGATGGGAAGAATGAATACTGTATTTTATGTAACCACTTTGTTTAAATGTGGAATGTAATGCAAGTTTCATGATCTAATTCTCTAAAACTCTAAACCTGAAAAGATCCTCAATGTGTAATATTGTAATAACTCAAGATTAAGTAAGGTTTAAGGCTGGGGCCTTATAAATATTCTCTCTATGGAGTGGTTTTTTTCCTCTTTGATTTTTTTTATATTCAGTTTTGATGAAGTACATATCTTTTTGGGTCTAATTACTTTTAATGAAATGTTATTGAGAAAAATATATTCATTACTAACATAATATAATGATATTAAATTTATTATTTTAATTGATTTGGTCATGAAATTTTTACTTTTATATATTTCTTACAACTCATTTTTGGTCATTTGTTTACGATTTTAGTTACTCCATTCGCAATCATCCAAATATGTTTGAGGCTGACCACTCATGTAAAAGTGAATTATTTAGTCACAACATGCATTACAAACTCAAAAATAATCAAAATTTCTTATATCATCTTCGTAAATTATGAAAATGATCCATGGTTCATTTTTATCAATAATAATAAACCACATTTCAATTTGTTACATAGTGTAGCTAATATGAATCATCACATATGTTTTAAATGTAAAAGTAATATTTTTTCTCACAACATATATCATTTAGCTAAAATTTAGAAAATGTGATCATATTTCATTAATAATTTATTAAAAAGATCCATGTTTCATTTTTATCTTTGGGAATTAATCACACAAAAAATCCGTACACATTGTGGTCGGATTAATATATAGTGCATACATTCATTTTAAAGGTGATATTTTATTCTAAAATGATAGTGGCCCACTCAAAATTGAGGAAAAAACGCTTGAGTTGACATTTTAATTTAATAAAAACCAATAATTATTATTTTTTCATCTTAGAATAAACCTCAAGTCAATTAGGTACACAATGTGGATGTTATGAACTAAAGCGCATGTTTTCATTTAAAAATGGTATTTTACCACAAAACACATGTCACATGATCAAAATTGGGAAAATGTAGTCATATTCTATTGATAGAGTTATATAATAATAAATAATTAATTTTTTTACCTATAGTAATTGACCACACAGAAATTCGACACATAGTGTTGTAGGTATGACTCAAAGTGCATATTTTCATTTTAATGCAACATTTTAGTTCAAAACATGTGTCACATACTCAAAACCAAAAAACAACAACATTATTGTCTTAATAATTTCCAAAAACATTAAATAATTCATTTTTACATGTATAAATGAATCACACATAATTCTGACCTTTGGTGTGGCTGGTATGACTGAAAGTATGTGCTTTCATTTAAAATAGAAATTTTTGTTCAAAATATGCATCACATGTGAAAACCCAAGAAAACGTTACTTTAATTTATTTACAATTTATATAAAATATTGATAACTCTTTTATTATGTGTGGTAAAAACCTACAAATTAATCAGGAATACACTATTTCAAATAATTCTAAAAGTACTTTATTTTATTTAAAAGTTCCATTTTAGTTCAAAATGCATAGAACCTACTTAAAACAACCCAAAAATATCTAATTATCATGATATATTCAGGAAATTATACATTATTCATTTGGGTCATTTGTGATTCAAACTCAAATCAATCCAACCCATGGTGTGGTTGGTTTGACTCATAGTGTATGTTTTTAGAATACAACTAACATTTTAGATCATAACATACTTTACATGATCAAAAATGAGAAAATGGACAGACTATCATGATATTTTAGGACAATTAAACACGATTCATTTGTGAAATTTAATAATCAACAATACATCAATTCAACACATGATTTGGATGTAATAAATATAAGGTCATGTTTCCAGTATAGAAGTAATAATTTAAATAAAAAAGTTCACCATATACTCAAAAAAAAGAAAATAAATCCCATTATCATTATATTTAAGGAAAAAATGATAATTCTTCTATTTCTTATTGTATTTAACCATTTATCAATTTTATAATTATTTTTGGTTGGTGAAGTTTGTTTTAGATTACCAGAAGCTCTTCCATTAAAATTCAAAGGTAAGGTAGTATGAAAAAAGGTAGCTATGAATTTCATTTGTTATGTAAACTAACTAATGATTTTTTGAAATCAAAAATTAAAATATCAATAAATAATGTAAATTGTATGTGTAGTTGAATTATAAAAATAAATAATGATAAATGGATGATGATATTTAAACGATGAATGTAAATAATATTTTAATAATCATATTATAAGAGTGAGTTAAGAGTTATGAATAAAGTATTTATGAATGACATGAGATCATGAATATTTTGATACAAAATAAAAGGAATAATTTCAAAGTTATATATTTGAGTAAGCATGGTAGAGTTAGGTGAATTGAAATTGTCATATTTTGAAATTTGATGATAAAAGATGATGAAATGTGGAATAAAAAACAAGGGTGATAGATTTCTTAATTGAGTTTGGGAATAGATCATTGTGGGTGACAACATCTCACCGTATGGGTTAAAAGGGGTTTTTTATATCTTAGATGATTTCAATGAAGATAAAGAAATAAATTCATCCATTTCATTTTTTATTTATGGAATGAAACCTGTCTCTGATAAATTATCTATATTATATTAAGATTGATGAAGATCTATCACTTTGTGGGGGTGAGAACCCATACCCTATGATTTTCAACTATTTTAGCAAGAAAACTGTGGTAGAGGAAAATGAGAATAGGAAATATTTTTATCACATAAATCCATTAAAAATTTACATGATTTTCTCTCAAGATGGATAATATAGTTTAAAACGATATATTGAGAGGTAATGTAGAATTGAATCTTGGAGAATGATAATTGAATTTGGTTATTGAAGGAATGAGTTTATAATAATAGAGAATTCCACACTGAATCATCATTAGAAACCTATAATTTGATTATTCAATACAATACAATTAATATAGACTCTATGGTCCTCTATTTATATCCTCCAAATGGCCAGGATAAAATTTTATATTCTTATAATTCATTAATCATAATTAAATAGAAATTAAGAGATACAGGGTCCCCCCAAAATTATAATCTTTATTTGTTTTTTTAATTCTATCAGGCACATTGTTTGAGTTACGAGGTAGCCAGTGGTAACTACAAATTTTTCATCTGTTTAGATTAAATTCCCTATCCATTACTTCTAAATTATATTTTCGGTGGCCTCATACTACTTCAAGAGGTTTATTAACCATGTGATGAGATGGATGGTCAATATATCTACCAGTTGCGGCTTCCTACAGTTACAAAAAATCAATAAATGTAAGATCCCAAACATCAATAGAGATGGATTGAGCTCATTTACATGCATTAATTTTCTATTTTTGATTTAATATTTTTTGGGTTAAACCATGAGGATTTTTGTTGGTGGAATTGAAAATTTTTCAAAGGAATAGGAAAATGAACGGTTGGCACATGGTTTTCCCAAACCATGTTCCTAGCCTAGAAAACAATGCGAACATTGGCAGAGGGAATTCAAATAGCTAGTGCATGGTTTGTTAAACCCTGAAATCTATTAGGAGTAACCATAAACCCATTGAAAAAGTGCATTGTTAAGGTGAACATCTTGGAAAATTATTGTTTCATACACAAGATACCGTGTATGTGGGTTTAATTAATATAAAAATGGGGTTTTAGAATCTCGAACCCCACAAAATTCACTCTAACATGACCCATTTCGATCCAAAACAATTTTTACCTTTCTTGGAGGATCATGGACAAATTCTATGGCCCTCTGACCCCCATATATGGAGAATCAAATCCAATATTGAGGATATTCCACTCTCCCCATAAGGGAATCTCACCATGTGTGGCTTTCTACCAATTTTTAATCTTTCTATCAGCCTTTAAAGGGATGTTTTCATATTTTGGTTTTAGATATAGATATAGTTATTGATTAATATAATATTTTTGATATTGGATTTGGATTTTAGGTATAGATCTAATTCTTTATAAGGATCTAGGTTGTTCTGCTTCTATTGGGGGTTTCCAGTGGCGAGCGTTCATCATGAATCTTTATGTAGGTTGTCTAATTTCAAATCCCATAGTCATGTATTCCATTTATGGGTATGTGTTGTGATATTTAATTTTAATTTTTGAAAATTGAATCATAATTTAATTAATTAGTTTATCAAATAATTTTTGGACTCCAAGAATTGATTTCATTTCATTTTCATGTAATAAAGAACTAGGTTTAATATTGGGAAACTAAAAATTGGTGAATTTGGATTAATTAATTTTATAAAGAATTATTATGAAGTTGGGATTTTGGAATTTGATTTTTTAATTGGATAATTAATAAATTGGATATTGGGATTGTGCAACAAGATTTAATTAATTCGTGAATTAATTATTTTAATATTGGGATTGTGGAATTGGATTAATTATTTATTGAATGAATTAATGGGATACTGAAATTTTCTAACTGGATTAATTAATTGGTAAATTAAGAAGTGGGTTATATGCATAAATGATGATAAATGTATAAATGGGGATATTTCAATTTATTCCATTTTATTAAATTGGAAGACCATTTTTGTTGTGTTAAATTGTGATGGTACATGGATGTAATTTTTTGGTGAAAGGATTAATGTTGGATAATGTTTATTGATGTGATATGATTGATTGATTGATTAATGCATGTGGGACATGGAGTGCTTCATGAAAATCCCACAATGATAAATTGATAAATGTGTGTGGGACACGTGTAGCATTGAAATATGAATGTAGATGCTCAATTACTGGGGGGGGGGGGTTAATTGTAATTTAAAAAGCTTTGGTTTTAACGTTATAGACAACTATGTTTAACAACGTTTAACAAGGTAAATTCACAAAACCTCTTCATGTTCTATAAACATTATAGGTTCTGGCAATGTGGTTCCATAAATGAAACTTATGTAATGTTTACATAGAAACCATTCTACCTTAAAGAATATAAAATATTACTTATCAGGGTATACAAAATAACATTAATGTATAAGAAGGTTATACTTTCTTCCTTTATCAAAATATATCGAAATTAAACATGAAACAAAACAGGTAACAAGTATGAAATCTTTTAACCCAAATATAAGGGTATCCAAGAACCTTGGATAATGGTCCATTAATTTATTCTGTCAAGAAAGTCTGTCTTACCAACACTGGGGTAAGCCCTTAATGGGAATACTAGAATCTGTCTTGATATCCCCATAAGACCTAAAACTTTAATGTAGTCAGAACCTCTGTCTTCCTGTGCATGGAAGCCCTCAAAAATTAAAGTATTCTGAACCTCTATATTCATATCCCTAGATGTACTCAATTATACACAACAATAATCAGAGTCTCATGAAGTAAGATGAACAAGATGTTCAGAACGTACATGGCATGATAGTCTCTCTCTCTAGAAATCACTTCAGCTGCATGAAATATCTAGAGTGATCATTAATGTTTTTTAGTTGTATTGAGCTCATTCAAATGAGATCCTATTTATATACACTTCTCCAACAGTCAGCTCCATCCTCCAACAGTCATATTTTTCCTTGAATTTCATAGGGAGTTGTACACGTGTCACTATAACAAGAACTAGCTAGAAACAGAATGTACGACATTGTATCATAACTATAACATGTGTAAGTAAAATATGTTTGCTTAACTGAATATATTTATTATAATTCTAAAGAAAAATAAATGTTCAAAGTCAATGAAAATAATAATTTAGGGATTATAAATTGTGGATATTTTGATTATTCTTTTAAAATAATTCAGAACCTAAATTCTATAGATTTATGAATGATAATTATAATGAATTCAGAGTCTGAATACTTAATAATTTTGTGTTTGAATTCTAAAAAATTCGATGTCTGAATTATGAGGAATTCAGAGTCTGAATACTAAAGAATTTAGAGATTTAATTATATATAATTCAGAGTCTAAATTCTAAACAATTTGGAATCTGAGTTTCATAGAATTCAGACTCTGGATTTCAGTGAATTTGGATTCAGAATTTCAGAGAATTTAGAGTATGAATTTTAGAGAATTTGGAGTCTGATTTTCAAATAATTTGAAGTCTTATTTTTAGATAATTCAGAGTCTTGTTTTCAGAGAATTTGGATTCTGAAAACAGAATACTCTATAACCAAGGATTTTTAGGATTTTTAGGTTTTAGATATGAAACTAAATATTAACCTTTTTTAGTTAAAATGAGATAGATTTAGTGTAACTATAATATTAATAATGAAACTACAGGTAAGGATAAAATTTTAGTGAGGAATGAAGATTTTTCTTTATTAAGATAATTATTAGGAAAAAATAATTTCTCGTAAGATAAAGTGTTTGCTATTTTTAAAACACAGAGGAATGAAAAATTCACTAGGAAACCTTATTGACTCAACAACCTCTCCCTTTTTAGAATGCAAAAACATCCTTACAGAAAAGAATATAAGGACTTATAGTTTTTGTTTATGAACATAAAAGAAAACTTATCTCCCATTACTTATGAATCATGGAGAATATGACTAACTCCCCCTTAGGTTTTGAAATACCTTAGGATATAATTATTAACTTGCGGAATGATATTTTATATTTACATTCATACAAAAATAATTATTGGAAAGAACTTCCCCTTAGATGAACTCACCCTTACTTAGGGAAATCTCTTCTTTAGTTAGAATTATTTTTATCCTTCCTTTCTCCCCCTTTGTGATTTTCAATAAGGAATAAAGAGAATGGAAACAATATGGTACCTGAAAAATTAGTACTAAACAAAAATATATTTATAATGAACAACCAAAATTCTATTATGATTGAAAGAATTTATACAAAGAAGAAAATAAAACAAAATATAGCAATGGAGTATAATTATCCTTCTTTCTATTTTAGAATTAACTTCTTGAAAATGGTTTTCAGCTTCATTATATCCTAGTGATCTTCTTCCACATGCTTGAGTAGCAAATCCTAATCTTCATTTTTATACTCTAAAGCTTTTATCTTTTCTTCCTAAGCCTTAAAAATTCTTCGTGAGCCTTAAAAAACGTTTTTTGATTAACAAGATTCTCTTCAAACTCAATTCTAAAATCCATTTCTCTCATCCAATGCATATCCACTTAATTAAGATTTCCATTCATGTCCATAACTTCTTGTTTCTAGTTGTCTGTTCTAAAGTCATCATTTCCTCACAAATCTTAGTAAGATCATTAAGCTTCCCATCTTCGGTGTAAAAATCATCCTTCACATTATCATGAAATTCATCAAAAGCTCTCATATCTTTGATTATATTCCTTTAAAAACCTGTATTCTTCTTATCATGATCGTCTATGAGCATCATATTCAATAAAGAATGATTTTAAATCTATATCAATATTTACAAACTTATCTATAATCATGGTGTCTGAATATGATTTCTAATTAAATGAGTGATGAAGCATTCGTCACCTTGAGTCTATACTCAGGAATAAAGGAAATTCTATCAACCAACTTCTTCGGATATTGTACCAAAAAATCATGTCCAAAAGAAGAAATTACAAATTAGAGTGTTTGGTTGATAATGATTATTTTTCTAACTCTTCATCTTTCTTCTTCAACGAAGCACCAAACCTTTATTTTTCACCACAAATTTCTTATGTGTATCTAAAAACACCTACTTTCCCTTATCAACACTCAAAATGATCTGTTCTACTTTGGGTGATTCCTGCTCACTATTAGATAACTGAATAATCATATATTCTACAAGGTTTTCTTTCTCAAGACCTACTACAATATCCTTTGGCTGAATCTAAACATGGTTGTTACTTTCTTCTTTAGATATCTTATTCACTTCTTCTTGATAATTTTTTTCTTTTTCTAGAGTAAAAATTTGTAAAGATTCGTTTTAAGATTTTCATATTTATTTTTTCAATTGAACTCTCCATATCATGATAATCCTCAACATTCATTATCATCTATTCAGTATAACCAATTACTTCTTTATTATTATTATTATTATTATTATTCTACTACTATGTATTCCTCTTGGCGTGGTTTCGGAATCACCATCTTCTTTACCGGAATCATGGGAAGTTATTCTTGAAAAAATGATTCAGGAACTTGGTGTTGTTCAAATGCATTCTTAGCCTCCTTAAGAAGAGATTGAATGATTTTAGCCTTTGAAATATTCTTCCTCTGGTTCTTTTCGTTCTCTTTCTTCTCAAGATATTCAACAGCCTTTATCTTTGAAGCTTTATCCTTAGTAGGGTCCAAGCCAAAAGTAGGATATCATTCCTTACTGCTTGTTTTGTCTTTTCTCCAATTATCAACTACTTCATCAGGGTGAGTGTTTTCATTATTTTTAGGGGATTTTATTGAGTATCCTTATCCATTGGGATTTTTTTTTTATATTCTGGTTCCTTTTCCTTCATATTCATTCCACACTTCTTATAAGTTTCATCCACTTCCAGTTTCTTTGATAAGGAATCGATTTCAGCATCATACACGTCATATAATCCTTCTGATTCACTAGAAAAACCAACATTCATCTTATTTATAGTATCATAACTCAAAAACATTATGTTTAAATTACATGGCTTAGAACTAGAAGGATTTTTGAATTATTGAAGATTAAGAACAATAATTTTTGATAGAATGGTAGAATAAATGATAATTTGTGACTTCAAATTTCTATTCTGAATATTCTCAATTTTAATCAAGATATACTTCACCATATTTATATTCTTAAGGTTCACCATGAAATCAAGAATATAGATGTCACTTTTCTTCAGAGAATCCTAATCCCCTTTTCTCGGAATGATAAAACCAAGAACCAATAATTCAAGAATCTGGATGTTTATAGATAGAGGAAAAATATTTAGATTCTTTACTTTTTTCAGAGCAAGGTACTCTAAATCCTTTTAATTCACTAACAAACCTAATACATCCAGTAATTTATGGGCGAAAAATTAAACTTCATCTTTATATGAAATTCCAATTATACTTGCAGCCTTAGTTTAATAAGGGGAGTAAGTCTTTCCATAGTTCTTGAAGGAAAACTTATCTCTCCCTCCTTCATTGAATAAACTTACTGATTCTTAAAATTTAACCAAAAACTATAGATAAAATAGATCCTTTGCCTTCGATTATGATATACATAAACATTCCCATCCATTTAGCTTGATGTTCTTTGAAATGATAGAATCATACTTAACGAGTAATTTTAGATCAACTATCCTTTCTCTGTATATCTTCCATTCACATATTTATTTTACTATCGATATTTTTTCTATGGATAGGATTCAACAGAAATTCATAACCAAGGAAAACATGAAGATCTAGAATGACCTTTAGCAGGGGTCAACACTACAACATGTGAAGGCTTTGAAGATCGATGTGGGAAAACCAATAGGGGGTCCTTATATAGGCATTTGAGATGATGCTTTAGCTTCACTGATTGATTTGACTGTTGAGAAAACCTTGATCAGATCTAACAGTTGAGATGATAGCCGAAGAAGGGATTTGGTAGGTTCCGATCTTTTTGAGGATTCTAAGATAAACATTCAGATTAAAAAGAAAGTGAATATGGAAAAGATTATCAAACAAGATAAAAATACGAACATGTAAAAATTGATTTTTAAAATTTAAGAGAGAAAACATACCTTCTGGATTACTAAAAAATTTATTCGTAATGTGGAAAATTATTCTTAAAGATCATAATATTTCTGAAAATTTTCTTACAAAAATTTTTGATTACGAGGAAAATTTGATTAAAAAAATATGATTAAGAAATATTTTCATTGTAAAAAATATTTTATTACAAAAAATTTTGATTATAAAAATGATGATTATGATAAAAAAGATTTATGAAATTTTTTTATTATGAAAAAACATGATGGACAACAAAATGTACCCCCTATAAAAACAAGCTTCTTACTATAAAGTGATAGTTTTCAAAAAAAAATTAATATCAAAGATTACCTTACGGTTATAATTCATAACATATGTTTAATGTATTCAAATTTATTGGAGGGTAAGGATTGTGTGAAAATATCAACAAGTTGATCCTACATTCTGATAAATCGAAGAATTATATCGCTTTTTTGTGTGTGGTCCCTAAGGAGGTGATGCCTAATATCGATGTGTTTTACATGAGAGTGATGTGAAGGGTTTATTATTATGGGAATGAAACAATTATTATCACATAATATTTGTGTTTTATTAAAACTCATACCATAGTCTATGAGTGTGTGTTGCATCCACATCACTTGAGCACAACAACTTCCCGCTACTATATATTCAGCTTCAACAATGGAATGTTCTACTGACATAGTATTTTTTCACAACCAACAAGTAATGAATCTCGTAATAAATAACAAGTTACAAATGTAATATTCCTATCCATTCCACGTCTTCAAAAGTCAATATCTGAAAATCTTTTCTTAAAAAAATCATTTCAATAAGTATAAAAGATTCCAAAATCCACGGTTCCCTTTATGTAGTGAAAAATTATTTTAACTACCTTGAAATGAGATTTCTTTGGATTAGATTGATATCTTTCAAATAAGAATACTGAAAACATTATTTATGGATGACTAACTATTATGTATAGTAAATTTCATTTCATACATTTAAATAATGCTTGATCTACTAGTTTCCTAGATTAATCAACAACAAGATTATTTGTGGTACCAATGTGAGTACTAATACTCTTAGTGTTGTCATGTCCATACTTCTTTAGAGGATATTTAATAAACTTATGTTGAGATATATTTTTTCTTTCTAGTTTTGGAAAAATTTGAAAAACTAGGACAAATAAAAACTCATCCATCATACTCATTTCAAACTCAGATTTCTTTAGATCTGCAAAGGAATCATTTAATGATTTATGACTTGAACAAAATATAATGTCATCAACATAAATTAGAAAAATCACAATATTTTACTTATCATTATTTACGAAGAGGGATGGATTTTCATTTCTTTAATTGAATTAGTTTGTATACAAATTCAGTAATTCTATCATAAAATGATCTAGGGGCTTGTATAAGTCGATATTAATCTTTGGTATGTTTGAAAACATGTTCAGGTTGTTTTGTATAATCAAACCCAAGAGTTTGTTCAACAAAAACTTCTTCTTGAACAAATCTATTACGGAAATAACATTTAACATTTGTTTGAATGAGTTTAATGTTATAGAATGCTGAAAAGGAAAGTAAAATACAGGTATATTATTGTCTAGCTACTGGAGAATATGTTTTTTCATAGTCAATTCCTTCTTGTTTATTATAGTCTTTAGAAACTAATCTAGATTTATTTCTTACTATTATTCCATTTTCATCACACTTATTTTAGAAGAAACATTTTACTCCAATAACAGATGTTTCCTTAGGTCATTCAACCAAGGTCTAGACTTTATTCCTTTTGAATTAATTTTTCTCATCTTGCATGGTTTGTACCCAATCATCATCACCTAAAGCATCATTATTGCTTTTTTGGTTATAATTGAGAAAGGAATTGTAGATGTTCTACATCATTTCTTAAGAAACATGTAGTCCTTACAGGTTGATTTACATCTCCAATGATACTATCACTGAGATGATTCTTAAAAAACAACTGCTTTTGGTTTTGTAAAACCTATTCATTAACATATGGTAGGAAATATTCTAAAGTTAAGGTCTAAGAACCATTATCTTGAACATTTCCCTTGTCTGAAGGATCTTCAATCAAGGGTTGATAATTGGTTTTTGACAAGACTTCTGAATATGGAGGCTGAGGTTGTTTAAAAACAAAAGGATCAGTTTCATCAAATTTAACATATACAGTTTCTTCAAAATTACAAGTATTTTTATTAAAAACACTATAAGCATTAGAATATGTGGAGTAGGCTATGAAAATACCTTCATCAAATTTGGGTGAGAATTTTTGTAAATTATCTTTAGAATTCATAATGAATAATTTTCATTCAAATACATTGAGGTAAGAATGTCTAGGTTTTCTACCACTCCATTACTTATAGGGGGGTTTATTAAGAAAATGTCTAATAATAACATGATTTATATTATAACAAGCAGTACTTACATCTTTAACCCAAAAGTGTTTACCTACAAAATATTTATGAGAAATGGTTCTTGTTATCTCTTGGGGAATTTTCCTTCTTCTTTCAACAAAACGATTTTCTTGAGGGGTTCTTAGTGATAAGAAGTTATTAGTAATTCCTTTTCTACTATAAAAAGATTCAGAATCAGAATTTAGAAATTCTAATCCATGATCACTATAAATTGTTTTCAATGGAACATTTTCTCATTCTTAACATGGGATCTAAATATTTTAAAATAAGAAAAATATTCATATTACTTTGGTATATAATAGACACACACGACTCTAGTGTAATAATCAACATGGGAAAACCAATAGTATTTTCCTCCAATTCTTCATGTATGTGTTGGACCAAAAAGATCCATATTCACCAACGGTAATGCATTAGAAGTTAGGACATCACCGATTGATTTAAATCTTGATATTTTACAAAGGCTTCAAAGTTTATAGTGTCCTAGGATTCTATTACATAACTAATATTGGTCTTATATTGCACTAAGTCAAGGTAGGTATTGTCTCCTTAGGTCTTCTAGGTTTAGTGTGTATATATTCTCTAGCTTATGGGTAGAAAGAATAAACTCTTTCTTGGAACTGCGTACTAAGAACTTATCATTCATAAAATTTACAAAGTAACCTTAATCACATAATTGACTTATGCTAATTAGGTTGTGCTTAATAACTTTAACAAATAAAACATTTGAAATCATTGTTTCTCCAAGAAGAATAATGTTACATATAACAATAATTTGTCCTTGATAATTATCTTCTAAAGTTACTTTTCTTCCTTTCATCTTGATAATCTTTCCAAATAATTTTTTGTTTCCAATTCTATTCTGGGAACATCCACTATACATGTACCATGTATTGTTGTTAGTACAATTTTTATTTTCCCAAAAATAATAGTGTTAGAATTTCAGAACCCAAACATTCTTGGATTCAAAAAGTTTAGAAAGAAAAGTTTTAGTTGTACACATTTTTGTAGAAAAATAAGATTTTTGTAAACCAAAAGACTGAGTTTTGTTTAATGAACAATTTTTTTCCTGATTTCCACCACACTATAATTTTGTGCATAATTGATCACTTTGAGAAAGAAAATAGTTATTACTAAAAATCAGTTTAGAATGAGTATATCCAAACCCAGAATGATTCCAAAGAGTAATAATTTGGTAATAAAATTTATCAAAATTTCTTTTACTAGAGGTAAAGTTTGACAAACACTTCCTCAAGGAAAATACTTCTCACCTCAATTTAATAATAATGTTTTTATACTCAAAAACATCAGTTTTAGAACTCGAGTTAGTCTCTAAATTATTTTTCTTAGATATTACATATTCAAGAACATTGGAAAGTTTATCCTTCTCAAAATTAACTTCCTCAATGTTTTTGGAAATACTTTAAAAATCATAAATTTTCATATCAAGGTATTTAGAATGATTTGATATTTCTTTAGTATGAATAGAAATTCAAAAAGATTCCCCATAATGTTTTATCTAGACCTTAGAATTTTCATTCCCAAGAAGTTTAGAAAACCTAGAAACTTCTTCACAATTAAGGAATGTATTATCTTTATTAGAAGAAGATTCTTCATCTGAAGATTCATAACATTTATTATCAGTATAATTTGTACTTAAGGATATATTAGTTATGGATTTAACATTGTGTACCTTTTCCATTAGACAATGATTTTCAATAGGTATATTGGCTAGTAGAAAAAGATTATTTTGACATGAAGAATCATACTCTGAGGATTCATTAGAATAATCTCCACCATCAGCACCCCTGGTGTCATTAGCTTTCAAAACATTCTTATCTTTTTCCTTCTAGTACTTCTTTCTTTGACTCTTTGAATGATTTACTATTTTATCCATTTTATTAATCATAGAAGAATCTGGACTTATATGCCCTACTCTTTTTCATTCATAGAAAGTGATATCCAAGCCTTTCTATCCCTTTATTTATTTCTTCTTAAATATATAATAAAAGTCTTTCTTCCCAACTATCTTGTTCTTCCTTTGAGAAAAAGTAGCTAGCTCATTATCAGAATGTTCACTTTCACTAGATTTGCATAAAACAATGACTTTCTTTGACTTGGATCTTTTAATACATTCAGGATTCTTGGGTTCAGTAGTAGTAAATTATATACTCCTATTACCATCCTTCTTCCAATTCATATCAACATCTCTTTTTATTATTGTCTCGTGTTGAAGAAGAGTTTCAAAAATCTTATCAAGAGTAATTTGAGATACTTTCCTACTTCACCAATAGCTGTTATCTTAGATTCTCACTCATTAGGAATGATATCTTTAATCTTGTCCACAATTGCCTCAACATCTAAACCTTTTTCTCCGATTGGTTGTAAAATGTTAACAACTGTCTTAAACATTTTTTGTACCTTGCACACTTGTTCTCCATAAGGAAATATAAATCCATGATATTATTCTCAAAGCATAGCTCTTCTAGTTTCTATAACCTTGGATGTACCAAAATGAGTAACCTCCAATTTATTAGAAATAAGATTAATAGCTTCTGAAAAATAAATATGACTATATATTCCTGGTCGTGGAACACAATATATTATTGAGTACCAGGTAGTTTAGTTGATATTCTAACTTTTCTTGATTAGTAAAAGTTTTGGAATCCTTATCAAGAATATTTTAATCTCTAGTAAATATATAAAAGTTTTCCACTCTGGTATTAATAACAAAATAATTCATATGATCTCTCCAATATTAATAATCATTCCCATAAAATATAGGTGGTTAAGTAGGATTTAGATTGTCAGTCAAACAAACATTCATTCCTTCCATCTAAATGAAAATATCTTTCCACAAAATCATGTTAATTGTAATTGTTTTTAAACAACGATAAAAATTGTAAGGAAAATATTTATAACAATAAAAACATGACCAAGAAAACATATATTTGAATATAAGTATTTCAAATACCTCCCCTAATACCAATTATAGGATCAAAATATGAATGTAGATTCTCAATTATAAGAGGGGGTGAATTGTAAGTTTAAAAACATTATTTTTTCAACTTATGTAAAACTATGTTTAAAAAATTTAAATAGGTTAAATTCCCAAGACCTCTTCTAGTTCTAAAAACATGTTATGTTCTTTAAATGGGGTTCCATAAATGAAATTTAAGGAACATTTACCAAGAAACGATTCTACCTTAAAGCATATATAATTTTACTTATCATAGTGTACAAAAGAAAAATAATGTATAAGAAGGTTATACTTTCTTCCTTTATCAAAATAAATAAAACATAAACATGAATGAAAACAAGTAACAATTATGAAATCTTCTAACCCAAAGAAAAGGGTATCCAACAACCTTGGATAAAGGTCCCTTGATTTTAATTTCAAGAAATTCTATCTTACCCACACCAAGGTAAGCCCTCGATTGGAATAACAGAATTTGTCTTGCTATCCCCCAGGCCCTCAATATTTAAGGAAGTCATAATATATCCCTTTTTATCTACTAAATTCCTCAAACTTTAAGGTAGTCAACACCTCTATCTTTCTATCCCTAGAAGTCCTCGATTATACTCAACAATAATCATTGTCACACCAAGAAAACTAAACACGATGTTCTGAATGCACAAGGAATGATAGTCTCTCTCTATAGAAATCACTTCAGCAGCATGTAACCTCAAGAGTGATCAACAATGTTTCCTAGTTGTATTGAGATCGTTCAAATGAGGTCTTATTTATAGGAACTTCTCCAATGGTTATCTCTCTCCTCCAATAGTCATATTTTCCCGTGAATTTTGGAGCGACCTGTACACATGTCACTCAAACAACTGTTAGTTAAAAATAGATTGTATGGAATCATTACATAACTATAACAGGTGTATGTAAAATAAAGTTGCTTACTAAAATCTATTTTTTTAAGAGTCTAAGAAAAAATAAATGTTCAGAGTCTAAGAAAATAATAATTTGGAGAGTATAAATCATTGATTTTCAGATTCTATTTTTTAAAGAATTTGTTAACCGAATTATATAGATTTCAGAATTTGAATTACAAGGAATTCAGAGTCCGAATTCTACATAATTTTGAGTCTGAATTCTGAAAATTTCAGAGTCCAAATTCTAAGGAATTCAGAGTCTGAATTTGTAAGAATTAAGTTTCTGAATTTTAGAGAATTAGGGGTTTTTATTTTAGGAAATTCAGAGTCTAAATTCCAGATAATTTGGAGTATTAATTTTAGAGAATTCAGAATCTGAATTTCATAGAATTTGGATTATAAATTTTAGAGAATTCTGAGCCTGAATATTAGAGAATTAGGAATCTGATTTTTAGAGAATTCAGAGCCTGGTTTTTGGAGATTTCAGAGTATGATTTTCAGAGAATTTGGTGTCTGAAAATGGAATACTCTACAACCAAGGATTTATAGGCTTCCAAAGTTTTAGATAGAAAACATAATTTTATCCATTAGTAATTAAAATGAGTAGGATTTAGAGTAGCTATAAAATGAACAATGAAAATATATGTAAGGATAAAATTTCCTTATTAAGACAATTCTTAAGAAAAAAATAATTTTCATTAAGATAGTGTGTTTTTGATTTTAAAAACATAGAAAGATGGAAAAGTCACAAGGAAACATTATAAAATCGACAACATGGACTACTAAATTAAAATACCCCAGGGATAAATGAGTGTGGGACACCCACTACTTCTTTAAAATCCTACATGTTTAAATGTTTGATAAAAGAGTTTTGTGTGACGGACAACTGCTTCAAATATACACTCGTTCCTAAGAATGTCAATATAGGCATAATTTTTGTATTGGACTAAGGTTCCAATGGGCTGTATTATGAATTGAAATGATTTTCTAAATAAAAACCAGGGTGATATGTGACATGGTTTAGACTCTCGCATGGACTGAAGAAGGTATTATGGATCGGGTGTCCTTGTGACCCCATGGGTTAATGTGGTTAAAATAAAGAATACATGAAATCTAATAACTGTTACTTGTGGATTGTACTATATTATTTATAAATTTTGATATATTTTTTTTACTATATATTGTTTTAGAAACCATTGGATTTGCACTAATGTGTTTTAATCACACCCTACTCAGGCTACCTAATCACTACCTGAATAGACATCCTGTTTACAAGATGTGATAAGGGAAAGTGACTTATATAAGATGACTGATTTGGGATGGAGCATGGATGAGGGAACCAATTGTGATTTGGGATTATATTGTGAGTTGTTAGTTTATTTATTTATTTTAGGTTTTGAATATTTAACCCTAAAATATATTTGGGTATGATATATTTAATGTTTAGTTTTTGTATTGTATTTCCCATTTTTGTCATCATGTGATTATGGTTTGGATTGGGAATTGGTTATATAATTTGGATATTATTTATTTACTTCTAGTGTTTTTATACATGATAATTGGTATATAGTCTCACAATGATTTAAATTTCACCCTCATTTCTAGTCAGGAGACTCTGGTAGATGGGGAGGCATTCCTGGGTTTGTGTGACTGATTTACTTAGTGCACTAGTTTGTGGCACTTAGTCAGGAAATTACATAGTGGTATGAAATGATGATTTTGTTACATTTTCTTTAATTTTTTTATTAATATTTGTAAAAGGTATACATTTAAATAGGATGAATCAATCATTGTTTAAGAGCCTGTTCATATGAGTATCTAACCAATGTAAGAAGTTAAAATCCAAGTACCTAGGGTGGGATTGTTGATATACATTTGTGTTAAAATTGGATGTTATTTGACCTTGAGTGATGCATTTGTTGTGTGATGTTTTTATTTTTATTTTGATTTATTGATATTTTAATCATGGCTCGGTATGGTAAACAAGTTGAGTATAAATAAATCATTCTAGGTACCCAATAATTATTGTGACTTGCATTATTTTTGGGCATGTATGAGGAAACATGTTTTGGGGTTGTTTTTGAAATAGAATTTTTTCCTCACTTGTGTAATTTCAAAGGAAAAGGTTACTAAAATGAATTTAAAATTTTAATATGATGCAAAATGTGAATTGTTTTTCTGTGTAAGGATAAAATTTTAATGAAAATGTGTTTAACCTTTTATAAATTTGACCTTGATTTAAGATGGGGAAGGATATTGATAATGATTTGATTTTGACCATGTGGTAAGAGTTGTGGGAATTAATTGTTTTGGAATATTATTAATCCGTCATACATAAATTTTTCCAAGTTGTTTTATGTTCCCTAATATTTTTGTTTGGGATTGTAGGGATATGAATCCATGATGATGTTTTCTGGTAGGACGATAGGAGGAAATGGATAGAAATGATCCTTATATGGTTTAACATGAGGCACCAATATTGTAGTGTGAAGAAATCATAGAGTAGTTCTGAGAGAAATTTTATCACTTCACTTAGTTCATGGAGAGAGGCCCAATGTGGCTAGTTATGTTTATATATGACTTTATGTGGGAGTTTTAGTTGCATCACCCTTTAGATTTCACTGAAGAAGGAGGAATTAAGGAGAGTTAGTTGTAGAATGAGTCTATCTAGAATATACATGAAAAATTAGATAATACTCTGG
This sequence comes from Viscum album, assembly GCA_963277665.1. Classification (NCBI taxonomy): domain Eukaryota; kingdom Viridiplantae; phylum Streptophyta; class Magnoliopsida; order Santalales; family Viscaceae; genus Viscum; species Viscum album. The sequence continues at coordinate 1,429,422,373 of OY728125.1, forward strand.
GATAGAATGCCAAAATAGATGATTACATGTTACATGGACAAGAAAATCATTGTTGGGAAATCCAGAGTCAGTATGGAAAATAGGAGAGTATGAAGTGGACGTAATTTTAGGAGAACATCATAGAGAAAATTTATCCCGAGACTCTCAAAAAGGAGATAGTAGATGACTTTATAAGGTCAAATCAATGGAATATGTCCATGATGGATTTTTCTGGTGGATTTATAGATTTTAGTTCTTTATAAAGTTGGCGGGGGATGAGGTTACTGTGAATAAGTAGTTACAAGATGGGATTAATTAAGAAATTATATTCCAATGTAATATCATCACGATAAATAATATTTAATAAGATGTGTATCAAGATGTAATTTTTGAGGGAACCTGAAGGAGGATTTTAGTGGAGGATAGCTTATTTATACTGTATTGAAAAAAGGTATGACTTATGAGAGAATGAATCATTGTTACAAATTTTTTTACTGTGGTACTAGAAAGAAGAGTGGCATAGAAGAAGGATTAGTTACATTGGATGTTACTAGACAAATATTTCACCAGTATGGTACGTTGGTTCACCTTTGAAGAAAGTTCCCACAACTAACCATTATGTTACGATCTTATGGCATGATAGTACATCTATAATGGTTTTTAGGAACCCATGAAAGAAGAGTAATGATGGAGTAAATAGGTATAATTAGAGTAAAGGAAGGGGATCTGTTACACCGTATCAGTCAGGTAGTTGGAATTCTATTGGACATGGTAGTAGAGGTAGTGTAGATGGTGTTTCTGGGAAAGAGCGCCCATATTAGTAGAGTTGAGTAACACAAGGGACTCAAACTGAATAAATGGAAAAAGGGTAGGAATGTTTTTTGTAGTTCATCCTACAGTAGGGGATAGTGAGGATAGACCATCAATGGTTACAGGTATAATTCTTGTAGATTCTATGATTTATAATTCCTTTTTAGTATTGGTGCCTCTTATTATTTTATATACTCAAAACATGTGAATGGGTTGAGTATGGTAAGGGAATTTTTTATTGGGGATATAATGAATAATACACCCTTGGGACTATGTTTGATGGACATCTTTTTATGAAATGGGTGTTTTATCGAGGATGGGGAGTACCATTTTCTATAGGATATTTATATTTTAGATATTTTGGGATTTAACCTAATTTTGGGTATTAAATTGTTAGGAGAATATAGAGCCCACATATATTGTTACCATAGGAGTTTGAATTTTTTGTCCCATGATGGATAAAATTGTATTCAATGTAGTTAGTGTTATATCCAGGAGGGGTATACAGGGCCAGTTCATTTGCAACTGGGGAGATCACCACCCAGAATTCTAGTTTATTGTTGGATGAAAAAGGTTTCATTTAGGGTTTCCTTCCAACAATAGTTGATTGGTTTTAGGATGTTTTTTTTCTAAAAACATCCCAGGGATTCCACTTGAGAGAGATGTGTAATTTAAAATTAAGATAATTCATAGGTCTCAGCTAGATTCTACTACACTATAAATAATGATTCCAACACAGCTTCAGGATCTCAAGACTCAACTAGAAGTGTTTATGGATAAGGTGTTTATCCATCAAAGTATGTCTCCCTAGGATTCTTCAGTGTTGTTTGAAAATAAGGCTAATTGGACATTTCAATGATATTTTGACTACTGGATGTTTAAGGAGATGATATTGAAGAACCAATATCCTCCTCCTGGTATCAATGACCTATTCAATAAGTTGAGGGTATTTTTTGTTTTATACAAGATTTACCTGAGATCAATGATTTATCGGTAGAGTTTTTTAAATTTTAATATACTGAGGACTACGTTCAGAATCTTGTATGGCCTATATGAGTTCATCATGAAGTCGTTCGGGTTGAAGAACACAGTGGTAGTTTTTATGGATTGGATGAAGAACACTTTCAACCAGTACCTAGATCAGTTTGAAACAGTGTTTTTGAATGACATATTGGCGTAATCCAAGAATCATGATGATCATTACCCAATTCTTCACATCGTATTAATTAATCTAAGTGAGAGTCATCAATATGCTATGAAATGTAATTTTAACTTTTTTTGGCCAGGTACACTTCTTAAGTCAAATCATCTTGAAGGATGTTGTGTCAAAGGATCCAGAGAAAGTGAAAATATTTGTTTCTTGGGATAAGTCCATGATTTTTTTGATATCTGTAGCTTTTTTTGGTTAGAAGGATTTTATTTAATGTTTGTCGATGAATTTTTCAACTTGAATGAACCTATTCATAGCTTGACCAAGAAGGGTGTAATGTTTGAATGTTATCAAGCATGTGGGAATCTTTCCAAGAGATGAATAATCTCTTGACAATTACACCTATCTCGATTCAACCCAATTCAGGTGAGGAGTATACAGTGTTATATGATGCATTTGGGATTGATCATGGAATTTTTTTGATGCAAGCATATCATGTTATAGTGTATGGGTCAAATTGTTTGAGTCCACATGAACTAATTTACCTTACGCACGACCTTGAGTTTTCTGCAGTTTATTCTGTTTTGAAGTGTTGGGGGCGTTATATATTGGGAGGAAAGTTTATAGAGTATACTGATCATAAGATATTTAAGTATATACATTTACAATGAGATTTGAATATCCCACATCAATGGAGGATTGAGTATATGCATCTATTTAATTTTAAGGTATTATATATTCCATGTAATGAAACAAATACTTGTCATGGTTGGAGGAGGAAAACGTAGACTTAGATGGTTCATGAGTGTGTCTCTAATTAGATGATGGTGGGTATACTGCCTGAGAATGACTTTGTGGATTATGTGGGTGAGGATAAGATGAATATCATATTAGTTTTAGTATATTCTATAGTTTTGAGTTAGATCAAAGAGAGGTAGTACCAAGATCCATAATTTATGTACTTGAGGAGAAACCTTGAAGGTGGGGTGTCACAATCTGATTGAAGAAAGCATTAGGATGAGATCTTCTTTGTTAAGACTCTTATTATTATTCCATCATGCATACATGAATAAATGAGGTGTGAATTTCATGCCTCAATGTGTGAGGTTCATCTAGGTGTGGACACAATGTACCATGATATACATCGATAGTTTCAGATATCGAGGTTGAAAAACTAGATATCCAGGTTCATGACACGATGCTACACCTATCAACTAGTGAAGGATGAGAATAAATGAATTTTGATTTAATACAGATATTACCCATTATGTAATAGATGTTGGAAAAAATTAATATGAATTTTTTGGGGTGTCTCCTAAGGACACTTTAGAATAATGATAATATTTGGGTGATTGTCAACTATTTGACAAAGGTATTGCATTTATTGCCTATATGGGATACTTTAACAGTAGATAAGTTGGGATATTTTTACATTAAAAGATTGTTCATCTACATGAGGTTCCAAAAAGTATTTTTTTAGACTGTAAATCATTTTTTAATTTACACTCTTAGTAGGGATTGTAGAAGGTTCTTGGTACATAGGTTTTACTATGTATGAATATCCACCAACAGATTGTTGGTTTGTTAGAATGTACTATACAAGATCATGATGATATTCTATGAACATATGTTATAGACATTGGTGGGAATTTAGGGGAAGAACCTAGAAATTTTGGAGTTCTCCTATAATAATAGTTATTTGGGAAATATAAATATGGAATTATATGAGGCTCTTTATGGAAGGCCTTGTAGATAGCCTCTATGCTGGCTAGAGGCAGGTGAGTAAGAGCTGTTGGGATCGAGACCCATGTAGGAGACATTAGAATTGGTGTATCTGATTCAAAATCTTATTCATATTTCTCGGATTAAATATAAATACTATGATAATATATTTTTATGACTCTTATATGTTGGCGAGGGTAATAATGTTCTCCTTATGGTGTCACCGAGATTGGGTCACCATTGGATTTGAAGATAGAGAAAGTGTGTTACTAGGATTGTTGGGTCATTAAAGGTTATGGAGAGAATTGTGGTTATGGAATACCTATTTCCTCTTCCATAGAGGTAAAATTCTATTAATGGTGTATTCAATGTGTCACATCTTCAGAGATATCACCCTGACTCTTCCTATTTGATCCAGGGGGATGATATTGATCATGATACTGATGCTTCCTTTTATGAGTATATGATATGTCTGTTGGATTGTAACGTGAATGTGTTGTGGGAAAAGACTCTATTAATAGTTCTTGAATTATGGAAACATGTCATTGTTAATAATGAAAAAAGGGATAGAGATACAGACATGAAAGCTCAATGGACTTATATTTTTTTACTTGGATTCTTAGATATTCTTGGGAGGATAGCTTGAGGGTTAAATTTTATAATGTGGGGATATTTTAAGGCTCCAACATTTTTTAAAAATGCATTGATCTCATTTAAATTTTTCCATGTTTGGATTATATCATGTTTGGGAATTACCTTGGGGTTTTTTAGGGGAAATTGAAGAATTTTTTAAGAAAGAGGAGCAGTGCATGGTTGGCATATAGTATTCACAAATCATGCACCCAAACCGAAAAATTGTGAAAACCTTGGAAATGGGGATTCACACAGCTAGAAAATGATTTTCCAAATTGATCTCCCTATATGTAGTAACCTTGTACCCCCCCATAGAATATGCATATGCGTAAGGTTCAATATTTGTAAAATTTTTTTCCCCTTCCCAGAAAAATATGCTTGTGAGTTTCTTTAATCCAAAAATTGGATTTTAAAATGTTTAACCCCCAAACACCCACCTAACTCAATCCATTTTCCCAAAAGCGTTTCTCTCATTTATAGAGGCTCTCATAGAAATTCCAAGTCCCTATGACCTCTCTTATAGGGTAATCAATGACGGGATGAAGATCCTCACCTATCCTGGTAAGATAAAATCATCCCATGTGGTTTCCTCCCACACTCTCATATTTATCTCATACTTTAAACGGATATTTTACTCTATTAGGAGGATATATATCTAGGTAATGATAGATAAAATCTATTTTATCCTTGATTATGGATTCAGATTTAGATCTTGTTCTTCATCATGATCTAGGGTTTTCACTTCAATTGGGGTTTTCTGCTTGTATGCGTGCATAACCAATATTGATATTGGTGGTCTAATTTCAAAAACAATGGTATTAAATTCAAATTATGGGTATGCGTAGTGTTATTAAATTGTAAAATTTGACAATTTAATCTTTAATTGAATAAATTAATTAATTTATAAATTTATGGATTCATGGAATTAGAAAATGGTTAATTTGTATTATTTAATCTATGAATTAATTAATTGAAAATTAGGATTGTTTAATTGGGTTAATTAATTGTTGAATTAATTAATGGGGTATTAGGATTGTGGAATTGGTTTTAATTAATTGGTGAATTAATTTATGGGATAATAGGATTTTGGAATTGGATTGATTAATTAGGTAATTGATTAATGTTATATTGGTATTGTGGAATTGGAGTTAATTAAGTCATGAATTAATTAATGGGATATTGGGATTGTATAATTTTTTTAATTAATTGGTGAATTAATTAAGGGGTTATAGTGGTAAATGTTGATAAATGTTCTAATGGTGATTTTTCATTTATTTCCTGGGATTCAATTGAAGGACCATGTTTGTAGTGATAAATTGTAATGGTATCACAATGGGAATTTTTGGTAAAAGGATTAATGTTGATTAATAATTATTGATGTGATATATTTGATTTGGGTTGATTGATTGGTAAACATGTTTTGGACATGGATTACTACTTCAAAAGCCCATAATGATAAATTGATAAATGCACGTGGTACATGGAATGATTCGTCAAAATACAAGAGTGATAAGTGAGTGTGGGAAACAAACTACTTCTTCAAAATTAAACTGGTTGGATTGTTTGATAAATTAGTTGTGGGTCATGGACTACTGATTCAAATACTGATGCGGTTTTATGCATTGAGATCTAGGACCAAATAGTCATCTTTTTATTATTGTTCCAAATTGGCCATATTATTAATTGAAATGATTTTATAATTAATGAACATGGTGATATGTGATATGGTTCAGACTGTGACATGGGCTGATATTGGTATCGTGGCTCAGGTGTCCTTGGGAAGTAGGGAATTTATGTGGTTAAATTTAGGAATACGTGAAATGTAATAATTTTATTTTTGAATTTTACTTCATTATTTATACAACTAAATAAACTATTATTGATTGGATATTGTTTTAGACACATTGGTTGGAGCCTACTATATTTTTCGCACACCCTAATCAGGCTGCCAGATCGGTACTCTGATAGACTTCTTATTTACAGAACCGGAGAAGGGAAGTGTCCTTATATTAGATGACTGATTTGGGATGGTTCATAGATGAGGAAACCACACATGATTCAGGATTTACTTGGGATTTGTCAGTGTATTTATTTATTTTTGGGTTTTTATAAGTATACATGACATTTATTTTGGCATGCCATATTGTCTTTTTAGTATTGGATATTGTATTTCCCATTTTGGTCATCACATGATTCTAGTTTGGTTTGGTTTTTGGTTCCATCATTTGGATATTTTTTATTTACATTCACTATTGTGCTATATAAAAAAAAGGGTACAGTCCCTCCATTATCCATATTAGACCCTTGCTGTAAGTAGACAACCTATGGAGTATGGGGATGTGTTCATAAGGTCATGTGACCAACAAGCTCAGGGAACTTGTGTGTAGGAACCTAGGTTGGGACAATAAATTCATATCATATCATGCTTCTATCAAATTACTTCCATAGATCCATGAAATCCTTCCATGATATCAACACATCAATAAAAAATTCAAAATATCTTCATTGTATTTCCAAAATCCATTTAGATTCCTTTAAGAAGGATCCTTAAATTCATTTTCATTCCATTAAAAACATGGACTTGATATGTGACAAAAACCCCAAATATCACTTAAATGTAATGATTAGATAATAAATTGAGTGTATTTGATCATAAAAACACCATGGTATAGAGAGGATAAAAAATATACACCTTTTTAAAGATCATTAGTAATCGATATAAAAATTTGAATCAAGAGTAACTCAAGAGTAATTCATAATATAATGTATTGAAGATATTTCCACCATGATTTCAAAATTTTTTAAGAAATAAACAAGACCAAACTATATAAAAAATAAACCACCTTTTTAGAGTCATTATATTTTCCCCCTAAATATTATATATGATAACATTCTCTCAATTTGAAATATATATTCATTAGTTTATCTTATTTTTAAAATTCACCGGCTTCTCCACTTTTATGAATATATTAAAAAAATATAAGTAAAAAATAGGATTACATTTAAATATATTAAAGATAATTTCAAAGATAATTTCAAAAATATAAATTTAAAAGATAATATTTAAATCCATTTTTTAAAAACATTATAATGATATGTTTAAAATAAAAATATTTTTAAATGAATATCATTGCTGAATTCAAAAGATATTTTTTTACGAAGGGAAAGAGAGATAAAATCATAATATTTGAAAACAATAAATTTTAAATTCAAATATCTCAATATTAAAAAATAAGAAAATGTATAGAATAGAGATGTATAAGCAGAAATATAAATATGAATTTCAAGAGATAAAAATAAATAAAAATAAAAATAATTTTTCTACTATGAGATAAATATTTATTGTTCAATAATTTCTTGAATAGAATAAAATAGGCTCCCCTATAATTTCTTCAATTAAATAGGAAAATAAAACATTACCATGAGTAAGAGAGTGGGATTTAAATAAATAAATAAATATTAATGTTAATGGAGTGATTAATATTCTCAGGTGTAAAAATGAATAGATTAATAGTTTCAGTAGGTAATAATAAGAATAGTATATCAGTCATTTCAAGAGTAAAGATAAAAAGAACTAAAAAATATTAATATAAGAATATCCATGATTTAAATGAAATAAAAAATACCACATATTAGAAAATAAATTATAATGATAATTTTTTATAATGATATAAAAATAAAAATCATGGATTTAGTAAATTATAATATCACAATACAATATAAAATTCAGTGGTGTAATAGATACAATCATAAATATAAGAATACCCCCTGTGTAATATAGGAAGAAAAAATGAAAATGAAAATACATAAAATAAAACTCTTTCAAGCTTGATGGGTTATCACTTTATAGTTGGAAGGTCTATTTCAATTGAGAATACACAATATGATATGACAATATGACCAGTTTCATAACCCTACAAGATATAAAATTTGATTTTCTTTTGATACCCAAATTTTATGTTCAAGAATGTTAGCTAAAATATAGTTAGGTAAGCAACTTTATTTTGTCAAATAATTTATATTTTAAATATGAGATTAAATATAGATAGATTAATGTATACCATATCATTAACTATTATATTAACACTCATAAATATGATTTCCATATTTTTAAAAATAAATATTTTTTGGAACATTTCTTTAATAATGTTTTTTTTGAAAAAAAAAATAATTTCTATTTTAAAACATATTTCAAGAAAATCATTTTTATGACATTGAGATCCCAAAAATATATCTTGACATTGACTGTCATGGTTGAATTTAGTGATATTAATCTCTGTTCATTAATTTGGTTTTTGAAATTCTTAATTTTAGGTTCATCGTTTTATTTCAAAACCAACTCTTGTTTTTCTTAAGAGAAATGATATTTTTATAGAACATGTTGATATTTATTTTTGAGATAATTATATTTAGAAATATTATTTTTCATTGACATTATACAATATATTTATTTGACTTGGAGATAAAGAATAATATGACGAATGAGATGTAGTGGAGGAGTGAAAAAGAGAGTAAGAGGATGAACAATAATTAGTATAACTAACCTCAATATATACCTCAAAATTTGAATTAAGGAATTTAATACAAGTGTTTATTTAGGTGGTTGAGGATGTCTAGTCATGGGACTCATTAATAGAAATTGAGGTTTGGACCTTAACAAATTAATTACCTTGTTTTTTCATTTTCAACATCATTTATAGACATAACATACCATTATATTTTTTCCCTTACTGTCATATTCATAACATGTTACTTATGATCCATTAATCTTGTTATAGAGAATTTATTTCCTCCACTTTAAGAGTTTATTGAATTTCATATCCAAATATTCAGTTTCAGCTTCACTTTTGGATGAATATGCATCATCGAATGCTTTAAACGAAAGTGTCTTTTGTGATTATTTAGCTTCTTTGACTACATTATATTATTTAATTGCATGTATATTCATGTATATTTTACATTCCATAATAGATTAGATAATATACTTGATAAGACTATTTTTTGTGTTTTTCACATCATGTATTGTTGTCACATTATGTTCCCAAGTGCTATGAATAAACCGTAAAATACATTTCTCTAATTTGATATATATATATCACCAAGAGACATTTGAATGTTTAATACAATGGTAAAATGTGTAATAATATCAATAATAGATTCATTAAAATTCATATATAGTCATTAACAGTCTTTTTAAAGACATCCAATTTGATATTATAATAACTATTCATCCCTTCATGTTTTAATTATATGAGTTTTTATATTTCACGTATAATTTTTTCAAATAAATTGGGATTAAATTTATTTTGTCAAAGCCCTCATTGAAGGGAGTTTATGGATATTCAATTTTTAGAAATGCCTATAATATCTTGGGGATTCGATTAATTTTTCAAATAATTATAGGGATTCATTTTTTTCTAACTATTTTTCAAATAGGATAATCTTTATTACTATGAATGTTAGATAAGAAATTTTTCCAATAAGAGTAATTGGTGCCATTAAAAATGGGTCATTTCCTAATGATTTTATTTTATGGTAACCTTGGATATATACGGTATATTTTATACTATATTATCATATTTTGAAACCAAATAATTCATAATTCAATGTTTCCTATGATACAAAATTATGTTCAAGGATGTAGGCAAGAGTGTTGGGTGTTAACATCATTTATATAATAATACAATTAAAGTTTGAAGGTAATTAAAAATAAATATTTTAAATATAATTTAAATATTATGAATAAAATATACTGAAATAATATTAATTATATTGTGATGATGATATTTAATGAATTAATGCACTTAGTAATTAAATATATATATGATAATAGTTAGAACATATTTTTTAATTAAATCAGATGTAAAATATTTCAGAACATAATAATTTTGATTCAAATTAAAAGGGAATTATTTAATTTGAATTAAATGAATAATAATATAAGAATTATGTGCACCAAAATTATGTGATTATGTGACTCAATGATGAATGATGGAAAATTTAATACTGTAAAACAATAGAGTGTGTAGGATATATTTGACAGAGGTGTTCAATAATAGCTGAATGCAATCCCTTATATCTACTCCCCTCATGTCGAGATGTTTTTGTATTTCTCAATTAATTTTACTAGAGATCACATATCCAAATCCAACATTTTATTTTCATAGTTATTTAAATAAACGCTTCTCCCTTATATTTTTAGTATTAATAACCCATTGATGAATATCTCAACCTTTTTGGTTGTGATAACCCATCACATTTTCTATTCAAAGGCTGTAGTAAGATAAACATTGTAGAAGAAGATGAGAATAAGGGAATTTTTTTTGATGAAAACGATTAAAAATATGCTCCCTTATATATCAAATAGGCTAGTAAAATTTTATAGGAGAGTTGAAATTTATAATAGAACCTAATATATTTATAATTGAAATTTTATTTTGAATGAAATAATTAAGAAAAATGGATATGATTACTTTGATTAATAATTGGAATTCCTAGATTTTATTATTTAATGCATTATAATTAAGAAAGTCTCCAAGGTCCTATATTTATTATCTCAAAAGATATAAAGAATATTCTAAAACATTTTTGGTCATTAATATTTTTAAAGTATTAATTAAGATCTATAGGGTCTAGTAAAAATGTAATATTTAATTGTTATTCTAATTAAATTGAGTACTTAGTATGCACCACTGGGTAGCTAATGGTAAATTAAAAGATCTCCTAGATCTTTCTATTGTCACCGGCTTGTCGGTGATCCTCCATTGGGTAGCTGGTGTAACTGAAAATATTTATGCTTTATAAATTCATCCACCCATTGTCTAGTTCTCCTCCATATGGTAGCTGGTGGGATCTTCACACGTTGAGAGGTTTTATCAACATGTCATTGGTTAGATAGTAACCATCACTATATAGCAAGTACTGCATTAGATTTTCCAAAATCATTTATAGCCTCTCATTATTTCATCCAAAACCAATGGTATATGTAATAATGTCATTCAATGATATTAAAATACCCATAAAAGTTTCAAAATATCTTCAATGTCCTTTTAAAAATACACATTGATTCCATCAGTAATGATACTTCAGTATGTATGTATTCTATAAAATACCAGAATTTGACATGAAAAAGAAACGATAAAACTCAATTAAACGAAATGATTACATAACAAACAGTGTATTTTTGATCATTAGAACACCATGATAAAGGGAGAGACAATTACATCCTAAATTAGTTTCATCATAATTTATTATACTGGATGATAAGGGGCTATATGATAAGTGAAGCTAACTATATTAGGACATATCCATGGTATACAAGATTATTTTATGTTTCTATCTAATGTTGCATTTATAATGGAGTGATTAAGTTCTATATGTTTAACCTGGTTTAGTTATCACTGGTTTAGCAATGAACTTTATCCAATCAGTCTTTTTGATCAATGATTTCTAGGTATCATGTTTTATAGGTTAACCGATTTTTCATTATTATATAAAAAGTTGGTCCATAAGTGTTAAGTGGGTATGTGAATTAGATTATTAATTATATATCTATGATGTTTGTGGGGATTAAACGTAATTTTTAATAAATTTATAATAAATTATATATTACATTTATAATAAAATTACAAGAAATGTGTTTCTCTAGTGTACATATGATACATCATCTGAATAATTTAAAAACTATACATTTGGTTCTTGTTTCTTAAATTTCATGTTTTATAGTTAAATGATTTATTTAGTAATTTATATTTTTTTTGAGTTTTTGTTTTTTAGGATGAATTAGTGTGGTGAGTAGGGTAAATTTTCTTCACAATTAATGTAAACATAGTCCAATATAAGTGAACTTCTGAAGATTATTTCTATTTATATGAAGAGTATATTTTTTTGTTATATTATGGTAGATTAATGTGTATATTTTCAGTGGTATCATTATAATAATAGAGGATCATAGTTTCTTGTGATACTCCATAAAAACATTAGTTAGATCTTATGGGTTAGATTTCATTACTAACACATTCTAATTATCTCAATATTTGAATTAGATGAATGGAATATCCATATCAATAAATTTAATATAATAGATTATTTCCTTTTAAAAAATTCATATTGATGATCCTTTAATTGAAATTGGATTTGAAGTTTCACCATCACGACTGAAGTTTTTACTAATGGAAAAATAAGAAGCACTGTTATTGGATAGAAAGGCTCTGGTTCAAGAATTTTTATCTTTAGAATGAAATACTAATTTCAATATTCAGGAGAAAAAATATATAGACAAAGTAATAAAGGAATTTTTAAAAATTTATGAGAACCCTATATCCTTGATCAAAGTGAAAATAAAGTGAAGGATATTCATCCTTTTTTTAAGGAGTTATAATGGTAGATCATGTTAATGAATTTAAAATTATCTAAGTGTATCTCAAATTAGTGATGCTAAAGTTCACAAATTATGTGTAAGAAATTATAATTTAATCACAACAATCAATAATATAGGATGTAATGGTTACTATGAAATGTAAAAATTTCAGAAAAATATACATAGGGTTTGATGATATCCTGGACATGATGAAAATCATTTGTAGAGGTATGTTCATAAACCATAAATTATTGTCCTTAATGATTATGGGAGGTAATTATCACCCAATAAAAATTAGTGCTATCAAAAGAATTAATCTGATTATTTGTCTTGAGAATAGATTATATGAATGTTATCCATCCCAATTATTTCATTATTGAGATGTGGGATGAAATGGAATATATAGAAGGGCTGTAATATTAATAACGAGAACACCATAAATACACAAAACTATGTTATTTAAAATTTCATCATTTGACTATAATAAAGTAATAATAACTCATTTAGTGGGAAGTAATTGGTAGAAACATAGGATATTGAATTCGGATAATTATTTAATTCAATAAGCGATCAATGATACAATGTTTAATATATATCACAGTTGTTTGGAAAATTTTATCTAGTGGATTTCTTAGCCCTATAAATATTCATAAAAGGAGAGGTCAACATCTATATGAATAATGGGGTATTTTTTAAAGTTAATAGATGTTTCAAATGTCCATGGTTTAGGAAAAACATATTAATTTCATAAGAAAATTAGGTGATGTGATTGTGGATTTTTTTTCTAATGGGTCATGGAATGTTTCTGAAAGATCCATGGTGGTTTCAAAAGGACGAATGGATGAGACTCTTTACTTGACAAAAAACATAGATCAAACTAAAATTGTCATAATTTCAACTTTTATTGATCTAGAATAATAAAATTTTTGGTGATATCACCCATTTTAGAATACTATCAACGTGAAAAATGATAGAGAAATATTGAATCATAACGGCATGGAAATTATAAAGTGCAAAAAATAATTATTGTGAATGATGTATTATTATTATTTGTACATAGATGACTAGAATCCCAAAAATCCAAAAGTTAGAGCTAGTGTACCCGAATGTTTGTGGACATGATACCATTAAATCCTATTATAGATTCTTATACATTCTTACCATTATTGAAGATGATATAAGGTAAGTATGGATTAGTTTATTAATATATAAATCATATTTAGTTCATTTTTTATTTAGTGTAAATCTATAGTTGAATTAGAATACAACTAGAAGATGATGTTCATCCAGACAAATAATGTTGGTGAGAAAAGTGGAAGAAACTTCATGAAAGATTTTATAGAATATGGTTATATGGAATGAGAAGATAATGGTCAAAAGAAAAATATAATATGGAGTAGATAAAATAATGAATTTGACATTGATAGAAAAATTCCAATGTTTTAGAATGTACTCAATAATTCCTATGGTGATTTAGGTGGTGGCACTCAACTTATCATCTTATCTCAATAACAGAAGTCCAAGATCAACATTTGGTTATGAACATTATAAAAATATTTGGTCTATAAAATGAATGGAATTTCAACATCTTAATCTATTCAGTTTATTAAAATATATACATGTAAATTACATTAATATAGACATTCTTAAATCAAAATGAATGGAATTAGTTTTTTCTCTTTGTTATAGAGATAAATTTTTTTCATATTGCCTTTGGGATAGTGAATGGTGATAGGATATTAGGAGAGGAGATGTTTCCATCAAAGAAAAGGTTTAGTATAAGGGACAAAATATTGGATTTTTTTAATGGATGATAAAAAATAGAAGACGAAGTTGATTTGGGTTGAAGAATTACAATTTCTTAAAAATTAGTGAACTCAGATGTGAGTGTTGAAAGCAAAAAAAATATAGTATAGCATAAATAAAAATATCATCTAGAAAGTTAACGGGTGAAGTAATATCGCGTGTTAGAACCATAAGTATGGGTCTTCTAAGATTAGGTGATAGAAATCACTGTACCAGTAGAGAGAGATTAACCAAATAGTTTAAACTAGACAATACAATTGAAGAGATCACCTAGAATTGAGAGACCAGTTCAATGGTATTGGGAAGACATAAGTTTTTTACTACTAATGGAATTAGGGAAACCTAAAATTTTGAATGAAGAAGCTACACTTAGTGACTCAAAATATTTAAATTTATCCATGATTGAGAGGATTCCTATATTAAGGTTCATGAAACATGTGAGACGGTTGAGAATAAAATTTTTAAAAGGCACTTAAAAATAATTTATTTTAATATATTAAATAACTTAATAATGTAATTGAAGGTATAATTCATGACTCATAGTGAAGGGGTTTCAATATAAATATGATATAAACATCATGATATTTTAATAATTTGTAGTAAAGCCTTCCATTATACCAACAATGATAATCATAGTAGAATTAAGAGATTTGTATACAGAACATATGGGTGTAAAGACCACTTCCAACTATAGTGAGTTGGTGGAGAATATATACATAAAGTATCTAATAGGTCTACCTGAAACAATAAAACTCAAATATTTTTTATGTTTAATAAAAAAATTAATGTTTCAATATATTTCCATAAAAATGGAATCATAAATTAGATTTATTCTTGGTGGGAGAATGTTTCAAAAAATTCAATAAAGATAGATACATTTAATAAAAGAAACTAGATTATGAGAAATTAACCATTTTAATTTTTTACTTCGATGAAGTACAAATTAAAAGGACTAATGTTAAGGAAATAAAAAAAACATAAATGTGACTTGTTCGAATG
This sequence comes from Viscum album, assembly GCA_963277665.1. Lineage (NCBI taxonomy): Eukaryota > Viridiplantae > Streptophyta > Magnoliopsida > Santalales > Viscaceae > Viscum > Viscum album. Next base: position 1,429,437,831 of record OY728125.1, read on the forward strand.
ATTCATGATTCCTGATGTTTGGAAATAAAGAAATATTTTAGCAATGAAGATCAAGAGATATTATAAAACAAAAAAATTATTTTTATCTCAGAATACTTATATATATATTATCTTCAAGTTATTTGTAATGATCAAAATAAAGATAATTTCCAAACCTCTGTATTATCAAATCAAAATATCCAGGTCATGAGAACTAGTAACAGATGTAGATAATTAACAATATAAAATTTTAAGATTCACTAGTGGTATGAATTATGACTTGAACCACGAATTTATCATTATCCAAACATTTATCTTGTAGTGGGATTCATGATTAATACATGGAGAATCCATGAAATGTAATTTAGGAAGTTGGGAAGTGGATCCTTCAATATATGAATGGAATGGTAGATACTGCCATGTGTTTTGTAACAGTTGATATGTTATAATGGTTTGTGGACTAAAACATTAGTGGATACACATATACAATGAAAAATTATAGTTTTTTCGTTTACATTAAGGGGGATGAATGTTAGTTAGTAATAAATGTTATAAATGATTGTTGAAATATTTAAAATGAAATATAATTATTTTTATGAACTAAAATATGGAAAATAAATAATATGGTGAAAAATGTGTAATGGAACTGAGTAAAAGTTATAAAGGATTGTATTTTTATGATATCCAATGTGCGATAAACTTATATATGAATACATTTTTCAATTCCTTTATGATTCTTATCTACTTTAAGCATAATTTCAACAAAAATATCATAGTGGATAAAGTTTTTTATCTATTAAAGATAACAATAATATAAAATCTAGAAGATATGATTACTAAGGATATAACTTATCTAAGTCTAACAAAATATAATGACTTTATAGGTGTTGGGTAAATATGAGGAAATGAATGGAAGATGTTTTTCCATGATATGTATGGAAAATTACAGAGGTTCCCAGAAACGAAGTCATGTGTTATATTGTTTCTGATAAATTTTATTTTAGTTCACCAAATGTTCATCCATATGTATTATGTTTAATGGAATTTTATGCATCAGATGAAGAAGGGTGGGTTGAGATGTGAAAGTAGGGATAACATGATATCTATATAGTTAATTAGATCATAATACATTCACATCCACCAAGGAATTTATGATAGTGAATTGATGTATGGATGTTTTGAAATGATAAAGGATTAAGAAGTTGGTAATAAAAAAACATATTCAGGCTTAGTGATTCTTGATTTAAGTTGAGTTGGTATTACAAGTTGACCGGTTGGAATTTTTTTTATATGTAGTCATAAATTCAATTTTAAGTAATGATGTGAAGAAAAGTATTAATTATAGAGTTGTTTTCTTGGGGGGGATTACTATCCTTTTCTTAATATTTTTATAATTCCATATATATTCTAGTTTAAATAAAATAAATAGTTGCATGTTTTTCCTAGGCAGATGGGACACATCACTCAATGAATTAAAAAACTAATGGTTTATTTCTTATTTTATCCATTTCAAGGTTTAACGTTGATTATTTTTAGTACACATTATATTTTCTAGATTATATTATTTACGATGTATGACTTAGGGTGTTTGTTAGAGTGTATATATTTCTTAAATTTGATACACTTACTCATGGGGATGTGAACTTGTAAAAAATAGTTTCAGTTCACAGTGTAGTTTCTCATGTGTACGATCTTATAGGATATTGATGTGTAGATTTATATTGGTTTTATCATAATTATGAAATATTTGAGTTTCATGTGGTGCATCCAAAAAGTTTGTGGAGGTTGACTGAAAGTTCTTGTTTTCAGATTAAATGTAACATATTAGTTACAAACATGTGTCACATTCTCAAAATTAAAAAAATCCCATATTTTCATAATAGTTTATAATAATCATTCATAATTCTTTTACAATGTATAGAAATCATCCACACATTAATCAAACATACTATGTGAACTGTATAACTCAGAATGTGTCTTTCCATTTAAATTTGAAATTTTAGATCCATACATTAATTGGACACTCAAAATAGAAGAAAGACACTTTTACTTTATTGACAGATTAGGAAAAATATAATTAAATAATTTGGGAAGTGAGGGATTTAAATTCCCCCGTAATCAAACACACAATGTGTTCAGTATGACTAAATATTAATGTTTTCATTTGAAAGTGATATTTTTTATTCAAAACACATGTCACACAATCAAATCCAATAACACACATTCAAATTGTGTTGATTAATTATAATAATTATCAATAATTCATTTTTGGTGTGTAAAATTTAACCACATGAAAATTTGACACACAATGTGATTTTTTTGACTCAAGGGTAATATTGTTACAATAAGAAAGATCCTTTAAATAAAAACACATGTCACATTGTAAAAACTAAGAAACAATTTTTGGACTGTCTGAATAATTTATGAAAAATATTGATAAATCATTTATATTCTATATAAATTAACCTGTTATTAATCTGTCATATGGTGTGTCTATTAACATTGAAATCCTGTGTTTTTAGATCTAATGTGAAATTATTTCAAAAATACACACCACACAATCAAATACAACAAAACATTATAGGATTTTCATCATACCATAGGATAAAAAACCTTGATTAATTTACAATGTGTTTAAATTTACCACATATCAATTCCACACGGGGTAGGATTTTTAGAGATAATATTTTTATCCTTCAAATATTTCATATTATATATTTTTTGTGAGTGAAGTAGAATGAAGAAGAATACCGAAGAATGACCGAAAAACACATGAGCACGTGTGTGGGTGTAAAGAAAAATGAAGAGTGCTTTAGATATATATATATATAATATTAATTTCAAGAAATTTTTTTGGAATGTTAAGTATTAATTACTCATATAAATATTATGTAAATATAAAATATATATAAAAATAACCAGTTTTTATGAATTATACACACACAGTAACAAACAGACACATATTACAATAACTTGTAAAAAAATAAAAAAAATATAAACCTAAATGTATATATAGTACATTATATATATACCCAATATAATTATAAGGACATTCATATATATTTTTATATATATAATTTATATATATTTTGTATGTAAATAATACCATATATATTATTAATAATTTACATTAAATAAATATTTTAATTTGAAAATTTCAATCAAATTAAAATATATACATATAATTGTACACAAAAAAATCATTTTATAAAATATTATTATATATTTATATATTTAATTAATACATTATATTATTTTAAAATATTTTAAAATTTTCATGTACATGTGTAAATATCTTTTGTTGGTAGATGTGTGTTTATAAAGATAACTGTCACTAGAGTGTTATGAGAATGAATTTTGGTTTCGATTTTTTAGATAAGAAATGAAAAGTAACACTTTTTATTCATAATTATTAAAAATTCTCTCATCCCATATATGTGTTATTATAATATTATAATATGCATGATATGTATCTGTACTTGTATAAATATAATCAAATTATCCCTCACACCCTCTATATTGTATATAAACGTTTTCTTATAAGGTTTCATTATATGTATAATGTGTGCCTCAAAGGTATTCTTTTCATAAAGTCATTAATAATAAAAATTAAATATTTATAAAATTAATTTTTTTTCATAAATCTGTTGATCAAAAGACTATATTTATCAATAAAAAATTTCATATTTGAAAGAAATTATTGGTTATTGGATTAAGAAATAATTATTATTTAATGAAATCCATAAAATATTTAGGAAAAATATTTATGAAAAAATATTTGGAATAAAATATAGATATAAGTTAACTAAGGTAGTAAATACCTAATATATATATAAATAATTATTTAATCTATATAGATAGATAGATATTTGGGTTTCACTAAATATTTTAAAGGGAGAATAATAGCTTGAGACTAAAAATAGCCACCAATACTAGTTAAGGACCCCATAGATATGTGAATATTGATTGTTTCATTGTTTATATAACTATTAGGGTCATTCACTGGCATACGGGGAATGTTTTTCCCCTGATTTCCATTCTTCTATTTTTATATTTGGTAAAAATTATTATTTATTTGTTTCTTTTTATGTTAAATAACCAAGAAAAAAGAATGATTAGTATAATATGGGATGACCCAGTAATGAGAAACAAACCATTTGACTCCCTTTCATACCCCCTTATAAATTTATTTTTAAAAATTAATTTTAATTTTTCTATTTCAGATATTAAAATTTTTTCCTATTGAACATTTCAGATGTTTTATTGAAATTCAATACAGTTCTATTCAAGTCATTTTTTCCTCTATGTTTGTGATGGGTTACCTCTATTCCTTTTTTCAAAATTGGTTTTCTAGTTTTTATTCAATAAATGGGGCTTAACTTAAATAAATATTTATGGTTTTTTTAACATTACTGGAATTTAGAAAAACCTAAAATATAACTTATACCCTTACATAGGAATCTCTTTTATAAGGTACAGGACCATGATATCCCTTACAAGTTTTCAATAAAGATTTTTTCTTTCCCTTTTACTCATTTGATGATGCAAGAATGGTTTAAGTCCTTGGTACATGCTAGTAAAATTCCTGATGTATGATGGAGGGACTTAGACCATGAAAAATTTGGATTTAAGATTTATAAAGTGGCAATGGAGTAGCTTTGCGGTGGGTCAATATATAGAATGGAATGTGAACTATGTGGAGTAGATGTGTGTATATTGTCTAGATTATGGTAACCACAATGATCTAAAATGATCATAAGAATAAAAAATAAAAAAATAAAAAAATATAATTAATAATCACGAATAATAATATAAAATATATATTACTAATCATTATACACATATTATAATATCTAATTTATAATAATAATTAAATAATAATACATAATTATTAATTTAATTTTTAGTACAGAGTGATGTATAATTAATATTATAATTAATAAGATAGTAAATAATTAATAATATATGACTAATGATCAAATAAAGACACCCTCCCATGTGGGGGGATTTAGTTATTATTTATGGCTGATAACATAGATGGTGATATAGGCTAGGGGGCCAAACTAGGAACATGCTTGCATAGGCCATGAGGTGGGTCAGGGTGTAGACCATGTTACATGATAAGAAAGGTAGTGATGCAATGTATAATATGGGATTTAGGATAGAAAAAATGTCCCCTTCAAGATATCAAATATGGTGGTCCCTCTGGTTGAATCATAAATATAAATTATTGGGGCTAATGCTCCCATAATATAGTGGAGGATGGTTAATGTGAACACACCAAACGACCAATTTTGTTTGTTGGGGGGATGTAATACCAAAGAAAACGTGGGTAATTGACAATATAGCTTGTTTGAGTTGTTTATTGGTGGGTGGCTATTAGAAGGTAGTCATCAAGGGACTCTAGTAAATTATTACTATTATATATTTTACCTTATTAATAACTATGATTTTTCAACACTAAAACTACACACTGACTAATGGTGACTTTGATCATCATTGATAAAATTCATAATTCATATAAGAACATTTCATGTACTATATAATGGAATATCATAGTATATAAATACATTGATATTGATATATATATATATATATATTCTGAAAAATTATTTATATAACAATAAATAATTAATTAAATATAACGTGTTAGACATTTTCTGAAATACAGATTATAAAAATATAGAAATTTAATATTAATTATAAATTTACTAATTAGTATTTCATAATTTATATTTAATGAAAATTGGGAATTAGATACAATTAATTAGTTTATTAATTAATTAATATCTTAAGATAAGTTAAAAAAATCTTCAATATAAAATAGATATAATTTTTTATCAGCGAGTTCATTTGTTATCTATGAGATATAAATTCATTTTTTAAATATATATATGATTGTTAGACCCAATGGAAATATGGTTACTTTTATTATTAGTCAAAAAGGATTGAAACACCTCAAAGAAAAAATCATCTTATTGTGATATCCCGATTTTTCAATATTTTGGGATATTTTTTCACATTTATAAAAGGTTATTCCTATATTTTTACATTGGAGATTGAATTTATTCCCGAGACATCCAATATTATGGATATTATCTTTTAAAAAATTTATAGTTCTTCATGTTTACGTGTTTATATATATATATATATTCTTATATTAACTAATATAAATATAATTATATAAATAAATATTTATATAATTTTCATTCAAAATTACTTTTTAAATATATAATTTATATGTTAAAAAAATATGTTTATCTATTTTATTTTAAATAAAAATCTATCCTTTTTTATACGGATTAAAATTAAAACAAACATAGTGGATATTGTTTTCACAAGATTAAAAATACAAACAAGATAATCGGATAACTAAACCATAGAATCAACCTTCATATTCCAAGATGTATGATGATAGATAGCTTGATTTCCTTTCTTCAAGAAAAATTATAGGGTAGAGATAAAAATTGTTCATCCTATGAATAAATCATATGAAAAATTACATCTAATGAAACTAGTCAAATCATATTGGGTAGAGATAAAAATTTTCAAAATAAAAAAACGACACACCATGAAAAAGGTATTCCAACCATTCTAAAGGGTAAACATAAAGCCCAAAATAAACTCATAATCCTTATAAATAGGGGGGAACTAACAATTATTGAATGATTTATAATATGTAGAAATATATAAACCTAATTAACCCAAGAAAGATTCCCAATGCCCACAAAATTATACATAGTCTATGACACAACCACATTAATATTAATAAAATTAGATATGGGGGGTTCCACTTACCATCACGAGAGCCACCATAAAATGGGGTGAAAATAAAAAATCTATAGTTTATTAATTATGAACATCCTATAATTTTTGGAAAATTTAAATATTTTGGTTGTTCAACAAGATTAATAGAAAATTCAGTCAGGGGGAATGAAATCATCCCCACCCCCACACACTGATGACTGAATTTCTCCTCATAGGGAATAAAACTAGTTGACCAAATTTGATGGAGAATTTCAATATAATAAAATAAAGTCCATGAAATTTACATCCCAATCCATACAAACTTCCCATACAACAAAATAACTAAAAATCACATGAACATAAGTTTCCACACCACTAAGAAAAAGTGGGAATAATGGACCATTAACTAAATTCCAAAAGGTGGGGAAGTCCATTCTAGATAGAATACTAGTGGAAACCAACCACAAAATGAGTCTGACCTCGAGTGAGATAGGTAAATTCCAATGTTTCAACCATGGTTGGAGATGCTATATAAGGAAAGTAACATAAGTGATCTGGAAATTAATCATAAAAAAATAAACAAGAAAAGATGATCCACTCTAGTCCCCAAAAAATATGGACACAATGTATGATATTTTGGTCCTACTCATTAAACTAAGACCTTATGTTATCCATGTACCTTCCATTACACAACTGATTAATGAATTCCCCATAATGGCACATTCTAAAATAGAAATGAAAATAGAAGTTACCCATCCACTATTACTAACAAGAAGATATATATCCTTCCAAATATTAACATGTACCCCATTTAGGATCTCATAATAAATTCCTATAAATGTAATCCTATGAATACCAAAAAATATCCCCAGAGAAAACCAGACCTAGGGTAAAACATTCATATAAAGAACTTGAGAGTGGAAATTATATGACATGACCAACCTTTGAAAAAATTGAATCTCGGTTCTGAAGTATAATGCCACACTTTTTATTAATAATTAAATAATTAAAATGTTTTAGATACCTGAATCTTAGACCACTAGTTTCCTTCGGTAAATAGAGCATATACGAATCCCTGTAGTGTGGTTTCCACTTACTATTACATGCACCCAACCTGAAATTAGAGAAATGATATTGGATCTTGTTCATTATGGATTCAAAAATAATAATGAGTTGTATGATATTTTTGCAATGTTTTGTTACACTTCTTTAATAAAAACTTCCCAACCTACATTCGAGAATCATATGCATGAAAAATATTATACCTCCAAAGAAAACTTATCAAAAATATTATTTATTTTTATTTTTATCCTCTAATAATAGTATGTATGCTTCGATATATTTTATTCCTCTCAAATAACTGGATACCCAAATAATTCTATAAATCATCCCTCCTTACCTATAAAATGCCTTTGTGGAATGACATTTCATAATTTTAAAATTTGATCAATTTTCCTAAACTCACATCATAAATATTGGTGATATTATAAAACCCTCAACAATACCCCATAGTATCTCTAAAATATAAGATACAATCAACCAAAAAATGTGGTCCTTAATTTTTAGGTGTCACAATCTAGAACCATGAATAACATTATTCTGAACAACTCAAAAAATAAAATTATAAATGACATCAATGATGAAGATATATAGAAATGAGGAAAGGGGATCCCACTAATGATGTATGAGTGTGAAGAACCAGACCATAATAGCCTAGAGATGTTGGTCAATTTATGAAATTAGCACTGAATATTTGTAATGATATCCAAAATAACCTAATAGTTTAGTAGTATTGGAAAACTAGATACATAATTAAATTCCACATTATATTTGAAAAAAAAATAAAAATTTTTATTCTCATTGGTAACATTTTTAAACCCTTTATATTATCTCTTCTTATCAATCATTAATCCTTTTATTGCTTCCTTGGGAAATAAAACATAATAACGGAGTAATCAATGATGCTTATTAAGGGAATAAATATATGGGGAATCAAAATAAATAATGAATAATATGGAAGGAATAAATTATCATAATTGTTTTGTATAAATAATCATATGAGTTATAAAAGTATTAATGGATTTAAAAAATACTCAAATAAAATCATAGACATGAAAATTGATTTCATAATCATTAAATTCATAATGTCGAACATCTAAACTTTCTGTTTATGAATATTTCCAATACATCTAAAAATATTGTCAAGGTCTCACGGTAAGACAAAAACAGATAAGTATAAGGCCTCCTATAAATAACCAATCTAGTTTTTTCTCTTGGGAACTACTAATTAATCATGGGGCCATATAATTTTCATCCCCACCCAAAACATAATATGCACAATTAATTATTTCTATAAATAAATGCCATAACATAATCCACATTTCTTAAAAATAAGTAACTATTCATATAAAAATAAATTTTATAAAGAATATCAATACATTCTCGAGTCAAAATTACCGACAAACATCCAATGAAATATGATAGTTGGCATGATTAGAATATAACCTCATTTAAGAATATGATTCAATAATGGGTGTTGATATTGAAGGTTTCAGGCACAATAGAAGCATGTGATAGGTCATGCCAAACATTTTATTTTGTCTTGAACAATGATCAATCATAGATTTATATAATGATAAAAATAATAATCAATAAAAATGAATCAAATTACACAAAAAATGGATAAATTTATAGAACCAAAACACATGATCATCACTTATTATTTAAAATTAATTGAAGGAAACAGGGGAGAACATTTTGAGATATTAATTCTTTATAGATGGATTTGATAATGGATACACACTTTACCATTATTTAATTATATGAATCAAGGGATGATTCCCCATAGTGGTGATCCACATGTATTCCATAAATCGTCGAACATCACTATAACAAAATTTTGGTGATACCATGGTAGTTTTGGACATTTTCATTGTTCGTATTTTATTCCCACAAGAATTGCTTCTAAAGGATTCTTACTAACCTCTCTAGACTCAAGAGTAGAAGGTGGATGAAAAATATCATTTTTAATGAGATTGTTCTCAGATAAGGGAGATTTCTAGATTTTTTAGGGGATTTTATGGATTCATAGTACACACAATAATGTTTTGGATCTCTTGAAAAAATAATATAATTGGGGGGATGCACTTGTACAGGGATCCTCCATAGTGCTGGGGCTTCCCCGTCACCACTATCTTGTCTCGGTTGGTTTCAGATTTAATCCTTGGTTCTTGATGAGTTTGGGATTACTTATATTATTGCGACGTTATCTTGGTTCATGATCTAGTTCTCGTTGTCATTAAGGTTCAGATAAAATGGTTATGATTATTTTCAATTTCTCTAGTGGCGCCATGGGTGGTTAACATCATCAGGCTTCTACAACGTTGAAAGACTGTAACCTCTGGTTGGAACAAATTCTATATGGTAGTATTGTGAGTGGTTATGATCTGATTTGTTGTGGAATGGGGTTATAAGTGTTGTATCATCTAAGTGTTGTTGTTGGATTTTTGGTCTCCTAGAGTGATGGTAGTGACAGGTTCTTGGATCGGTTCTTTTTCTATGAAGGTTTTACATACGTCAATCTGTGCTGGTGGTTTTGGATTTTTATCATTGATTTCATGATTAATTTAGGTGATTATTCTTCTCATTGTGCTTCACAAGTTTTGGTGTGTGAATCTATTTTGGTCTGTTATACTAGGGAAATGCAATTGTGAAGGTTTCATTGTGGAAGAGAAATCATGCTGATTAGGATATGTAAGATTAGAAGAATGCCAGAGATGAAGTTGTGATTCCTTGAATGATTTTGATTTGGACTGTTTTGTTTTTGGACCCCGATTCTTTGTTTTTGGGTCATTGCATTCAACTCCTCTAAAAGGGACTATTCTAGAAGGGGTTCCAAGCAATGAGATATCATCTGATCACAGATTACTATAATTGGATGTTTGAGAGGGTATGGTGTTTTCCATCTATACTAGGCCTGTGTATCCTTGCATGGTACAACATTCTAGCTATAATGAGATGGTGGAAGCTGGTCTAAATATTTTTAATGCTGAGGGGGACCTTCCTTTTGTAGTGGGATTTGGATTGTTTTTTCCGTGTGGCTTTAGAATGTGGGATTTTGTTTTCATTTATGTCATTTAAGTCTTATTAGGTTACCCCTCTCCCATTATAAGTGGATATATCTTAATGAAAAATTAATTTTTAGTCAGGTTAATATGACACTAGCATTAGAAATAAATAATTTCACAAGTTCCATTTATTATCTATTCAATCCCTACATAACCCCATGTCTATAATAATATTTATAATAAAAATATTATTTCATTACATGCACTAATATCGTGTTCTAAATTAAATAATATTTAATAATATAACATTAAATATTTATTATATTTCACTAGACCATTAAACTTTATCATCCATTCCACCACAATGTTTATTAGGTCTTGAAAAATGACAATTTATTTAATAAATAAATGTCACTTCATTATTCTCCAAAAAAAATTAACATTATGTATTCTCTAAATAGTAAATAAGTATTTATTAAATATTATTATTACATAATATTATCTAAAATAATAGTTTAAATAATATGTATGATCAATTATGCATGAATAATTATTAATCCATGTGTGGGAATAATATTTATTCAATATGATAAATTGTAAATAAATAATATCTAATTTAATTGAGATGTAGATAAACTTATTGTGTGACGGTTTAGGACTATTTCTCAGAGGTATTACGTGAAGTAACATAATATCTATGGTTTATGTCCGACAACATTCTAAGGGACCAATAAAGAAAGAATTTAATGCCGAAATGAAGTTATACCTTATAAAAATTCTCACTTTGAAATATAATCCTTGTATCACGATATCTCAAATCAAGAAGGTTGCATGCTGGTGCAATCAACCAATTTTCTCGACGACTATTAATTTTAATATTTGGAAATCAAACATTCATATAGAACATGATGTCCACTTATTTATATAGAATATATTATTTCCAATAAAGGGAATGAAATATCAAGTTCCATTAATGATTAGTGGGGGTAAATACTTTCTCTCATTATTCATTAATACAATATTACTCTGGATGAACATAATGTATCCAACCTTCCATGAACAAATGTCATCATTATTTTCATCAATTCATAAATTTATTTGATTTATAATAGACATTAATAATAATATTATAGTCTAAGGATCCATACACACATCCCAAGATAAGAGCATCCAATGACACATAAAAATATGGATTCCCATTTAGTAGGTATTATTCTCATAAAATCTTACACTATATATTATCGAGGACATTCAATTTTAGAATATTCCTCAATATACCTTGAGTATGTGCCCCTGATATCCTGAATCATTTTTGTCCCTTAAATTATTTCATATAGATACATTGCATAAATTGTAATAATACTATCATGGAACTTCTGGTTTTTGAAAATAGTAGGGAACTGCAATAACATTTTTGTGTGATATATACTCTTATGAAATTATCACACACTATGTTACATAGAATAAAAATCATCACGTCCTAAGGTTTTTATTAATATTCAAAAGACTTAATACGTACTATCATAAATCATACAGAATATGGTTTCTGGAAACCAACTACGAAGACTCCTACATTCACTAAAGCCAACATATAAAAATAGTTAGTCTATTGATTATCACATGAAGCTCATTATTATGATAAGATAATAATTTAGTCATGTGGTCGAACTAATTTTTTTTTGGGAAATCTTCTTATCAAATTCGCCCATATGATAATAACCCAACAATAGGTGACACTTTCAATGTGTTTTATTTTTCCATTTATGTGATGTCAGCTCTGTTGAAAGATACACCACTGGTGTATTTTCACAATGTAATTTAATATTGTATTTACAACTATGTACCAAATCAAGCTTTTAGAAAAACAAATTGTATACAAAAAGATTCAATTGTTACATCCAAAGCAGCTATATACAAGGAATCCACTGTAACATCAGTGAAAACTATATGCTTTGAACTCTTCAATGTCACAAATTGTACATTGAGAAATAAAAGATATAATTATAGTGACATCACATAATTATAATCTGTTAAAAACTAGAATAAATATAACCCCTCATGCACAACTCCTCATATCTTCTACACACCTGGAACATATACTTAGTTATTATGAGATACTTGAGGATAACCTTAATGGAAGACCATTGCTATTATCCTAGATCTACATGATATATTTTTACTATGATCAATTCATATGAAACATCAAGTCATATACATAACATGGAATACAAGATTGATCATATCACTAATGTATATAGGATCTTACTATTTATCTATTTCTCATTTTTCTTCTTATGAAACATTTTTCTATAAGGATTTAAATCATATGGAACTTGAACCAATCCCCTCTTGGACACACTTCAAATTATAGAATGATTAAAATATAACTATTTTCTCTCTTGAAAAATGAATCTAAATTGTCATATATTCAATACTATGGTAGGACATAGTATAAATCTCATAAAACAATTCTATTTTTAGATGTTTATGTGGAATTTTAAGCATTATCATTTTTTCAACCCCTTAGTTAACCTATTTTAACCTTATCCATTATAATAACCTTTTCCACTCTTAAGGGGTTATAATTTTTAGAAATAAGGTTCCAATTGGCTTATAAATGGACAAGGGATGATAATTTTAGACCATATAATACTTCCTTTCCCTATTTCATTATTTTAATTATTTTTATATAATTTACAAAATGTATAATTTAAAAAAATATCATTAATGTCATCTTTAGAAACTATTCATTTAATTTGACATCAAATACTTCAAAAAATGTTTTAATTCTATTATTAACATTTCACATATCACTAACATTTTTTATTTATCAACAAATTTCTTATAGTACTATAAATAACTCAAAATATATTACCTATAGTATTTATAAAATCATTTATTTATTTTATTAATTTATATAATTTTGTGGGAGTGTTACATAATTATTTAAGGTAATTATATAATTATTAAAAATTATAAATAAATTAAAATCATGAAATATTTAAAATATTATCTGAATGAACGTTTTTATATATTCATTACTTTCTTTTGCCCCTAGGAGGTGACATAATTAATATTTATAAGTAAGAAAGTGAAATTTTGTATTTTTCCTTACATTAAGTATTGTATAGGTCATTTACAAAGAAAATGTGTCTATTAATGAATTAATTTTATATCATAAGTTTACAATTGTCTTATTAAATTCATAAAATATGAATTTTAAGGGAATATGGTGACCATAACACAAATTTTTAACCTCAATTAGCCCCATTAACCCTTTACCGAAGTAATAAATTATATCAGAGTTACTATCTATAGTTATAACAAATAAAATGTCCATATTTTCGAAATTTGAACCAAATGATTTCCTGTCTATAATTGATTTTTTCAAATTTAGTATTAATAGTTGTAGAAATTAATTTTACAATAAGGGCACAAAACATGTTGAAAACTATTTTTTTAGAAATTAACTAACGAAAAAATTGAATTTATTCCTATATCAGGCCTAAACAAAATAATATGAATATTAAATTTTTTTATTAAATATATATCATATATATTTCATTATAATCAATCAATAATAGTAATAAATTTAATTTATTTTGATAAAAACACATTATGGGAAAAATGTTTTTATAGAAAAACCTCGCTTTTAGTTTCAAATGATTTTTATTTCCATTTCCAATCAATTGATAATACATAAATTTATTTTACACTTAAATTTTTTATAATTTAGTTATTCATATTTGTACCCTACAAATTAATAGTTTTTTATAATGGTATATTGTATTACAATTCATTTATACTCAGGTTTGTGTGTATTAGAATCTATAAATAAATATTTGATGTTAAATATTTAATAAAATACCAAGATGTAATATTATACCCTCCAAAAAAATTTATCCCTAAAAATATTATTACTCTAATATGAAAAATTAGGATATATCTACCTCATCAAAAACATAGGTTCCCACATAGATTGTTAAAATTTTTAATCCTTCCAATATCATTAATCATGTGAGCCATCTTGTTCCTTAGTATACTATCTCTAGAATACATGATTTATACAAACAATTTCTAAATAGAAAGACCATATTCAAATTGTACATCATATTACCTCAGAAAATGTTATGTATTAGGAATAAACTTCCTTAGGATAAATACATCAAACACATAATTAAATTTATATAGGTTCGGTGGAAGCTCCACGTGATAAGCTACCATTCCCACTAGATCAAGAAACTATAAATGGATAATATACCTTGGATTAATATTTCTATTCATTCCCAAAATCAAAACCTTATTATATATGTATATTAATAAACATTTCAATATCATTAAATTACAGATCATTCAAATTATTTTGAACATAAATTTTCTAACAAACATGAGTTTCCTTAATTTGATATGGAATAACACTAACTTTATACTCTATTTCCTCAGCAATATTAGATACCAATAGCTTCCTCCAACTTTAAACCATTTTTTTGAGTTCAACACTTATTAAAATAGAAGGCTTTATAATGATCCATATGAATTATCCAGTGAATGATATTATCATAATAAAACACAACCAAATGAATGAATTATTACAAACCACCTTTGAAACACATATATCAAGATATAAACATATCCTATAGGTTTTGAAAGGTAATATTAAATATAACACTTGTATAAGGATGATACAAAATACGAAAAAAAACATTGAATCCAAATCTCACCAAATAATTTTTCATAACTTATAGGTATGGTTCAAATCCCTATCAGATACAATAGACAATGGTAATACATGGAACCTAAACTCCTTCATAATGTATATTAAACAAAATATTAAGATATAAATATTATCCAATAGAAATTAAGTTTTCTAAATTTTTAAAGAGATCGACTATGACCCGAATATCATTACACCACTTTAAAATTTTGGGGATTCCAAGGAAAAACCCCATGGTCTTGTTTTCCTATTTTTATTCATATATGATTAATGGTTGTAACATACCCTTATATTTCAATCAATTATCCTTAAATTTCTTACATACCAAGAACAATGACACATACTCAATAATAGCTCCCTTCATGTAATCCCAACGGAAATAGTTTTTTATATCTTTATACATCTTCAAAATTCAATAATGAATAGATAATGTTGATATGGGTGCCTCATCCAACAACACCTTCATCAAGTATGGGATTTGTGGAACAATTTCTAGTTCTATAACATTAACATTCCATCAAGGTCATGGATGAACATAGGTACATTCGTTTCAACATCATCCTTCTATAGCTTCTTAATCCTCTCATGGATTGATGGTTGAATATTAAGCTTAAAAAGATAGGTTCATCCCCATTTCCAAAATATTTGAATTTATAACTTCTAAAAATATATAAATCTTTTATCTATTTAATTTAACATCATGAAAGATAATGGATGGTATTTACAACTCAGATCATAAACAACATTTTTAACTTCCCATGGTTGTAATGTATCGCGAAATAATAATATTTTATTAACTAAAAACATTTTTTCCAGTGAAAAATCAACTCTTTATGGGAAGATATATAATTTAAGACTTTATTATTAATATATATATCTCAACTTTTACTATACAGATAATGCCTCAAAATTTTCTAAAAACAAATTACCACTTACAACTCCAAATCATGAGTTAGTTAATTTTTCTCATTAAAGATAAATTAGAGTGGGTCCTAAAATATAACCCTTAAATTCTTCATAAAGATGCATCTTGGTCCCTACTATTATGCATTATTATATATAACAAACCCTTATCAACTATAAGGTGGTTTCAGAAATGTAACACTCACTGTCTTTCACTTCAGTTCCTTGAAAATCACATCATATTCATCTATATTCAATAGCATAGCCCTCATAAGATCCCACTAGGTTATTATATTAGATAGGCATGATAAATGTATAAAAATATATTAGTTCCCATACAACCCAAGATAACTTTATATTTTGATTACTGCGATAGGTCTATTAATTTTCCAGATAAATTTTATCTTTTAAGGATCAATTGATATACAATCACATGTGATTATATAACACAAGAATGAACCCTTTTAAAGCATATATTAAAACATGGTAAATTTAACAAACAACAATTCCTTCCTCAGGGACTTTTTTACAATTCTCAATAGTTCTTTATGCTCTTCTATATTCTTTAATATATATGAATACCATCTATAAATACTACCACAAAAAATCAATGTAATATCTAAATTATTTATTCATTAAATATATAAATATATCTTGATAATTGGTTAGTCAAAATGGAATTACTATCAACTTATACTGACCATATATTTTACGAAAGTATATCATAGGTATATCCTCCATTATTCTTAATCAATGCTATCATTATCAATGATCTATCTTGGAAAAATATAGATCTCCTACAAATTAATCAAGTAGATTATCAATACATGATAAAGGATACTTGTTCTTAATAGTAATTTTGTTACGTTGCCAAAAATCAATTCAAATGGCCTCTCACCCATTTGTATTCATAATAAAAAGTACATGCGAACCCCATTGAAAACAAAGTGCTAGAATGTGTCCACTTCACAGATTCTCCTAGTGTTTCTTCTTCAATTATTAGAATTCAATTAGGTATATTCTATATGGAGTCGTTGAAATAGGTGTCAAACCATCTCAGGGTTCTATTGGAAACTCAACATCAAAATTTGGGGGAATACTATCCACATTATCAGGAATCACATTACAATATTCTCATATAATTGGCATAATTTTGATATTGAGTTTCTCCATAATATTTGAGATAAATATCCCTCATGAATATGTAGAGAAACACATATTAGGAAACTAATTCTTATGGGGTTCTAAGGTTCCTCTTCATGATGATATATTATTGAAAGTTAATTGAAAATATCAAATGTAACTTCCCTTCCTAGAAAATTGATATGGGATCTATACTGGGAAATTCAATCCACTCTGAAAATAAAATCAAATTCTACTAGAAGAATAATTACATAATTAATTAGAAGAACCATCTCACAATATTCTATCAAATAGGAGTTTTAGAATATATATTCTTTTATCATACAATTTGATGTTTTATCCACTAACTCAATATATAGTAATTGAGACAGTGATACAATACACTCATAAAATTCGTCAGATATAAATGAGTGGGTTGAACCATAATCAAATATAACATTTTCTATTTTACAGTGGTTGATAAGTTTAGCTTTATATAATTCATTAGTAACATTCACATTGACTGCAATAATTACATATGATTGAAAATTCCCACAAGTATTCTTTTATAACAAGTTCCCTTAACATTTTGGAAATTGGATGATATAGTTCCACATATTATTATAGATAAAGAGATGTAAATTTATGCCTTTTACCTTATACTTGAATTCATAATAATAATGGAATTTTTTTCCATAATTGAGGAAAAATAATTTTCATTTTTTTATAGGACAAGGGGTTTCCTTACACAAGTATCACATATATGAAAATAATTATTTCTCCTCTTAGGATTATACATTTTTATCTCAATCATCATCTTATTCACTTTAATTCCTTTAAAACAACCAGATGTTCATAATTCAAAATCTATCTTTATATAAAATGTTACTATACCATTATATTATTTGGATGTTTAGTATACTAGATCCATTGAAAATATGGATTTTAATCAGTCAAAGTAAAGTTCAATATTATTTTTGGATTATGTACATATTCAGTAACATTTCGTGATTACCATGTAATGTTATCTTTATACTTATAAAAATTTTCCTCCTTCAAAATTCACCGACTCATGATATTTCTCCCTATATCTACTCATTTATGATGAAATTATTTCCAAATATATTTTTCTTAAATTCCTCCCATTCCATGATTGAAATTTTTTATTTATAATTAGTATTTAAAATGAATTACCATAGTTTATATAAATCCCCTTAGAGATGAGAAATTACAATGAAAACATTCCTCCTTTTATTAATTCCCAAAATGTGAAATATCTACACCAATGAACATATACATTGATCGGATAAAAATTTATTTGTAGTCTTGTTGAATGATAATGGTTATTGATTCATGAAGTGTTATAATAGTGTTACACCAATTTTTTTTAGTATAATGAGCCATTCAATCAGGTTCATTAGTCATAACATGATTTAAATACGCTATGGAAATCCATTAATGTATAATGTGTGTTGATACCTTTTCCATTAATATTTCAAGGAACCATTTCAAACCAATTTAATACACTATATTATAGGATAAAAATATAAATTATAATGTATAATTATAAAAATTTTAAAACCCATGACATACATTATAAATTTATGTATAAAAAATATCAAAATCAAAATCTTTGTTTCTTCGGGAATAACACCCTTGTAAATCAGAGGGTTATGTTCTATAATCTATTATTTTTGAAATCTAGTTCCGATGGTTTCTAATGGACTACCTATGATACAAAAAACAATGAATCAGACCTTAGTATCCTATAGTTTTTCTTTAATTTATTAAATTTTTATTAAATAACCACGTTTTCTAATAGTCATTCTATGATAAAATCAAATTTATTTCTCACATTACACTTTAATGCATAAAATAGAACCTATTATTTTATTTGGGATCATTTTTATTCCATATAGTATATCCCAAAATGTTAATCATAATACATTTCCAAAAATATTGGGGAAAGAAAATATAAGAAATGGGTGATCTCTGATGATAATATGGGGACCGTATAAAGAAGAATCTAAATAATTCATGAATAATGTTTAAGGAATGAGTGATGATCCAATATTTTCATATAAAAAATCACATGAGTATAAAATTATTTATTGATATAAAAACATTTATAATAAATGCATTGACCTTAATAAATGATTATATAATAATGGAATACATAATGTCATACATCATAACTCATCACTAATTACCAATTCCATGAAATCTTCAAATACCTATATAGACTCTTTCCAATACATCTACATAAATGGGAAAGTACTCATAGAAATAACAAATCTAGTTTGTCTCATAAAACCAACTGATGCTTTAATGTTCTTTGTAATTTTGAGTCTCACCCCTTAATTAATAAGTCTAATTCACTGATAAAATTAATTAATGATATAACTCAAAAAATATGAATTAAAAATTAATAATTGATCATATTGAAATAACTAGAATATAGAATATTAATACCTTCCATATAAAAAATAATCATAATCCATATAAAAAAATAGTTTTTGTATTATAGGTGTATAACCATAGTGAATCAAAATATTCAATAATGGATTTTGATATAAATGAAAATACATTCAAAAGGTCATTGAAATTGTTTTTGAAGAAATTACCATTTTCCCTTTGAAAAAACTTATTTAAAGTAAGTTTTTTTAAATATTATATATTTTTATTGAAATATACCTTATAAAAATTTTATATAATCTTGAATAAAAATTTATTTTATGATGATTTAAAATTTTATTAATTTTATATGAGATAATAAAATCCCTTTTATAATTTCTTTTACAATGGAAAAAAGTAAATCGTTTGGAATGTAAAAAGAGGATTCCTTTTAAATATATTTTTATAAAAGTAAAAAAATTGTAAAAATGTCTTTAATAAAAAAATAGATAATTTTAAAAATATCATCATATACATTTTATGGAAAATATGGCCATAGAGAAGAAATAGTTTCGTCCGGGTTGGAAAAAGGGATGTTTTCTTTAAAAAAAATTTCATTATATTGGGTAGTTAAAGAGAGGAAAATGAAATAAAAACTTTTAATTTAGGGAAATAAAAAGATGAGAAGAAAATATATTGTGTGTAAGATAAAAATATAATATAATTTCTCCCATAGATACTTAAACAAAACAATCTTGAATAATAATGATATTGTGAAATAATCTTTAACCTCAGGTTAGACTTCATTTGTATATTTACAAACATTACGTATAATAAATATTTATTTATGGTTAATATTTTATAAAACCATAATAAAAAAATATAATACAATATATTATTTATTTATAAACAATTATAACCATTTTATTAAAAAATATTTGTTTAAATCACGGTTCCAAGTAACCATTGATTTGTTTTTCATGAATGTTTCAGTTTTGTAGTTTTAGTCATTTTATTTTTATCATGGATACATAAGGTCCATAATTTTAACCATTATATAAATATAATATATATTTATTATATATTTATTTATAGTGATGCATAAAATCTAAAGATAAAAAGGAATTACATCATTCATAGGGATGTTATGGTGTACGTACGTATTAATGTCGTTTTCAATTTTCAACTGATGAAATGGAAGAAAGTTAAATAATAATTTTGTTTTAAAGAATAATTATTATATCTTATAAGTAAAATATATTAATTTAGTAAACCCCTACTACAATACATATAAAATTTTAATGGGAAACCGACTATATCCCTTCATAGTGGTGGAAGTCCACGAGTACACATGAGTGACATCAACATTTTCCAATGAATTGGAAGGGAAGAAGGAAGATTTGATTTTAAAATTTTCTAAACATAATTATTTCATATATATCATATATAAATATTTAACCCATGATAATACCCATCCATAAAATATAGTAATGAAAAATGAATTATATCACTGTGTGGAGAAGGTAAGGCTTACTTACGTACAAGTGATACATTCAAATTCCATTTGATGGAAAATTTGTTGGATAATTTCATTTCATAATAATAATAATATTTAAAAATATATATTATACATAATTTCTTATTTTCTGATCATATATCCTTGATTTATAAGAGTTAAAAGAAGAAATAAAGCGTATGTGGTTTGGAAATTGGACTACATCTTCTTCAAGATACAACCTTAAGATCATTTCTTATAGAAATTGGGTTTGTATTTTGACGAGACTAAAAAATATGGAATGTGGTTAAATATTTTTATAAAATAATGGGTGGGGATTGATCAATCTATGTTTCTTAATGTTGGTTAGATATGTAAGGGTTTTCTTTTTGTAAGGGAGAACAAAGATGCACTTGTAATTATTAAAAATATTAAAATATAAATAAGTTAATTTCCTAAAAAATTGTTCCAAATGTAAATATATTATAATTTAAAGTATTTTATGTATTAAATGTCATCAGACAATAAAATTTTGTTATGTTAAATTGGTATTTTTTTGGTTTAACCCCATAGTTAACCTATTTTAACATTAATGCCAGTAGTGTCTTTTTCTCACAAAATGGGTTATAATGTTTTAAAAATATGGTGAAAATCTGATGATAAATACATAAGGAATACCATTTTAAAACATATATTATCCCTATTTTTCTCTTTCACGGTTTTAATTAATTTTATATATGTTAATAATGAGTGTATTTTCATAAAATATCATTCATGTCATTTTTGACACTATTCTTTTACTTTGACATCAAATACATCATTAAAAAAATTTAGTTCTAATATAAACCTTTATAATACACATAATATACAATAAATATCTAAAAAATCATTTAACTTTATTACTCGCTCAAATTATATTTATTTTAAAATTTTTTAATCATTTAATTTATTTTTTGATTGATTTAAGATATATTATATAATCTTTGCAAAATCATTTAAGGTAATTATATAATTACTATGAACAATAAATAAATTACTGTCATTAAAATATTTTTTTTATTCTCCAATCACATATTTATATTCATTCTTAACTTTAAATTTTCTTTTTTTGGACACCTAATAGATATTTAAAAGTTAGAGAGTAATAGTTTTTTATTTATCGTTACATTAAATGGTATATTGGTCATTTTTATTGAAAAGTGTCCATTAATAGATTAATTTTATAGAATTAAGTAATTTTTTATTTACTTCCCCAAATAGAATCATTATGAAATATGGTGACCTTAATACTTTGTTTTATCCTAGATTAGACTGATTTACACTTTATAGAGGTCAATCAATTTACTCTGAATACAATTTATAATGACTAAAAATAAAGGGACCTCTTAAAAAATTATGAAATACTAATTTGAAATGTGAAACCCATTTTTTAAAATTCAATACATATAATTAGAAACATTTAATGTTACCATATGTGAGAAAAACATGATTAAAACTGGTTTTTTAGACAAAATCATTATGATAAAAAATGGATTTAATCATATCCCATTGAAAAAACATTAGATGAATTTCAAAAAAACTACCAAATATATAATATTTATATTCAACTTAAATAATTCCTTAATAATTATTAAGTTAATTTATTTACATAGAAATGAAATGCATGCATAAAGACAATTTTTTGAAGAATCATATCTTTTATATTTAAATGATTTTTTATTTCATATTCTAATCAATTGAAAATTGATTAATTTATTGTACATAGAAAAAATTTATAATTTAGTTATTCATATTCATACATTCTAATTTAATATATGGGTTATAATGGTATTCTATGTTACATTTCTTTTAGAATGGGGATTATGTGTATCACAAGTTGTTCAAAAAACATTTTAAGAGAAATATTTCCTAAAATATCAGGGTGTTACATCATGGGTGGGGATGAGACTTTGGGTACAAATTCTATTCACTCGGATCATGGAAGAATCCAACTAAAAATAGTATTATAGTACACCATATAATTAATTTACATTTTATTTAACTTATAAAAATTCATGAGTATATTTCTACCATTAAAAGATTAGGAATAATGATTATATATAAATATATGTATGTGTTTCTCAATAAAAGAAATATATTTATTCATGTATTCTAATATATGAAAATAAACAAAAACTTGCACATAAGAGGATCTTTTTTATTAATATTAATATTTATAAATTCTTAAATATTATTAATATAAAGATAAATATACATTTATTTTAATATATATTTTTATATATTTTCTATCAATTATAATTTATCAATTAATTAATAATTATATATTCAATTGTAATTACATAAAAATACACAATAATATCGTTATACGATGTTTTTAGTTAAATACTTAAATATTAAAATATATAAATGTCTCTATAATATATATATATAAACATAAATATGATTATGTCCATGTGAGTGTAAAATATAAATATAAATATAAATATAAATATAAATATAAATATAAATATGTGTGTGTGTATGAAATATAAACATTTGTACATGTGTGTGCATAAATATGTGCATGCATGTATACCAATGTGTTGTGTAAATACATCATATAAATGTGTTTATATAAATATATAATTATATATTTATCATAAATATATATTTTAAATTTATATAAATATACACATTCATTCATAAGATAAATGTATTTATACTTATAATAAAAATATAGAATATTAACTTATTTATAATAAATATTAATTTTATAGAAATAAATAATAAAAAATTACTTGTAAACATTAAATTATATATAAATACATAATAATATTTCATAAATGTATATAAAAGTATTTGAATAAATATATATTATTATATGAGTAAATAAATATAATTATCTTTCCAAAAAAATATATCAATAAAGATTTATTATTAATTTGTATAAATAAAAAATTTTATATCATAAACTATTAAAAAAAATTCGATAAACTGTGGTAAGGTCATTAATCTTAAACAGTGAGATCGTAGGTTAAAATTCAGTCATGAGTAAACCTATATAGGGAAAAATATCATTGATGTTCGGGTGTAAAAGGGCAGAAAAAGCACTAATAAATTGGAGTGTTTGTCCCTGAAAAAAGGTTGTAGTGTCACGAAAAATAGTAATGATAAAAAGGGGCCTCTAGTGCTAATAGAAGGGGTTCATAAGAGATATAGTGGCCTTGTGGAAATATATATATATTTAAAATAATTTGTTTTATCATGAATAAAAGGTGTTGAAAAAGGAACTTTTTATTAATGCTAAAGAAGTGATTATAGAAGTACCAATTATCAATATTAAAAATTAATTGATAATGGTACAATTTAATTTAGTGGTGATAAAGGGTGTCTTTTCAAATATTTTTTAGCACTGCTAGAAGCTATCAACATTTAAAGGGACATAAATAATCAATGCTTTTTAGCACCATAAAAGGTGATTTCAATCAATTTTAATTTCCAAATATATAAATGTGTGTGTGTGTGTCATAAGAATTTTGGGTTTCTAAAAAAGTAAATTTAGGGTATTTTTGGGTAGAGATTAGTGTTGTTTCGTGAATATATTGAAAGATGGGACAAATTAAATTTTAAAAACACACTGGCAATTAAAACTAATTTTGAAGGAATCAACAAATTGAAGCGATAAAAAATTTATAATTGATATTCACAATAAGAAGAAATATGAGAGAAAAAAATTTAAATATTTTTTATCACAAAATAAATTAAATAAAACATGATAGTTTGATATAGATTATTAGAATTCAAGAACAAACATTTAGTATTTATCGTCCCCATTCTTTAAGTACCAACCAATAAAACCTAACCTCTTTGTTTCATGTCCTACCAATAAAACACTTTCTTTTATGCCCAAACAAGAAAACCCAACCCATCGCATTAAGGAACAAAAAAACCACACACCTTACATTAATGACCAAGAATTAACACAAACATTCCTTTAAAGACCAAGAATGTATGAACCCCTTACTTTAATGACATATAAAAGAGCCCAAAACCCCACTTTAAGGACCAAGAAAGAAACAGGATAAGACCAAAGAAGACACTTAATTTGGAAAAAGACCTTTTAAGAGAACTCCAAAATTCCTATTAAAATATATTATGAGATGTAATATAATAAATGGATGTAGTTAAAATGATTAAGAGGGAAATAATGAAAAAACTAATGTACATGATATTTCTAGGGAATGTAAAATGGAAGCACAATCATAGAAAAAAAGAACCATTTCCATCGATGAATCCAAGGGGGTGTATTTATATGCTTTTTGGGATTTATTTTTTAAAACCAATATATAGTAAACTAGATCCTATGCATATTTAATTACATTTGTACTCGATACATGTGATATCGTCTCTATGGACAGAATAGTTTAGTAGTCATGGAAACTAGATATACATGTTCCTCCCATTTTACATTTAAAATAAAATACTAAACCGAGTGAAATTAATTATTTTTCATCCTGCAATATATTCAATGTTCTTTTATTTATATATTTGGAAATGTAATCAAAATATGGATGAGATAAAATTCTCAACAAGGGTTAGGAACAATTTATGCTACCATGGCTAAATAAATATTTATTAATATGGAAAGGTAAATAACTTAAAATATATGTGATTTATTCAATAACATTAGCAAAAATAATAATTCATAAATAATAAACAATTCCAAATAAATATTCAGATGATATTAAAACATAACCATAGATATCATAAATATTCAATTATTTACATGGACATCAATAAATGAATTCATAATGATGGAATTCATAATACCAGACATCATAAACATACAATCGAGGCCTCATTACATGATATATTATATTAATCTATAAGACCACATCCAAATACTCAAACTATTTTGTATCATGAGACCTACCAATCCATTGAGTTTTTATAGAGGGTCTATCACGTATCTTACTAATTCTAATGAATTTATCATATAATCTGTAGAAACATAATAAAAATAGACATTTTTATTAAAAAATAGAAATGAAATGTTAATAATTCCCCAAAAAAATAAATATAGAATGATCATATGGCATCCCAAGTAATATAGAGGATGGTATTATTATAGTATATCCATAGTGGATCTTATGTATAACATGTTTTTTTGTTATTTATGAGTAGAAATACTTCAAAATATTATTACAAAATAATGGGGAAAATATACTTGTCAATTTGAAATTCACTTTTAGAAACAAAATAATTTCAAAAATATTAATGAAAATAATTTCTATGAAAATAACCGTGAAATCTTGAATAGGATGTTTCAAAACATTTATTAAGCACTATAGAAAGAAATTATGTTCATGTATTATAAGTTAAAAAATATTATTTTCAATCTTTTATATGAAAATTAAAAAATTACCTCATTCAGAAAAAGAGTAGAAGATTCTTTTCATACCATTAATTAATATTAAAACATGGTAAAAAATTTATTCAGTAAATAATTTTTGAATAGTTAAAATATTATTTAAAACCTTTTAATGAAAATATTTGTATGGATGAAAATGAATCCTGATTGGCAAGAAAAAAAGTCAGTTTTACATAAATACATTATTTTGGTATCTAAAGTATGTAATGGGTGAATAATGAAGAGAATTCAGATAATTTATATAAATTAATGTAGTGTAATAACATATGGTGGTTAAAATTACATAATATGAAATAGGTACACCAACAAACAATGAAAAATAAGCAATCCGGAACAATTATGAAATTATGAACTAAACCCTCACAACCTTTGTAACATTTGGATAATAATTCTCATGAAAAAAATAAATTATAATAAACGATTAAATAATATGTATGTAATAGATTTATGATATATGATATCAAATGGATGTATATAAACTACACAAAGGATATAATTTTTGAGTATAGTATATGTCTCATAGAACTAAAAGTTAAAAGAGAAATCAATACCTCATGTCTAACTCATCGCATACATTATTTATTTTCACAAATAATAAACATAAGATAATTATTTACTTTCATAAGAAATAATCTCTTATTTTCTATTAATTTTATTTTGTTTAATACCATTTTAATCTTCTTAATCCATTATGTTCATATCAAGCATTTTGATGATATTCAGTTCATATGTCAAGAATTACTTTAAAATGTTGAATGAGTTAAAAAATTTATTATTATATTATCTAAAGAATAATAATCCTCAAATAATTATCAATTTGTGAAATAAATTATACTATTAAAACCCCCTAAAAAATTTTGGTATGAAAAATGAACTACCTTACAATCAATGAGACGGTAAGCAGTATACAAACATGAGTGACATTTCCATTTTTCAATGGCCATGATGAAACAAAATAATTTTTATTTTAAAAATACCAAAATATAATAATATCATGAATCCAATTTTATCCATAAGAATAAATAAATTTATTTTTCCAAAAGTTATATAAATGACTCAAGTGGAGTGTGGATTGAGCTTTCAAAATATTCATTTCTTAGAAAACAACTCTCTCTTGAATATGATTAACTTCATGTTCTTTATTTATCACATGGAGAAATATTATAAGAGTTTGAAACCTAAAAATAGGTCTAGAGAGATATATATATTTTGGTAAATGGAATAAAATTAACGTAGTCAACTATAATAACTATCTTATCCATGAGTTTGGTGATTTTCAATTGATTATTCATTTTTTCAGGAACTACCAGTCCTTTTTCCAAGGACTGCATGACAATGTGTAAGAATTAAAAATATATTATTAAATAATATTATCATTAAAATATACCCCAATATGGTTTTAAAAATTAACCTTTATTTGTATTTCACAGAAATTTTTCTTACAAAATAGATTTGAAAAAAAAAACAGTTTACAAATGCAACACACTATTGAAAGAATAAACTGATAGAAGGAATAAATATCAAGGATGGATGATAATAATAAAAATTAATCTCAAATATATTATTCTAAAATAATTAAAAATATGATTTATATAACATATATATATATACATCACAAATCTTTCTTTTCATTTTTATTAAAAAAATAACAGTGTAGAAGAGATTTAAGATAGAATTCTTGAATAATTAAGTAGCCACACTATTCTTCTCTGTATATATTATTCTCATAAGAGTTCGTGTTATTTTAAATATCCCTGATAATTAAAGAAAAAATAATTAATTAAACACATAATACATTTTTCATAAAATTTGGTATCAGAAACATGTCATTTTCTTGGAATTACCATAACAATGGTAAAGAAAAATAAATTACACTTTTACTTATTTTCAATGATAGTACATTCCTCTTATTATAATCATTTTTAATATTATGTGGTAATAAATTATTTGTTGAAATTAATACAACATTAAATTCTCAACCATATCATGAATAATAAAAAATTAAGATTTCAGCATTGCGTAGTAGATTTGCAGATCATCACATAACTGAATTTAAGATTTTAATCCCCAAATATGATTTGAAATAGGAATTTTTCATATAAGAGTTTTTCTTCATTTATTCAATTTTCTTTTTGAGATGAATGTGATTAATGTATCCAAATTGATCTATGTAGGGTTTTTATTCACAAATCCAAAAATAAAATAGAAATTTTAAATGAAAATATGATTTCCCAATGTATCTAATTCATGTAGTTTATTATTCTATGTATCTATGACATCCTTTTACCCACTTTCCTGTATTTCTCATATCCATTTTTGTTTCACCCATTATTTGGGGGCATTCTTTGGATTCACAAAATCGAGATACTTTTTTGGGGAAAATGGTCTAAATTTCGATGATGTATGTTTTTGGGAATTAATGGAGTCTGGGTATACATGTGTAAAATGCTTTAGATGATATCAGTTAGAACTTATATTATTTTTTTTATACTAGATTATTTGACTTTGAGAAAGGATTAAATGAAGTTAAATTATTTTGGGATGATGTCATGAGTTGGTTCAAAGATTGAAATGTTTTCACAACGTGAATTAGTTTCGTGTCATGAAATGATTGATTACCATTTTTTTTATTTGAGGTGATTTGTTTTTATCAACATTTGTTAATTGTGAAATTCACAATGTGAAATGGTTTAACATCATTATTTTTTTAAGTAGTAATTTTTTTGGGCATTGTATGGGTGATTTATTTTTCATTCGATGTGGATCTTCTCCCTTAATACATATGATATCTCCTAGAAACTTTTGTAGATCTATACTCCATCTATATCATTTTTTGGTGATTGAAAAATGTATAGGATAGTTTATATCTCTTTGTATAAGATATCATTATTCTTATTCATTTTCACTGATCACTGTAGACCCCTTTCACTATTATTATGTATCCTTTTCTATATTTTGATAAATTGTTTATTTTTTTGAAGATTTTTTCCGTAATCATTCATCAGATAATGACCTGTATAATTCTTGTGGTTTTGTGTGGTCTTTATTTGATGTATATTTTTAGTTTTATTCCCTTTTGATATTTTTTATTATAGAATTTATTGTAAGATTTATTGATAGATTATATGGCCTCTGTTGCTGTCTTTGTACTGTTCCATGTTGTTTGATCATGTCACAGTCATGTAGAACCCATGATTGAGGTTAGTTGTTCAATATCATGCCTATATTGAGGGAGATACATTGATCTATTTTTATAAATTTTTTATTAAATGAATTATCATGAATTATTTGTTTTTGTGGTAATAAATTCTGGAGAAAATATTGGTTTTTCCTTGTTTTGGTTAACGAAAAGGTATTTTTAGTGCATTGTGAAATGTATTTAGGAAATATTTTCAAAATAATTATATTGATTAATTGTTTTAGAAAATATAGAACATGGGAAGGCATGGGTATTTTTCTGTAGGGTGTAGTGATGGTCCTCATCCATTGATACTATTGGGGTTGGGGGTTCACTCATGGGGTGTTCCTCTTCTCACTATGACTATTATTTCAGGGACATGTTGTACATTTTAGGAGGATAACTTTATGGGGTGTTCCTTTTCAATCTAGATTAAATATATATATGTAGAGGCTTGATGTGGGTAATTGTCTATGTATGGGTACACAATTCCTCTCTTGATTAATATATTTTCATCAGTAGTTTGATTTTATCAATGATTTTGGTTTGAATTAGATTTGATATACCATGACATGAATGAATTTATTTTACAAAATTTATGTATATTAAATATGTGAAACTATTTTTCATGGATTATTTATAATTTGGCAAAAAAGGAATTTTTTACTAAGAGTATGATTTAAAAAATGTTTAAATATTCACCATTTCTTTTTTTCATTAATGTTGATCATGTTTAGATTATTCTCAAAAGACTAGAGATAAGATGACATAGTGGATACTAATGATCCAATTTAGATAACACCTTGAGAACCCCTTTGGATGTTTGTAGACTATATCATGTCTTTTGATGTAAGCAAATGCCACGTGCCATAGTGAACTGGTGGGGTTTTTGTTAGCTATTTTTGGGTAACTCGTGGTGAGTTGGTATGAGGTTTATTGTGTTATCACATAGGATATATATTTTCTTTTTTCTTTTTTTCCTTTTACTATTGGATTTGTACATTTGATATTGTTTTCTACATTTGAGTTGTATCAATTCTAAAATTTCATTTTGATATGATATAAATTTTCTATTTTACTCCTCCTATATTTCAGCGCATATTGTATATATATTCATGGTTTAGGGTTTTGGTTGGAAAAAATCATTCTGTTGGGTTGTTTTTTATGCTTGGGTGCTTGTTTCCATCCAATGGTGTTAAAGAACTCGCATTAGGTATGTGATTATTCAGGTCGAGTACCAGTTTGATAGGGTATCTAAATCATGTTTTTCATAGTTTCTAGTTCAAGTATCTTATAAAACTATATTTTCAATGTCATTAGAACTGGAAATTTCCAAATTGGCAATTTTGTGACAAAACCAATTTACATTGTTGAATCCTTCATGTATCCGATATAGATGGATGAATTTTCATGTGTGTATTTCATTAAATAGCCATAAAAATCACATAGATAATTCTTTTATATTTAGGAAACTGTCTTCAAATATTTCTGAGATTTAGACATATTGGAATTAATTGTCGACAAAACATAAGAATAAGATAAAAACATAATGAAAAAACATAACAAAAAATATAATCTGTAATGTATAAAGTGTATTTAAGAGCATCATAAAATAAATTACATGGGATATGTTGGAAAAACATTAGTAGTGAAATAGTCTCACACATTTTGTTTATCATACAACCCATTTCGTATTAAACATGAAATTATAAAAAAATTTAACATTATTTTTCAAAAAAATATATAATATCTATATTAACTTTAAATTGTATTTTTTATTCTTCTGTTTCCTACCCCTAAATTCAACACTTCTCCCACATTAGAGAATACCAATCCCCATTTCATTAATCCTTTTGGTAAACCATATATAAAATCTCACCATTTTTATATTAAAAAGGGTATGAGAGACAGAACCACAATAAATGTATCTCTATTTGTGTAATGAACTCTTTTTTAATGGTGATGATACTAAATGATTAATTATGGGATTTATAGAATTTAGGTAACAAAATAAACTGATTAAAAATAATAAATGAAAAAAATCATTGACAAAAAGAGAATAAATTAATGACATCAAATGAAAATAGCCAGTAAGGGTAACATAAAAAATTAATAAAGAATTATTTCATTTATTGGAATAATATTAAAATATACATGCATTAAAAAACCGAAAAATATATATTTAACCCATCAGTTAGAAGACCTTTCATTATTAATGTTGTTCAACTGAGAAAGTAGTTTTAGTTATGGTAACATGTATGTAATTTTCATTTGAGAGGTAGTTGGATTTGTAATTGCTGATAAGTATACCCCCTTCCCAACTTTTAAAATAGTTCCACATTCTAAACTAATGGAATGTTTATTTACATACACTGAATAGAACCACTGAAGAAATTTTCAATATGAGTTTGAGGTATATCAAAATGATATGTTTTAACATCCATAAAAGGTACATTCTTCATAGGTTCAGATGATGAGGGTTCTCCCTGATAATTTTCTATAGGTAAAGTGGCATCTAACTTTTCTTGATATTTCTTATACACATAGTATGGATAATAATCACCTTTGATTCGTTATCTTGAGCCTATATAGGTTTTAGGAGGATGAAGACCTATAGGTATTATTTTTCTCATATTAAATAAGGGTTCAAAACATATGTCAATATTGGGAATAATGTATGACTTTTAGATCTCAAGGTAAATAGAATATGATTTCGTTTTTATCTAAAAAAATGAATAAAAACCAATTCTAATAACTCGTTTAATTATTCAAGATGTATTGAATAAAAATGGGACGGGGGTACTGAAATCCTAAGGAAAATGAAAAAAGTTATATCAGTATTAATGAGGGATGATGTCATCTCCACTAAAATAATTTGTAAAATACATTCCACAAAGATATAAATTCCAATCACCTTTCCATTTACTAGTTTACAATATCATTATACATTCTCCAAAAAAATCATCACAATATCTTACAAAATACAGAAAAATGATTCTAAAATTTGTGTACCAATATTACCAGGATCGGGTTCAACATGAATTAATACTTCATGATTATGTGAAAAATATTGAATTATAGAAACATGTATAAGATGTCTATAAGTAACCAAATCTTTTCAAGTGAATGGAACTGAAACCATTGAATATTTATTATATTATCAACATGAATCATCTTTAGTTTATATAGTTCCAAATCATTCAACACTACTATAGAATTTATATAGAAAAGTCAGAAAATGTTAAAAATTCTTGAAAATGTGACCATGTGACCGAAAAATAAATCATCGGTTATATGTAGATATTTACAATATCTCTTACAACCAATTGATAAAAAATTAGTGTATTCATTTACTGGTCCAATGGATCATAAAATCACACACCGTATTTTCATAGAAACTCAAAAATGTTATTCTACCATTAAACCAAGCGATTATTTTTGATAACCAATATGTTCATTCAATAACATATTAAACTCCAATATTATTCATCTATAGTTTTTATTTATTATATTGAAACTAAACCGTATGATATTTCTTCTATTATTTCATTATAATGTGTAATCAGATCACATTGAAGACATTAAAGCAGAGAGGTTAAATATTATAATTCTAAAAAGAACAGATCAAATCCATATAGATAATTAAGATTAATTGATTGTTATATAGGAGAAGTACTAGAAGAATATTGAAATTTATTGATAATTTCGAACTGGCATATAAAAAATTGTAATGTTTGTAATGATTCCATTATCTAAGTCCGAGAAGTCTTTAACTCATGAGCAAGTTATTGAGATAAACCAGATTTCACAACTGAAAGATTACGAAACAAATATCTTTAGTTTAAACCACATTATAAATCTCATTAAACATTGATTTTGTAGGAGAAATATCCTCCATCACTGTCACAAAATATTTCTACTCTCTTGGTTCCTTATAACATACTTCAAAAGTTTTATTATTCTGATGTAGAGGAACAATATGAATATTCTTTATTAGTTAAGTCAATATAGACAAAAACCAAAATAGTTTTTGTTTCAATATATGATTTTGATATAGAGGATACCATGAGTTATCTAATATTATTTTTTCTAGAAACAACATACAAAATAAAATAAAAATAATTTCATAAATGATTATCAAATTCGATCATTAAAACATAATAAAATATATAGTTTTTTATAAACTATCTGAGTTCCTACTCACTAAGGGTGTATCCTCATGAAAAAATGGAGGTTGTGATAGTGAAGGAGGGGCATGAGAATTATTAAAATACACCAACACTACATCATCATCCATTTCACTATCAATTGGAGATCCTTGGAGAACTAGACAGAGTATTTGAACTTGAACCCCGTCCTCAGAACTTCTTTGACCATAATCAACAATAGGCACAGTCTCAAGTAGCCTTTATTGAAGAAATACTATAGTTTTCTTGACAAATTGTTTCTCAAAATGATTATAAAAATAAAAAAATTCATAAAATTGGCTCTTAGTATACTATTACTATCACAGAACAATATAAACCACTATAGCACATATAATTAGTACCACACGATTGGATCTAGTTGGCACTGAATCCTCCAATTTTCTCTCAAAAACCATCATAGTTGATGTTTCATCCATAAGTAGGGAGGTTTTTTATGGATCCACTTGATTGACACCTTCCTTTTCAATTTTTTTTACTGAATTTAATGTATGGTACCAAAAATAACCAATTGGATTTTTCAAAATTAAAGAATGATTGTTACTCCTATGAATAATAATTTCATTTCTATCATTCAGATCCACTATATTCTTCTTAATTAACTTAGAGATTAACCAAACATAAGGATATTAGTTTATATTATTATTTAGTTGACAAAATTGTTGAACAAATCACATCATATACCTTGGAAGACTCAATCTATGGTTATTTATTGGAACATAAAAAATAAATGTATCGAAAAGTTACTTTCTCAATGTCACTAGTTCTTTGATCTATTTCATTCTATGATAACTTTCATAAAACATTCCACTCATTTGGAAAATATTTTCTCATGATTATTTTCAAAAAAATATGTGATAAAAAAACATTAATGCCTCAGATATACCAATAGAAAATTTATCCACATATACCTCATAAAATTTAACTCCCCATTATGTGGAAATTGAACATTTACACCATTTTAAAAAAAACAAAAAATCACATAATTTCCATTGAAAATAAAAAACACTACATACTCTATTTTATTAAACTAAAAATAAACCTTTGACATATACTAAATAACTTCTTTCTCGAATTGAAAACCAAAATTATTTCCATAGAACAACAATTTCCATCATTGAAACGTAATTAATTTGTTGATAAATATCTATGTAAAATTCCTTTATTCCATATCATTCGCTTTTCCAATGAGTACCCTTCAAGGTGAACAAACATTGGATGTCCTCTAAGAACTATTACATACTCCAAAAATGAGCTTCAACATTCCAATGACTATCATGTTTAGATGC
Source organism: Viscum album (assembly GCA_963277665.1). Lineage (NCBI taxonomy): Eukaryota > Viridiplantae > Streptophyta > Magnoliopsida > Santalales > Viscaceae > Viscum > Viscum album. The sequence continues at coordinate 1,429,473,334 of OY728125.1, forward strand.
AAGATGAGAAATGATCAAAATATTTAAGGTTCTGTGTGACGATTTGACTTCAGGAAGAGAATACTAATGAAATTGGAAAAGGGTTAGTTGAACATATTAATTTTAAGTCCCAAAACCGATTAAAAAAATTCTCAAATACCCAAATGATTTTTTTCTACTCCAACTAATGTATAAAATAAATTAAAACAAAATCTAAAATAACTTAATTTTATTTCCAAAGTCGAGAAAAATTTATCAAATATAGTAAAACAGAAATTGATTTAATATGTTAAGGGTTAATCCCTCTTTATTGAATATTAAAAAGAGAACCACTTTAATAAATAATTGAAGTGATAACCCATTAAATATTACTGAAGTATAGATGAATTAAAATAAATATAATTATATAAAGAATAAATTAAAAGAATGATATATTAAATTTATTTAAAATCGAACAAAATCACATCTAATATTGATAAAATAAAAATATTCATACATTAGGGGAAAAGTAAAAATATCTCCTAGTTGATTCTTATTGGTGTTAGGTTCAAGATTAATATCACACTTTTGAGCATTATCCATCCAGAAATGATGAAATATGTCTACATGAATTATTCTCTATTGATTTATACGATTCATAAAAATATTAATAACATTATGATTATAATAATTAATTGATAATTGATTATAATTGGAAACATAATAGATCATGTCATGTAACAACCTCAATAATTTTGTATAATTACTACCTGTAATGATAAATACTCCATTATCAATAGGTAGAGAAAAATTGTGTTGATTATTACTAGACCACGATACTATAAATTTTACCAAAAAATTGGAATGTTCCTTTGGTACTATTACTATCTTGTTTACAACCACAAATGTTGGAATCTAAATATAACGTTAAATTAAAATATAAACTTTTTATAAAAAACTATGGAAGGAGAAATTTTTCCTATAAAATAACATAAAATTATTTTGGAATCTTTTAATTGGGATTCCATAGGATTTTCATGAAATATAGTACAAAAAAATACTCCAAACATATCATCTAGTATATGAGAAGTCAAATATAATAAACTTCCCATTATTCATATATAAATATTTTTGTCAATTGGGATCCCAACTCAGTGAAAATCAATATCTTCATTTGAACTCATTAGAGTTCAATGTACATTACCAATTTTTATTCCAAAAATATTATGTAAGTATATTATTTAGACTCTTGGATTCAACACATTCCTAGTTACACTTGGATTGATTTGAAAACCTAGATAATAATTTAACTCACTCATCTTGCTCATTTAAAATTACATTTACATGATTTTTGAAAATTAATTACCCAATGTTTTATTTGTATAACCAAAGATCGCATCATCAACATATTTATTAACTAAAAAAAGTTTGGATGCTGTTGTTTTATAAAATAATATAGGATCTTCCATGCATACTGAAAACCATTTCATAAATGAAAAAAAACATATATGATTATAATAGAATCTATGTTCCTGTTTAACCATCCACCCAAAATAAGTTTTTATTTTCTAACACTTTTGTCACGAACCGAATCTGGTCGCTACAAAAACTAGCACCCGACCCGACCCGTGGAAAGACCCGAAGGGCGTTCCCGATCCCCACGGGCTGGCACAAGTGCCCGGGTATCTAAAACTGAAAATTGGGAACGATTTACCCGAGTTTTTATACTTGAAACATCAAATGAATCCAAGAAACCAAATCTGGATTTTTCAAACCGAAACATCTTTTTAATAAATTTAGAACTGAATTGCACAATTTTAAACAATGTTTGAAGATCATTACAAAGGTAAAAACCCAAGAAAAGACAGCCCAAGAACCTCAACATGGCAAGAGGCATCTTCCTCAAGCCATCTCCATAACACCGCATCATGAATGACCGGTGGAAACCCGAACTGTTGGCACAAAAGTTAAACACAAACCTGCGACAACAAAATAACCAAGTCTACTTACACCCAAGGGTGTAAGTAGGGTGTGAGCCAAAGACCAATAGGATTCCACCACTAAGAGATTCCATATAATAAGCATTTAAAGATGAAAAGCATGAAAGTTTTCAAAAACATGAAAAGCTAGTTACAATTTCTAAAAGCTGCAAATTTGAATAGGAACAGTTTTCAAGTGGGCTATTTTAAAGGATTAACGCTTTTTAAAATAAGCACCAAAGATACTGAATTTTCCAGCAAAATGTACCGTATGCCGACGGTAAGCACAAAATATCCATTAAGCACAAGCAATGGGAAATAACCCCTAGGCACTAGCTAGCTGCGGGTCCCAGGTACCTCGTATCTCGGTGAGAGTAACCATCAAAAATATTCATTCTCGTGCACGAGCCACTAGTAGGGAACATACCCATAACCCAGTGGTCCCAAATCATCATCATCGTAGTTTAGTTAGAGTTGTTAGTGTCAATCTTGCTAAGTGAAACTGAGGCCAAACCCCACGAGATCACTAGAATACTAGTACACGTCCACCCACCTAGATACCCGGGTTTTCCCTTTGTGCTCAAACAATTTCAACAAGTCAATGAATATACATTTCACATGAAAATATCATTTCCATATCATAAATTCACCAAACAGCCCACATGTATACAACACAAGTCACAAAAGTACACTTTTCATTCAAATGCATTTTGAAATCAAACCCACACCAAAATTGCCCACAACACTTTTTTCATAACTTTCACAATCCAACACATCATTTAACGATTTTATAAAATACCTACAAATATACTAGAAATCACATAACAGCCCACTCACATGTTTCCTAAAACCATTTTTATAAATAAAATCCACTTTTCACATCGCACTCACACAAACAGCCCATATAACATTCACACCTCTTTCACATTTTAGTAAATCCATTAAACATTTTTATAAAACATTTCTAAGAGGATACACATAACATAACAGAACTATTAACATTTAAAATGGTCCATTTGAAATTATAAACAATCCCAAAATAGTTTTCCAATATGGTTTCACATCTTACATAAATCATTAAACCATTCAAAACATTCATAAAACAATTCTAAAGACTGTACCAAATCTTTTCACAAAAAAACTAATTTCAAAACCATATTTCAAGGACAAAATCACACCAATAAAAATTCAAAACATAATTTTCATCCCAACAACATTTATTAAACTACCCCCGTGTGTTATAAAAACACCTCAAATAATACCACAAAAGATCCACATGAAAAGCACACATTTTCAAAATCACTTTCATGAAGTACAATAAGGATTTACACCTTAAACCCATTAAAAGAAACCTCTTTAAAACATAATGGAACACCAATACCCTACCAAATCAGAATTTTCAGCCCAAACAAGATTTATTAAACCAATTTCCTATGTTATAAAACACAGCCAAACAATACCCAAAGGGTTGCACATGTAAAACACCCAATTCTTTTAAACTAAATGAAACTGTAAAAATAAATGCTTTACCAAATACAAAATAAACAGTTCCCACACAATAAAAAACATATTATTAAATTCATAATAAGTAATTCAAGCAAACTAACTCATCTAAAAATTATTACACATGGAATCACCTACCTTTTATGACGAAACCCTCAAAACATGGTGTGAAACATCAACGCACCACCGCCGCACATCAAGGAATATAAATCCAGACCTAGACCACCAAAAATTGACCCAGAATATACCAAATAAAACCATATGTTCGAACCCTATGTTCTGGACATTCTATAAACTCTTGAGATAGGGTGGAAACCCAAAGGAGAAGAGAAGAATTGAAAAGAGAAACATTACCCAAACTAATCTTGAAGAAAACGACTCCAAATCCACTAGAATCTGAATTTGAAAACATCCAAAAATTCATTTGATGTTAGAATAGGGATTATGAGATCATATAGGAAATGGAATGGGGGAAAAATAGTAAGAATTGAGAGCGTTATGATGTAAATAACTTACCTTCTCAAATCTGCCCAATTTTTGAAACCCTAAGCATTTCAGCACTCCATCGTGATGCAAACGAGCTCCAAAGAGGGGGAAAATGAATGGGCGCGCGTATGGGCTCCTTAGGGTCGAGTGGGAGGTGGAATCACCGAAATATTCATTATAATCTATAAGATATTAAAAAATTACAAAAACAATTTAAAACTGGAAAATGGGCTTTCGGGTTGGCCCAATTCTCAAATAAAAACCCAAATACCCCATGATTTTGGATTTATAAAGCCTCCAAATTTAAATTTGGTGTTAATATATCAGGGGAGGACATTTAGGAGTTGGAATTACTGAAAAATATTAAAAAATGAAAAAGTTATAAAAGAAACAATTTTTTTTTTAAATCTGGAATTGGGCTCACGGTTTGGCTCAATTCTTGAAAACTCACATATTCTCCATAAAACCTTTGGAAACCCCCAAAACAAAGAATGAATGGAAAATAACTTTAAAATAAGTTATGTATGTGACAATTCTCCCCACCTTGAAAACTTTCCTCCCCAGAAAGTCACAGCAAGGTTAAAGAAATAACCAAATCCCACTGAGAAACCAATAGGTACTCTCTTGCAAGGTTTCACCCCCAAAGGCCAAAACACCTCCAGTGATCAATTAAGGAAGGATTAATCTCATAACCATAACATAAACTACTTTCCTGAAAGGATCAATTACATTCATACTTTATCCCAAAATAAAACTCTTCAAACACTATCTGAACAAGACTCAAGCAATTCACCCAAACGAACAACAACTTTGAACAAGGTTACACTTACCTTACTTTAACTAAACCATTAGGAACTCTCTAGTCCCAAAGTTTAGTCAAGGAAGATGTTGGTAGCTAGATATCTCCGAATGAGACTGTCTAAACCAAGCCAAAACCATAGATAAATCTATGTTACTTGTACGGGGGGACACTAATATGCTCCCCACTATAATAGACAACCAATATGTTTTTTCGAGATAGAATCAGGACACTAATAGGGGGAGGCCTGAATGGACTCCCTGGTACCAAGGGTAGACTTCCATTCGAAATTTCCTAAGGAACATACATGATAATCATAGTGGTTCTCCCCTCCATATGAACCAACCATCTTAATCGACCACCACATGTCGGCACAGAAAGACCCAAAAATTTCAAGATTTGGGAAGGTCGCACTGTTAGTCTGCACAGTTTTTGAAACCGTGAACTAACTGTGCTGATCAATCTTCCTGCATGGCTTCCAGGCACACAATCTCTCTTAGTCGTTCACAAACTATGTGCTCAGCATGTCTAGCCAAATTTCCAACCATTCTCCAAACACTCAATGGAAACCAAAGGGGGAGGGAATGACATTAGGCGATGAAATGGGTACAAGGCCCACCACCTATTTCCACCGAATGAGAACAACAGAGGGAATATGATGACACCATAGGTATAAACACTTCCTATCTTTCACACCGAGGATATGAAATTTTACAAGGGTTTAAATGACCCTGTGATTTCCCCTGACTGCGAGCCAGCTTCTCTCCAAGACCTATGGTTGGAGCTCAAATTATTGAAGCATCTTCGGCCTCACAGTTAGTCTTCGGAAACCCACTAAATGAGAATTATTCTTTCGGTGCCACCAAAAACTACACCACAACCCAAGATATGTTTTCCAGACATAACAAATTCAATACTCACTTTACCCTATCCCAATATTTCACCGAAACAAGGGCTAAGAAGATGCACACACATCACACCTTGTTTCTTCAGGTGAGAAACAACAGAAGTAAATAACACTTACACTCAACTTCCTCTAAAATGGAATATTTTGATGTTTTTTACAAGGGATACATTCACCCAACACAACAGGGACTCTCGGAGGATTTCACGGCTTTCACCTATATGGTCAATCGAGCACATGACATCATAAGGATTCACCGAACATGGCCATTGTGACTGATATAAAAAATGCATGGAGAGGGACCTTATACAACATCCCCAAACAACACACAATTCTAGAAAGTGGCCACAATATCCTATCGTGACCATATTTCTCAAACTGGTGGTTTAACATGAACTCATGCTTCAAAGAAACTTTTAAGAACCCAAAAGTCCCTCTTAGACACCATCAAGACACTCATCCAAAATAACAACCCTAGACCACATCCACCTTCAACGAATTAGGAAACATAAGTAACTATGGTCTCTTTCACCCATCCACAAGCACTCTACCATTACAAGAGGATCTAAAACTCAATGAAAGGAATGGGTGTAGACTCAATCTAAAAATCTCAAGAAAAAAAATATTCCTTATATTGATCAACTGGAGGGTCTTCAGACGGCGAAACAATCCGGGTTGCACTTCAGTTGTGCACTAAACTTTTATGGGGGTGTACCTTATCCAACGATTGAACCCAAGGACCCAACCAAGATGGTCCATTAGTCAAGATATACCACAAACCAGATCTAAACACATGAATGTAACCATCATAAATGCGTCCCAAAACATTTTTCAAAAGAGACCACTAACTATCCCTATAACACAACTTACTGACCAAACCAAAACCCAAAACACAGTTCAAACAGGAGGGGTTCTTGGACTCAAAACATCCCAAAACATCAACATTTTCCAAAAATACATAATATAAACCATTCCCAACAATTCATCAAGTGTTCATATTTCTCTTTAAAAACATTTATTTGAAAACAAATGGTTCAGCGGTTAGCGCATCCACCAATGGTACCCCATGGGCCTTACACATGCATGTTTTAGTGCCACACATGGCACCCTCCTCATATCCATCTCGACACTCATCGAGTCATTTCATCAACCATCCATCTTCCCATATAACCCCATGCATGTGGTTTCTCACGAAAATACAAAAGGTTAAAACAAAAATTTGTTCCACTTTTGAAAACCAAAACGGTCAACCAACACACCCTTTTTCTCAAAACCGCTAACCACGAGATCAAAATCCCAACTCACATCTTAAATTTTTTTTCAGAAAGTCACAACCATTTAGAAAATAACTCACTTTCAAGATATTCACATCAATTTCAAAACATCTCATCCCATTAAAACACACTCTGATTGTTTAGAAAACTCTATTGGAAACACTTTTCAAAACCAACTTCAATATAGTTCCTACTTTCAAAGAGGTGTAGGCACACCATTTTATATTTCCAAACAATTCTGAAAATTCAGTTCTGCCATTTCATAAACCCAACCATTCCCTCTTTATTTCAAAATCATTTCATAAAAACTTTACGCTTCTTAAAACCAAGTCACCTTAAAACCAAAATGACATGATTTCAAAACTAAAGAACACCAGACAATGCGAGAGGAAACTAGTTTCAGTGGGTGACTTGGACATATGGTTGGCGGCCATATTCCAATCACTTCTCTGTCACAGAGAGTGTTCTAGGGAATATCCCCGGCTCCAAATGGATTGCCAGACCCTGCGAGCTGATTGAGACCATTAACCCAACTCTCTTTTCATTTCCCTTAATCATCATCAAACCAAGAAAACCCAAAGACATAGACAAATCCCAACTTCCCCTGGCGACTTGAATCCTGAAATGAGGTGTGGTGATCAAGCACACTACCCCTAACCAGAATTCCATGTCCCAAAAATCATAACTGTAGACTATCCTGACTATTTCCCAAAATAACATGACCCAAAGAGTTAACCAGAACCTCCTTTGATACCATTTTGTCACGAACCGAATGTGGTCGCTGCAAAAACTGGCACCCGACCCGACCCGTGGCAAGTCCCGAAGGGCGTTCCCGATCCCCACGGGCTGGCACAAGTGCCCGGGTATCAAAAACTGAAAATTGGGAACGATTTACCCGAGTTTTTATACTTGAAACATCAAATGAATCCAAGAAACCAAATCTGGATTTTTCAAACTGAAACATCTTATTAATAAATTCATAACTGAATTGCACAATTTTAAACAATGTTTGAAGATCATTAAAAAGGTACAAACCCAAGAAAAGACAGCCCAAGAACCTCAACATGGCAAGATGCATCTTCCTCAAGCCATCTCCACAACACCGCATCATGAATGACTGGTGGAAACCCGATATGTTGGCACAAAAGTTATACCCAAACCTGTGACAACAAAATAACCAAGTCTACTTACACCCAAGGGTGTAAGTAGGGTGTGAGACAAAGCCCAATAGGATGCCACCACTAAGATATTCCATATAATAATCATTTAAAGATGAAAAGCATGCAAGTTTTCAAAAACATGAAAAGCTAGTTACAATTTCTAAAAGCTGCAAATTTGAATAAGAACAGTTTTCAAGTGGGCCATTTTAAAGGATTAACACTTTTTAAAATAAACACCAAAGCTACTGAATTTTCCATCAAAATGTACTGTTTGCCGACGGTAAGCACAAAATATCCAGTAAGCACAAGCAATGGGAAATAACCCCTAGGCACTAGCTAGTTGTGGGTCCCAGGTACCTCGTATCTCAGTGAGATTAACAATCACAAATACTCGTTCTCATGCACGAGCCACCAGTAGGGAACATACCCATAACCTAGTGGTCCCAAATCATCATCATCTTAGTTTAGTTAGAGTTTTTAGTGTCAATCTTTCTAAGTGAAACTGAGGCCAAACCCCACGGGATCACTAGCATACTAGTACACGTCCACCCACCTAGATACCCAGGTTTTCCCTTTGTGCTCAAACAATTTCAACAAGTCAATGAATATAAATTTCAAATAAAAATATCATTTCCATATCATAAATTCACCAAACAGCCCACATGTATACAACACAAGTCACAAAAGTCCACTTTTCATTCAAATGCATTTTGAAATCAAACCCACACCAAAATATCCCACAACACTTTTTTCATAACTTTCACAATCCAAAACATCCTTTAACAATTTTATAAAATACCTACAAATATACTAAACATCACATAACATCCCACTCACATGTTTCCTAAAACCCTTTTTATAAACAAAATCCACTTTTCACATCGCACTCACACAAACAGCCCATATAACGTTCACACCTCTTTCACATTTTAGTAAATCCATTAAACATTTTTATAAAACATTTCCAAGAGGATACACATAACATAACAGAACTATTAACATTTAAAATGGTCCATTTGAAAGTATAAACAATCCCAAAACAGTTTTCCAATATGGTTTCACATCTTACATAAATGATTAAACCATTCAAAACTTTCATAAAACAATTCTAAAGACTGTACCAAATATTTTCACAAAAAAACTCATTTCAAAACCATATTTCAAGGACAAAATCACACCAATACAAATTCAAAACAGAATTTTCATCCCAAAAAACAATTATTAAAATACCCCCATGTGTTATAAAAACACCTCAAACAATACCACAAAAGATCCAAATGAAAAGCACACATTTTCAAAATCTCTTTCAAGAAGTACAATAAGGCTTTACACCATAAACCCATTAAAAGAAAACTCTTTAAAACCTAATGGAACACCAATACCCTACCAAATCAGAATTTTCAGCCCAAACAAGATTTATTAAACCAATTTCCTATGTTATAAAACACACACAAACAATACCCAAAGGGTTTCACATGTAAAACACCCAATTCTTTTACACTAAAATGAAACTGTAAAAACAAATGCTTTACCAAATACAAAATAAACAGTTCCCACACAATACACAACATATTATTAAATTCATAATAAGTAATTCAAGCAAACTAACTCATCTAAAAATGATTACACATGGAATCACCTACCTTTTATGACGAAACCCTCAAAACATGGTGCGAAACATCAACCGCACCACCGCCGCACATCATGGAATATAAATCCAGACCTAGACCACCAAAAATTGACCCAAAAGATACCAAATAAGACCATATGTTCTAACCCTATGTTCTGGACATTCTATAAACTCTTGATATAGGGTGGAAACCCTAAGGAGAAGAGAAGAATTGAAAAGAGAAACATTACCCAAAATAATCTTGAAGAAAACGACTCAAAATCCACCAGAATATGAATTTGAAAACATCAAACAATTCATGTGATGTTCGAATAGGGATTATGAGATCATATAGGAACTGTAATGGGGGAAAATAGTAAGAATTTAGAGAGTTATGATGTAAATAACTTACCTTCTCAAATCTTCCCGATTTTTGATACCCTAAGAATTTCAGCACTCCATCGTGATTCAAACGATATCCAAAGAGGGGAACAATGAATGGGAGCGCGGCTGGGCTCCTTAGGGTCGAGTGGGAGGTAGAATCACTGAAAAATTCATTATAATGAATAAGATATTAAAACATTACAAAAACAATTTAAAACTGGAAAATGGGCTTTCGGGTTGGCCCAATTATCAAATAAAAACCCAAATCCCCCATGATTTTGGATTTATAAGGGCTCCAAATTTAAATGTGGTGTTAATATATCAGGGGAGGACATTTAGGAGTTGGAATTACTGAAAAATATTAAAAAATGGAAAAGTTATAAAAGAAACAAAAATTTATTTTTAAATCTGGAATTGGGCTCACGGTTTGGCCCAATTCTTGAAAACTCACATATTCTCCATAAAACCATTGGAAACCCCCAAAACAAAGCATGAATGGAAAATAAATTAAAAAAACTTTAAAATAAGTTATGTATGTGTCAACTTTTAAGGTGGAAGTGGGTTCCATCATAGGCCAAGTAGATCGAACATCAAAGGAAACTACAGAATTATCAAACAAAATTATATTGCGATTAGAATCTCTTACGCAAAAGGGTTTCTAGGGAAATGAATTTACCTAGAAGTCTATATCCCCTAATAGGATATCTTCAAAATTCATTTTTAGATAATCCCAAGCATTTGTATAGTCTTCATTAATAATATTCTCTAAGTTGAAGCCTCTAACCAATATGCACTCTTTCTTTTCAATCGACTCATCTTTATCTCAAGTATTTTACACATGGATTAATATTCCCCTCAAACGATCAATATCTTCCCTCATCATCTTGATCCCCAAAATGAACTCCTTCATCTCTTCACCAGAGTCCATGAGTAGTTCCATATGATTATCCAAATCCACATCCTTCAGGAACTAATCTTTATTCAAAGGCCCTGTTACACACTGTTGTCCAGGGGAAGAGCAACCTCCATCATCAGTATCACCTTCTTAGACAGTCGATCAATACACTCATGTTGGTAATCATACTTTGAGGCCTCTTTCTCTTTCTCTAGAGACTCGGTGACACCGACATGCTGAACCACTTCTCCTACCACTGGCTGGATCTCATATGTTCTTGGTTAAGATGATAGAGAACTTTTTTATGTTTTAAAAATAAATTATAAAAATTGGGAAAGTAAAAAATATAATTTTTTTTCAAAAAATACTTCCTCAACAACAAAACTATTTATAAAAGTTTATTTTACATCCATATGATATAATTTAAAATTCATATGAGATTTATAATCTATGAGAATACTAATTCGTTCTAATATAGCTATAGGTGAAATGAATTCTTAAAAATATATACCTTCATCCTGATAGTAACCATTAGAAGATAGTTTAGAATTATTCTTAGTGATCACATTATGACCATCCTTTTTATTTCTAGAAACTCATTTTTTTTATAACAGGATACTCAAATATTCTATCAACAAATTCTAAATCCTTCTTCCTCATAAACTGGTTTAATTTGGATTACATTGCTACAACTCAAATCTCTTCCACTAAATTATATATTATAGAATTATGTTGTATCAAATATACAATGAAAACAATGTCAAAAAGTTTTCCTACAATACTTTTGGTCTGAAAAATTCCATCTATGCTTCCTAAAACTATTTCAATGTGATGGTTCTTAAGTGTTCTAGGTTGTCTTCAATGAAATATATTTGTCTAACTGTAATCCTAAAATTCATGAGTTGGTTCTAGAAACTCATGATCCAACAGTTCTTCCTTTTTACTTTCAATGATAGGAATTGGTTACATGTTTTCTAAATAATACCTTAGTTTATAAACTTGAACCATTTTTTGATCAAAAGGATCACCATTATCAAATTTTAAATTGGTAGAATCTTCAAAAGTCATTAACCTTTTTTGAAAACTATATACACCTTGGATGTGGAAATATATGTTATAAATATTCGACCTTCAAATTTTGATTCACATTTACGAAGATTATATTTTGTGATTATAATATAAAACAAGCATCTAAGGACATTAAAGTACCTAATTGTTGGATTTCTATTATTCCATACCTCATAGGATGTTTTTTTAGAAAAAAGTTTTATTAGAACTGTTATATGACATAACATATTTTATACACAGATTCAACCCACAATTAGTAGGTAGGTTATAATCACATAAAATGATTTTCACAATTTATTGCAAAAAGTTATTTCTCCTCTAAACAAAAACATTTTGTTGAGGAGTAAAGGGAGAATAAAATGTTTGTTTGATATAATGTTTTTTAAAATTGTAATGGAACTCATTGTTTTCAAATATCTTCTATAGAAAATTATTAATAAATAATTTTGGTGCCTTTTTCATTTTGATCTAATTTTCTAAAACATTTTTAAATAGAACAAGCTTCACCCTTAACACATAAATATAATTCCATGTATATATTCAGAAAATCATCAACAAATAAATGATAATAATATTTCCATCCTAGTTTTGGAACTCTAGATATTCCAAAAAATCTACATGAATTAATTCTATTATCTAAAAAGTAGAATCATATATAATTTGTTTAAAATATGTCTTTGAATACTTTACGTTTTGGCATGCATCAAATAGCTTCTTTAACTTAATTTTTTTGGTAAATCTAAAATAAAATTATTTTTATATAATTTTATTTAATGAATAGAAATTATAATTTCTATGTATTCTATTCCACATCCTATATTTATCTCTTTCATTGAATAAATAGTTCACCTTTTATCTACTCTATGAATTAAGAGTTAGATTTTAGATATTTTATGTTTTAAATACAACCAATTTCTGAAATTTATCTTTTAAAATAGAATATAAATTATTTAAAAATTTAAAAAATAATCCTTCATAATAAATATTAAAGGTAAATTCTAGGTTATGTTTTAACACTTATATATAACAATATTTGTTGATAGGACTCTGATTGGATTACCAATAGATCCAACTCTCATAATGTTTCCTTTAGAATCATCAATAAATATAAAAAACCTATATAAATTTATTATAAGGTGTGGAAATTAGATAAATATATTTTTATATAACTTTACCACCCATTCTCTATATACTATTTATCATTGATTCTATGGGGCCTTTTTCATATAAGAAAAAAATAAAAAAAAATAAAAATGTTTTGGTACCTATATTTTCTTGGATATAGTAATGTTAGAAACTAAATATTTCGAAACCAAAATCTATTTTTTCTATTTAGAACTTCCAAAACAATGTTTGAATAAATATTTTTAACGAAAAAAAATTTAACAGCAGAACATTGATTATATTTTAAACCCAAATTGTGAGAATAATATCTTATATCACCCCAATGGAAAAAGTGGATTTTAGAGTGGTTATTCTTTTAGAACAAGGAAAAAAATAATTTTTTTAGAAAATTTGTATTCCACTTGTCATAAAATTAGAAAAAAAAATTTAGTTTTATATTTTCCAAGTATTTGATTGAAATAATTTCCACCATTAGTAAAAACAGGAGTAGAATCTTTGATATATAGAATTTATTTTTGAAAAATTTCATAAATTTTTTTAAATTCAATTCAATATAATTAATAATTTTTATGTTTGGTTATTAAATTTGAAACATTTATATTCAATTCCACAATTTCACTAGTGATATAACTATTAGAATTTTTAGATTCTATTTTATCATTTTTATGTACTCTTATTTATTTTCAATAATAGCACAATATTTTTTTTAATTCATCATAATCGAATTTTTTTTAGATTCGGACTCCTTATCAAAAGAATAATATGAATTTAAATCATTAGTATGTTATATATATCACATGTTGGACTTCTAATAAGAGTGTTAATCAATATATTCTAATGATGTAAATTCACTACAGTCCTTATGATCACAACATGTTTCCTTCATTGATTTCCGAGATTTATTCTTTTAATTAACCATATTGAAATAACTTTACTCTATATTTTTATTATCTTGTAACATTTGTAAATATACAATGGCGTGCCCAATATTCATGATATTATATCATATTAATTATCTATAATTACAATATGTTTTCATATAATTATTGAAAGGTATCATAAAAAATATTCTATTGTTATAGAGCTTTAGAAATTTTATAGAAATGTGGGAAGGATCACTTTATGAATAAAATATTTTTGATGTTTTCTCATCATATGAAAATTCATTATCAATTTCATTTAAATTATTATCATATTTTAGTGTTTTTATATTCATAGTATAATTTTATATCTTATAAAATACATTTTATTAAACTTAATCTTTCATATCTACCTAATACGTCATACGAGTTCCAATAATATCATTTTTTTAAAATATTGGCCTATATATATATTGTATAATCACATTTTAAATTACACTAATCATAGGTGGTAAAACTCTTAGAAAATTAATATATATATATATAGCTCAGTAATACATGTTCCAAGAGTAGAAAAAAAAATTAACAATATCTGGAAGCCTTATATTTAATTGGTATGTGACCACTCCTTATATAATCATGAATGTATCAAAAATATGTTTGGTAGTATAATATCATAGATCTCTAACAATTCCTAAAAATTCAAAATTTATTGAAATAGTAGTCCATAGTTTTGGGAATGATTGGCATTGAGACACTCTATTGAACTCATTTGAACAAACAAATCAAATTACAACATTCATAACATTATAATTTAAATCCTAACTAGATTCTGTATCTGCATCCCATGTTACTAGTCATGTTTTTTGAATTTTTTATGTCTTTATAAATTTATGATAAACTTTTAGACTAATGTTATTTAGATATATATTCATTTATTCCTTCCCAAATCCATAATTATAACTATTAATATAGGGATATCATATAGATTACATACCTTATATGTTATCAGTTATTGCGGAAATTTAATAAAAAATACTTAGAGATTAATCTTTGATAACTTAGAACTTATGAGTTACAACCATTGATATAATTTATTGTTCGGAAAGGTCTAAAGAAGACTTAGAAGGGATGGTGAGTTCAATTATTAAAATTTTATTTTATTATAAAACCACCCTCTCTAGAATATTACTAACTTCATTTTTTTCCTTATCACATATAGTATCAGAAAATTAATGTAGATGGAAAAGAAATATACACAAAGATTTATTGTTTGACAGAGAATAAAAGTCCCCTAGTCCACTATACCTACCCTCTTCTCCTTGATTTTGTGATATTAACTAGATCTATCCTTTTTAAGGGATGTTATTTATTTTTATAGGGACTTCATGAACAGGGGAAAGCATTCGACACTTGTCATAAAGCACAAAATATTTCGTCTGGGCACCAAAATTTATTTACAAAAAAATACTTTAGATTCCATTATCATGAACCTTTAAAATAATAGAGATGAGAAAAAAATGTCTACAAATACCACACAAAGTTGTAAGATAAAATGGTATATGGATGAAATACACAAGAGAGATAATCAAAATGTCAATGCAGAACAAGAAGAGTCTTTTAAAATAACAAAAATGATGATCGATATCACAATGATATAGATCATAAATTATTTTCTTTATTTTTCATAAAAAACAAAGAATCGTCAAAGATCTTTGACATATTATTATTCAGGAATATATAATATAGTAATACCATTATTTTCATTATAAATCTTATCCTCTTAAGAGTTCATGTTGCATTTTATATCACCAAGAAAGCATGAATAAATCTTAAATTATGTTTACAACACACGATACATAAAATTTGGGATCAATGATGCATAATTTTAATTTAAATACCTTGATAATAGTTAATACAAATAAAATATCATTTTACTTTTTTAATTTTATAGTGATGCCTCCTATCATGATAATTTTTAAGATGAAGTTGTAATCCAACATTTAAAGAAAGTACTCGAACATTGAAATATCACTCAAGGGATTCAATGGTAATAAATATATATTATAGCATGATTTAACTAATGTATAGATGAACATGTAACCCAATTTGATATTTTAATTTGGATGTCTAATTTGAGATAGGACCTTATCATGTGGCCTTCTTTCATGTAGCCAAATGTGCTTCATATAGAAAAATCATTTGATATTGTAATTTAAACTATCATAGTGGAAAATGACTTATCTAGTTGAAATATTGTATCTGATTTATCTATGTATTTGATTAACATAGATAATTACTCTATTTAATCAATTAAAATTGTTGTTTGAACAACATTTTCGATAACCCATGAAGTAGATCTTAAGGCTATATGAGATTTTGAAACGTAGAAAATTTACATAGGATAATCCATCACGTAGGTTATTTAAATAGAATAATAGTCATGTAGTTATTTACCCACATAGATAAATTCATTAAATAGGTTATTTTTCATGAATTAGTATAATTTTAGTCATATTGTCTACAACGAAGACCTAATTAAACTAAAATATGAAAACACTTATGAATTAGATAGACAACTGATGAATAAACATAAAAATAAAATCATACGTAAAGTATGAATGTTATTTGTAATCACAAAAACACAAATTACATGATATATTTTTGAAAAATATTTTTAGTCCAAAAATATATATCATCATTGTGATGTGGTGATAGAAAATGGATCACATCACATGATGGAGTTGGTAGTCCACATATACACAAAAACGGTGTAATCATTTCGATTTGGTTGGAAAGGTATGAAAATATATGATACATTTTTTGTTTCATAAGGATAAATATATCATTAATATCATATTTAAACTTCAATACATCCTTATTACTATCCATGATAAGTAATGATAAAAAATGAATCATGTTTGCTAGCGAGGTGATTGTCTAGTGTACAAATGAATGCCAATTAGATTTAGAATTTTATGGAAAAAGAGATGGATATATGTAATTTCATTAAAATTATAACAAAATTTTTTATATATTATACTTATGTTATAATATTATTATAGTTTATTTTTTTTAAAAAGATGTAGGATAAGAAATAAAGTAAAAACGCATGGTCAATAACTATTCATCTTCTTCGTGAAACCTCATTTGTATTACACCTTAATCTCTCTAAGATTCGTATTCTACCCAAAATAATATATTTGGAATAAAAATAGGGATATTAGGAAATTATTTTTTATGGGATCCTCTAATCCAAATTTCTCTTTATGTGAGGAGGTTAGAGGAGAGTGGGTGACCATTTATATGAGAGGAGATGAGCACATTTGAAATTTCTTAATGTATTAAATTAATATAAACTAATTTTCTTTGAAAAAGGGACCTAAAAGGTATATTTTTTATAGAATTAGGATATGTTGAAATCCACTTAGAAAAATATCGTTTGACATGTTTGGATGTTGTTTTCACCCTTATAATTTGGTTTTAATCCTTTACTGTCCATTTTTACAATTACCATAATATTAAACTTCTATACCCTTTAGTGGCCAAGAATGATACCATAAAAGGTGAAAAACCCATAATTGGTATTAGGATTATATTCTAAACCATATAAAATTGATTATGAATAATTTAATACAACATTATAAATTATACAATATCATCAATGTCATTTTGGAAAGTATTTATTTAACATGACATTAATTCCATAAATAAAAATGGGGAATTTAAATAAAATTTATTAAAAATTTCTCAAAATGTAATATTGATAAATATAATTCATGGGAATAATTAACTCATTAATATTATATCCATTTAAATAAATTTAATACCAATTATTAAATTTTTCTATTAATTGTATAAATATTGTGTCGGCGATACAGAAGAATTTATGGTAATTATATCATCACAAAAAATATAAATAATTTAAGAGTATCAATTATATATTCTCAAATGAACATATTCTCTGCTTATACTTATTTTAAAATTGTAAATATAATAAAACAAAGAGACTTTTGTTCTTGACTTTGAATTCAATTAAGCAAAATAAAGGTCAAAGTCTCAGTCAAAAGGAAACACAATCTCATATAATCAAATTATTAATATGCATGGAAGAAATATTTTTATTTATAAAAACTTAGGAATTTTTTTGAATCATTTTATTGTCCTTATCACATTATTTTAACATTAATTACTCAGTTTACCCTTAGTGTGGTGACAATTATTTACTATGGTTACAATTCATAATGACAAGAAATAAATGGGACATATTTATCAAATTGGGGTATATTAGTTCCAAATATATAATATATTTTTTATGATGGAATATATATAAGTGGAACTAAATAATTACTAGTCAAAACACACAACTCAATGAAAAACATAATTCATAAACAAGTCATTTTATATTAAAAAATGTTCTTTTGAAAAATTAATTCATAAAAATAATTACAATTAACACAATTATATTATTAATAATATAAGATAATTAAATAGAGTTTTTATCAATTTATAACAAAAAAATAATTTTGTAAATTTTTGAAATAAAAAATACTATTTAAAAAAATCTATATTTTTATATAATAAGAGGAAAAATAATCTATCAAATAAAATCTAAAAGTTTCACTATAATTTAATTTTCATATTATGAATCCAGAAATCATTATTTTTTAAAATAAAAAATTATATATGTTTTATAAAATAATTATAAGATTTCCACAAAAAAATAAAAATTATTATTGAAAGAAACATATTTATAAGTGATAAAATAACTTTACTAAATATTGATTACTTATTTCTTATGAAATAATCAATGATTTTTTAATAAGTCATTTATATATATTAAAATTTTTAGTTAGTATTATTCATAAAATCCGATTCAATGACTAGGTTATTGTATTTTTATTTTTATTATGTTTTTTTGGTATGTTTAGGTGTGATGTTTCATGTGGTAAGTGAAATCGAACATTGTGTTCATTTAAAAAATCAGGGTGTTATATTATCCCCCTGCAATAAATTTCACCAATACAATTTGAACGTATTATCAATAATCATGGGTTTTTTATTGATAATTTTATTTGTGGAAAGCCCACATGGTAAAAGTGTAAATAAAACATCAACTTTAATAGAGGGAAAAGGAAATAAAATTTTAATCAAGAATAACACAAAAGTTGGTTTAAAAATAGAACACTAGTGGGAAGAGAAAAAATGGACATGAATGAAATGTCTAATGTCCATGTAATGATGGAGAGTTATATAGATCATGGACACATAAAAGTGAATTATCATGGGAAAGTTAACAACCACAAATCCATAAACAAATTTTTGTGAAAAAAATTGTTTATTTATTAGAAATAAAAGTAATAGGACAATGTTTTTTGTTTTAATATACTTTTCCTAGATTTACAGAATTTAATAACCATAGAAACTATCTTTTAAGGAAATATACTTAGTTTATTATTATAATTTTACAATTTAATCTACTTTTAACACAATCTCATCATTTTCTCCAACGAATTAGTCTTTAAGAATATTTTTTATGGATGAATCTCTAAAATGAAATTTTATGCGATTAAAAAAATATAAACAAGGATAACCATATTTTCATCCTATAGTTATATGTTAACTAATTTTTAAATGGTAACCATTAGCTATGATAATACCCAAAATGTATAATCCTTTACAAGAATATATAACAAATTTTTCCTCATAATTTCTATAAAACAATTAAGGGTCCAACATTGATCATTTTAAAAATAAATAACCCTCCATCCCAAATCTTATAAACAACCTCATAATTAATGAAATATGTTTAGTAAATGTTTTTCTTGGTACTCATTATTTTGTATCACCAAAATTGTAATATAATTCTTCCCAAAATTTCCATTAAATTTAACATAGGGGTTTTGTATACGTTATCCTAATAACTGCTGTCTAAAATATCAATAGTCACATGAAAATCTCAAAAACTCTAAATGATATGATATTATAATATGGGTAAAAAATTACACAAAAATTTAAAACATGAAATATCTTATTATAAAACAATATAGTACTGACCAGGAGATCACATAGGATAGTGGATGGAATTTCCCTCATATCACTCTTTAGTTCTTGGTTTTTGTCTCATGGCCTTTCCTAATATAGTAGGTTTCATCCCAGACTAGGGGTCATCCTTTTTTATAAAATTATAATGTTCCTAATAATATTATGAAATTAAAAGACAATAATTTCAACATCACATAATATTTTTCAAATACTAAATTTTTCTATATAATATATTGAAAATATATAAAACTATTTTATCCAAATAAACCATAAATAACTCAACTTAAAAAAATTTATTAACCCTGATGTTTTTCTACCACAATATATTTGTCTCAAAAAATCTAAAAACAATATTCCCCAAATATAATTTCCACTAAAACATATTCTAAAAAAAGGGTAGTATTCTCGTAAATGTCTCCCAAAATATTTTTAATTATGTTAAACTCCATTCACATAAAAAAAGGGTATCTATACCATTAAATTTAGGATCATCTATTGGCTTATTATACGAATTAAAATTTGGTTTATCCCCACAAAAATACTTTTTAAGGGTCATCAGTACCTCGAACATGTGTATACCTAATTTATCACCTTATTACTAAATCACTTTTTAGGTTAACAATAAAATTAAACCTATGTTAGTAATTAATTATAGAATAACTACTATGGAATAATCTATTGATGTATTATGATTAATATATTTAATGTATGATTAATTTAAAACTTCTACAACATAATTCTCAGATACCAATTTATAAAAACTATAATACATACACTTCAATGATATTCATTTTATATTTCCTTCCTTAGTCTAGGATTTATCCCTTAGATTAGGGAATTGACTAATATAATTCCAATATCATATACACAAAGACATAGAACTCTAAATTATTGATACAATATGGATTCCTTATGACTTTTACATTCCATCATGTTTATGGGAGATTATTGATTCAATAAGGTTTCCTTATGACTTTCCCCTTCATTCTTGTTTTGAAAATCACAAACACCTTAACTTACGACAAAATTTATTTCCCCTATGATTTCTCTTAACAAAGAAAATTTTCCCTCCTCAAGGAAAATTTATCCTTACCATGTTCTCATTGTTCATGTTATAATTTAACCCATTTAATTTCTAAGTGTAAAATACAGTTCACATCTAAAATATCAGAAACCTATAAATACATAGTTATAGAGTATTTTTTTATCAGGATCTGAATTAAGGTTTCGAATCCTATGAATTCAGACTCTGAAAATTCGGAGTTCAATTTCTGAATTCTTTGAATTCAGACTCCGAACTTTCTGAGATCAGCTTCTGAATTATCTGAATTCAGACTCCAAACATTCTAAGTTCAAACTTTGAATACTTAAAGATTCAGACTCCAAATTCATTAAGAATTCTGGTTTCAAATTCTTTAGATATCAGGTTCCAAATTCCTTATAATTCTAACTCTGAAGTCTATAGAATTCTGATTTTGAATTCCTGGGGAATAGAATCCAAATATCCTTGTAATATAGAATCCAAAGATTAAATTTCTTATAATCCTAACCGTTATTACACTCTAAAAAATTTATTTGGTTAGGCAACCATATTTTCAATTACTTTTGTTTGAATTATAAAATGACTTCATGCATTCTATTATTTACTAAACGTTGTTTGAGTGACATGTATACAGGTCCCTCCAAAATTCAAGGAAAAATATGTCCGTTGGATGAGGGAACCAATCATTAAATATGTACCTATAAATAGGAGCCCATTTGAATGAGCTCAGAACTTTTGATGCTCAGAAATATTGGAAAGTTGTTGAAGATTGTTGAAATGCTCTACCAATCTAGATATTACATGCTAGAGAGGGAGACTCTTTCAACACTCATTGCTTTGTGCAGATGTTTTGAACAACTTGTTTGGGTGTGAATTTTTTTTTCATACTTACTTCATGAAGAATACTATCGTGCCGATCGTGGGATTTCTGGATTGGAAGATTGGGGTTCGGATTTCCTTCTAAATCTAGGGCTTGCAGGGATATCTAGGGAGATACCGATCTTCGGATTGAGGTCTTACCTGTGTTTGGGTAAGGAAAACATTCTTGAAAGTATAAATCACGGGACCCTTATCCCAATTTGTTGGATACCCTACTCTTTTGGTTAAAAGATATCATTACCTTTTACTTTTATAGTTTCATGTTTTTTCCACTATATTTTTGTTGTTGAGGAAAGTATAACTATCTTATACATTCTTATACTTGTACTTTTATTAAATAAGATAACATACACTTTAAGGTAGAATAATTGTTTTTGAAAACATGGGTTATGTTTCATTTCCAGAACTACATTTCTGGAATCTAGTATGTTTGTAGAACTAGTTTCATTTCCAGAACCACATTTCCATAATCTCATTTTCAGAACCACATTTCTGGAATCAAGCATATTTATAGAACATAGTTGTTTTGTGAATTTACATTGTTTATGTTTTTTAAACAATATAAAGGTTTCTAACCAAATTTAATAGTTCCAAATGAATTTTTTTAAAGTATTCCATTCACCCCCTCTTTTATATTGAGTATCTATATTATTATTTCGATACTACAATCATTATCATTTCGATCCTACAATTGGTATGAGAGGAATTTTACCTCATACTTTGAACCAATCTAACAATTGGTATCAAAGGGCTGGTATTTGAAATACTTATAATCACATATAGTTTTTCTTTCTCATGTTTTTCATTATTCTTTATTTTCATTACTTAGGATATTTTTATCTATTATTACAAACATTTATTACGGACATGTTTTTGTGGACATATATTCTATAAGATGGTAGGATCCATGCTTATTGGTTCAGTCAAAAATTTAAATCCTACCATGCCTCATATTGTTTATAGAAACTATTATGAGTATTGGAGAGATAAGATGAAGAAATTCATTATTAATACTGGAGTTGATAACTACATGATGATGATAAGAGATTATAATATTTATGATAAGGAATTGAGAACATTTACTAATTAGGAGAAAATAGAATATCAATATAGTTTCAGAGTTAGAAATAAATTTCTACGGTCCATAACTAGGAACATCTATATTCAAATATCTTCATGTGATACTTCAAATAGTATCTGGAAGAAATTGGAAGTTACACATTTTGGAATTTATAATGATATAGAGACAAAAAGAGCTATGTTGAGAGATGAATATCATGGATATAGCTTTTCTTTATGGAGAACCCATGAGCAATGTTTAGAAAAGTTTCATGACCATTGTGAATATCGTACCGTCTATCAGAGAAAAAGGTTTGGATAATGAGGCACATGTAGACAAAATCCTAGACATCATGCCTGGTGAATGGGAACCCGAGAGGATGGTAATTTAGGAGAAAAGGAAAGTCATCTATATTTCCTTAGATGATATTTTTGAAACACTTCTTCAGCACGAGACTAGAATGAAGAGAGATGCATATAATATTAAGAAAATAATGTAAAATAATACGTTGCATTCATAACAACTTCTAACCATACAAAATAAAAAAATAAAAAAAGAGTTACTAGATCAAAGTTAAATAAAGATACTATTCTATCAGAATCTAGTGATATAGAAAAATCTGAGAATGAGTTAGCTAATATTGCTCGGAGAATGAAAACGATAGTATCCCAGAAGAACTATCAATATAATGACTATAAGGAAAAGAAATATAGGGATGTTACTTGTTACTAATGTAGAAGAACATGTTATATCAGACCTAATTTACCTCTTTTGAAAAATAAGTATAAGAAGTAATGTTATTCAGAAAGAGACACGAAGAAGTTCTACCATTATAACTACAAGAAAATCCTTAAAGGAAATGACACATGGAGTGCTAGTTTTGAAGACGCCTTAGAAAGTGAATCTTCAAAAAAAGTATCATCCACATTGAAAAATAACGGATTTATTGCTACTAATTATTTCCAAAATACTTGTATTATGGCCAAGGTATGCTCTGCCAAGGATTTAAAAAATTTATCTCTTGATAGGAATAATTATCCTAAAGATATTACTTCTGATGAAGATACTTCATCTTAAGATAATGAAGAAATACCTTCTCATAAAGATGTATTTAGATTTTCCATGTTGTTAGAAAAAAAATTATAAAATTTATAATAAGCAAGAATAGGAAAATACTATAGAATAAGTTCTTTTAAAAGAGATTTAATATCTCAATAGAGATCTTAAATAAAATGATGAACTCCTAGAAAAATATTTAAAGGCCTTAAGGAAGTAAATTCTGAAAAGGAAAAACTTTCTAATGATCCTAGAATTATATTTCAAAAATAAATGTTTTTATTGGAAAAATCGAACTCTAAAGAAATATTTTTTGAGGAAAGGAATTTAGTCATATGACAAAAATCCGAAATATATTCCATTAAGAAAATTATTTCCAAATTTACTTCTAGTAATGGAAATTTTGACCAGATATATTACCAAATCAGACCTCACGGAAATACTTAAGGAGTATATTATACTCACAGAAAACCTATTTTAAAAAATAACTATTTTATTCCATCAAGAGCCCCTTTTGCACTAAATGTCAAAGCATTGAGCATTTGAAAAATAATTCTTCTTTAAATAATTTTAAATCTCTGGGGTTTCATAAATCTTATATTTCTAAACAAATGTGGATACCCAAAATTTTATTGTCTAACAATTATGGATATAGGAAATTTTGGGTTCCAAAAGTCTAACTCTCTTATATTCAGGAAAATCATGTTAGTACCGATAATAATACTTGGTACATGGATAGTGGATATTCCAAGAATATTACTGGTAACAAAAATTTCTTTGAAATGATTATCTAGACAAAACGAGGAAATGTAACTTTCAAAGTTAATGCTAAGGGAAAAATTATTGATATAGGTAACATTTATCTTCTTATAAAAACATTGATTTCAATGGTTTTATTTGTTAAGGGTCTTAAGCACAACCTCATTAGCATAATTCAATTATGTGATGAAGGTTACCTTTGTAATGGAAGATCATTATTGGTTGTGGCATAGAAGGCCAAGATAATGTAACTATATGAACCGATGTAAAATCTCTAAGAAAATACTAGTTAAGGATCCACCAGAGCGTATATTTGATACTTCAAACGTTTGTGATCCTTGTCAATATAGAAAGCAACATAAATAAAGTTTTAAATCTGTTGGTGAAGCCTCAACCACTATTGAATTACATTTAGTTCATATGGATCTTTTTGATCTAACAAAAACTGGAAGCACTGGAGGAAAATATTATGTATTTGTCTTAGTTGAAGATTACACTATAATTATGCTGGTCTATTTTTTAGTAAAGAAAACTGAAGATTTTTCTTATTAAAAAACATTTAGATCACAAGTTAAAAATGAGAAAAACTTTCCTTTCATAACTATTCATAGTGATCATGGATGAGAATTTTAAAATTCTAATTTTGAAACTTTTTGTAGTAGAGATGTAGTCACTCCTAGATTCTCAGTACCCAGAACACCTCAACAAAATGGTGTGGTTGAATAAAGAAATGAAATTCTTCAAGAGATAAAAAGAACCATTTTGAGTGAATATTCAGAAGTGAAAATATTTTTGGCTGAGGCTATAAGTACTTCTTGTTATACTATAAATTGAGTTTTGATTAGAACATACCTTAATAAAACTCCTTATGAGTAATGGACTGGTAGAAAACCTAGACTTTCCTACTCCAAGGTTTTTGGTTGCGAAGTATTAATTATGAATACTAAAGATAATCTACAAAAATTCTCACCAAAATCTGATTAAGGAATTTTCATAGGCTACTCCATAACATCTAAGGATTATAGAGTTTTAAATAAAAATACTTGTACTATTAAAGAGACAATACATGTCAAATTTTATGAAACTGATCCTTTTTTAAACAACCTCAACCTACATCATCAGATGTGTTTTAAAAAACTTATTATCAACTATTATTAGAATATCATTCTAATAAGGAAAATTTATAAGAAAAATATTTCTGAGGCATTTTCCCTCGATGATTTTCTACCCTATGTGGATGAATAGGTTTTATAAAACCAAAATCAGTTTTTTCTTAAGAATTATTCTTGTGATAGTATCATTGGTGATGTAAATCAACCTTTAAGAACTAGAGGTTACTTAAGGAATGAAGTGGAACATATAGTATTTATTTCCCAATTAAAACAAAAAAGCACCGATGAAGCCTTAAGTGATGATTATTAGACAAAATCTATGCAAGATGAGCTTAACGAATTCAAAAGGATTAATGTCTGGACCTTGGTTGAATGCCCTAGAGAAACTTCTATTATTGGTGTCAAATGGATTTTCATAAATAAATGTGATGAAAATGGAATCATAGTAAGTAATAAATCTAGATTGGTAGCTAAAGGCTATAATCAACTAGAATTAATAGACTATGAAGAAACCTATGCTCGAGTATCTAGACTTAATTTTATTCATATTCTACTTGCCTTTGCAGTATTCCTTAATTTCAATCTTTTTCAAATTGATGTTAAATATGCCTTCCTTAATGGTTTTGTTCATGAGGATGTTTTTGTTGAATAACATTCAGGTTTTGAAGATATAAAACAACCTAAACATGTTTAAAAACGTACAAAAGCCTTGTATGGACTTAAGCTAGCCCCTCGATCTTTTTATGATAGACTTACAAGATTTTTTATTCAAAATAATTAAGTTAATAGAAATGATGATCCAACCATTTTTATAAAGATAGATAAGAAAAATGTTTTTATTGTTCAAATTTATTTTGATGACATTATATTTGGATAAACTCAGCAATATTTAACTGATTCCTTTTCGGATCTAATGAAATCTGAGTTTGAAATGAGTATGATGGGTGGGTTAACATTTTCCCTTGGTGTTGAAATTTTTCAAAAACTTCATGGAATCTATATATCCCAACTTAATATTGTCACTTATTTTCTTAAAAATTATGGATATGACAACACTCATAGTATAATTACTCTAATTGGTACATCAAATTCACTTGATCTTGATGAAGCTGGGAAACCAGTGGATCAAACATCTTGTAGAGGTATGATAGGAAGAATACTTTACAGGATAGCTAGTCATCCAGACTTAATGTTTTAAGTATAATTATGTGAATGATTTCAATCCAATCCTAATTAATCTCATTTAACGGCAATTAAAATGATTTTTCGCTACATAAAGGGAACTATAGATCTAGTACTCTTTTACACTTATGGAAATAATTTTTTTAAAAACGTTTTTCTGATCCTGATTTTGGTGGATGTATAATGGATATGAAAAGTACATCAAGAACATTTTATTTATTAAGAGATTCATTAGTTTCTTGGTCATCCAAAAATAAACACTCAGTATTACTTTCCACCACTGAAACTAAATATGTAGTAGCTGGAAGTTGTTGTGATCATGTATTGTAGATGCAACACACACTCACAGTTGATGGAATGAGTTTTACAAAAATAAAAATTTAGTGTGATAATACTAGATCTATTTCCCTAAATAAAAACCATGCACATCACTCTTGTACAAAACACATAGATATTAGGCATCACTTTTTTAGGGATCACACACAATAAGAAGATATCATTCTTAAATTTATCGAACACGAGATCAACTTTCTGATATTTTCACAAAATATTTACCCTTCAAAATATTTGAATAAATTAAATAGAAGTTAGGAATGATAACTATAAGGAAATCCTCCATGTTATTTTTCTATTGAAACCAATATTCATACAGTTAGGAACACCATTTCATAGGGGGGTTACATTTTCTTATTATGTAATCTAAATTTTTTCTCTATCAAATTTTTTTTGTATTCAATTTATTTTCATACTTAAAATTTTTGTAATGAATAATTTTTTACATAAAATTTTAGTAATAAGGATTTTCGTATATAAAATTTTCATAATGAAGATTTTCATACATAAAATTTTCATAATAAAGATTTTCCTACTTAATATTATCGTAATGAATAATTGTATACTTAATATTTTCAAAATGAAAATTTTCGTATTGAAATTTTTTGTATTTAGAATTTTCAGAATCTAATGTTCTTCAAGAATAATTTTCCACAATATAAATAATCTTCCTAGAAATCTGAAAGGTATTTTTCCTTTCTTAAATTCTCATAATAATATTTTACTTGTTGGTAATATCATCTATTTTTAAATTTCCATATTGACATTTTCTAAAATCCGAATGATTTTATTAAAAACCTCAAAATATTTGATTCTATAAAAATCTCTTTCCAGCTATCATCTCAACCTTGAGATCTAATTAGAAGGTTTTTCAACCATTGGATTTAGTATGGAAGTTGAACTGTTTCCTCAAACACCTATATAAAGGACACCCTAATGGTTGTCCCATATCAGAACTAAAGCCTTTGCATGCTGAAGCTCTATCCTCCTACTAAAGCCCATTCCAAACATCTTAGATATTTCTTACTTCCAAATGTCTTCCAAAGTCTCCTCACAGAAAGATATGTTATCTATCAAACGAATATATGAATGTCAGATAAAAAAATAAAGGTCAGTTGATCCAATGTTTTTTGAAATTTATGATTCCATTATCTCCAATAATATAAAGCTGAATGGGTGGGAGAGTGTTTTCATTTCAAAACCGGAAGCACTAGATTTGGTATACCTAGATTGGTTAATATAATTTTATGAGTCAGTAACTTTCTTCATGAATGAAGGTAGGAGAAAATTTTCTTTCAAATGTTATAGGTAGATATATTCACATTCTTACACCAAGTCTGCAAGCTTGGATGGTATTCCATATAAATTGGAAGCTGAGTTTTGTTCCCATAAGCTGCAAGATGTTCAGTAATGTTTTGATAAGGTAAAGGCCATGGATTTATTTTGTCTCTCAGAGGTAAAGACTCAAAATATTCTTCACCTATATACAAATTTTTGGATTCAGGAATTATGGGTTCAATGATTCATTATACTGAGAAAAGGAGACCAGGACACTTTGAAGAAAAGTGACATGTACATTCTGGATTTCTTGGTAAACCTCAGGAAAATAAACATGGAAAATCATATCCTGACTATGATTGAGAACATAAAAAATGGATATTTGAAGGAATAAATTATTATGTATCCGACCATTCTATCAAAGATGATTGTTTGATGTCTATAATCCTTCAAAATCCATTGCAAATATATTTCCAGGAATTGAAATATTTTTCCGTTATGTGATGTTAATTTTAGAAGAATGAATGTTGGATTCTCCACAGAATTTGAAGAATTATATGACTTTCCTTAAGAGGATGTTGAAGAATGCTCAAAGAAATAAGAGGAGGATAATACCTCTAAGAAGGGTGGAAGGAAGAGGAAGTTAAAGGCTGCGCAAGAGATGGAAAAAACCCTAACGGCTAAGGAAACCCAATATGCACCACCAAATCCAATGAAACAAAATACCTATCCTGATGATGTTATAGCTAAGTGGAGGGAAGACAAGAAAAATATGAAAGAAGGGGAGCCTAAGTTTGGCTTGGACCCTGCTGATGCAAAATCTTGTAATGAAAAGGCATCTGAAGATATTGAGAATCAAGAAAAAGAAAAAGAAGCAAAATAAGATGTTCTCTGAGGATGAAACAGTGCAATCCCTTCTAATGGCTGCTAATAAATAATCCGAGAATATTAAGATACTAGAATCATCCATGATTGAATCATTACCAGAGACTCTGGGAAAGAAGTTTGTAGTTCTGGAAAAAGTTAAAAAATGTATTGGAAGAAGAAGAAGAAGAAGAAGCAGGCAGTGCTGATACCGAAGATCTAATAAATCAAGTTGAGGATTTTCATGAGAAGGAAATCCATTTTAAAAAATTATCATTCCAAAACTCTCATGCTAAATCATCAAAACTTGATACTCTATGGAAGAATGCAGAGAAGGCTCAAGACGAAGTAGAAAAACCATCTGAAGAAGAAAGCACCAATAAATATTTCATTCATCAAGAGGATGCTTAGGTAGTAGCATAAAAAGAAGAGATAGATGAAGATAAAATTGTGTAACTATATAATAGTTTGGATGAATCTCTTGATCAATAGGAAGCCATTCCAAAGGCTGACAAGGGAAAATAGTTAGTAGTTGATACACCAACCAAGGCTGTAGTAATGAAAAAGATGTTAGTGGTTCTTCAAAGAGGAAAGCTGCTGAGTTAGAAAAAGAAACCTCACTACGAAAAATCTCTGATTCAGAATCATCCTCTCATGAACATTATTTCGTAGTTCAGTCCCTGAAAAGACTTGTTGGCATATACTAGTATTTCCCAGAATAGACTTGAGATTACAAGTGCTTCAACACTCATTAAATCAGAAATCAGATTCAGTATCCATGGTGATGGATAGGTGCATTAGAAATGAAGTTTATTTCAAATCCTTTTTCATAAAATATGAATCCTAAAGAATATCTTGCTAGATAATGACTAGATGTCCAAATAAAACTATGGAATACATGAGAATTCTTGATGAGTTCCAAGAGAGTGATAAGATTCATTTCAAATCTAAGATGTGATGATCAAGGATGTCACAAACAGTTTTGAGGAGAAGCTATCTATGGAACAGAATTCTTGGATCCCAGAGGTGAAAGATCTGAATGGGAAGTTGTATTCAGTTTCCTAGAGAAGGAAGAGGTAAAGAGTTCTGACAATCGAACTTGAAGAAAAAATTTATAAGCCGGAAGAAGCCTTGAAGGCTCAGGCAGAGGTTCTTAAGGCTCGGGAATAAATAATCAAATCCTTAGAAAAGAAAATAGAAGATTAGGATCAGAATCTCCAATGAGAAGAGGAAGACCACAAGGAACTTAGGAAGCTTGAAACAATAATAAAGAAGTTGATACCTAAAGAGAAGGAAGGATAGTCTTGTTCAATTATGATTTTTTGTGTTCCTTCCTGTAAACAATTTTTTTAATCATAATGAAATTATGGGATGTTATTTATAATATTGGTTACGTATCATTAATATTTTAGGTATGAAATTTTCCTTTTCCATTCCCATTATTCCTTTTAAAAAATCCCAATGGGGGAGAGTTCATCTAAGGGGGAGATCTTATCCAAAAAGATTTTCAAAATCAATAAATATATATGTCTCAATATTGAAATCAAGAATATGATCCTTTTTGTTTCCAAGGCCTAAGTTGGAGTTAGTCGTATTCACTCTGATTCATAAGTAAAGGGAGATATGTTTTTATTTACAAACCAATAAAATTTCTAAAGACATCATATTCTTTTTCGTAATGATGTTTGTGCTTTCCAAAAGGGGGGAGACTGTTTAGACAATAAGGTTTACTTATGACTTTTCTATTCCATCTGGTTTAGGGGATATTGTTGAGTCAATAAGTTTACCTTATGAATTTTCCATTCCTTCTTGTTTTGAAAATCACAAACACCATATCTTAAGGAAAACTTCATTTTCCCAAATATTTCCCTTAATAAAAAAAATTTCCTTCCTCAAGGAAAAGTTATCCGTACCATGTTTTCATTATTCATGTCATAATATAACCCATTTTATTTGTAGGTGTAAAATTCAGTTTCACATCTAAAATCTCGGAAATCTATAAATACTTAGTTAAAGAGAATTATGTTCTCTGGATCCGAATTCAGGTTCTGAATCTACTAAATTCAGACTCCAAACTTTTTGAGTTCAGGTTTCGAATTCTTGGAAAATAGACTTCAAACCTTATGAGATCAGGTTCTGAATTCTCTGAATTCAGACTCCAAACTTTCTATGTTTAGACTTTGAATACATATGGATTCAGACTTCAAATTCATTATGAATTCCAGTTCCAAATTCTTTAGAATTCAAGTTCAGAATTTCTCATAATTCAGAATTCAAAGTCTATAGAATTCTAATTTTGAATTCTTGATAATATGAATCCGAATATCCATGTAACATAGACTACTAAGATTAATTTTCTTAGAATACGAACTTTTATTATAGTCCAAAATATGTATTTGGTTAAGCAACCATATTTTCACTTACTCTTGTTGGAATTATAAAATGATTTAATTTATTCTGTTATTTACCAACCGTTTATTGAGTGACATTTATACAGGTCCCTCTAAAATTCAATAAAAAATATAACCATTGGAGGGGGAGATGACCATTAAATATGTACCTATTAATAGGAGCCCATTAGAATGAGCTCAAAACATCTGAAGCTCATAAATTTTGGAATGTTTTTGAGGATTGATGAACTAATCTAAAAATCTAGATATTTTATACTAGAGAGAGGCACATTCAATTGTTAGTGCTTTCTGCAGATATTGATAACAACTTCTTTGGGTGTGAACAACTTTTTCAAACTTGCTTCATGCAGACTTTGATCGTGCCGACCGTGGGCTTCCAGGTTTGGAAGACAAAGGTTCTGATATCCCTCTAAATCGAGGGCTTGCGAGGATAGCAAGACAAATAGAGATCATCAGATTGAGGGCTTACATAGTTTTGGGTAATATAGAATATCATGAAAGTATAAATCAAGGTACCTTTATCCGTGGTTGTTAGATACCCTACTCTTTGGGTTAAAATATTTCTATACTTGTTACATGTACTGTTTCAAATATTTTTCCACTGTATTTTGGTTGTTGTGGAAAGTATAACAATCTTATACTTTCTTATAATTCTACTCTAATTAAATAATAATCTATACTCTTTAATGTTGAATCATTGTTTTTTAAACATTTTTTATGTATCATTTTTGGAACCACATTTTTGGAATCTAGTATGTTTGAAGAACTAGTTTCATTTCTGGAACCACATTTCTGGAATCTCATTTTTGGAAACACATTTCCAGAATCAAGAAAGTCTAGAGAACATAAAGGTTTTGTAAATTTACATTGTTTAACTTTTTCAAACAATATAACTGGTTCTAACCAACTTTAAAATGTTCCAAAGGATTTTTTTAAAGCATACAATTCCCCCCTGTTGTATATTGGGAATCTACATTATTATTTCGAGACTACAATCAGTATCATTTAGATTCTACATAAATAGATTTTTAGGATCTAATTTAGTCAATTATATCATGCACTTTTATTTTAATCAATAATTCATAGATTTATATAATTTCACTTACAAAAAATATTTTTCTATTACTTTGAGAATTTCCCCAACATGTCTCTCTCCAAATTTCTTGCATTTTAGAAATTGTGCCTTTTTTCCCTCCATGGTCCCCACTACCCATTATATTATAAAAAATTATCCTTCTATTATTTTTTGGGTTTGATAGTTGGTTACGATAAATATTTCTAATCATATTTTGTGATAACTAATTTGTAAAAATCCCAATATCATTTAGTCCATTAATCATCCCATCTGGCTACTCACAATCACCATATTGTCCATCACATTCTTTATTAACATTGATATTTCTAGTACCATCCATTAAATAAAAAAATAAATGGTATGATAAAAATAATAGTTGTTTTAAATCATGAAATATCATTTATAGGGTGTTTAAATCATGATACATACTATTCACTCAATGGCCTATTAGATTTAACCTAGGTGATCATTGGTTATTATATATTCAAATCCACTAAAATGTCTCAAACATAAAATTTTAGTCAACCTAACAATATCCCTTAGAAGTTTCAAACAATTTCCTTTGTTATAAAACCCTAATTGTGCACTAGAATGCTATTATTAATATATTTTAGCATGTATTTGGGGGTTATTACCCCTATGTAAATCTGTGTAAAAACCTGAACCACATAAAGTATTTATACAAGGATATAATTCTTGTAAAACCACATTATTTATAACATTATAATTTTATAGTATGTTGTCCTATACATATAGGAATTCTAAATTATTCTCATAGGGAAATTCACTTAAATCTATGTTTCTATAAATTTATTTTTGTTGGTTTCTACTAAAATTTATTTTTTTACAACTATTAGGATTGCATCTCTTATAGCCCAGAAATTTTGGATCATTTATTAAAAAGGAATTAGATACAAGTTATGTTGTCCTAAAATAAAAAACTACTTATTATTCATGAAAAACTATATATAAACATTCCTCCTATTTTACATTAGAAGTAAAATATAGAACCTAGTTAAAGTAATTATTATGAATCCTTGAAAATATTCAAAGATACATCTTCGTATCATGAGGAATGAAATAAAATATGGGTGAGTCCAAGTTCTCATTAAGGGTTTTGTATATATAAATACATTAGGAGTAAATAAGGCATGATCAATATTTAATGGTAAATAAATTATTACACTTTCTCTTGAATAAATAATATGAGAACATAATATAATATTGTTAGAATAAATAATGATCAAATATTTCGATATTAATAATCAAATGATTTTAAAATATATCAATATATACCTTAAATTTAAAATATTCAGGTGTAAATTAATAATGGATTCCATAATGATTGATTTCATAATGATA
This sequence comes from Viscum album, assembly GCA_963277665.1. NCBI lineage: Eukaryota > Viridiplantae > Streptophyta > Magnoliopsida > Santalales > Viscaceae > Viscum > Viscum album. The sequence continues at coordinate 1,429,507,796 of OY728125.1, forward strand.
CAAATCATACACATTTTGTTAATTAATCATTTAAGAAGTCATACATAAATGAGTAATGACTTAGATAAATACTAAAAATAGTTTTTTTATCATGTGACCTATAGATGAATTGAGGTTCTAATGTGTGACCCATCAATCACGTTATTAGTCAAAATAATTAATCATATAAATTGGTTGAATATTAGAAAAACAAACATTCATATTGAAAAACCATAATTTGATATGTTAATACATTCCCAAATAGATAAATATAAAATGACTATAAGAAACACTGAGTAACAGTGTGGTTGGAATCATTAAAAAATATCACTAGTGTAGAATTATTAGAATAAATGGTTTTAGGTGTTATTGAGTGGAAATATCATACAAATATCATTTAAAACATTTCAATTAAAAATTACCATTTCATTTTGAAATGTACTTATACAAGATAAAAAATTTCCAAAATATCCATGAATAAATTTTCTTTTAAGATAAAATTCTAAACATATAAATGGAACTTTAAATAAATGAGTGGTCATATAGTATGGATATTATGTTAATACCATATAAATATGAAAAAATTATTTCCACACTTATTTATGAAAAGTAAAAAATTTAATCATTGAGAAAATTATAGGAATATTCATTTTAAATTTTATTGTAAAGGACAAATATGGGTGAAAGTAAATTTAATTAATCATTGTAGAGTAGTAGAAAATGTATTTTATGTATTTTTTTTAAAAAAATTGGATATAGAAAAAAATATTCTGAAAGGAGTATAAAAAAGTCTATTTTACTTAAATATATTATATTCTTATATTGAATATGTAAAGAGAAAGAAAATAACGGAAGATTATTAAGGTATATAAATTATAAGTGGAGAAGAAAATAAAATTCTTATAATAATTATAGATCAAATAATTCACTGTAATAAGTCTCAAATATTTAAAATCCCGAACAATGATGAGATTGTGGAATAAAAAATTATCATTTTTGTAACTTTTAAATCATTGATTCGTTTGGAAAGGTGGGAACAAAATCACTCAGCATGAGAAAAACTATATTATATTGTGATTGTCTAGATTAGGTCAGTCTTTCAAAATTTTTAGGGAAAAAACTCATGTACGATTTTAATGATATTTTTTAGTGGTCCTGGAACAATGCTTCACGTTAAAGACAAATTTTTATTTCAATGTCCCTTTTGAGTGGGTTTTAATGGGGCTTATTCATGGAACCAAAAAACAATTCTATTTTTAATGATTTTTTAGGAACCTTATTTATAATGGTAGGTTGTCATTTGAAAATAATTCTAACAAATATTAGAGACTCACATTGGTGAAGAGGATGGTATGTGAGCCCCATCTCAACATTGGGGAGGAATTATTGTCTACTATGTTACACTCTAATATATTTAAGACATATTTTTGAATCCTTTATTAATTCTAAAGTATAGAACGTGTCACCATTATATCAACAATCAATTTTATGATTGTTTTGGATTTAGAATCATCTATATGTATTTGGGGTTCCTCATTATAGAAACATATATATACATTTATGAATACGATTTCCTCTAAGAATTGTACAATTTTTTTATAGATTATATATACTTATATAATTTATTATAATGATGTTGGATTCATGCTATATAGTGGGGCGTTCTATAATTTATCACCATCCATGAATATATAAGTTATTTTGATATTAGTGCTCGGATCGTGTAAAGTTATTTTTATGTATCATTTTAAAATTAATTAGAACCCATGTAATTTAGTTCCAGATAATGAGGCACATCATACATTTTCATGTAATGCTTTGTGGACTATACCATGTAGTTTATCTTTTTCTCGACAAGGAAGTCTATGTGGAGGGTGCGTAACCAATAATGGTGCTAGACTTAGGCCGAAATGGACTAGGGGACCTTAAAGGGATATAGATTACTAGGATTAATCTGTCCTTAATGGGAATATTCCCTAATAAGGATAGTGATGGAGGGACCTAGATTAAATATGGAATTATATGGTTGATTTTATCCCACTATGAATATGGCCCAGAGATGATTATGGTTTGTTTGGGGTGCTGGGTTTGAACCTCATATGGTTTCCAACATATCTCATTTAGATAAGAATTAAATCCCACATAGTTTATAATGGTTAGGGATTCCACCTATAGAGGTGACTCATGTTGGTGGTATTTGATTATACTGATGACATGATCTTCAATAAAATCTAAAACCACATTAGTGTTGACGAGTGTGAGAAACAAGAGGAAGAAAAAGATTAGTAATTCCACACAATATAACTAATCTTATGATGGATAAGTGTGGTGAGTGGTAGTTCTCATCACATGAGGTCTCAACTTGAAACTATTCATCATGGAATTCGGATAAAAGAAGTATGTTGTCCATTCTTGTGTCCTATAGTCCATGGGCTTTATGGATATAAGAGTAGGGCCCAGGTGTCAGTAATTACGGGCTATACGAAATGATAATATTTATGGAATTATGCCACCAAAAATTATGTCCACATACATAATATATTTTTAATAATTATTTATATATAATAATATATCTATAATAATAAATATATAAAAATATATATATTTAATATTACAATTTAATAAGAATGAATAATGTACAACTAATAATAGGATGATGTTTCTCCCAATCTTGAAGATCATCAATTTTTTATTTATTATATTTTCCTCTTTTTAACTAGGTAGATAGGTAACACTTACCTAGAATAGAGGCCATGTGAACATAGATTACAACATGGAATGTTATAAACAACCCCTAGAACTCCATTATATTTATGCACGCTACTCATTTCCATTAATGATGACAGTTATCAAAAATCCGTCATGAAGATGTGAGAGGCCTTTTTATATGGATTAATTTTTTTTAAAAACATCTAAATTCCCATGAAATTAACCAATTACAATCTCTTTTTCTCTATCAACCGCAATCTCTAAGGTTACTCCAAACTCACATCACTTTGAGAGTATGGCCCAAAGACCTGTTAGTCTAAAGGAACATAATGGCCTAAAGGACCGATGTATTGTAAGACAAAATATGGGTCCCAAAATACCTAATTGTTCAATAATACTACTTCTATAGAACATTACTATAGTACATTCTATAGTAACCACACTCCTTCTATTCTGTACAAGTTCCACCATAATGAATACAATCATTCCCCTATTAGATTTCATCATGGAATTATTGATGTAGTATTATTGGGTTTTTACGGCATGGGAACCACACCAACTAAAAATAATAATTTAATTTACAAAATAATCATTAATTAATAACATGTTAACACCATTCATATCTTGATATCCAACCTTAGGAGATATTTTTGGAAGTATTTATAGCCAACTATATGGGCCGTAATATAGGATGGAGTGTAGTCCTAGTTACACACTAATGAAGTTTGTGACACAAAATAGAATAGATAATATTTATGTCAACAAAAAATGGTTCTCTAATATATAAAATATGTTGTTCCTTTGGGTGAAAAATTTAAGTGAAAATGATTGGGATAGTGTAGTGTTACTATAGCACTTAAAGGATAAAGTGAATAGGAATGGAATTTAACTTTGAATGTATGAGTTGATTGAAAATTAAAAAGAGAGTATATAACATCCAATACATTCATAAGAGGACATATTTTTTTGGTGACCATGAAGGGAATTTTGTCCATCATCTTAGGTTTTTTGGATCCCAAATGTTGGCTTTTTAGCCATTGAATATGTCCAGTCGGTTCATTACATTCTTAATGGGAAGGGATGAATCTTGGACCACTATTTTGTATGGGTGTTTGAGTTATTTTGAATTTAAAATCCATTTATTCTATAAATATGATGGGAATTTGTGCTATTAAATATTGGGATTTTATGTCATTTAAAAATTATAATGGGATAACATTGCAGTTGGTCAACCATTGGAGGTGGCATGATCTATCCTTGTTATCCCATCATTGTGTGTTGCTTAATTTTTCTAATTTCAAATACGTGAATATATTATTTATAATATTAAATAATATAATTTTTCATATAATTAATTATATATTTAACAATAACTAATATAATTAAAAATTTAACAATGAATATTATAAATTAAATTTATAATTATTAATCATATTATTAATTCTATTATCAATTGGGGTTAGTAAATTTGTATAGTGTAATGTGTCTAGCCCATGAAAATGAATCTGGATTAGTTTTGAGTTTAAAAACGTTCTTATTTAAATAGGGTGGACAACATGAAGGTATTGGTACTGGATCTAAGAGGGAATAGTAGAACATCTGATAATACCACATTAAAAAATACTTTGTTGTTAGATGTGCATGCCTATTCAAGTGTAATAGGTACTAATAGCTGTGCATCCAATTGGGGCTTGACTATTGACTATCCAAAACTCCCTCATATATAATGGATGGTTGATTCGTTTGATGAAATTAACATCAATAATTCCATATTAGGTTGATGTTTGGAATGTTAGAGAGGGTTACAAGTGGTGGATGGATGAAATCCCAATCAATAGAGGTAAACAAGCATTGCAGTTTGACAGCTAAATAGTGGCAGGTGAGAAAGTGCACTAGTGAGGGCACTGGTCCCACTGTGCTTTTATAGAAGATATATATAGTGAACACATGTCCCATACTCTTTGATGGGTTGTGGTTATGGATATTTCCTTACGAGGGTGGTGGAATGTTGTGTGTGGTAGTGGTGGTTTACCATGGATGATGGATCCCTCCTTAAAAGTGGGTCCTTGATACAAACCTAGATTGTGGTGTTTATAGGAGACCTATAATTGAGACAAGATCCCACATTATATCAAGGACTAAATGGTCATGGGGAGGAACCAGATCTGTGATCAAATGGTCAACACTTAGCATGGGAAATTCATGTCATTTTTTAACATGAACAAGATCTAGAAAAAATGCAAGAAAAATGGACTTCAGTTCTTATTCAGGCCTTTCGACCATGATAATGGTCTTTAAGAATACATGGTCCATTATAAAAAATAATTAATAAAGAATCTAATTTGGGTTCTTGATAATTCTTAGTGGAAGAATGAGGCTTGACGCATTGAGGATCTTGGGTGTGTGTTCTTGAATAGTTTAGTTTCATCTAATACCTCTATATATAATAACTAAATTATCTTTTTAGAAATTTTTTATAAATAAGTAATTATTTTATTTATTTAAGGACTTGGATGTTTCAAGAAATAAAACAACACACACACCCTTGGCCAAATAGAAATGATCAGAACCCTTTCTAATGATTGGCCCAATAGAATGGGTATCCCATTACAATAATATAGCATAGAATTGCACCATTTTCTGGCCTGATGGCCGATTTATCCTATCATAAATGTCCCATACCTGCGTTCTATAATAATCAATGTGTATCTAGGTATGCACTCCTTCCTACATCATCACCAGCATCATCGCAAATAAATGGACTAAAAATCCCCACCTTCTCTAAGGGCGACTATTAAGATTTGAACCTTAGTCATCCATAGAATTACAGAGTGTCTTCCAAACTCTTGCAATACATTGAATACGTTAATTATATATTTTTATTTCATAATAATCAAATTAGTAATGATTAATAATATTTCTACTTATTATTGATAATAGTAATTAGTTATTTATTATTTCATTTATTATTATTATTTATATTGTTGATTATTAATTACATTAAAAATTATATTAATAAATTTAAATTATAAAATTATATTTTATTATTGATTATCATTTTTTATCATATTATTAATAAAAGAGTTAATTATTAACTATTAAATTTAATTTTAGTTATAAAGTATGAATAGTTAAAAATACTATTAGAAAGAATTATATTATTAATTATTATTTATCATATTAGTTATTAATTATATTATTTCATTTTATTATTTATAATATAAATTTTTCGTTATATTAATTATATTATATTTTATTTGTTTATATTTTAAACCATATATTATAATGAATTTATATTTATATTAATATATTATTATTTTAGTGACGTCAATGTGAAACTGAATCCCAAATTGAACATCCATAAGGGATGTCAAAGGTTCCTTTTTCAATAAAAGGTAGTATGGAGTGGGGCTTATAGTTATATTTTTGGATTACATTAATAACAGTAATTATGAATAAAAAATAGATTCTTAAATACTCATAATATATGTATATATATATATATAAAATCTTGAAACCTAGACCCTCACAATTTATTTGTATAATTGTTTTTGGATTTTTCTAAATTGATATTTTTTAATAAATTAAATTAGAAATAGGTTTTCCAATATATTTCCAACCCATTTATCATAAAGATAAATTCTATTGAAATTTGACATAATTAACCTAAATTGTCTAGTATTATAAAATCAGAAGATTTTTATAAGTTATTTATTTCTTTAAACTCATTTCTCTAATAAAAATATATCTGATTTAGAAATTATGGATCAATTAATATTTCCCTTTTAAGAAAAATTTTCAATTTCCATAATATTAATATTAATTTACAAATATAAATGTATCAATAACATATTAAATAATTATATTTTATAATTTTAATATCATTTAATAATATATAATTAATGAATTAATTATAATCAATTTAATGGAGTCTGAATTTGAGCTCAAAATATATAAAGATTTTTTTAGTTTTTTATAAGAATATATAATGCATGACATATCTTAGGAAGCTAGGTTTTCATTAAGACTACGTGTTAAATTTTTTTGTATTCTCATATAATGTAAGACTAATCTTGCAATTAATCATTTCTTAATCATGCAATATATCTCTAATACTGTTCTAATAATATATATATATATACATATATATATATATATCCAAATATGCATGACCTTGAATATAGATTTTACCTCTAGATACAGTACTTCAAACAGAGTTAAAGTAGTGTTATCCTTTATTATTGTTTTTAATAAATAAAGATAATGGAACCTTTTACTAGTGTAAAGAAAAAATCCCTGATAATGGATAATTTTCAGTTTATTTTTTAGCTATGAAAAAGGATGACCTTTTTTATCAATTTTTAACAACATTAAAGACTTTAATTAATCTGTGTATTTTTAGTGCTGATAAAGTGGTGCTTCATCTGTTATACTTTTAGCACTAATAAAGGATAACATTTATCATGTTTTTTTATCACTGATAAAAGAATACCAGCATAATATAATTTCTATATACATATTTATATACTCATAAAATATGATTTATATACTAATAAATGTATATATTTATGTAAATACCATGTATATATATATTTATGTTTATTCATTTATAGTTATTTATAATTATATATAAAATTATATAAATAAATATTATAAAATATTATAGTATGAACAATATAAAAAAATACTAGATACATTAAAGATAGTTCATACTAAAATTTAATTATTTTTTCACATTATATGATTTATAACAGTCACTCACTCACAGACACACACACACACAAACACACACATTTTGAACAAAAACCCCACCTGATCCATGTAAATTCTATGCTCTTTTATGGAATAGCTCATTCCCCGATAGGTGTACAAAACCCATGCTCAAATACATTCTCCATAGTTGGTGGGGTAAAACTAACATACCCTCTATTGGAAATGAAAAAAAAGGAGAAATTAAATTTATGAGTGTGAAATTATGATGTCGAAGCATAACTGGTGGGAGTTGAACATCCAACACATGGGATCCATATATTTTGAATTATATATGTTTGTGGGATTATATATATTTATTTACTTAATTATATCATTATATTTTTAGTATAAAATATATAAAAATATTGTATATATGAATAAAAAATAAAAAAAAATTATCATATAAAATGTTATTTAAAAATATTAATTCATATGAGAAATAAAATTTATTATCAATTATGTTTTAATAGTTCATGTAATAAATAATTATAATATTTAAATTAATAAAAAACCATAATTTATAATGTATTTAAATTAATTCAAAAAAATTATATGTTATTATAATATATTATAAATTTATTTAAATAAATATATATATAATAAAAAGGTTTTATAAAAATGTATGTTAATTTAGATATAAAAATGTATTTAAATAAACATAATGTTCATATATAAAGGAAAATTTATTAATTTAAATATATTTATATTAAGACATGATGCAGAAAGCAAGTTTGGGAGTACTCCATGAAGACGATGGTGTTTAGGTTTCTCTCGCGACCTTGGTTGTACTGTATTTCCTTGGGTCTACTTTTCTCTTTAGGAAGGAATCACAATACCCAACTTTTGATTCATGGACTAAACCATGTATTAAAAATTTCTCACTGAGCACGAATGGGGGACTGGGAGAAAATATGTTTAAGAAATCGGATGGGGTTAGATCATCTTTGGCATCATTCAAGGACTCTTGTACTGGGAGAATACTTTTAAAGGGATTATTGGCCAATGTTGACATACATATGTACGCTTTTGTAGAGATTATTTAAATGGAGAAAACCTACATAATTATATGGATTGTTGTAACTAAAGGTGAAAATCACTGTAAATTTTAATAATGGAATAGTTGGGTTTCATTATTTTTGGGATTTTTTGATTGGAGGTGTTTATCCCTTGGTAGAGGATTTTTTCACACCCTATTTTCTTTTATTACGGCTAAAATTCTATCATGCAACTTCCAATCCCTACTCCTAAAGTGTGGATTGATTGATTTTCATGAATATACATTGGAAATAAATGGTTTGTAGGAATGTATTAAATATTATTTGGTTTGGATTCATCTATATAGAATCAACTGGGTCCTCTGGAACTGAATGATTTTTCATGATATTGATTGGTAAATTTGGAATCCCATTCGTCTTTATAACGGAAAAGAGAATGTATGATTTGGGGACATCAAAAGGATGTTATTGGTGATCAAAATTATATCATCCTTTATTGATAAGACATATCATTCAACTCATACAAATTATTTATTTACATGATGTATATAATGAGAAGAAACCTATATTTTTTTTGACTCATGTATTGTTGTTGGTCAGTTTTAAGATTCATGTGAGAGGAAAGTATCATGTGAGAATTGTAGCATAAATGGGAAAATTGATTATCATGGCTAATGGAAGGTTTATTTGAGGGATATTATTTTATAAATCCCCTTTGTGTTTATAGAGTTGATCATGGAAGGCCCTTATCCATTGGTTCTGTGGTGTGGGTATCTGAAAATGGTTGCTCTTAGATTCTTAAAGGTTTTGGGGTAAGGAATTCCCATCCTTTGGTGGGAAAAGTAGCAGCCCTTCTAATTGATAAGATATTAAAGAAGAGGAAAAAATGATGGTACAAGTGTATGTTGATTTATATTCAGTGGGAGAACACCAATCCCTCTCTTTTGGGGATTTTTTGATCTCCAATGTGTATAATTTAACAACATTTCACTCACTAGATCAAGTAGGGGCTATTATGGGTGTTTCTATCATCGAGAGTCATGAGGTTAAGGATGTAGGGGATTGATACTCTGAATAGGATCATAGAGGATCTTATAGTATTCATAAGGGGTTCAAAGGGGATGAATCTTATTATGGGATTTATGTGCAAGAAAAATTTAATGTTCAGATCATTCTAAGATGACATTACTTTGCAAAGATGATGGTAAAATGAAAAATAAGGGGAATGAATCTGTTTTAGACATAAATATTTTAAAAAATATTTGTAGGGAAAATTTCAAGGCTTTTAGGGTTTATAGAACTATAAAAATCAACGATGATAAAAAACACCAAAAAACTTATTAGAGGCACATGGTTTCTTGAAGAAGTTCCTATTAGTTCTATCAATAAATTGTTTCTAGATCATATGCAAGTATGAAAAAGAAATGTGGGGCCTTTTACCATTGCTCAGTCATCCAAATAATCTATTGATCATGCATGTAAAGATAAGAAGATCTTTTTTAAAAGTAAGAAAGTAATGGTGGATTAAGAGGGCATTAAAATGTATTCTCTTCAAAAGTATAAAGAACATATAACATGAATCAGTGGAAAAAATGATTGTGGATTGGTTATACCCATAAAATTTCTCAAGACATTTGAAAAATGCATATGAGGATTTTTATAAGGCCTCAGATGAGAAATGTGTGACTGAAAGGGAAAATATTTCCCTTATCATTTGTCAAGATGATATAAAATGTGAAAGGCCAATCGAGGCTGCTGAAAAAGAAGGTGAATAACTAGTTCATCTTGCATATTGAGGATGTCCACTCAATATTATAACAATATGTCTTTGTCTTTAATGAGCATCTTTTTTTAATGATATTTTGGTCTATTAACTTGGATGATGGATTTCAGTGGAACTATGAGATGGAAATTAGATGTCACTTTTGGAAGATCAAGACACATTCCATTATATAAGAATAATTGGAATCATCATTAGAAGAGGATCATATTCCACTGCAACAGGAGAAGATACTGTGGAGGGGTCATCACCAAAAAAGCATAGGGAGGCACCCTAAAAATATAGGCACTAGGGGAAGTTTTATGAAGTGACTATTTGAATTTAATGTTGGTAGATGTCAGTTTTTTGACCAGATATCCTCTTTATATGCTTCAATTTTTATTAATAATTTTGGAGTCATGGATTTGGTTTCAAAATCCGTGACTGAGCCTTTTGAGTATATATTTAAATTAATATAAGAAAACACATATATGCAAACACACACACACACACAAACACACACACACTCAAACTTTTTTGGTTTTTCACATGAATCATGTTTGACCATGTCAAATAATTTCCTAGTGAAATAAAATAAAATAAATAATGAAAAAATGGAGGGCTAGTGGTCTATGTGGAATAATTAGGCTTATGCATTGAGACCAAATACTACCACTGATCAAAATCAAGGGGTTTTGAGTTTTTTTCCAAAAATAAATTATTGAAGACCTGTTTTTTTATTTTAATAATATACCTTGTTTTACGTATCCTTAATTGAAATTTTGTTAGCTGAACTTTTATATAGTCTTAATTTATGATTCACATATTCTTGTAATCTAATTCAGATATAATTAATTATCGAATCATTTTGAATTCAATGAATTTATTTCAAGTTGAAGACCGTTGGAAGAGATTCCAATTTTGTTAATGGATATAGTTTTTCCAAAAGAACTCATATTTTATAGATTTATTATTTTTATGCAAAAATATATAAATATAATTGGAGGATTTGAGGAATGATATGTGGAACCTAAGAAATAAAGAGGAAAATATTATTCATAGGAGACCTATTCTCTATCTCATTTATTTGGGAGATTCTATTTATATATGTTATTTATATTATTAATAGAGAATCTAATTTTATGGATTTTCATTTTAAAAGTACAATATTTTATATTGGTATCCATTTTATTCCAATTATGTGTGATTAGCGATATTTTAGGGACACAAATCTTTGCATCAAAACTTTAAGTATATGTAATAACTAGGATAAGACTTATTGTTAATCTAGTGGTCAATGAGTAGAATTGGGATAAATTATAATGATACTTTTGTCTATAAAATAAATTTTTGGATTTGAATTTCAACTTACAATTTTTTAGAAATTAGATATTCTGGAGGATTTAAATATAATACCTATGGATAATGGGACATATTCTCATATCACAATGGATTAAAAGTGAAAAGTTTCTATAATTTGAAAATTTTGTATCATATTTTAATATATATTAATATAGTTTAGATATTGTCATCTAGAACCCAATTACATAGTTTTATTCTAAATTGTTCTAGTGATATTTACTTTGATGGTCTCATCATGTCTTATATTCTAGATCAATCAATTTAGACTACATTTCAATAATATTTTATTGGGAACCAATTCAAAATATTTAAATTATTAAAAACTTATTAAACAGAGTGGGAAAAGTTTTTATGATTGTTTCAGATTCAACATACCCCCTTTTAGAGCTCCTATAAATAGAGAAATTTTTTTATCAACGATGGTGTCTATATTTTTTCAATACATTAGGTATAAGTTATTTTACTCCCATTTATTTTGATAAAAAATGTTTAGAATTGAAAATAATCTTTTTTATATAGTAATTAATCTACCTATCATAACATTAAAAAATATTCCTCATACTTGGTCACCTATTTCTGACGGTTCTGATTATTGAAACTGGATAGATCAATTGTAATTTTTTTATTAAAATAAGAGTTCATAAATAGATGATGATAGTGGATAATTATCATATTTTTGATAAATTTATATCAACCCATATAAATGAATAAAAAATTATTATCAAGTGAGTTATAGAGTTTATAATACATTATTCTGTTATATGAATCAAAATATATACATATAAATATCTTAATTAAAACTACTATGGGTATATTCAAAAAACATGATAATACTCATTTTTAATATGAAGGGGTCATGAGAATGAATGATTAATGTTATGAGAATATTATTAGTATGTTTCTTTTCTTTTGGGAGTGTCATCTTCTTAGATGCATCAATTTTTTTTTGACTATAGAGAATAATTTTTAATCCATCAATGTGAAGTAGATTACAAATGAAAATATAGTGTAAATCATAATTGGAATAATTATAATGGAGTGTGATTTTAAAATAATATTGATTTATTATGAATAAAATATTACGAAGATGAGTTTTGATGAATATACTAGAACTTTATGGCAGTATGAGAATAAACAGAATCAAGAAGTAGAAAAAGAAAATTAGAATTGTGTATCTATTTATTTTTCTAAATTTTGATAAAATAATTATTATTAGTATACATCAGATATTATATCAATGTTTTTTTAAAATGGTAGTAAATCATAATATATTTTATGGGTAATTTCTCAATTTACATGATGTATGAATGAGGTTCTGGGTAAGAGAACTTTCAAAAAAATGATCATAAAAATGACATAAGAGATATATGTCATATGTATGATAGAATGAGAGTGAATAAGGATTCATAATTTGTTATATATTATTATTGTAAGAGTCTATGTTACATTAGATTTGAATTTCTAAGATTAAAGAAGAGGGATATAGAATCTAGAATGTCCTCAAAACCAAAATTAGAAAAACGTTCTCAAGGTGTGTGACATATTGAATTTGAGTGAAGATACATCTTAAAAAAGTAAATTTAAATGTGAGGATATTTAATATAGTACTTAATTATATTCCATAGTTCCTTGGAATGAATCTGGATTTATTGAAAATTTATTTACTTATTTAATTTTTTTTGATTCAACAAACCATTATTCATCGGATGATGATGATGACACTCTATCCTTTGAATAAATGGAAGCATATATGAATTTTCTGAAGAAAAGATATAAGATTTTATGAAAATTATATGATTGTGAAAATTCATGTCATACTATAGATAATGATAGTATTTCTAAAAATACATTTTGGTTAAATTTAAAATCTCTTCCTATTTAAACCTCTAGTAATTTTACAAATTTCAGAAATATAATAATAAATTATAGAGTACAAAAATGTAGTTTTATAATATTTATTTCTAAAGGGAATGTTTTTATAAGCTTCTAAAATAGTTTAAATTAAAAAAAACATCTCCAAAAATTGGAGACACATTATCCGTGGCATCACTTTTTCTAACTAATTGTTTTTAAAGAGTTGACAATTCTTTACTAAATGTTAAGGGGGAGGTCTTTGAAAATTATTTACTTGTTGAATAATGTTAAGTCATTGGAAAATTTTATGGTTTTTATTTCAAAATAATTAATATCTATTCAACCCTACCAGGTTAGACAATATATTTATTGGATGTTCATGACTGCAAAAAACATTCAACACAAGAATGTTTAGGTAAAATATTTCAGATTTCATTTAAGAATAGAAAGTTGAGTATTAGCGTTAGAAATTAATTTATAATTTTTAGAACTATATTTTAAGAAAAGGGTTATTAAAAATTTCATGAAATTTGGAATACTCAAAAATTAGTGGAATGTCTAATTTTTTGTGTTTTCTTGAATGAAATACTATATTATTCTCTAATGTTATAATAAAATGTATCTAAGTTTATATCATATATACCCTTTGTATTGTTTGATTTCTTCCCGTAAAATAATATGTTGTTTCTGGAATTTATATTAAATTAATATTATCTTTCAAATATTTTCATAAAACTATTACATTCTGAATGATTTTAGTATATTAAAAAAATGGGTCATATCAGTGTTTAGATTTTGTATCTCTTTCTCATTTCAGTTCTATAAAAAAAACTCCACATAAAAAAGTGAGGGAATTTTTTGTTTATATATAACTATGTTAACACTTTACGTAGTTAATACATGTATTATTGAAGATTTATACGTGAATGATATATTATGGGACTTAAATATATTTGGAAACTATACCTTTGAGAAAGTGAAATTTAGATTATATGATTATATTATATTTATTATTATGAAGGCCTAATCATTATGGTCTATTTTTGCTAAATATAAACTTGAGTTCATTATTAAATAACGTTGTATTGTTATAACCATGGATAAAATGGTTTCTTTGAATTTTTCATTATAAATGGATTCTTTATTCCACATATGTTTTAATATTATAATATCACCTTGTTTATTATTTTTTGAAAACACTCTTGGTTATTATTTTTAATTATGTACGATTGGGATAGAGTAATGGGGAGATGATTTTTTATTGGGATGAAATAATATTTTTAAGGAGAAATGCTTTCTTGTTTTGATACGGGGAGGTAATTTTCTTATATGAAACATAATTTTTTTATTTTTACATTAAATTATTTTTTTTATTTAATGTTTATTGAATATAAAATAAGTGGATATTTTGTACTTATTTTTCATAATATACTTATAGTTAATAGATTTTTTCATTTAAATAATAGTCATTCCTTGATTATATGTAATTACATGAATTTTTCTTTGTTACATTTTTGTGAAGTCTTAATTTCTTGTTCACATTAGTTTTGTGAGCTGATTCTTATCCATGTACTTTTTGGAATTTGATGAAGTCACTAGATTTATATCAATTGAATGATCTTGTGACGCAATTATAATATTTTCTAGTGTCACAAATATGAATAAAGAAAATATAGGTTTCCATAAAAGAGTTAATGACATAATAAAATAAATAGATGTTGATGCTTTGAGGAAAGGAATGAGGGAACCAATCAAATATGAAATAGATCATATTTATTCTTAAGCTATTCTCATTCTTAGTTATTTTAGATATTATATTAGTATTTGTTTTTAGAATATTCTTATATAATTTAATAGTGTTTATTAAAATTATAAAATCTCTGAAATTTCTTATTATAACCATTTTCTTCTGATTTTCCTAATGAAAGAGATTCAAAGGAAAAGAATATATACTTTCAAAACTCTAGTAAGAAGAGATCGAGGGATTGGAATTGACGTTGATAGTGTGATCACAGAGGATCGTGAAGATGTATGTTGTTCCAAATGACATCTATTGAAGAAATCTAGATATAATACTTGCATTGAATGATCTTTTAGATTATGGAAATTTCATTATATAGGAACATTGATATTTTGGATCTAGATACTGATCCTCCAACCCCTTTAAATTAAATTTGGAAGTTTCCATTGACTAGAAATGTTTATATCCTTTAATGATATCTTTTAAAGACATTTATAAATTTTCATCTTGAACTCCATGGAATTATGGTATTTTCAATTGTTTAGTTGATCTAACTTTATTAATCTGGTTATGATTTATCTTTTTGATCTATTAATTTCTTTCTCACATTCATAATATTTTTCTCTGAATAATATAAAAATTCAAAAAAATTAGAGTGTTTTTATGTAGAGTGTGATAAATATTTATGATTTTTTTCCTTAATTCACATGTTCTTGAAATTGCAATATCTTGAACAACAAGGGTGTAGGGGAGGATGCCCTATTGTATGGTCCAATTCAATTTTTCCCCCCACATAAATTCATTCAAATAATATATATGTGTATATATATATTAAAATATATATGAATATATAAATACACAATTATAAATATAAAAACATAAATATTAAAATAAATAAATAAATATATATATATATAAACATGAATATATTTTATAATATATATATATCATTTTATAATGAAATGAACAACACAAATTAGTGGTTGGGTTTTTCGTCCATATGGTTCTGTGTAGAGATTCAAAACTCATAAATATAAAAGTAAATTATTATTTTAGAATGTGTTCACATGTGGGATTTTCATAGGACCACATCACCACTCTCCATCCACCATATGAACTTCGGATTTCCCTAGTCATGCCTTCAATACAGTTTCTTTTAGGAATTTAATTTAGAAATTTTTTTACAGATTTTATATGTGAAGGAAAATGAAACCTATAAAAATTACGTCCACAAGAAAAATAGAATTCAATAAAGGATCAGTTTATAAGTGATAAAAAAGACCTGATAGAGCCAATAATTTATATATGTTAAAAAAGTATCTTTAGGGATGCTATAAATAGAGGCTGATTGGCATAGAGTTTTCAAAGCTTCCTCTCAATTTAGTAATCATTGGGATAATTATCAGTTCAAAAGGGATTAAGAATTATGAATTTTTATTTAGTTCATATCAATTAGAATCCCTTCATAGAGATTCAAAAATATAATATCTCAATGTAAGTCTAATATAAAATTTCAATTCATATCCTTTTACAAATGAATAACGCTTCAAATTAGAATATATTTTCTAGGTTTTCGGAGGGAGATATGGATAATATTATTATAGTTTTTATAATAGTTCATGTTATCATTATAAATCCATTAGTGTTGTTTAATTGTGGTGAGTCTCAATTACTACGTTATGAATCTCATAACTAATTTATTTTTGAGCATTATGCGATAATTGTAAATTTTGAAAATCAATTTTAAATCCAAAAAGTAAAAAACAAGTTGTAGAGGTGGAGGGATTCAATTAAAATAATGGAAATAAAATCCATCAATTAAGGGATTTTTAAAATAGTTCAGAAACTATTACCTCTAAATTTAAATGCAAGATTCCAGAGGGTTGACAGAGGATATCCATCATAATAAATAAGATGAGGGTGTCAATGGAGTAAATTTTCTAATTTTAAATATAATGTCCAAATTAAATATGGTTCTAGGAAATATTAAGTAAAGGGGTAAGATGAATTCATCTTTCATAAGATGAATTAATGTTAGATATGGTCACTCTGAAGTATAATTTTATAAAAAAAATTCTTTGGTTTCTATTGGATGCTAAAAATTATTTCTCTCTTTTTAACACATACCATTATGAATTCTCAATAAAAATAAATATAAAGGTGGTAGTATTGTTAGTTCTAGAGAACATAATAGGAGAAGGTCACCATTATCAGTGTTAAATATGTGTTGATAAAACTGTATCATTTATCTATGATTTATTTAGCACTGATAAAGGGTAGCATATATAACATATTTTATATATACTTATTTTTAATATTTTTAAATATGATTCATATAATAATTAATATATTCATTAATATAACTACTATATATATTTATAAAATTATAATTTTTTTTTATTATAATTAAAGTCAAAATATATCATTTAAAATATACATATATAATTATATTCATATTTAAATTTATATATTTAACTTCATCATGTTAATAAAATTAAAACATAAAAATATATTTATTATTTTATGTGAATGTGTGTTTACATGTATTTAATTATATTGAGAGACACATGTATATAATATAAATATATATTATAAAATATCAATTGAAATATATAAATAAATTTATAAATAATTTTAAAATAGTTTGTATTTAAAAATATTATATATTTATAATAATAATATATAATTTACAATATATATATTTAATATTATATGGTTGTTTTAATATATATATATACATATATAGATATATAGATATTTATATTAAAATATAATTGTAGAAACCTCGAACCCATTACACTAGAGATGGTGTCGACTTTGTGATATTGCCATAGGATACAATGAATAACATCATGATGGAATGAATTGTTTAGTCGACTTTGTAAACTAGATACAATATTAAAATTCAAATTAAAATTGAAAACAAAAAGTATGGAAAGTGTTTTCCTTTAGGAGACCGATATTACTCATAGATTATCCTGACATATCGATCACAAACCAATTCCATGTATCCTAGTGAAAATGAAACATAAGAAATTGGTTAGACCATATGCATAGTTAGGGTAAGTGTTCAATAGAAGATATCATGAATAAATAATTATAATAAATATGGATATTTAAATAACTATAATAGATTCCATTAATTCAATAATATTGGAACCATATATAAGAAATAAATGATTATTAAATAATAACATATAAATTATAAGATGATCTTGAAACATAAACATTAATTTTCTTACCAATCGAATAATCACATAAAATATCAAGGATTAATTCATAATGATGGAATGCATAATGTTAGGCGTTTTAAACATATTTTCAAGGCATTGCAACCATACTTCTTTTCATGAAGGCATCATTATATGAAATATTTTATTAATGGGCAAGGGCTCATCTAAATACCCAATCTAATTTTCCTCGTGAGACCTATCGATGCATCAAGGGGATATATAATTCAAGGCATCACCTATAAAATATAATTACAATGCATTACTCACATGAAAGGGATGAATCATAATCCAAATAAATATTCATATTGAAAAATGTCTATAAAAAATATTAGTACATACCCATATCAATAAATATAATCATAAACCATCCAATGTAATATGGTGAATGGTAATAAAAATGAATATCCCTAGTCAAATTGACCATAAAACAATCATATAAATAATAAAGGTGACATAAATACAACATAAACCTAGTGGATTACATGTACAATGAATGGGTTAATGTCTTTAATGAAAATAAATAACTTAAAAAATTCATTAAAAACCTTTTTGAAGAAATTAAACTTTTCCCTTTGAAAATATATTTGAATCATAAATCTAAATACATATTTTAGAAATATTTTAATTTAAAATTATCCTTCAAAAAAATTTTAAAAAAAATTAAAAAATTTATGGCGATGATGGAGAAAAATAATGTAAATTCCGTAAAAATGATGTTTTAAAAGTATTTAGGTTAGTTTAACCAAGGTCTTTTTAGTTTAGCCCACAGTGAACCCATTTCTTACTTTAATCATGGTAATTAATTTATACTGTTTTCACAATTAATAATGGTAAAAAATTAAGTTGTCATTATTATATATTAAATATTATTATAATTCAAAATATGGAACCAATATTCCAAATTCAATCCAAATATGTTTTGGAATCAAATTCAAAAGTACACACACAGACGTGATAAAAATGGAGATTTCAAATGGAAAAATAAAATAATTATACCTTGTTTAAATATAAAATATCAGTATTAAATTGATTAAAATGACCTAAATTAGTTAAATTGTAATATAATTGAACTATTATTACATTAAAACCAATTTTAAATATAATATAAATAAATATTATAATTGAAAATGTAGTTTTCAATGAAAATTTATTATTTTTCAATATTCATTAATATTTAATCATTTTAGAAAATATGATAAATTATAACTAAAGATAAGTTTAACATGTATATTTTAAAAATAATATTTATTATTTTAAAATAAATTTTCAAAAATTATTAAAAATTAATTTTAAATTATTAGTATAATGTGTCATTAATGACCGTTTTAGAAAAATAAATTTTCCAAAAAACACATCATTTTTATTTGAAATGATTCTTATTTAGATTATTAAATATATTACCATTAAATTATTTTATACATGTGTAAGCCATGTAATTTTTATAATTTAGTTAGTAAAATTCATACCCACAAACATAATGGCTGGGAAAAAATGGTCATGATTAAATAGTATTATTTTAATATAGTATCATGATTTCATTAAAACGGATGTTACGTGCCTCACAAGCTATTGAGTATATTTAATTAATTTAAAAATAAATACATTGTGAAGTCTTAGGGTGTTTGGTACTATTCCAATATTTGGTCTACATTTTACATACACTATCCAATATGATGTTCTACTTTTAAAATAATAGGTTGTATGATTCTATCCCCTTAACTAAATTCCACCATCATAATTTTATCTTGATCTCATTAATCAAGGGTTTTAAATTTCAAAATAATATTTTTAAAATATCACATTTTGAAAAGGCATAATACATCATCTTCTTGATAAGATAGAAAAGGATATGTGGAGGTCAATTTGAATAATACCATAATTTGGTTTCCATGAATGAGAACATTTGTGGGAAGTGAAGATATGAACATGGTTGAAATGTGTAATGCCTAAAAATGATGGAGGGTGATAGAGGACATTGATCAAAAGAATGTAAATGGTCAATAGAAATTCAACACCCACAAGACCATAAATCTATATTGAGTTAAGGGACCATTTGATTCATTGGAAATTAAGGTATTAATATTACATTTTGGTTTAAATATCTTTTTCTTGGAGATGTGTAATTCCTTTACCATATAGACTATGAACACAAGAAAATATACCCATCAAGTACATGATGCAGGATAACCCAATCCTACCAAATATCATTTAATAAAATAAATGTAATGAAATCATAAGCGTGGTCTACAAATTCAATAATGAAGCTCATCACATGCATCCACCTCAATAAAAATTGGTATGAAGTTCAATTCTATAAAGGACCATCGTGAGATTCCACCTCATTAGTGCTCTTTGATAGAGAATAAAAACCTATTTTCCTTCCTGGTAAAATGTGTAAAATCTAAAAAGATGTAGTTTTTCAGTTTAATGCATTCATTACATGGTGGAACCAATCTCCAAGGGATATTTCTAGACCAAGAAATCAAAATATAAACTTCCAAGGATAAATGAAAATCCATCTAAAGGAGTTTCCCGAAAATATGTATAGTGTATTTAATAGATTTTATTATAGCCCAAAATTGGACATTAAAAGTAAATACAATTCCAAGGAAGTGATAATATAATCATTTAATTAATCCCTAATGGGTAAGGAAGACACTCCTTAATCAAAATGTCTCAGTTCACCTGAGACCAACCTATCAACATTTACATTTATCAAGGATGGGATTGGATGGATAATCTAATCAACTTCATCTCCATTGGTTTTATGGTCATGCGGGTACAGTAATGATTTTCATGAAAATAAGATCAACACGATCATTATTCGTATGACCAATGTGAAGATTGGAGGCAATACTAACACACATGTGAATGTATGTTACTCCCACATTAAAAGGATTAATGGTTCTCAAATTACATGCTATTTTTTGATCTCTAAATGTAATCCATTACAGTAATAGCTGAAACATCCATCATCCCTTGAAGAAAATCACTAATTATTATATCAAGGATGGATGCGATAATTAAAAAAAAACTTGTTCATATATATACTAAAAATACCATGAATATATTCCCAGAACCAGTATGTGAATGTATATTTAACATTAACATGGTTTATAATTTCCCTAGAATTGAAATAGACATAATAAACCAAGGAAATATATATTTCAATTTTTTCAACATGTTGTATATTGGAAGTTTCCTCCTCCACATCCTAAAAATTAGTAGAATTATTAATAGGGTAATGTGTCCTTTTTTGAAGTTTATAAGACATCGAGGGACAAGTACATTACAATAAAAATTATACCTATACCATTTATTGGTACTAATGTGCCCACTGGAATTTTGTTTCCATATAATAGTGTGTCTATGAATACATTAATACATCTAATGTTTTGGAAAATTATGAGGTTGAATAAAACCCAATGTTCTAGTATCAGTGGATTAAATATAAAAAATGAAAGTGTGACTCATGGAAAGGGAGAAAACTATATCCTCTTGAAAATTCCTTACTATCCATGAATTTCAATAACAGATCAAATTATATAACATAAATACCATCCATTTTGAATATTTCATGAGCCGACTGTAAGAATTATTAATGGTTATCCAGAGAGATAAGGATAAATACAATGATAATCCAACATAAATTTTAGAGATCCGTCCACTTGAGAGATGAAATCCAAATATGTGTCATTTTAGGTGATAATGATCCATAAGATTTTTCTAATAATAGATTCATTTAAGAGTATTAAATCCTTAATTCCCAATACACCCATGTTAATGGGCTTGAAAAACTAATTCCAGCCCACAATAGCCAACTTTATCTCATGAATGGACCATTTTAAGATTATATTTTTAATCAAAGCCTGAAGCTATTTATTTATGGGCTTGGGCCATCTATACACTAAGAAGGAATAAAAAAAATATATGAGTAATTAATTATTTGACCAGGTGGATTCATCATACTTGATACATGGATATCCCCTTCGAGGTTTCCATCATAGAAATAATTCTAGATTATGTATTTTCTAGGTAAAATCTTTTAATATTATCCAAAAAACAGGGACCTACAATGGTAAATAAAGGGTAGAGATCCCATCTGCATAACATGAGATATGTAATCTTTTATTTTTATTACTCATAGATACCACATCCCCAAAAAACAAAAAATAGTTTTTTAATTGATGTTATGACCAATAACTTATTTATAATGTTAAAAAATGGAATTGGTCACAATGGTGGGTACTATATCAAATTTATAAAATAGAGGAATATAATCCGAATAAAATAGGGGTGAATTGGTTTGAACCCCCTCCCATAATTGATCTTCTTATACAATATATCTTGAAAAGGATCATTTATCTTTAAAATCAAATATTCTTTATCCAGTAAAAATTTGATGACAGAAAGGGATTCCTCATTCCTAAAACCCTTGAAAACTAAAATAATCCACTAGGATATCAATTAATTGGGTTACATAACTCAGATCACTTGATAATTATATGGAACATGTTTATAGAAGTGTAATATAATCTACGTCTTTTGGGAATTTTGAGAATTAATCTTCACTATATTATGTCAAAGATCATAGAGACGTCAATTTTCAAAGCATGGTTTAAAAATTTCACATTCTACTTCATTATATTATTTCATTCAACATAATTTAAATAAATAATAATTTTTTTACTAGAAAAACATAAATTAATTTAGAGTAATTATTCCCCTAAAAATATTTCCCATCCATTTGGTAATAGTTTTACTAATGATTTTGGGGATGGTGTTTCCAATTTCAACTGGTATAAAATAAACAATATCCCAATAATTTACCAAATTTTGAATCAAGGAAATTAATTTAATGTTAACTACATAGGTCATGGAATGTGAAATGAAAAATTCCTTCACTTCATTGGTGATCTCATATATAAAACCCATTTGAACATGAATAACCTATTGGTAAATCCATCCAGCCTTGCCACAATATCAATGTTAAGAGAGAATAAGGCTTCATTGGTTTCTATTTCCCTATGGGACTCAAAAAAAATTATTATTTTTCAATCCATTAATGATTTGATAAATGGTATGAATAATCATATGAGTCTTTTCATCTCTATTGTCTGAATAAATGTCCACAAAATATCTGGTCACAACATTGAAAATATCATTTTTAAAATAAGAAAGAATCCCTTAATGTTTAAAGAAGTTAAACATATCCTTAAATTCTTCTATTTATGAAGGAAATCAAAGAACTTGTAATCAATGTGTCAATCCACTAGCTATCTTACATTTATTTGTGACCTACCCAAAATATCATTGATATTTATTAGGTTACCTTGATAAGAGAAGGCTTGGATTTCATTCCATGAGGGACTGTATTGAAACTGGTTAATGTTTTGGTAGTGGAAGATGTTATTTTCCATAACATTGATGTCATCATAAATCCTGGAGAAAGAGGAAATTCTCCATTCATTGAGAATACTTTTTTGTTTTTTCTAATTTAGGGGAAAAATATTAAGGGGACTTCCAAGGGTGATAAAATTTCATTGATCCCTAAAAACCTCTTACCATCCAAAAATAAATATCTAAGCACTATTGAATTTTAAGGGGAGGGGGTAATCTCACTCACCTATAGAGGATTTCAATACTCATATGCTTGTGATTATAGTGGGACTTTTGAAGAATGATACTAGAGAGATCAAAAACATCACTCATCTCCCAAACCTATAAAAACATTACTTGTCTTGTTTTCAAAATTTTCCTCCATTTAGTATATATATTCATCCTTTAAAATTATCTATCATAGTGGGAACCATATCATAGATTTATTTTTCAATGCAATTAGAAAAATCAATGGATAATAGCATGCTGAGGTGGGTTATAGTTTTTTGCTCAGGCCTACGAAATGATCTAAAATAGTCCATGATAAACCAACACTAAAACATTTGGATAATGATCATACTTAGTTCATTCCATAGACATCTTATTTTAATATAACTGTTTGGGGAATAGATAATGGATATAGAAAGGAAATGAATCAGCATATCCGTAAATAATGAAATAACATAACAATTGTTTTGAAATATATATTATTAATGTTGGGTCCATGATGATTGTGGAAGGTTATTAGATGTTTTTTATAATATTTTTGTCATTTTTTCTCAAATAACATAACTCATCTAACTTTTTAAAAGATAAAAATTGGACTCACAAAATGTTTTCAAAAAAAATTATACTCACATTGGTTATGAAATTTCATCGTATCATAACAAAGAAGTTAGGATGAAAAGGTTATGATCTGTCATGCCTTAGGTCTATAATGGGAGGGATCGTAATGATGTACTGATTTTAATTATATTCCACATATATCTAATAAAAATATGGAAATGCTTTGGTGTGTTATATTTCACATAAATCAAAAGTATGTTGTAAGACATATGATATACGATTTTTGAAGAAAATGGTGTCCAGAGAAGTGTTTTGAATAAATATTAATAAGAAGAAAAAACGTTGATGAGGCTCAGGATGAAAAATATGTTGCTGATCAGGAGGAAGAAAATTAAAACATTATGAAGAAATCGAACTAAAGAATGTATATTTAATAATGGTTACTTAAATGTTCATACTCAATAAACCATATTGAAGAAATCACACTAAATAAATCATACTGAAGAAATCATACTAATTAATTTATATTGAATAAATCATAGTAATGAATTCAAACTGAAGAAATCATACTGAAGAAATTTTATTGGGATTTATTATGGAAAATATCAAATTTGGATTTCATTATGAAAAAACGCATAATGAAAAATTGGAATCGGATTGAAGGTTTTATAAAAGACTAAAAGAAGATGAATTTAATTGAATATATGAGATTCAATGTAGGATTAAGAAGTGAAATAAAGAGATAGATTTCATTGCGAATTGAATGAGTTAATTAATGATTCAATATTTAAGGATGATTTATGATTCTATATTGTGGGTGAAGTGGGGAAAAAAATTAGATCCTACATAAAATATAATTTCGTTCCAATAAAAAGTGTAGAACATTTGTTTTTTTGTGTGAATCCAATTACATAAAAAAGAGGAGAGGGAAGCTCTAAATTTATTTCAAGTGAAGAAGTTTTTATGAATTGTGCTTTATTATAGAAGTTTAGTTGTTAGGATTTAGAGGAAAATATTTTGTTCATCTTTGATCATCATATTCAACTAAATTATCATATTCAACTGATTATTTTATTTTACTAGGTTAGGAATTAGACTTACTATTTCTTACTTAGGGTAGAGAAGGTGCATATTTGTGTCAATGGTATTTGGAAAAATTTATATATTTTTCATTCTAAGAAATTCATACATGGATTTTCATACTGAGATTTTCATAGTGGGAATTATGTATTGGGATTTTTTAATGTGAAAATCATACAAATATTTCATTAAATTTCATAGGATGTTCATAACATTTTTCAGAAAGAAATTAATGAATTTAATTGAATGTTTTTATTATAAAAAGTTGAACAAGAAGCTCTATCACATTTTTTTAAAAAAAATTCTTCTATAATTTTTTTCTGTTTGATGCATGTTTTCTATTTTATTGATCATAGTGCTACATGAGTGTACGTATATATCCTACTCACTGTATTATACAAAACAAGTACTATATCCAATTGGATTGTGTGGTATTGAATTATTTAAAAACCATACCAATGAATAGATACTATTGTTGAGTAGTTAAACTTGTAAATTCTTATGGTCATGTGGTTATGTGTTTTATTTTTTTAGTAGATAAAGAAATATTTAATATGAGGTGTAGGTTTTTTATTAAGAAAGGAAACATAAAAGAAAAAGATATCACAGATTCACCCCTACACGCTCTCAATGATTCTTGAATCTTGGTTGGGTAATATCAATTGGAATAATAGTAATAGGATCCCTTCATTTACTATTTACTGAATTTTTTGAAAGAGAAGTTGTGATGGAGAACATGAATTCTATCATCTATAACAATATTCCATTCTTTGTAGGAAATAACTATCATATCCGGAAATTTATAATGTTTCTTTATCTTCTATCTCTTAGGTATGATGCTTTTTAAGTTACAACAGATGGACTTCCCACTTTTAATGATCCATCCATCCAATGGACCAAAGGCCTTCAATTGTTTTTGCATAATCCAACTTTCAAGGGGTGAGGTGGAATGCTTACAAGGTCCGTAGGCGTAAGTATTACATGTCCAGTACACCTTATAGGAATTCATTTCCCGTAGGTTTTAAAAATTATATAAAACCAAGACTAACTACTTGGGACTTCTCCTCCCCAATATCTTCATCGAGAAATGATCTCTCCACCTTCTCATGGTTGTTCGGCTTGGCTATCCCGTGCATGCACAAGCTTGTCCCGATGGCAGGTTCCATACCCTATCATTCTCTCAATCCACGTAGCTTCTGCTATGGTGAAATCTCCTTGCTCATCATCCTTATAGAGCTTGTTCCTTGTAGGTTGTCTTGTTTTCATATCCACATTAGGTGGCCCAATGGTCTTGAGGTGGCCCGAAGGCCTTACGGGCCCGAAGGACTTAAAGGACTTGGTGACCAAATTGGGGGCCTGATGGCCCAAATGGTGGAAAATTCCCGACTACTACAGTACCAAACAGTGTTAACTACATTTCCCACTATAGTACCTTCTATAATACTGCAGTGTTCCCATTACAGTACCAACTACAGTACTACTACAATACTAGTACAGTACCCAGAAGTTATACCTCTGCCAAGATTTAATCCCGGGCCACCTAGATGCTCTTAAGAGTCCCCACCAACTGGGTTAAGGATTATGTGACCCCTTATTAATGATAGGGTATATATTAATCTCATTGAAAAGAAGAATATTGGGAATTATGGTAGCGCTGAAATATCATTACACTCATCGCTTTATGAAAATTATTTTTCAAGAGTGAATGGTATTTCTATATCAAATGGAATTTGGGAAATGTTGAAAAACATTTATGTAGCCAATAAAAAATTGAAGATGGAAATGTATCAAATATTAAGGCTTAAGTATAAAGATCTTAAGATGGGTGAATAAAAATGAGTGGGTGATATTTTTACCAAGGTATATGACATTTTCAGCACTATCAGATGTGTTGGTGAAATGTTAGATTAATATACTATTATTCAGTTGATCTAAAGAATCCTTCCCAATGAGTTTGAATACAATGTTTTTTCATTAGAAAATAGAGATCATCAAAACATTATCTCTAGATTATTTTCATCGGACTCATATCATATATGTAATTATAAGGGATAAAGCTATGAATATAAAAAAATGTTTATAGAGGGACATATTTCTACCCTTCCAAGAAATAAATTTCATATAAAATTATTATTGAAGAAGAAGCTGGTCATTCTGATTCAAAATAAAATGTATGTAAAAAATTGATGAAATTTTATCCTTGTTTTCTAAAATCGTGAGGAGAGGTACAGGTAAATTCAATGGGAAAATTCCCTTGAATTTGTTTGAATGTGGATCCATTTGGAAATTTTCTCATAATTTTTCTCTATGAAATAATTAATAAGGAAACGATGAAGTAGAAATAACGACAATAATGTCATGAAATAAATATGGTGATAAAGATAAATCTTTTTCCTAAGGGAATAAAAAATATTTAGTAAATATAATTAGAGATGATTTTTGTCTAAACATGAAGAAGAATAAGATAGTGAATTTGTATTTGAAAATTAATATATTGAGATAGATGGAGATAATAATTTAATTGCAATAGTATATAATTAATATTTTCGAAGTTGTATATCTAAACAAGAATGAACCCAACATGAATCTCATTTAAATGAAGTGTTGAATAATTTTTTTATAAATATTAGAAGTCTTGAGAAGGAACAAAATATGTTGATAAATGAATGTTCCTCATCAAATAATCAATAGTTTATTCCAGATGAAATAGTCAATATGATGAGAGAAATTGATATCTAGAATAAATCTACTGAGAAAGAAAATAATCTAAATGAACATCTAGAAGTGAACTTGAAAAAAGAAGAATATTTAGAACTCTTACAACAAAAACTATATAA
Organism: Viscum album; assembly: GCA_963277665.1. Lineage (NCBI taxonomy): Eukaryota > Viridiplantae > Streptophyta > Magnoliopsida > Santalales > Viscaceae > Viscum > Viscum album. Next base: position 1,429,536,262 of record OY728125.1, read on the forward strand.
AGTAGAAGAGATAGATTCATGTTTTAAAAACACTAACCCTAATGATGGTGAAATTTATCATAATAAGGAAACCGAGAAGGATCAAAATTCACCTTAAATGGTTGAGAATAATAAATATGAACTGAATAAGAATGATACATTTTAAAACAGAAAGGTTTGTGGTCAATGAATAATTGGTAATAAAATTGATGAGAAACATACTCAAAAAATTAGTGAATTATATTTTTTAGAAGAAAACAATCTTTATATAGATATTGCTGGTATTTTGGTGGATTAGGACATACATAAAATATGTGTGTGTTCAACAAAAAAATTCTTAATATTAAACAAGTTATGGATGGCAATGTTTGAGGGGGATTCATACCTCTCAAATTAAAAAAGTCTCTAAAGGATATCCAGAAGAAACTAATGAATCATGATTTGAATGTAGAGAATAGTATCCAACCCATTGAATCTATATGTGAATGATGTGAAAAACCTAGACATCTATATTAGTGTTGTGCAAGTGTTTTACCATCACAACAATTTTTTTAAAAAATTCGCATAATCTGGAGGCGAAAAATGAAAATGGGAATGAAAATGATCTTTTTTTGTAACCACATTGAATTCTCTAAAAGAAGAATGACCTTGGATTATTGATATTAGGTGTTCTTATCATATTGTAGGAGACATAAATTTGTTGAAGAATGTGAATTTATTTAAAACAGGAATGGTGAAATTTGGAAATGATGAATCTTTGAGAATCAATGGTGTTGGATCATCAATTATTGGGAAATAAAAGATGAAATTCATGAAAATATTTTATGTTGATGGGATAAAACATAACCTTCTAAGTGTTTCAAAACATTGTGATGAGGGTAAAAAAAGTTATATTCATAAAATATGGATTTTTTATGAAGAGTGGGGAATATGGAATGATTGTTACAAAGGGCCGTTGTGAAAAGGATACTTATTTAAAGTTGGTGACATAAAAAACTCTTATTACATAAGAATAATGGAAGAGAATCAATTGTGGCATAAAAGTAAAGGACACATGTTTAATATAAACATAAGAAATTCTTCAAAATGATATTTTGTCTGATACATTCTTGATATTCCAATAAAAACAGATTTCTGTTGAACTATTTTTTAGAATGGAAATATTACAAATTTTGTGCATGATAATGTTGATATTTGTTCCAAATTACCTCTCTAATTAATTGATTCCAATATGTGTGGGAAAATAAGAAATCAATCAACTAATAGAGAAATTTTATTCCTCACTTTAATTGAAAACTTTATTAATATTACATGTGTCATGTACATGAAACATAAATCAGATTCTCTGAAAATTATTAAATGTTTTAGGTGAAAAGATGAGAACGAATGTGAGTATTAGATGAAGAATATAAGAACTGATAATAATGGTTAGTATAAGAAAGAATAATATGAAATTTATTTGGAGAAACAAAAAATTTATAATTCGATAATTTCACTGCACCCTCCTATAAAATATGTGGTTTCAAAAATAAATAAATAAATTTTGTATGAAATTTAGAGAACTATGTAACTTGAACATGGAATTTCTCATTAATTTTAGAGGAAACCCTGAGTGCTGCTATGTATATCCAAAACTAATTTTTTAATAGTATATATTTAGATATGAATCCATATGAAATGTTTTAAAATAAAACTCTATGCTGGAAACACATTAGTATTTTTGGGAGACCTTGCATCATATAGAATAAATGTTAAAATTTGAGAAATTTTGAGCAGAGAGGTGAAGATGGAATTTCTCTGGGCTATGCTCCAGAAGGAAGAGGCTATAGATTTTCAAAAAAATGAAATTGGGGGAATAGTTGATTCTACTGTTGTGAAAATTATTGAAAATGATAAAGATGATAAACAAATATATAGTGATAAAGAAGTTGAGAAGGTTAAGGAATGGTTTGTTCAAAATTCTATTATGGATACAATTAATATTAATCATACTCATGTTAAAGAATATGACTCAGCTATTTTCAGTGATGTGGAAGATAATTGAAAATATCATCCAAGGATGTGGAATTAAGTGGAAACATTAGATATTATTGAAGATAAAAATCATAAATTTCAAACAAAAGAACATCAAATTCCATCACAAACACTTCACGGTATTCCAATGTGGAAAAAAAAATGTGTTGAAGAATATTTTTAGAATCCAAAATGGGTTAAAGCCATGAATGAAGAATTTTATTAGATTTAGAAGAATCATAAATGTAAAATTTTACCAAAGATAGAAAAAAATTTAATTGTTACAAAGTGGGTTTTACAGAATAAGATGAATGAAGATTTTGTAGTGATACAGAACATAACAAGAATAGTTTTTCTAAGGGTACTGACAACTTGAAGGTATTTATTTTTTTGAAAGATTTTCTGCAGTGGAAGTATTAGAAACTATAAGAATATTTATTTCAATTTCTACACCATGATGTTAATTTTTTTTCAAATTGATTTCAAATCTTCACTCTTGAATTTTGATCTTAATGAAGAAGATTACATTTAACAACATTCTATCATTTTTTTAGGAAATATGATAGTTATGTGTTAAAACTGAAGAAAAATTTTTATTGATTAAATAAATATTTGAGGGAACGATATTCTAAATTTGATACATGCCTAAGGAGGATGACCTTCAAGAATGGAATAGTTGATAAAATTCTTTACATTAATTAAATTATCTACTTTTCCCTCATCATAATTATTTATGTTGATGAAATTATCTTCATTGGGAATGATGGAAGATGTTGTGAATGATTTTATAATGATTTAAAAATGATTTTTAAAATATCCATTTTTGGTTTACTAATATAAATTTATATGTTAAAAATATTAAAAAAGAAAAAAATACATATTTCTTTCTCAAGAAATGTATGTTAAGGAAATTCTTAAGATATTTCAAATAAAAATTTTAAAAATAGTTTCTACACAAATTTTAGTAGGAACCACGTTGTCCAAATATAGATTTTGAAAATAAGTTGACCATAAAGTGTATCAGAAGCTGATTCAATGTTTTTTATATTTGACTATAGTATTTCCTGAAATTATTTTTTTCGTTAAATTTTGTGGAATATTTAAGAGTTCTCCAAAAGAATCACTTTTGATAGATGGAAAAAATAATTATTATATATTTCAATGTCACATAAAATTTCAGAATTAGGTATGATAGATCCGAATGTATTGAATTATTTGGGAACGAAAATGTTTATTGTGCAGAAAATGTTGATGAAAGATGATCCACATCTGATGGAGTTTCATTTTTGTGAAAACATTTATATTTGTTTTCATAAAAAGAAATAAAATTTTGTAACTCTTTGAATGGATGAAACCATGTTTGTTGCTTCCACTCATGCTGCTTGTAACATCCCAAGTAAATATAGAATATGAAATTTTCATATATATTAACATTTTTTAATTAAATATTAATTTTACATTAAAGGGGATTCTATGTTCAATAGCATACTCAACACGTTACAACGTGTTTCTTTGAAATATTACATTTCACATAACGAAGAGTTATACTAAAAAATTTTAAAGACCCAAAAATTTAAAGGGATTTTTTTTTTCTAAATTTTCTTTGGGATTTTACAAGAACGCAGTTTCAGACAGCACCTAATTCCGACCCCCGGTGTGCCCAGAATCATTTTCCGAAGTTTAGCTCGGGTACGATCAGTGAACGAACGAGCGGGTTTTTTTAACTTCTAAACCGATGCTTGGAATCGAATTCTGAGGGAACCGATGGAATTGCAACGCCGGTATTTTCTTAGAAACACTTTTTCCGGAGTTGTGTTTGCTCGGGTGTGGTCTTTAATTTTTGGGGGTTAAGTGAAGAAAATAAAATAAAGTGGTGCGACAACTTTATTTCATTTCACTTAAAGCCACTTAAAGCCACTTAATCTGGGTTGAAGCGGATACGGTGCAATAAAAAATATCATACCCTCTTGGTAGGAAATTTGTGAGGTGGGGCCTGCATGAGCCCCACCATTTCTTTTCCTCTAAGTAACGCACCCGCACCCCCTATTAATGTCAAGTCAACCCTTGCATTTAATATGTTATTAAACGCCCCTATTAAATTTGGAGGACTAAAGCGTTGAATTTAATTCAATTGAATTAACTGTTTTAATCTTATTAAATGCAAACTTATGACTTGGTTAATAAAATAAGTGATACACTTATTTTGTTTGGGGGGTTAGCTTGTCGTGAGGATTTTTGGAGAAAGATCCAAGGCTTGAAGTTCTTCATTCTTCGACGAAGAATGCAAAGAACGCATCGCCGCCAACGAAGAACGCCGCCCTCCGATGAAGGTCGACAAAAACGCCGGATCCTCGGAGATTGACGACGTGACATCGATGATCCCCTTCCCACGGTGCTTTCTTCCGCGACGAGAAAATCTGCGACGAACCCTCGCTCGATGAAGCTTGAGGTAGGGGAATTTATTTTGGTGTTCTATTATCTTTTGAGAAAAGAAAGACGAGCGCGGACCAACCAATTCTAGGTTGATCCGCAGATCATTTGTTCATGAGGATTGATGTTGAGGATTATTTATTTAATTTGTTCATGATTATTAGCTTGACGATCTTCGTGAAATATGACCATTTGCAATCAATTAACGAGTGGGGGCCGGACCGCACAAACACGGCCGACCCTCCTCCTTATCCTTGTGGGTTTCTTTTGTGGATTGAAACGGGGAGGGCGCGGTGCCATCGCACCGCGCAGAGACGTGCGGCAAGGAATGTGCGGAGCCGTGGTGCCGCGTCGTGAAAACGAAAAAGGGCGCGACGCCGTCGCGCCGCGTCGGAGAAACCCGACGACATCCACGGACAGAGTCGGGACACGGCGAAGGGGCGTGGCCCCATCGCGTCGCGCTGGAGATCCATGAAGACGGCACATTTTGTTATTTGACTTGCGGATTGTCAGACGACGACAAACGGGGCCGTAAGGGCGATTTGAAAGATTTGAAGCGAAGGTCGGGTGCCGGGAGGACCTCTGGTGCAGAGAAAAATGAAATCGGACCACCGGAGCAACTCTGGTGGCACACAGACTCCACCGGCGGCACCGGCGGCGGGGTGAGGTTCCGCGGCCGCGTGTAACTGAAGCAGGGACACGGCCGGCTGCCGCATCCGTTGGCGAGAGGTGGCCCTAGCCGGGGCCGCGGATCCATCACGCGGGGGCAGCGCGCCCCCACCCCCGGATTTCCCTCGCTCGGCCGCTCGACCGAGCCGAGGTGAGCCGAGCCGAGCCGACCTGCCGGTTCGGGCCGACCCAGAGGGGTTGGGCCGGGTCGGCCGGGCCCAGACCCCCCGTTTTCAGACCTTTTCAGTACGTTTATCATAACATGAGCTACGGTCCTCCGAACGACGCGCCGTTAGTGGCGATGTGATCCTTGGATCGAGGCGGTCGTTTTGGTATACTACACCCAAGGTTTTGAAATACTTTGTGTTCGGCCGGGTTGGTTCGTACACGAAACCAACCGGGTCCTCGGAGCGGAAACGCTCATATCTTGAGCTCCGGACGTCCGATTGACGTGCCATCGACTTTGGTGGATTCCTCTTAGTGAGACAGATCTTTTGGCTTACTCCGCTCGAGGTTTGGATGTCGTTGGAGTGTAGACGGGTTGGTTCGCTCACGAAACCAACCGGGCCCCTGGAACGAAAAAGCCAATGACTCACAGACCGGGCGTCCGATTGACGCGCCGTCTATCTCGTTTAATTCCTTTTGATGAGACGGAACTTTTGGCATACTTCCCCCGAGTTTTGGTTGCTGTTGGATAGTGTCCGGGTTTGATTGTACCCGAAATCCAACCGGGCCCTTGGAACAGAAAAGCTGTTATATTTCAGACCAGATGTCCGTTTGACGAACCGTCAGCGGCGTTGGTGATCTCATTGAGAAAAGGTCCCGATTAGTATACCCTATGAGAGTTTGGGATATATTTGAGATAAGGATGGGTTGGTTCGCTCACGAATCCAACCGGGCCCCTAGGACGAAAAGGCTAATAAATCACAGACCATGCGTCCGATTGACGTGCCGTCTGTTGCATTGAGACCCCTATGACGAGGAGGTCCTTTGAGATACTTCTTCGTGGGACTTTGAGATACTTAGAGTATCGACCTGTAGCTCGTGGAGCGGACCCTCCCCGAGACGAGCGTGCGGAGTACGGAGACCGTGTAGCCGACTGAGACCTGACGATTGCTTGACCGACTCGACTTGGAGTGAGTCGACTAGCCCAGTGGATGAAGCACTACTTTGTGAGGTGCAGACCCATGGTAGACAGAGCACTACCTGTGTGACAGTGCAGACCCACGGTACTCGTCCAGAGAGTACCTCTGCAGGCTACTATGGGGTGTGCACTACCGGGTTTGGGTGGCATACCCCGGTGGGAAGCACTACTGTGTTTGGGTGGCTGGCCCGCGGTACCCGACAGGAGGAGTAACTCAGCAGTCTTAGGTTAGTGAGCATTACCTTGGAGTCGTGATAGGACCACTGTACACTCCAGAGACGGAGCTCTTCAGCAGTTACAGTTTCGATAATAAAAATCCTGGTTTGAGCTGAATCTTTGACCTTTTTGTTTACCTCATGAATGCGATGGGTCACTTGATAACTTAGGTATATGTATGGGCATATACCTGGGTAGTGTTTATTCGTTGATTTCTTAATCTTTGTGTTTCCTCATGATTGAGATGGGTTACTTGATAACTTAGGTGTATGTAAGGGCATATACCTAAGTAGAGGTTATCTGTTGAGATCTTCTTTGTGGTTATCCATGTTTGTTTAGTGAGACCTTGAGGGTCTCGGGGTCCCTTCTGAGTATCGTTATAATCACCCCTGCACGGGCTATGCCCGCATCTCGTTGTGTTGGTCGCAGAAGACGGGCAGCGCCGACGGAGGCCGAGTGTTCGAGGACTGGACAGTACCCAAAGGTGGACCACACGACAAGTCAGTACCCGGAGGTGGACCACACGACGAGTAAATATCCGGAGGTGGACTTCACAGCGAGACGACACTCGGAGGATGTTGACGAGCGAGTGCGTTGTGGAGGCTATCTGTACCTACCGTTCAGGTAGGATCTGTGGTGGACGATCCAGGAGCTGCGTCATCTGTACCTACCCTTTAGGTAGGATCCGAGGAGGACGACCCAGGAGCCGCTTCCGTCCTTCCCCCTGTTGTCTTTTTCTGTTGTACTTTGTTCAGTTGTAGTTGTACTTTCTTTTGGGTTTGTATTCTGGCCCGTTTAGCTTTCAGCACTTCTCTTTGTAATTAGTTTTTTACTTCCGCTTGTACTCTGTGGTGTTTTCTTTACTTTTATAAAGGCAATGCCTTCCCAGTTATCGGGATTTACGCCTTTGGTGCTAGTCGCCAGCCCCTGGCCTATGGAAGGAGGGCTTGGGGTAGTCACGGCACGGGCCCTGAGGACGGGTCGTGACAAATTGGTAACAGAGGAGTCGGTTCTACAGTAGAACTAATAACTCTGATATTTTCTTTCTGTGAAGTAATAGTGTTAAGAGTACCGAGTGTGGTTTTAAATTCAGGGAGTCCATTGTTCGTGCGGGTGGCTGATGTATCCATACACCAGGACCCTGGAAACTGATTTCTGACTTTGTGTATGAAAACACTGATTGCCTGTGTGTTTCCAGAAGTTTTTAAATGTCAGCTCAAACTAGGTTAGCTCACCAGGTATAATTGTTTGACCGTGTCACGTTGTTTCTTTCAGGATGCCTTTTCTCGGATGACCAGCTAGAGCCAATAGGGATGTGCGTACTGACAACCTGTCGAGCGACGAGGCTTCGGTACATGGCCCTCTTGCAGTTGAGGCACCAGCGGAGGCACCAACAGTACTACCATAAGTTGGGCCACCGATGCCACCAGCCCCAGCAGTAGGCGATGCACGCCACTTGAGCGTGCTGCATGAGTTATAGCGCCAGAGACCACCGAGGTTCTGGGGAGAGATGGACCCGCAGGCAGCTGAGGATTGGCTGGAGGCTGTGGTGAGAGTCTTCAGGCTAGTGGGGACGTCGGCAGACTTCATAGTGATATTTTCTACCAGCCTTCTTCAGGCAGCAACAGGCAGCTGGTGGAGCCACCTGTTCCAGTTTTGCGACAGGATGACCTTCGCATGGGAAGACTTTGAGACCTTCTTCAGGGTAGAGTTTGTGCCAGTAGCTCTACTCCCCGAGCGTGTACATGAGATTTTGCCTTTGCCGCAGCGTTTTCGATCAGTAGCCGAGTCATCTGTGGGAAATAGACAGATGATGCAGAGCTCCAAGAGGACCAGACCAGCAGTTGGTCGATCTCGTGTTTTAGGATCGATGGTGCGGGGCACCCGGGGTGGGGTCAGAGCCAGGCATGCCAGAAACAGACAGTGTTTCTCCTGCGGCAGGAAGGGTCACCTGGCACGTGACTGTACGACCCCCCGCACGGTTGATCAGCGGGTGTTGGAGGAGCCACCGAGACAGAAGCAGCGACTGGTGCTTGAGCAACAGCCGAGTAGTGGACAAGGCAGTTGAGCTCCGAGAGCAGGTGGAAAGGAGAGGAACTAGTGGATACGTCCCTTTTACTTCTAGTTCCATGTTTTTGTTTTATTTGTGTCTTTGTACTATGAGATGCAATAATAAGAACACCCTTATCTTTGTGATGTTTGATTTCCTGTCCTCTTTGTTTCGTTGATACTGAGTGGTCCTGGTTAAGACTGTTGACTTGACCCACACTTTTGAGATTCCTACTGGAGGAGACCCAGTAACCTCACACTGATGCCGACAGTGTGACTCGACCCTTGTAGGTGAGAGTGATATTTAGATCTCTTGGTAGTTACGTCGAGGCCTTACGACGTCATCCATGGCATGAATGCATCCTTCATGTCAGGATTGACTATATTAGGCAATGGGGGTGGTTCATCCAGGGGATGATACCGAGTTTCTCTTTTCGGCAATGGAGAAATTTTAGCAGCTCTTCCAGATCATAGGCAAAGAAGGTGCAGATCATCCAGGAGCAGATGAAGAATGCACAGTGCAGTAAGAAACAAGAAACTGGTGCCAGTCTTAGAGGCTCAGGCGTGTTAAATGTTTCAAGAAGATGAAACTTTAAAGAGAGATGAGTCTGAAAAGCGGCAGACGTGGAGGCAGAGCTAGGAGAGTAGCATGAGGTAGTGTACATCTTAACATGCTACAACAACCCGCCTTTGTTATCCCCGCCAGGATCAAGGAGCTGGAGGGTTGAGGAAGAGTGCGGCTGCATGCGGTCAAAGAGTGTGAGCCAATGGCTCTAAAAATGATTCAAGGGAAAGTCTGTGTCAACTACTAGCTGCTGTAGTAACAGACGTCGATATGAATAATTCCTTGCTTTCATAGATCTTGTCCCAGACCTAGAGTTTCCGGTAAGACGTGGACTTGACCCTCACGTCTGGAGATACCTTGGGAGGAGACTCGATAATCACACTTACGCCAACAGCGTGGTCAGACCCTCAAGGCGAGAGTTTCCGTTGGAATCTCTTGGTGGAAGCATCGAGGCCTTACGACGTTGGTCTGAGAATGGATTGGATCCACAGTTCATACATGGATTGACTGTATTAGGCAAAAAGGTTGTGGTTTAACTACGACGTCGGGATGGGTTTTCCTTGGTCGGTGAAAAGGAAACCCCAGGCAGCACAGGATAAACTCTTTCACAAGAGGGTGCGACCGATCACTCTTGAGTCGGTCAACCATACCCTCGTGGCAGTAGTCATTTGATTTTCATTACTAACTGGAATTGGAGACCCCTATAGTTCGAAGATGACGATCACGACCTTATACGGGTCTCACCTCGATGAGGTTTACGGAGATGTGGCCAAGGCGGAAAGTTATCTCCGAGGTTCAGTGGACCATTCCTAAGTCCTCGGCTGGGTAGGCGGGATGGTTTACCGCTTGACCCATCCACCTCAGTTGCACCAGGTGTACGGCGACTTCCACATATCTCAACTGAGGAGATATGTGGTCGACCCTTCGCATATCATCGACCATGAGGAGTTGGACGATGGCAATGGGGTGAATTTCACGGAGGTTCAAGTGGGGATCGATGACCGACAAGGTTGGATCCAAAGAGAACGGTCTATTCCTCGGGTTCACTTTCACTGGCAGTACGGGAACCTCCAGGTGAGAACATGAGAGCGGGAGGCTCAGATGCATGCTCAGTACCACTTTTGTGACCCTAGTTTGTGTTAAAGCTTTACGAGGACGTAAAGCCCTGAGGTGGGAGTAATGTAAAGACCCCGAAATTTCAAGGGAATTTTTTTTTTCTAAATTTTCTTTGGGATTTTACAAGAATGCAGTTTCTGACGGCGCCTGATTTCGAGCCCCGGTGTGCCCGGAATCATTTTCCGAAGTTTAGCTCGGGTACGTTCAGTGAACGAACGAGCGAGTTATTTTAACTTCTGAACCGGTGCTCAGAATAGAATTCCGAGGGCAACGATGGAATCGCAACACCGGTATTTTTTTAGAAACACCTTTTCCAGAGTTGCGTTTGCTCGGGTGTGGTTTTTAATTTTTGGGGGTTAAGTGAAGAAAAATAAAATAAAGTGGTGCGACAACTTTATTTTATTTCACGTAAAGCCATTTAAAGCCACTTAAATCTACTTAAGCTGGGATGAAGCGGATAGGGTGCAATCCAAAATATCCTACCGTCTTGGTAGGATATTTGTGAGGTGGGGCCCGCACGAGCCCCACCGTTTCTTTTCCTATAAGTAACGCACCCGCACCCCCTCTTAATGTCAAGTCAACCCTTGCATTTAAAAAGTTATTAAACACCCCTATTAAATTTGGGGGATTAATGTGTTGCATTTAATTTAATTGAATTAACTATTTTAGTATTATTAAATACAAACTTATGACATGGTTAATAAAATAAGTGATACACTTATTTTGTATGGGGGGTTAGCTTGTCGAGAGGATTTTGGGAGAAAGATCCAAGGCTTGAAGTTCTTCATTCTTCGACGAAGAACACGAAGAATGCATCGCCCCCAACGAAGAACGCCGCCCTCCGACGAAGGTCGAAAAAAATAACGGATCCTCGGAGATCGACGATGTGACATCGACGATCCCCTTCCCTCGGCGCTTTCTTCCGCGACGAGAAAATTCGTGACGAACCCTCACTCGACGACACTTGAGGTAGGGGAATTTATTTTGGTGTTCTATTATGTTTTGAGAAAAGAAAGACGAGGGAGAACCAACCAATTCCAGGTTGATCCGCGGATTGTTCGTTCATGCGGATTGATGTTGAGGATTATTTATTTAATTTGTTCATGATTATTCCCTTGACGATCTTCGTGAAATATGACCATTTGCTATCAATTAACGAGAGGGGGCCGGACCACACAAACACGGCTGACCCACCTCCTTATCCTTGTGGGTTTCTTTTGTGGATTGAAACAGGGATAGCGCGGTGCCATCGCACCGCGAGGAAACGTGTGGCAAGGAATGCGCGGCGCCGTCGCGCCGCGTCGTGAAAATGAACAAGGGCACGACGCCGTCGCGCCGCGTCGGAGAAACCCGACGGCATCTGAGGACGGACTCGGGCCACAGCGAAGGGGCGCGGCGGCATCGCGTCATGCCGGATAACCACGAAGATGGCGCGTTTTGTTATTTGACGTGCGGATTGTTAGACGACAACAAACGGGGCCGTAAGGGAGATTTGAAAGCATTGCAGTGAAGGTCGGGTCCCGGGAAGACCTATGGCGCAGAAGGAAATGAAATTGGACCACCGGAGCAACTCCTGTGGCCCGCGGACTCCACCGACGGCGCCGGCGGGGGGAGGGGGGGGGGTGCGGTTCCACGGCCGTGCGTAACCGAAGCAGGGACGCGGCCGGCTGCCGCGTCCATTGGCGAGAGGTGTCCCCAGCCGGGGCCGCGGATCCATCACGCGGGGGCAATGCGCTCCCGCCCCCGGATTTCCCTCGCTCGGCCACTCGGCCGAGATGAGCCGAGCCGACCCACCGGTTCGGGCCGGGTCGTGCCCAGGCCGGGTCGGGCCACCCGGGCCGGGCCGGGTCGGGCATGCCAGGTCGGACCCGGACTCGGGTTGGGTCGACCCGGTTCGGGCCGACCCAGGGGGGGGGGGGGGGGGGTTGGGCCGGGTCGACCGGGCCCAGACCCCCCGTTTTCGGACCTTTTCGGTACTTTGCTCATAACATAAGCTAAGGGCCTCCGAACGACGTGCCATCAGCGGTGATGAGAACCTTGGATCGAGACGATAGTTTTGGTATACTACACCCAAGGTTTCAGAATACTTTGTGTTCTGTCAGGTTGGTTCGTACACGAAACCAACCGGGCCCTCGGAGCGAAAACGCTCATATCCTGAGCTCTGGACGTCCGATTGACGTCCCGTCGACATTGCTGGATTCCTCTAAGTGAGACGGATATATTGGCTTATTCCGCTCGAGGTTTGGATTCCGTCGGAGTGCGGCCAAGTTGGTTCGCTCACGAAACCAACCGGGCCCCTGGAACGAAAAAGCCAATAACTCACAGACCAGGCATCCGATTGACGCGCCGTCTGTCTCGTTGAATTTCTCTTGATGAGACGGAACTTTTGGCATACTTCCCCCGTGTTTTGGTGGCTTTTTGATAGTGGCCGGGTTGGATTGTACCTGAAATCCAACCGTGCCCTTGGAACGGAAAAGCTGTTATCTTTCAGACCAGATGTCCGTTTGACGAACCGTCAGCGGCGTTGGTGATCTCGTTGAGAAACGGTCCCTATGAGTATACCTTATGAGAGTTCGGGGTACAGTTGAGAAACAACTGGGTTGGTTCTCTCATGAAACCAACCGGGCCCCTGGGATGAAAATGCTAATAACTCACAGACCGTGCGTCCGATTGACGTGTCGTCTATTGCGTTGAGACCCCTATGACGTGGCGGTCCTTTGAGATACTTCTTCGTGGGACTTTGAGATACATGGAGTATCGACCTGTAGCTCGTGGAGCGGACCCTCTCAGAGAGGAGCATGCGGAGTACGGAGACCGTGTAGCTGACTGAGACCTGACGACTACTTGACCGACTCGACTTGGAGTGAGTCAACTAGCCCAGTGGACGGAGCACTAATTTGTGAGGTGCAGACCCATGGATGACGAAGCACTACCTGTGTGACAGTGCAGACCCGCGGTACTCGTCCAGAGAGTACCTCTGCAGGCTACTAGGGGGTGTGCACTACTGTGTTTGGGTGGCATACCTCGGCGGGAAGCACTACTGTGTTTGGGTGGCTGGCCTGCGGTACTCGACAGGAGGAGTAACTCAGAAGTCTTAGGTTAGTGAGCAGTACCTCGGAGTCGTGACAGGTCCACTGTACACTCCAGAGACGGAGCTCTTCAACAGTTACGGTTTCGATAATAAAAATCCTGGTTTGAGATGAATCTTTGACCTATGTGTTTACCACATGAATGAGATTTTTCACTTGATAACTTAGGTATATGTATGGGCATATAACTGGGTTGTGGTTATCCGTTGATTTCATAATCTTTGTGTTTCCTCATGATTGAGATGGGTTACTTGATAACTTAGGTGTATGTAAGGGCATATACCTAAGTAGAGGTTATCTGTTGAGATATTCTTTGTGGTTATCCATGTTTTTTTAGTGAGAACTTGAGGGTCTCGGGGTCCCTACTGAGTATCGTTATACTCACCCCTACACGGGCTATGCCCGCACCTCGTTGTGTTGTTTGCAGACGACAGGCAGCACTGACGGTGGCCGAGTGTTCGAGGACTGGACGGTACCCGGAGGTGGACCACACAACGAGTCAGTACCTAGTGGTGGACCACACGATGAGTCAGTATCCAGAGGTGGACTTCATGGCGAGACGACACTTGGAGGAGGTTGACGGGTGAGAGCATTGCAGAGGCTATCTGTACCTACACTTCAGGTAGGATCCGTGGTGGACGATCTAGGAGCTGCGCCATCTGTACCTACCCTTCAGGTAGGATCCGAGGAGGACGACCCAGGATCCGCTTCCGTCCTTCCAGCTGTTGTCTTTTTCTATTGTACTTTGTTCAGTTGTAGTTTTACTTTCTTTTGGGTTTTTATTCTGGCCCGTTTACCTTTCATCACTTCTCTTTGTACATAGTGTTTTACTTCAGCTAGTACTTTTTGGTGTTTTCTTTACTTTTATAAAGGCAATTCCTTCCTAGTTATCAGGATTTACGCCTTTGGTGCTATTCTACAGCCCCTGTCCTAGGGAAGGCGGGCTTGGGGTAGTCACAACACGGGCCCCGAGGACGGGTCGTGACAAAAATAATATAGTATTATTATCATTTTAAATGTTAGTTAATGCCTAGCCATTATATTGAAAGGAATGAAAAAAATAACAAGAATATGATTAAAATTGTTTGTTAAATGTTTTTTAATTTTATCCAATAAGTTTTAGAGGCTTATAATAATAATGAATCCATTTATAAGAAGAAAATACTTTAATATTCTTTAAAAGGCTGATTTACAGCATTTTAATGGGGAACCATTTTTAAATCTATTTTTATCTCTTTTATATATTACATTTGACAGAATAAAAAACATCTTTAGATATGAGACATAAGAATTTACTTTGGGTAATATTTTGGTATTTTTCTAATAATGTTTTGTTTTTGATGAATAGTGAAAATAATGCATTTTAAATCAATACTTCCTTTTAATATAATTTATTTATATAGTTAGATTGTTATTTTAATAGGTTTTAAAGTGTAATTGTATTACTGATTTATCAGTTAATCCAATTTTTTTCATTGTAAGTAATTTCACCATGAAATTGGACATAAACTAAACTCAATATTTTGATAATTATTATTTCTTAATTTCACCCTGTTTGGTTTTGACAGCAAAATTTAATTTCAAATTAATTTTTTCAACTTAAGATATTCGAATTTGGAAAAATGGATTCAATATTTTGAATCAAGTGGTTCGTGTTTTGTAAATATGTAACTTTTATTTTTAGTCATTATGAATAGTAACTTTAGTAAATTTTTTATTTAGCATGGTTATATGGTAAATATAATAATTAAGGGTAATAAATAATATTATAATAATAATAAATTACAATAACACATGTCATAACTCTATTCGATGATACATGTACAAATATGGGCATCCATTGGATGATTTCATGACCCAAAAGAGCCACTGGTAAGTGAAAACGATATTTCATAAAAATTAATTTAATGTTAATGAAAATGTATCATATACATATATTTTTTAGTAAAACAATTTTTATATAGGGTTATATAAGTGATATTTTAAATTATAAATATCATTAGATAGATAAAAATATTTAATACATCATGGTATTTTATTTACAATTTTCTGTAATCATATAATTAACTATATGTATGACACAACTGTGATGTAATGATGACATCATTAATGAATGTTTCAAAAAATGAGATAATAAATCTTAAAATAAATTTATTTTGAACATTTTTAGACATAAACGAATCTTATAGATTAGTATTATTTTTTATCTTTGAATCAATGAAGTATTTTCAAAATTATCAAGTTTTTATGGTTTATTAATAGTGATGATATGAATAGATTAAAAATTGACATAAATGCGGTTTTAAATAAGTCAATATTTTATTAAATGATTAAATAGTCATAAAAATAAAATATTAGTCCAAAAGACATATATGATGTTTTAAATTTAAGTTATGATCCATTTTTGGTAGCTTGGAATTTTATAATAAATATATTAACTATATAGTAAGAATATATAAGAAGACATGGTAAAAGTAAAATAATTTAACAAATAGTTAAATAAAAAACATATGGATTAAAAAATATCCAAAACCTATCCAATTCTTATGGGATGATTTTTTTCAACTTATATTCATATTATATTCTTATTTAATTAGTTTTGGACTTTTTGAAACAGAAAATCCATTTATAATAAAATAATACTTTCAAACCATCCTAAAGAGCCCCTCGTCCTCTCTCTTATAAAATACAACCACCTCTAACCCATTACTCACATCTCTCAAGAACATTTGATCATCCAAACTCTACTAAAATAAGATCCCAACATCCCTATCTTCCACATGAAAGCCTTTATTTGGCAATAAGACAATTCAATAAAACATTTTGGTTCAATCAGAAGGGAGTTACTCAATTTAAATGAAACATCTTCTATCAAGTTTAGTTCTACTATTATCCTTGTATGCACCCTATGATCTTATTATTCGTTGTTTACATAAAAATACCCATATAATAAATATATTTGGTTGATGTTATATGATTTACACAAACTACACTTCCACACGCCTCCATCTAATGGATATGAACATACTGTTTCTGTGGACGTCGAACTACTACCTCATGATATGATGATTATTAAATTATCTCCTCCCTCATGGTGGCCATTATGATGGAACTGTATTTATATATGATATATATGATATTTATTTTTTCAATATTTTTCTGTAATTATATTTTATAACATACCTTTATGCATTTCTTGTGGTATAAATACGATAATTCCATTTGAGGAAGTGTGAACTATAGCCGCCTCAAAGTGATATGGCTCCTTCATAGCATACATTGATCATATAAAATGATATTGTTAATGAACATATGTAAAATATATAAAATATTAAATTATACTGGAATAATATAATAAATTTGTATCATTATATTTCATTCATATTAAAATGAAAAAAGGGAAATGAATATAGCATTCATATGCGGCTTATCAACCCCATGAATGGTGCATTTTATTTTAATTAATCCATATGATATGGACTATTATAAATAAATGTATAATGGATAAATAAGATATATATTCTATTCATATAATTAATAGAAATATGGAGATAATGGCCTTTTGAGCACATGGACAGTTTGTAATTATAACATGTTCATTTTTGACTCATGTTCTGAACATCGACAAAATGTCCGATATTAACTAAAATAATTAGCTAATTGTTGTAGAAAGTTAATAAATGATATAAAAGGAATAATAAACTTTAAAAAGGTTCTGATGCAATTATAAATTATGTTATGTTAATCATTCAGGATGAAAAAGGAATATACGTGATGAGTCAAACTCAAGGTAAGGGAACTCCTTAACCCAATTTCCATTATTTGGGTTAAAATTCTACATCTTGATTATGTTGTTCTATGATTATGTGAGAAATAAATTTTGTAAAAATATCTTCTATTTATACTTGATTTATTTGTACATATATTGGAAACACACAATTGATCTATTTTATTTAAAAAATGATATTTGTAATGGAACCTTTCACCCTCCTCTTTTATTAAAAGACTTATTTTATGTTTTGTCTTTTATTTTTCAATTTCTTAAATCGGGGTAAAATATTCATAAAACTTTATTGCTTTAAATTTTATGTCTATGTGATGATAGACCCTTTTCTCTCTCACCAACACATTTTCTGAATTTTAATGTGATTTTGCTAAGCTATAGAATTTTTGTAACGGATGTCGTCTCAATCACCTTTCATTGAGGCATACTTTGATTAATAATGACATTATATTATATGGTGTATTACTTTGAATTTTAATTTCATTCAAAGGGAATATTTTTTTCTAAGTAGTGTTTTACAAAATGTCAAAGGGAATGATTGTTTTTGAGGTATGTGGTGACAACACCCTTTCCACAATTGCGAGCATTATTTGATATATGGAATCCTCTACAAGTCGTACTGTTTTTAAAAGCAAAATAATTTTCATATAACCTTTTTACATATTTTGGTATTGAAAATGGTTTTGATAATTGATTGATTATGAAAAAATATTCAACTGACATATTGTGATTACAATGTGAAAATATTATATTTCATTTATCCTTGTGTTATGTGTGATGATGTTTTATGAATATTGGGTAATGTTTACATATATTGGTGGTTTCGTGATAGAACTATGGTTGGTGACACCAAGATAGATCTCCAATGCATTGGGTAATTTCAAGGAGGTAAATGTTAATTTTTCTCCTATGATATTTAGGGAATATGTTGTGATGGGTATTGCAAATGAAAATCCCTATGTAGCGGTGAATTATACAACGTAAGTGTGTTATGGATGTGAAATGTTTCCTTTATGATTATTGATCTCCATTTGTTTTTCAAAAATCTTATGATCTCGTGTGGTATGTTAAAGATTGAAAAGTATGATTTCATTGTCTTGTATGTATTGATGGTCTAATGTTTTCTTTCCTGGTTTTATAAACATTACTGAGATTGTTTTGATAATTACGTGTTTTCGAAATCTTTTTAACTAGATATAAGGTAGGGTAAGATAAATTAAGAATTAAAGAATATTTATATCAAAAAAATAAATCTTTTATTCTTTTTAAGAGTTTTTATTTTATGAAAAGAGCGTACTGAGTAGAAGTGTCGACTTTGTAATATTTGAGTTGTAATATAATTGTTAGGGCCTAATTATCTAAAAATATAAGCATGAAAATATATTCAATGTGAATTATAACATAATTCAAGATTAGGTAATGTTTAAGGTATAGGCCTTATAGTTGGTATTAGAGGAAGATTTAGGAAAATTTAGGTATTATGTGTTTTTAGACACATTATTAGTCTCTATGTCAACTCTATAAGTTAAATCCTTATTTTGTAAAATTTTCAGATCATGGAAAGTCTGTTAAAAATAGAAGGATGAAGATGTTAAATGACATTCATATCTCTTCCTGATGACTTGTATGCACTAATTATTTCATAGTCATGTACAGATGGTTTTGAAGCATTTTATAACATACCACAAACATGCAAGAAATTGTTTGAGATATCAGACACCTCCTCTATACATCTTTACCATCGTGGATCATGGTTTGTATTTAATCAACTAATATTTTTTCAATATTCTCTTATTTTCTAGAAAGGTAAATATTATAAAGGAATTTTCAAATATTTTACCGTATCACATGATTTTGAAGCATTTATGATATTTAAAAAGGTGATGAAGAAGGAGACCCTTGAACAACCTATTAGTAATGTATTTAAAATTATTGTATTTTATCACATATAAATGATATTTTAAAAGGAAAATTGATTGAATGTTTCAACTCAAACTCAGTCCAAATTCAAAAAAAAAGAATTTTTTATTAGATGTTTTGAAATTATATGTCATACATGCTTAATTTCTAAAACTATTTCTCTATGAAGACCCATTTGACCAATGTTGTATGAGTGTATTTGGATAAATGAAGAAAATGATTTTTAAAGATCTTCAAATCATTGTTGCAATGCATGGACCATCAATATACATGAACAAGATGAATATCAAGCCAGGTAGACACCATGATCGAGGTACGCTGTTCTTTCTTTAGGAATAGTGTTATTTTATCGATTCATAAAATATCAATATATATAAGACTTCATGAATTATGACATTGAGGTCATTATGAGTTGGGATAAAAATGAGAGGTATAATACAACCATTAAGGATAAATAATGGTAGCTTTATTTTTGAGTTTTATAAAAAGGGAGTACATGAAAGAGGGGTGAAAACCTGTCACGTCCAGAAAAGCCACATAAATAAGACCCACAACTGAAGGGCGATGAGGGAACATCGCCTACTTTTGGCCTATGCAAAGCTGTTGGTTAGTATGGATTATTATTTTTTGTTAAATGATTTTATGGATCAAGAATAAGTTGATTCTCGAAAGTAATGTTTTTTAAATGGATATTCGTAGTATAGGAAAAAGATTTGGTGATTAAGTGATAAAGGATAGTTAGGAATACGTTCTCTCTTTTGAGAATATTATATGATTATGGAAAATAGAACACTATCAAATATCATTTTTCGAGTAATGGTTGAAATATTATTTTGGAAGAATGTATGTTTTTATTGTGGACTTATAGATATTTGGGTTATTTATGGAAATAATTAACCTATCATATATAATATGTGATTAGTTTAATTAGTTTTAAGTATTATACTTTAAGAGTAGCCAATGTTATTCGGAGATAAATTTAAAAACATTATTTGAATACTATGTTATCAAATACTTTTAAATTTTGTGTTTCGATCTTAGTTTGGATTATATTGAAGGATTTTAAGGACAATTTTTTACTTAATGGTATTCGTTGAACTTTGGTAATATTTGTTCATTTTTAGAGATTAAGATTAGTATTTCATTTTATCCTTTTGGGGAGAATCTGATCTTTTACTAACCATTTGGGTTTTGGTTAATGTTTAAAGACAAGGGAAATATATAGTTCATCTTCTTTAGGTTATGTGATTCTCTTGAAGATGATTCGAGCACTTCAGGTGTGACCAAGTCATCTTATATATTAATGGTCTGGGGAAAAGATGACTTTTTGGTAGAATCTTATTAAAGGATGAAATTATAAATGAAAAGTAAGTATATTTCGTTATTTACATAGTCAATATCATAAATAAATTCCTCAATATTATGAAAAGAAACATAAAACAAAAACATTTTCTGTTTACTTTTCCTATTGCGGAATCAATAAGCATTTTTTCTACTAAGAAGATTGTAATTTTCTGGTGGTTAACAATCTCCTAATCATGTTTCCTTTCACTCTCCATCAGAACATGACACTTAGTTTCTCTTACATTTCAATTTTCTCCTACATGGAATCCTTGTATGGGTTATCTTGGATGAAATTTTTACTTCTTTTTATTTCTTTTAATGTGATAGTTTTATTGACTCTTTTTCCAAAGTGGATCTTTTAATGATGTTTCCAAGCACAATTTTAAAATTGCGAGGACACAATTCCCAAAAGGGTGAAAGGAGGTAACATCCTAGGTAAATAAAGAAGATGTCATTTTAAATTTTTTAATATTTTTAAATTAAATTTTAATTTTACACTAAAGGAGATGTTATGTCCAATAGTTCACTCTACACTCAACAACAGGTTTCTTTAAAATCTTACGTTGTACACAATTGTGAGTCATACCGAAAAATAATATAATAATATAATAATTTTAAATTCTAGTTAACATCGAGCCATTGTATTGTTAGGAATTAAAAGAACCTAATAAAATAATATTACACATGTTTTTTAAATGTTTTTAAATTTTTTCAATATGTTTTAGAGGATTAAAATCAGAATGAATACATTTTAATCATGAAATACTTTAATATTCTTTAAAAGGTTGATTTATTAGATTTTTATGGAAAACCCATTTTAAATCTAGTTTTTTTCACTTCTATATGTTCCATTTGACATAATAATCCCCTTCTTTAAATGTGGGACATAAAACTTTATTTTGATTAAAATATTTTTATTTTTCTTATAATGTTCAATTTTTTATTAATAGTGAAAAATACTGCATTTAATTCAAAAATATATTTTAATCTAATTTATTTATATAGATATATTGTAATATTAATTGGTTTTAAGGTGTAATTGGGTTATATTTTTACCATTTAATACAACGTTGTTCATTATATGGGATTTCACTTTGAAAATGGACATAAACAAACGTCAATCTTTTGATTGTTATTATTTCTTAAAAACATGATGTTTGGTTTTGACAATGAGAATTAATTTCAAATTAATTTCTAAAACATATGTGATTGAATTTGGGAAAATATATTATGTATTTGGAATTAGGAGGTCTAAATAGTGTAAATAGATAACTTTTATTTTTATACATTATGAATTGTAACTTCACTAAATATTATATTTATCATGGTTAAAGGGTAAATCTGGTAAATAAGGGTAAAAAAATAGTATAATAATATTAAATTATAGTAACACGTGTCATAACCCTATTAGATGATACATTTACGGCCATGGTCATCCATGGTTTGATTTTGTGATCCCATGGTTCCTCTTTTAAGTGATATTCCATTTTTTAAAAATTAATTTAAAGTTAATGAAAAAGTAACATAAACATACATCTTTTAGTAAAAAAATTTTTGTATAGGGTTATATAATTGATATATTAGACTATATATAATAATCATAAATATAAAAATATTTCATACATCATGGTATTTTAGTCATAATTTTTATAAATCATATAAATAAATTTATTTATAACACAATGGTGATGTAATGATTACCTCATTAATGAATGTTTTGAAAAAATGGGAATATAAATATTAAAATAAATTTATTTTGACATTTTTTTGGAATATAAAAAATTTATACATAATTAGGACTTGGGATATTTGAATTAATTATGTGTTTTCAGAATAACCAAGTTTTTATGGGTTTTTAAAAAGTCATGATATGAATAGTATAAAAATTGACATAAATGGGTATTTAAATCAACATATATTTTTTTTAATGATAAAATAGTACTAAAAATCTAAGATTTTACTAAATGACATATATTATGATAGAAATGTCATTAATGATCCATTTTAGGTCTCTTGGAATTTTATTGTTAATATATTAACCTTATAGTATGAATATACAAGAAGACATGTTAATAGTTAACTAAGTTAACAAAGGGTTAAATGAAAAATATAAGGATAAAAATATATCCATAACCAATAAAACTATTATTTGATGATGTTATTTAGACATATATTCATATTATCTTCTACGTTAATGAGTTTTTGATCTTTTGAAATCAAAAATCATTTTATATTAAAATAATACTTTCAAATGTTTGTAATGAGCACTTCATCCCTCTTATAAAAGGACACCACCTCTAACCCAATAATAAAACCTCTAAATCCCCTAGTATCATCCAAAAACATCTCCAATAATCTCCCTACATCCATATATTCCACCTAAAAACTTATTTTTTGCAGAATGAAATATAATAAATCCATTTGGTACAAACCAATGGGAGTTATCAAATTTTAAGGTAAAGTATTCTCTCAATTTATTTTATTTAATATTCTTTATCCATGCCCTATGATCTTCTAATTCATTGTTAACATAAAAAACACAGTATACTCAATATAATAGGTTTTTAAGAGATATATTCAATCTAAACTTCCAAACTCCTCCATCTAATGGATAAGATCATATTGTTTCTATGGACGATGAACTACTACATCATGAAACAATGATTATTCAATTATCTCCTACTACCTCTTATTATGGACATTATGACGGAACAATAATTATTGATTTTATTTATGATATTTATTTTATTTATATTATTTCATAATTCCGATTAAGAATATACCATTATGCTTTTAATGTTGTATAAATACGATAATTTCATTTGAGGAAGCGACGAATACCGCCACTCAATGTGATATGAATCATTCATATGAAACATGGAATTTATAAACGATAGTGTTAATGAACTTATTTTATGTATAGTAAATATAATATTATACTTTAATAACAATATACCAATGCATAATTATTATTTCATTCCTTTAGAAATGAGAAAATTGAAATTAAAGGAGCTTTCATGCGTACGTACAACTTACCGTCTCCATGAATGGTGCATTTCATTTTCATTTATCCAAATGATATTAACTATTATAAATACATATATACAAGAAATATATGATATATATTTTATTTAAATCATGAATAAAAATATAGAGATAATGGCTGTTTCACCACAAGGACAACTTGTAATTATAACAAGATCATTTTTGACTCAAGTTCCAAACATCGACAAAATGTCTGATATGAAATCAATTAATTAACTAATTGTTGTATCATGTAAATAAGGGATGTAAAAAGAATAATAGAAATTATAAATCTTCTTAATCTTATCTAAATTAACTTAATTATGTAATTTAGTATGATCAAGGAACATACATGATGAGTTATACTCAAGGTAAGGGAACTCCTTAACCCAATTTCCTTTCTTTGGGTTAGAATTCTACTTCTTGATTATGTCATGATATGATTATATAAGAAATAAATAATATTATAATAGATTTTATTTATACTTGATTTATGTGTACATATATTGAATACACATAATAGATCCATTTTTCAAAAAATCATCTTTCTACGAGAACATTTCACCCTCCACTTTTAGTGAACAGATTTTTTATGTTATGTACTCTAATTTACACTAACTTATATTGGGATATATACTTATATAACCTTATTGATATAAATTTTATGTCCATGTTATGATAGACTATTTTCTCTCTCATCATCACATTTTATGAATTTTAATGTGATGCTGTTAGGTTGCCGAAGTGTTGTAAGGGTCTTCGTCTCAATCACCTTTCATTGATGAATATTTTGATTTATACATGGATTTATTTTATATAGTGTATAAAACCCATTCAGCTTTCATTTAATTAAAATGGAATATATTTTTTCTACTTAACATTTTACTAAATGACAAATGGAATGTTTCTTTTTAATGTATGCAGTGACAACAACCTTTACATCATCACGAGCATTATTTTATTTTTGGATTCCTATATAAGACGCAGTGCTTTTAAAAAGAAAATAAATATCATATAACCTTTTATGTATTTTGGTATTAAAAATGGTTTTGATAATGTAATTATTATGTGAAAATATTGAACTGACATATTGTGATTGGGACGTTGAAATGTTATATTTCATTTATTCTTATGTTATGTGTTATGATTATGTTATGGTTCTAGGTAATTTCTTATGTTTATGGGTGGTTGTAGGATAAAAATAGGGTGGTGAGCTTGAAATAGCTCTCCAATGAATTGGGTACTATGATGGAGGTAAACTTTAATGTTTCTCCTAAGAGATTTAGGTAATATACTGTAATCGATATTCCAAATCTAACTCCCTATGTAGTTGTGAAAGCTACAACGTAATAATGTTATGGATTCCATAAGACAACTTTATTATTTATGATTTCCACATTTTATTCATAAATCATATGTTCTTGTGTGGTGTGTTAAATAATGAAAAGTATGATTTCATTGACTTGTATGTATTGATGGAATAATGATTTCTTTTCATGTTTTATAACCCTTAATGAGATTTGTTTGCTCATCCTACGTTTTTGAAATGTTTTTCACATGAGATAAGACTAGGAAAAAGAAAGGAATAATTAATGAAGATTTATATCATGAAAATAATTCTTTTTTTATTTTAATAGTTTTTATTTTATGAAAAAATGGATACTGATTAGAAGTGTCTACTTTGTAAAATTTTAGATGCAATATAATAGTTATGGCCTAATTCTCTAAAACAATAAACTTGAAAAGATATTAATTGTGAATTATTAACATAATTCAAGATTATGTAATGTTTTAGGTTGACGCCTTATACCTTTTCCCAACATATGGGGATAAAAATACAGTTGGAAGACTTATATTTTGATGTAAAGTTACCCTTACTTTTGGGTTGTGATATAAAAGTACAATAATTCTCACCATGAATCTAGTACAAAACTCTCTTTCAAAACATATTGATATCAATTAACACATCATCAGAGAGCATGTGGAGAAAAATTAATGAATATTGGAATATATTCGTACTTCAGAATAATTTAACGATTTATTCATAAAACCATCACTAAATGAACCTTTTTATAAATCGATTTTGAACATGGGCGCCCAACAACTTTCTCCTCGAGGTTGAGGTATGTGTATTTTTTCCTCCCTCATCTTACCTTTTGATAGTGTTTTCTAGTGGGAGAATATTTTCATATATCATTCCTTATAGATGTATGTAAAATGGGGGAGTTACGGGTAAGATGTGATTTCAATATGTAGGTGTGTAAACTATTATAACTTTTTATTAGAGTGGTTACAAGAATCAAAATTTTTGAATTTTGGGGTAATATAAGAATAAAATTAATCTGAGTCATTATGGTTAAGTTATAATTTCAATATGTATGTGCTTGAACAATTAAATTTTTTCATTGGATTAGTTATAGGATACAATTTTTTTTTATTCCAACGTAATTGAATATGTAATGTAACCAAGGGAAGAAAACATAAAGAAGAAAATACGAGGAAGAATAGATGAGGAAGTTTCATAATAACTAATTTTAGAATACATGGTTCTATTTTATATAATTAATATTTCATACAATGAATTATCTCACATAGAATTAGAGTTATTGATATGTAATCCATTTCTTGATGTTATAAAGTCTAGTAATTTTTGAATCACCGTTGACAACAAAATCAAAAGGGGGATATTTTTGGGACCAAGTTTATTAGAGAAGGTTTTTGAAAGTTTTATATATAATATTTTTCTGCTTTTTTGTTGAATAATATAAATAAACCATCCTTGTTAAAGAATAAAATTAAACACATAAATTCATTTTAAAAATAGTACTCAATTTAGATAAGAATGTCCATCATATTGAGAATAATGTGTTTGGATAAAATTTTTCTAATCAGACTCACATTGGGTCTGGAATGGGAGAAGATCATAATGAGGTAGTAGTTGTAATCAGATTCAACATAGATCTAATAGAAACTTGATGATGCTTTGGTATTTTTTTATTTCTCATAAATCATAAGTATGTTTTGAAACTTATTATACAATCATTAAGAATAAAAAGATAAGGAATGTACTCTTTTGAAATAAGGTAAGTAATAAAAAGATACTGATGAGTGTAAGTAAGGAAAATATGTTGATGAGGCTCCAGAATTAAAATATGTTGTGGATCATAAGGAAGGAAATTAAATCATAATTAAGAATTCATACAGAATAAATCGTACTATATAATTCCTACTGGATAAATCATACTAAATAAATCATACTTAGGAATTCATATTGAAGAAATCATACTTAAAAATTCATACAGAAGAAATAATACTAAAAAAAATTTACTAAAGAAATATTACTAATGAATTTTTACAGAAGAAAGCATACTGAAGAAATCATTATGGGATTTATTGAAGAAAAAACCATTCTATGATTTTTTAAGGAAACAAATTGTAATGACAAATTGGAATCAGAATGAAGATTTTTTAGGACTAAAGGAAGATGAATTGAATGGAATATTCAAAGTTCAAGTGAGGTTGAAGAAGTATAAGAAAGACTCTAATTTAAAGTGTAATTGAAAGAGTCAATGAATTGTTTGATATTTAAGGATTATCAGAGATTCATGAATGTTGGTGAAGTGGGAAAACATTTTCAATATCTAACCTTAACCCTTATTCCTTTCCTATAAAAGGATAACACTTTGTGTTTTTATGTGAGTTTAAATTCTCAGAAAAGAGGAAAGATAAGATATTAATTTATATCAAGTTAAGAAGGTTTTCCTAAATGTAATTTCATAAAGAAGATTTGTTTCTTGAAAGGAAGTGAAAAAATATATATTCTACTATGATCATTGTATTTACCTAAAACATCATATTCATCTAATTATTTTATTCTTTAAGATTGATAATTCTATCAACTGTTTCATACTTAGGATAGAGGTGGTTCAAATTTTCCTCAATGGTATTCATAAGAAGATATATATATTTTGTATTAAAAAATGTTTTGGGATTTTTGTACTAAGATTTTCATTCTGGGATTTTCATTTTATTGTTTTTCTTTGGGGATTTTCAAACATGTATTTTCATATTGGTATTGTCATACTGGGATTTTTGTGCTTAGATTTTAGTATTAAGATTTTCATATTGGGAATTTCATTATCAGAAAATCGTACTGGGATTGCATTAAAAATTCCAAGATGTTGTTACCACCATCTAGGTAAGACAATGAGGATTTTAATTGAATGTATGTATTGGTTTATGTCAATCAAGAAGAACCATAAGATGATTAAAAAAGTATTATATCACTTCTTTCTATCTGACACACATGATCTATTGTATTGATTATATACCTTCACAAGTATACCTTTATGTTATACTCATTGTATTCAACATAAAAGTATTATTTTCTTGTGAATTGTGTGGTATTGGATTATTTACAAACCATAGCAAAGAGTAGACATTATTTTTTGAGTAGTGAAACTTGTAAATTACTATGTTCAGTTGGTTATTTGTTTTATTTATTTTCAATAGAGAATGAAATCTTTAATAGGGATTGAAGTTTGTTTCATAAGAATGTAAAATTAAAGGAAAATGATATCACTGATTCCCCCATCACCCTATCATTGATACATGAATCTTGGTTGGATAATCTCAATTAAGACCATTATTGTTAAGCACCAAAATATTATAAAAATAATTCTCATTGGGATTATGTGACGCAAGAGAATATCCAAGGAAATACCATTTAAAAGACATTTAATTATAAAACTATATATTTGGAAATATAAAACCCACTATCATTGGTCTTTTTAGTCATAATGAGATTGCTAAGAGATGTGACTGTGGTAGTGTTCACAAAACCTTAACAATTATAGAAAATGATCTTAATTTGGAGGGATAATCTTTCCCTAGTTTGAGGGTCTCTCCCATGTCATTCCTATTCTAGATTTATTTCCCTTACCATTACCTTTACTTCTAACAATTTTTCTCCCTATGACTTAAATATCAGTTTCATTACCTTCATTGTCTCATTCATACAAGGAAAGAAAACCCTAATTTTCCTTATTACATAGCCTTCCCCTTAGTGGAGTAAATTTATTGTGAGAGTGCTCAAATTCAAGGAAAATTTCATCAAATAGCCTTCTCATTATAGTATTACTTGGGTCTAAATGAATTAATAGAGAATCACACTCATGGAGAGAGGCCGTATCATTATCCTAGAAGCATTATGGAGGGGAATCCAACCCTTGAATATTTTTTTGTTTCCTCTCCTGTGAATTTTACAACAATTCTTGACCAATATAAGTGGATTCCACATCATATGATCCTTATAATGAAAAAATCATTTTGTTCAAGATCCTATTATGTGACCATTATAATTTTCTGAAAAATAGTCATCCATAAATGGTTGGAAACATGAGCCTCTTCAAGAGAAGTTTCATTATGTTCCAAAATTGAGTATTAATAGAGGTACTTCCAGACTCTCAATAGATAACACTTGGTTTCTCTTTCTTACCTTCATCTTGTTAAAGGATAAATAGAGGGTTATTTAGATCAATTAGATCATCACCTGATATATATAAATCGTCCAACCAAAATATCATAATCCTCAAAATCAAGTGTTCTTAGTGGGGAATCATACCGTTGTAAATGTTTTTGTGTGTTGTTATTTATGTCCTTTAACAAAAAATAGTGTCAAGGAAAAGGATAAATCAACCTAGAAACCATATCAAGGATCAACCTATGCATCGTCATTATACTATGAAAATTCCATATAAACCACAGTCATCCCAAATGGATTTATTATTTGTAGAAAATGTATGGTCTAAGTCACCTATTACACATTCACAACTGCATCAATGATAATCAATTAATTTTCCATGCAATTTTCACATACTGAATGGTTGTGCCATCCTGGACATTGGGTTTAGGGCCTTGTTAGGACTGCATGGGCCACTCAGGTGACATGGTATTTGGGGGATCCTTTACAACACCATGGGGTAGACTTGTGGGGTCATTTCATGTGGATGGGAACATGATTATTTTCCTTTATAAATGAACTTTTCATAGATTCATTCATCATTCTCTTTTACCCTACATATGTTTAAAAATTAGGGATTCTGACACCCAACTGGAATATCTTTAAAGAAATTGTATTCCCTGTAGAACTTGGATTTTATTTTGTAAAAGACATCCAAAGAGGTGTTGTCATCCCTATTCAAGAGAATTACTTCCATTCCAAATTTTCATGCCATATCAACCAAAACTATGACCCGAGAAAAAGTAACAAACCTAATATTATTAGTTTTATAATATATTCCTATTAGGAAGCTCAAAGAGGTTGAATAATCATAGAGGATTTGAGGGTGTTAGTGTAACTAGTGGGGTTTATGTATTCTAATACATACCTATGCATGTGTATTTATAAAGACAGTTAGAACAAAATTTTGATCACATTCTAGGATCCTATGGATTATAGGATTCAGAGGGATTGAACTAAAAAACAAAGCCTTCCACTTGAACATATTATTTTGAAATACTGTATGGAAATTCCATCTTCCAATAGAGGTCATATTCCAGTATTCAAATCCCAATATCATTATAATACTACTATTATGATACGAAGACATCTATATTCTCTCCCATTTTAGGATTATATCATGGACTATTATTCAAAAATTTTAATTGTTGACCCTCTTCTCGATAACATATTAATTTTAATAAACATGTGAATGTCTACCCTTGTTGATGATCCTTCCAGTTTAAGGATAATCAAAATTAAAGAAATATAAAGTCACTGTAGTTCTAACAAAAAAAAACATTCTTCAATATAGATGGATCAGATGTCTCCACATGATATGGAGGGATTTTTTATGAAAACAATAAATGGAATAATTCTTTATTCCTTACTAGATCATTATGATTCTTATCTAGATTTGACTCCTTGTTCAAAAGAACATTCAAGAGATCAATGTTTGGTCAAGCACCAATTTTGACCAGTTTCCCCCTTGATCTTTAATCTGTTTTTACCTTAGTATACAAACATAGACATACATGATATATTTCAATTTCATAGGTAAAATTTCATCCTTGTTTTGTGTGTATAAGAAATTCCCACTTCGTCTATTAAATTTAGAAAGAAATATCCAAAAATGTTTTTTATGCCCAAAGACCATTTAATATATCATTAAAATTAGACGATATTCCTCCAATATGTATATATTATACAAAATAAAAATGGTTTGAAAACATTATATAATTATAGGCAAAGTTCAAGAAAATCCATTCCATATATTTTTTACTTTAAGACTCATCCAACCTATGTCTCTCCAAATTCAATGTCCAAATTATTGTAGAGAAAGTCACTAAATCAACAATATAAAACTCAATCCATTTAACGTGACTCTTATGTCACATTAAAAACATGTTTTTTCGTAAATACTATAAGAACATACTGAAATTATTCATGCATAAAAATATAAAATCACATGTTGTTGAATATATTCCACAAATAAATACTTATATTATACCCTATAAATGATGACATAGACTATCAAACATATAACAAATTTATTGGCCACCAAACATATCCCAAAAACATATCATTATTATCGCATCAAGGGAAATTTTTCAAGGGGTTTCCCCACTTAATCTTATGTATTATAAGAGGTTAAACTTGTCCTTGAATCACTTTTATTGGTCATTGGTACTATTCAACATATGTTATCAAATACTTTTTGAAAAAGTATTTTAGTATAATCCATACAAATTTTATGATTCTAATGAAAAAAATATAAATTACAAATTAATTTTATAACATAATTATTGAATCCAAAAATAAAAACATTAAATATACCATTGGCTATGGTATAAACATTATATTGACCTGGATCCATTAACTTCATTTAAGGTATATTCCATTGAAATCTGGGGAATTATTTTTTGTAGTGCCCCATCTCTATATAGTTGAAATATCAAACATTAAAATTTATTTCTTTACATTCTAATTAGGATAATTATGTACTATCTCTCTACCCTTGTATAAAACTATCATTCCTTTCAAATAAGTACTAGTGTGTTTCATTCCACAATTATAACTTGTGTGGAAAACCTTCATTCCATTCTTCCCCTTGTCCATTTTTTACATTCTATAATATTAATTCACTAGATTCCCTTTGAATAAAAAATATTTAGATTATTTGTACACTTTTTTTTAATATTACCTGATATTATGTCCTCATATGATTAGAATGTCTTTGAGACCGAGTATCTTTGAAATATTGGCTTAACTCAGTCAGAAAATGATTGTTCTTTCTATTTGTATTAAATTTACTGATATGGTCTTCATTTCCTCCATTAGGAACCGTTTTTAAACAATTAAATACCCTATATTAGATAAAAACATTATGAAACAAAATGTATAATCCTAAAACTTTTATAACACATTATATAAAATGAAATTTAGACGCACAGACAATTTCATAATAATAAACATGGTCCTTTGTATATATATATATATATTTTCAAATCATTCAAAATGGATAATAACAAAAATGTGAATAATCCTAATAATATCCACCAGGAGTGTCAAACTCAGTGCAAATTAAGGCCCACTATCACACACTGATTAATAACCGGGTTATGATCAATGTGAACATTTTTTATTTATTAATCCTAGTAATATCTATGCAAGTACCATGTATACTTGTAATATACTAATAGTGATTTGTTTTTAATAATAAATAAATAATATATTCCTTATAAGAAAATTAATATTCCCTTATAAACTTATCCTCAAATATTGTTATGGAGTTATGTTCCATGATATATGTTTTAATAAATATAGTTCCCATGTATTCTAAAAACCCTATATTTGATAAAAACCATTGTGATGAAAAACCCATTAGCTAAAATTCAGAATTTTATTTATTACCTCAGTAAAAGATTCATGGAATAACATTCTAGAGGACCAAATAGTTTAACAGTTTAGATAAACTAGATATATAAATGGAATTTATAATACAATTGAAAAAATAAAATATGAAAAGTGTTTTCATTTAGAACACTATTATTACTTATAGAATATCTATATATATCAATCACATAACACTTCCTGGTATCTTATAGAAAATTAAACATTAGAATGGGGTGAGATTTGATTCATAGTAATAGTAATCATACAACTAAAAGTATCATTAATACATAATAATAATCAATATGGATAGGTAAATAACTAAAACACATTCCATTAAATAAATAAATTGAAAATAATATGGAAAAAATAAATAATGATCAAATAATTACATATAAATATTCAAAGGATTATAAAAATTAACCATGGATATTCTAACTCATCAAAAAAATAAAATGATATATAAATTAATTAGTTATTTATTATTTAATTCATAATGATATGAATCTTAAACATACCATCATGTACTCGAGCTAAAACTTCTTATAATCAAGTCTATGTGCCGAAACATTTACATAAATTATTAAGGCCTCATACTAATACCAAAGATAATTTCTCTCAAGAGACCTATTGATGCATTCATAGGCTATGTAATTGTAAACCCCACCCATCCCATAGTAAGTCCAAATAATTATTCAAATTAAATATGTGAAACATAATGAACAAAAATATCATGTTGAAAAAATTAAATATGAAATTTTAATACATAAGTCAATCAATAAACATAATCATAAACCATCCAAAGTAATTTGGTGAATGTTAATAAAAATATATATCCCCAATAAAACTAAAAATAAAAAAAAACTTGAAAAATAATAAGGATGGTATCAATACAATATATCCATAGTGTATCATATGTATAGTAATGTTTTAATGTCATTAATGAATTGAAATAACATACAAATATCATTAAACACACTTTCGAAAAAAACTTTTTCACTTTGAAAATATTTGTAATAATAAAAGTTCTATAAATATTTTTTAAAAAGTTTTTGTTTAAAATAACCATTAAATAAATGTAAAATAATATTCAAAACATTGTGTGGTAATTATGGGGGAAAATTATAGTCATTCCATACATGTTAAAATAACTATTCCTTTTACATTTTTGTTAAAAGAGTAAGTAGGCTTGTTTTAAAATGACATGAGGATTCCTTCCATTTTTTTCATAAATAGTAAAAATGGAAAAATATTATTTAATAAATAATTCTGAACAAGGTGAAATCAGTTTCTAAAAACATTTTTATAATACCTATATTTTTATGAAAAGTATTTTTGATTAAATATAGAAATAATATCATATTTTTAAAAAATAAATTTCTTAATCATATTAGGTACCAAAGAGTATATAAATAGAATAATTACATGGAAAGTGTCATTAATAATAATATTAAAATAAAATATACTTATTTAAATATATATAAAATAAATAATTCCACAAACTAGGTCTTAAATAAAAACTGTCCTGAATAATAATGAAAATGTTAAATAAACCATTACCATTATGGTAACAATTCAATCAAATTCCCCATTAAATAAATATCATTAAATTAAACATTAAATACCATTTATAGAGATATATTAATTATTTAACATATCAAAATGTAAATTATATGCACCACACAAATTATTTAGTGGTTATTATTGCATCTGCATCACTAATGTAAAAGGGAGACGGGAAATCCATACCACATGTTTGAATTCCAGAATAAGTGTCTAAAAATACTATATAATAAATATATATTTACAAACATAAAATAAATTACCAAAATCATATAAATTATAAAATATATTATATTCATATATACTCTTATCACTCCATTACATGCAATTATTTGTTAAACCCGCCTTTTTAGGTAACAATTACCTTATTTTTTAGGTATGTTTTGGTTCGATGATTTTTTTACTTTTAAAATGATCATGGTTAAATCTTAAAAATAATTTTATCTATGATATAAATATATTAAATTTTCATTATATATTTATTTATATTAATTTATAAAATTTTTTGATAAAATGGATTAAACTAGTAATGGAGATGATATGTCTTATGTACCCAAGAAAATTGTTTTCATTTTTCTAGAAAGATAGAGAAAAGGAAGGTAAAAAATTAATTAATGATTATATAATAATTATATTATTATATATATAATTTATATTAATAAAATACATTTTTACCTTCGATTTGAAAATAAAAAGAAAAAAAATTCACATCACTACATAGAGTTGGTTTCTGACACAAATGATTGAGAGATATTATTTTTATTCCGATGGAATAGAATGTAAGGATTTATATGTGATATTATTTTTAAATAAATTTTTTGGAAAATAAATACCACATATATTAATTATCTTTTATCCTTATAAAAATCAATTTAATGCATTAGTGAAAAATGAATAACATAGCTTCGCGAAGTTGTAGTCCACCATACACATGAGTGACATTGACATATCCCTCACGGGAAGGAATATAAGAATATATATGTGATATGATAATTCTAGAAGAATAATAATCTTATAATTTCAATATACATATTTTATATTCATTTTTATATCCAACCTTGAATGGTGGATATGGAAAAAAACTACATCGATTTGTGAGGTGGTAGACCGCCGTACACATGATTGATGATGTCATTTTAAATTTTATGGAAGTTGAGATGAATATATGTTAATTTGTTAACATAATAAACTATAAGTGTATAAGAGATAAATTTTATATTATTTTCGTTTATTTTGAAAATATTAGAAGGATTTATAAGAAGTAAAATTAAAATTCATAGTTAAAAACATTTCTTCTTCTTCTTCTTCGAGAAACCTCTTTACGTTTTTACACAAAAACATCCTGTATTAGATTTAATATATAAAAAATGCATATAGGATGTGTTTAGGGATTTATTGAATATATTTGGGTAGGTATTGGATGAAATTAATGGGCTTTTGTGTGGTAATAGGTAAGGAGAGTAGGAGACCTTTTATAAGTTCCAGAGAGGACACATATAGTATTTTTTTTAAAAATAAATTACACCAATGATATTAACGTACCAAAAGCCTTCATAAGGATACATTAAAGAACCATAGTGATTATAATGTCCAAATATTGTGAAATAATGGGTTTTTTGAAAATTTTGTATATCATTTTTACCCTTAACGCTTTAGTTTAATCCACTGATAAACCCATTTTATGCTTATTCGTAGTAAATAATGTTTATTATTTTTACTACTCTTAATGGTAAAATTTATATAGAACATATTATATAATATAAATTATTATTTTTCAAAATATGAAATACATTTTTCCGAATTCAATTCGTAGAACAATAGGATCCAAAATCAAAATTATACTTGTAGGTACAATGAAAAAGCTGTTTTCCAAAGTGAATGTTGGCATAGTTATTGAATATTGTAATATAAAAATACCATATGAAATTGATCCGAACAACATGATTTATTTGAATTTTTATATAATTTAAATAATTTTAATGTTAAAATGATTTAAAATATTATTTAAATTTTTAAATCATTTAAATGAAAATTCATTTTTCAATTAAAATTCTATATATTTCACTATTCATCAAAAAATTAATCATTTATAAAAACTATAAAAAAATACCCAAAAATAATTTAGGGATTTAGATTAGAAAAATATTATTATTTAGAATTAATTTTAACAAGTTATTTAATATCAATTTTAAATTATGTGCACAAATCACGACAAAATAACAATTCAGAAAAATAATGTATTCTAGAAATGGTTTATTTTTCATTGAAATGATTAATATATTATTTCAATTAAATATATAACAACAGAATTTATCTTATACATGTTAAACTTATATAATTTTACCAATTTATTTATTACTATTTATATCTACTAACATAACAATTAGGTTAGAGTGTTCATGTTTAAATAGTAATATTTTAATAAAGTATTGGGTTTCATTTTAACCAATTATTCACAAATTACAAGAAATTAAAGAGAATGAATTTTCTTTGAAGCAATGTATCATAAATTCTAAGGGTGTCTCATTTTATTCTATTCTTGTTGTTGTTTGTCATTAAAGTTATCAAATAGGATGTTCCGCTTTTAAAATCATGCTATGTTATAAGAAATATATATAAAAAATTTACATTTTAATTCAAAATTCCTATAAAAATATTTTTTTAACAACAATATTTTCATAATTTATATATGTAAATGTAAAATATTAAAATATAATTAAAATAATTAAATAAATATACAAATGAAAAATATTTATTTAAAAAATATATATATATAATATACGTCTGTGTATTAATATAATAGTCTTTGTTGGATGCAAATCCATAACATGGATTAAGAATATTGCAGTGTGACGAAATGGAAAAATCCAAAAAATAGTTAGGTGTAAATATGCCTTTATCTATATAAAATATGTTTGTATGCGTATAAGTGTGTGATTTTTTTTGTATGTGTGTGTGGATATTTAAATGTGTATATTATGTTTGTATATGTTTTGTATGTATATAGGTTTGTATAAGTATTTATGTGAATGTCTGTATGTATTTGTATGTGTATATGTTTGTATAAGAATATATGTAAGTATATATGTATATATCTGTATGTGTTTTCTAATGTGTATTTATCTGTATGCTTATTTATGTGTATGTGTTTGAATGAATGTATACAAATGTGAATGTTAGTGTTCATGTGTTTTTATGAGTATGTGTGTGTATACGTATGTATGTGTAATTTTATCTATGTTTATTAGTATGTGCGGGTATGTATGTGTATGGTTATGTGAGTAGGTATGTGTTAGTGTATGAGTGTTCATGTGTATGGGTAGATACGCACATGTTTGTGTTTATGTATGTGTGTGTGTACACATATGTATGTGTTTGTACAAGTTTGTGTTTGTGTATGTGTGTTTATGCACACATATATGTATTAATAAAGTGTCGTTTCCTCATACTTGATAAAAATAAAATGCAACATAGTATATCAAATGGTGTAATTAATTAGAATTAAAAATATATCTACATATTAGAAACTGCAAATCAGTTTAAATATACATATTAAAAAATTTAATTTATAGATTATAATATTATAATTGATTATATATTGGGAAAATTAAAATATATTATTATTATTTATATATTAATACACACGTTTTTGAACTAGTTTTGTATATTAATATTTTTTATTTATGTAAATAATTTTAATAATTTTATATTTAATGTTAATTAGTAATATATTGTTTTTATTATTGTTATATATTTTGATTTTTTATTTTTTTGTACTTTACTTAATTAGAATAATGGAAATTAGTGTTTAATTTTTTTTATATATTAATTTTATTCATTATTTTTAATACTCATTTCGTCATTATTATTATTTATTTAATAAATTGTTTACTTTTGAATTATTTTTATAATATGTAAATTTATTAGTTTATTAAAAAAATTTATAGTTTTTTAACTATTTAGATTTAATAATATTAATTTTTTTTAAAATTTATATAATTAATATGGATTTATTTTTTTAGAATGTTTCAGTATTTTTAATATGATAGTAATTTTTATAAATAATTTATTTAAAAGAATTATAATTTTTTGATGATTTGAAAAAATAATATATATAATTTTTAATATTTTTTTAATATATATTTTTAATCATATATATTTATTCATTTTTATATGTTTATCCTTGTTATATTGAACATCTATAAAGGCTCATTTTATCATTGCTAAATAGCATTGATAATGGTAATTTTATTATAACTTTCTTAGAAACGAAAAAGGAATAATTTTTCAGTTCTATAAAAGCACAGATTAAATATTTCTGTATGAGAAATAATATTTTTAGCACTGATAAAGGATACTTTATTAGAAATATTAGTTTAGAACTAAAAATGGTGTTCTCTTCTCTTAAAAGAAACGTAAAAGACCATGTCACATCTCAAACTATTCAAGCTCTCATCGAACTAAAAAATGACAACAACCAAACTTGAATTCTTTTAGATGAATGGTCTCTGAAAAAATTTAATGTTAATCATAAAATTTTTATGTGTTTCTCAACCTATCATTCAGGTGTTCTTATTGAGTTTTCTCATTTATCTCTTCTTGATCATATATAATCGTTCTTATTATATCCCAGGTAAATAAAGAATAAATAATTTTCATATTTATTAATATTTACGAATTAAATATTAATTTTAATTAAAAGGGGTTGCTATGTTCGATAGCGTACTCGATACGCAACGATGAGTTTCTTTGAAAACTTACAGTGAACACTAGTAATATAATAATATTATTTTAAATGGTAGTTAACATGTAGATGTTGTATTGGCGGGAATGGATAGAAATAACTAAAATATGATTATATATATTTTTAAATGTTTTTACTTTTATCTAATAAAAGATAAAGGCTTAAAGTACGGAAAGAATTCAATTTTAGGCATTTATACCCTAATTTTCCCTAAAGGTTCACTTATCACCTTTTGATGACGAACCGTCATTAAATATAGATTGGAACATTCTTACACATTCTATTGGACCAAATAAAACTCCTCTTTAGAATCAGGACATCAAAATTTACTTTGTGTAAATTTTTGGTATTTCTCCGATAAAGTTCATTTTTTAATGAATAGTGTAAAATGTGGTATTTTAATTGAAAACCTCTTTTTAATATAATTTATTTTTATGATTAGATTATCTTTTGAATTGACTTTAAATTGAAATTAGAATATATTTTTACCATTTAATCCAATAGTGGTCTTTGGAATTTATTTCACATTGAAATCAGACTTAAACTAGTGTCAATCTTTTGATACTTATTATTTCATAAAAACACGCTATTTGTCATGACAGCGGGAATTAATTATTAAATTAATTAATGTGACTTATATGTTTTTAATTTTTTAAAATAGGCTTCATTTTTGAATTCAGAATATCAAATATAGCTTAGGGTGAATTTTTGGTATTTTTCTGAAAAACTTCAATTTTTGATGAATAGTGAAACCACTAAGTGGTACTTATAAAAACTAATTTTTCGTTTAAATGAAATTTTACCACTTCTGTGTTTTGAATTTCAAAAATCCAACATACATGGTTGTCATTAAGAAGTATAAGGTGGTTCAATGAGATTAAAATAATTTTTTGGTGAATAGTAACTTTTATGTTCTTAATCGCGATTAGTGGTAATTAGTGTAGTTTAAGGTAAAAATAATGTATTAATAATATAAAATGAACTTGACACATGTCCTAACCTCATTGGATGTGTCATGGACGACCAAGAAAATCCATGGGTCAACATGGGGACCCCATGTATCCACTTTAGTTGGAAAATGACATTAATATCTTTTTATTTAATCTAAAAATAAAAATGACACAAACATGAGTTGTTTTACTAAAAAACAATTTCATGGTGTTATACAAGTCAGATGTTTGACTATAATTATTATTTAGAAATATAAAAATATTTCCTACATCATTGTATTTTTTTTATAATTTTTAGACATTAAATAAATTAAATTATTTATGACATCATGATGATGCAGCGATGACCTCATTATTTAACGATTTAAATAAAATGGAATGATAATGTAATATCTAAGACCTAAACATGTCCAAAACCTATTGTATGAGTGGCTTTCGAACCCTTATAACATTATCCTCTAATTATATCAATGTGGGACCTCTTAAATCTGGATATCATTTTAAAATAAAGTAACATTTATTTACATTCCAAGAGTGCCCCTCCTCTCCTCTTATAAAATGCCTCCACCTCTACCTCCTTACCCACACTTCCAAAGCCTTTGGCTCGGCCAACCCCTGCCCATTTTGTCTATAAACATCCCTCTCTTACTCCTTGAAGCCTCAATTTGGGCATAAGTCTTTCTAAGGAATCCTTTGAGCTCAAATCTAAGAGAGTTACCCGATTTTAAGGTAATGTCTTCACTTATGTCTTTTTGTTTTATTTTGCTTCACCAACCCCCTAAACTCTGTTTATTCTTTTCTTTTGTAACAAATCCAGTATCCTCAATATACTAGGATGTTTTTATATGAAAGATTCAATCTACAATTACACACACCTACATCTAATGGTTATAGAACATACTGTTTCCGTGGATGGCGAATTTCGGACTCCCGAAACGATGATTGTTCATCATTCTTTTAACACCTTCAAAGGTGGCCATTAAGATGACACTATATTTATATATGATATATAATATGTTTATGTTTTCCTTAAGCTTATTTATTTTTCATTTTGGGCATACCTTTATGGTTTCCATTATGGGTAAACGCGATATCTTCATTTAAGGAAGTGCGGACTACCGCCCCCTCAAAGTGATGTGATTCGTTAATTCCATATGTGGGACTTATAAAGGATGGATTTAAAGTTATTATATATGATGTTATACTGGAATTATAATATAACTCTATATCATTATTATTTCTTTCCATTAAAGTATGAGATAGAAATGAAAGTAACATTCATGCGTACGTACGGCTTACCGTCTCCATGAACGGTGCATTTCATTTCTTAGCCCCAAATGTAATGTACTATTATAAGTACATGTATATAATGGATATATATGATTAATGATACATATAAATGATGAATATAATTCTGGAATTAAAATATACATACCTATCATTTAGTTTTAATTCGATTAATATGACAAAGAAATGAAAGTAGTGTTCTTGCGTACGTACGGCTTACCGTCTCCATGAACGGTGCATTTCATTTCGTACCTCTAAATGATTATGTAATATTATAAATACATGTATAATCTGGATATATATGATATATATGATATCCAAATCAGGAATTTCATTCTGGATATAAAGAACCTTTGACCACACGAACAATATGTAATTGTAAGAAGTCCGCATTCGACTTATGAACCAAATATCGACAAAGCAATCATTATTAACTTAATGATTACATAATGTTTATAACATGGAAATAAGTGATATAAAATGAATAGTAAGCTTGAAAAAGGTTCTTAATCAAGTATAAAATAACTCAAGTTTATTATTCAGGACGTTAAAGAACGATCGAGTCAAGTCGGACCCGACGTAAGGGACTTCGTCTCAATCTCCTTTCATTGAGAAATATTTCGTTTTATACACAACTTTCTTTCCTATGGTGTATAAACCCCTTTGACTCTTAATTTTATACAAAAAGAATCTTTTTCTAAGAAGTGTTTTACAAAACGACAAAAAGGAATGTTTCTTTAACGAACGCGGTGACAACGACCTTTTCCGCCACCGCAAGTATTATTTGGTCTTTGGCTTCCACAACAAGCTGTAATGTTTTTAAATTGAAATAAATACCATATACTCTTTTATGTATTTTGGTATTGAAGGTGGTTTTTATAATGGATTTGTTATGTCAATATATTTGAGTGATATATTGTGATCAAAGTGTGGAATGGTTTTCTTTCCATTATGTTTGTTTTATTTCTTATGATTTTATAATGGTACTTGGACATTTGACGGGTGGTTACATGATAAACCATATGACGAGTGGTGCCGTGAATACTAGGACGGGTGGTTACGTTATAACCACCAATGCATTGGGTATGGATGTCGGATGTATGGATATTCCATTATGTATGTATGGAAGTTGGTCGTATGGCTATTCCATTAAGTGATATGTGTGGAAGTCGACCGTATGTTAATTCCACTTAAGTATGTTTATGTCCCAAGTTACCTTTATATATGTTATGTGTTCTTTATATGGGTTTTATGGTAATCCTTTGGGTAAAAATAGGTAAGAAATGATATTATATTCAGTGAATAGTTTTTACTACTTCATGAAGGTGAAGGTATTACAATGATAAAGTATACATGGTTTACTTGATGTTTGAAAAACTTACAATTTTCATTCTTTGTGTATCCCTTACTGAGCTTTTTATGCTCACCCCAATTTTTTTTGAAATGTTTTTCACAGGACATAATGTGGAATAAGGTCAAGGATGGGATCAATGGAATGTCATGATTTATAAAACATGGAACTAGACATGTTTCTTTTTAAGAGTTTTTTTTTATTTTATAGAAACTCAGTAGAAGTGTCTACTTTTTAGTCTTTTGAGATGTAACAGTTATGTCCTAATTCTCTAAAACTCTAAACCTGAAAAAATCCTCAATGTGAATTATTCATTTAATTCAATATTATGTAACCTTTAAGTCTGGGGCCTTATAGTTGGTAACAGAGGTCGGTTTAGACAACTTTAAGAGTTAGAAAATTGTTAAATTATAAGTTAATTTATGAAATGATATAGAATATAAAGATTGCCATGTGCTTCGCCTAAGATATTTTTGTGTTCAGAATGGTTTTTCGCAGAGGAAACAAAGAAGCTATGTTGGGACGACATGAGGAGGAAAACAACCTTCCAAATCAGAAACCTGAGATGGTTGGAATCGGAACTGAATAGTTTGTTACAGTTATGGCTCAGTTGAATCAGGTGATAAATGGTGGTTGTGTTGTTGATGATATTTTTGTCTTTTCTAAAAGTAAAGATGAGCATGAAAGTAATTTAACGGTTATCTTGGAAACCTTAAAAGAAAAGAAACTGTATGGAAACTTCATCAAGTGTGAGTTTTGGTTACAACAAATTTCTTTCCTGGGTCACATTGTTTCAAAAGATGGCATAACTGTTAATCCTGCTAACACAAAAGTTGTTGAAGAAAGGCCAAGACCCACAAATGTTACCGAGGTCCGTAATTTTCTTGGTTTGGCAGGTTACTACCGAAGGTTTGTTGAAAATTATTCTTGGTTATCTAGTCTAATGACTAAGCTAACTCGGAAGGGTGTTAAGTTTATCTGGACAAAAGAATGTGATGATTGTTTTCAGGAGTTGAAAAGAAGATTGGTGAATGCTCCAGTTTTGGAACTTCCTTCCAGG
The DNA here is from genome assembly GCA_963277665.1 of Viscum album. Lineage (NCBI taxonomy): Eukaryota > Viridiplantae > Streptophyta > Magnoliopsida > Santalales > Viscaceae > Viscum > Viscum album. Next base: position 1,429,579,452 of record OY728125.1, read on the forward strand.
AATGGTGAGTTTGTTATATACAATGATGTTTCGTTGAAGGGACTTGGTTGTTTCCTTATGCAGAATGATCAGGTAATTGATTATGCTTCACGTCAGTTGAAAACTCATGAGGTAAATTACCCTACACATGATTTTGAATTAGCTGCTATTGTTTTTGCTTTAAAAATTTGGAGGCATCATTTGTATGGAGTAAAGTGTGAAATATATACTGATCACAAAAGTTTAAAGTATATATTCACTCCGAAGGAATTGAAAATGAGATAGAGGAGATGGTTGGAATTAATCAAGGATTATGATTGTACAATTCACTACCATCCAGGAAAAGCAAATAAAGTGGCTGATGCTTTGAGTCGAAAAAGTAATGCATCATTAACCATGCTATGTTTGGAACGAGATCCTTTTTTTTATTTGATTAACTTTGGCATAGAAGTTGTTGGTGCAGGATGTTCTTCTATTTTGTTTCAGGTATCAGTGAGATCATCCCTATCAGATAGAATTAAGAAAGCACAGAGGGAAGACAGTGAGTTTCAGAAAAAGGTAGAGCTGGTTCAGAAGGGTTAAAGTAGAGCGGGAGTTACCGAAAGGGATCCTTCAGCCTTTACCAGTGCTAGAATGGAAATGGGAAAATATATCCATGGTTTTTGTTGTGGGATTACCGAAGACATCTAGAGGTAGTAATGCAATCTGGGTTATTATTGATCGCTTGACTAAATCTTCTCATTTCCTTGCTATACGAAATACTTTTTTCTCAAGATTAACTTTCCCGTTTGTATCTTAAAGAGATAGTCAGGTGACATAGAGTTCCTCTCTCAATTGTGTCCGATCGTGATCCCAGGTTTACTTCTAACTTTTGGAAAGGCCTTCAGAAGTCGTTGGGTACTGAATTAAATTTTAGTACAGCTTTTCATCCGCAATCAGATAGGCAGTTATAATGAACAATTCAGTCCCTGGAGGATATGCTATGAGCTTGTTCAATGGATTATCAGGGAAGTTGGGACCAACATCTTTCTTTGGTTGAGTTTTCTTATAATAACAATTTTCATTCCAGTATACAGATGGCACCATTTGAGGCGTTATATGGGAAGCAGTGTCGAACTCCAGCTTTTTGGGATGAAGTTGGTGAAAGAAAGCTGATGGGACCAGAATTGGTAGAAGAGTTGGCAGAAAAATTTCAGCTGATAAAGAAACACATGAGAATAGATCAGAGCAGGCAGAAGAGTTATGTGGATAACCGGAGGAAGGATCTTTTCGAGGTAGGTGATCATGTTTTTCTCAAGGTTTCTTCATGGAAAAGTGTGATGAGATTTGGTAAGAAAGGAAAGCTGAGTCCAAGGTTCATTGGGCCATATGAAATTCTGGAGAGAGTTGGATCAGTTGCATACAGTGTGGATTTACCTCCGAGTTTATCTTAGGTACACAATTTTTTTTTCATGTTTCGATGCTGAGAATGTATATGCCAGATCCATCTCATGTTTTGAGGCCAGAGGTAGTTTTGCTGGAAGAGAACCTATCTTTTGAAGAAAAACCAGTCCAGATTCTTGACCGAAGAGAGAAAGTGTTGCGAAATAAGGTAATCCACCAGGTAAAGGTTTTGTGGAAAAACCATATGGTTGAAGAGGCAACGTGGGAATCGGAAAATGCTATGAGGGTTAAATACCCCCACTTATTTTGATAAGTGAATAAAATTGCCAGGACGCAATTCCCAAAAGGGGGGAGGGATGTAACATCCCAGGTAAATAAAGAATAAATAATTTTCATATTTATTAATATTTACGAATTTAATATTAATTTTAATTAAAATTGGTAGCTATGTTCGATAGCGTACTCGATATGAAATGATGAGTTTGTTTGAAAACATACGTTGAACACTAGTAATATAATAATATTATTTTAACTGGTAGTTAACATGTAGTCGTTGTATTGGCGAGAAAGGATAGAAATAAGTAAAATATTATTATATATATTTTTTAAATGTTTTTACCTTTATCTAAGAAAATATAAAGGCTTAAAGTACGTAAAGAATTCAATTTTAGGCATTTATACCCTAATTTTTACTAAAGGTTCACTTATCACCTTTTGATGGAGAACCGTCATTAAATATAGTTTTGATCATTCATATAAATTCTATTTGACCATATAAAACTCTTCTTTAGATTTGGGACATCAAAATTTACTTTGTGTAAATTTTTGGTATTATTCTGATAAAGTTCATTTTTTTAATGAATAGTGTAAAATGTTGTATTTTAATTCAAAACCTCTTTTTAATATAATATATTTATATGATTAGATTGTCTTTTGAGTTGGTTTTAATGTGAAATTAGAATATATTTTTACCATTTAATCCAATAGTGGTCGTTGAATTAATTTCACTTTGAAATCGGACTTAAACTAGTGTCAATCTTTTGATACTTATTGTTTCATAAAAACACGCTATTTGTCATGACATCGGGAATTAATTATTAATTTAATTAATGTGACTTATATGTTTTGAATTTTGTAAAATAGACTCCATTTTTGAATTCTAAATATCAAATATATCTTAGGGTGAATTTTTGTTATTTTTCTGAAAAACTTCAATTTTTGATGAATAGTGAAACCACTAAGTGGTACTTATAAAAACTGATTTTTCGTTTAAATGAAATTTTACCACTTCAGTGTTTTGAATTTCAAAAATCCGACATACATTGTTGTAATTAAGAAGTAAAATTTTGTTCAATGAGATTAAAATAATTTTTTGGTGAATAGTAACTTTTAAGTTCTTAATCGCGATTAGAGGTAATTATTGTAGTTTAAGGTAAAAATAATGTTTTAATAATATGAAATGAACATGACACTTGTCCTAAACTCATTGGATGTGTCATGGACGACCAATAAAATCCATGGGTCAACATGGGGACCCCATGGAGCCTCTTTGTTTGGAAAATGACATTAATATCTTTTTATTTAATGTTAAAATAAAAATGACACAAACATGAGTTGTTTTACTAAAACAATTTTTACATGGTGTTATAAAAATCCGATTTTTGACTATAAATATTCATTAGAAATCTAAAATTATTTCATACATCATAGTATTTTTTTTATAATTTTTAGATATTAAATAAATTAAATTATTGATGACATAATGATGATGCAACGATGACCTCATTATTTAACGATTTAAATAAAATGGAAAGATAATGTAATATCTAAGACCTACACATGTACAAAACCTATTGGATTAGTGGATTTATAACCCTTATCAGATTATCCTCAAATTATATCAATGTGGGACCTCTTAAATCCGAATATCAGTTTAAAATAAAGTAACATTTCTTTACATTCCAAGAGTGCCCCTTCTCTCCTCTTATAAAAGGCCCCCACCTCTACCTCCTTACCCACACTTCCAAAGCCTTTGGCTCGGCCAACCCCTACCCATTTTGTCTCTCCACATCCCTCTATTACTCCTTTAAGCCTCAATTTGGGCAGAAGTCTTCCCATGGAAGCCTTTGAGATGAAATCTATGATAGTTACCCGATTTTAAGGTAATGTCTTCACCTGTGTCTTTTTGTTTTATTTTGCTTCTCCAACCCCCTAAACTCTTTTTATTATTTTCTTTTGTAAAAACTCCAGTATCCTCAATATACTAGGATGTTGTTATAAGAACTATTAGAGATACACTTACACACACCTACATCTAATGGTCAAAGAACATACTGTTTCCGTGGATGGCGAATTTCGGCCTCCCGAAACGATGATTGTTCAACATTCTTTTAACACCTTCAAAGGTGGCCATTAAGATGACACTATATATATATATGATATATAATATGTTTATTTTTTCCTTAAGATTATTTATTTTTAATTTTGGGCATACCTTTATGATTTCCATTATGGGTAAATGCGATATCTTCATTTAAGGAAGTGCGGACTACCGCCCCCTCAAAGTGATGTGATTCGTTAATGCCATATGTGGGACGTATAAAGGATGGATTTAAATTTATTATATATGATGTTATACTGGATTTATAATATACCTCTATATCATTATTATTTCTTCCATTAAAGTATGAGATAGAAATTAAAGCAGCGTTCATGCGTACGTACGGCTTACCGTCTCCATGAACGGTGCATTTCATTTCTTATCCCCAAATGTAATGTACTATTATAAGTACATGTATATAATGGATATATATAATGAATGATACATATAAATGATGAATATAATTCTGGAATTAAAATATACATACCTCTCATTTAGTTTTAATTCCATTAATATGATAAAGAAATGAAAGTAGAGTTCATGCGTACGTACGACTTACCGTCTCCATGAACGGTGCATTTCATTTCTTACCTCTAAATGTTTATGTCATATTATAAATACATGTATAAGCTGGATATATATGATATATATGATATCCAAATCAGGAATTTCATTCTGGATATAAAGAACCTTTGACCACACGAACAACATGTAATTGTAAGAAGTCCACTTTCGACTTAAGAACCAAATATCGACAAAGAAAACATTATTAACTTAATGATTACATAATGTTTATAAAATGGAAATAAGTGTTATAAAAGGAATAGTAAGATTGAAAAAGGTTCTTAAGCAAGTAGAAATTAACTCAAGTTTATTATTCAGGACGTTAAAGAATGATCGAGTCAAGTCGGACCCGAGGTACGGGACTTCGTCTCAATATCCTTTCATTGAGGCATATTTCATTTTATACAAAACTCTCTTTCATACAGTGTATAAACCCCTTTGACATTTAGTTTTATACAAAAGGAATATTTTTCTACGAAGTGTTTTAAAAAACAACAAAAAGGAATGTTCCTTTAACGTACGCGGTGACAACGACCTTTTCCGCTGCCGTGAGTATTATTTTGTCTTTGGCTTCCTCAAAAAGCCGTGATGTTTTTATAATGAAATAAATACCATATTATCTTTTACGTATTTTGGTATTGAAAAAGGTTTTTATAATGGATTTGTTATTTTAATATATTTGAGTGATATATTGTGATGAAAGTGTGGAAATGTTTTCTTTCCATTATGTTTGTTTTATGTCTTATGATTTTATAATGGTACTTGGACATTTGACGGGTGGTTATGTGATAAACCATATGACGGGTGGTGCTGTGAATACCAGGACGGGTGGTTACATTATAACCTCCAATGCATTGGGTATGGAAGTCAGCCGTATGGATATTCCATTAAGTATGTATGGATGTTGTCCGTACGGCTATTCCATTAAGTGATATGTGTGGATGTCGACTGTATGGTTATTCCACTTAAGTATGTTTATATCCAAAGTTACCTTTATATATGTTATCTGTTCTTTATATGGGTTTTATGGTAAGCCTTTGGGTACAAAAAGGTATGTAATGATATTTTATTCAGTGAAGAGTTTTTACTACTTCATGAAGGTGAAGGTATTACTATGATAAAGTATACATGGTTTACTTGATGTTTGAAAAACTAAAAGTTTTCATTCTTTGCGTATCCCTTACTGAGCTTTTTATGCTCACCCCAAGTTTTTTTGAAATGTTTTTCAAAGGACTTAATGTGTAATAAGGTCAAGGATTGGATCAAGGGAATGTCATGCTATATAAAACATGGAACTAGACATGTTTCTTTTTAAGAGTTTTTTTTATTTTATGAAAACTCAATAGAAGTGTCTACTTTGTAATCTTTTGAGATGTAACAATTATGTCCTAATTCTCTAAAACACTAAACCTGAAAAGATCCTCAATGTGAATGATTCATTTAATTCAATATTAAGTAATTTTTAAGGCCGGGGCCTTATAGTTCTTCCCATATTTGTTCATTGGAAATATATTTTTTTCATTCTCATTGGATTTTTTGGATGAATTGACTATTTTTGTTGTTTTTATGTCCATTATAGATGATAAATCATTCAAAATTTTGGAAACCTATTCACAATAATTTTATAAATCTCACTAACATTTCAACCAATTTTTGAATGTTATTCTAGTATCCATGGTTTTTTTCTTTTTCATTAACATTAACAAAAAATCATCATTTCTTAGTATTGAGTTTTATGCTTTTATCAAACTCCTTTTATTCATGAGAAATAACACAAATTTAATCCTTCTCCAATAAGTCACAAATACTAAACCTTATTGTTACATTTAACAATGTATAAAAATTAATAATCACAATATAACTATTATACAAAATATAAATCATATTTATTGATATTTATATTAAAAAATACTAAGTGCTTTAGTATAATATTATATTAGAGTTATTAAAAATATATTAGTAAAATTACTCTATAATAATAGTAAATTAATAATTTAAATAATAATTATCATAAAATATTAATTTTCTATATAGGGTTAATAATCATCAAAATCTTTTTCCCCATCCATTATGATTTGTATAGTTGAATTTTTAATCTTTTTCTATAACATGATTTTCTATTCTATAAGATGATGTGTATTTGAGTAATGACTTGAATGTATGTAAACAATTTTACTTGGTTAGGTTTCGAGGGCATGGGAGTCACTTATCATATCCAAGAACAACTGAACAATTGTTGGATTCAATGAATATTTTGTGATGTACATGACACATGATCCATCACCAATAAAACTTTCTAGATGAAACTAAAAATGGGACATTGGAACCAAGAGGATAATTCTTGTTAAATTTATAATTTATTTAAATGGATTGGATGAAAGAAGGCCTCAGTTATGAGATCATTCTTTGATAAAGTTGTTTATAACCCTAAACCATATCTATATACTATCATTGTTTATATATGACCCAAGTTTATAATCCCTCTAGTTGTGATCCAAATGTGCTCATTTGATATTTTAATAAAGATGATCGATTTTTGAGTACTAATGTGGAAGATTAATCACCATGTGGTGTTCATCTTGATTTCTACGATGATCCATTTGGGACATAAGAATCATTCTTGAACTCTATTTATTATTAATATGTATGAGGGAGTAGAATATATTGATTTTGAGAGAAAAAAATATAGAAATTTCTTTTATTTTGAGAGAGATAAGTCTAGATTTTTTATACAAATGTTCTCTAATTTAAGAAAATCAATCACAATAAGGAGAAGAATATATTTACACAGATAAGGGGTTTGGTTAAATATTATTTAAATTCACATAAGACCATAATAATATTTTGAACTTTTAAATTACCCCATTCCTTGTAATAATAAATTTATTTTTATTTATTCATGGTGTGTGAAAGGATTAATATTATTTTACCTTCTTACAACTAAATATTTACTATCACACATCATGTTCTTCCACTTATCCACCTTGGAATTTATTGAATACCATAATAAATATTTAATTAACTACTTACTCATTTGAGAAATAAATATTTTATATTCTTGCAATTAAATAATTATATATTGTATTTATATTATTTAAATTTATGTGGTAAATTAATCCTAAAAAATAATTCATCGGGCTTGAGAATAATATTTATCCCAATATTTAGTTTAAAAATAATTTATTGTGATCAGTGGAAATACTTTGTGTGTTGCACTCAAGGATTCCTCCTTGGTGTCATTTGGAGGGAATGACTAAATTCTAGGATTATTATCTAGAAAAGGGTCCATGATCCCAATAGAAAGAAGTTATTGTCATAACACCGACATTCACATATGGGAAGTGACTATATAAAATCCCTTTTATCAATATATCATCAACGTGGATGCATACATGTTTCTTCAAACTTAACACTAGATATATATTTATGTTACTATGAAGAATTAACATTTCTACATCACTATAGTCATAAAATTAATTTTGGATTGGTCCACCCAAATCAAAGTGTGAAGATATTATCATTCATAAATTAAAAGGAAAAATCCTTCCTCAACATACTCATTAATAACATACCGGTAATGACATACCAAAAATATCTAACTTATTGTGAGCGTATCACATCATATGTTTTGAAAATACATCTATGTATGCCAGTGTTGATATGTATTCATAATAATCTTAACATCTATGGACCATTACACAGTCTCACTTAATGGAATATTTGAAGACACAGATTCATAAAACAATTTATTGGAAGGTCTATTATAAAAATTTTATTTCTTATAGATCACCATGTGAATACATCCTGAGATAAAATGACATACAAATTTGAGAACTCACACCATATTTTCAAGAAACAATATTCCCCATCATACTTAATCAGGATGATTACTATATAATAATTTAAGAGATATCATCAAAACATCTCAAGGTTCTCATCATAGTATGGAACTGTGAGGACATATTTTGATATGATAGATACCCTATAGGATCATTATATTAAATTCACATAGAATAATGATCAATATGTGATATGATATATTTAATATTCAATTATTGAGATATATTTTGAACTATATAGTACTATAAAGCCTCAGAATTTTGTTTATATTTTGTTAAGACTTATATCCACCTTCTCTATTATATTATTGGTCTCCACCACATATGGGTGGGATATTTTGAGATATTGAGTATATTTTGGTTGTTTTTAGAACTATATTAGTTATAAAGGAATCCACAATGACCGTAGTGATAGTTGTGTAGGTCCTTAATGAGCTATTATGTAAACAAATAGGAGAATGGTCGATCATGTGTCTTTCCATTGGATTAGAGATCTGGGTAGAACTTACTAGAAATGTAAAGATTATAATCACTACACTATGGTCAAGGTCATGGTATGAACAAAATGAATAGTAATCTAGAACTATGCTATAGTGGGTGTTATTTTGGTTTTGTGTGTTTGAAGCCACCCTGATTATAGAAAACCTATCATGTTACATATAACATTACAAGATTTTATAAGTAATTATAAATCAGATTATAGTCTAAAGATCATTAAGACTACTGTCTTGGAAGACTAGGTACATAGAAAACAAAACATAGTGCTAAAACACTTCTATATTTAATATCCATAAAGATCTTATAACTTCCTTTGAGCCCTTACATCAACATAGGGTACCCTGGGGAACACATGAACAGAAGGATGATCTAAAAATCCCAGTAAGTGAATAAACATAAGGATAAATCTTAATCACATGAGTTAAGAGGCATGACATAATGATATCCAACATATGGAACATATGAAATCGTATCATATAAGCATTGGATGATATAAACATGGAATCTTATTAATTCATAAGAATCATAAAACATGTCTTTAATATGAATCATGTCTAACATCAAATCACTTTTCTCATTTTATTATGGTTTAAGGCTAAACGCCAATCCCGATTCCCATTTTAGCATGGGTCAATGATTACAAACAATCTCAATTCCCATTTTCATACAGGTTAAGGCTAACTTCAAATCCCGTTTCACATCACATCTCATGAGACTTAACAATACCCAATGAATTTAATCACTATCTGGGCACACCCATATCAATATTTTCATGAATATTCTTCCAACATAAATAATCATGCATAATCAATCTTACATAAACATAAGGGTACCCATGGAATGAATTGGGTTCCACAATCATGTTATAAATCATATCCAATTGGTGTATCATTAATGTGTCCTTGAATGAAAGTGATTAGAACATAAATGGATGTTCATAAGGTAAAATAGGAATATAATATGGTAGGTGGGTTCAAATATAAGTGACAACATATTAAAAAGGTATCTGAAAAACATTAGTTTTAAACCATTTTTGTGTGTTTTTAAAGAAAATACTATAGTGCTTTTAAAATATAAAAGAGGGATATATTTTATATAAAACAAGAATTTAAACAATAAGGGTTTAATAATAAAAAGAATTATTTTATAATGAAAATGGTGTCTTAAAATATATGATATAGTGCACTTGAAATTGGTTAAACATTTGGGATGTTCCCTTAAAAAAATTCTTATCGGAATGTTCTAAAGTGTGAATCATTTTAAAAACATGTATATCCCCAAAAGTGAGTGATGAAAGGTTTTAAATAAAATATTTTTATAAAAAAAATATTTAAAATATTTACATAAAAATATAAGATTACACTATTTTGATATTGATAATGGTAGGTCTCCCTGAAGGAACAAAAAAAGCATCAGGTAGAATTAGTTACGATTTATTGGCATGGTGTCAAGTGTTCCTAAGATGGATTTATGAGAGGAAAAAGGGGATTCTAATCATTTATAAATCATCGGGGAGGTATGGGGGAGGTATGAATACATACCACATCATTTGGGATTTCACATTATAAGGCATATCATAGAGTACAATCTTGATTAAGAGAGAAATGGAGAGGATCCCTTACCTTAAATCTCGTAGTGATCTCCAATTTTTATTAATGACCTGAATAAACAAGTTATTTTTATTAATTAACAAATAATGAACCTATTACATTTGTAACTAATTAATTATAACCATTTTTAGTTCTTTGAAAACATTTTTTATTTGTTATAAGGTTCAATTTCATTGTTTGGGATCATTTTCATACATGTTTTTAATGAATGGTTCGCTTATATTCATGTTTGGATAAACATGTAAGATTAAAGATGTTATCCAGAATTGAAATTATATGCTATTAGTGAACATCTATAAGATTACATGGTTTTAATTTTAATTTATTTACATATAGTGAAGTTGAATTATTATATAAATCCTTAGTGACAACCATTTCTGTTAAAAAGTTTGAAGTGTATGGTATGTACTTCATTAAGAGGGATATATAAGATACATCTTGAACATTCGACATGGTAGGTGAAAGTACCGTTCGATAGAAAACAACCCTGAAATGATCAAGAATCTCGAAGGGACCGATATACATTGGAATTAACTTTCCTTTCCTTCGAATCCTTATGACCTTATTCCCTGGAGATACGCATAGAAATACAATGTCTCAAAATTTGAACTCAAGGTCTCATTGACAGTTATCTACCTAATTATTCTGTCGAAATGGGATTTCATTAAGGTATATTCTATCAGTTTATCAGTTTGAATAAGCACACAACATAAACCCTTCTTTGAATCATCCCTGTAGACCACAATGAGTTATTCACTCATTGGGAGTTTGATACTGACACAGTGATAAGCCTCCTTTTCAACTTCAGGAAATAGTCTTCACATTCCTGATTCTAGAAAAACATTAATCCATTTAGTTTCAACTTTTTCATTGGGTTTGATAATCTATAAAAGTTCCTTAGCATTCATCTATAATACCCAGATAGACCCAAAAATCAGCAGATCTCCATTACAAAAGATGGAATGGTCCACACTTCAATTGTATTTGTCTTGGAATGGTGTACATATATCCCTTCTCTAGTGACAACATTCCCCAAGAAAGATACTTCCTCCATCCAAAACAAACATTTACTGCACTTTTCATACAACTTGTCCCATCTCTAAGTCTTTAACAAAGTATTCAAATGATCTTATTGTTTCTCCTCACTCATGAAGTATATCATAATATCATCAATAAATACAACCACAAATTTGTTGAGGTAATATCAAAATACTCTATTCATTAAATCCAATAAAATTGAAAGAGTATTAGTGATTCTGAATGAAATCACTTTGAAATCATAGTTTCTATAACTCATTTGAAATGTATTTTTTTGAATATATTTCTTCCCCACCATTAGTTCATGATATCCTAACAAATGGTCCACCTTAGAGAAATTACTGGCCACAAGAATCTGATCGAAGAAGTCATTTATTAGAGGTAGGGGATATATATTCTTCAGCAAGAGTTTATCTAGATAATGATAATCAATGCAGAGGCACATCGATCCATCCTTCTTATTGAAAAGGTGACCTGGAACAATTCATGGTGAAGCTCTAGTATGTATAAAACATATCTAAATATTCTCCTATAACTGATTCTTTAGCAATTGTAGACTTATAGTGGCCATTCTGTAAGTTGTCTTTGAGATTGGAATAGATATAGGGATAAGTTCAATTGAGAACGCAACCTCTCAGTTAGGAGGAAGATAAGAAATCTCATCAGGGAATACATAAGTGTAATCCCTCACGATGGGAATGTATTCAACCATAATTTTCTCATACGTATCAATCATTTGAGCTAGATATTCATGCTCATAAGTCAACAATATCCACACTTGAGATGATGATACTAAAGGTGTTTCATCTCCCTCCTTATACTTGTATAGAGATGGTGGATTCTTTGGGATGTGAAGAGTGATATCCCATTCCTGATATTTGATGTTGGATTTGTATAAAGACAGCCAACCCATGCCTAAGATAACATCGAACCCCACTAAAGGATGTATGAAGAGAGTTTTTTTTTGGGGTTCAGTCCACAGACATTAATTGGGGAGGTGTTATAAACCATGGACCCAATAATTTCCTCATTTTCTGTTCTCACAGAGAACTTGTCCTCCAAATTTTGAGTTAGTATTTGAATACTTCTCCTAAAAGTTCAAAATATGATATAATGCATAGATCCATAATCAAATAGTATTTTCAATATTCTTGAATGAATAACTAGAATGTCTATCACCACATCATTTTCCCTCTCCACCTCCGATGTAGTGATAGGATAAGACCTTCTGAGTTGTCATGGAGGTTGTTAGTGGTTTACTCTGGAAACCCCCAGATTATGGCAATTGCTTTAATAATACCCATTCTCCTTGAATTTGTAACACTTAACTACTTGTTGAGTGTTGATCAAAACCTTGCTTTTTTATTCCTTATTATTGGGATACTTTATATCTTGTCCATAGTTTTTTTCCAAATGACCAAAAATTATATATTTGATGATATTCATGGATCCCTTAAGACATTTCCTAGGGTGCTTCATCCCACAAATTTTACAAGGGGAAAAGTCAGGATTCATTCCATAATGGTATTTGTTTGTCAAACCACCCATGTTATTATCCAATTTTCGCTTCTTTTCACTAGGCTCATGAGACAACATAGAGTATACAATCATCATTTAAACCTTTATGTCACAACAAATAATCTCTTCATAACTGTCGATGTCTCTAATTACCAACACTTTTCATAGACTCACATTTAGACCTCTAAATAAGTGATCCGTATTGATTTTAGTGTTCATGAAAAATCCAGAGGCAAACCTTTCAAGAATTGTGAGGTTTTCTTCATATTCCCCATTGTACTCATCTTCCTTCTTCTTGAGTTATAAGAACTCTCTTTTCATATTGAGATTGAGGGTTCAAGGAATTATTTGTTGAAAAACAACTTCTTGAATTCCTCACATTCCTTGGAATAAATTAACTCTTGGGACGTTGTATTATTGATCAGTTTCCACCATTTATCAGCCTCCCCATCAAAAAGATAGACCTATTGTATATCTTTATCATTTTTCGAGCACTAGAGAATGGCGAATATATTTTAAATGGAGTTAATCCATTGTTCTTTGAAGAGGGCATCAAGATATCTTCTAAACATGGGAGGCCTTTCCCATAAAAAGGTATCTATGAAAAACATTGTCTTTCCTTGGAGGAGGAGGGTGTTCTGAGTGATTCATGTTATTATTTATAACTCAAGCCAGCTTTGGAAGTACTTTCATAATGTTTTGAGCACCCATTCTTGTCATATCAGAAATATAATCAGGTAAATATCCACATTTACTATCACATTGACTATTGAAACATGTTCTTCAATTTCCCTCCATTAACTAAGAAAAATAATGTACAATTAGAGGGCTTCGATACATAGTTATTGAACTTAAAAAAAGGAAACTTTTGAACATAAAACAATAGACTTGTAGAGGATAAGTATATCCTATTTTGTGATTCTTTAGGTTTAAATCTATTTTATCCATGATCTATTTCGTAACATATATTCTTATGGGATTTTTTATTCCCTTAATAATGGTTTGTACTATGCTCATGAATTTACCAAAGCATATCCCCCGAGAGTGTCAATTCCGAGAGTGCATCAAGACCCATGGTCTTGTACTAGGATACCAAACGTCAAGACTGAAACTCCTTGTTTGATATTTCACTCTTAGCTATATTTGTGCTAGAGCCACCTCTACCTATTTTTATCCTGACGGGGACATTTTTTCTTTATAAACCACTTAATCCTTACTTACCAAAACATATGGGTGTTTTCTGGTACTTTGTATCATCGATAAGGTTCTTACTAACGTTATCTATTCCTAATATCCATAAATAACAAGACAATCCACAGATACCAGATATAGAAAACCAGAATTTTTACATATAACATTACGTGATATTATGCATAATTATATATCAGAGTACAAGCCAAGGATCATTAGGTATAGTTTATTTTAATAATAGGTACATAAAACATAAAACATGGGGATAAAAAAACTCCTTTATTTAATCTCCATGAAGATATCCTAAAATCCTTTGAGCCCTTACATTTGAATAGGGTACCCTAGAGAATAGATGAACAAAGGTATGAATTAAATATTATAGTAAGGGAATTAATATAAGGTTACATCTTAAGCACATGAGTTAGGAGGCATGATCCAATGATATCCAAATCATGGAACATATGAAAATCATATCCTATAACCATAAAATAATATAAACATTGAATCATATAAATTTGGAAGAATCATAAAACATATCATTATTATAGGTCAAGGATAACTGCAAATACCAATTCTCATTTTAATAAGGTTCAAGGATAACTTCCAATTTCTATTCCCATTTTAGTATGGGTCAAGGCTAACTTCCAATCCTTATTCTCATTTTAGTACGAGTCAAGGCTAACCGCTAATCCCATTTTACATCACATCTCTTGAGGCTTATCATTACCAAATGCATTGGGGTTCTATTTGGGAGAACCAATCTCATCATTTTCATAAATATTCCGGCCCCATAAATAATCATACATAATCAATCATATAAAAACATAAGGGTTCCAATGGATAGAATTTGGTACCACAATCATGACATAAAGAATATCTAATGGGCGTATCATGAATGTGTCCATTAAAGAAATGGATTAGAACAACCACTGACATTAATAAGGTAAAATAGGAAAATAGAATGTTAAGTGGTGTCAAATAAATGTTACAACATATAAGAAATGAATTTGAGAAACATAATCATTAAAACATTTTTCTGTAGTTTTAAGGAAAATAATATTTAGCTTTAAAAAAAAGAGAATAATATTTTTTGTAAGAACAGAATTGATCCAAGAAGGTGTTAATAATAGAAGGAATTATTTTATAATGGAAATTTTGGCTTAAAAAAGAGGGTAAAGTGCAATTTAAATTGGGTATAAATTTTGGATGTTCCCTTAAAATAGTTTTGCATATCGAAAAGTTCTAAAGAGGGAATATTTTAGAAAATGTATATCCCCAATAGAGAATATTGAATGGGACTTAATAAATGAATTTAAAAAAATAATTTATAATATGTTCATAAATAGATAAGATAAATCCATTTTGATATAAATAAAGATAAGGCAACCCGAATGAACCAAAAATGTTTGGCTAAAATTCAATACTGTTTATTAGCATGGTGTCAGGTGTACCTAAGAGGGATTGATGAGAGAGTAATGTTTTTCACATTATTCGAAAATCTTGAGGAAAGTATGGGGGAGGTATGAAAACATACTCCATAATTTGAGATTACACATAAAATTTCATAGCATAGATGGAAATCTTGATTTAGAGAAAAATGGAGAGGATCCCATAACTTCAATCTAGTGGTGTTATCCACTACTTATTAATGACAAGAATAAACAAAATAGGTTAATTAATTAATAATTTTAGAACCTCTTCTATATTTAATTTATTTATCATTACGATTAATATTTCAATCAAGTCCTTTTTGATTGGGTATAAAGATTAATTTCTTTGTTCAGGCTAGTTTGAGTACTTTGTTTTAATGATAGGTTCACTTATATTCATGTTTGGATAAAAATGTAAGATGAAAGTTGTAGTGCATAATTGAGTGTATATTCTATTAGTGAACATACAAGAGATTAAATGGTTTCATATTTAATTTGGTTACTTATAGTGAGGTCGAATTATTATATAAAACCTTAGTGATAACCATTTTTGTTAAACGGTGTGTTTGTTTACAGTGAACATGTTTTTATTTATAACTTAATACAATTAGTAAAAAAGGATTACAGAACCCTAAAAAGAATATATTACATATATAATAATCTTGTTAATCCATAATACAATTGGTTTAATGACCATAATTAAAGAAGATAATAGAAATTGATAAATCATTGTCCTTGAATGTGATAAATTAACACTTCTCAAATGGTGATTTCATTTCATTAAAATAAAAGATGGGGAAATAAGAGAAGATAATGATGTATATCATTAGAATAATCAAATTCTAGTACATTTATTTTAATGGAATTATCTTAACATTTGGGTTAAAGGAGTTGAGGATAGAAAAAAATGAACGGAACTTAAAAATTAAATAATTGGAATGAGGAATTTATCTCTTGAGTATACCTCATTTGAGAACCTCTGAAGGGGAGAGGTTTTCATATTTTGACAAGATTATGTGCCTTTGGATGTGGGGGAGGATATTGGGGAGATATTTGTGTAGAATATTGTAAAGGAATAAGGCTTGATAGGACATAAGAGAAGAGGGAGGGGGGTTATAGTGATGGGGAGAGGGGTTTTAATAATATTATAATAATTAATTTATTATTTCTTCACATGACTAGAATTAGTGAGTATTCCAGAGAAATAAAAAAAAGACACCCTGACCATTTTTTGATGTGTAGAATCAAAAAATGAAATTCATTTTACAGAAATAAATTTTTAAATATGATTATTTTAATATTTAATTAAACACATGATTTATTATTAAAACAATATCTTTAAAACATTCATTTATATATTATATAGTATATGTATAGAATTATTTCACTTGAAAATTATATTTATACTATCATAGGTAAGGTTTCTTTTCATTTTAGTATATTACTATTTATAAGGGTATTTTACAATTCATATTGGTAGGTTACTATTCACCAAAAAATTATGTTTTTCTTATCGGACTCAAAATAACTTACTGATCGTAACCGTGTATGCCAGATTTTTGAAATTCGAAACACAAAAGTGACAAAACTATGATTAATAGTCAAATAGAACTTATTAATGTTTTATTTTATGATTTAATGTGATTATATGAAATATTTATTAGAGAGGAGTTTCATTTTATAGAGCATTGGTTCATTACAATGACCATGGGGGAGGCCAAGGTAGAGGCCGCATAGACAATCAATCTGAAAAAATAACAAAAATGGCTGCCATTATTCGAGGATCTCCATTTGATCAAAAGGGTAAAAAATATGACTTTAATGAGGGGTCTTTGATGCATTATTATTTTTATTGTTTCCTATATTAATCAGTAGAAATTCCTATGTTGAATATTCCTTAAATCCAAATTCTATTTGCACAACGGTAGGGTGAGATGGGTAGAATATTCATAAATAGAGTTTATTTACTTGAATAATGTTGTTCTTATCTAACCTACTGGACTGAAAATTATTTTTTATTAATAAAGACACTTTTGAGGTAAAAGTGAGAAACCAAAAGTTTCAACAAACCCAAAAAACACTAAACAGAAAACCAGAAACCACCTCAACCAAGCATAAGCAGCAACGGCTCACTCCAAAGAAGGACCACTCGTCGATACCATGCAAGCATGGTCCCCCCCAATGGCAAGCCATCCCTCTAAGTCAGCCACATCCCAAATGACCTTCCAAGGAAGAAGCACCGTGCTCTAGTGATTTCTTGACCATTTTGGAAAAATAATTCCTTGTGATATTGAGACTAATTCATATTGAATCAGAACTTTTGGAGCCTCACCTTGTCTCCTCCATTCACTATTTTGGATAAAGTAGGTCATATTATATTAACATTTTCTAAAGAGGGATGAAATTATCACTCCTAAACAGGACTAAAAAAAGGTGATTGACTATGGGATTCCTTGGGTATGTGATATTCCAACCATTTTTTTCTTCAGTTGTAGGATTTCTCTAGATCTTTTTTACCCCTTATTAAAATATGTTGAATGAATTCTTGGGGAGAAGGCTTGTTCCAATTGGATTGAGAACATGGTTTGCATAACTAAACTCTTAGAGAACATTCAAATTGGTATTGAAGTTATTGATATAGGATTTTATTACCATATATGTGCATAACATTTATTTAGTTTTGATATTATTTTTTATGGGTGTTCATTGACATAGGTTCTTTATGAGTCATAGCATGTTACCCGTTGTGTGGATATAGCATACTAAACCACAGTGTGATTTTCTTTTCCCATGTGTGATTTAGTAGCATGTGGGACCATTATTGATGTTTTTTCCTATAGATATATGTGATGGATGTGATGAAATTTTTACTATTTGATGTATTTGGTATGTTCTGTATTTTTGTTGTTCTATGGATGGCACAGAAGTGATAGGTGGACTAATCGTGGCTCAATGATTTTAGAGGTTGGGTGTGTTAAAATTCTCTATGTGAAATAATGTAATGACCATGATAAGTGATGGAGAATGTTATCCTTGTGTCTACTAAGCTGATGGCATGATTCTCCTCAGTGAGTTGACATGGGAGAAAACAAAACAGATAGGGAAATATTTCTTCATGTCGAATGAACTGTGGAATTGGGCATAAAAATATGACATTATAGCCTTATGTGTATTTACTTTTAGAAGTGGTCCTGTACATTCAATGACTTTTATTGTATTTCGATCCTCCAATTATAAAATTTCTATGACCATTAATATATAATTCATGCCTGGAGCTATAGAGGGTATGATTGTAGTTCGTGGTGATTTGGTTAGTTCACAAACACTCAGCCTGGTAATGTTTTCCTGTGTGCGAATTCACTATTTTATCACATTATACACCACTTAATCCATGTGAAAATATGGTAAGGATAAATTAGTTGTGTACTATGAGTTTATACTAACACATTCAATGGGAATCTATATGAATATACAGACTAAATTTTTAGGGATCTAGGGAAGGGAAAAACCCCAATAATAGGATGTTGAGAAGATTGATATTACTAATAGAGGTAGTACTAGAAAATACATTGCATGGATTTTTTTTGTGTATTCATTCAAATTTCAATTATTTATTACACATTGGATGACCTCGCATATCATTGTCCTTAATTAATTTTTGGTATAACTGACATGTCATCTGTTATGGTATTTTCTCATGTTATAATTACTTAATTTTTATTGGACTATATTTATTCTATATTATAAAATGATGGATATGATTACTATGGATATTATCTCCACAAATTACCTTATACCCTATCTTCTATTCAATATAGTGTTTTTATGTGGATGTGAGCGTGAGATTTTGTGGAACTTCTGATCGAACATGGTTATTCCAGTCAGGGTGTTATAAAAAATTCTGAGAGGCTTTGGGTACCAATTTATATATATTGAGGGTTTTAAAGAGAGGATATATTATATTTGGAACTATGGTATGGGTTTTTCTATGTTAATATGTAGCCCATGTGTAATGGACTTTCAATTTTTTTATAATGGGATCATTGTTACAATTTTATGGTATATTGGTGTGTTGATACATCATGAGAAGGCACATATGATCAAATTTAATATATATATATACACACATATAGAGTCATGCATGGTAGTTATTTAATTAAATTACATGATATATGCTTTCAATTTTGTGATATATCTACTTTCACTGCAATTAAGTAATAGAAATTATGGAATTTGTTAATTAAAACTCAACATGTGGTCGTGTTTTGATATACAAATGGCATAATGCATATGGTGAAGGTAAAAATAATTTGTCTTGATTCTTGAGTAGCAAAATGGGGTTTATAACTTCTTATTTTTAGTTTCCTCTTTGAATATGGTTTCTATAGGAGCTAATTATGTGTTCCAATGAACTTCTTAGGTTGTTATATAAACATGTTTTTATTCATGTTTTAAGAATTTTTTTTCATTTCAGAAAGTAATACATCAAATACATCTAGTTGGACTTCATGAAGTAGTGGAACAAGATTATTTATAATGATATGATATCCCAGTGAAACCTCTAGAACTATAGGAGAATGTATTAGAGCATTCCCCCACAATCACTCCATTGGTTTTGAAAGTATGACCACTTTATCATGAATACTTGTGTATAGTCCTCATTAAAGGGGGAAACATTTTCAAAATATGGATTTATTATTCTTCATATTTCTACCTCCAAAAAATTCAATTCCAATAGTGAACTAATGGTCCCTAGGATGCAATGGGAGGGATTAACATCAACAGAGAATATTTTACATATTATAGATTTATGATGACTAGAAGGTTAAGTTGTTTTCCATCATATTCCAAGGACCTACCAAGAGATGGTGAAGTGTAACGAACCATAATGGAATATCTATGGGTCATACATGTAATTTAAATAGCGATTTATTATTTAATGAGTAATAACCCAATTCAATGATGTTAGAATGACTATAGGAGTTCATGTGTGTTCAAAAAAACATGATATCAACATGTTCCTATTTATTCCATTTCAATGAATTTCTCAGTTTCACTCATCTCTTTCTTGGGAACAAACCACCTAAGGTTAGGAAGTTCAAGATAGGTCTTTTTTAATGCCCCAACCCCATAATCCTAGAGATGATTCATTATTACATTACATTGGAATTATTACATGGATTAAAATATAAAAGGACCTTAAAGTTTAGTAGTCTTTTGAATATATATTATAAACAAAATACCCATAACACATTAGGGAAACCGAATAAAATGTGATAAAAAATAAACTCAAATAAAATGCATTCTTGAAAGCTTATTTAAAGTTCTATTCTTCATAAACTAGGAAATGTAATATAATAAAGGTGAGTAGAAATACTCTATTGTTTTATGTACAACGGAAGAAATAATAAATCAATATGTATGGAAATGTAAATAAATGAGTACACATTCCATAAAAATAACTAGATATGGAATAAATAATGTGCCATATATGAAATGGAAACACATGCCATAAATTAATAAACAGAGAATGAAATATGTCCATAGATATGTCAATGAAAAATATCATGGACAAAAAATAATTGATATTAAATGAGTAAAATTTCAGCACTATTGGATATCATGTCACAAGCTCATGAAAACCTATTACCGTCAAGACCATTTACAAGATAGTTTAGACACGTGGATAAAACCCCATTTAATTTGGCCCACTTATTTGCCTCGTGAGGATCTATCGATGCATTGAGTAGCTATACAAAGACGAGGCTCCAAACTTCATTTACATTCAAATGGATTCCTAATATTTAGTAATAAGAATAACAAATATTTCCTATCAATTATCCATATTGAATGAGAAATACAGATATATCAATAATTCCCTATTAATCAAATGATTATAAAAGTTATGACCATAAGAAAAATGGTATATGGTTTAAGAGAATACGGATTTCCAGTGTATGAGAATATTAATATTCAATTAAATTTCCAATAAAATGTAATAGAAATAAAGATACTGTTTAAAGGTAAGTTAAAAATAAAAAAAATGATTTGAGATTATGAATATTTGAGGAGAAGAATCATTAAACATTCCATTATATCTTATACCAGTTTGAAACAATAAATTAATAATCTATAGAAAGGTATGATATTAAATCAATCATATAATATTATTAGAATAAGAGGATTTACGATATAATATAGAAAAATTGGTAGTAGGTAAGTAACACTAAATAAATCATTAGTTAATCCAACATTAATCTGAATGATTTAAAAAGTGAGGTGAAAATCCCTTACGATATCTATCCATTTTGTTGTGTGGTCATTATCCAAATTTATAGTGGATTAGAATATATTACTAAACAATAATTGACCCGTAATCTTGTTTATAATATCATATATTTACTTTTTACAATATTTTATAATCCTTTTGTTAACACTCTTTCATTAATTTAATTGTTTTGGGTGTTAATTGCCTAATTTTATCAAGTATGTTTTGACATGTTATTTGTTGATATTATTAAATATTTGATGTTTTCATCATATCAATAATTTAAAACATAAATAACATATATTATATATTCAGTACATGTGTATTTATAATAGTCCATATTATTTGGATATTAGTATTGAGGTGCACCATTCATGAAGATGGTAGACCGTACATATGGATGAACGAAACATTCATTTCGTTGTCGTATTAAAAGAATTTAAAAATAAATGATAAATATGTATATTGAAATTTAACAAAATACAATTTTTGTTATATATTTTTCACAGGTTTATTATATAATTTTTTTTATTACCCATGTATGGAATGAAAGAGTCATATCGTTATGAAAGGGCAGTAGTCCACACTTCCTCAAACAGAATTATCATATTTACATATGATGGAAGCATAAAGGAATGTTAAATATAAAAATATTATAAGAATAAAGAAATTATAAAAGGAATATATTTTATCTATAAATATTCTTTTTATCATAATGGCCACCATGAGTGTCTGTAAATGAGTATTGAACAATCATTGTTTTATGAGGTAGTAATTTGTCAAACAAAGAAACACTATGTTCATTACCCATTAGATGGTGGTGTGTGTATGTTTAGATAAAACCATTTTCATCGAAACATCATATTATTTTGATTATATTTGTATTTTATGTAATCATAGAATAATAACATCATAGGTATTGGAGAAAGGAAATTAAATTAGAAAGCACGAGAGAAGGTGTTACCTCTTAATCGACTAACCTCTTTTGATCTGTACCAAAATCATCCTAGAATTGATTTATTCCCAAGGGGAGGCTAATAGATCAGGGGGATTTTTGGAGACTATTTTGATAGATAATTGATGAGGCAATGTGGCTTCATATGTTTGAGAATGGGGTAGAGTGCTTTCTTTTTTATTGTGAAGGGGGAGTTTCACTTTTTTAAATACCATAAGTTTTTCACTATTTGGGGTCAATATTAACTAAAGTGCTTCTAAAATGGACAAATAATGTATTTATGGAGATATATGGTCTAGAAAAACCTCGTACACACAAAAAATGTGTATTTAAATAATTTGGTTCCTTAACCTCAATGATTCCCCAATTTTAACATTTTTTTATTAAAGCATCTAATTTTGTAATCAAATTTATTTTACCATTAAAAAAAATTAAAGTGATATTTATTTGAAAATATATATCCAATGAATGTTTTATATTAAATATAATTTATTAAATTAAAATGATTTTTTGGAATTTAATTTTAAAAAAGGAGCATGTGACACGCTCAAACACTGCTTGAACCGAGACCGTGTTAAAAATGTATTTACATAACATTGGTCAATATGTTAGTTATAAAAGATTAATTATTACATTAGTTTAAAAAATTTAATATATATTAATAATAATAATTAATTGTTATAAAATAATATTTTTTTAATTTAAAATAATTTTATAAAATTCAATTATGTTAAAATAACAATAATGACAATTTTGATATCATTTATTTAATGATAATTTTAAAATATCAATATTATATTGTAATTAAAAAATTATAGTTTTAATGTTGTGTAACATGATATAATAAACAAAATAAATAAATAAAATAATTTAATTAATTAACTTCACTTTTAATATTTATAGTATCCTTTATTTTAGTTAATTATTAATATATTGGTGTTTATTAAGCATTTTATGTAAACAAAACATGTCTCAAAATTGTTGATAATTTATTATGATAACATTAATGGATATATTTTCAAAAGG
The DNA here is from genome assembly GCA_963277665.1 of Viscum album. Lineage (NCBI taxonomy): Eukaryota > Viridiplantae > Streptophyta > Magnoliopsida > Santalales > Viscaceae > Viscum > Viscum album. Next base: position 1,429,603,131 of record OY728125.1, read on the forward strand.
ATTTATATAACCTAAAAAATTAGTTTTCATACAAATCTTAATGTTTTATAAATGTTTAAGGTAACAAAAGTTCCCTTTTTCCCTCTTTCCTTACATACCCTTTTATATAGGAAAATTCCATTTAATAATATCCCAATACCAAATATATTTCTAAAAAATTGGGTAAATGAACAAATTTTTGCAACCAATGAATTTTGGATATGTCTTCTAGTCATTTTGGTCCATAATATTAGGTTTTAGTCGCTCATTAAGGTTAATCATACCTTAACCACCTTAATTAATTTTAATCACATTCACTAATCATTTTGGTAAAAAATTATGTTGATATTATTAGTTCACAAATATCATACAAATTACAACCATGTATGTCATATTTTCAAAATTTTCATCATAGAAGTGGGAAAATTGAGATTAACTTAAATCCCAAAACGGGGTGAAATAATCAGTTTTTATTGAAGAAAAATGTTCAAAAGCTTGTTATGTTTTTATATTTCATATTAAAGTGAAATTTATTATAATGAAATTTATTGTATTAATAGATGTATAATTAATCAAATGTGACTTTAAGACAAATATATAATATAATTTATCATTAATAATTATTGAAATGAAAAGGGTGTTTTTATCTACATTGGAGTATTTTTTCACTATTTATCAAAAAATGATGTTTCTCCGAAACCCCTGAAAATTAATCGTAAGATAATTTAGAGGTTATGAATTAAAAAATTATTTCTATTTTAAAAATAATATTCATAAAAGTTTAAAAATTTATTTTTAAGATATGTTCTCCATTTAAAAGCGTTATAACTCGGACTTGTGTGTAACAGAGTTAATTCAGTGTAGCAAGATTAGCATTGTGTATAAAGAATTACAAAAAACCGAATTATATTTATTCTAAAAGGAAAATATTGTATGTTTTTGTGGTTTAAAATTATCCCCACCTTAATAAAATTACATCCTCACAATTTTAAATTTATATTGGTAATCAGGGAATTGAAATTCGAATGTAACTATTGTTCAAAATCCCACAACATAAATAGGGTTAACAACACATATTTTTAATAAGTGGGAGAGGAATGTAAAATAGTCACGTATGTAGGTTCCATATTAAGAGAACATGTGTGGGAAATAGAAACATGTATCCATATGAAAAAAAAATCAAATCGTCATGTTCTGATGGAGAGTTCTAGAGAACCCATTTAGTTGAATGTTGTTGACCACAAAACCATAAAACATAGGTATGAGTAAGGGCTATTAATATCATAAAAAATGGTGATAAAAATAAAAATTTATTTCCAAACCATTTTATTCTATAGTTAATTAATTCTTTTCATTTATAACAATATAGATAAATATACGTAAACATAATATTTTTATTTTATTTTTCATTGAACTATTTATACTTCATCTCTTAGAACATGGTGCACCATATATTGAAGTAATACATTACCTTCTAAAATATCATCTAATGATAATATTGCACAATTTAATAAATGGTTTACTTATCCAATTGATTATGATGCAATCAATTCTGAATGAAAGTCACTAATCTTCATAAGTAAACTTATCATTAGCCAATAATTAATATGGAGAAGCATTTATGTTTTAAAATAAAAACATGTGAAAACATTCATCATGTATCCTCTTCATATATGGTAATAACTCTAATCACCATAAAACATTCATTCCTCTTTATTCATTATATTGGAAATGTGTTATTGGTTATATCCCATAAATCCAAAAGTGTTTTATACTCTATCAAGGATAGAGTAGAACACTTTTCAACAAGTCAGTGATAAGTTCTAAGGTAGTCAGTATATATCCAAATCAATAATTTCTTCTTATTTATTTAAAATCCTTAATATATTAAGGATTTTATTTTCATCACAAATACATTTTATAGAAATTTTAACTTTATACTGAATAAATTTTCTTAGTACGAATCATAATATGATCCCAAATCCTTAATGAAAAAGTAATGAAATACCATACATATATATACAATACTTCTTATATCCATTAAAATGCAAATAAAATATTCAAATGACATTTTTATTGAAAAATCATATTAATATTTCCTCTTCATTTGGGTAAATATCATAACTTCGTCACTATCCAATAACATCATTTGGGGTATATTCCTTTGAATCTTGGGATATTGATTCACATAGTGTCCCATCTACTGATAGTGGAATCATTGAAAATTAAAATCCTTTTTTTACCCTTGATATCAAAAACATTGTGTCCTTTTTCTATACACATTTAACAAACTCCAATTTCTTTCAAGAATTATCCATGGGGATTTTTTCCACAGTTATCACATGTGGGGAAATCCATCTTCCCTTCTTCCCGTTATCTAAATTTTTCTCTACCATCCTATTATTTCTTTAAAATCCATAGTACTTGAATAATAATTTACATATCTTGTTAACACATTATACTATTTCATCATATTAAGAGAGTACATGGGAGACTATCTCCCATCAAAATGAATTTTTATGACCATGAAATATATGATCCTTATTACACGTTACATCCCATGCACTGGTGGAGTTATTATTCCATCTACTAGGAATCATTTTTGAACTATGGAATATAGTTAATTAGCATATATTGTTATGAACTTTGTATAACTATAAATATGTTATAACACATAACATAATTTTATGAATCATAAAACTGTAATTCCATAATCATTGGCCACTTTGGCAAAATAATATCTTTTAAATAATCCATAATTGTAGATAAATAAAATTTGAATCATCCTAAGAACATCCCACAGGTGTGTCAAACCAAGGTCATAGTAATGCCCGTTTTCATGTACCAGCTTACCCCGAGTCATGCATAAAACACCATGTCAGGGTTGTTACTACTAGGTACTTTTATTCGATAACCAAATCCACTTGTACTATCCAGACATGCGTGTGTTGCTAGGAATAACCACGTAATCTCCACCTTACCAAAATTCAAAGATGTTATTATATACTTATCTTTAATGTCTATATTATACTCGGGATCCATAATCTATGGTTTTTAAATCTAGTTTCAAAGGTTGTTTCTAGACCTCCTATATTACCAATGGTAAGGACCCACCTCTAAAAGCCGAGAGTTGTTGCATTATTATATTACATTGTAATTATTACAAGGAATAAAACCCTAAATTTCCAAAGAGTTTAGAAATATTAGAAATCCATATTACTTACATAATATCCATAACACATTGGGAAAATAGAATCAAACATGCTACACAATAAACTGAAATAAAATCCAACATTCTATTTTTCATAACATGGGGAAGGAAAAATAATAAGGGTAACCTCATTTTCTTAGTAAGGTTGAGTAAAAAGAAATAAATAATGAGTAAATATATATGGAAAGGTAAATAAATATGTATAGTTTCAATAAAAATAATTATATAAGGAATAAATAAAATGGAAAGTATGAAACTAAAACACATGCCATAAATCTATAAACTGAGGACAAACTACGTCCATAAATATGTCGACGCAAAATCTCATGGACCAACAATAACTAATAAAAATTGAGTGAATCACCCTCTTATAAGATTTATTGTTTTAGGAACATAAAAACACATTACCATCAATATCTTTCATAATATTGTTTAAAACATTGATTGAAACCTTTATAATTTTGACTTCTTATTTGTCTCATGAGAACCTCTGAACGCATCGAGGAGAAATATAAAGTCTTGGTTCTACCTGCCATTTACAATTAAAATAATTTTTCATATTTAATAATAAATATAACTAATATTCCTTATCAATTATCTTTAATTAATGAGAATTATTGATATACCAATAACTTCTAAATAATCTAATAATTTTCAATGTAATCACCATAAGAAAAATGGTATACAATTTAGGCAATACCAAAATCCATTTTATGAGAATATGGTTTTTTGATTAAATTTCCAATGAAAAATGATTACAATAATGTGAATGGTTCAAGTTAATTTAACAATCAAAAAATGAAGTGTGATTAAGAACATTTGAGGAGAAAAATCATTAAACATTCCAAAGTGTCCCATGCCACATTGAAACATATAAATCATCATCACAAGAAATGTATGACATTAAATTAGTATTATAAAATATTTAAAATAATATTGTTCATTATAAAATATATTTAAATGGGTAGTAGGTATGGCACATAAAATATGTTTGTATAGAATATGAATTTAATCTCACAAATTTCAATTTTTTGTTGAAAATATTTTACCTTATCCTTCCTTTTAGTTGTGTTGAAAGTATCCACATTTATAGTGGTTTAGAATATGTTACTAACTAATAAAATAACCAAACTAATTTTTATAATAACATATATTATCTTCTTATAATATTTTATTATCCATTTGTTAAAACTCTTTCATTATTTAAACAATTTTGGGTGTTAATTGCTTAATATTCTGAAGTATGTTTTGACATGTTATTTATTGTTCTAATTAAATATATCATGGTTTAATAATCTTCAGAATGTTAAACATGAGTAAATTATATTATATATTTAGTACTTATGTGTTAGTAATAGTCCATATTATTTGGATATTATAAATTATGTGCATCGTTTATGGGGACAGTAGTCCGTATGTACACATGAATGCTACTTTCATTTCTTTGTCATATTAAAAAATTGTAAAACTAAATGAATCATATGTATTTTAAAAGTTACTATTTCATATAAATGTTATATATTTTTAATATATTTATTATATAAAACAATTATAAATTTCATGTATTACAGGATGATTCATATCGCTTTGAGGGGGTGGTAGTCTTACATTCGACAAACGAAATTATCTTATTTACACATGATGAAAGAATAAAAGTATGTTATAAATTAAAAGTAACAATAATAAGTAAAAAATAATTTACATTTTTATTATCTATATATATTGTTTTTATTATGATGGCAACCATGGTAGGTGGTAAAAGATAATTGAACAATCATCATTTTTTGAGGCAGTAATTCATTGTACATAAAACCATTATATTTAATACACATTAGAAAGTGGTGTGTGTAAGTGTAGGTCAAAAACTTCTCATGACAAAATCCATGTATATTGAGGATTCTGGGGTTGTTATGTAATCATATAATAAGAATATTATTGGGTGTGAAGAAAGGGAATAAAATTAAAAATAATTAGAGAAGGTGTTACCTTTTAATCAGGTTACCTTTTTAGTTTGTACCAAAAGAATATTTGAATTGATTTATTTACAAGTGGAGGCTCATAGATCAAGGTATGGGTGTCTTATGAATATTTTTTAAAGATATTCGATTATCCAAAGTGTCATGAGAGGTGTGAGTAAGAGTTAGAGTTTTTTCCTTGTTTTAGTGGGGGGTGGGGGTGGGTCTTTCGTAAATACTCAAATGTATTTCCTATTGGGGGAGATATCATAAACTAAAGTGCCTAAAAAATAAAAAAATATAGGATTAAAGGAGAAAATGGTTGTGAAAATCCTTATACACACCAATATATATTCATTTAAATAATTTGGGTCCCTAACTTCTTATATTCCCTAATTTTATCATTGTGGTTTTTATTAAAGCATCTTCTTTTATAATATGGGTCAATATGTTAATTATAAAAGATGTATTATTCAATTAATATACCATATTTAATATATATTAACACATAAAAGTTAATTTTATGAATATAGGATTTTTAAAGGGGTGTAATATGATATATTTATCTAAAAAAATAAATAAAAAAATAATTCAATCAATTTACTTCACTTTTAATATTTATAGTGTCATTTATTTTATTTATTTATTTACTAAATAATCAATATAATGACGTTTATTAATCATTTTATGTACATAAACGTTATCTAAAAATTATTAATAATTTACTATGATATAAATAACCCAAAAAACATTCAAATTGATATATATAACCGAAAATATGATGCTTTTTCACATATCTAAAAAGTTTACAAATGTTAAAGGTAAGGAATGTTTTTTTTACATTCCCCATACTTACCCTTTATATAGGGAACTTCAATTTAATAATATTCCAATAACCCATATAATTCAAACCAAGTGGTAATATGGTAATTTTTTGTAAACAAATGGATTTTTGACAAGTTTCTTAGTCATTTTGGTCTTTAATATTAAGGTTTAGTCCCTTATTAATCTTAATAATTCCATAATCACGGTAATTACTTTTAATCACATCCACAGTTCATTTTGGTAAAAAATAAAGTTGATCTTATTAGACCAAAAATATCATAATGATTACATCCTTGACTGTATTATTTTTAAAATTCATATAACATAAGTTAGAAAAATAAGATTAATTAAAATCCCACAAATGCGGTGAAATAACGAGTATTGATAGTAGATTTTTTTAAAAAAAAATTAGTTAAGATTTTATATTCCATTTGAGGGTAAAATGGATTATAATGAACTTAATTGTATAAATAGACGTATAATTAATTTAAGTCGTCTTTAAAAAAATCAATTATATAATTTATTATTAATTATTATTTAAATGAAAAGGTTTTTTGTAACTAAATTGCTGTAATTTTACCTATTTATCAAAAAACGAAGTTTCTCAAAAAAATACCATAAATTAACCCTATGAAAATAAAGACTTCAAGATTTAAAAAATTATTTTTATTTTTAAAAGTTTAATTACTAAAAGTGTCGAATGATACATTAAAAATAGATTCTCCATTAAAAGGTGCTAAAAATTGGTCTTACGTGTAACACAGGTTAACTCAGTTTCATAAGATTGAAATTGTGTTTAAAGAATTCAAAAAAACAAAATTATATTAATTATAAATAGAAAATATTGTAAAAAACTTTATTGTCACATATTTTTCTAGAGCATAGATTCAGAGTTTAAAAATTTTAGCAGATAAATTACCATAAGTTGTTGGATGTGGTTCTCACCATCAAAAAGGGGTTGGAGGATAAATATACAACATATGTTCTTCTTGTTCCCTAGGGAAAAATTAACGAACTTACCAATAATTCATTGAATTATTATTTTTGTGGTAATAAATATATGGATAAGGATCTACAGAATTATAGTGATAGAGAGATGGTCAGGGTTAGGTTTTCTTTAATTCTATTTTCCAGAGGTAATGTGGCTTAATGATACATCAGTGGGAATAGTGTAGATTACCACGATGATTTCCTATATCACCCGAGGAAGTGTCACTAATATATAAATACATGACATATATAATTAATCTTTGTAAATGTATCATGAATGAGGTCTCACAGTGGTTAGAGTAAGAAATTGGGAGGGATCCATGTCATTGGATAGAGATATGACTATGAAGCTAAGGTATGCAAGGTGTATGAAATAGAACATGTTTTGACTAAAAGTGTAGAGAGACCATCAAACAACCATGTTAAAATATTGATAACCAACAAACTTTATACATTTATATTTGTCATCAGTTATTCCCTATATGGCCCCAAACTTAAACCTTACTTAATCTTGAGTTATTTCAAGAATATATGTTGAGGATCTTTTCAGGTTTAGAGTTTTAGAGAATTTGATCATAAAACAAACATTACATTACACATTTAAACAAAGTTGTTACATAAAAGATAGTACTCATTTTTCCCATCAACTGAAACATATTTAAAATAAAACATGGATTCTTTCTTGACACTTCATTGACACTATCATCACATCATGTACCCTTCCCTTGACCTGTGAAAAACATTTCAAAAACATGGGATGAGCATAAAAAGCTCAGTAAGGGTTATAAAAATATGGAAAGGAAACATGTGTTCATATATACATAATAATGAAATCATACTTTACCAATAAAACATAATCACTTTAACATACCTCATCAAATCATGAATAAATCATAAAAATCATATGACATAAAGGTAACTTGAGGCATTTATAACATTCTTACATAGGGAGTAACCCTCTTGGTTACGTTTGGAATACCCATCACAGTATATTCCCTAAATATTTTTAGAGAAACCTTAACTTTTAACTCCTTCACATTAACTAATTCATTGGAGAGATATATCGGGCTCACCCGCCCTTAGTTTATCACGGAACCACCCGTCTTCATAATAATGCCCAGGAACCATAACATAATCATACCATATAATACAGGCATAAAGTAAACATAACCTCTTTACATTTCAATCACAAGATATGAATACAACACAATGATCTAAAAAAATTATGAAAACCATTTTCAATACCAAAATAAAATAAAAGTAACACATTGTATTTATTTTTCATTTTAAAAAAAATTATGGCTTTTAGAGAAAGCCGAAACTCAAATAATGGTCATGGCGGCGGAGAAGTCGTTGTCACCGCATATGTACGACAAAAAGACAAAAAATCATTCCTTTTGTCGTTTAGTAAAATGCTTCATATAAAAAAAGATTCCTTTTGAATAAGCATAAAATTAAAATGGGTTTATACACCGTATAAAATAAAGTTGTGTATAAAACAAAATATTCCTCAATGAATGGAGATTGAGACAAAGTCCCTTACCTCATATCCGACTTGACTTAATCGTTCTTTAATCTCCTGAATAAAAAAATTGAGTTAATTTATACATTCTTAAGAACCTTTTTCAAGTTCATTGTTCCTTTATATCATTTATTACCATGTCACGAACACTATGTTGTTATTTAAGTTTATAACGGTCGTTCTAATGATCATAGGAACTTGAGTCAAAAATGAACTTCTTATATTTACAAGTTGTTCACGTAGTCAAATATGCATTATCTAAAGAATTATATTCATGATTTAGATGCCATATATATCATTTATATCCAGTATATACATGCAATTATAATATTACATAATCATTTAGAGGTAAGAAATGAAATGAACCGTTCATGGAGACGGTAAGTCGTACGTACGCATGAACGCTACTTTCATTTCTATGTAATATTAATGGAATTAAAACTAAATTTGAGATATGTATATTTTAATTCCAGAATTATATTCCCCACTTAGATGTAAAATAAATCATATATATCTATTATATATATGTACTTATAATAGTACATTACATTTGATGATAAGAAATGAAATGCGCCGTTCATGGAGATGGTAAGTCGTATGTACGCATGAACACTACTTTCATTTCTATATCATACTTTAGTGGAATTAAAACATAATGATACATAATAGTATTATAATTCCAGTATGGTATCATATATAATATCATTAAATCTATCCTTTATACATACCACATCTGGTATTAATGAATCAAATCACTTTGAGGGGGCGGTAATCCGCACTTCCTAAAATGAAGATATCACGTATACTCATAATGGAAGCCATAATGGTATGACATAAATGAAAAATACAGAAGCTTAAGGAAAACATAAACATATTATATATCATATATAAATATAGTGACATCTTAATGGCAACCTTTGAAGGTGTTATAAGAATATTGAACAATTATCGTTTCGTGAGGCAGAAATTCGCCATCCACAGAAACAGTATGTTCTTTAAAAATTAGATCTAGGTGTGTGTAAGTGTATCTCGAATTCTCTTTATAAAAAAATATTATTATATTTATGATACTGGAGTTGTTAAAAATAAATGAATAAAAAGAGTTTAGGGGGTTGGAGAAGCAAAATAAAACATAAGAACACAAGAGAAGACACTACCTTTAAATCGGGTAACTCTTTTTTATTTGAGCTCAAAGGCTTCCTTGGGAAGACTTATGTCCAAAGTGAGGCTTCTAGGAGTAATAAAGGTATGTGGAGAGACAATATGAGCAGGGGTTGGCCGAGCCAAAGGGTTGAGAGGTGTGGTAAATGAGGTGGGGGTGGGGGCCTTTTATAAGAGGAGAGGAGGGGCACTCTTGGAATGTTACAAAATGTTACATTATTTTCAAATGAGTTTCTGATTTTAAAGGTACCAAATTGATTAATTTAAAGGATAAGGTGATAAGGGTTCTAAATATACTCATCAAATAGGTTTTTTACATGTTTAGGTCTTATATGTTACATTATCTTTTCATTTTATTTAAATCATTAAATAATGAGGTAATTGTTGCATCATCATGATGTCATAAATAATTTAATTTATTTAATGTATAAAAATTATGAAAAAAATACTTTGATGTAGGAAATATTTTTATCTCTCCAATGAATATTTATAGTCAAAAATATGATTTATGTATACAAAATTAAAAATGATTTACTCAGGTGATACATTCTTTGTTATATATTCTTTCTTTAAAAAAATAAAAAGATAAAAAGTCACTTTCCCACAAAAGTGATTACATGGGGTCCCCAAGATTGGTACAAGGAATCCCATGGTCAAGCATGAGACAAAACATATAATTAGGACACATGTTGGCATCATTTTCTATTATTATGATATTATTTAATTATCCTTAACTACCCGATTACTCATTAATCAAGATAATTAAAGATAATTACAGTCGTTACTATTCATAATGTCCACAAACAAAAGAGTCATGATTAAATAATTTGGGCCTTATGATTCCAAATATGTAATCCTTTTACAAAATTCCAAACACAGAAATTGCAAAAATTTATTTAAAAATAATTCCCGTTGTCAAAACAAATAGCGGGTTTTTTTGAAACAATATATATGAAACGTTTGGCATTAGTTTGTACCCAATTCCAAAGTGAAATTAATCCTACTGACAACCATTGGATTAAATGGTAAAAATATATTCAGATTACACTTTAATACCAATTAAAAATATAATCTAACCATATAATTAAATTAGATGAAAAAGATGCTTTGATGTTAAATGCAGTATTTTTCACTATTCATTAAAAATTGAACTTTGTCAGAAAAATACCAAAAATTTATCCAATGTAAATTTCAATGTCCCAATCAAGGAGAATATGTTTATTTTAAAAAATATAGATTATAAAATTGTAAAAAGTTTGATTTAAAAATGGTTTTCCATCAAAAGGTAGTAAAACAATCTTTTAAAAATATTAGTGCATTCCTTGCTTAAGAGTGGATTTATTCTCATTTTAAGCCTCTAAAAACTATCTAATTCATAAAGAGACATAGATAAAAATATCTATTATTAATTACTTACTTGGTATGTTACATCCTCCCCCCCCCCTTTAGAAAATAGTGTCCTCACAATTTATTTACTTATCGAATAAGTGGGGGTATTTATCCCTCATTGCATTTTCAGATTCCCATGTTGTCTCTTCAATCATGTGGTTTTTCCATAAAACCTTTACTTGATGAATCACCTTATTACACAACACTTTTTCCCTATGAACAATAATCTAAACTGGTTGTTCCTCATAAAATAGATTCTCTTCCAACTGAACTACCAATGGACTCAAAACATGAGATGGATCTGGCATATACTTTCTCAACATCGAAACATGAAAAACATTGTGTACTTGAGATAAACTCGGAGGTAAAGCCACTCGGTATGAAACTGATCCAACTCTCTCCAGAATTTCATATGGTTCAATGAACCTTGGACGTAGCTTTATTTTCTTACCAAATCGCATCACACTTTTCCACGGTGAGTCTTTGAGAAAAACATGATCACCTACCTCGAATGATAGATCCTTCCTCCTGTTGTCCGTATAACTCTTCTACCTACATTGAGCCGTTCTCATGTGTTTCTGTATCTTCTGAACTTTTTCTGCCAAATCTTCTACCACATCCAGTCCCATCAACTTCCTTTCACCCACTTCATCCCAGAAATTTGGAGTTCGACACCGCTTCCTATATAAAGCCTCAAATAGTGCCATTTGTATACTAGAATGAAAACCGTTATTATATGAAAACTCAACCAAAGAAAGATGTTTGTCCCAACTTACCTGATAATTCATCGAACAAGCACGTAGAATATCTTCCAATGTCTGAATTGTTCATTTTGATTTCCCATCTGATTGAGGATGAAAAGCTGTACAAAAATTTAATTCAGTACCCAATGACTTCTGATGGCCTTTCCAAAAGTTAGAAGTGAACCTGGGATCACAGTCAGATACAATGGAGAGAGGAAATCCATGTAACCTGACTATCTCTTTAAGATACAAACGGGAAATTTGATCTAGGGAAAACGTATCTCGTATAGCAAGAAAATGAGCAGATTTATTAAAGCGATCAACAATAACCCAGATTGCATTATTACCTCGAGATGTCTTCGGTAATCCCACAACAAAGTCCATGGATATATTCTCTCATTTCCACTCTGGCACTGGTAAAGGAAGAAGCATCCCTTTCAGTAACTACCGCTATGCTTTAACCTGTTGACATGTCAATCACTTCACAGTAAAATCAATAATATCTCTTTTCATTCCGTCCCACCAGTAATACTCCTGAAGATCTCTATACATCTTAGTACTGCCATGATGAACTGAAAACGGAGAACTATGAGCTTTACATAACAACTCTCTCTTCAACTGTGAATCAGAAGGCACAAACAATCTCTTCCAAAATCTCAAAACAAAATCATTATCAATGTTGAATTCAGGAAACTTACCCTTCTGAACCAGCTCTACCATTATCTGCAACTCACTGTCTTGCTTCTGGGCTTGCTTGACTCTGTCTGATAGAGAAAATTTCACTGATACCTGAAACAAAACAAAAGGACATCCAACACAAACAACATCTATTCCAAAGTTCATCAATTCCTTAACCAAGGGATCACGTTCCAAACACAACATTGTTAATGAAGCATTACTCTTTCGACTCAAATCATCAACCACTTTATTTTCTTTTCCCGGAGGGTAATGAATTGTACAATCAAAATCCTTGATTAATTCTAGCCATCTCCTCTGTCTCATGTTCAATTATTTCTGAGTGAATATATACTTTAAACTTTTGTGATCGGTATATATTTCACACTTTACTACATACAAATGATGCCTCCAAATTTTAAAGTGAAAACAACATCAGCTAATTCCTAATCATGTGTAAGGTAATTTACCTCATGGGTTTTCAATTGTCATGGAACATAAGCAATTACCTAATCATTCTGTATTATAACACTACCAAGTCCTTTCAATGAAGCATCACTGTAGAAAACAAACTCCCCATTCCTTGAAGGTAGTGCCAAAACTGAAGCATTCACCAATATTATTTTCAGTTCCTGAAAACAGTATCACATTCTTTTGTCCAGATAAACTGAACACCCTTCCGAGTTAGCTTAGTCATTGGACTAGATAAACATGAAAAATTTATAACAAACCTTTGGTAATAGCCTGTCAAACCAGGGAATCTACGAATCTTAGTTACATATGTGGGTCATGGCCATTCTTCAACAACTTTAGTTTTTTCAAGATCAACAGTTATCCCATCTTTAGAAACAATGTGACCAAGGAATAAAATTTGTTGCAACAAAAACTCACACTTGCTGAATTTCCCATAAAATTTCTTTTCTTTCAAGGTTTGTAAAATAACCCTTAAATGTCTTTCATGCTCCTCTTTACTTTTAGAAAACACCCAAATATCATCAATGAAAACCACCACAAACTTATCCAAGAACTAATGGAAAATTTTATTCATTAAGTCCATGAATACAACAGGTTCATTGGTTAACCCAAAAGGCATTACTAAAAATTCATAATGGACATATCTTGTATGGAACACAGTCTTCGGAATATCTTCTTCCTTTACCTTCAACTGATGGTACCTCAATCTCAGGTCAATCTTTGAAAAATACTGAGCTCCCTAGAGCTGATCAAATAAATCATCGATATGAGGAAAAAGATATTTGTTCTTAACAGTGATGTTATTCAAGGCGCTATAATCAATGAAAAGTATCATAGAACTATATTTCTTTTTCACAAATAAAACAGGAGCACCCCATAGTGATGTGCTAGATCGAATGAAACCTTTCTCTAATAAATATTTGCAATTGATCCTTCAACTCTAAAAGTTCAATTTGAGCCATTCGATAAGGGGGTATTGTAATTGGATTAGCATCCGGAACTAAGTTAACAGTAAACTCAACTTCCCGATCTGGTATTATTCCGGGCAACTCATCAAGAAAAACATCAGCATACTCATTTACCACTGGGACATCATTAATCTGAACAGTTCCTTTGTTTTGAATAATATGTGGAAGGTAACATTCATTTCCATCTTTTACACGTTTCTCGGCCTCTTGATATGTTAACAACAGTAACGGTTCATTCTTGTACACAAACTGAAAGTCTATCTGAAAAGAAACTTCTTTTTCTCTACATTCAATCGTAGCATGGTAAATAGAGAGCCAATCCATACCCAGGATAACATCAAACTCTACTATTGGTAAAAAAATAAGGTTCTCAAGTAGGTTCTTTCTACAGATAAGGATATGAAGATTCTTATAAATTATTTTTTCCTCAACATTTCCCCCAGGTGTTTTTACCACAAGTTCATGAGTCATTTCTTAAGATGGTACTCTCATTTTACTAGAAACGTTTTCAGAGATGAAGGAATGTGTAGACCCTGAATCAAACAACACACTACCATAATCTGAAAAAACAAAAAATGTACCTGATACAACTTCATTTGACGGAACGACATCTACTGATGTAGTTGCAAAGGATTTCACCACCCCTTTCTGCTTGTAGTATAACTGCTTCCCATCACTCAAGATCTTTGTCGGACACTCGTATGCATAGTGACCCATGTCATTGCACTTAAAACATTTCACTAACTGTAAATAAAATTTGGTCTTACCATCACCTTGATATTTTTCAGTGAAATCACGAGCCTTATGTCCCATCTTACCACATCAGTAGCACTTTCCAGAATTCAGAAGACATTCCCCAGCATGCCTTTTACCACATTTATCACAAACTGGAAACATAGTTTTCTTACCATCAGACTTTTTTGAAGAATTCTTTCCTTTATCCTGCCACCTCGGTCTCTTCTTATACTGGTTGTTATAGAACACTTGATCATCGGAAAAATCCATTTACACCTTATCAGCACATCAAACAAGCTTTTCATAACTTTTGAACTCACGAGAAGCTAATTACCTTTGATATTTTGGCTTTAATCCTGAGTAAAAATGATTGATTTTACTATCAAGGTCTCAGATAAAATTTGGAGAATACCTTGCCAATCGAGTGAACCTTTCTTCATAGGCAGCCAATGGGTCTTCCTCTTGCCTCAATTCCAGGAATTGTTTTCCATCCTATGTCGAAAAACCTTAGGAAAATACTTTTCAAGAAACATACCTTTGAATTCATCCATGTCGAGAGCATCAATCTAATCAACGTCCCTGATATTTTTAACCATCGACCACCACTTATCTGCTTCACCCTCCAAACGGTAAATAGCATGACTAACCTTTTGATTGTCTGAACACCCCATGACATCGAAAATATTCTCCAGTGCTTTAATCCACCCTCCAGCTATCACATGGTTAGATGATCCTCCAAATGATGGAGGATGTTGCCTCATGAAATGTTCCACCACTGACATGTTCATCTGCTATTGATTTGGCTGATCTCATGCATGGATACTGCCACCATTTATCGCTTGAGTCATCTTCTCCATTACTGCAACAAACTGTTCAGTTCCAACTCCGACCATCTCAGGATGCTGATTCAGAAGGTTATTTCCTTCTGTATGCCTTCCTAGCACTGCTTCCCTATTTCCTCTGCGGAAAACCATTCTGAACAATCATGTCTTAGATGAATCAACATGGAAATATTCAAATGCTATATCATTTGAATTTGACCATAAAAAAAATATTTTTGGATAATCATTTAATAGAATTCTAACTCCTAATGTTATCTAAACCGACCTCTGATACCAACTATAAGGCCGCAACCTTAATCCTTTCTTTATCTTGAGTTATTTCAAGAATATACGTTGAAGATCTTTTCAGGTTTAGAGTTTTATAGAATTAGATCATAAAACATACATTACATTCCACATTTAAACAAAGAGGTTTCATAAAAGATTGTACTCATTTTTCCCATAAACTAAAACAAATTTAAAATAAAACATGGATTCTTTCTTGAAACTTCATTGACACTATCATCACATCATGCACCCTTCCCTTGACGTGTGAATAACATTTCAAAAACTTGGGATGAGCATAAAAAGCTCAGTAAGGGTTATGAAAATATGGAAAGGAAACATGAGTTTATATATACATAAGAATGAAATCATACATTACCCATAAAACATATTCACATTAACATGCCTAATCAAATCATGAATAAATAATAGAAATCATAAGACATAAAGGTAACTTGAGGCATTCATAACATTCTTACGTAGGGAGTAACCCTCTTGGTTACGTTTGGAATACCCATCACAGTATATTCCCTAAATCTCTTTGGAGAAACCTTAAAGTTTTACTCCTTCGCGTTACCCAATGCATTGGATAGCTATATCGGGCTCACCCGCCCTTAGTTTATCATGGAACCACCTATCTTCATAATAATTCCCAATAACCATAACATAATCTTACCACATAACACATGCATAATGGAAACATAACATTTCCACATTTCAATAACAAGATATCAATACAACACATTGATATAAAAATAATTAGGAAAACCATTTTCAAAACCAAAATAAAAGAAAAGTAAAACATGTTATTTACTTTTCATTTTAAGAAAACTATGTCTTGTAGAGGAATCCACAACTCAAGTAATGGTCACGTCGGTGGAGAAGTCGTCGTCGCCGCATACATACGACAAAAAGACAAAAAAAAATTCCTTTTGTCATTTAGTAAAACACTTTGTATAAAAAAAAGATTCCTTTTGAATAAGAATAATAGTCAAAGGGTTTTATACACCGTATAAAAGAACGTTGTGTATAAAAAATATATTCCTCAATGAGTGGATATTGAGATGAAGTCCCTTACCTCGTATCAGACTTGACTTGATCGTTCTTTAATCTCCTGAATGATAAAATTGAGTTAATTTCTACTTTCTTACGAAACTTTTTCAAGTAAATAATTACTTTTGTATCATTTATTACCATTTCATGAACACTATGTTATTATTTATGTTTATAACGGTCTTTTTAATGATCATTGGTACTTGAGTCAAAAATGAACTTCTTATATTTACAAGTTGTTCATGTAGTCAAATATCCATTATCTCAAGAATGATATTCATGATGTAGATTCCATATATATCATATATATCCATTATATACATGAATTTATAATATTACATAATCATTTAGAGGTAAGAAATGAAATGCACGGTAAGCCGTACGTACGCATGAACGCTACTTTCATTTCTATGTCATATTAATGGAATTAAAACTAAATGAGAGATATGTATATTTTAATTCTAGAATTATATTCATCATTTAGATGTAACATAAATCATATATATCCATTATATATATGTACTTATAATAGTACATTACATTTGGGGATATTAAATGAAATGCACCGTTCATGGAGATGGTAAGCCGTACGTACGCATAAATGATACTTTCATTTCTATCTCATAATTTAATGGAATTAAAACATAATGATACATAATATTATTAGAATTCCAGTATGGTATCATATATAATATCATTAAATATATCCTTTATACATACCACATATGGTATTAACGAATCAAATCACTTTGAGGGGGCGGTAGTCCACACTTCCTAAAATGAAGATATCGCGTATACCCATAATGGAAGCCATGAAGGTATGCCATAAATGAAAAATAAAAAATCTTAAGGAAAAAATAAACATATTATATATCATATATAAATATAGTGACATCTTAACAGCCACCTTTGAAGGTGTTAGAAGAATATTGAACAATCATCGTTTCGTGAGGCAGAAATTCGCCATCCACAGAAACAGTATGTTCTTTAACCATTAGATGTAGGTGTGTGTATGTGTAGCTCGAATGATTCTTATAAAAACATCCTAGTATATTTAACATACTGGGTTTTTTACAAAATAAATGAATAAAAAGAGTTTAGGGGGTTAGAGAAGCAAAATAAAACATAAGAACACAAGAGAAGACACTACCATTAAATCGGGTAAATTTTTTTTTATTTGAGCTCAAAAACTTCCTTGGGAAGACTTCTGCACAGATTGAGGCTTCTAAATGTAATATATGGATGTGTAGAGACAAAATTAGAAGGGTTTGGCTGAGCCAAAGGCTAGAGAGTTGTGGGTAAAGAGGTAGAGGTGGGGGCCTTTTATAAGAGGAGAGGAGGGGCACTCTTGGAATGTTACAAAATGTTACTTTATTTTCAAATGAGTTTCGGATTTTAAAGGTCCCAAATTGATGTATTTAGAGGATAAGGTGATAAGGGTTCTAAATATACTCATCCAATAGGGTTTTTACATGTGTATGTCTTAGATGATACATTATCTTTTCATTTTATTTGAATCATTATATAATGAGGTAATCGCTGCATCATCATGATGTCATAAATAATTTAATTTATTTAAAATCTAAAAATTATGAAAAAATTATATGATGTAGGAAATATATTTATCAATACAATTAATATTTATAGTCTAAAATATCATTTATGTAGGCAAAATTAAAAATGTTTTACTCAGGTGATACATTCATTGTTATATTTACTTTCTTTAAAAAATAAAAAGATAAAAAGTCAGTTTCCCTGAAAAATTATTCCATGGGGTCCCCAAGTTTGGCACAAGGTATCCAATGGTCGTCCATGAGATAACTAGTTGAATTAGGACACATTTTTGTGTCATTTATTTGTTATTATGATATTATTTTATAATCCTTAACTACCCGATTACTCATTAATCATGATAATTAATGATAATTACCGTCGTTACTATTCATAATGTCCAAAAACAAAAGAATATTTACTACATAATTTTTACTTTCTGATTCAAAATATTTAATCCATTTTACAAAATTACAAACATAGAAATTTCAAAAATTGATTAAAAAATAATTCTCGTTGTCAAAACAAATAGCGGGGTTTTTTTGAAACAATATCTATGAAAAGATTGGCATTAGTTTATACCCAATTCCAAAGTGAAATTAATCCTAATGACCACCATTGGATTCAATGATAACAATATATTCACATTAAACATTAAGGAAAATTAAAAATATAATCTAACCATATAATTAAATTAAATGAAAAAGCAGTTTTGATGTAAAATGCAGTATTTTTTACTATTCATTAAAAAATTAACATTGTCAGAAAAATACCAAAAATTTATCCAATGTAAATTTAAATGTAAAAATCATAAATAATATGTTTATTTTGAAAAATAGATATTATAAAATTGTCAAAAGTTTTATTTAAAAATGTTTTTCCATCAAAAGGAATTAAAACAATCTTTTAAAAATATTAGTGTATTCCATGCTTAAGATTGAATTTACTCTCATTTTAATCCTCTAAAACACTATCTAATTAAAAAATAAACATAGATAAAAATATCTATTATTAATTACTTACTTGGGATTTTAGATTCCCAATCATTTATATCCACTCATTTTATTGTTAGTCCCTACATACTAATTATGTTGTCTTCTGATTTGATATCTCTAAACACACCACTTGGAAAGGTAGTTGATCATATCTTGAGATGTATAGTGCGTCATGTAGTTTTATATAACTAATTAAATCTTTATTATTTCTTTATAATTGAGATGAATAGATTTTATGTGATAGTTAGCATGGATTGGTTTACTAGTTATTTGGAAAACACCAAATGCTACAAGAGATGTGTATATTATACTACCGCAATGGTGGAGATGTTAGTGATGAATAATGAATGGGATATTGGATCAGGAAGAATTGGAATAGAAATAATAAAAATTAGTGTTATTTCATAGCAACTATTAGTATTGGATCTTGTAGAATATCTACAAATAGCCTCCACTTCTCTTCCTCTACTGGTAGAGAATTATAGGAATGAATTTTTGGGATGAATCATTAATACTTCCTAATGAATGAAGAATTAAAATTAATATCAATCACAATCCAATTTTTTATTATATATCAATTATACCATATCAAATGGTGATAATTATGTTGATAGTACTCAATGAATATCTTGATGATTTTGAGGTGAACAGTTTTATGAGATTGAGAAAATATCAATGGTGTGATCTGATGTTATTTTTAAAGAAGGAAGATGATAGTCATCAGTTGTTTGTAGACTAAATGAATTTAAATTAAGTAACCATGACACATCAATACCATTTTTATAGATATATTATCTTATTTATTTGTAACAGGGACCCTGATGGTCCTCCATATTGGAACATTTTTTGGGATTACATGAACATGAAGTCAAATATGAGGGTATTTTTAAGATAGTAATGAGGTGTACATATAGATAGTATGAAAATGTTTTCATGTTTTTTATGTGTAAAAAATCCTCATGTTGTATGTGGGTCCCTTGTGAATAGTTTCTTTAATCTATATCTTGACATATTAAATATTTTATTCATCTACTATTTCCTTTTATATTCCATGTCTTAAGATATTCATCCTACGCATCATGAATTTATTTTGAGAACCCTTTGAGATCATCATATTTATGCCAATATGTTGAATTGTATCTTTTGGATTCAATTGGTATAATTTACTATGCATGTAATTTTTGTGTGAATAGTTTTTTTTGACCTAGAAATAGTATAGTAAGTGAGGTATTGGGATCACTTCATAAATGTGTTTAAGGATAAGAGTTTATGTTTTTATTTGGCTTATTAAAAATGGTTTATTTAGGTCTCCAAAAATTTAGTGACTGTAATGTCTTGGATGAAAAAATGGGGTGATGTTTGATTGGACTAATTAGTGGGAGGATATTTTTTTATATTTGAGGAGTATATTAAATAAAACCCCAGTTTTGAAATTTCTAGAGCGTGGGATTGGATAAGTAGTTTACTTTGATGCCTAAGGTGTTGAGTTGGAAGTAGTGTGGATGAATAGAGGTTAAGTGTATTATTATGGGTCACTTCATCTGTGACCCCATTAGAGGAACTACCTGATTCCTAACCTGGGGATATCAATTTTGGTCTATTCTATGAAATTTTGGAGACATTATCTAATCAAGGGATGGGTTTTTATTTGAATAGTAAACAAGATCCTATGATATAACATCTCCTAGGGGGTTTGAATTTAAAGTAGAGTAATTGGTTAGAAAATCAACATAAATATGACTTTGAGATATCCTATACTCATCGAAAAGATAATTTCATTGTGGATTCTCTCAGTTAAAAAATATGGAGATGCAACATCATAGTGGGAAACCATTAAAGGAGGAATTTAATCTAATGATTTCAATGGTAGAGTGTATTATGGATGAATCATAGGTTTATTGTGCAATGAAATGTGAAACTTTGGTAACGGAATATTCATTAGCAGATTATGTGAAGAAAATTCAGGAGTTGTATACTGAGTGTGAGCTGATGCTAGCCTGAATGGTGGGTTGTGACCCAGTCATATGATGGCCAGTATATGATGGTAATGTCATAAACACACATGGTAACGATTTATTTCTAGTATTTGTGGGAGTGAACTTGATAAGAGACACTAATAAATCAAAATGGTAAGTGTATTTAGGGATGAAAACCTATACTGATACATCTAACATTTGTTCTCAGGGCTTGTTATTCAGATGGAAATCAATGGTTTTGTTTCACAATAAATTAATAACAGGAGTGTAAATGTTGTCAATTAGTACCATTGTAAATTTCTCCATCCAATTTTAGTGCCTATGTAGGTGTGATATGTGGTGGAGATGCATTCATCATAGGTTTACCTAGAAAACCAAGAGGCTTATATATTGTTTGGTGATATTTGATAAGATAAAGAAAGTGTAACACCACATTCCAAATCAAGAGACTCATTATATAGAAGAAATGAGATATAATGATGAAAAAGATATTTTACAACTACCTGTAGTACCATCTAACATCTTATTAGATAGGGATATACACTTCACATCGTAGTTTCTTCAAGGCTTCCAAAATGATTTATGGACTCAACTGTTTCTACCTAAGTGTTATCATATAATGAATAATCGATAGTCAGAGAGGATGTTCTAGATCCTGGAGGATTTGTTGTGATCATTCATGCTGGATTTTGGTGGACTTTTTAATGATCATCTAACCTAGGTTGAGTTATCATGCAACAATAGATTCTAGGATTTCATTCGACTGGAATCCCTTTAGGTTATCTATGATTGGCCATTCTACTAACTGATGTATTGGCATGAGGCTAGTGATGTGGCTATTGTTAGACCAAGTATACAAAAGGAGACATATAAGAGTGTTTAGTTGATCATAATTTTGTTATTTTACACTCATAATGTGCATCAATAATATTCCAACCTAAGGAGGTGACCATTATATTTCATTATTTGTTATAGAGTTTTTTTATGAGTGTCACTTAAGTTGGGGAATAATCATTTTCATAAGAACAGGAAACGAGCATTGGAGTTTTTGGGACCATTTAAGATCAAAAATATATATTAGAGTAGTGGCATACACATTTTACAGTCCTCCATGTTTTTGGGTTATGAATGATGTGTTCCATGTTTCGTATCATTTCATGTACAAGACTTTTCATGCATATGTGATCAACTATGAGGATCGTGAGATAGAACAATATTCCCTTATTATGGATAACCTAGTGAAGATCATAGATCCATGAGACAAGGTGTTTTCATGAGTGATTGTGCCGATTTTTCAAGTATAATTGAATCATATATGGACCAAGGAGGAAATATTGGAGAGTGAGTTGGATGTGTGAGGAAAATGTTATGATTTTGTTTGATCAAGACTCTTGGAGATGCTTCCTGAGTATAAGAATACCTAACATGGTTGGTTGTAAAGTTACCAATTTTTTTCTAATATGTTAAGCCTCATTTCCACATTGTCATATATTTATTTGTGTTAATGAATGTTTTGGAGGTAACTTTTGAGTTTTTGAGTATCTTTTGGTCATTTTGGTGCCATCTTGGTTCTACATAGGCTGCTCCAAGGCTATGGTGAAAGCCATTATGGCCCTTATTGATCCCGATGGAGTTCGTGTTCTAGAAACAACTGTTTTTAATTTTGATTACTAGTATATTTGAATATGTTAATATTTATAAAACACATCCTTATATACATTTCATTTGTATTCATGAGTTTAATATGAATTTTTTTTAGTTTTTTTCACATTTATATGGTCGTTTTAATTTCATAATTTGATTAGAACCTTGATATTACATGATAATATTCATAAAAATATTTCAAAAAGTTGATAAAAAATTTTAAGGGACATATAGAATTTGGAATATCAGGTGGGAGTACTCATAAGAAGATGGGTCTCTTTCTCATGATGTTTTCACTTGGTAATCTCCAGGATCTGATATTCTGAAAAAATAACCTCATTATTTATTTTGAATCTTTATGATTCGTAGGATATTCATATATACAAGAATTTATAATTTTCCTTTGACTTTTAGATGATTAATAATGCATGTTATGATTTGTTAAATTAAAAGTATTTCATAAACCTTGATGATACAATTAATGGAGAAGTTTGATATATTGGAAGTATTACAAGTGATATGTTTTAATTAATTTATTGGGGAGTTATTTTACCAATCCATGATTATGGAATATTATATCTTAACATTTTGATTGAAAGGGATCCATCACATTAAATTACATTGATATAGTGAAATTACAAGTTTATTTTTGATATTTAAATAAATATGTATCAACAATATAGGATGATGAGAAATATTTGAAACCTTTAAGATGGGATATAACAAATCAAGACTTATAATAAATGGTAAAACATCATGTATTGTTGTCAACTTTCTAACATTTACTTCTTTTTAATGGGTGCCTTGACCCATTTCTAAGAATTAATCTTTTCATTTATGCAATCCCACATAATTATAATAAGATAAAAACCAATAAGTTCAAACAATATGTGTTTTGGTTGATTCTTATTAAATTTTATTTGAATATAATTATTGTACAAAATATAATTCTCTAGATATATGAATAATTTTAATCATGTTTTCTAGATCACATAAAATAAATACATATTTATTCTAATGAATTTAAATAAAAATTTTATTATATTTATTGAACATATAATAAATTTAAATTCACCTGGTTCTGAATAATATATATTTTTATATAATAGATATTTATTGACGTATTTTATTAATGTTGTGGGGGATGAGTTGACCAAGAATACATCCAGTGAAAAATATTAATTTAAATTCATGTAAAATAACATTTTTTGTGACAGTAGTTAAGAAAAAAGAAATTACAATAATAATAAATTTATTATATATCATGGGGCCAAATATGGTTTATTTTATTATATATTGGAAATAAATAAATTGAATAATATTTTTATCTTTATGTCAAACTCTATCTATTGATTTATATTTCGACAATATAGGGATGATTGGGAATTGGGAATTGTTGCACACAATAGATATCTATATATATTTCTCCTTCTGTCATCCCTTCAAGAATAAGATGACCAAGATATAATACTTTAAGCCCAAAGGATATTGTTGAAATCAACATGAATGTAACAAGATTATCAATTTGGGTTTCCAACACATTGAATTCCATCTGTGTTATTTGGGGATCAATGGATCATTGTTTGGATAACTTCTAGAGGGGCTCAACATTGGGTCCTCCCCAAATTATAATGTCAATCTTAAATGGGTTTCTTATAATCACCATCATCACAAATGAAAGTTCTTATAATCACCATTATCACAAATGAAAGTTCCCTATATGAGGTAATGCTTCTTCAAATTTATTTTCAATTCATTTTAAATTTATCTTACAAATAATCCTATCTAGTTTTTTGTATTTCAATGACTAATTTTTATGTAAAACTTTTATTCATGATTATGTTTTAATATTTAATATTTTTATAATGATTAATATAGAGTAAATAACATTAATTCATAACTCTCTAATCCATGAGCGTCAACTACACCCCAAAACCGTCAATTTGTATCATAATGGTCACATTTTAAAAATAAATTATTTATATAATTGTTTCTTGATTATGTAGAATAATGGAGAGTTCTTTAATTTTAGATTATTCAGTTTTTAATAATAAAATTAATAAACAAATTTCATCATTTAATATTTCATCATTAAGTATTCCTAATTTCTTAAATTATTTTAAAAAATATATTATAATCAAATTTTCCATCAAGAATTTTGAATAATTATATCTATTAGACCCAACTACATGACTTATAGCCTGGGTTCACACAATTAACCCAAGTATACTACACCAGAACATGTCTAAAAATACATGAAGAAAGAAAAGGTAATAACACACAATTCATTTATTGTATACCACATATTGACCAAGTCATTCTAGAACACAACTTATTGGATTACAAGTCTGGTAGCTAGCGTACACATCATGATCTCTACATAGTTTATTAAAAAAATTCATGTAAACATTTTGGTCTAATTAATGGTTTTGAGACACATTAGACTAAAATGCTGAAAAATTAATTATATACATAGTGTGTAGTAAACATACATAGAATGCGACACATTATTTTCCATGTAAAAAAACATGTCAATTCATTAAGTGTATTATGTGGACACACAGATAGTGGAACACATGACTTACAAACAATTTATTCTTCATCTGGTGCCTCATTAAAAGGAGATTTTGATTCCTCTAGTAATTTATAATGAAAATTGTAAAGTCAAACACATGGGATGTAGTTGGGTATTACATGTCATGTAGTTTGGTTGAGGTATATGATTAAGCCATAGGAATTTATCGAAGGATCACAGAAAATGAAGAACAAGAGAAGTATATCATAAGTACATGCTATGTTGTCTCATAATAAAATACATAAATTAATTGAATTCGAATATTTAATTGCAGCATTAAATAAAAATAACATTGTTTTAACTAGATGTGTTTGACCATGTAACAAAGGATTTCATGAATTCATAAATTCTTAGTAAATTCTATGTTATTATATATAATAATTTTCTATATTGATTATTTTACATATGTATATTTATGATGGGTATCCTAAAGAGACATTACATGGTCATTATTATTAATGAAAATTAATTAATTAATTATTAATTAGTTAGTACAACTATATTTATCATAATAATAAATTTAAAATAGAAGTGATTGTTATCTAGTTTTTTTTTTTATATTCATTTGGTGTTTATTACCAATCATGAGCATGAATGAGAAATTTTTACACAATGTTTTTCATTTAATTTAATTTATTTCATGTTTATTCAATTATTTAACAGTAAATAAAATATGGTAACCATGGATTCATCCCTCCCACTATCATTATCTAGGATAAATGTGTCCATTGTGATTTATGTAATTACCTTAAACTAATCATTTTGTTCCCCTCACAAATATGTGAGTTATAATGAAATGTAATAAATGAAGTATTCTAATGTGTTGGGAGGTGGTTCAAGATTGAATCGAGATGATTCCAACTAAGGTGATGCATTAGTGGATGGGTGTAATGATGAATCTCATGCAATGACCAAAAAAATGAATATCCCCTTGGTGATTGGTTTATTTATAATCCAATTAATAAATAAAATATTAGATAATATATTCATTGGGTTAAATATATATATATATTTATTTCAGTCTAATGAATTATTTATTTTAGGTATGCAAGACTGTGATCGAATTACTAAATTGTCTAATATGCAATGCTAGATTTTATGTATATGGATTAATCATATATGATTTATCAAAATAAGGTTAATCAATTATGTAAAATCCAATTAATATTAACATGACCTATAGAGGAAAAATTAATAAATCTTAACACATAATAAAACAAAATATATCATGTAAATATCAAGCAATTTATCCTTCCATCAGGTGAATTATATAGAAAATGTAGAGGAAATTGTCAATTCGACCCATTTCGTGGGAATATTTAATTATTGTGAATCCTTAACTAGGATAGTGGGTCGACGTAACTAAATTTTTATTGAGTTTAACATGAAAGTTTTTTTAATATTAATTTTAATTAAATTGTTGAGAAATCCCAATTTTGGATTTCAAAATATGAGATTCCACTCAACTAATCAAGAATTATTCTATTTGGAGTTGGAAAGACCATATAAAAAAAATACATTCTTTTAATTTTTGTGGCTAATATTTTCATTATTATAAAAAATATGATAATTTCCACTATAATGACATTAATATTGAGAAATTTTGATTTCAATGTCAGTTCCTAATAACACTTTATAAAATCACGAAGACTTAGTAAAATTAAAATCATTATATCTCTCATAAATTGTAATATGACTAAGTACTAATAATATGATATTTTATAACGGTAGATTAATTGATGTTTCATTATCCAAATTATATATATGATAAATATTAGATAAATACCATGTATTTTCTATAAGTAAATTCCAATAATGGTTCATATAAAAATGGATTATATTTCTCTATGAAAAGAAATATTACGTTCTTGAATCCTCAATTCATAATAATCTTTCAAATCAGGAAAGTGATGAAATGTTTTAACGCTATGATAAGCACATGGCTGATGCAGTCCACATTTAATGTTTAATTATTTCATCCATGTATAGTGAACTCATGATGTCTCATGATGACATGTATTCATATAGCATGATGCAACATATCTGTAGGCTATATTTAGGGAGATATAGAAAGGAATGGATAGAGGTACACATGGTTCTATTTTAGAGTAAACATGGAAACTGAATTCCAGTTGGGACATAAGATGTCAAAATCATTGGTTATATTGAGTTCATATAGGTTCTAGGGATAAAATACCTTGAATAATTGTACATTGATTTCATTCTTTCATTACTCCCACATAACTCCTCTATTTGTTTTCATATATTCAATATGAAAAAACTCTTGAACTATTATCCATATCTCCTCACAATACATCACTATGTTGATAAAGAGAAAAAGAGTGAAAATCATTCCATCCTAATAATTAATAAAAGGAAATTCTACGTGAAGGGATCTAAGCCCAATGAATCTTAACTATTCCCTTCCATGAATAGAAAATTCAAGGGGAATGAAAATGGAGTATGTTGTTATTTGTTTTTCATATTTAAATAAGGGACACTCAATGAAAAACTACACCCTAAAAATCGATAAATTAGATTCTTCATGTCAATTTTTATCAATTGAAATTTTACTATTCTTCCAAATTAGTTATTATAAAAACCATGTGGTACTCACTTATGTTTTGAAATATAAGAACCATGTGGAATTTGGATGATTTCAAAAGGAGAGATATATATAATAGAATCCAAAAGGGTAAAAAATTATTCTATGACCATTAGAGATAACCAAATTAAATTTACATATTGAATTATCATAGTTTTAAAAGAGTTTTATTATGTTTATTTTTTTATGAAAAACATTATCTGTGTTTCATGAGTTGATACGTATGGGTTTAATTTAAAATTTGTGAATAAATATTTCATATTTAATGAATAAAACATTTTTTATGGTAAGGAACATTTAAATAACGGTCATTATGATTTTGATCACATGAAACAAGTAATATTAATTGATAATGAATCCATTTCACCTGACTCATATCACACCCAATTATGGAATCACTATATAGTTCATGTAAATGAAAATATTTTTAATAAATTACAACCATATGTATATTTATATTATTTAGATCTAAAACAACTTGGGGGTATAATATATATGTTTAATATATAAAATTACCAAATTCCAATTTAGTAGAAAATCTAAATGGGATAAAGTTAATATTGAATACATTCATATCAATATGTGTGGATAATTTATAATGTAATAATGTTGTGGGTTATATGACCCAAATATTTAATAAAATTTATTTTATGATTTATTACATAAAATAATAGTAAGTACAACCCATAAGATTATGAATCCGACGTTATTTGGGAAATTGGCTACATAGAACATAAATTTGATGCACGGATACAACAAAATTTTTGAAAACATCCTTAGCATGCTTCTAAAATTCCATTCACCCTTTTTAAAACTTCACTAGATAACCAATTGACATACAAATGAATGGGAAGAGCTATAAAGCCTAGTAAAGGGATAAACAAAGTATAACATGATGAATGTATTAAATTTAAGTCAATAAGAATTTAAATTGTACATAAAACAGTATATAATCATAAAATAGATTTCTTATCACAGTATATGATTACAACATAAAGGTAATATGGAATGATAAAACATTATAAAACATAACATCATAAATATAGGTCAAGGATACCCGCCAAGAAATCATAAAAGGGTGAAATATTCTTATAAAGGATTATTTTTATGTCCCAATACCATAAATGTAATATCATCAATCTAAAACATTACCTAATTCATTAAAGTACAATATAATATTAGGCACACTATTCATTTTTATACCATGTACTTGAATATGTGTTCCACAAAGACCATTCGACAAAGTATTGTCTTTCATCACGTTTTATCCAATGATTAATGATTTTTGAATATTTACATGGAAGTAATAAATCACATATGAATATTTATTTGTAGTTGAATACCATTGAGTTTAAATGAAGATGGTATTAAAAATTCAATGGTTTAGAATGGTAAAATAGAAGGATAATATCGACAACATAATATGGGTAAATATTGAATCATTGGAGGAATTAATGAAGGTATAGAAGAATTTAATAAGTTTGATATTATGTGGGAAGTAATAGGGATAAGCTGGAACATATTCCAACATGAATAATTGGTGACTAAAAGGAATACGAAAAAAATCTGATTGAATAAAGGGAAGAAAGAGACAATCCCTTAATTTTGGAGGGTGATTTCAAATGAATGAGAAGAGATTATTGAGATCATAGAGGTAAATTGGAAGGGATATTGGGAGAAAATGGAAGAGTAGTTTCAATATCTAGTATAACCTTTGGATTTATCTATAACAAAATATATATTAAATATTTATTATGCCTTTTTTGATATGGTTCATGATGTTCTTGGCAATAAAACGTCTTCTTGTTGGTGTCAAACATAGTATGGGTGATAAAAATCTTGGAGAACCCTGTTGTTTACATTGACCACTTTAGGTAAGAATTATTTACCATATTGGGCCTTGATCTTCAGTTGGATTTAGTGTTCTATTGAATATTTTTGAATAGAAATTGGTTTCTTGTTACCTGACATGCTTTACCATGTGTGGAAATAACATTGAATACCATTTTGCGAAATAGTATGATCATGTGTTCAAGAGTGGATTTGAAATAATGATTGTTGTGTTATGCCTCTGGATATATGTGACCCATGTGTCATAACAACATATATGATGAATTTGATATATGATATATTTTTATTAGTTAATTGAAGGAACCAAAGTGACATTTAGACCTTTCAAGGCTCAGTGGGTCTATATTGGAGTGTGTTTAGTCAAAATATGTGACGTGATAGTATGACCAAGTTAGATGATGTGATATGATGGTCTTGTGAGGAGTGACATGGGGGTATGATTTCCTTCTTTTCAATAAAACAACGGATAAATGTGGTGATATTTCATCATATCCCTCGGTATCCTGGCCAGTGGCATTTTATTTATATTACTGATGATAATCCTTATTGATAGATCCTCCACTTATGATATTACCATGACTATTCAGGTATTATTCTAGCACAGTGATGAAGTGGTTAAAATTGGTGTTCATGGGGGACTGTTTATCACATAGATTATCTATATGGTATTTTTTTTCTAGTGTGTGAATTTAATTTACCATTATTGCCTAACCCTATTTTTTAATGTGCACTTGCCGGATAGATGTATTAGTTGTATTTTATTAGTTAATACTTATACCTGGCATGGGCATCTCGATGCATTTGTAAAATACATGATCAAATATCCAAGGAATGGAAAGGTCCCAATGGTTATATATTGAGGAGATAGAGCATGGTGATAAAGGAAGTACGAAGATAGACTATGGGATGATGTTTCAGTGTCTTATTATATGTTTTTACAGTATATTATACACTAGTTGACCTACCACATCAATGGTCCTTGGTTTATTTTATATACGACTAACATACCATATGTTAGAGAATATATTATTTTTTCTTATTTTATATTTGGATGGATTATACATTTTATATATTATCTTATGAAGGCTATTATTATAGATGTAATAGTCTCCCCACATTTCTCTTAAAAAACTCTTCTAATCGGTGGAATCATTCATATAGGGAGGAACAAAAGAGGTTATGTGGAACATCGACAAGGACCCATTGATTAGGGTAGAAGGGATACAAATTAAAACCATTTGGTTCTAATAAAAATGATACTAAAAACTCCAAATTAACCTAGATCCAACATTTAATGAATTTTATTTCATTTTCTCTCTTATAAATATCACATTTTTGCTGAGACAAGAGATGGATTATGGTATCCACTATGTTGTATTACATGAAAATACTACTCAATAAAACATCAAGTCATTGATAAAAATCTGTCCAGATATGATACTTTTAGATTACGAGTATCACTCATTGATAAAGTGGTAGTTGTTTATTGATATCCACTATTAAAGTATTGTCACAGAAAACTATGATGGAGACCTCATTGATGGGTACCACATCTAACTCTTGTATGAATTTTCGTATATATATTCCTGTGGGAGGCAGGGGCGCGCGCGCATGGGGGAATATAGCAGCAAGCGCTGTTAAAGAGTGAAGGGGGTGCGTGGGGTGCATGGGGTGCTGTACAAGGGCAGAAAACACTGTAAAATGGGGGGCTCAAGCGCTATAAAAGCCCACCCAATTCGTAGTATTTTTTAAATTTTTTTAATTTTTTTTAAATTTTTTAACTTTGATCAGATATTTTTTAAAAGCGCTGATAAAATGGTCCTTTATCAGCGCTAAAACGAAAGCGCTGATAAAGGAAGGGCTGATATAGGACCCCTTTATCCGCGCTAAAAAAACGCTGATAAAAGTACCCCTTTATCAGCGCTTTTTTTAGTGCCGATAAAAGACCCATTTTATTAGCACTTTTTTTAGCGCTGATCAAGGGGTCCTATATCAGCGCTTTTCGGAGCGCTGATAAAGGGGACCCCCCCTTTATATACGCTGGCTTTATCAGTGCTTTTGTAGCACTGATAAAGGCCATTTTTAGCGCTAGTAAAGACCGTGTTTGTAGTAGTGACAATTATTTAATCCGTAAAAATTATAAATAAATTATCATGATTTAGATAATTTTATTATCTTTCTGGAGACTATTCATGTTCGAAGTTTTATTATTTGTATCACTAAATTAAAATTATTATACTTATAAGATTTAAGAGAGTGACATGTTGTCACTTTCTTGGGTTTTAATAATAATTAAATTATTTTCATGGTCAAAAGTCCATAAAATGAATCTAATCTGACCCTTAAGTTATATGGGTCTACCTTTAGTCATCCAAAAGAATTTTGGAATGTGTTAGGGTAATTTTATAATATTATATTTACCCTTAATTACCCGATTTACCTTTAACTATGGTAAGTAAAATTTACCGTAGTTACTATTCAGAATTCCCAAAAATAAAAAGTAGCTTATTAACATAATTTGGACCCACTGATTCCAAATATGGAATCCATTTTTCTAAATTCAATACACAAAAGTTGTATAAATTAAATTAAAATTAATCCTGTTGTCGAAAGAAAATGAGTTTTTCTTTAAAACATTGCAAAAGATTGAATTGATTTAACCTACGAATTTAATGTAAAATCAATGATAATGAAATAAATTAAATTAAATGGTAAAAATATATTCTATTTATAATTTAAAACCATTAAACATTATAATTTAACCATATAAAGTATTGTGATGAAAAAAGTTGTTTTAATTAAAATATAGCATGTTTTTACTATTCATCAAAATATGAAAGTTACCAGAATAATATGAAAAATTTATCCAAAGTAAATTTTTATTTCTTGATTCAAAAGTAGAATTTCATTTTTTCAAATTGAACTTATAAACATGTCAAAAACTATATTTAAGGTGGGTGCGCCATCAAAAGGCGGCACAACTGCATTTTTCGAAAAATACTTATTTTACCCGAAAAAAATTATTTTGTTCTTATACCAAGTTCTAGAAAATGTGTAACATGAATAATAATGTTATAAAATTCAAAATTTAGTTAATAATATTCATAACGGCTAGTTCATAATTATATTTTAATAATATATCGTGGTTTAGTAAAACACAATATTGTGTACAACACACGCTATCGAGGAAGGTCGCGATTGCGTTTAATGCAAGCCAAGTCAGGGTTGTGTGTTGTGCAAGAATACTTCATTGTTTCGTATAACAGAATCCAACCATATTTCATTTATACATTGAATATAAATATATATATATACTCAATGTTGCGTAGAATAACTATTATCATGATTGTGTGTAACATGATCCCAGAATAGTGTTGCGTATACTGCAAGCTAATACAGTGTTGCGTATAGTGCAAGGTTATATTGGTGTAGCATACAACACAAGACATTAATGAAATTAAAAGAATATTTTTCATAAAATCTCGTGGTGTTACATTCTACCCCCCTTAAAATGAATTTCACCCTCGAAATTCGTAGGGGTTATAAATGGTTTACTACTCGAAAGATTGTTTAATAGAAACCCACATCGTAAAAAGGAATAGAAAAACATGGATTTAAAAACTAAAGTATGAAATGTAACAGTTACCCAAATTAACTCATCACTGGGTTTCCACGTAGGAGAACATAGGTGAAAATATGGATATGGAAGAAAAATCTAACCATTAAGTTCTGATGGAGAGTGGTAGAGAACATGGCTATGAAAAATCCAACAATCACAAAGCTATTGATTTGTGATGATCTAAGGTACAATCTGATTCATCGGATATAAGGGAACCGGGACAACATTTTTGGTTTTCCAGATCATTTCCCTAAAGTTTATGAATTAAAATAAATACATGAATGATTTTGGTACAATCTCACTGTTGTTCATGAATTGAACAATTTCCACTTCATCCCTTAAAGAAATGAAGTTGAATTTGTTATTCGTGATGTGTTAGCAGATCGTGTGATAGAATGATGGGTCATTCCATCTCTTTCAAACAAAAGGTTAGAAAAAGTTATAAGTCCATCTTATGGTTAGCTTAATCGTATATGGTTCAAAAAATGAACTTATACTTCCTATAACATACCGCTTAATATAATAAAACTATTATCTACTATACATGGACTTCCTGTAGGCCAGTGGTAGGCGATAAAGGCCAGTCGCACTTCAGTTGTGGGTTCGATTCCCACAGCCTTGTCCGACGCGATGGGCTGTCTCCCGTCCTGCAGGTTGTCCATTTTCTAAAACTATATTACTATAAAATTCCATCAATAATATCGAAAAAAACTTCTATCCTTAAACAATAATAACTTATGTCCAACATAATCCATTCCAATCATTAGGCTTATCCATAATACTGCAGCCCACTCTCATAATATAGTGAAAACGATTACCATAGATTTAATACCATCGTTGATCCGCATATATCAAAAGATATGTCTTGTTGGTCACATTCCAAACATTCGAAGGCCTTAATCATGTATTCTCTTGAAAAATGAATACCCATTGATCCTTAGTGAAAACATGAATGCAGTTAAAAGTTAACACTTTCCACATACCAAAATCCTCAAAATGCTATATACTCAAACCATGATATCACTTAGTCCATATATCAATCATGAGCTCATGAATACAATCAAACATATCATTATCTTCTAATTCATTCATTATGTGCATATCATCTACTTTACAAAAATATCTGAATAACCTTCTATGGTTACTGGTACCATTCTACATATACTTTCAAATACTTTTAGGAAAAACAATATTCTAACAATCCTTAGATGATTCTTTATTCCATAGTACCATTAACCATACAACATAACTCTCAATAAACATACAATCATTCCACTACCTTCTAAAACAACTGACTGAGCTTCAACACTTCTTTCAGCTCATATATCATTTGTAGTCTCCTCATCATCATCCATATAAATACTACCCATATGATCATGCTGATTCTCTTCATGAGATTTTCCATTAGGTAATTGGATTCCATAATGCCCGTACATTCCACATTTAAAACATCTAATCATTGTTGATGTCATAGCAATACCATTATCCTTGTCCATGGTGTTAACTGAACATTTTCCTTTTCACTTACTTGCTTTGTGTCCTTCTTTTCCACACCCAAAGCATCTTCCAGTTCCGTTGAAACATTCTCCTTGATGCCTCTTCCCACATGATTTACATAGGGGAAATTGAACTTTTTTCCTCTATGATCATCAAGAAACTCCATCTTTCTCTTATTATCCGAGTCAGGAAACTTACCAAATTTGAGTTTATTGATCATATTATGAGATTTCTGATTCCGCATAATAATGATGTTTGGACTTCCAAATACCATTTCATTTGGTTTCTCATGAACAAAATCATTCCATTGTCCTTCATGTCCTCCATTATCGTTAATCATCTTGTTTCCAGCCATTTTCTAAAACCCAAAAAGAATAGTGTGAGAGGAAAAAATCATGCTAGGGAAGACAACATAGTAAAGGGGGAGTATCCTCAATATTTGACATCTTAGGTTAAATTCTATGATCGTTACCGTAGTTCTAGGACTGTATCCTATATGTATACTTATCCTTAGGAACATCCCTAAACATACCTTAGAAATATCTCTAGGGATCTCACTAACATTTTCGCATCCTAGTTTCCAAAGGTTGACTAAACCTTTCCTCTGATACCAACTATAGAGACCCAAAGCTTGACGTACATTGACATTACATTACTTTTGCGGAATACTTAATACATAACAAAAACAGACACACAAGGACCGTAATAGATTAGTGTCTTTGGAAACATGGAATGTAATCTTCTAATCGTGGTGAAAGATCTTCAACATCTTCCATAAAGATCTTCCCCTTTTATTCGTACCTAAAACCTTTCTTTATATCCTGGGTAAGAAAACATAAAAAGGGTGAGCTCAAATGCTCAGTAAGGGTAAGCAAGGATAAAATAAAACATACCATATACATTTGAACTTAAAAACATGAACATAATTTTTAAACCTAAAAAGTTTGAGAAATGACATAAATCATGTAAGTACGTAAGGCATAGATCATAAAGAAACATTAATAATGATAAAATAGCATGGGAATAAAACATGTAATTGTGGAAACCATTAAGCACATGATATGATTTCCATAGTATCCAAGGCATTGCTGCCAAGACCATCTTATTGGAAAAAGTCCCTTTCTGAATCGAGTTCACTCCTCATTCCAGTCCTGCATTACTGAACCGGTTTAACTTGCCGTTCCAGCCATGTCTATCTCATGAGATATAAATCTTTACCCAATGCATTGGAGGGAGATATAGGTCCCAACCATCTCATAATGATACCATTCTTATGTGTGCCACAAAATCATAAATCATACATCATTGCATAACCCATGCAGTAAAAATGGGATTCTTAAAAAACATGACATCCTTAAACAATTCATATAAGATAAAGGAATTCATAAAAATAAGTCCATCACAACATAATCAAATCAATGTAATAATTGGGATAGAAACAGAACCCTATATTATCTTAGATGGAAAATAATTTTGATAAAGCACTTGAACTCCATTCTTGAGGAACATATCCTTTCTACTTCAAAAACATTCTCCTTTCTTTAACATTTCATACAATATTAGACTAAAAAAATTTGATTAAAAATATAATTGAAAACTTGTAAAGGAAGCTTCTTGGAAATAATGTTTTTAAAAATCCATTCATGCCGTATAAGTTAAAAAAACATTCTTCTCGTACTTTTTCCGGAAAAGTCAAATAGTACCTCGTAACGTAAAAAAAAGAAAGATTCCTTACATACCATGTAGTAAAAGTAAAGAATCATTAAAAAGGACTTTAAAAATACATGAAAACACTTTTATAAAACATGTACATGGATGATAGAAATATCCCCAGTAAATACTTACGAATAAGAAATCTCGGAAAAAAATGAGATTTGCAGAATTATCTCTTACCTTAGGTCTGATATGCTTCGTATGTATCCTAAACTCCTGTATAATGATATAAATAATGTTATTGACTTATTACAGAATCATATTAATTGTTATGATATCATATATGGTTTATTTATGACTTTATATTACCCATTCTTTTGTAAATTCCATGTTAATGAGCGTTTTGGGTAAAATCATTTCATTTGTCGTCCGTGTTTTGACTTGTAATTATTCATATGATTACTCAGATAATGATTACATACATCCAGAATGTAAAACATGTTTTATATATAATATATATTCAGAATATACATATATATAATAGATCTATAAATGGAAAGAAATACACCGTTCATGGAGACGGTAGGCCGTACGTACGCATGAACGTTGTTTTCGTTTCCTCATTGAATTGAATGGAATTAATTGGATGACATACATATATATATATACATAAATCCAGTATCATTATTATTTTATATATTTCATTATTATTTATTATATATAATTTATAATCAGTTATGAATGGTTAATCATTGAGAATGAATCTCATCGCGTCGTGGAGACGGTATTCCGTACGTATGCACGAGCGATGATATCGTTCACATGATCGTGGAATTTTATTGGAGTGTATGTATACTATTAAAGAATCAATATCACTTTACAATAATCATATATAGTTATTATTTACACCATTATACCCATCCATGTAAGGTGGTGGTGGAAAATAGATTACACCACGGGGTGGAGACTGTATTCCGTACGTACGCACACACGGTGATTTCATTTTCTGTAGGATGGATAGATGGTGAAATAGGTCTGTTTCATACTTATAATAACATATCAGTATATGAGTGATACTTATGTTATTACTTCATAATGAACCAACCTAAGAAGAAGAAGTGGAAGAAGAAATAAAGGTGAATGAATCGGTAACGGAAATTACCTCTTCTTTGAAGCGCCTCTTTGAGACCTCCTCTTAGGGCACTAAAATTGGTCCTTGAAGAAGACCAGGACATCTAGAATGTTTCTAGGTAAGTGTAGAAGAGAATTGGGCAGGGTTTGGACGAGCTTGAAGGCTCAATGTGGTGTGTGGAAGAGAGGGAGGAGGTGCCCTTTTATAAGGGAGGAGAGGGGCACCTTTGGAATTCTTAAAAATATTAATTTATAATAAATCTAACCCCTCTTAAAAACCTCCAAAAAGGACTCATATTCTAATATTAAATTCAATAGGGTTGTAATCTCATCAACCAATAAAATTTAGAACTGTTTGGAGCTTATTTGAAACCTTATCATTTTGATTTATCCTTATTTAATCTATTTAAGTTTATCTGTGGTAATAAAATTCTAAAATTTTAAATTATAACAAATAATTACTTATTTGTTGTTAATTTTACATAATTGTTTACATCATAACATTATAGACCATATAAATTTTAATTTATAATTTTTAAATATTTTTGTGATTTTTAAACAATTTTATAATATGTTATTGTTATAAAATAACAATAGAGTAAATTTTGAAACTCTTCATTTATTTGAATTTAAATAAAATATATATAGAAGATATGTTCGAACTAAAAGCTTTAATAGATTCATAAAAGGCCATATGTATCTATAAAATTATTTTATCACATTAAATAGTTCATATAATATATATTTTATTATTTTTAAAACCATTTATTTGGTTTATCTCTTAATAAAATAATTACTACAACATTTTTGTATAATTATTTAATATACTTATTTGTTGCATAAAAATTAAAAATAAACTCCTATGATGAATATAAATATATTAACTTTCACAATAATACTTTTACTAGAATTTATAATCTTAAAATAACAATATTAAAATTTTTATATTTATTAAATTATGAAGGTGACAACTTTGGCATCATTTAAAATAAAATAATATATGTGTCATAATCACTTTTATAAGGCTCCAAACGGTTATATATTAGGTCATTTGATGATTAAGGTGTATCTATACACTAAAAATAAGTTTTGGTCTGGTTTGTGAGCTTTTTAATGGGTATTATTATTTCAATAAAAACTATATTACTTATTTTCCACTTAATAAATAATTTCTGTATCACTAATATATCACCATTAATGACAATTATTTAATCCCTAAAAATTCTA
Organism: Viscum album; assembly: GCA_963277665.1. NCBI lineage: Eukaryota > Viridiplantae > Streptophyta > Magnoliopsida > Santalales > Viscaceae > Viscum > Viscum album. Next base: position 1,429,642,241 of record OY728125.1, read on the forward strand.
AATAAATTATCATGATGTAGATAATTTTATTATATTTTTGGAGACTATTCATGTTCGAAGTTTTATGATTTTATCACTAAATTAAAATTATTATACTTATAATATTTAAGAGAGTGACATGTTGTCACTTTCTTTGGTTTTAATAATAATTAAATTATATTCATGGTCAAAAGTCCATAAAATGAATATAATATGACCCTTAGGTTATATGGGTCTACTCTTAGTCATCAAATAGAATTTTGGTATGTTTTAGGGTAATTTTATAATATTATATTTACCCTTAATTACCCGATTTACCTTTAACTAAGGTAAATAAAATTTACCGTAGTTACTATTCATAATTCCCAAAAATAAAAAGTAGCTTATTAACATAATTTGGACCCACTGATTCCAAATATGGAATCAATTTTTCCAAATTCAATACACAAAAGTTTCAGAAATTAAAGTAAAATTAATCTCGTTGTCGAAAGAAAACGGGTTTTTCTTTAAAACATTGCAAAAGATTGAATTGATTTAACCTACGAATTTAATGTAAAATCAATGCTAATGACATAAATTAAATTAAATGGTAAAAATATATTCTATTTATAATTTAAAACCATTAAATATTATAATTTAACCATATAAATTATTTCGATGAAAAAAGTTGTTTTTAATTAAAATATAGCGTGTTTTTACTATTCATCAAAATATAAAAGTTACCAGAATAATATGAAAATTTTATCCAAAGTAAATTTTTATTTCTTGATTCCAAAGAATAATTTTATTTTTTCAAATTGAACATATAAACATGTCAAAAACTAGATTTAATGTGGGTGCGCCATCAAAAGGCGGCAAAACTGCATTTTTTGAAAAATACTTATTTTACCCGAAAAATTAATTTTGTTCTTATACCATGTTCTAGAAAATGTGTAAGATGAATAATAATGTTATAAAATTCAAAATTTAGTTAATACTATTCATAACGTCTAGTTCATAATAATATTATAATAATATATCGTTGTTTAGTAAAACCCAGTATTGCGCACAACACATGCTATCGAGGAAGGTCACGATTGCGTTTAATGCAAGCCAAGTCAGGGTTGCGTGTTGTGCAAGAATCCTTTGTTGTTTCGTATAATAGAATCCAACCATATTTTATTTATACATTGAATTTATATATATATATATACTCAATGTTGCGTAGAATAACTATTATCAAGATTGTGTGTAACACGATCCAAGAATAGTGTTGCGTATACTGCAATCTAATACGGTGTTGCGTATAGCGCAAGTTAATATTGGTGTAGCATACAACACAAGACATTAATGAAATTAAAAGAATATTTTTCATAAAATCTCGGGGTGTTACAAATATCCATTTAAAAAATTAGAATATTTTCATGACTCATCATTGTCCACACCCAGCCCAACATGATGGGGTTACTCCCTCCATATAAACTACCCCACAATGGTTTATTAGAAGAAGTAAATTAGAATAAAATACCATACTCTCGTAATGATTCCACGAAGCATTGGTGAAAATATTCTCCACTATAGTTCAAGAAAAGTTTCGTAACATTCATAACATTATATTTCTCCAATTTAATCTTGAATTATTTTATTATCTTTGTTGATTATAACTTTATCCTCATTAATTATATATATCCATACATATTAAAACCATCATTAAAAGTTACTAAGTATGAGTAAAAAGAAATTTCTTCAACTTGGAATGAACTACACACATTTTTTTGATCTAACTCAAGAATATATAGGGCCATTTTAGATTTTAATTAGAATAAGCATCAGTCATTTTAACATATAAACATGATTGAAATAAACTAGGTGATTTAAGTTTGAATGATTCTAAATAACCAGCATGATATTATTTGGTTAAAATTTTCACATATACATGATCTATGAAGTTATTCCATAGCTAGGTGTTGTATAACTCATGTGAATAAAATTCAATATGTTTTTCAAACACTTCAATTTCATAATATAATACATAAATACCATTATTTAATTGATCCTTAGCATAACATATGATATCTTTAAAAAAGAATACATTTTAATTTTGATATATGTGAAAATATTTTTTAACAACAAATTTAGATACAAAAATATTATTTAGGAAATTACAGGAACATAGTAACAACTACTAATAACAATATCATTCATGTGAGAAATGTGAGGTGGTAGTCGCCGATGGATAGTGCTTCCAAATTAACTCAATATATAGGATACAAATACATATCACCCAGTGAAACTTTCATAAATATAATAGTTTCCTAGTCTTTAAAAAAATATGTGAACCATATGTTTTATCAAATGACTAACTTCTATAAATTTAAAGGTTGCTCCTAATAATGAACATACCTAAAGAACCATAATGATTCCTTCCAATTGTATTGTTTTTCTTCTCATAACTCTTCTTAGAATGAATGAAATCGGATACATCTTACTCCCTCACATCCCCTTTTATATTTTTATTCCTGGAATGTAAATTCATGGAGGCCTTATACATGGAAATAACCTTGGAAATTTTTCCCTTTTTCTTTTCCAATTATTATCTATTAGAAAAAATAAATTTCTTTGTGAACTTCCTTATATGTTTGGAAAATTAAAGAGATTAGATATAAGTGTGACTTATCTATAATATTCATCTGGTAGTTTAAACCCTATATATTTTAGACACATTGTTTGGCCCGTTATTTTGACTATATGAGTTGGTGCACATTTATCAGTCATGCATGTGACAAGTACCTTAGAGATATGAAATTGTTGTTGGATTTTTTTTCTAAGATAAAAATGTTTAGGGAGATTACTTGGAATTGCATATGAATTCTAGGTTTCATGACATTTTGTATACATTACTGGACAAGGAAGACAATATTAAACACACTACGTCCAATTCAGCATCCATGTGTTTCTCATATGCAATTGAATCTTTCTCCCTCACCTCTATAATGTGAGGATTAGGGAATTGGTACTCCATCACATATAACTTTTCTTCCATGCACTGTAAGATGTAAATTCCCCTTTACCATTCCAAGATGATTTTTTTGGTCTGAATATTATCTTTATTTTGGATATTTTAAAAGGGACAATGATATGGTATTTGAAAAATCAATTTTATTTTATAAAAATTTAAAGGATATGATTAGTACATTATCTAGTTACAATAAGTAAGATTAAATATATTTACTTATATGGATCCCAAAGTTTTATAATGTTTTATAATATATCACCATTGGATTAATAATGTCTAGTTATGAAGGAATTCTAGAGGAAATGATCTGAATATGGATTCTCATAACCCAAGTAATTACATGGTAAAATATACATAAATATTTAGTCAGTTAAGTCATTTCCAAATATAGACTTGATAATATTTGATCTTATTAGGGGACTCCTCAATCTAGAATCTCTTGTTTGGGTTCCCTCTAAAATTTTGTCTAGGATATATCCAGTATATCATGTTATAATCATACTAATGTAAAATTTTTCTATAATTAAAAATCAATCATACGAAAACCATAATTTTTTTAATTTAATAATGGTTGTACCAAAACATAGTTTAGAGATTTAATTCCTAATCATATAATTTAATACTTAGTCAGAATTAACATAATGTTGATATATTTTATTTATTATGTTATTTTTTAATTTATTTGTCTTATTAATGTAATAGTGATTTTATTATTGGGATTAACAATGATTAAATAAAATATTTACATATATTAAATTTATTTTAAGTCCATTTTAAATATTAGTTAACTTACATATATGATTTTAATCGTGAACCATGAAATAAATCACGAATAAGATAATAATATAATAAATAAAAAATAACATGATCATGAGAATTAATTAATGGTTTATTTATTGAATAATATTTATGAGTCACACATAGGTGATGGGAACAAATGATTTGTTAAATAGAATAAAATAAAATAAACATCGACAAGAAAAAATTACATAACAGTGGAGGGAGGGATTAGAGAAATTCAATAATATTTAATTTAAAATTAATAATTACACTCCCATGAAATAAAATTAGATTAAGAAAAACGAACACATATATAGGCCAGTTCAAAGATCAAGATCAATAATACAGAAGAAAAAACTACACATTAAAAACAACTAACAAGTATTCACTTCAAATACATAGAAAAAGGATAAAATAAAACTCGAAGAAATTAATAAATTGATTAATTAATTAATTTATTTATTATAAATAATTATATCCAATCATTATGTATATTCCCATAAACTGTAATTTTAAATAAATTAAAAAAAATTAATTCTACTTAAAAATAATTAAGTACTCAACTTTTACATGGAGTAAATGTAGCGGGTATCCATCTAAACTACCAAACATAGTTCATTTATATACAATTTACTCACATGACATTTCGTGCACACAACATGTGATGTAATGTTGTGGAATTTACAATCAATTAAATGAAACAAAAAAACACTTGAAAATTATGATTCAGGTATCTATTTAATACAATAGAGTATATAATATGATATATTCATGAATGACTTGTAAATACATATTTTACATAGAATTAATTATGAATTTAATATTATAAAATACATAAAATCTCGAGTGCATATCCAAATTATTGGTTAGGATTAATAGATTAATTAAATAGTTTTATTTCAGTCAAAATCATACTATGTGTAGTAGAGATGTACATTTCATATTTCCAAAATATTTGAATATGAATTAATAATGTTTGAGATATTTAATTACACCATGTGTGAATTAACTACATGGAATTTATATTAATTACATTGTGCATAAATTAATTATAAACTGTATAAATTAATTACACCACATCATAATTAATTACATAGTTTAATGATCAATTAAACAAATAGAAAACTAAATAAATCTCATTTTTTATAAATTTCCATACTTTTGTATTAATAATACTGCACTGAAATTAACAATACTATGTGTGATTCAATTAATTACACCATATTTGTTGACCGCATGACCACATTTTCATGTGAGGTTATAGGCCATGTTAGAATGTTACATTTCATGTTACCCTACAATTGTACACCACCTCAGTATAGTTCATCAAATGTTCATAATTTATTTTTAAAAAACTCAAAGTAATATGGATAAGAAATGAAGAGGAGTAGATGAGATCTTGAATGTCAAATAATTTTTTTCCTAAGTATGAAAGAGAACACATAAAAGCATTAGGAATAATAAATAAATAATTATATATTTAACACAACCTCTTTGATATCATTATTTGGTTTTGGGCACATTAGAATCAATTATTGAGGTTGATCATAGTGCATCAATTGTCATATCCAATTGATATTCCATGATGTAATTGACCTGGTGTTCATGGCTAATGATTATTTTTTGTAAATCTTAACCAACACGATAGAACATAGACTATATTGTATTTTAAATTTATAAATAATTTTAATGGATAGGAGGAAAATATACCATGATCTAGAGATAATTGTTCAATGAGGTTATTGATCATCTAAAACACTTTCATTCTACTGTCATTTCACTTATCAGATATATTTTTAGAAACTTTCTATTGGTGATCCACTAATGTTTCTTTGAGAATTGACCAATTACAATGGATTTCAGGGTGAATATGTTGCAGATCAATTCTATAATGGTGTTCACCTACTCTTCAATGACAATTTATTATAACTTGAATAATCATCCTTGCATCCATGTTCTTGAATAAATATTAGAGGGTGGAAAGTCTCTTGAGACAGTGACAAGAATCTATTGACATTTTTGTGCATAATTATTCTACAATTTGATATACTATAGCATAATTATTATAACAGTGTATTTATTGTGTTATGGAAATCTTTAAATCTGATTTAATTTTACATAGGTCCTTAATAATATATTAAAACCCTAAATAAACCCATTCAAAGTAATAATAATTCTATTATTATATTTTCAGGATGTGTGAAAAGATAATATTATTTTACCATATTTCAAATTAATAATTTTTACCAGACCTCATCTAGACCCACTATTCCTCCTATAAATTTATCTAACACTTGATTAAATATTAAAATAAATATGTATTTAATAAATAAATAAATTAATAAATTATACATATTATTATAATAAAATAATTTACCTGAGAATAAATATTTATTTAATTTAAATGATCAGTATATTATGAATTAAATTATATGTTTTACATGATAATAACATTTATTCGAATAATTAAATTTGAATATAATTTAATTGATAACAATGGTGACCCATAGTTTGTGTCCTTATTGGATTCTTCATCATTGGAAGTATTTGAGCTTATATATATTCCCATATTACTATATATAAGTAAGTCATGACACCCAAGAAGAGGAAGATAATTTCACAATGTCAATAACCACATATGAGTGTATTATAAGAAATATAGTCTATTTGCATTAACATCTCTCAAATCATGTTTCATAGTTGTTTCATCAACCTTAATGCTTGATTTATATTTATATGATTATCTATAATGATCATTTCAACATCACCATGGCCATTGATTTTATTTTTAATATTTTATCTTATTAAAAGGGTCATGATATTTACTTTAAGAAATATAAGGGATAAAACAATTCTAACTTGATTCATTAAAAACATATTGATATAGATGTTCCCAACATATCGTACATACCATGAACATATCCTTTGATGATTTTCATCAATATATCTACATACACATGTCATGATATGAATTAAAAATAATTTTAATGTCTAAGAGTAATTTAATACTCTCATAGATAGGAATATCCAATTACATGAAAAAATGAATTCATATTGGTAGGTATTTTTTATTATCTTTTTTTTATAGAGATCACAATCTGTGAAATTAATGAGATAAAACCTCATCCTATTGTGACTACCTTCACTAGATATTAAAGAAAATTGCTATCATAGTTCTTTTTAATAACCTTTAGAAAAATATTTATGTGATAACTTCTTATTATTTCAAGGTTCACATCATAGAGATGAAAAATTATATCCAACATTGATGTGTTTGATACCCATGATATTATCACATTGTATTAGTGATGAATTATGATCAATATGTGATAGGAAACTTTTAATATAAACTAATTTGATTATATTCGATAATATAATGTATATACCAGCTGGTTATAGGATAGAAAATTCAATACCTTATACAATAAAAATGTCAAAAAACTGATGAATTTAACATTAATAATCCAAAAACAATGTTTTCCAGACACAATAACTATACCAATAAAAAAATACAATACAATATTTTCAATTTAAATTTTTATAATAAATTTAAATCTGAAAAAAAATAAGTAATATAATTTAGTAAAATAAATTAATAAAATCATACATAAAAATACAACAAAAATATATTCATGTTATCCTAATTTTTAAGAGTTTTTGAAATATATTTGTAACAAAATAGTAAATAATTAATTTATATGTCCTTATCTTATATTAACATACATGTGTCATGTAATAGGATACTGTGAAGGACATACTAGATATTGATTTTAAAATTACATTTATTTATACACATATTGAAATTTAGTCCTCCTTCAATTTTTTGATTGAGCGATTCTTCTTCTTTGAGGTGATAACAAGAATTTAAAAATTCATGCAGTGAATTATAAAATATAGGATTTAAATATAATATTTTATATATTTTTTATATAAAAGTATTGTGATTTATAATTATAATTCTTAATATTATAACTTATATTATTTAAAAAATGATAATTTATATATATACCCTTGTTGTATTTATCTATTTTTCATAAAATATGAATATTATTGAACAAAATTGGATAGATATGTATTGAAACTAGATGTATTCCAATCATATAACTAATGTGTATACATATTCTGACAATATTTCAATATAGGGTGTGTATTATCCTTATAAAATCATTTTTATGTGTTTTTGTTGATGTTATTCATGATCATAATTTCACGTTGAGTTGGGAGAACACTTAATCTTTCATAGAATAGATTAATGTTTTAAATTATTGTGTACACATAAATATGAAATACAATATAGTAATTGACATGTATAACACTTTAGTTTATGGATAATATCATATACATACAAGTGTATATTTGGAGGAGGGATATTTGATAGTGTAATGACTAGAACAAATAATTCACTACACTAAACCATCATGCTTATAAGGGTTTTTGCTGTGAAATAAGAGATCATCCATAACATCAAACCTTGATTAGCAATATCATATGTGGGAATACTTCAAACCCTAATCTCATTATATAATCATCCATTACACACCCAATGAGGCTCTTAAAAATTCGAGGAATCATAAATAAAGACAACACAAATCTGGGGAATAATAAAAAACACAAAAAATAAACACACATTAAATAATGAGTCCTACATGCAAAGGAGAAACACATATTTATTTATATTAATTATAAGATATATGAGTTTAAAATTCAATTACTATACATAATTTATATATAAAAACACTCAAATATAAAAAATAAATGTTCCTCTGGATCAATACAATTTAATGTCTTCTTCAATTACTTTTCTAAAATTACTCACCTTAGAAATGTGGTTCAAAAAATAGATATAATAAATTAAATTTGGTAAACTAGTAAAACCGGCTCACTAAAAATCATGTTGAATCAAAACCTAACCAACATATCTGGTACACTAAACTAGTAACTCTTTTGATTTACTGGATATCCCAACCCCCTCATCTTCATCAAGAGAAATGAACTTTTGATTTACTTGATTTTTTGTTAGAGATTATTATCCCCCACTCTATGTACATAGAGAAATAAACCTTACTCAAAATAATTTTTGATAAATGAAATCTCAAATATCTTAACTTTTATATATTTGAAAATATTTTTCTTGTCTCAATAATTTCCCACTTCAATACTTATTTCAATGAACCCTCCCAACTATCCGACACAAATGAAAATCAAGTGAGATTTATCTTTTGTTGCAAGAAAGGAGTTTTTATAAATTATTTATATATTCACATAAGTCATTGATTAGTGATTATAGCATAGAGATTTAGGTACTATCACCTTAATTAATATGTCCACGAAATTTTAGTTGTAAACCATATTCCAAATCTCCAACAATATTTTCACCAAAATTTGTTGGATGATGTGGTACTTCAGGTCAGTATGTTTTTTCTTTATGGGAAGTTGAATTATAATCCATGTATATTTCACTTTATCTATCACATAAAATAAAACCCCTTCCATAATTATCCTAAGTTCCACTAACAAGTGAATCAAACAACCCATTTCCTCACTTCCTTACTTTGAACCTACATAATTCTCTTCCTTTTTAATGAGATTAATAATTTGTTATAGTTGTGAAATCCAACTAATTTTTATTTCTTTATCAGTAAAGGATACAATTATTTTCTTTAAGGTGTCTAAATATCTAGTAAAATATGCATCAACATATCAATGAAAATGATCATACATGCTATAAAACACTGTTTTTCCCATATTTCATTCAAATAAACAAGATCCAATTGATAAAATCATAGTGCACCATTCCGAAATATTACATTTATCAACTTATAAATCCCATTAAAAATGTAATGTATTATTCAATTTAAATCATCACACACTTAATTCTTTTGATCACTGATGCATATTTCACCATTTCCACATCCATATTAGTAACATTCTTTTTGGGTGATTTATTCATATATATGTTAAAAATTTACAACCAATGGAGTTAAGACATTCTTTATTCCACACATCCCAAACTATTTGAAAACCTACTAGATATAATATTTTTGTAATATCACAATTGTTCTGGATCTCTTATATCCCTTAATTTTCATCCCCCCGAATCTTATTTTCATGTACAATATCCTTTATTTTGAATCATTCAGCCATGTCCAATTTTATCTTCAAAATAATTTATCATTAAAATATAGAATATAATATTGCATCAATATATAAATAAAATATGATGAATGTGAATTCCTTGTATGGATTTTTGGAAACTAAAATGATATGTGTTTTGCATTTTGAATCCAACTTCTAACATGAATAGCATAACCTTAAGATCCCATTTTCATTGAGATTTATATAGACCCTAATGTATTTTATTTAGTTTTTAATCCAAGTTATGGTTCCTGAATTCCATGAAACCATTAGGCTTCTATGTATAAATTACATCACCTAACTATCTATAATAGATGTTTTTTTAAATCCATGTATTCTAGCTATTGATATTTTGAAACTAACATACTCAACATTGTCTAGATACTTACATACAAAACTAATGTTGATAATATTTCATATAATTTATCCCCTAACATTTATTTAAATACCCTTTCCACCAATTGTTCATTATAGCTTTTATTTCTATTATCCTTTTCTTTCAATCAAGAAACTCACTCATTTTTCAGTTCCTTGTGTCCTTTTGGTTTGTAAAGAAGAACCTAATTTACATTATATTTATATTAATACATCAATTTATTTATCCCTAACTTTCATAATTTAGAATCATTTTGTTTTTCCAATTATTTTGAGTTTTAGCTTCTCTTATATGCATTATAATAATAATTGTCATTTTAGTCACAAACCGTTGAATTGAGTTTGAAACTTAGAGAGATCAACTATACAGAGTTAATTATTCTAATAATCTTTGAACAACCTTTTTATACCTATTGGTTTTCTATTATATTTTATTTATATCTCACCTGCGCATTAGCTTTTTTATATCTTTTTTGAATATCTTCCACTGGTGTCATCATTTAAATTTTAGTACTTTCCAATATGTTCAGTGGAACCTTCCCACTTTTGACATAAGTACTCAAATCAACTCAGAATTCTATAGATGATTTTTCTCTTAAAATACTTCTTTCCAATGTTCATTTCATTCCATAGGAGCCCTTCATTAATATTAACATCTTTTCTCCTCAATAATTTACTCTTGATGTTATCCCAAAATCAATATTTGATGTTCTCATCCCTATAACCAATAAAAAACATATTTTATGCATAACATCAATATTTTACCATCCCTAAGCATGAATATTCCCATTTTCCCTGATTTTTAATACTTTACCATGGCTATTCTATGGTAATATAACAAAATATAGCTCCTATGAGATTTCCTAATTAATTGATGATGATGGATTTTTATTGATAATATATGTTTGAGTGTTAAATTCCTCAAAAAATGATTCCTTGGTAATTCCTCAATATAACTATACACTTCAAATATTCTCTTCAATATTCATATTTAAATTTATATTCAATCTGTTATCAAGCCTCTTAACTTTTTTATTATTTAAATTGTATAATTTTTACTTGTTGTAATGACCACAATTATCACTAGGATGGGATATAAAATTATATCTGAATTCCATTAGTTTTAATGTATTTCCATTGAGTAAATGATTAATAAGAATCAAATATATTATATAAAAAGTAAATAGAAAATTCCTAATAGTGTAATCAATAAATGTTATCATGTATATAGAACCACTTAAGGATTTAATGGGGGTTCGTAGAAAATATATAAATGAAGAAATTAGAACATTTGTGAAAATGGACTCTATCCCAAAAGAATACATGACTAATATAATTATCTCCAAAAAATGATGATTTCACATAATGTCACCTTAGTTTGTCTTTAGTATGGATTTATTTTTTATAATATTATTTATTTTTTCACTAAGATAAATGACATTTAAATTCCATCCTTCTATGTCATCAAATTTTATACATCCAAAAACATCACTTCCAAGGGAACATCTAGTCAAGTATGTCCTTCCATAATTTATGACATTTTCAAAAACCATTGACACCTGACATACTTCGTAGACTATAGTCGTAATGATATCCCAATAGAATAAATCATTATATTTCCATAGGGGGATTGAGTTCTTTCTAAGCCTCGTGATATGGATATATTTTCTGAGCCTCAAGACTACCTCATTCTTCGTTTTTATATTTTATACCATTCATAAAGATTTAAATATTTTTATCATCTAACATAAGGTATTTGTTAAAAATTTCGGATAGATAAAATTGTATGACTTTTTTCTCTTTCATGGAGTGGAATGATTTTTCTGAGTCAGTCACCATTCAATCCATGAGAATTTTAATTATAATAAATTGCACCCTACCTCCTTACATCATATATATGGGATAATATATTTTAAATGTTGAATTTATTCTACATATTACATTTCAAATTTAGACATTTTTTTATATGTCCTCTTTTTTGAAAACTCCAAGATATAGGTCCTAGATAGTTTGATTTATAGTGGGTTTTAAACTATACCTTATCTTATGATTTTTCTTCCAATAGATCTTATATTGGGGTGGATATCATTGAAAATATATATTGAACACAACTCTAGATGGTTCATGGACTTCCTTATGATGATGTTCTTCTTTAAGAATAATATTTAGGACAACCTCAAACACTTGATTTGTATTTATACTCGATAAAATAATAAAAGTAACATTCACATACAAACATTCAAGTACCACGTGAGTATGCATTATTACTATATATCATTTTTAAATATTTTATTCAATGATTTCAGTCTTTCTCAAATCATATTGAAATAATTTTATTTATCTTTCCCTAGAACTCCTTCCACAAAACTAATATTTAATATATTTCACATGATAAACAACATAGAATGTTTTATTTTATATTTGGTCATATATTCTAGGTTAATCTCCACTTCGTGCATTTTTCACTTTGTATATGTTAATGGAAACATTATGCAATGATGAAGTCGTAACAAACACCAATTCCTTTCTACAAATTTTTTCCCAAATTTTTACTTTAAATATTATCTAGATAAACACAATTAAGTGTTTTACCCAATTCCTTTTTAATTTTATGATCCTAAATAATTATTCTCTATAATTAAAAAAATTATTCAAAATTTCTCTTCATTCCATCACAAACCTTCTAATTTTAGTGAGTTACCGTTGAAAGTGAGGTGTCATTAATGAATGAGAATTTGGTCCAACCATAAGATCCCCATTACCAAAAATTGGAAGAAGGGTTTTATAACAATGTAACAATTAAAAATTGGACTTTTATTCCACCAAAAAATCATAATTATTGGGTATGTATAGTAGAACCTGAGATCCGTTAGATGTTCCTCCATCCACTAGGTGTACCAAAAGTAAGAATACTATAAAACCTACTCACCATACAAATTTATATCATTTAAACTCAATAAATATTAAATTAATTTAGGTAAATAAAAATAAAGACAACTAAAAGAAAAAAATAACATAGAACATAAATGTTTAACAACTCATAGAAAATGATTCCAATATACACTGGATAAATAAAAATTTTGTTATATTCTCGAGATGATACTAGAGATTACAACCCAATTACTAGATCCAAATAATCTAAAAACTCTCAATTACAATCAATAAATAATCCACTTAATCTATAGAAATTATTCTCTTCTTCGGTTAATATTATTTAAATAACCACTAGAACATTGGGGTCCTACACACTTATATACTAAGGGTCATCTGGTTAACTAGTTAATCATTATCCCCTAAAATACCAGTCAATCAAAATTTAAACATTACAGTTTGTATTCCAAAAATTGTATCCCTTCCGCATCACTAAAAAATACCACCTTATCTTCACAAAAAAATGATCTTATGATTTACCTATTCTCCCCTTGGGGAGATGTAATTTTTTATATTTTCGAACCGAGAGAAGAACCACCCATTGATCAATATTTTTTAAATTTATTTTTGGTGAGAATAAAGTCCGCTGATATGAAATTATGATTCACAGTTGAATAGTGTAAAAAATACTGATATATCAAATTGAATAAACTAAATTTTGAATTGATGATGAAATTTTAAATTTTATATTGTGGTTTTAGAAGTTAAAGGTCTATGAATAGATTAAATTTTAATAAAAATGAACTAAATATATAACATTTTCATCCATAGTGAATCAATATATGATGATATCCAGCAACATATTGAGTTATTGTGTCTTTACATAACCAATTTCTATGTTGGATGATGCAATTCAATAAGATAATGAGCTTATTCATTGAATATTTTATGAAACATTAATATTATATTCACTGGACTAGATATCTAACAGAATACATTAATGTTCAAATTTTTGGGTTTCAAGGGATAATTTCATGACATTTAGTAGGGAAGAAAACACAAGACCATGATAGTATATCATCAAGAAATTATATTTCGAAAAAAATTATAAAATAGATCATACTTATTTTACTGATCAAAGAGACTAAATATTATTATTTTATGGATTATGGTTGATGGAGAACACCATAATTACATAATAAAATCTTCCAACCTTTGAGGGATCACACAGACTACTAGATCCTAGTTTCCAATTGAAGGGGTGATGGAAGATTTATTTTTAAATAATTAATTTTTATTTGGGATTTGAGGCATGTATATAAATTTTTTTAATGAAACTGAATATGAAAGTTACCAATTCTCTTATATAAAAAAAATGAATGTGGGAAATAGTACTCTTTTTATATACATCTTCAATGCTTTTGATGACTTCAGATTGCACTAGAAACTATTGATGTCTTATATTGTTTTCTGTAATTTCTTCTTTTTGATGTAACCACTAAAATAATTCAATTATTTAATGAAAATTATTTCACTCATTAAAAATAGTTTATTTCAAGATGTAATTTTTTTGTAAAAATATGTAAAAAATTCATGTATCCTTAGGTTGCATTGCATGCATTCAGGTTCGGTCGGCAATAATGTTTCCATGGTATAATGCTTATGAAATTATCTTAGACTATATATCCTTATATTATAAGCATGATATGCGTGTAATTTTGGTTAATTTCTAAAAATAACTCACTATTAAATATATTAATGACTAATTAATAGAAAACATAACCATTTTTTATGAATCTATCCAAAAAATATATTTGGATAAGATTATATTCAGATCTATTCATTATTAAATAAGCACATTTACAATAAATTGATAAATTCCATGGTTATAATCATTTTACTCTGTGGTCCTTATTATAATTGAAAACAAATATAAAAACCTTATTTTATATATGTATATAATTAGAGGCTTATAGAAATGCATCTTTTCTACTCAGTATACTAAGGAGACTGGTTTGATCTCACTCATACATACTCATATCTCTATAAAATTATATCCAATATAATATATATCATAAAAATCATACATATACCTATTAAATATGTTTTTCTATGACATCAAGTTACCACTATACATGAAACACGTCAATATAGTATAGGATAACACATAAATTCTTGATTCTTTTAAAAAACGAAACATTTTGTTGAAGACATCTTATGTAATCCATCTAATTGACAATTTCTTAATATTCCCCTAAACTATGTGATTGAACACATTATATTTTACTCATGTAACAATGTCCATGCATTTCCTTTGTCTAATTCAATCACGGGGAAAATTTCTTTACTACTCATACAGGTGGGAAATCCCATATTTGTTTCTCTCAAACAAATATCATGATAAAAAACATACAGAACCATCCCATTATTTTTTAAGTAGCATTTTGTTGGGTAATTATGGAATATAAGTATGAATGTTATCTATCTAGATATCTTTCCATAATATGTTAAAGGAGATTGATAGTAAACATGCACCCCTATGTATATTTATGATTTTATAAAGTTTAATATGATGTACTTAGTGGGAAAATCAATGTAAAAAGTCTATATTTATTATGCAATGAATATATTCTTCAAATGTTATATTCAACTCTCTTAAATGAATACATGATTGTTTTCAATTATGATCTTAAAATATCATCAAAATCCTTAGTACCAGGTACATATAAATGACTTGGGATAACTCAAAGTCACATTTTTTGGAAATTTTATTATTCTTCTCATCATGTAAAATTGTAACACAAATTAAAAATTATAAACATATATTTCGGTTATTCTAAAATTCTAATATATATTATACTCTATAAATATCTAAGAATATTTATCAAAAACCACATACAAGATCTTGATCAACATATCATATATGGTAAACTACATGTTTATCCTCATTTCTGAAAAAATTTCTTTATTTTTTATTAACTCATTAAATTAATATGTAATTCATGTGATATTTCTATGTGACCGCCTAAAAAAACTGTCATAGAAAACAATATTGTTTGTGACATCTAGAATGAAATATATTTTGGATAATTGCGATAACTAGGTTTCCAAATCCTAATAGTCAAATAATTTTACCTACTAAAAATTCATAACTTTACAACATCATCTGTTTTTATATGAATTTAATTATCTACAAAAAACAATTTATAAGAAAAGAATAATCATAATTTGAACCACATTTCATCAATATTTATTCTTGTAGTCAATGTAACTCTATAAATATCTACTAACTATTATACCTATTTACATTGTTAAAAACTACAATATCTAAAACCCTTTATAATAAATTGACATTCACAATAATATGATAAAAAAAATGTAACACTATACATTTTTCATTACCATCTACAAAAAAAATTATTGTTTAATTTTAGTTTTAAGATTGTATACAATTTTATTTGATAAATTTAAAATTATATTTGTTAAAACATAATCTTAAAATAATCTTACACATAATATTCTTCTCATAACATCTTTCTATATTTCAAAAAGAATTTTATGATATGAAATAATAGTCCTTTCATTTTGTTGGAATATTTAACTAAAAATATAATATTTCTATATATATTATAGTATTGTCTGTACAATGGTAAATTTGATAAAAATATTATTCTTTAAAACATGTCACTAATGTGTGGTGGGAAGAAAATCCATCAAATTTTATGAAATAATAAGATACGAATATAATCTAAGGTAAACTGATTTTTTACTAGTCACCTTTTATAAAATGTTTTTTAATTTCATGAATCAGAAACCACATGTATTAAATTAATAATCAAATATTGTTAAATAATAACTCCCAGTTAAAAAAATACCACTCATAATATATGATAAATTATATAATTATACAAATAATGTACATAAATTCATTAGAGCTTGAACTAATCCTTTAAATTTATATCTTTGATCTAGTAACCCTTTTCTTCATCACATGAATAATAACTGTAATTTCTATCAATTATTCCCTTGTTTTTTAACTCTTATATATTTATAATACTCTTAATGTATAAATTTATTAACATATATCCTTTAAAACCTATGAGCTAATTTATTTTACATTAATAACTAGTATTGATATTATATGGAGTTTCAGAAAAACCTTATACTAGAATGAATAATTCCTTCATATTGAATCATTATTCTTAATATTCTGAATTAATAAAAATTTGTGGACTCACAAACGAACTTTTATTCTTATGGTTTTAAATTTTTCCCACTTTTACATTCAATATAATACTAGAATCATGACATTGTATGCCAAGATCATTTATTATCAACACTTTGTTAATATTTAATAAACATTTTTGGAACTTAGTATCATTTTTAGGAAATTTACATTTAAGATAATGAGATGAATTGTTTAACTCGAATAGAAAATTAGGAACCTTTTAGTCTCTCCAATTAATTAACATTCAAAATCATTTTGATTATCATCGACTTTACCTAACCATATTGTGTATAAGATATCAACATTCCTTAACTCATTTTACATCTAATTACTTTGGAATTATATGTGAACCATTCTATACATAAAATATGAATTTTGATACATGTATTTACTAAAATAGTTACCTATAAAAATATTAGTAATACACAAATAAATTATAATAAAAACTTTTCTGTATATTCTAATATCACTATTTTCCTTCCAATGATTGATTTCGAAGTTATGTTTGCTGATGATGATTTTACCTATATAAAATATAATTTTTTCTCATATGAGTATTACGTATTATATATAATTTACTCCTGTAATTTTAAAGATTCTTTTCCCACTTAATATTTTTACCTCGTTCCACATATCCATTTAGGGATCAAGAATTCACGTAGTTATTTATGTAGGGAGTCTTACCCATCAAAACATATATTATTCTTTAATATTTTAATGAAAAAATATTTTTTAATACATCATATGGATATTGTAACCTCTATTTTTCTGGTATCTTTATTGATATGTTTTTCTAGATAAATTTAGCAAAAAAAATCCAAAATAGGCTAATTGAAGACAATACAGGGGCACCCATCTTTGGAATGAAATGACCTGAATATGAAATAATTTCATCCAATAAATTCTATTCATATGGTAGATAATACAAGGTCCATTTAATTTGGAACAAAAATACATAGTCGAATAATCTAGGTATTGAAAATTAATGGTTTTGGGAAGAATCTTACATTTTGTATTTCATGGTTTTTTCTTCTAAAAGTATAACCATATTAATATAAATCACATTTATTTACATTTCATAAATGATTCATCATATAAAAGATTTATCATCTCATGTTTTATTTATTTGTGTATTAATTCTTCTACGTATTTTCTTATGAAAAACCCTATTTCATCAATCAAAGTAGTGTATTTGCAACAAATGACGTTATAAATGTTTAGAAAACCAAAAAGTTTGTGTTATATACCCAAAATATAAGCCTTTCCAATTAATATATATGTATAACCATAAAATTCATGAATTTTAAGAACACTTAATGTAATGTTATATATTTACAATAAATTTATAATACCTATATGAGTATGACCTACCTATAGATAGAAAACACTCACTTTTTTATAATAAGTCATAATTCTCCAAGATAGTGGGAGGTCTGACTTTATGTCCCAGGACATGGGGATAATTTACTCAAGGGAGAGTTCAATTCCTAATACCCCCAACACCTTATATGCACAAACTATATTTAATAATTTTTGTCAGGATTATAACTCAAATAAAAAACCAAGTTCATGGTACATGAAAAGTGAATCTATTAAATTGTATCTAACATGTTGTGAAGGGGTTTTTCTACCATAAGAATTTTATCACATAAATAAAACAAACAAAAAGATCATAATATAAACAATTAATATACATGAAGTAAGTAGTGAATGACCTTTAAATAAATTCATATTTCATAAATTTAGACATGAGATAAATATTTATGAAATAGTCACCAATAATATTTTGTAATAAAGTCTTTTTAATTAAACTAAACATTATGTAAATTCAATAATATTTATTATAAACACATTATATCCACATTAATATGAACTCTTTAATGTTATAAATTATATAGAATTTTAATTAAATTATATGAAAACTTATGATTTATAAAATTTTATAATTCAATTTATATTACATAATCTGTTTTTATATTTATACTGAATGAATATCCTTTATATATAGGTTTTCTATAACGAACTTTACATATAACCCCTCTCCATAAAACTATATCATGATGAACTTTGTTTGATAACCTTATACGTGAAGGTAAATAATGTTTACCCATATGTTTATCCTATTATTTAAACATACTCTACAATAAAATTTACATATACCCATTTATATAAAGAAAATTTTTATTTTCCTTTACACATGCATCAACTCTGTAAAGGTAAACTATTTGGAACATTATGTGAGAAGGGTGGGTGTACATGTAAAGATAATCAACAAGATAAATTATGATATGGGTTTATAAAAACACAATTAAATTAAACATGATTATTCCTTTAATAATAGGGATTATATAACATTATGGTAGTTAAAACATTCTATTACATGAACATTATTAATGTGACATCCATATGAATCTATCAATGCACTCTACTATCCCATAACATAGGCTATGTAACTTTATACATCAGTAATGTATCCATTTGATGAAGAGGCAAACATGGTGACTCCTCCTGCATGAGAGATCCCAGTAATCACTTAACACTTCAGTTAAATATTTGATACCACATATGGGTTTTTTAGGATCAGCTCTTGACCATTAGTGATGTAAAATCTCAAAAAATAGATAATTTAACTTCAGGAAATCTAAGAGAATGTAATATCATTATAAATAGAATACTTGTTTTGAATATTAATTAGGATCTATATACTTATTTTGAAGAGTATATTTGATGTAGATCTCTATAATAGTAATGAAAAATATGCTTGTCTTTGATATATTACACTAGACAATGGATCTTAGTCCATAAATAGATGAATACCTCATGTTCTTGCGATGTAATATCTGTCATTAAGGAATGAATAATGGAAGTTAAGGATCGAAAAAGGTATAATAAAATTCAATGAAACATCTGATCCCAATAACTAATGATGGGAACGAACATAAATGAATGAGGGAACCCGTTGCCTTTTTTATCGCACTCATCACAGTTAACTAATACTGAATGCGATTGCTATGAATACCTTCATATAATTCTATCCAGGATTTACATATGATTTGTATCATAATAAATTGATTCAATGATCATATGAAATGTATTTATGAATTTTCATATGGATTAATATTATATGGAAATCATGTGGGATAATGTTCTAAAATGCATACATCCTCAGGTTGCATTGAATGCATCCATGCTATCATATCATTAACATGTCCTTGAGATTATTCTTATGTATTTGTTAAATCCAACATATACTAAAGATATATGCGTCATATGTAAATGGTTTTTATTAATATATAATTTAAATAAATATATATTATTTTATTTAGATCGTGGATAACATAATATTTTCATTAAGTTTGGTTTGGCTCCAAGAAATAAAGTTAAATTAATTCCTTTGAATGTTGTACAATAATTTTCTAGAATTCAAAGGTTTATATACCTAAATAGAAGTGAAGAAAAATCAAGGAAATTCAAATTTCCTGAAAATAAAATAATTCATTGGGGAAAACTATTTCACCCAAATAATCATTTATGGAATTAATTTGATCATGAGTATTGTAAATTAGAAATGATGTCTATAAACCCTGGTATAGTTATATTTACCAGTTCAATGAATCTGTCTTCTGTATAAATTATCAATCATATTACATGTTTGGTTTAATTAGTAACTATTTTTTAGGAACTATGTTTATGAAGGAATCGAATATAATTTAAGATGTATCTTCTTATATCAGAATAAAAGAATTTGATAATGATATTGTAATTTATTTGGCTTTGTTGATTGGAAATACAAAATTAATGTATGATTCATGTGTAGCAATGTATGATTCTCATAGAAATTAATATTTAATGTGTTGAATGATTTTGTATTTGATGATAAATGAATTTATTAATATTTTATGTATTTGAATATATATCATTTATTGAATTCTATGGTGTCCCGTTTGTAATGAACTTAAAATCATATATTGTTTGAAACATACATTGAAGACATTGTTTCTAGGAAATCACAAAAAAAATTTAATGATACCAATAATTATTCTAAAGAACATTATTTTATGGGAATTCAAAATATGTTATAACAAAATATCCACTATTATTTGATCCACAATATTATAATTTAAAGAATATTATCACCAATTTTTATAATACAATTTTAAAAACCTTATGAATATGATTTTAAAAAATAACCCCTTGTTGCTTGAATTATAGTATTGAAACTATTTTTATATTAGAACAATAAACTCAATAAATCCAAATATTTTTTTAAGAATGGTCTATACATAAATGAATTGGGGTAAGAGAATATTGGGAAATAGTGAATGGTTAATGGTGGACTTTTATTCCTTTATTTCCTTTCACTATTTTTAGGAAATAGATGTTTATATTTTTTCCACATCTGGAATTGTGTCATGGTTTCTAAGATGAATTAATAAAATATCAAAAATAACATTTCAAAAACTGATTTATGTTAATGGTCCTAATATCACATGAAAATTATATTTTGATGAAATATTAAAAACATGTTCCCCTACATTTCATTTTTCCTTAAAATGTTTGAAACAAATTAACCAAGCACTTCTTATTTTTTAAATCTTTCTGATTTAAACATACAGACACTGTGATGTTTTTAAATTTAGAAAATCAAATTTATATTATGTTAAGTAAATTATAGATATTGTTCCCATCATAATTATTAGATATAATGGTTCAAATAAATAGATATATATAAATATGAAGTCCCTTAAATTATTGATGGATGTCCACATTGAATGATAAATGAAGATTTTGAAAGGGTACATCAAAAATTAAAGTCCACCATAAGGTTTAATTTTAATTTGATAAAATGTTTTTGAACCCTTTGAATTCAATACCAAATAATTATATAATGCGGATAGAATTGGTCTCCTAAAATGTAATCAAAGCAGGCACCTTATGGATGAATGAATTTCGAGAAGTGATATTGTCACAATTATAATCACATAGTTGGAGAAAACACACCATTATTTTTAATAAAATTGTATAGATATTTTGGTATATGTTTAAGACACCAAGTTAATTTTGAGTCCTTTGAATACATCAAGGGATAAAATATAGGCATTAAATAAACAAACTCAGTATTTTATAGAAATTTTTTCAATACTGTATTTTTAATGAGTTATCAAAAAATCTTAATTTAATTTCAGAATGACTTTGAATGGAAGATAGAGGACGATGTGTTCATGTATTATCTTATAATTTCTATGTAATAAAAGGTAATATGTTCAATAAAATGATTCATGATTATCCCATTTTGATAAAAAAATATTGGTGTTACTCTTATAACATAAGTGATTTATTTATCTTGTATTATAAACACATATAAAAATTACCCAAATATATAATACTTCGATATCATTTTAAAAATATTGATCGGGATTATGAAACTTTCCATGTTCTTATTTTTCAATGAAAATGGTTTAATAATAAGTATGTAGTTGAAAATAATGAATTAGAATTTATTAAAGTTAATTTATTTAAAGAATGGAATATTAATGGATCTTTTATAATGGAATTATAGGAATTGAAATTATTTTATGGTCTTAGGTCCTTTAAATAATTTTTTTTTTCAATTGATCAATTTTTAATTAAGACATTGTAGGGTGAAATAAAAATTCCTTTGATGATAACCCGATCATTTGGCCATTGAAATGATTTATCTTTGTTCAAAATATATATTATCTTTTATTTCATAATGCACTATAATGACTATATTTGGATACTCAATAAAGGTATTTAATCTATAGTTGACCTTCTATTTAGATACATAGACATTATATAACATTTGTGGAATACATTAAAGATTATACAAACAAACACCCAAAGGCCGTATTAGTATAGTGCCTTTGTAAACATGGAATCATAAATAGTGGTACATAAGTTAGCAATGTTATATACCATTAGTTTCTTCTTGACTACAAAACTTCTTAAACACATCAAAAATAATAAATATCTTAATAACCTAGGGGAATGGAAACAAAAATATTTGTGAGGCCAGATTATTCGTAAGGGTAAAATAGGAAGATATGTAGGAATAATCATGAAATAAAGGGTTTGATAACATCATCATAAAGTTAGTAGATCATAAACATGAATCAAGGAATAAATATTGGATGTTAATATTAATCATTAAGAAATAAATAACATAAGAAATGAAAGAATAACATAGGAATAAAACATGGAATTATGGAATACAAATAATCATATAATATAATTTCTGTAGTTGTAAAGGCATCTCTTCCATGTCTATATTATTAGTATGGGTTCACTCCCCACGCTGTTATGGTTATCATGGTTTACTATCCTAGCCATATTAGTTGCATGAGTTCACTCCTCTTACCATCTTGTAAGACATGGTTCACTACCTTGAACATATTAGATGTCAAGGTTCACTCTTAATCATACCTTACTCTATATCATGAGATATAAATCATAATCCAATACATTGGATAGAGCTATAAGTCCTACCCACCTCATAATAAAATCATACATACATATGCCAAAATATTTTTAAAAATAATATAAACCCATGAAATGAAATGGGAATCATAAAAATGTAATCATAGCATATATTATGGAAGAATATATGTGTTTCATAGTAATTTCATCAAAATCATATCCCATCAAAAGGAATCAGGCATCAAAGTAATATAACCTGTGAAAGAGAAATGAGTTTCATAATCATAAGGCAATCATATCATAATTCATTAAGAGAAAAAATATGAATGTAAACATAAATTATTTTCCCCAAAAAGGAATTATTAACCCAAAAAATGTCATCTTATGTGGGAAATAAATTTTAATGTTCTGCTAAGAATATATCTTGGTGAAAATAACCACTCTGCATTGAGAAAATATATTTAAAATAAAAGACATTTTTGAATAGTTTTTTCATAGAAAATGGATTATAAAACTTATGAATGATGCTTTGAAACCCATAAATCATTTTTAAATCCCTTTTCCATGAAAATTATCTTCAAATATCAATGGAAACATTTTTTAAATAAATTTTGAAGACATCGGTTTTTAAATAAAAATGATTTTTGACCAAATAGGGAAGTACAATAAAATTTTACTAAATTTTTTTAACCAATATTAAGTACCAATAATTGAAAAAATGTATTGATAAATGAAGATATATTTAAATAATATATTATAAGAAAATATTTTAGAGTTATGAAAATATGGATCCTAATATTTCATCAATGGAAGCATAATCACAAATAAGATCGAAAGGTGATGTGATTCTTGCAATAAACTCTTACCACTTGGTAACATTGAACATCACTAACCATGAAATAAAATGAACATAAATGATGATTAAAATATCATTGTGTTAATTAGATTTATGATATATAATATAAAATTTTGTATATACACCTGCAGAAAAAATATAGGTGCATAACATGTCATGTGTCTCGAAGAAGGAAAAATGAGACGAAATTACTTTAAGGATTAGGTAACTTCTGAATTATAAAAACGATGAAATAAAGATTTTAAATTTGGTATGTAAATTAAAATAAATTTTAGTATAATAATAATATAATAAATCCATGGGATATATTCACACCACATTAAAGGAAAGGGCGGTGAATAAAGCATGTATCTCACAGAAATAAAAAATGAGATGGATTTCTCTTACCTTGTGTATTAAATCTCGTCATTCTCTTAAACAATTCATATAAAATAATTATAAAATTACCCTAAATAAAAAAAAGATTCATATTATTATATCATGTAAAATATATATTTTTATTATGTCTTTATATTAACTGCTTGTTTACAATTCTATGTTAAGAGTTCACTTTGGTTAATATCTGCTTTGTTCTCCGCCTGTGACATAATTTTTTTTATCTTGGTCCCTTATAGATATATCATGATTTATATAATGTAAAAAATGATATAAATTTTATTTATATTTAGTATATGTGTATTATAATAATATTTTTATTATTGATGTATGAAATGGGATACATCATTCATGGAGATGGCAATCTATACGTACGCATGAACGTTGTTTCTGTTTTATTATCATATTTAAAGAAAGAAGAAATTAAATAAATGTATATTTTCATATAAAATAATTAAATAAGAATTAATATTTTATATATGTCATATAATTCAACTAAACACGTCCTTAATACATTTCATGTATTAATTGAAAGAATTATATTGCTTTGTAGGGGTGGTAGTCCACACTATGTCAAATGAAATTATCATATTTACATACAATGGAAAGAATAAAGATATGTGTTTTAAAATAATTAATGATTAGTAATGAAATAATTTGTATCATATATATAATATATAAATATAATGTCCATCACAACTCCCAACCATGAAATTTGGTAATGTAATAATGAACAATCATTATTTTGTGATGTGGTAGTTCACCACACACAAGAACAATATGTATGTTTCCCATTAGATGGAAGTATGTGTAAGTGTATGTCAAAATATAAGGATAATAATACATAAGTATATTTAGGATGTTTTTTTTATTTTTAAACCATAGAATAAAGAGTGTGTAGGGGGTGTATAATGAAAATAAATTATAGGTTCTTAAAGGTGGATGTCACCGTTTTTTGGGTAACTCCTTTTGGTTTTGACCAACGTTCTTCATGGGACTAATTTATACCAAAAGGAATTATCCAAGGAGGTATGGAGGGATATTTTGATATTTATTTTGTAGATATTTTTCGAAACCTTGTTTTCTGGGAGGTTTTTTAATGTGGGGGAGGTGGTGACCTTTTATAGGGGATGAATATAATAGACATGGAATATTTGAAAAAAGAAAGGTGTACTAATGTTTTTACATAAAAGAGTCCTAAAAACCAAAATAAAATAAGAATAATGAAATGATAATGGACGAATAATTTCCATAAAATTGTGTTGGAAATGTTGATAGCTCATTTTAGTCCTAACTTTTAAGGTTTATTCCCATGTATTGATTAATTTTACAAAAATAGTCATAAATAATTGTAACTGCATTCAAAAGTATTTTGGATTAAAAAAATATGTTTACATTATTAGAAAACAGAAATTATTCTTAATAAAAATATATAATATATTTTTAAAAATTATAATCAAATAATGGGATGAAATTAATTTAAAAATAATCCTGTAGTCGGGATGATACAATGTGTTTTTAAGTAAGAATTATCAAAAAGGTTCCCAAGGTTTTGTGTATAATTTCATATTGAAATTGGTTAAAATTAAATACATTAGATTAATTTTTTATTCTTTCTCTAATAATACATTGAAACTAAATAAAAAAATTCATCTATATAAAAAAATTAGATAAAAAGTTGTTCTGAGTTTAAATTCATTATTTTTTCACTATTCATCCAAAAATGAACTTTCAGAAAAAAATCCAAAAAATTCACCCTAATATAATTTAGAAATTATAAATTCAAAAATTTTGTTTATTATATAAAATCTTATTTCTATGTGTTTTTAAAAGTAATTTTATTGTTTTTTATAGAAGGATATGTAAAGGAGTTCATTTTAGAAAATAGTATTTTTAAACATATAAATAATTTAGAAAAAATTATATTTTTCATTATTAATATTTTTTGTACTCTAACATTATAAATTGAATTTTAAAATTGTTCATTACTTTTAATATTACTATGTTTAATGTATAGGTTATATCTATTATATTCAAATAATGATGACAATAAAAATTTTGTTTCTTAGAAACTCAGTGTTGTGTTTAACTCATTCCAAGTAGGTGTTACATGTATAACAAAAGATGTTGATTCCATGTGAAAGAAATGTTTGAATTAGTATATTGAAATACAACAATTAAAATTAATTCATTAAAAAAGGTCCTAAAAACATGAGGTTTTATATTCTACCCCCTTAAAATGAATATCTTCCAAGAAATTCATCATTCGCATAAAAACAAATGTGGATATGTATTATTCATCATATCCTGAAGTTACCATGTAGATTAGTATAACTAGTGATTTCTCTATAAAACATTGAAATAGTGAGTGATTCTGTTTCATTGAACCTTCTCTGTACAATTCAAAACTTCCATTTGATATTCCTCATAAGAAAGATCCTACTCCAGTGGTATGACTTCTATGTTTATTCCAGGTTAAGGGTATGGTATCTAATTCCTTATGATAGATAAATGGAACAAAACATGGAATTGATAGAGATTTGGAGATATTTCTAATAAATAGGATGTTGTCCTAATTTGATCAAGAATATCAAAGGGACTGATATACCTAAGGATTTGTATCACATTCTTCCTGAATCTCATAACCTTATTCCAGGGAGAGATTCGTAAAAACATATTTTTACCAAATTAAAATTCTTATATCACACCATCTATTAACATGATAACTTTTCTATTGACTTTGATCTATATTGATATGTTTCTAAATGGTTCTATCCTTCTTGACCATATCCTTAGCGATCTCTATTCCCAATATCTTTCCTTCCCCAACATTATCCGAGCATATTGGTAATCTACATTTCTTACCATATAGGTCTTCATAGGGTGCCATATAAATTTAGGGGTGAAACTATTTTTTTAGGAATACTCTAGTAATGATAGTGGTTGATCTCATCCAACTTTCAAATCAAATGAATAAGATATCTAAATATTATCCAGGGTTTTAATTTTTATTTTAGATTTACCATCTATATAAGGATGATAACATGTTTTGAAACTCAATTATGTATCAATTGTTTCTTGAATAATTCTCTAGAACTTTGAGGAAAACTTCATATCATGATCTAATATAATTGAATGTGTTTCTCCATGAAACCATACCAGTTCCTTAATGTATATCTTGGAAAGATGACCTATAGAGAAGTCTTCTATGATAGTAATGAAGTTCCATGAATTTGTAAAGTGATCCACTACCACTGATATAATATTAAACCCTTTAAAGTTTTTTGGTTCTCTAATGACCAAATACATAGTGATTTTATTCCATTTATATTCTAGTATGGGTATTGGATGCATCATCTGTTTAAAATTTTGTCTTTTAGACATTACTTTTTGGTATGTCATGTCATTCCCTGATATAAAACCTTTGTGATATCTCTCTTCATTCCATTCCAGCATAATCATTCTTTCAAATCAATTTACACCATCATACATCCAAGATGTATAATGAATGAAGAACTATGAGCCTCCTATAATAGATTCTTCTCTTATAGCTATTATATAAGGAAGAAATACATAGTTCATGAACTATATCATTCCCTTTCAGATCACTGTTAAACTCATGAACATTTCTTACATTCTTTTTATTCTCTATATATTCAATATGTGCATCTTTAATCATCACTTAGATAGAGGGTTGAACATTAATTTGATAATGATAGTATTTTTCCCCTTCCATCAGCATTTCAAGATCCATAATTTTAAAATACATAGGTATTATATCTTTTATGATCCTCATCATGGATATTCTAGCATGATCATTTTGACTAAAAGTATCAACCACATTTTTATCGTTCTAAGGTTATTGATGCATTGACAAATCATAATCAATTATAAAATAGAACCATATTTTATAGTTCATGTTCCAACCCATATATGGTAATATATATTTCATAATTTTATGATTGGTATATATATCTCACCTTTTTTCATAAATATTATACCTCCATATATTTAATGCAAAAAATAGGACGTGAACTCCAAACCGGAGTTAGGTAGTATTTCTCATGAATATTTAACTACAATTAGGAATAAGTAATAATCATGTTATTCTATATAAGAACCCATTCCAATCCCTAATTGGATGCATCCCTACAGAGAAAAAACCCTTCACTTTTTTAGGGTAATGTAATAATAGGTGTGACGACTAACCTTCTCTTTGGTTCTTTGAAATTTTCCTCACTTTCATCTATATAGAGGAACATGACATCATTCTCAGTTAACTTAGTTATATGAATAGATAGTGGTGAAAAATTATCCCAGATCCTTCTATAATATCCAGATAAACCAAGAAAGATATAGATCATAAACACTATGGTTGGCCTAGTACAACATTCAATAGAATCCATATTTCATATATCTATATATATACCATCTCTTGAGATTATGTGACCGAAAAATTAATAATTTTGCAACCAAACTCCAATTTTTTTTAAATTTTGCATATATTTTCTCCTTACATAGGTTCTTTAGTACAATTATCAACTGATCTATATACTCTCCCTTGAACTAGAAATTATAAGAATATCATTTATGAAAAATACCACAAATTGGTTTAGGTGATTTATAAAGACTCTATTAATCAAACCCATAAATATAGCAAGGGAATTAGTATGACCAAAATGCATCACTATATATTCATAGTGTCTTTCCCTTATATGGAATTATATATTGGGTATATCGTCTTTATTGATCCCAATTTATGTTATATATAATGAAGGTCAATCATGATAATGTATTGATCTATGTGTAGTTGATCAAACAAGTCATCAATATTGGAAGATGATACATTTTATTGATCATGATCTTGATCAAGTCTCGATAATTAATGAAAAGTAATATCTATCTATATTTATTCTACACCGAAAGATTAGGTGCATCCCAAGGTAACACACTTGGTAAAATTAATCCCTTATCAAGGTATTCTTGGAGTTTCATCTTCAATTAAGGAAAATCAATTTGGTCCTTCTATAAGGATCCCTTGAAATTATTGTGGAACTGGGTATGAGTTCTATTGAGAACTAAACATCACATTTTGGTTGAATTAAATTAATTCCTTTTGGAAATACATCCATAAATTCGTGGAAAATATGAGTGTAATTGATATCTATTTTCTCCCCAACGATTTTAGGTAAACATCTATTTTTAATGGGTATTATGACATATAAAATCACCATAATATCTACAGGATGTTAATATATATAATCTAATTGATGGAAAGTCCATGGATGTTTTGAAATATCAAATGAAACTTTACGATATCGACAATTAATTTGGGATTTGTTAAGGGAAATCCAATCCATAACAATGATGACATCAAATTAAACAAAAGGAAGACAAGATTTATAGGAAGAAAATTCCTACAAACATCAACCGAAGAGGAATCATAGACATGTAATGAAATTATAATACCATTATGAGCTTGTTCTACAAATTCCACATCTTTTAATTTTAGTGGTTTTATATCAACCTTAGAAAATTATTTACATATGAAATTTTGGGTTGATCTAGAATAAAATAAGACATTATATGTAATAGATTGGATGATATGTGTAAATTTCACAAAGTCATAATCATAATACCTATATGGAATGGTGATTTAAAGAGATTTCCCCTTGTCCCTAGGCATAATAGGTTACTAAGGTTTCTCATCGTCACTAGCCATGGGGTATGGGTTATGATTAGAATAATTAACATTCTCCTAGAACCATTAGTACTGAATCATTGGAGGTACATTCAATGTTTATTTCTCTCCATTAACATCATTATCTTACTTCATCCCATCACTTCCAAAATAAAATGCCTTATGGACTTCCCATCCACACCTAAAATATTTATTTTACCACTTAATGAAATTTCCTCTATGCTTATTCCCACACATAAAGCATAACGTAAAGATCATATTCTTATCTTTAGGGTTTTTATATTCTCCATTAATCTCTATATTCATTTTCTAATCAAAACCCTGAGATTAATACACGACTCTGATCTTCATTTGAACCATGGCTAAAAAATATAAAATCCCTTCATATATACTAAATTATCTTAGGGAAAAATCCATTATGATAATTGGAGTTAAGAAACTCAAGAACCTATCCACTTTAGTTTTAAGTTGGATGATAATTCCTATGGCTTCCCTCACAAGTCTCATGAAATTATCCTCATAGTTACCAATAGATTCGTCATCCCTTTTCATCAACTGAAGGAACTATTTCTCCATATGTTTTTAAATTATCTATGAATGGTAAATATTGAAAAACAAGTTCTTAAACTCATCCCAATCCATGAATTTAATATCTTAATAATGCCTTATACTCTTAATTAGATTCCACCACTGGTATACTTTTCCTTCTAACCAAGAAAAATTCTTAATGAATTTATCATGCTAAAAAATATGAATATCATATAATATATTTTTAGTAGTTCTGATCCATTGTTTAGCTATATGTTTATAAAATGAACCTATGAATGAAGTTGGATATGGTCTCATGAAAGGCTCAATAGAATATTGTTCCCACCATTTATCATCTGGAAGTCCTCAATGATTCATAGCTTTAAAAATTTTGGTTATCATGGAAAATAGAGTTTACGTTCCTACACTTATATAATTTTGTTTATTAGGAGTTTAAAGACCCTTAAATATCAAGGGAATTTTTTTCTTAATTTTATTTGGGATTTTACGAGTACGCAGTTTCTAACGGAACCTAATTCTGAGGCCCGGTGTGCCCGGAATCAATTTCTGATGTTTAGCTGAGGTATGTTTAGTGAATGAACGAGCAGGTTTTCCTAACCTTTGAAACGGTGCTCAGAATCAAAATATGAGGGCAAAAATGAAACCGCAACGCCAGTAATTTCTTAGGAACACCTTTTCTGGAGTTGCGTTTTCTCAGGTGTGGTTATTTAAAAAAGGGTTAACTAATAAATAAAATAAATATTGTGCAATAATTTTTATTTTATGTTCTATGTGGTTTAAACCTACTTATGGAAGTTGAGGTGGGACCTACTATATCCTAACCCATCATGATAGGATATTTGTGAGGTGGGCCACACACAATCCCCACCAATTCAACTTCCTCAAACCCCCATTTTTTTGTAACACACCCGCACCCCCTTATTAAATGACAAGTCAACTCTCACATTAATTGGACTATTAAGACTCGTCAATTAATTCAATTAATTGAATGAATTCTATTGAATTTCAAATGGAATGTTGGCTTGTGTGTGTTAATTAAATAAGAAAAAGTCTTATTTCATTAGGGGTTGCTTAGTTGTGTTGAGGGGGAGAGTTCCACGAAGAACTTCATCTTCCTCCTTGAAAAACACAAAGAACGCACCGACACCGACAAAGAATGCTAATTCCTCAGAGATCGATGATGGGATGCCATGTACCGCGACACTGACAATCCTCTTCACCGTAACTCCGTGTACTACGATGTCAACTACGCTTACGAAGCCTCCTTCCGTGACGCAGTCTTCCGCGACGTCTTATTTCTGCGACAAACCTCGTTCGACGACCTCATTGAGGTAGGGGTTAAATTTTTTTTAGGTTTTCTTTTCCATTCAATGACATTAATATTGGGCCTCTTATTATCGTAATAAAAGGAGGAGGTCGGACCACACGAACATGTCCGAACCTCCTCCCCCTTTGATTTTGTACTTGTTGCAGCACGAGCAAAGGTAGCGCGGTGCAACAGTACCACACAGAAGCAAGAGGAATGAGCGAAGATGCGTGGCACCGGCATGCCGCGCCGTTGAGACGAATGAATATGTGGCACCGTCGCGCCACATCGGAGAACCAAAAAAGGACCGCAGTCAGAGCGGGGCCGCGGTGGAGGGGCGCTGCGCCGTCACGCTGCGCCGGTCGGACAATGCCGCGGCCTAAGGCCGCGGTGGTGCAGAGAGCGGCGGCCGCCACCGCCGTCCGCCGGTGCAAGGAGGCCGGGACCCTCAGGGATCCCGCGGTGACATACCGGCTGACCAAACCGATTGGCCGGTTTCCAAGAAAACCCATGGTTCGTAACCCTTTGATGGAAAGGAGCGACCCCCACGTGGGGGTCACGGTTTCTCAATCAGGGGGTAGTGTGCTCTCGTCCCCTTTCCGCAAAAGCTCTGCCGAGCCGAGCTGTCTGGCCGCGTGGGCCGTGCTGGCTGGGTCAGGCCGTGCCGGCTGGGCTAGGCCATGCCCACCGGGCCGGGCCACACTCTAATGGGCCAGACCCAGACACGGTTCGGGTCACCCGGTTCGGGCTGACCCAGGGGGTCTTGGGCCGGGTCGGTCCGGGCTCAAAACCCCCTTTTTCGGACAGTTCCTTTCAAATGACCATAACATGGGCTACGAACCTCCAATTGATGCACCATCAGTTTAAATGTGATCATTGGATCAAGAGGGTCATTTCGGTATATTACAGTCATGGTTTCGGAGAACTTTGTGGTACGGCCGGGTTGTTTCGAGCACAAGAACAATCGGGCCCTCGGAGCGGAAACACTTATAACTTGAGCTCCAGACGTTCGATTGATATGCCGTCTACTTTTTTGGATTCCTCTTAGTGAGACAGAACTTTTGGATTACTCCACTCGAGGTTTGGACGTATTTGGAGTACATTCAAGTTGGTTTTGACTTAAAAACCAACTGGGCCGTCGGAACGAAAAAGCCAATAACTCTTAGACCACGCGTCCGATTGATGCGATGTCTATCGCGTTGAGTTCCCTTTGTTGATACGGAACATTGGAAAACATCAACTCTGGAATACATGTCAGTTTATGTATCGACCCACTGACTCGTGGAGTGGACCCTCCCGAAAACGAGCATGCTGTGTGCGGGAACCCTAGAGCTAGCTGCGACTGCGATGACGATGGTGACTCCACTGAAATCCTCCGTGGGTTCGGCAGCGACAATGACTGCACTAAAATCCTTTGTGGGTTCGACATCGATGAAGACTGCACTGTAATCTTATGTGTGTTCGATAGCAATGAAGACTATACTAAAATCCTCCGTGGGTTCGATGGCGATGTCTACTATGCTTGTATCCTAATTGGGTCCGGCAGTACTACTGTTCTTGTATCCTACGTGGGTCCGGTAGTGTTTGATTCTGTTCTTGTATCCTACGTTGGTCTTAAAGAGTAGATTGTCTATATCATATGTGTGTCCGATAGCTTAGTTGGTTTAGTATCCTACATGGGTCCCAACTTAGATGAATCAGTGGCTACATCTGATCATCTCTATTATCTTATGACGACGTATACCCGTGTTAGCTTAGTCTTGACATTCAATCATTATTTCCGATATGATTGACTTGCTTTACTATGTGGATTGTGTTGTGCTTTCCTGTGTGGACTGGGTTGTATAATCATGTGTGTACGTGATCGAACATGGGCTCAGATGTTGGAGCCAAACTGGAATTGATGACTTAGGTATATGAATGGGCATATACCTAAGTAGTGTTGGATGTTACTTCGTGATTGTATCTTTAATTTGTGGATTATAATTTGTGGATTATGGGAGACCTTAGGGGGTATCAGGGTCCCTACTGAGTAGCATATAGTCACCCCTGCATGGGCTATGCCCACACTACGTTGTGTTGGATACAAACGATGGACAATGCTGATCGTGGTTGAGGCTTGTGGAGCAGGTCGGTACCTGGAAGTGGACCACTGGGCAGGACATACACGGAGCGGACGGCTGGACCTGAGGAGCGGAGGAGGCTATCTGTACACACCCTTCAGGTCGGAATTCCAGTGGATGGCTCGACATTGCTGATTTACTTTTGGTTGCTGTACTTTCTTTCCAGTTCTACTTTACTTTCAATTTGGGTTTGTATTCTGGCCCATTTAGTTTCTTCACGAACTACTGTACCCAGTTTTACTTAGTGTTTACTTCTGCTGGCTTACTCTGGGGTGTTTGTTTACTTTATAAGGCAATTTCTTCCCATTTTTCATGGGATTTACGCCTTTGGTGCTAGTCTCCATCCCCTGGCCTGTGGAAGGCGGGCTTGGGGTAGTCACGACACAAGTCCCAAGGATGGGTCGAGACAAATTGGTATCAAAGGAGTTCAGTTCTACCTTAGAACTCAGGACCTTTATCTTTCTTCTATGTGAAGCAATAGTGTTAAGGGTATTGAGTATGGTTATAGGTCTAGGGAGTCCAGTGTTGGTGCGACAGCAGACGTATTCGTACACCAGGACCTTGACTTCAGATTTCCGACTCAATGAAAGAAAACATTGATTGCATGTGTGTTTCAAAACTTTTCTTTGTGATTACTTTGTGTCAGCTCACCATGTATACTGTTTTGACCGTGGAGCACCTGTTTCTTTTTAGGATGGCCCCACGACGGACGCCCGCGAGGGTTTCGAGATTTGTGCGAGATGACAGCCCACCAAGAGACGAGACCTCGGTGCAGGGCCCTATTACTGTGGAGGCACCAACGATACCTCTACCCACCGAGCCACCAATGCCACCAGCCCCAGCCGCTGAGTGTTCACGTTGCCTTAGTGCACTGCACGAGTTTCAACGTCAGAGACCGCCCAGTTTCCACGGGGAGATGGACCCTCTGGCAGCCGAGGATTGGCAGGAGGCTGTAGTTTGAGTTTTTAGGCTAGTGGGGAAGCCAGCTGACCTCATTGTGATCCTTTCAGCGAGCCTCTTACACGTGACAACAGGCAGATGGTGGAGCATGATTCTCCAGGTGCATTAAGAGGCATCTCTTCTCTGGACATACATTGAGAGTCCCTTTGCGCTCGGAGTTCGTCCCATCCACCCTTCGTGCGGTGTGCATTCAGGAGTTACTACAGCTACGACTGGGCAACATGACGGTCGCCCAGTACTCGGCGAGATTTACCGATCCCTCGCGTTATTCGACGGATATGGTACAGTACCCATTCTTCCGGGCTCGGACCTTCGAGCAGGGACTGAGACACAAGATCAGAGCATCGATGATCTCCCTAAGAATTCCGACACAGGTAGGAGTACTGGAGTGAGCCCTTCTCATAGAGATATTTCTAACTAAGCCTACACCAGTAGCAAGACCTACCGCAGGGTGGCATGTAGTAGAGTCGTCTACAGCTGGAAGTCAACAGACGTCACAGGGGTCCAAGCAGACCAGACCATCAGGTGAACGACCTTAGGACACAGGTTTAGATGTGTGGGGCACCCGGCGCAGAGCCAGCCTTCCGAGGAGCAGACAGTGCTACGCATGCGGCGGGCAGGGCCACATGGCTCGTGACTGCCCGACCCGCCATGCAGAGGAGCAGTGGATGGTTGAGTGTCCACCCAGGCAAAGGCATAGGGTCAACTATGGCGGTCCGTATAGAGCAGGTGGACAAGGAAGAGGAACTGGCCGAGTAGCAGGTGGTGGGCGACGCTTTGGGGATTTACCACCACCACCACCAGGAGGTCCACCCCGACCACCGGGAGCTGGCAGACATAGACAGGCTCAGCTTCAGGAAGCGGAGGCCTACGACCACGGTGCGCCAGAGATGATTTGAGGTACTATCTGTGTCTACTCCACCCTTTCTGCAGTTCTTATAGACATAAGAGTGAGTGATTCTTTCATTGTCGCTTCCCTTGTTCGGAGCTCGGAGATTCTGACAGAGCTTTTGGCTCGATCCTTATAGCTAGAGACTCCTACGGGAGAAAACTCGATGATTACACACTGGTGCCGGCTGTGTGAGCTTACTCTAGGAGGCGAGAGCTTCAGTTGTGATCTTCTTGTAGCGGAGTCAAGGCCTTACGACTTTATCTTGGGCATGGATTGGTTATCTACAGTCCATGCTCAGATCGATTGTATTAGGATCTTGGTGCGATGTGTTCGCACCGATAGGAGCAGGTTCAACTTCACCAGTGAGAAGGGAGACTTAGAAACGCTAGATGGACTCACGCAGAGGAGAGGACATCCGATCACTCATCAGTTGGCTAGCCTCATCCTAGGAGCAGTTGACGTGCGGAGTCCGAGTTTTCCTATAGTGGTGGATTAGTATGTGGATGTTTTCCCTAACAACGTTCCAGGACTACCTCTTCGTAGAGAGGTAGACTATTATATTGACATGTACCCCAGGATTTCCCCGATATCCACTCCAGCATATCGGATGACCCCCGCTGAGATTCGAGAGCTACGGGTACAGTTGGAGGACTTGAAGGGCAAGGGATTCATCTGACCCAGTGTTTCACCCTGGGCTTCACCGATTTTGTTCGCCAAGAAGGCGGACAGGAGCTCGCAATTGTGTGTCGACTATCGTCGCCTGAACCAGGTGACTGTGAGGAACAAGTATCTGCTACCGAGTATTGACGACTTCTTCGATCATCTCAAGGGAGAACAGTGGATCTCGAAGACAGACCTCTGATCAGGCTATCATCAGCTCAGAGTTCGAGATGAGGACGTGAAGAAGACGACCTTTAGATGTCGGTATGGCCACTATGATTTCTTGGTTATGCCATTCGGTGTAACCAATGATCTAGAGGTGTTCATGGGTCTCACGAACATGATCTTTCAGCCATACCTCGATTGATTTGTCGTGGAATTCATCGACGACATTTTGATATACTCGACCACTGAGGAGGAGCACGCCTACCACTTACGGGTTGTACTGGACACACTTCGAGAGAACCAGAATTATGGTAATCTCTAGAAGTGTCAGTTCTAGTTACATGAGGTCCAATTATTGGGACACGTCATCTCTAAAGCGGGAGTTGCGGTGGATCCTGCGAAGATCGAGGCAGTGCTAGTTTGGGATCCACCCAAGAGCGTGACAGAGGTGCGGAGTTTCTTGGGTCTAGCTGGATACTACCGAAGGTTTGTGCTAGAATCTTCCAGAGTTTTAGCACCACATTCAGCCTTGACGAAGAAGGGGAAACCCTTCGTGTGGTCAGATTGATGTTAGCAGTGCTTCCAAGAGCAGAGACAGAGGTTGAACAACGCACCTATCTTGAGGCTACCGGAGGAGGGAGTAGGGTATGTAGTCTACTACGATGCATCAGGGACAAGGCTCAGATGTATCCTGATGCAGGAGAGAGTAGTGATCGCTTATGTATCGCGATAGTTGAGGTATCATGAGCCAAACTACGCTACCCATGACCTGGAGTTAGCAGCAATGGTCTTCGATATGAAGATGTGGTGACACTATCTAATGGGCGAGCGCTTTATAGTCTATTCTGACCACCAGAGTCTCAGGTATATCTTCTCGCAGAAGGACCTGAACCTGAGACAACGGTGATGGATCGAGTTCCTACAGGACAATGACTTTAAGATAGTCTATACTCCTGGAAAGGGGAACATAGTAGCTGATGCTCTCAGCTGGAGGATGGGCATTCAACTTCTTGGAGAGGCAACATAGCAACTAGCTGTTTTGCAGATATGCTTCGTGGATAGAGATGGAGAATCCTTTCTTCAGTCACTCACAGTCACTCCTACACTACTACAGTGAGTCAGAGAGGCACTGCGTGGGGATGTTGACTGTGAGACGCGACATGCATAGATATCCTTAGGACATGCACCTGAGGTATTCTCTGTGGGAGGAGAGCACATCATCTTTTTCAGAGAACGTACCATTGTACCGGTTGCTTTATATGAGGAGGTGATGAGAGAGTTTCACACCTCCCCTTTAGCAGTACATCCAGGAGTGGCGAAGATGTACTAGGATCTCAGAAGATAGCACTAGTGCCCGGGTATGATGAAGGTTGTAGTAGAGTTCATTTCTTGATGCCTCACCTGCCAGCAGGTGAAGGCGGAGCACGAGGTACCAGCAGGCTTGGTACAGTTTTTAGAGGTCCCGGAGTGGAAGTGATATGGGATATCTATGGATTTCGTGACTGGACTTCCACGTACTTCTAGAGGTCACGACTCCCTTTGGCTGATTGTAGACCGACTCACCAGGTCGTCTGACTTCATACCCATCAGAGAGAAGGGATCAGTAGAGATCCTGAGACATCTCTACGTTCATGAGATTGTACGGATTCATGGTGTTTCTTCATCTATCGTCTCTGATCGAGATGCTCAATTTACTTCCCGGCAATGGAATGGGTTGCAGGAGGCATTCGGGATGCAACTACGTCTGAGCACCGCCTTTCACCCTCAGACGGATGGTCTGACGGAGAGGACCATTCAAACTCTCAAGGACATGCTCCGTTCATGTGTCCTCGACCTTGGTCGCATCTGGGAGGACCACCTGCCCTTGGTTGAGTTCGCATACAAAAACAACTACCACTCCACCATCAGGATGGCACTATACGAGGCATTGTATGACCGACCTTACAGATCACCTCTGTATTAGACAGACCCTGGGGAGTCAGCACTTGTGGGACCGGAGATGGTCCAGGCCACGATAGAGAAGGTGCAGGTCATCCAGGATTAGATGAGGATAGCTCAGAGCCAGCAGAAGTCTTACACTGATAGGAGGCGGACACCACTAGAGTTTGAGGATGGCGACCACGTCTTCTTATAGGTCTCACCTCAACATGGATTACCGAGATTTGGCAGAGGCGGCAAGTTGTCTTCATGCTTCATCGGAATTTTTTAGGTACTCATAAGGATAGGCAAGGGGGATTATCGCCTGGCTCTACCACCTCTTTTGCACTAGGTGCACGACGTCTTCCACATATCCCAGCTGAGGAGATATGTGCATGACCCAACGCATATCATCGACCATGGGGTGCTAGACATTGACGATGGGGTGACTTTTGAGGAGGTCCCTGTGGAGATCGAGGATTGACAGGAGTGGATCTTACGTGGGCGTTCGATTCCTCTAGTGCGCATCAGATGGCAGTATGTGAACCTTCAAGAGAGCACTTTGGAGCTGGAGGCTCAGATATGTCCTCAGTATCCCCACTTGTTCCCCTATTTTTGTTTTGTAACTTTACGGGGACGTAAAGCCCTAAGGTGGGAGTAATGTAAAGACTTGTAAATTTCAAGGGAAATTTTTTCTTAATTTTATTTGGAATTTTAAGAGTACGCAGTTTCTGATGGCACCTGATTCCGAGGCCCGGTGTGCCCGGAATCAATTTCTGAATTTTAACTCTGGTACGTTCAGTGAACGAACGATCGGGTTTTCCTAACTTTTGAGATGTTTCTTGGAATTGAAATCCTAGGGCACCAATGAAACCGTAGCGCTAGTGATTGCTTCGGAACACCTTTTCTAGTGTTGCGTTTGCTCGGGTGTGGTTATTTAGAAAAAGGGTTAACTAATGAATAAAATAAAAGTTGTGCATCAATTTTTTTTATGTTCTATGTAGTTTAAACCTACTTAATTA
Organism: Viscum album; assembly: GCA_963277665.1. Lineage (NCBI taxonomy): Eukaryota > Viridiplantae > Streptophyta > Magnoliopsida > Santalales > Viscaceae > Viscum > Viscum album. Next base: position 1,429,682,568 of record OY728125.1, read on the forward strand.
AGTTGATGTGGGAACCACTATATCCTAACCCCTCTTGATAGGATATTAGTGAGGTGGGCCCCACACGAGCCCCACCTATTCAACTTCCTCAAACCCCCATTATTTTGTAACACACCTACACCCCTTATTAAATGCCAAGTCAACTCTCACATTAATTGGACTGTTAAGACTCTTCAATTAATTCAATTAATTGAATGAATTATTTTGAATTTCAAATGGAATGTTGGCTTGTGTGTGTTAATTAAATAAGAAAAAGTCTTATTTCATTAGGGGGTTCTTCTTTGTGTTGATGGGAGAGTTCCACGAAGAACTTCATCTTCCTCCTTGAAGAACACACAGAACGCACTGATACCGACGAAGAATGCTAATTCCTCAGAGATCGAAGATGCGATGCCATGTACTGCGAGGTAGAAGACGCTTATAAAGCCTCCTCCCATGACGTCGTCTTCCACGAAGTCTTATTTCCGCGATGAAATTCGTTCGACGACTTCATCGAGGTAGGGGTTAATTTTTTGTTCATATTTTCATTGTCGTTCATTGACTTTAATATTGGGCCTCCTGTTATCGTAATAATGGGAGGAGGTCGGACCGCACGAACACGGCCGACCCTCCTCCCCCTTTGATGTTGTACTTGTTGCAGCACGAGCAAAGGCAGGGCGGTGCAATGACACCGTGCGGAAGCAAGAGGAACGGGTGAAGATGCGTGGCGCCGTCGCGCCACGCCATTGAGGCTGAACGATGTCGCGGCGCCGTCGCGCCGCGTCAGAGAACCATGAAAAGACTGCGGCCGGGGTGGGGCTGCGGTGGAGGGGCACGACGCCATCATTCCGCGCCGGTTGGACAATGCTGCGGTGGTGCGGGGAGCGGAGGCTGGCACCACTGGCCGCCGATGCAAGGAGGGTGGGATCTGCGGGGGTCCTGCGACGACACACTTGTCGGCCAGTTTCCGAGAAAACACGGGGGTTTTAACCCCCAGATGGAAAAGAGCAGCCCCCATGTGGGGTCCATAGTTTCTCAATCATGGGGGCAGTGCGCCCCCCCTTTCCGTGACAACTCGGCTGCGCCGACCTGTTTGGCCAAGCGGGTCGCGCCCGCACCCGGCCAACCGGCCGCCCAGGTCGGACCGGCCGCACTGGTCCGGGCTGTGCTGGCAGGGTCAGGCCGCGAAGGGATTGTTTGGCTCCGCCCTAATGGGCCGGACGCAGACCCGGTTCGGGTCGGCCCGGTTCGGGCCGACCCAGGGGGTCTTGGGCCAGGTCGGTCCGGGCCCAAAACCCTCTTTTTTCAGACACTTCAGGTCAAATGCTCGTAATATGTGCTAAGGATCTCCGATCGACAAACCGTCAGTTGCAATGCAATCCTTGGATCGAGACAGTCGTTTTGGTATATTACAATCAAGGTTTCGGAGAAAATTGTGGTATGGCTGGGTTGGTTTGAGCACGAAACCAACCGGGCCCTCGGAGCGGAAACAGTTATAACTTGAGCTCCGGACGTCCGATTGACGTGACGTCAACTTTGTTGGATTTATCATAGGGAGACGGACCTTTTGTATTACTCCACTCGAGGTTTGGACTCAGTTGGAGTACGGTCGGGTTGGTTTTGACTTACAAACCAACCGGGCCTTGGAACGAAAAAGCCAATAACTCTCAGACCGGGCGTCCGATTGACGCACCGTCTGTCGCGTTGTGTTCCCTTTATCGAGACAAAACTTTGGGATACATAAACTCCGGACTATGTGTTAGTTGATGTATCGAACCCTTGGATCGTGGAGCGGACCCTCCCGGAAACGAGCATGCTGTGTGCGGGAACCCTAGAGCTGGCTACAACTGCGACGACGATGATGACTGCACTGAAATCCTCTGTGGGTTCAGAAGCGACGACGACTGAACTGAAATCCTCCATGTGTTCGGCAGTGATGAAGACGACACTGTAATCCTCTATGGGTTCTGTAGCAATGAAGACCGTACTGAAATCCTCCGTGGGTTCGACGATGATGACTACTGTTCTTGTATCATACGTGGGTCCGACAGTACTACTGTTCTTGTATCCTAAAGGGGTCCCATAGTGTTTGACTCTGTTCTTGTATCCTACGTGGGTTTGGAAGAGTAGCTGGTCTGTATCCTATGGGTCCGACATCTACGCTAGTTTAGTATCCTACGTGGGTCCCAGCTTAGATGAATCAGTGGCTACATCTGATCATCTCTATTATCTTACGAAGAAGTATACCTGTGTGGGCTGAGTCTTTACATTCAATAATTATCTTCGATATGATAGTCTTGATTTCCTAATTAGATTGTGTTGTTCTTTCCAGTGTGGATTGGGTTGTACTATCATGTGTGGATGTGATCGAACTTGGGCTCGGATGTTGGAACCAAACTGGAATTGATGACTTAGTTATATGTATGGTCATATACCTAAGTAGTGTTGGATGTTACTTCGTGATTTTATCTTTTCTTTGTGGATTATGGGAGACCTTCGAGGGTCTGGGAGTCCCTACTAAGTAGGGTATACTCACCCCTGCATGGGTTATGCCCACACTACCTTGTGTTGGATGCAGACGACGGATAATGCTGATCATGGTTGAGGCTTGTGGAGCAGGTCGGTACCACTAGGTGGACCACTGGGTAGGACGTACACGGAGCGGACGACTGGATCCGAGGAGCTGAGGAGGCTATCTGTACCCACCCTACAAGTGGGACTTCCAGTGGAAGGCTCGACGTTGCTTCATTACTTTCAGTTGTTGTACTTTCTTTCCAGTTTTACTTTACTTTCAGTTTGGGTTTGTATTCTGGCCCATTTAATTTCCGCACTTACTACAGTACCCAGTTTTACTTAGTGTTTACTTCTGCTGGATTACTCTGTGGTGTTTGTTTACTTTCTAAGGCAATTCCTTCCCCTTTTTATCGGGATTTATGCCTCTGGTGCTAGTCTCCAGCCCCTGTCCTATGGAAGGCGGTCTTGGGGAAGTCACGGCATGGGTCCCGAGGACGGGTCGTGACAAGGAGGAAAATCATTTCATATTATATTTCAATCACCGTTAACACAGTTCCATTATTTTCTAGACATTGAATAAACCCCAAAATCATAGAGTAAGAAATATTTATCAGAATGAGGAATCTCATAATCTTTAAAGGTTACTTATATTATTTGTAACATATAATAGATTCCATAATCTATTAGACCATATGTTCATCCCAGATTATTCATAGCCAATACTTATATAAATACTTCATGATGGTTTGTGAATATTTTGTAAATATCTAAGGCATATTCCATGTGAGTTTCAAAACAATTATGGAGCAGGAAACATTATTATGTACCATGTTACACCTAATCAGGTCTCAAACACCTTTTCTAATTTTTTACTCCAAGGTAAATCTATTCTATATCCAACTCCACTTGTTGTATCTAGATAGGGGTGTATTTCCAGTAAACCACTCACTATATCATTACCAAAATTCTCAAATATTTTCCTATATTTTCCTTATCCTTAGAAATATCATTACACATTCCCTACAGATTCTCAACAAGGTTTTATGATTCTAGATTAAAATGGTTAACTAAATCCTTTATCTAATACCAACTATTGAGACCCTAACAGTATATACATATAAATTAAAATAATTTTTTAGAATAAATAAATCATTGTACAAACATACACCCAAAGACCCTATTAGTCTAGTACCATTGGGAACCTGGTAACATATACAATAGTACACAAGTGAGATAAATTATCTCCTACTAATTTCCTCTTGAAAATCCCCCTTATTAAACATGTCACACATGATACCTATCTTCATTACCTGGGAAAATGTGATCAAAAAAAGTAGTGAGATTAGTTTCCTAGTAAGGGTAAACAAGAATGATATGTAAGAATAACCATTAGAAAAGGGCTATGTTAAAATTATCCAGAATGTTGAAGATCATACCATTCTTATCAAATATCATAAATACGAATCATGACATAAATATTGGAAGTTCATTTGAATCATAAGGAAATGAAGAACATAAGACATGAAAGTATAACATAGGAATAAAACATGGAATTATGAAAAAAGTAAACATAAAATTTGATTTCTTTATTTTTCAACCCATCACTTATAGGGCCATATTAGTAGTATGGGTTCACTCCCCAAACCATATTTTTAGTCATTGTTCGCTCCAATGGCCATCATAGTTGCACAAGTTCACTCCTCATATCATCTTGGAAGTCATTGTTCACTCCCATGACCATATTAGAAGTCAAGGTTCACTCCAAACACAATATTAGTATGTATTATAAATATAAATATTTGAAAATGAATTGGTGGGTGATATAAGTCACACCCATGTCATAATGAAACAATACATACATGTTCAACAAGATCATTAAAATTTTTATCATAACCCATGAAATGAATTAGGGATCATAAAAAAGTAATCATATCATAACCTTAGGGAAATGATATATATTTCATATTAATTTCATCAATATCATATCATGTTTAAATAATTGAGTTTCAAATATATATATCTCTTGAAAGAGAAATGGGTTTCATAAAACTCATTCCATCAAAACATAATACAAGAATTGAAAGAATAATAATCAAAAAATTGAATCACTTCCCAAAAAAGGATGAAATAAGACCAATAGATGTCATATTATATGGTAAATAATTTTGAAATATATTTTTAAATCATTTCTTGATGAAAATATTCCTTATGTATTAAAAAAACTATTTAAAACAAAAGAAATTTGTAATTGTCTTTTCTTGTAAAATACATTTGAAAACATAAAAAATGATGATTTATGAACCATAAACCATTTTAAAATCATTTTTCTATAAAATTAACTTCAAATAAAATTTTAAAACCTTTTTGAAAACATTTTTGAACATAATGTATTTTAAATAAAAAAATATTTTCGACTAGTGAGAGAAGTACAACTAGATTTTTCATAAAAACACTTTCATAATTATCATAAATACAAATGAGTGGTAAAATGGTACTAATACTTGAATATATATTGACAAAATAGTGGATAAAAAAATTCAAGAGATTTATTAAGAGGTGTATCATAATATTTAGTAAATAAAAGTATAATCATAAATAATCTCTAAAAGTTATGATATCATTCTAATAAAATATTACCACTTTGTAATTTTGAACTATTCTCCACATTTATGAACATGAAAGTGAATAAAGATTAAAATATCAAGAAAAAAATATATTAAATATATAACTTTTTAAAATTTTTATATACTCTTTAAAAACAATATAGGTTCATAACAAGAAATGTGTCTCAAAGAATGAAAATTGAGGGAAATTTGTTTTACCTTTATCGTCATTTTTTTAACATAACCCCCTGAATGAAAGAAATCAAATTAATATGTACAAAATTGTAAATTTATATATTATAAAAATACAATACATACATGGGATTCATAAACACCACATGAAAGGAATGGGTGGTGAATAAATCTTGTATAACAAGGAAATAAAAATTGAGATGGATTTCCTTTATCGTGTGTATTAACTTTCATCGTACTCATACAAACTGCCTGTATAAAAATAAAATTTTATTATAAATACATAAAATCCATATTTTTAAATCTAAGACTATATGTTTTTTTATTATTACTTTATATTACCTAATTTTTAACAATTCTAGGTTCTAGTTTCACTTTGGGTAAAATGTAATCTGTTCTTCACATGTGTCTTAATTTGTTACATCATTCGTCTTTATATTTATATAATGATTTAAATTATGTAAAAAGAAATAAATTTCATTTATAATGAATATATTTTTGTTATAAAAATCTATTTAATATATAATTATGAAATTTAATACACCGTTCATTAAGATGGTATGTCTTACGTACACAAGAATGAATTTGTAATTTTTTTTCATATTGAATGAATGAAATAAAATTTAATACATGTATATATGAATGTAATATAATTATAGTTTCATTAATATGTCATATATATCAAATAATTTCACTAAAAAAATCATTAATAAATTCTATGTAGTTTTTGAATAAATCACATCGCTTTGAGGGAGCTGTTGTCCCTACTTCCTAAAATGAAATTATCATATTTACAGAAAAAGGAAAGTATAAATATATGTGTTGTAAAAGAATTAAAAAATCTTATGTAAATAATATTTACCATATATATTATATATAAAATTTATTTACAACATAATTATTATCCATTTAATGTGTTAATGGAAAAAATGATCAATCATCGTTTTGTGAGGTGGTAGTTCACCACAAAAATAAATAGTATGTTCTTTATCCATTAGTTAGATGTGTGCATAAGTGTAGGTATAGAATTTAGTATAAAATAATATCCATATATTTTAGATAATTTTTTTATTTTATAATCATATATTATGTTGATTTGATGGGGTTGAGAGTGAAAATAATATAAAATAAACATGATGGAGGATATTTCGTCTTCTTCGGGTAACTCCTATTGGTTTTCAAAAAATGGGTTTCCTTGGATATCATTATTTAAAATGGGAGGGTTAACATATTAATATAGGGATGTTTTGAAATGTTTTGTGATGATATTTTAAGAAACTATGTGGTTTTAGAGGTGTGAGGAAGGTGGATTGGTGGTGGCCTTTATAGGGGAGGAAAATGACTCACATGGTTTTTTTTGAATAATGTTTGGGGTACCCACATTTTTACCTAAAAAATTCAACAAAAATGAATAAAACTAAATAATAGAATTTTAATGGAAGAATAATTTCCATAAAATGTTTTTGGTGAAATCTCATATGTCATTTGGTCCCTTAAATGTAAGGCTTGTTCCCTTTTTAAAATTAATTTTACCTTAATCACTCTAATTAGTTTTTATTTCATTAACAAATATTATTTAAAAAAACTAAGTTTACTTACTAAAAATGATAAATATTTTGATTCCAATTATGGAATATATTATTATAAATTATAACTCTAATGTGTTTGAAATTAATTTAAAATTAATACCCCAGTCAGGATGACACTGTGGGTTTTTAAAGTAAAAAGGATCTAGAGGTTTATATATTTTTATATCAAATTTAAATGTGAAATTTGTTCAAAAGACCAAAATTTAAATAATTTATGTATACTAAAAATAATTATACATTAAAAAAATAATATTTAATATAACAATATAAATAAATTAAACAAAACATCTTCTTTCAATAAAAAGTCATTATTTATAACACTTCATCCAAAAATGATGTTTCTCATAAAAATACCAATATTTCAACCTAATATAATTCTGAAATTATAAATTCAAAAATGAAGTTTATTTCATCAATTTATATTAATAAATTTTTCTAAAATTTGTTTTTTCTTCATAGAGTGACATGAAAAGTAGTTCATTTGAGAAAGTCGTATTTTCAAACATATCAGGAATTTAACAAAAATTATATTTTAATTATAAATATGTTTTATTTATATTAAAAAAATATAAATAATTTTTTAATTGTGGTTTTTTATTCCTATTACTATGATTAATGGATATGTTATAACTATCTCATTTAAATAATTATAATGGTAACATTGATGTTTTATAGAAACTCAGTGCTGGGTATAACATAGGCCAAGTATGTGTTGTCTATAGAACAAACCATGTTGGTGTCATGTGAAATGAATATTAAACTTATTTCATATTAATACATTAATGATAATGAATTAATTTAAATAAAAGGATTATAAGAAATCTGGGTGTTTGAAAATCCCTTATTCCTTTAAAGGAAAGAAATGATATATCCCAGGAAAGGTTAATTATTTTTAATATAAACATTGTTAAATCATACTAATATAAATTAAATATTAATTATTTTAATATAAAACATATATATAAAAAATTATTTATATAATGGATTCCCAAAAGGAAAATATTTGAAATATTGATGAACAACATACTGAAAAAGTTAAAACTGACGAAATTTGAGAAGGTGAAAAACATATGATTGAAAATCTATAGAAGTCCCAAACAGTGATATTATTAGCAGAAATAATCAATGAGGGAATAAAATGATTAAAAGTAAGGGTTCTAAATAATAAAAATCAATTACATATTATAATATAAAAGTCCATTTTAGATAGTTACATTGGGTTTACTACTCAAATCCACATTCCAATAAATGTAGATACATGGAACAATTTTTTTATTCATTGAATAAAATAATGTGAGAAGAAATTAGGGTAAAATAATGTTATAATATATACATTTTACGATAAAATAATATAATGAAATATTTATTTTATCTTTATTACTCCTTATAGAGTAAATATATATAATATTATTATGAAAGAAATTCATATTAATTATAAATAGAATTGCATATATAGGATTTTAGAAACATCATATGTGAAAACTTATTAGGGATAAAGAGGTTATGCTCAAACCTCCCGCTATAACTATATATGCACACATGATATCACCAAAAAATAGAATAATTTTACTGATGTTAGTAAAGATGAATCATTTTAGGTAAATTAAAATTGTAACTTTTTTTGACTTATATTTATTAATAAATTTGATTTTGAATAATTAATATATAAAACAACCATGTTTTAGTGATGAAAAGAGGCATAAATCAAAACCAACATACCTCAACTATAAATCAAGGATGGGGTACACATCACATGATAAACTAATGGTATATTTTTTAAATCTAAAATAATACTTATATGTGATATAAAATAAGAAAATACTTATATTCCTTTATCTATATGAAGATTGATAAATCATAATCTTTGGAAATTTCAATCTCTCCCTATATGGTATAGCAGTTGGATCATGTAAATAAAAAAATTGAAAAAATAGTAGTAGAAAACACACAAAAACTACGGTAATATAGGGTAAGAATGACATAATATAATTTTTTAAACTTTAAATCAGTATTACATAACTATGATTATATATTTTTCTACATTTTTCATCTTAACGTTTCATTAGAATTATCATTAGTTGTTTCTAATGATTGTCTTATATTAGTGGTCTTGTTGTATCCATAACAATATAGTTGTGTTATAGGAGATGATTATATAGTGGTACCTCATGTTTATTATATTAATATAAAGAAAAAGTGTTTGGAATATGAGAGAATAAAATACATGAAGACATATATTAATGGTATTTGAAAAAAAATATTTGGAATCCTATTTTGTTAGCCCAATATTTGATAAGGTTTCATGCATATGAAAAAACATGCTAACAACAACTACGCAAACACCCATACCCACTATCATTGAGTCATGATATTCCCGTCAAAGGAATACCTTACATGAGGTCATTTATTTTATCATAATTTCTTCTACAGAATGTGAATAAAAAAAACTCATACCTCTCTCCTGATAAAAATAAATATAATGAATTTTTTTATATATATATAAGCACCCAGCCATTAAGTGTTTTTGTGGTGTAATGTTTATAATATCTTTGAAAATATTCTAAAGACACACATAAATTAGAAAATATCGTCTAAGAGTATGGATTATAATTGGTCCCTAAGATACCTATTCCCCTAGATGATCTGGATGTTCACATGGTCAAACATTCATTTAGATCATTCATATCTTGGATATTAAAACTAATAATTATATATAAAAAATTGATGAACGTTATTTCTAATTTATTTACATGAAAAATAATTAACAATTATTGAAAAATTTTCTTAACTGAGTTACCTTATTATATATCGGAAAATATGAAGTGAAATATAATTTTTTGTCAGTAAAATATATTGGATTTTCTAATAAATCAAAAAGACCTTCCCATGGAAACTCTACCACCACCAATTACACCTACAAATTTATTAATATTAAAAATTTATAAGAATAATATGTAAAAAAGATAAATATATGACTATATTTAATTTATAGAATAAAAATTAAATGATACAAAATATCATAAACATGATTTATTTTGAGTATGTAAATAAAATTCTCTTGCATCGATGACTACAATCCTCAGTTGTGAATGTATACATGAGGTAAATGTCTGTAATATGTTTTTTCCAATTATTAATCTAGAATATTAATTATCCTTTATTTTTATTCATATTTTCTATACAAATATATTGAAATATTATTTTATGGGAAAACCCTATGCATAAAACATTGGACTCATTATTCCTCATATAAATTCTATTTAAGAATTTTCAATTGAAAAAGATAAAATTTATAAAAATATAGATATAAAAGTGGTAATTTTTGAAATTAAAATATGGGAAAAAATAAATTCATAATACCTATAATGTATTGGTACAACTATATAATATAATAATATAACAAATATTTCATTTTTTCATTATATATTCCTTTTAATTTTTTAGGATTCGCTATATGATCATTGAAATCAATTTGGATACGCTGAAGCATTTATTTATTTTTTATCCAAAGAAAAATTATATAAAAAGTGCTATACTTTATATTCCTTATAAATTTGTAATTAACTAAATTAAAATTTTATAATAACTATTAGAATTATATGTTATATATAATTTTTAATAATATTTTATCCATGTATGGGAATTATTTACATATCATCAAAATTAGGTTATGGAGATGGATAATGTGAAATACTAGCCTATAAATTACTAAAAATTGATTTGTATTAGGGTTTATAATATAATATTTCTCATTCAAAAAATAAATATAAGTATAATATTTATTTTTCAAAATGTTTATATTGTTTATATAAAAATTAATTACAATGATTATATATATTTATATTTGTAAATTTATGAAATATTTCAAAGTGAATTATAAAACAAGATTCCGTATGGAGGAATTGTAGAAGGAAATTACAATTACATTTAAAATATTTATTAATGATATATTTAACAACAATTTATTAGATCATACTGAATTTAAATAGTCTTTTTATATAAAAATTGACTTTGGTTATTTCATAAATGAGCGGGAAAATTACATGGTGTCACAATGATTACATACATCATGATGAATTAATTTCATATCACTTTTTTTTGTTTCAAAAATATATTGAAGATTTTTTATCTAAAACTTATTTAGAAATTTTTTTATTCAATTTATATAATATAATCAGAGAAATAACCTATAATCTAAATGTTTCAAAATTATTAGAAATAAGATAGAATATGTCATCTGTTGTTTAAAAAATTTATTGCACAATTTTGTTATAAATGTGAGATTGGAATCCAATGATGTTTCAAAATATACATGGTATTTATATTTTGGATAACTTACACTTTTATGGTTTGAAAACATTAAAACATGTGTTTAATAGCCTAGAAAATAACCTTTTATTAATATGAAACCATACAATAATTTCATTGAATTATTTATTACATATTCAAAAATAAGAAACATCCATTTGGTATTCACTATGGTATGAATGACCTAACTTGTAATTATTAATTAAATAAAAATACTAAAGAATAGGACATTGGGTGTGAAAAATATGAGAATATTAGTGGATTATCAGGAAAAATTATGATAATAAAACTTAATTTTTAAAATTTAGAAAGAGACACCACAAAAATCCATGTTTTTTTACAGGATGAAAAAAATTAATATCTAGAATTTTGAATCATTAAAACATGTTTTTAATTATTTTTGAAACTCATAACACATTATATTAATCATAAATGATAGGAAATATTTCTTCAAATTATTTGTGACATATATGAATTGACTACACATCAATCTGATCAGTTGTGTTCTCTAAATGACAAAATATGATTTTTAAATGATATTTAATTCATTAAAAATTTGTGTCAATTGGTAGAAAATAGGTAAAAAATATTTATAATAACATCAATTATTTAGAATATTACTTTTGAATTATTTATTAATTTTATGTAGTGACTCCAAAACTAATTTAAATTTTTGGATTGAAGAAAAAATCATTCCCCTTCAGAATCCCACTCCATAAGAACTCTGTTTTTTTTGGAATTCATTATTTTTTATTATTATTGTAGGATCAATAAATATATAAATATTTATTATAAAAATTGTGAATAATCAAATATTATGCAGTAGGTATTCTTTGATCACTTGAGCTATCTTCAATATATGACATGGGGTTCTAAAGGGGAAATGATTTTATACATTAACAACGACCCTGAGCACTATATAGAGGCCTTTTGTTCAGTTCATAAACACAAAATTATTAGAGAGAAATGTATTTTGTATGATGACTTTAGAATGGATAATTATCTAAATTATTGATTAATATACACTATATAGAGTGGGATGTTCTCATTTATTTTATTTATTAATTTTTGATGTAATACATTCCCTTTTTGGTCTAATTTCTTTCAATGAAATGTTTTTGACAAAATATACGTGATTTACTAAGAAAATTGAATGATATAAAATTTCTAAATTAATTTATTTGGCCATGAAACTATAACTTGTATACATTTCTTACTAATATTTTTGGTTTAATTCTATATTATTTCACTATATAGTGTCACAATCATCCAAATATTTTTTAGGATATCCATTCATATCAAAGTGAAATTTTCCATAACAACATGCATCACATACTCAAAACTATTCAAAAAATCTTGTATCTTCTTTATAAATTATGAAAATGATCATTGATTAATTTTATATTTATAGTAAGAAACTACATGTCAGTTCAATACTCTGTGTGGCCAATATGACTCGACATGTATGTTTTCAAGATAAATGTAATATTTGTCTCTCATAATATCCAATATCCAAAATAGATAAAATGTGATCTTATTTCATTAAAAATTTAGGAAAAATATATATGATTCATTTTTTGATTTATAGGAATTAATTAAATAACAGTTCAACATCTATTGTGGTCATATTAACATATAATGCATTCTATTAGTTTAAAATTGATATTTTGGTCTAAAATGATTCCAAAATACTCAAAATTGAAATTTTTTTCTTGAATTGACATTATAATTTTAGAAAAAACAATAAATTATTTTTTTCATGTAATAATAATCCTCATGTCAACTATACACATAGTGTGGATGTTATGACCTAAAGTGCATGTTTTTATTTGAAAATGATATTTTACATCAAAACACATGTTACATACTCAATATTGAGAACTGTAATCATATTGTATTGTTATTTTTAGATAATAAAAATTACATAATTTTTTACCTATAAAAATTTATCGCTCATCAATTTGATACATATTTTGGTAGGTATGAGTGAATGTGCATATTTTCAGTTTAACGTTAAATTTTAGTTCAAAACATAATGCACATTCTAAAAAATAGCAAAAAACACATTTATTGTCATAATGTGTTCTAAAAACAATCCAAAATTTATTTTTACAAGTAGAAATCAATCACACATATTTCGGACACACGGTGTGGTTGATATGGCCTAAATTTTCTAATTTCATTTAAAATTGACATTTTTCTTCAATACACACATCAGAAGCCAAAACCCAAGAAACCATGATTTTATTATATTTATAATTTTCAAAAATTATTGGTCACTATTTTTTGATGTTTAATAATTAACCTCAAATTAATTGTCCATACAATGTGTCTAGTATGACTAAAAGTGATTGCTTTCATTTAAAAGTGGCATTTTAGTTCAAAATTAAATGAACATACTTAAAAAAACCCAAAAATCTCTTTATAAAAATATGCTAGGAAATGAATAATTGATTCATTTATGACATTTATGAGTCAAAATAAAATCCATCCAACATGTGGTGTGTTTAGAATGACTCAAATTGCAAGTTTTCCTAAAAAATTATCATTTTATCTCAAAAAATGTTTTACACAGTCAACAATGAGTATATGGTAATATTATCATGATATTTTAAAATAATTAAACATTATTCATTTGTGACCTTATTAATAAAAAATAATTCAATACAAAACATGATATGGTTGTAATAAATCAAAGTGCATGTTTCTAATATAAAACTAATATTTTATTCAAAAATGTGCATAATATACTCAAAAATAAAAAATAAAACTCCAATTTTCTTGACAATTAATGATAATTTTGATAATTAATATATTTAATGTTGGATTTAAGAACACATCATTTTGAGAAATAGTTTTTTTTGGTAGGTGATGTCTATCTGAAATTATTAATATAAATTACATTAGATTTCAATATTTATTTAGTATAACATGTGGTAGGGCTGAATTACCATTCTTGAGTAAAAAACTAATAATTTATGGAAATAAAAAATTCAAATAACAATATAAAATGTATAGTGTATGTGTTGTTGAATTATAAAATTTAATAATGATAAAGGGTTACTGATATTTTAATTATGAATACAATTAATATTTTAATAAAAATATTATATGTGTGAGTTAAAAGTTATGAATAAAAAAATTTATGAAATAAATGTTATCATGATGATTTTGATACAAAATAAAAGAATAAATTTAATGTTAGATAAGAAATTAAGAATATTATATTTATTCACATTTAATTTTTGAGATTATGAAAATAGATGATGAAAGATGATGAAATGTGGAATTAAAAATGAGATAGATATATTTTTTTAAATTATTTTGGGAATTTCTCATTATGAGTTCCTACATATCATTTCCATGGGTTGAGATGTTTTTTATTTCACATATGATTATAATGGTGATAATGTAACAAATTCCTCCATTTCCTTTTTTGTTATGTAATGAAACATGTCTCCCTTAAATTATCTACATTAGTAACCATTTGATTAATATCCATCACTTTGTGGTTGTGAGAACCCACTCCATTGAGTTTCCAATGGTTGTAGCAAGAAAACCATGGTAGAATAACATGAGAAAATGAAACATTTTATTCACTGAAATTCACTAAAAATCTACACCCTTATCTCTCAAGAAGGATAATATTGTTTAATATGACATATAAATAGGTCATACAGAATAGATTCTAATAGAATGATAATACAAATTAGATTTGAATGAAGAAGTTTATAATGTTAGATAAGACCCCATTGATTATTCATTTGGATACTCTAATTTGATTATTTAATATACTATAATTGAGAGAACCAATAAGGTATTCTATTTATAGCCTCTAATGGATCCAAGGACATTTATAAATTATTCCTTTTCATTAATCATTTTTTAATAGAAATTATGATATATGGAGTCCACCAAAAAAAGAATCTTGATTTTTTTGAATTCTATCAAGTAGAAGGTATGAGATACATGGTATCTAGTGGTACACCTAGAAATATTCCAACTATATCAACTCCAATTGGATAGTTTTTTGTCCTCAATTTGGTTGTATATGGAATCATAATACTTTATGAGGTTCTGTACATATGTCATGAGATGGATGGTGACCGATATTGGCTAGTGATTATTCCTACAGTTAATCAAAATCAATAACTGTAATATTGAAACTATTTATGGATATGTATAAAGCTCCTTTTCAAGTATTATTTTCATTATTTTAAGTGTATAATAGTTGGGTTTCAACTTGGGGAGTTATTGGATAAAATTATTAAATTTTGAGAGGAAGAGTGGTAGAGCACGGTTGGCACACAATTTTTCAAAACCATGTGCCTAACCCAAAAAATAGTTGAAAACCCAGAAATAAGGTATTTACATGGTGGGAACAATGTTTTTCAAACCATGTTCCTTTTTAGTAGTATTTTTACACCCTCTCAATAAGAATAAAACAATTACGGTAAACATATTGGACAATTGTGGCCCCCTTCCCAGGAAAGCTTGTGTGTGGGTTTAATCAATCAAAAATTGGGTTTCAAAATCATGAACCCTTAGAAATCCCGAAAACTCAACCTATTTAAACCCTAATAAATTTATCTCATTTTATGAGGCTCGTGAAGAGACTCTAGTGAAATCTTACCCCAATCCTTGGTGAATTGAATCCAATATTGAAGATCTTCCCCCACCCCATAAGAGAATCTCACCCAATTTTGCTTTATCTTACATAATAATATTTATATCATCCATTAACAGGAAACTTTCTTCTATTATCATTGAATATAGATCCATCTATTTATAGATAAAATAATTTTGATCATGTGTTTAGATTTCAGTTATAGATCTTGATCTCCATTGTGATTTTGGTTGTTTCGCTTCAATTGGGGTTTTATGAGGGATAGTGTTCAACGTCAATCTTGTGGTAGGTGGTCTAATTTCAAATCCCATAATCTTAAATTCAAATTATAGGTATGTGTTGTGAAATTAAATTGGCATATTTGATAACTGAATCATGAATTGAATAAATTAAATTATTAAATAAATTATGGACTCATGGAATTTATTTGATTTCTGTTCCAAATGATGATGAATTGGGTTGAATATTTGGAAATTTAAAATTGGTGAGTTTGTATTAATTATTTTTTTAATTAAATTATAGGAATTTGATTAATTATTTGGGGAATTATTTAATTGGATATTTGTACTTAATGATTAGATTTACGTAATTGGTGTGTTAATTATTGAGATATTTGGTTTTGGAATTGGATTAACTAATTGGTGAATTAATTATTTGGATTATGGTATTATGGAATGGTATTAATTAATTAGTAAATTAAATAATGGTTTATATGGATAAATGTTGATAAATTGATTAATGGTGATTTTTTATTTCATTCCATGAGATTCATTTGAAGGACCTTTTTTGTTATTATAAATTGTGATGGTACCATGATGGGGAATGTTGGTAAAAGGATTAATGTGTATTAATCTTGATTAATTTGATATATTATATTTATTGATAAATGTGCGTGTGACAAGGATTTATTCTTAATAAATCCCGTATTGATGAATTGATAAACATGTATGGGAAATGGACTTCTGATTAAAAATATCATTGCAATAGAAGATTGTGGGACATATACTATTGAATTAAAATCCTACTTGTGTGATTGATCGATAAATGAATTTTGGGTTATGTTCTACTGCATCAAATATCCACTAGCTCCTATGCGTGTTGATATAGGCCCAAAATGTGGGCATTAGACTATGGTTTCAATTGGTTGTATTGTTAATTGAAATGATTTGGTAATTAATGACCATAGTGATATGTGATATGGTTCAAAATCTATAATGGGATGAAGTAGGTATTGTGTTTTGGGTGTCCTCAGAAACCCGAGGGTTTATGTAGTCAAATTAAATAATACATAAAATGTAATAACTATTACTTAGGCATTGTAATATTTTCATTATAAAAATTCTAATGTTTTCATTGAATGGATATTTCTTTAGATACTATAAAATTATTTCTAATGAGTCAAACTCACAACCTACTTTCTATCCAAATCGATCCCTTAATTAAATTCGTGTTTTTGGGATAAGATAAGGAAAAGAGAATGTTTTAGAGAGTTTATTTGGGATTGAGCATGGATAAGGGAACTAGACATGATTTAGGATGCGAATCGGATTTTTCAGTGTCCTCTTTTTTTTTGTGTTTTGAATATTTAAGCATGACATGTATTTTGGAATGATATATTTACTATTTAATTTTGGTTATTGTATTTTCTGTTTTGGCCACCATGATATTCTGGTTTGGTTTGGTTATTGGTCATATCTGTTGGAAAATGTTTATTTACTTCTATATTTGTACTAAAAGATAATGAGGGTTTTGTATCCCCTAGATCAATATTAGAACTTCATTTTTAGTTGGGAGACTCTAGTATAAAGGGAGGCATACCTGATGTCATGTAACTGACTGGATCCGGGCACTAGTGTGTGGCACCCAGTCTAGACATTACAAAATTGTATCCAAAGTATAATTTCATTTATTTTATAATATTTTTTGTTGAAAATTGGGAAACATATTTAGGATAATATGATGAATCTTGCCTCGGTTGAGAGCACATTTATGGGAGTATTGAACCCATGTGTGATGGTAAAAGTCAAGAACCTATGGTGGGATTGTTGTTATAGATTTGTTTGTTATAGTTGGATGAAATTTCACCACAACTAATTCATTTTTTGTGTGATTTTTTTATTTTTCTTTAGATTTAATGAGATTTGAATCATTGACTTTTATGAAATATGAGTTGAGTATAAATCCATCATTCTAGTAACTCAGATATTATTGCGACATATATTGTTTTTAGGCATGCATGAGGAAACATGTTTTGGGTTAGTTGTTAGTGTTGAAATATTTTCCCTTTCTAGTGTAATTATAATGATTTATCTACCTATAATGAATATATATTTGTAAAATGTGGGAAAATGTTAATAATTTGGGTTTATAATGAGATTATTTTGAGGATAATGTATACACCCTTTTCTAAATGTGACCATGATGTAGGATGGTTAACATTAGTGGTAATTCCTCGATATTGACCATGTGGTGGGATTTGGGGGGAATGAATTGTTATGGAATACTATTAATAAATCATAATTAAATGCGTTAGTTTTGTGTTATGTTTTCTAAGACATGTATTTGTCATTGCAGGGATATGACTTAATGGTGATATTTGTTGGTAGGAAAATAAGATGACATGGTATGAAATGATCCTCCTATAGTGGAACCGGAGACACCAATAGTGCCGGGTGAGGAATTTAGAGAGTAGTTCAAAGATAACCTTTCTGACTTCACTCAGTTCATGTAGTGACACCCAAATCAGGTTGAGAATCATGTGTATAATCTAATACAATAGTTTTAGTTGGATAGACTCTGTCTTTCACTAGAGAGGGTGGAACTGAGGAAAACGAGTTCTATATTGGGTCCATCCAAGAAATACATGAACACCTTGAGAATCTTTTGGAGAAGATAGTAAAATTGGATAATTATTTGTTACATGGACATGAAACTAATTGGTGGGAAATCCATACTCCTAATGGAAAAATGTAGAGTTTGGAGTGGATGGACTTTTAGGAGAATTTCTGAGTGACTGTTTTCACTGATAATCGCAACGAGGAGAGAGTAGATGTGTTTATAAGGTCAAATATGTGGAATATATCCATGATGGACTGTTTTGGTAACATTAAAAATTTTAAGCTCTTTGTTCCACCATTGGTGGGAGATTATGATACATCAGACAAGTTGTTTTAGGATGAGATTAAATTTTAAATTAATTCACATATAAATTTCATCATGATGAAAATGATTTCATAAGTATTGAATCAAGATCTCATTTCTGATGGGCACCTAAAGGAGGATACAAGTAGAGGATATATTTTTTCAAATATATGTTTAAGTGGTATGAGTTCAAAAAGAAGTATTCATCCTTAGGGAAACCATGACTGGGATAGAAGAAAGCAGAGTGGCCTGGGGGAAGGATCAGTTATACATGATTTTAATAGAGTGATCATTCCCTAGTGTGGTAGGTCGAGTCACTATTGAAGATAGATCCCTCGAACACCCCTATAGTTCCTATCTTATTGTTTTATGGGACATCTAAAGAGGTTTTGTAGGGACCCATGATAGATTAGAATTGATGGTTCCTCTAGGAAGAATCAAGGTGAGGGAAGGGGTGCTTCTACAACATATCATTATGGTAGCTAGCATTCAATAGGCCATTACGGTAGAGGTAGTGGACATGGAGTTTCATGGAAATAATTCCTGTATTAGAAGAGTGGTACCTCATAAGGGATCAAAACTACGTCATAGATTAGAGGGTTTGGATAGTTTCAAGAATTTTAGCCAATACTGGTGGATATTGTGGTTGTACCATTAGCCGTTGGAGGTACACTTCTTGTATTTTCTGTGCTTTTTAGTGTCTTATTTGGTAATAGTGATTCTCATTTTTTTATTTATACAAAACCTATGAATGGATTAAGTCAGGTAATGGAATTTTTTAGTGGGGTTATAATGATCGATACACTATTTGGAATATGGTAAATGGACATCTATTTATGAAAGGGGTGTTCTCTAATGGTTGGGGTTTGATGTTTTTGATGGGGTACATATATTATTGATATGTCAGGATTTGAACTAATTATTGTTGTTGACTAGTTGGAAGAAAATGGAACCCACATAGATTGTTACATCATGATAGATACATTTAAATCTCTTTAGAGTGAAAATTATCTTCACCATGGAAAGTGATATATCTAGGTGAGTTATACAGGTCCAGTTCATCAGTAACTAAAGGAGTTCACCACCCATGATTCTGGTCTATTTATAGATTTCAAAGTTGTAAATTATGGTTTCATTCCTCCAATAGTGGATATTTTTCATAATTTGTTTCATGAAACATCCCAGGAATTCCACATGAGAGAGAGGTGTGCTTTGTAATTGAACCCATGCCTGAGGTTAAACCAGTTTTTATTCCACCATAAATAATCAGAAAAATATTGATTCAAAAAGCTTAAGACTAAAATATATGATTTTATGGATAAGGGGGTTTTTCAATTGAGTACATTGCCTTGGGTTTCCACAGTGTTGTTTGCAAACAAGTATGATGGTACGTTGCACATATGAGTTGGAAATGAAAAATTAAACATGATGGAAGTGACGAAAAAGTACCCTCATCCATGTATCTATGACATATTTGACAAGTTTATGGGTGCTTTTTTTCTCTACAACATTGAAAAGAGAGTGTGGTAATAAGAAAATTAGAGTTCTACACATTTCTATAAAAAGAACTGTTTTCAAAAGAAGGTATATATTATATATGTTCCTTGTGATATTGTTTGTGTTGGAGAACACATAGATATTTTTTATGGACTTTATGAACAATACTTTCCACCAATACCTATATCAGTTTGTGGTAGTGTTTGTGATTGAAATCATTCTGTACTCCAAGAAAAGTGATGAACATTTAAAAAATCATTACATAATATTAATTACTTTACGAGAGAATTGAATAATGAAAACATATCTAATTATTAATTTTTTATTGAAAATTTACACATATTAGGAACCATCAGCTTAGGGGAAGGTGTGTCAATGGTTCCAAATAATGTGCTGGAATTAGTTTATTTGGAGTAGTCAATTTTTTTTCCAGATATCCATAGATTTATGGGGCTAGAAGGATATTATCTAAAGATCAACCAAGATTTTTTCAATAATGAAGTACCTTTTTGGGATTGGAAAAGAATAGAGTAAATTTTGAATGTTCTAGAGTATGTGAGAATGTCTTCCAGGTGTTTATGTTAATCTTGACAACATCATCAATCTTGATCCTACCCATTCAGGGTGAGGATTTTATAGTGTATTTTGAGGATTATAGGATTGAGCTTGGAACAATGTTGATACAAGGAGATCATGTTATTGATTATGGGTCCAATAAATTGAGAACACATTAAAGAAAATAACCTATACATGACCTCCAAATAGCTTCATTGTTTTACGATTTGAGGCATTGGTATCATTATCTGTTAGGAGAAATGTTTACAGTTCACAATGAGAATATGATATTAGTTTATATCTTTTCACAACGATATTTGAATCTCCAACAATAGAGATGTGTTGAGTATATATAGTCATTTATTTTTTAGATATCATATATTCATATAAAGGAAAACATTGCTTCTGATACTGTAAGAAGAAAAACATAGAAACAAAAAGTTCAAGAGTCTTGATAAGAGTAGAAAATTATGGATTCTACTTCAGAGATTCATGTAGTGGATCAGGAGGGTGAGGAGAAGATGACTGTCATATAAGTTTTAGTATATTATACACTTTTTATATGGATAAGGGAGAAGAATTACTAGGATATATAATATAAGTCCTTGAGTGAAAACTAAGAAGGTGATGAGTCACCATTTTATTGTAGAAAATATTATGAGGATAAAATATTTGTCTGGAATATTATTGTGTGGCCTATAAGAACACATGAGGAACTGATGTGTCAATTTCATGCCTTAATTTAGGTGATCCATCTAAGTGTTTCCAAAAGTTTCAATTACATAAAGAAATATTTTTGGTGTCCGAGCATCAAAAAGATGATAAAAGGGTTCTTAATAGGATACTGCACTTTTCCATAGGTGAAGGTTGAGAATTGATGACCTCGGGTTTACGATAGATATTAACCATCCTCTAATGTAATTAGGATGAAAAAATGATTAATTTTCTTATGGGTATCTTGAGGATACGTCAAAAGAAAGAATACATTTGGGTGATTTTTGAATGTTTGAAAAAGTTAGAACATTTATTACTTATACGGGAGACGTTATTAATAGATCAGTTAGGATATTTGTACATTGGGAAGATAGTTCATCTGAATGAGGTAACACATAGTATTGTTTGAGAATGTGAGTCGCATTTCACTTTTCACTAATAGAAGGGATACTAGAAGGTGCTTGGTACATAGGTGTTACTCAGTATGAATATTTACCCATAGGTAGATGGTTGGTCGGAATGTACAATACATGTGCTTGAGGATATGCTCCAAGCATCTGTTTGAGACTTCAGGGTGTCTTCAGAGTGGAACCTAAAACTTTTGTTGTTCACCTATAACAAAATATATCTTGAAACTCTACATATGGAATCATATTAGTTTCTTTTTTGTAGGATATGTAGATAACTTCTAGGCTAGATGGTGGCCGGTGAGTATGATTTGTTGGGATCGATTCTTGTGTAAGATACATTAGTATATGTGAAATTAATTTAGAAGTGTATGTCTATGGATGACATTATATATAAATAAAATGTCTTGGAATATAGATAATCCCCAAAGGTTGCATAGGGTGATTGTGTTTTCCGTCAATCGTTGCCTAGATTACCTCACCATAGGGTTTGGAGACAGGAAAACACGGTGTCTAGGTTTGATGGGTCAATTGATTGGTTGGGGGGAATCGGGCCTATAGAATTCTGATTTTCTCATCCATATAGGGATAGTTCTATAAATAAGGTATTCTATGTGTCACACATTTGGATATATCACCTTAACCCTTCTCATGTGATAGATTTGGATGATGTTGATCTTATGATCTATGTGTCCTTTGAGGAGTATCTGATACGTGTGTTGGATAACCATGATAAAGTTTCCTAGAGAATGGTTGTGTTGATAGTTCATTTATTGTCGCAACATGGTGGTGATCATGAGGAACCACGGGAGAGAGATGAGGATATACAGGCTTAGTGGCCTAATATATTTTACTCCGAATCTTAGAGATACTTGTGTGTATATCTTGGGGATGAGTTTTTATAATGTGGGTAGATTGTAAGATTCTATCCTTTTTGGAGATGTATTGAGATTATTTAAATCTATTGTTCTTCATTTTTTTTAGTATATATTTTTTGGGGATTTACCTTGTGGATATTTGGTTGGAATTGAATAATTTTATAAGGAATAGATGCATTTAATGGTTTGCACGCAATTTCCCCAAACAATGAACTGATCCCAGCAAACTGTGAAAACACATATAGAGGGTATTTAAATGGATGGCGTGTGGTTTTGCAAACTATTCACCATCTAAGGAGTTACTATGACCCCCCCATAATAGGCACACAGCTAAGGTGAATTGTTTGGGAAACTTTGCACCCTTATCAAGAATTCAATGCGTGTGGTTTTAATTAATCCATTTTTTTATAAAAAACTATACCAATCTAACAACACCTTATTGAATCCATTTTAACCTAAAGAAATTTATATCATTTCTAGAGGCTCTTAGATGGAATTTTTTGGAATTATAAACTCCATTCATGGCTAATCTATGGTTTTATTTTTTATCATTAACTCTCTGAGTAAGGTAATATCATCCCATGTAGTTTCCTCTTATACTCTCATATTTCTCTCATACATTAAAAGGTTTTTTCCTCCACTAATAGTGGATTATATGTTTTTATGATATATAAAATTTGTTTGATCATTATTTCTAATCTAGATCTTGTTCATCATCAAGATTTAGTTAGTTCCACTTTGATATGAATTTACCATTGTCAATCGTGTATCCTCAATCTTGATTTTGGTTTTCTAATATAAAATCCCATGCTCTTAAATTCCAATTATGGATATGTGTTGTGAAATTTAATTACAACATTTGACATTGTTATATTTAATTTAATACATTTATTTATTAAATATATTATTTAATCATGGAATTGAATTGATTTGATTTCAATGTGATGATGAATTTCGTTGAATTTTTTGAAATATAAAATTTTTTAATTTGGATTATTTAATTTTTATATTAATTAATGGGAAATTGAAATTGTGGAGTCACATTAGTTTATGGGTGAATTAATTAAAGGATTATTGGAATTGTTCAATTGGATTTAATTAATTAGGGAATTAATTAATGAGACATTGGGATTGTGGAATTGGATTAATTATTTTGTGAATTAATTAATGGGTTATTAGCACTGTGCAATTGGATTTAATTAAATGTTGAATTAGTAAATTGGATATTGGGATTTTGGAATTGTATTAAGTAATTTGTGAATTAATTAATGGGTTATATTTTTATATGTTGATAAATGCATTAATGATGACTTTTCATTTTATTCTATGTGATTCAATTGAACGGCCATGGTTGTTGTGAAAAATTATGAACGGATAGTGATATGATTTTTTGGTAAACAGGTTGATGTTTATTAATATTGATTGATGATATATTTTTTGTTAGTGTTATTTATTAATTAATGTTTGTAGGAAATTAATTTCTACTTCAGAATCCCATTGTGATAAATTGATAAATGTGTGTGGGACATGGACTAGGGCTGCATAAGCCCATAGTGATAAATGAGTGTGGTACACATACTACTTCTTTAAAATCCCAATTGTGCGATTGTTTGATAAATGAATTTTGGGTCAATGAATACTACATCAAATACACACGTGGTTCTTTGCAAGCTGATCTAGGACTGAATTGTGATAATTAGACAATGGTACCAATTAGATGTATTAGGTATTTAAATTAATTTTAAGTTAATGACTATGGTGATCTGTGATATGGTTTAGACTTCGACCTGGGCCGAAGTGGTTATTGTGGATTGGATTTCATCTGAAATCAGGGGGTTGTATGATTAAATTAAAGAATAAGATGAAATGTAATATTTATTATCTATGTATTTTACTTTTTTATTTATACAACTACACTAAATATTACCAACTAGATATTGTTTTAGACGACATTGGTGGTGGCCTACTCTGTTATACTATGTGTATTCTCATGATGCATGATCAGTACCCTAATAGACTTCATGGTTGCATATTTGGATAAGGGAGGAACCCTATGATAGATGGTTGATTTGGTATGTATCATAGATGAGGTAATCATACATGATTCAAGAACTGATTGAAAATTTTTAGTGTCATTATTTATTTTTGGTTACTTATATTGACACTGGACGTGTATTTTTATATGACATATTTACTGTTTAGATCTAGATATTGTATTTGACGTATTAGTCAGTATGTGATTCTGGATTGTTTTGGTTATTGGTTATGTCATTTAGATATTGTTTATTTACGTTGAGTATTTTGATTCTAGTTAAATACAGTACAGTCTCCCCATGATCGATATTGGATTCTCACTTCTAGTCAGCCAATTATATTGTGCGGGGAGGATTTCCTGAGGTTACATGACTAAGTGGGATAAGGAACTAGTTTGTAGAACCCAGTTAGGGATGTTACACTCACGACCCATCATCATTCTACAAAATTCCTTCCATTTACCCATTCACATCCACTAATTATATCAACACATCCACAAAAATTGAAAGGATATTCAATGTCATTCTAAAAGTCATTTTGAATCACTTAAAAAAGAGAATTCAATGCCTTTTCATTCCATTAAAATCTCGGTATTGATATGTGACAAAAACCCTAATCTTACTTAAATGAAATTATTATATAAAAAATTGAGTGTATGTGATCATTAAAACACCATAGGATAGATCGGTAGAAAAATATATCCCTTTTTTTTAATATCATAAGAATATGATATAAAAACATATATCTAGAGTACATCAAGGGGAATTAACAAAAATATTGAAGATATTTCCACCATGATCTCATATATGATCAATAAATAAAAAAATAAACATTATACCATAAATAAAATGCCATGATTCATTTCTTCGTAAATAGGATATATGAAAACATTCTCCAAATTTGAAATATATATTAAATAATTTCTTTTATTTTGATAATTCCCAGGTTAATCCCCACATGTAA
This sequence comes from Viscum album, assembly GCA_963277665.1. NCBI lineage: Eukaryota > Viridiplantae > Streptophyta > Magnoliopsida > Santalales > Viscaceae > Viscum > Viscum album. Next base: position 1,429,708,569 of record OY728125.1, read on the forward strand.
TTCTCAAAAACAAAAATAAAAGTTAAAATAAAATTACATTTAATGATATTCATGACAATTTAATTGAGAATTGAAAAAAATATAAATTTAAAATATAATATTTAAATTCATTATTTAAATGACATATATAATGATATTTTTAAAATAAATAGATTTTTAAATGAAGCTCTAGAATGAATTCAAAATTGTTTATTATCAGGAGAGAATGATAAAAAAAATATCTAAAAATAATAAATTTTACAAACCAATTTATCCCCTTTAATTAATAAGAAAACATAGTAAATATAGGTAGATGTATATAAATATAAAATTTAATTTCAAGAGATAAATATATATTAAAACATAAATAAAATTTATATTATGAGATGAATGTTGATTTTACAAACATTTTTGGAATGGCAAATTTTTACTCTACCCCTTAATACATGAATTTAAATAGAAATTAAAACATTACAAAGACATAGATAGTGAGATTTAATAAATCAATAATTTTCATTGTGAACATAGTGATTGATATTTTCATCTGTAAAATTTATTTATCAATAATTTCAATATGTAATAATAAGAATATTAGGTCAATAATTTCAATAGTTAAGATAAAAAAATACTAATGATTAATATTAGACTATCCATGATTTAAATAAACCAAAAAAATTACCATATACTTGAAATGAACATTCTAATAATAAATTGTCCTTAATGATATAAAATATACACTAAATTTTAATCAATTATAATATCATAGTCAAATATAGAATTTAGTGGCGTAATAGATAAAATAATAAATATAAGACTACTCCCTATGTAATATAGTTACAGAAAATGAAAACAAAACGTAACAAGGAAACTATTTCATGCTTTATTGATTATCAATTAAGAGTTGTAATGTCTATTTCTATTGAAAATAAAAAATATGATATATCAAAAATTTCATGTTTTACTACCCTATATGATAACAAATTTGAGTTTCTTTTAATATTAGAATTTTATGTTTGATAATGTTAACATAAAGAGACTTAGGTAACTAAATTAATTTAGTAAAATAATCTATTTTATAAATATTATACTAAATATTGATATATTTTGTTATAAAATATCATTAATAATTATAATCACACTCATAAATATGATTCCATATTTTCAAAAATAAATTAATTTTCTTTAGAACATTTCATTAAAAATAATAATTTTGTAAAACATTATTTCAATTATAAATCCAAATTATAAGAATACTTTTGGTATAGAAATGATAGACCAAAAATATATACTGATATTGAACATCATGTTTTAATTGATTTAGAGTTTTAAGATCATTAATTTTTTTTCTAAATTATTAATGTTAGGTTGAAAATTTTATTTGAAATCCAACTCTCTTTTTTATTTGGAAATAAGCAACTTTTTTCTTGAACATGTTTATATTTATTTTAGTAATCACTACATTTAGAAATAATATTTTATAGATATTATGCAATTCATATATTTTACTAGATGATAGAGGAAAATATAATGAATGATGTGAAGGGGAGGAATGGAAAAGGATAGTGAGGTGATGGATAATAATGAGCATAACTCACCTTAACATATACCTAAAAATAATTATTAAGGAATTTAAAACTAGTGTTTTTAGGAGTTTGAGGACGTATAGTCATGTGAGTCATCAACAGTGCACCACGTTTAATACTAGTGTTTCTTTGTACAATGATACTTTAAATATTTTATTCTTCTTATACAGGATTTATTTCATTCTCTTCATGAGTTTAATCAATTTCATAGCCAAATATTCAGTTTGTTCTTCACTTTTGGCAAAATCTTTATCACTGAATGATTTAAAAGGAATATTATTTTGTGATTGTTTGGCTTATTTGACTTTATCATCTTCATTATCAACTTGTTTCTTCAAGGATATTTCATAATTCATAAGAGATACAATATTCTAATAGAGCATCCAATTTTTTATGTCATTAGATTCTTTTACAGTTGTCACATTAGGTTTCCAAAGGATAGTCATGGATTATAGAATACTTTCCACTAATTTTTTTTTCGAATAATATCGCCAAGAGACATTCAACCATTGAAAATTATGGTAAAATGTGTAAACATATAAATAATAAATTCATTAAAATGTATATATACTCATTAAAATCATTTATAAAGATATCTAATCTCGTATTATAAAAATTATTCATGCCTTCATGTGTGACTTCTAAGAGTTTCCATATTTCATGGGGAGTTTTTCCAAAGAAATTTGTTTTGAATTAACAATATCCATGCCCGTAATGAAGGGAGTTCGTTGATATTCCATTACACTATAAGTCTATATTATCTTACAGAGTCTATTAATATTTTCATGAATTATAGTCTTAACTCTATTACTATAAATTGTAGACAAGATAAATTTCCAATAAGAGTAATTGTTGACATTAAAAAACAAGGAACATCCTAATGATATCCTTTTATGGGATCCTTAGATATATATGGTAGATTTTGTACTATTATATTATAATTGGAAACTATTTAATTCATAATTCAAAGTTTTCTCTAATACCAAATTATGTACAGGGATGTAGGAAAGAGGGTTTGGGTTTAACTATAATTATAAAATAACATAATTACCTTGTGAAGGTAAAAAAATTAAAATTTAATGTATAAATATTGAATAGAATAATTATAAAATAAATCATTTATAATGTGATCATGGTATTTAATTTATTAATTCACCTAATAATTAAATAAATAAATATATATATCATAATAGATAGAATAATATTTTTAAATAAATAAACTATGAAATATTTTAGATCAAGCTAATTTTGTGGTAAAATAAAAATATATTTTTAAACTAAATTAATTTTGTAAGAATAATATGGTTATGTGTATCGAAATTATGTGATTATGTTACTCAATTATGAAATATGGTAAAATGAAGAATTTATATGGATTTAGATATTGAGAGATATTTTAGAAAAGTGTTCAATAATAGCTCAATGTGATCCCCAACATCTCCTCCCCTCATGTTGAGAGGTTTTTGTATTATTTATTAATTTTTATAGAGATCATTTACCCCGATACATCATTTATTTTTCATTATTATGGAAATCAAACCATATAAATAAAATTATTAGTAGAAATAACCAATTGATGATGATATATCACTTTTTTGTTGTGATCACCTATCCCACTCTCCGTTAAATGGTTGTAGTAATAAACACTCTATAGAATAGGATGATAAGTATAGATAAATTCATAAAGGGAGACTATTTAAAAGATACTCTCTTATATCGCAAAATGAATAATATAATTTTATAGTAGAGAGTGGTAATGTATAAGAGATCCTAACATATTGGTAATTGAAATTATATTTTGAATAAATGCCTTAAAAAATTGATAAGAAGACTTTTATTCATATTTGGAATGCTCAGATTGGATTATTAATTGTATAATAATTGATAAAGCCTCCTAAGTCCTGAATTTATTGTCTCTAAAGGTGTATGGAATATTCTAAACTTATTTATGTTCATTAATCATTGTATAATGAAAAAAAAGGATCTATATTGTCCGCTAAAAAAATTATTTTTGAATTTCTATTATAATTTCATTGAGTATCTAGTATGCTACAATAGGTTTACATCGGTATATTAGGATATCTCTTACATCTCTCTATTGTCACTAGATAGTCGGTGTGCATCCATCATGAATCGTGTTGAACTAGAATTATTTATCCTTTAAGAATTCATCCAGCTACTGGCTAGTTCACCTCCAAGATGTAGTAGGTGGGATCATGATTCTTTGACAGGTTTTTTCCACATGTCCTTGGTTGTTTAGTAACCACAAAAGGATAGCTGGTGTTGCCCTCAGTTTTTCAAACTAATTAATATCCCAACCGTCTTTCATCCAATACCATGCGTCGAAATAAGAACATCCTTCCATAATAACAACATATCAATAAAATCTTTAAAATATATTTAATTCCCATTAAAAATACAATTTAATTAATTCTAGAATAATAGTTCAATAAATACAAATTATATCACAAAACGACGACCAGATATTGATTATAAACAATAAAACACATTTAAATGAAATTATTAGATAAATCATTGTGTATTTTTTATCATGAGAATACCATGAGAAAGGGAGAGACAATTACATCTATAATTACGTTCATCAGAATTACATGTATTGAATTATTATGGGATAGACAAGATGTGAAGATGACTACATTTGGACATCTACATGGGTAACATGATCAGTGAATGTACATAAATAATGTATTATTGACAATAAATTTTTTTAGGTTAATATGTTTAAGATTACTATAGAATCATTGGTTTAGTAATGACCAATACACATTTATGCTATTTTGATCAATGATTTCCAAGTATTAGGTATTATTGGGTAATTGGTTGGCCCTTATTATATAAGAAGTGGGAGCATAACTATATAGTTGGTCTGTAAAGTATGTAATTAATTATGGAACTATGAAGTGGATGAGGATTAATTATATTTTAAAATATTTTTATAATAACATATATCTTAATATTTTAAGAAAATTAGATGTTATGTGTTTCTCATGTGCACATATGACAGATCATCTAAATCATTAAAAACACTATTTATTTTAGGTTTTTTCTATTGTATATTTTATAGTTAAAGGATTTATCTATTATATTATATGATTGTGAGTTATAGTTTCTTTTGAGGGACGAATAAGTGTGGTAGGTGTAATTTCTTCACAATTCTTGTATACGTAGTCATAGGGAAGTAAACTTTTGAAGATTATTTTTTTTATATAGAGTATATTGTGTGTGATATTATGGTAGATTAAAGTTTATATTTTATATATTATTATTTAAAATCATAGAGAATCACAGAGAATCATAGATTCATGGGATACTCATATTATGTGTTATATTTGATGGTTAACACACTAGATGTAGCTCAAAATATGAATCAGAAGAATAGAAGATTCATATCAATTAATTTAATGTAATAGATTATTTCCTTTTGGAAAAATTTTATTGATGACCATTTAATTCAAAAGGGATTGGGTTTTTCATCATCTATATTGAAGTCAGTGCTGATTGAGAATGAATAATAAGAGTTCATGGAATTAAAGTCTCTTGTGTTGGAATTATTATCTCTAGAATGAAATTCTATTTTCAATATTTGGGATAAATAATTTGTATAAAAATTAATAATGGAAATTCTAGATGTGTTTGAGATCCCATTATCATTGAAAAAAAGTGATCATGATGTGAAATATATCCATGTTTATGTTTTTGGAAGGAATCCCAATGGCATATCAGATGAATGACTTCAACATTATCCAAGGGTATCTCAATTTAATATTGCTAATATTTACAAATTATGTGAATTAAATTCTACTATTATCATCACTATCAAAATTATCGGATCTGATAGTTATTATGATGTGTAACTCTTTGGAAAAAATATACCAAGGATTTGATGATATCAAGAAAATGATACTCAATGAAAAGCATAGGTAGATGGATGTTCATGAACAATCCAGTATTGTTCTTAATGGTTATGGAAGGGGTTGATCACCCAATAATAGTTAGTTCTGTCAAATGAATCACTATGATGATATATTCTTAGAAAATAGTAAAAGAATGTAGTACATCCCAGTTCCTTCATAATAGTGATGTGGTATGAAATGGAATATCAATAAGGACTATAAAATTAATAATGAAAACACCGTAGTTACCCTAACCTCTCGTATTTCAAATTATATTAATCTACTATAAGAAAGTAACAATTTCATGCTTATTGTGAACTCATCCTTAGAAACATGGAATATTTAATATAGATTATCCATTTATTCAATTAGTGGTCATATATTCATAGTAAACTACATATCTCGACTGTCCAGAAAATAGCATCAGGTGGATTTTTAGTAGAATTAATATTTTTAAAAGGAGTGATCAATATCCATATGGATAATGAAGGATTTATAATGATAATAGAAGACTGAGATTACCCTATTTTATAAAAAATATATTATATCCATATGTAATTTGGGTGACGTAGAAGATGGAACATGTTTTTCTAACGGGGCATGGATATTTTCTCAAGGATACATGGTGGTTTCAAAAGGATTTAAGTATTAGAATCCTTAATTGATCAAAAGCATAGATCAAACTAAAATAGTCATAATTTAATCTTCTACTAATATATAAGAATGGAACTGTATGTTCAGTCACATTTTTTAGAATATTATGTATTTGATAGAGGCTATTAAAATATTTATGATTAATTACATGGAAATTAGAACGTGTGAAAAAAATTACTGCGAAAGGGAAAATAATTATTTTAACATAGATGACTAGAGTCCCAAAAAATGTTAGAGCTAGTGTACTCTAATGATTGTGGTCATGAAACTATTCAATCATATTATGGTTACCTTTACATTCTCACTTTATTTTATGGTCATATAAGGTGTGTATGTATTTATTTATTAATGACTAAATCATATTTATTTCATTTGTTTATTTAGTGGCAATCAATTGTGGAAATGGAATACCGTAGGAAGTTGATGTTTTTGAAAACAAAAAAAGGTGGTGAGAACACTAGAATAAACTTATTTAAACATATTTTTGATGAATAGAATATGTAATTAGAAGTTAATTCTATGAAATAAAAGGTAAAATTTAGTAGATGAAATAATTAAAATGAAATTGATATTTAAATTCCAAATTTTTAGACTATACTAAAAAATTTAAAAGTCTATTTTGGTGGAGGAAACCCATATATTAGCATATATCAACAACAGATGTTTTGTATCAACAATAATTTAAGAAAATTTGAAAGATATATGGTCTATAAAGTGAATGAAATTCAAACATCATAACGAATTCAGTTTTTTAGAATATTTCAATTTAAATTACATGGTTATAGATATTCTTGAATGAAAATAAAAACTATGTCTTTCCATTGGATATAGATATATAAAGAAAACATTCCAACAAGGAGACTTAGAAGAGGATATATACATGATGTATATAATAGGTCAACTAGAAAAAATAATATAAAAAGGTGGTTTTTAGTTAAATGAAATTTTTGTATTGTTAAATGAAAATTAAATGAAAATGGAATGATAAATTGGATTAATTATTATTGGGATAATGTTTCAACCTATTTAATAAAGATCACTAAAACTTACAGAAGAAATCCGATAATTATAAATTCAATATATTAATTGTCTACCTAGATGATACACCGATTGAAATGACAAATGTACCAAAAATCCAAAAATCATATGTGTGACATGTTCGAATGATTCAAGAGGAATGATGGTTTTAAAGAATTAATTATTTTAGGAATGTAAAAGAAGGGGGATAATAAATCGAAAACATTAGTTTTATAAAAGAAAAAGTATATATGAATGATATTCATGTTATTTGTAATGTTCAAAATAGATCTAATTTCCACATATCTTACTTCTCAATTAAAATTATCCATGTCACAAGCACCAGTTTTTGATGTTTAGAATCAATATAAGAAAAACTTCCCATGCACTAGTTGTAGGAATTATGACATGCACTATGATTTGAACATTATCTAAACCATTCTTGTATAGTGGGATTCATGATTCACACATGGAGAATCAGTGTAAAGTAATTTGGGAAGTTAGAAAGTGGATCCTCTAGTATATGAATGTAATGGTAGATACCACCTTATGTTTTTTATAATTTGATCTATTACGAGGTTTTGAGGAGTAAAATATTACTAGGGACACATATACATTGAAAAGTACAATTTTGTTTGTTTACATTGGGAGTAATTATTGTTACTTAGTAATTAATGATATAAATGATTTTTAAAATATGATATATGAAAGATAATTATGTTGATGAAGTAAAAGATGGGAATTAAATAATATGGTTAATGAAAGTGCTCAAGGAACATAGACGAAGTAAGAAAGGAGGAGTGATTTTTTTTTATACTCGAAGTGTGATCCATTTAGTTATGAATACATTTTTCCAATATTAGAAAATCCTCATCGACTTGATGTATCATTTCATCAGAAATATTGTAGAGGTTAAATTTCTTATCTACAGATGATAATATGATTACAAAATCAAGAAGAACGTTTTACCAAGGAGATAACATTTGAAAGTCTAATAAAACATAATTCCTTTGTAAGTAAGATTAAATAATTTAAAAAATGTTGAATAATGTTTCTTCATGATATATATAGTGTGTTACTGAGGTTCCTTGAAAGAAAATTAAAGTGGTATATTGTTCTCAGTGGAAGTATATTTCAATTCACCAAATGCCCATCTAGATGAATTATGTTCAATAATAATTTTGTGCACTATATGATGAAGAGTGGGATGAGAGGGGAAGACAGTGATAACCTGACTTCTTTATGGGTACTAGGATAATCAAATTTTTTCACCCACCAATCTATTTTTGATATAGAATTAGATGTATGGACATTTTTAAATGATAAAAGGATAAAATTTTGGTAATAAAACTAACATGTTCTTTCTTAGAGATCTGTGATTTAAGTAGAGTCATATTACAGTTTTTCTTATTTGTAATTTTTTTATATGAATTCATGCATTATTTTTTAATTGTTTATGTTATGAAAATCATTGATTATAGAGTTGTGATTTTTGGTGGGGATTACTTTCCTTCTTTGATAATTTTATAATCTCATGTATCATCTAGCTAAAATTAAATTTTCTGATATATGTTTCTCCAAGGAGAATAGAAATATCCTTCAAATAACAAAAAAAAATATATTTATTTCTTATTTGATCCATTTCATGTTTTCCATGTGTGGATTGTGGTATTAAAATTCCTCCAAAATAGGACACAAAGTGTGGAAAATATGTCTAAATGATCATGTTTTTATTTAAATGGAGTATATTAGTTCAAAACATGTGTCACATAATCCAATCCAGCCATACACACATGAATAGTCTAGATTCATTAAAAAACTAATCCATAATTCATTTTTCGTGTGTAAAAATAAACCACATGATAATTTGCTACACTAGGGGACTATCATTACTCAAAGTACTTATTGTTAGTGTAAAATGGTAACATCCTAGGTAAATAAAGAATACTAATTTTTCAAATTTATTAATACTTGTGAATAAAATATTAATATTACGTTAAAGGGAATACTATGCTCGATGGCATACCCAATGCGCAACAATGAGTTCCTTTGAAATCTTACGTTGTGCTCTAATAATAAAATGATATTATTTTAAATGGTAGTCAATGCCTAACCGTTGTAATGGTGGAAATGAATAGAACTAACTAAAAAATGATTATATATGTTTTCAACTATTTTATCTTTTATCCAATAAAAGATAAAGGCTTAAAATAAGAAAAGAATTCAATTTTAGGCATAGATACTCAAATATTCAATAAAAGGTCGACTTATCTCCTTTTGATGGAGAACCCTCTTCAAATATATTTCTTCTCACTCTTATAAATATTTTGGACGAAATAAAATTCTTCTTTACAATAGGGACATCAAAATTAACTTTGTTTAAATTTTTGGTATTTTTCCGATAAAGTTCATTTTTTAATGAATAGTGAAAATGTTGTATTTGAATCCAAAACCTCTTTTTAATATATTTTATTTATATGATTATATTATCATTTTAATTGGTTTTAAAGTGAAATTAGAATATATTTTTACCATTTAATCCAATGTTGGTCATTCGAATTAACTTCACTTTGAAATTGGACTTAAACTAGTGTCAATCTTTTGATATATATTGTTTCATAAAAGCACGCTATTTGTTTTGGAAACGCGAATTAATTATTAAATTAATTAATTAAAGTTATATGTTTTGAATTTTTTAAAATATAAATCGTTTTTTAATTCGTAATATCAGATATAGCTTAGGGTGAATTTTTTGATATTTTTCTGAAAAACATCAATTTTTGATGAATAGTGAAACCACTAAGTGGTAGTTAAAAACTGATTTTTTGTTTATATTAAACTTTACCACTTTTTTCAATTGAATTTAAAAAATCCCACATACATGGTTTTCATTATGATGTAAAATGTTGTTCAATGGGATTAAAATAATTTTTTGGTGAATAGTAACTTTTTAGTTTTATTAATCACGATTAGCGATAATTAGTGTAATATAAGGTAAAAATAATGTTTTAATAATATGAAATGACCTTGACACATGTCCTACCCATATTCGACGTTTCATGGCCGACCATGAAAATCCATGGGTCATCTTGGGGACCCCATGGATCCACTTGGGAAAGAAAATTACATTAATAACATTTTATTTAAAGTTAAAATAAAATTGTCACAAACATGTATTGTTTTATTAAAACAATTTATAGATGGGGTAATAAAAGTCATATTTTTGACTATAAATATTCATTAGAAAGATAAAAATATTTCCAACATCATGATATTTTGTTTTATAATTTTTATACATTAAATAAATTAAATTATTTATGACACCTTGATGATGTAGTGATTACCTCATTATTTAACAATTTAAATAAAATGAAAAGTTAATGTAAAATATAAGACATAAACTTGTCAAAAACCTATTGTATGGGTGGATTTAGAACCATTATCACTTTATCCTCTAAATATATAATTGTGGGACCTTTGATATCCGAAAATCATTTTATAAAAAAGTAACATTTCAAGTCTTTCCAAGAGTGCCCCTCCTCCCTCTTATTAAAGGTCCCCACTTCTACCTACATACCCACACCTCTCAAGCCATTGGCTCATCCATTCAATGATTATTTTATCTCTCCAAATCCCTATCCTCATCCTAGAAGCCTTCCCTTTGGCAGAAAGATCTTCAAGAATCCCTTTATCTTCAAACCAAGGGGAGTTACCCTAATTAAAGGTAATGTCTTCTCTTATGTTCATTTGTTTTATTTTGCTTCTCCAACCCCCTAAACTATTTTTATTCCTTTAAATGGTAACATAATAATTATCTTTAATATAATAGGATTTTTTATGAGAAATATTTGAGCTAAACTTACACACACCTTTTTATAATGGTTAAAGAACATATCGTTTCTGTGGATGGCGAATTACTGCCTCACCAAACAATGATTGTTCAATCTTCTCATAACACCATTCATGGTGGCCATTATTATGTCACTTTATTTTATATATGATATATATGGTATTTATGTTTTCTATATGATTATTTATTTCATATTTAAAGCATACCCTTATGCTTTGTATGTTTTGCAAATGCGATAATTTCATACGAGGAAGTGTGGACTACCACCCCCTCAAGTGATGTGACTCGTTCATGCAATAAATGGAATGTATGAAGAATTAAATTAATGAAAATATGTGACCTATATAACATATATATTATACAGGAATTATAATATATATATATATATCTCATTTATTTTTAATTCCATTAATATGACAAAGAAATGGAAGTAGCGTTCATTCGTACGTACGGACTACAGTCTCCATGAACAGTGAATTTCATTTTTGTTTATCTACAAATGTTATGGAATAGTATAAAATGATTATTTACTGGATATATATGATATTTAAATCATTAATTCTATTATGTAGATTAATTACTTATAAATACATGGACAATAGTTTTCAAACAAGTTCATTTTTGACTCATGTACCGAACATCGACAAAAACGTCTGATATGAACTCACATTATTAACCAATTATTATAAAATTATAATATGTGATATTAACTGAATAATAATATTTAAAATAGGTCCTTAATCAATTAAAAATTTACCAAAGTTTTTTATTCAAGAATACAAAGAAACAAACAAGATAAGTCAGACTTGAGGTAAAGGATCCTACCACTCTCTTTCTTTTTAATTACTCTATTTTATGTCACTTATTTTAAGCTCATCTTTATTAAGTTGGGGTTGTTTTTTATATAACTATTAATATAATTTTTATGTTAATATTATGAGAGAACCTATTTTATCTCATAAATCCATTTTTGGAAGTTTTAAGTGGCGCCATTAGGCTGCCGAAATTTCGTAAGGTACTTTTTGTCTCACTTTGTGTTCCCTTGAGATTCATGTTACATTTCCCAATATTTCCTTTTTTGTGGTGTATGTATGACCCATGATTGTATTATTTGTGTAATATAATTTAATTTATGTGTATTTACATCTTCATTGTATGATCCTTCTTTCATGGGGTTGACGTTTCGAAAGTTACCCAAATTGGTATGGGAACCTTTCACCCTCCTCTTTTTAAAAGACTTCATTTTTAGGTCTTTATATTTACATATTATTATGTTGGGATATGTTCTTATATATCGTTATTGAAGTTAATGTTATGAACAAGTAATGAGATACCCTTATTATCTCTCATAATCTCATTTTCATAATTTTAAAGTAACGTCGTTAGGCTATCGAATTTTTGTAGGGGAACTTCTCAACCCAATTTCAATTCTTTGGGTTAAACCTCTACCTATTGATTATTTAGTGATATAAATATGTGTGGATGACATATAATTTTTTTATATTGAATATCCACTTATATTTTTTGTATTTATATTTTTCACACATAATTATTTTATTTCGTTATCCTTGCTCTAATGGAATGATCCTTGATTGGGATTACATCTCAATTTCTTCTCATTGAGACATTTCTTAATTATATGAACATTTATTGTTTTATAAGTGTATATACAGACCCTTTGAAATTCCATATCCATATTATGTCTATACTAAAGTCATTTAAATGTTTTTAAAATGGTCTACTTTCATGTGGATTCTAATTTAAATGTTCAAAATGGAAAATAACTCTTTTATTAAAACATTATTTTAAATGGTTTTAAAGATTTATTATTTTAAACATTTATCATCCATTTCCATGTTTTAAAAATGGTTTACGAATTTATTTATATGAACACGAATGCTTTAAAACCCTTTCAAAAGTTTCGAAGTGGTATAGGACACTTTGATTCTAAAATCTCTTTTGAATGTCTTCTTTTAATATTTTCAATGTATAAAGGGATATTTCTCTCATAGAGTTTTAATGATTTTATTATATGTTTTTATTTATGATAATATCATGATGTTATCTCTTGTGATTGAAATGTGGAAATTTTATGTTTATTTTATGCATGTTTTAAGTGTAATGATTATGTTATGGATCTTGTCCAATGTTTATGAAATTGGGTGGTTTCGTGACAAACTAAGGGCGGGTGAGCCCACGATAGCTCTCCAATACATTGGGTAATTCTAAGGGGATAAACGTTAAGGTATATTGAAAGATATTTTGGGAATATACTGTGATGGATATTCCAAATGTACCAATGAGGGTTACTTCCTACGTAAGAACGTTATGAATGCCTAAAGTTACCTTTATTTCTTATGATTTCTATATAGTTATGAATAAATCTTATGATTTAATGAGGTATGTTAAATTGATTATGTTTTATGAGTAATGTATGATTTCATTGATTATTATGTATACATGTACTAATGTTTTCTTTCTGTATAGTTATAACCCTTACTAATCCATTAATGCTCATCCCAAGTTTTTTGAAATGTTTTTCACAGGGAATAATTTGGAATAAGGTCAAGGATGGGATCAAGGAAATGTCATGATGTCTAAAACATGGAACTAGACATGAATCTTTGGTTCAAGAGTTTATATTTTGTGAAAAAAATGGAAACTGAGTAGATGTGTCTACTTTGTAATCTTTGAGATGTAATAGTTATGTCCTAATTCTCTAAAACTCAAAACCTGAAATGATCATCAATGTGAATTATTCAATTTAATTCAAGATTACTCAATGTTTTAAGGTCGGGTCCTTATAGTTGTTATCAAAGGTCGGTTTAGATAACTTTAGAGGTTAGGGGATTCTCTAAGCATAAATGGCATTACCATAATGGTTTGGATTTCAGAAAGAGTCATAGTTTTTGATAAAGTGAATAAGTGAGTATATCTTAGTGTTTATCTTTTTCATTAGTAAATGATAATTTTGTTGATATACTCACACTGACATTTTTGGTGTTAGTAAATGGATGGATCTAGCAGGCACCAAAGTGACAATGGGTTTGAAGGAAACTGGGGTGGTTCTCAGATTAAGAGACATGATGAAATGGGGGATTCAATGAGGAATCTCATGGTTATTCTAAACCAACTATCAAGGAGTCATGATTAACCACTTGAACCTTGGTGAGTTCTCTAATGCATCATGTATGAGATAACCAACTCGATGTGGAAGTTCAGGTAATAATTATAATGGAAACCATTAGGGTTTATATGATCCTTACTTTTGAGGTAATTATGGGTTTCTATATGTTATGATGGAAAATGAAAGGCATGAGGTAAAATTGAGGTTAAATTATGTTATGGTTATTTTTGATGATTTTATATCTTTTTGGGGAATATTTTGAGAATTATATATTTTTTGGAAAAAGGACAACACGCAGACCGTGTGACAACCCATCGCGTCGGACAAAGCTTTGGGAATCGAACCCAAAACCAAAGTGTGACTACTATTTATCACCTACCACTGGACTACATGAAGTCCCTGGTTAGTATGACAAATTCTTTTTAGTTATATAATTTTATGAATCACGAATAAGTTGATTTTAGTTTTTCTATGAAAGTATTTACCTATAATAGAGGATATATGATTTGGTTAATTACTTTTCAATATGAGCCTTTAAGAGAAACTGATGTTATTTGGAGATAAATGTTAATTTTTACCTTGGAAGACTATTTGATTTGATTCTTCAAATATTTTGGTTTCAATCTTGGTTTGGTTTACTTTGAATAAATTTATGGAAAAATTGTTTATCCAATTGTCTTTGTTGAACTTTGGGTTTTGTGGGAATAATTTTGGTGATTAAGAATAGATTTTCTTTTTATAAAGGATTATTCTTTTTGGGTATTATTTGATCTCTTACTAAAAATTTTGATTTTGGTTTTTGTCTAAAGAGATGGGAAATATATAGTTCTCTATTATGGATTATGTGATTCTCTAGATGTTGATTATAACACTATTAATGTGAACAAGTCATCCTAACTACTCATCATTTGGAGAAATTATGAGTTTGTGTTAGAAATTTAGTAAAAGATGAAAGTCTACACGACAATTAAGTATGTTCCCTTATGAGTTCGTTAAGCTCATAAATAAATTACTCAATCAAAAGTAACTTAAAACCAAAGTGTCGTATGTTAATGTTTCCTACTGGGGAATCAAATACCATTTAACCCATCATAAGTTTGTGATTTTCTAGTGGTTAACATTCTCCTAATCATGTTTTCTATCACTCTCCATCAGAACATGACCATTTTTTTCCTATTCCATGTCCACGTTTTCCTATATGGAATCCCAGTATGGGTTATCTTGGATGACCTTTGTGCTTCTATTTATTTATTTTAAAGTGATAGTTTTACTTACTCTCTTTCTGAGGTGGGACTTTCAATGAAGTTTCAAATCTGAATTTTAAAATTGTGAGGACGCAAATCCCAAAAAGGGGGGATGGATATAACAACCCAGGTAAATAAAGAATATTAATTTTTTCTATTTATTAATATATTTGAATAAAATATTAATATTACTTTAAAGTGAATGCTATGCTCAATGGCGTACCCAATACGCAACAACGAGTTCCTTTGAAATATTACATTGCGCTCTAATAATAAAATAATACTTTTGTAAATGGTAGTTAATTCCTAGCCATTGTAATGGAAGGAATGAATAGAACTAACTAAAAAATGATTATATATTTTTGTCAAATATTATTACTTTTATCCAATAAAAGATAAATTCTTAAAATAAAAAAAGAATTCAATTTTAGGCATAGATACTCAAATATTCACTAAAAGGTCGACTTATTGCCTTTTGATGGAGAACCCTCTTCAAATATAGTTTTGGTCACTATTATACATATTTTGGACCAAATAAAATTCTTCTTTATAATAGGGACATCAAAATTTACTCTGTGTAAATTTTTGGTATTTTTCCGATAAAGTTCATTTTTAAGGAATAGTGAAAATGTTGTATTTTAATCCAAAACCACTTTTTTATATAATTTATTTATATGATTATATTATAATTTGAATTGGTTTTAATGTGAAATTATAATATATTTTTACCATTTAATCCATTGGTGGTCATTGGAATTAATTTCTCTTTGAAATTGGACTTAAACTAGTGTCAATCTTTTGATATATATTGTTTCATAAAAACACGGTAATTGTTTTGACAACGAGAATTAATTATTAAATTAATTAATTCAAGTTATATGTTTTGAATTCTGTGAAATAGACATAATTTTTTAATTCTTAATAGAAAATATAGCTTAGGGCAAAGTTTTGGTATTTTTTTGAAAAACATCAATTTTTGATGAATAGTGAAACCACTATGTGGTAGTTAAAAACTGATTTTTTATTTAAATTAAACATTAGCACTTTTGTGAATAGAATTTAAAAAATCCAACTTACATGGTTTTCCTAAGAATGTAAAATTGTGTTCAATGGGATTAAAATAATATTTTGGTGAATAGTAACTTTTATGTTTTATTAATCACGATTATAGGTAATTAGTGTAATTTATAGAAAAAAATAATGTTTTAATAATATGAAATGACCTTGACATGTCCTACCCTTATTTGATATGTCATGGACGACCACGAAAATCAATGGGTCAACTTGGGGACCCCATGGATCTACATGGGTAACAAAATGACATTAATAACTTTTTATTTAAAGTTAAAATAAAATTGTCACAAACATGTATTGGTTTACAAAAAAAAAATTAGACGGGGTTATACAGGTCAATTTTTGAATATAAATATTCATTAGAAATATCAAAAAATTTCCTACATCATGATAGTTTTTTATAATTTTTATACATTATATAAATTAAATTATTTATGACACCATGATGATGCAGTGATTACCTCATTATTTAACAATTTAAATAAAATGAAATGATAATGTAAAATCTAAGACCTAAACTATTCAAAAAACTATTGGATGGGTGTATTTGGAAACCTTATCACCTTATCCTCGAAATATATAATTTTGGGACATTTAATATATGAAAATCATTTTATAATAATGTAACTTTTCACGTCTTTCAAAGAGTTCCCCTCCTCCCTCTTATAAAAGAACCCCACCTCTACCAACTTACCCACAACTCTCAAGACATTGGAACGTACAAGATCTGTTCATTTTATCTCTCCAAATCCCTCTCCTCATCCTAGAAGCCTTACATTTGGCATAATTCTGTTCAAGAAACCCTTTTTCTTCAAACCAAGGGGAGTTAGACGATTTAAAGGTAATGTCTTCTCTTACGTTCATTTATTTTGTTTTGATTCTCCAACCCCCTAAACAATTTTTACTCCTTTCTTTTGTAACAACACCAGTATATTCAATATACGAGGATTTTTTACGAGAAATATTCAAGCTACACATACACACACCTCCGTCTAATGGTTAAAGAACATACTGTTTCTGTGGATGGAAAATTACTGTCTCACAAAACGATGATTGTTCAATCTTCTCTTAACACCTTTCATGGTGGCCATTATTATGTCAATGTATTATTTATGTGATATATATGGTATTTATGTTTTCTATATTCTTCTTTATTTTATATTTAAAACATACCTTTATGCTTTGCAAGTTGTGCAAATTCAATAATTTCACACGAGAAAGTGTGGACGACAAGTGATGTGACTCATTCATGCAATACATGGAATGTATAAAGAATGAAATTAATGAACATATGTGACCATTATAACACATATATTATACTTGAATTATAATATATATCTCTCTCATTTATTTTTAATTCTATTAATATGACAAAGAATTGAAAGTAGCGTTGATTCGTACATACAGCCTACCATCTCCATGAACGGTGAATTTCATTTATTTTTATCTCTAAATGTTATGGAATTGTGTAAAATTAATATTTACTGGATATATATGATATTTAAATCATTAATACTATTCTGGAGATGATTTACTTATAACTACATGGACAATCATTTTCAAACAAGTTCATTTTTGACTCATGTACCGAACATCGACAAAAACGTCTGATATGAACTCACATTATTAAAAAATTATTATAAAATTATAATATGTGATATGAACTGAATAATAATATTTAAAGTAGGTACTAATGCAATTATAAATTGACCAAAGTTTTTTTTATTCAATAATATAATGAAATGAACAGGACAAGTCAGACTTGAGGTATGGGATCCTACCACTCTCTTTCTTTTTAATTACTCTAATTAATGACACTTATTTTAAGATCATATTTATTATGTTAGGGGATGTCATTTTATATTAATATTACTATAATTTTTATTTTAATATGATTAGAGACCCTATTTGATCTCAACAGTCCATTTTTGGAAGTTTTAAGTGGCGCCGTTATGTTGCCGAAATTTCGTAAGGGACTTTTTATCTCACTTTGTGTTCCCATGAGATTCATGTAACATTTCCCACTATTTCCTTTTGTGTAGTGTATGTACGGCCCATTATTGTATTCCTTGTGTAAAATAAATTAATTTATGGGTATTTACATATTCATTGTATGACCCTTCTTTCATGGGGTGGACGTTTCGAAAGTTACCCTAATCAATAAGGGAACCTTTTACCGCTCTCTTTTTAAAAGACTTCTTTTTTTAGGTATTTTAATTTACATATTCTTATGTTGGGATATGCTCTTATATATCCTTATTGATGTTAATGTTATGTACAAGTAATTAGATACCCTTATTATCTCTCATCATCTCATTTTCAGAATTTTAAAGTGACACCGTTAGGCTGTCAAATTTCTGTAGGGGAACTTCTCAACCCAATTTCAATTATTTGGGTTAAACCTCTACTTCTTTATTATTTCATGCTATAAATATGTTTGGATGACATCTGATTCTTTTACATTGAGTATCCAATTATATTTTTTGTATTTATATTTGTCACACATAATTATTTCATTTTTTATCCTTGCTCTAATGGCATGATTCTTGATTGGGATTCCATATCAATTTCTTCTCATTGAGACATTTCTTAATGATATGCACTTTATTTATTTTATAAGTGTATATACATCCCCTTTGACATTCCATATCCATATTATGTCTATAATAAATTCATTTAAATATTTTGAAAATGGTCTACTTTCATGTGGCTTATAATTTAAATGTTCAAAAGGGAAAAATACTCTTTTATTAAAACATTGTTTTATATGGTTGTAAAGATTTATTCTTTTAAACATTTATCATACATGTATGTGTTTTAAAAATTGTTTTATAAATTTATTTATATTAACATTAATTCTTTAAAACCCTTTAAAAAGCATCGATGTGGTATGGGACACTTTGATTCTAAAATCACTTTTGAATGTCTTCTTTTAAAATTTTCAAAGTATAAAGGGATATTTCTCTCATAGAGTTTAAATGATTTAATTACATGTTTTTATTTATGATAATATCATGATGTTATCTCTTGTGATTGAAATGTGGAAATTTTATGTTTCTCTTATCCATGTTTTAAGTGTAATGATTATGTTATGGTTCTTGGGAAAGTTTTATGAAATCAGGTGGTTCCATGGTAAACTAATGGCGGGTGAGGCCGAGATAGCTCTTCGATGCATTTGGTAACGTGAAGGGGTTAAATGTTAAGGTATCTCCGAAGAGATTTAGGGAATATAATATAATGGGTATTCCAAACGTAACCATGAGGGTTACTCCCTACGTAAGAATGTTAGGAATGCCTCAAGTTACCTTTATGTCTTATGATTTCAATTGAGTTATGCATAAATCTTATGATTTCATGAGGTATGTTAAATTTCTTATGTTTTATGAGTAAATTATTATTTCATTCATTCTTATTTATACATGGACTAATGTTTTCTTTCCGTATTGTTATAACCCTTACTGAGGTTTTTATGCTCATCCCAAGTTTTTTGAAATATTTTTCACAGGGCATAAAGTGGAATAGGGTCAAGGATGGGATCAAAGAAATGTCATGATGTCTAAAACATGGAACAATACAAAAATATTTTATTTAAGAGTTTATATTTTGTGAAAAAAATGTAAAATGAGTAGATGTGTCTACTTTGTAATCTTTGAGATGTAATAGTTATGTCCTAATTTTCTAAAACTCTAAACCTAAAAAGATCCTCAATGTTAATTATTCAATTTAATTCAAGATTAAGTATTGTTTTAAGTCCTGTTACTTATAAAAATAGACCATTTACTTCAAAATTATGGTCATATTATCATAATCAGGAAAAAATATTCGATTTTCGTTTTACATTATGAAAAAAATTGATATTTATTTGTAATGTGTATGAATTAACATGATTTTAATTCATCATAATGTGTGGTTGTTAATACCAAATGTATATATTTTTAGCTTAAATGTTCCATTTTTTCCAAAATACACACCATGAAATCAAAACCATCCAAGCATGATAGTATTTTAATCATACCTTAGGATAAGATTCATTGATTCATTTATAATTTGGGTAAATTGGCCACAGGTCAATTCGACAAAATTTTTGATATTTATAATAATAATTTTGAGCCTTTAAATGTGTCTTCTTATATATTTTTGTGTGTGAATTATAACAAAAAATATTAGTGATGAACGACACACACAAAAATTAGCACATGTGTTGCTGTGATGAAAAACAAAGAGAATT
The DNA here is from genome assembly GCA_963277665.1 of Viscum album. Taxonomy (NCBI): domain Eukaryota; kingdom Viridiplantae; phylum Streptophyta; class Magnoliopsida; order Santalales; family Viscaceae; genus Viscum; species Viscum album. The sequence continues at coordinate 1,429,729,239 of OY728125.1, forward strand.
ACAAAATATATATATATATATATTATTCATTACATGAAAAATTATAGGAATGATTTGTAATAATTTCCCATATAAAAGGTAATTACATATAATCTTTGTATACAAATAATTAGTATTAATGTATTAAATATATATATATATATATATATATATTAAAAAACATTAAAAAATTATAAATATATAAACATATTGGTTTAAATAGTCCATTATATATATATATATATAACTTCTATATAAATATAAGTACATTAATATATATTTATATATATTATTTATTAGTATTTTTTTAGATACTACATCGTATATATTATTAATATTTTATATTAATTAAATATAAAATTTATTTCATTTATGAAATTCACACACACAAAAATATATATAGTTTTATTGACACAAAAATATCAATTTTAATAAATATTACTATATATTTATATATTTAACTAATAGATACATTCTTTTTTATAGAAAAATATTATTTTGTTGTAGATGTGTAAATATAATTAGTGTGTAATTGTGTGTTTACATAAATAACTTGAACATAAAGAGTAATGATAATGAATTTTTATTTCCATTTTTTAAAATAAGAAATGGAAAAAATCACAATTCATAAAACATTACGCATCTAATATATATTTTTATAATATTTTAATAAACCTGATATGCATTTGTATTAGTATTGATAGAAAACAATTCTCCCTCACACCCTCTAGATTTTATATAAGATTTTTCTAGTAAGGTTTCATTATTTGTATATCGTGTTCCTCAAAAGTATTCTTATCATAAACTCACTAATTAATTAAATTTAAAGAGGTATATATATCACAATTTTTTATAAATATGTAGATACAAAACAATATTAATCTATGAAAAACCTCACCATCAAAAGAAATTATAGGTTTTGGGTTTAACAAATCAATCATATTTAATAAAAACCATAAACTTTTAAGAAATATTTTTTAATAAAAAATTTTGGAATGAAATATAGATAAAATTTAATTTAGGTAGTTAATTACGACAAAATATACAAATAAATGTTTAATATATATATTGAAAAAGTGATTTTTGAGTTCACCATAATGTTTAAAGTCATAATAACATCATGAGAATAAAAATAGCCATTGATCCATGTTAAAGACACCACATATATATGAATAATTTTTTTTTCACTCTTCATATAAATATTAGGGCCCTACATTAGAATAAGGGGCCAATTTTCCCTAGATTTTCATTACCCCATTTTTAAATTTGGTTACAAATATTATTTAATTTTTTTTCTTTTTATTTAAAATAATTTGGAAAATGTGTGTGATGATCATAAAATGATTTGACCCTAGAAATAGAATCAAACTATTTGACTCCCTTTTTATATATCCTTATGATTTTTTTAAAAATAATTTTCATTATTCTATTGTACATATAGACATTTTGTTCCCAATGAAAACTCTGGATCTTCAATTTTCCTTGTGGAAATTTTTCATCAAGGAATTTTTCTTCTATGGTGGTGATAGGTTACCTTTTTCCCATTTTCAAAATTGACTGTCTTGATTATATTCAATAAATACAGGTTGAATTCAAAAAAAAAGTTTGTTTTAATATTAATAGAATTAATTAAATCAAAAAATATAACATAAATCTTATCTTAGGAAACAGTTTTATAAGTGAAGGGACATTGATATCCATTATAGAATTTTTATATGGGGTTTAGATTCCCTTTTACACTGGTGATGACACAAGAAGGGTTGTAGACCTACGTACATGCTAGTATGATTCATGAAATGTGATGGAGGGCCTTGGACAATGAAAATTGTTCCTTTAATAATTATAAAATTTTAGTGTTGTAGCTATGTGGTAGGACAATATATTGAAGTTAATGTGATCTATGTGGTCTAGATGCATTTATGTTGCCTAGTTTATTGTGACCTCCATTATCTTAAATGATAATAAGTAAAATAAATAAATAAATAAATAAAATAATTAATAATTATGAATAATAAACCACAAAAAAAATATTATTAGTTATTATACATATATTATAATTTATAATTTATAATAATACTAATAAATAATACATAATTATCATTTAATTTTAATTAATGAATAATTTATAATTAATATTATAATTAATAGGATAATAAATAATAAATAATATATGACTAAGGATCATATCCTGACACCCCCCACCCATTTGGGGGATTTTGGGGGCAATTTATGACTGACTACATGGAGAGTGATATAGGATAGGGTGAAGACCCAGTCACATGATGACATAGGTCATGAGATGGGGTTGGGTGCAGAATATTAAGCATGATAACACAAGTTGTGATGCAATGCTGAATTAGAGGCTTTAGGATTGATAAACGGGATTCATGGTATCAAAAATGGTGGTCCCTTTGGTTTATTTTTTAATACATATTGATGGAGCTAATGATCCATGAATATAGGGGTGGACGATTGATTTGAACACACCTAAAAACTAATATTCTTCATCTGGGGGGTGTAATACTAAAGAAAATGTGGGTAATCGCCAATATACCATGTTTGAGGTTGTTTTTAGAGGGTATCTGCAGGAAGGTAGTCATCAAGGTCTTCTAATATATTATTAACATTATATATTTTTATTTGTTAACAACTATCACTATTCATCACTAAAACTACAAGCTGATAAATGAAGCCTTTTATAATAACCAATAAAATTCAAAATTAATAAAAAAAAATTTCAAGTACTATTGAATATAATATTTTAGTATATAAATATATTGATCTTGAAATATATACATACAGATATATATATATATTAATATGATTTAAATAATACTAAATATATATCTAGATATAATATGTAATATTTTTATTTTAAATAAATATTATAAGAGTATAAAAAGTTAATATTAATTTCAATATTACTAATTAGTATTGAGTAATTTCTATTTTATAATAATTGGGAAGTTGAAAAAATTAATTAATTAATTAATTAATTAATTAATAAGTTATGATAATTTTAAATAAATGCCCTGACATAAAATGAAGATAATTTTTTATATGGGTGTTCATTTGAGCTCTATTTTTGTGAATTCAAATTTTTTAAGAGGTATAGGATGAGTACAGCTAAGTAGAAAATGGTCCCTTTTATTCATTGTCAAAAAGGCTTGAAATACCTCTAAAACTAATAATATTGTTGTGATATGTTGATTTTTCAATATTCTCAGATTTTTTCCACATTTATATAAAGGTATTTTTGTATTTTTCATTAGATATTGAATTTATTCCCGATGAATAAAATTCATATGGATATTATATTGTAAAAAATTTATAGTTTTGTCATATTATAATGTTTTTTTATAAATTATTTTACACACACAAATATATATATATATATATATAATATATTTAAATATATAAATATTATAATAATAAGTTAATTTTTATTAAAACACTTTTATGGAAAAATTGTGAAACCTTCATGTTAACTAGGAACATCAAACATTGTAGCAGATACAAAACATATTAAATGAAATGTTAAAATTATTAGATGGGACCTATCTACAAAATTAACAAGAAATATTTACTACCACTTTGTTCTGATCATCCTTGATGATATCTTCAAATTGATATGCCAGTTTATCCCACACTTGCAATAACTCATCCACTTTTATCTTCTTATCATGGAATCCACTGGTTAGAATTAAATGTTTCTTATTAATCAACTCTCCCAGCTCCATGTTTTTTCCACTTTAATTGTTCTCCTATTAATCCCTTCCTTATCCTCATAAGAAAGATGAATAATCAAGAATATATATAGCATCTCTTCATCAGAGTTAATAAGGAGGTCCCATTAATTATACATTACCCTGGCATCTACTACCTGCTGTGATCCAGCAATCGTTTCCAATGAAGCTTCACCAATTTCAACCATCTTTACTAACACCACAACATTCCCTCTAAGGAGTTTAGAATGTATTTTGAGTTTTTCTCTCTCCCCACTCCCAATTTACCTTCCTCCCTATCCGAGCCTTCGTCCAATGTTTTACACTCCTACACCTCAGCTTCGCCCGCAGGAGTGTGGTAATACTCTGGGAAATACTTCTTGGGATTATTTTTAGTGGCCAGTTATCACACCTTCATTCAATGAGGATTGCTATAGTTTAAATTTCCTAATCTAACATGTTGTCATACCTACCGATCTGGTTACTTTTCCCTTTATGGGGTTTGAATAATCATTATGGGGTATTAATTTTTTCATCCCCCTTGTGAACTAGTCAATTCCTAATAATGATGTTCCCATGTTTCCCTTTCCTAGATCCAATCCCAACCAAAGTTTCATATTCTTACGTCATGTCTATATTTAAATCCCCATCATTGTCACTTGATTCCTTGTCTTCCAAATGTCTAAAGCCAACCTACAGGTGATTCCATTTTGGAATATAGTTTCCCATCCTTCAGTATCCACATTTTCATTTCCAACATCATTCAGTGTGGAGAAACAGTAATGAGTCATTGAATTTATCAGGCACCCATCGATCTGGATACTCTATTTCATTCTTGGTAATATTTTGTATCTCTTTGAGAACCCCCAATTTTACTTGGATATCATCACCACCCGGATCATTGTGTTTCTCAGTCACTTGGAAAAGATATATCCCTCTAACCTTAACTGTCTCCGTGAAGAAGATAGAAGGCATGGAGCAAAGACCACCCAAGATCTATTCTATTAACTTGGGAAAACCTAAATCACGAAACAATCTGGAAAACATTTCCTTAACTCTCAGTTCAATGTTCATAGTACATAAATCCTCAATCAGTTTAACAAGGAGGGGATCCAAATAGAGAGAGAATGGCCCCTCTGCCTCCTTCCTATAAATGTGTTTATTGAGCCCATTCTTTCACATTTCATACTGGTGACCTAATGTGTTGCACAGAGAGAATAAATGAACCCATGTCTCAATGAAAATAGTTTCCCAATAATGGAAATCTTCACCTAAAAAAATAAACACAAAGTTGACTAGAAATTTTTAAACATAAAATTCAATTAATATTCATGAAGAACAAGGTAGAAAATAGAAATTGTTCCACAATTAGAGCATATAAATCTACATACTAAATTACCTACTATTCCTATAATAGAGATATTCTGAAAATTGTGTGGAAGATCAGAGAAACCAACACAAATTTATATAGAAGGTGTGTCCCGCTTCAAAAGGAATATATTTGAGCATTTTAGTAGGAAGAAGCTATATTTTTCATATAAGAGAAGAGTGGTAGTCTAGGCTTGGATCATATTAATATTTGAATCAAATAGAATCATAGATTTCTTACGCTCGAGAAGGCCAACAGTTTCATGATCTTAAAAATCCAATGAACAAAACAAAATTGGACCAAAACATCCACTAAAGGTCAATGAACCTTGAATCGTGCTACCAGAGTAACACTAGGGAAAGATGAAGAGACTGTTAATTCCGATATCAAGATCAAAAGAACTAGAAAACCCTCAAATAGATGTGGGATTTTAGGTCTAAGTAAAATAGTGGGACAAGGGGAAATAAAATAAGCATTCGAAAATGGGGAAAATAATGATTCTCTCCCACAGCGGTTGAAGTAGTTCTCTCCCCCTTCAGCAGGGGAGGGACTAAAGAGATAATCATCACCGTAGCTATGGCATTGTGGGGGAGTAGAGTGACATGAACAAAAAATATAATTAAATATTTAATAAAATTTTCATTTAAAATTCCCTTTTAAATATATAATCCATATGGAAATAAATATTTTAATCCATTTTGTTTTGTAAAAAACTATTACATATTGAGAAGAAAAAAAATAAAAAAAAATCATTTAGAATGTTAGTTCAATAGAAAAAAAGTCAAATAAGAATGTTTGATTACCAACACATAGAATCAGTCTTCTTATTATAACATGTATGATGATAGGCATCATGATTACATTCTGTTATAAAAAAGTAAATGTTAAGGAATAAAAGAGTTACCTAATGAATGAATCCTATGAACAATCACAACAACAACCAATAGTCTATCATATTGGGTGGATCTCAAAATTATCAAAATTAGGAAAGCAGACATAATGATAAGTGTATTCTAACTAGGATAAAGTGAAAACTCTAATCCTATAGCCGGAATTTCCCGAACGGATTTATTTTTATTTAATTTTTTATAACCCCCATTTCAAGTGATGAGGGGGAACCCTTACAAGTCCCGTAGGATTAGATATTACATGGCCTTTAGGATTAGGAGAATACATGACACAAAGGGATAAGGGATTTCAAACAGACTATCTACAAGGAACTGCCCCTCCCCAGCCTGTGCATCCTGATAGCTCTCCACCTTTGCACGACCGTCTGTCCATGCTTCCCATACAAGCACAAGCTGGTACCGATGGCATATCCATACCCTCTCATTCTAACAATGCATTTCACTATACTCCGGTGAGTTCACCTCCTCTGAATCCTCTTCTAGGGCTTCTCCTTTTTTTGGTAGTGTGTCTGGGGACTGAATTCATGTTTCCCAAAGGCCTTGCAGTGGCCCTAAGCTTTAAGGTGGACCTCAGGCCTTGAGAATAAACTACCCTGAAGGCCTTAGTTGGCCTGATATTCTTGTAGAACCCAAGGATTAAACCGGTGGCCCAAAGGCCCTGATGGATGAATAGTTCTGGCTGCTATAGTACCACACAGAGCCTGCTACAACACTACTACAGTATCCCCGGAAATATGCCTCCACTCGGATTTGATCTCGGGTCTCTTGGATGCACCTAAAGAGCCCTCACCAATTGGGTTGAGGATCATGTTCTCGAATCCTATAAGAAACTCATAATACTAATAAATAGGGTAAATCATTATCATGGAAGGATTTCTGATAGACTACAATAATATAGACTAGATCAACCCAAGAAACCATCATAAGTCCTATAAAATTATTTGTAGTATTTGAAACAACAAAATAAATAATAATAAAATTACAATTAGGGGACTACACTTATCATCACCAGAGCTACCATACAACCATGAGAAAATAAAAACTACATAGTTTCTAAATGATAACCATTCATGACCTGTATACATCAAGAAATGGTTTTGTTGGCCCTCAAAATAAAAAACAAATCCATTCTGGTGGAACCAAATCATCCACACCTCTACACACTGATGACTGAATTTCTCCTCAGAGAGAAAAAAAATAGTTTATCAAATTTGTTGGAAAATCACAACAAAATTAAATAAAATCCATGACATTCACTTCCCATGCCATCCAAACATCCCACACTCTAGAATAACTCAAAATCAAATGAACATAAGAGTCCACACTACTAATAAATAGTGGGAATAATGGTCCATTACGTGAATTCCAAAAGGATGTGAACTCCATTGTGGAAAAATGACAAAGATAACCTACCACCAAATAAATCTGACCTCATTTAAGATATGTAAATTCCAATTCCCCAACCATGTTTTGGGATACTGAAGAGGAAAAATAACATAGGTGATCTATAATTTAGACATAATAAAATAAATAGGTGAAACATCTCAAAAATAGAAAATTTGATCCACTCTAGCCCAAGAAAAAATATGGATACATAGAATGATATTTTGGTCCATCTCACTTAAAAAATACCTTAACTTATCCATGTACCTTCCATTCCACACAACATTGAACAAATCCCTCATAGTGGATCTTTTAAATCATGAAATGAAAAGAGATATTATCAATTATCTATTTTTATAAATAAGATATATATCCTTCCAAATATTAATGTGTACCAAATTTATTAACATCTAATAAATTCTAATAAATATAACCATACAAATACCCAAATAATTATCCATAAAAAACTAGTCCTGAACCAAAAATTCATGTAATACAATTAAAGATTGTAAATTATATCACATGAATAAACTTTGAAAAAATAGAATCTAGGTTTTAAATTAGATGTTAACACTATTTAGTAATAATAAATATTTTTAAAGGTTGAAAATCCATAAATCCTGGACCACTACCTTCCTTACGTAAATAGCTCTTCTCTAATCCATATAGTGTGGTTTCTACTTTTTATTACAAGAGCACAACTAAAATGTAGCACAACGTGATTAGATCTTGCTCATTATCAATTAAAAAATATTAATCAGTTGTATGATTTATATGGGAATGGATTTTTCCAGTTCATTAATAATAATTTCCTTACCTACATTTGAGAATCATCTAAACGATAACACTGGGATCTCCAAGGAAATATTGTCAGTCATATTAGAGAAAAATTATTATTTTTATCATCTAATAATAGTATGCAGGATAGGATATATTTGAATCATATAAAATATAAGGATACCAAAATAATATTATACATTGTCCCTCATATCCTTGGAACTTCCATTTTAGAAGAAGATTTCATACTTTTAAAATTTTACCAATTTCATTCATAGTGCTTCTTAAATATTGTGGATATTATAAAAAACACAACCCTCCACTATATTAGAACTATAAAATAAGATACAATCTACCACAAAAAGGTTGTCATAAACTGAGGGTGGGGGATCAAACTATAGCACCATGAATAATTTTATTCCTAACAACTCAAAAAATAAAAATATAAAAAACATCAGCAATGAGGATATATAGAAATTTTGAAAGGGGGTCCAACTAATGTAGTTTTTTATAAATTACTAGACAATAGTGGTCTAGAGATGGTGGTTAATTTATTCAATTACCAATAAATACATGAATTGTTATCCAAAAGTACTGAATATTTTAGTATTATGGGTAAACCATATATATACTTAAATCCCATGTTATATTTGAAAACAAAATATAAAACATTGTATTTTCTTTGGTATCACATTTATTCCCCATATAATATTTATTCATATCAATCATAAACAATTTTCTAGATTCTTGGGGAAACAAAACATAAGAAATGAGTGGTCTATGAGGCTCCATAAGAGAATGCCTATTGTATAATCCAAAAATTAATGATTTATATGGTGAGAATAAATGATAACAAAATAATTCCATATAAATAATCACATAAGTTTGAAAATATTTATCAATATAAAATATTCAAATAAACTCATGGAAATCGATAACTAATTTCAAAATAATGTAATTTATAATGTTGAACATCTTAACATTCCATCAAGTCCTTTTCAATGACATCTTAAATTACTATCAAGGCCTCATTAAAATTAATAATCTATTTTTTCTCTTGAGACTTAATAATAAACAAGGGGCCATGTAATTTAGGTCCCCACCCATCACTTAATATGTCATATTTGTTATTCATATAAATAAAAAACATAACATAATCATTATTCATTAAAAAATAACCATTCACATTGAAATAGTTAATATAAAGAATATCAATACATTTTGAAGTTAAAATTATAAAAAACCATCTAATGAAATATTGTGGTTGGTATTGTAAGTGTATAACCTAATTAATGCTTGTGATTCAAACATGAGTGTTGATATTAATGTTTTAGGGTGCAACAGAAGCATGTGATATGGCATGCCTAACATTTTTTTTATCATGATCAATTATCATCCCAAGATATAAGTAATTATAAATTCTGTTATCCATATAATGAATCCTTGATCATAGAAGATGCATAAAATTATAGAACAAAAATGTAATGTCATCTTATATAATATATATTTAATTTATGAAATTAAATAATTTTATTATTAGTAAGTATTTCATTATTGGTGGATATAACAATGGATATATGGTGTACTACTATTTCATTTTAGGAATCAAGGGAATATATCCACTAATGGTGATCCACACGTGTTTGAAAAATCATCAAATGTCACCATCAGAATTATCAGATAATAGATAAGAAGTTCTTGAAATTTTCAACATTCTTTTTTGATCACTATAAGAATTGATTCCAAATTATTTTTCTTGATCTCTCTATAAAAAAAGAGTCGAATGTTGAGGAAAATTTCTCTCAGTCCTAGAGATAGTTCTTTGAGAAGGGAGCTCTATTATTCTTTGAGATGATTCTTTTTATTCATAGTGCACAATATATTGATTTGGATATCTTGAAATAATAATTTAATTAATTTAATAGGCTAATTGTGCTAAAAATAAATAATTACACAAGTTCCCTTTATTATTTATTTAATCCCTACAAAACACCAGGCCTATAACAATAATAAAAAATTATTCTTTCTTTACATGTGCTAATCTTGTGAACAAAATTAAACATTATTTAATTATATAATATTTAATATTAGTTATTTATCACAATAACATTAAATATGGTCTACCACTCTTCCAAAAAAATATTATTGGGCCTTGAATAATGACTATTAATTTTACAAATAAATATCACCTTATTATTATCCAATAAATAAATAAATATTATATATTCACTAAACAATAAAAAAAAATTTACTAAATATTATTCCCAAAAAATAAAATCTATACTAATTGGTGATGGAATATATACATTATAATATACAAGAATAATTATTATACCATAAGGGGTATGAATATTAATTAAACATGATAAATAATAAATAAATTATATATAATTTAATTTTGATCTGGATAGACTTGGTGTGTGCCTATCTAGGCCTCTTTCTCTGTAGAATTAGCTAAAGAAACCTAATGTTTAAGTTTTGTGTCTAGAAACATGTCGTGGAACCCATAAAGGAATAATTTAATTCCTAAATGATATAATACCTCATTAATATTTTCGCATTAAAATATAATCTCTTTATTTTTTTGGGGTAAAGCCTTGGTCAAAGAGTGAAGAAGTATTTATTAATTAAAGAAGCAAAAGTTTACATGAATCTAAATGATGGGATCTTATTACATTCTCTTTCAAAGAGGTGAAATAGATCTGCTGGCAGTGCATCCGGCCAAGTCATGCTCTGGTGAACACCTTTGTTGGCAAGGGCATCAGTAACAGCATTCGGTTCACGGAAGACATGTGTGGAAATGTAGTCAATTTCCTGTAGAGAGTTCAGGAAATCCATCCAAAGTGTAGTGAGTGTCCAGGTGAGATGAATGACTTCATTCCAAATGGTTTGAACAATGGTGGTCTAATCACTTTCAATCCAAAGTTTTCACCATCCTCTTTGCAGTGGAAAATGAACAGCATGGATGACTCATAGCATCTCCGCTTCAAGGGATGAGGCAATCCCACACCTACTGTAAAATCAACCATGGCACTGGTCAGCAGAATCTCTAAAAATGACCCGACAACTACAAGTCCATGATTGCCTTTTGAGGCACCGTCGACGTTCACTTTAATCTAACCTGGCATCGGAGGTTGCCAGAAAAATTAAAAGGGGTTCCTCGTCTTTGGGAAAATTCCTAGGACACCAATACGTTATAGGATCTCGAAGTCTCAAATATAATAGTTGCAATAGTCTTTTTGAATTGAGGTAGCTTCATGTATCATAATGAGAATTCGAGCTTTTCCTGCATTGAGACTGAATGAGTGATTATTATGGATAATATCCTTTCTTACGTAGCAGATATCATGCAGGAGTTCCGCCACTGCCGTAAGAAAAATGTTTTTAACTTGCTGAGAGGCTTCGTGTTTAGTACATTTCTTCAAAATCAAACAAATCGGGTCAGATAAGGACCATGAGGAATTAAATAACTGAAAAATGTAGTTCCATAAAGCCGAGGCCGTAGCACAAGGCAAAAAGAGATGATCAGAATTCTCCCTGTGCTGATTACACAAATGACATTTAGAGAATAGTTGAATGACAAAGGCTTGAAGGAGAGATTCAGTGGGCAATCTATAGTGAGAAATATAATCTCTTTATCCCAACATCCCTAATAAATAAGGTTTCATGATAGTGCCATCACCCTATGTGCTCAGGGTCTCTTTATTTTATTTTTTGGAAATAAAAATTACCTATAGAACACCATGTCTAAGGATTTACATAGGCAATATCATTTTTATTAAAGGGCCCGAAAAATCAACTTCCATTAAATAATAGAGGGGAAAATTAAATTCTCTTATTATTAATTAATTCAATATTACAAATGACACCCCTTATTTATCATCCTATCCACAAAAATATGTCCTCATGGTTTTCATCAATACATCAATGCACTTGATGTAAAATAATCATTAAGAATTATATTCATTTCTAAGGATCAATACACACATCCACATATAGGAAAATCTAATGACACAGTTTAATGTGGATATCCATCTTGTAGGTCTTTTTCTTATAATACACTATACTAGTTATTACCAAGGACATTCACCATAAAGAGATGGATCAATGTTTTATTATTCTACTCCCCTGATAGCCTGAATCATTTTTCACCCAAATTATGTCATGAGGATACAAAACATATATTTTAAAAATACATTCATGAAACTTTATAGTTATTATATTAGTGGGGAACTCCTATCACATTTTTCTATGATAACCACTCTTATATTATTATAACATACTATGTTACACATAAAAATAATCATAATGTAATAATGTGTTTATTTATATTCAAAACAACTAATATTGGTTAACATAAAGTACATAGAGCATGGTTCAAGGGAACCAAATTCAATAGACTCCCACTTTCACAAGAGCCAACTGGTAACAGCCTTTTTCCTTTTGGCTCTTGTATGATACTCACTTTTTATGATGAGATATTCTTTTAGTCAAGGCTTCCACCACATTTTATTTTGTTGGTACTATTTTTATTTAAACATCACCCATAGGATAAAATTACCTTTAGAGGTTATAGATTTAGATTATTTTCTTGGTCCATTTATGTGACCTTATCTCTTTGGATTGAGCCACCACTTCAATATTATCACAATAGACTATAATAGAGTATTTAATACTAGGTACCAAATCCGACTCCTTAAATAAATTTTTAATCAAAAGGCTTTCTTGGATCCATCAATAGTCAGTATATACTTGGACTACACTGTAGAAACAGTGACAACATACTAATTTGAACTATTCGATGTAAGAAATCATTTTTTGAGAAATAAAACATATCATGAATGTGACTCCAGATCATTATAATCTATTTAAAAACTAGAATTAGTATATCCTTTAATGACCAGATCATCATCTCTTCTATACACCAGGATCATATCCTTAGTTCTTTTGATATTTTTAGGATAACCTTAATTCCATACTGATGTTGTTCTCTTGGATCTACTTGATATATTTATGCCATTCTCAATGCATAGGAAACATCAATTCAAATATATAACATTAAATACATGGTAGATAATATCAATGAAGTATATAGGTTATTAATCATTACCTATTTCTTCAGTTGTTTCAGATGATACATTTTCTTAAAATGATGTATATCTTGTGACACTAGAACCTATCCCCTCTTTGACACACTTGTAAATATCAAAAATATTAAAATATTACAAATTTTTTCTCAGGAAAAATATATCCAAATAGTTATATATTTGATACAAAGGTAGAATATAGTATTAATACCATCAAAAAGAAATATGTTTATACATTTATGTGAAATTTTAAACCATTTATATTTTTCAAACCCTTAGTTAACATTTTTTACTTTATCCATGGTAACAAAATTTTCACTCATAAGGGGTTATAATGGTTATGTATAAGGTTTCAATTGGATCATATATGAATAAGAGATTAAATATTAGACCATATCAAATATCCTATTTTCTCTTCCATTATTTTAATGATTTTTAAATAAATAAATAAAATATTATATCCATAAAATATCATCAATTTTATTTTTGAAACTATTCATTTAATTTGACTTCAAATACCTCAAAAACGTTGTAATTATAATATAGTGATTTCAAATATATCCAATATATTATATTTATCAAAAAAATAAGTAACACTATAACTAACTCTAAATATATAATAGATAACAATTTTAAATAATTTATTATATTTATTAATTGATGAGATACTATTTTAGTATTGCATAATTAATTTAGATAATTATACAATTATAAAAAGGTTTAAATAAATTAACATCCTTAAATTTTTTGAATATTCTAAGAATATATATTTTTATTTACTCATTATATTCTTTTTTCTCTATGTGGGAGCTTAGTATACATTTAAAACTAAGAAATGGACATTTTGTATTTTTCTTTACTTTAAATATTATATAGGTTCTTCTTAAGGAAGTGTATCACTTAATTAATTAAATTTATATAATAAGGTTACAATGGTATAATTGTGTTTATAAAACATGAATTTTTAGGGAATATGATGACCATAACACTTACTTTTAAACTATGTTAGCCGGATTAACACTTTACTAAAGTGATAAATTTTTTCCCAGTTACTATTTATAATTCCTTTTAATTAAGAGAGGCGTATTTTGAAAATTTAAACCAATAGATCCCAAATATGTTGTAAATTTTATAAAATGAAATACTTATACATTGTTGTAATTAATTTTATAATAAGGGCACAAAATTCATTGAAAACTAATTTTGTAGAAAATAATTAAAGCATAAAACTAGATTTAATCCAGTATTATGCCTAAAAACATTATATTAATATTAAATTTCTTTATTAAATACATATCATATATATTTAATTAAAACTAATCACTAATAGTAACAAATTTAAATAATTCAGATAAAACACATTGTGTGTGTAATAGATTTTTTTTCAAAAAAACAAATCTTTTAAATTTAAAAGTTTTTTATTTTAATTTCTCATCAATTGATAATAAAATAAATATATTTTACACATTAATTTTGATTAATTTTTTTATTCATAATTATACTTTCAAGTTTTATAGTTAGTTTATAATGGAATATTGTATTATAATTTATTTATATTCAGGGTAGTGTGTCTTGCAAGTTATCGAAAAAATATTTGATTTGTGTTATTTCATAAAATATTAGGGTGTTACATTATATCAACCCCAACAATTTTATCAGTACCTGAAAATATTATTAATCTAATAAAAAATTGAGGATATATCTTCCTTATCACATAATTATGATTCCACATAGCATATTCAAATTTCTAATTCCTATAATAAATTTAACCATGTGAACCATATTCTTCCACAAACATTTATCTCTATAATCCAAGATTTCTGAAAAAAGATTATATTTATAAATATCATGATCAAATGGTACATCCTCTAAATTTAACATTTCAAAACAATTAAAAATAAACTTTTTTATTATAGATATATTTAACACATCATGAACTTGAGATAGGTTTGGTGGAAGTGCCATGTGAAAAGCTATAATTCCAACTAGATCAGTAATCTACAAAGGGCCATATACATAGTGTTCATATATCATTTCATTCAAATTATAATAATCTTTTATATAATTTTATTTAATGAAAAATTTCTCAATAAAATGAAATTATAAATATTTTTGATTAGTTTCAACATATCTTTTCTATCGATTATGAGATCCCTTAATGTAATATTGGATAACTATAACTTTCTCATACATTTACTAAGAACACTTATGTACCAATAGATTATTACAACTTTATCCTATTAGTTTGGAGTTCAAAACATATTCCAATAGATGACTTATAATGGAGCCATATGAATTTTAATTTTAATTACAATGCTATAAGAAAACTCAACCAATATAAAGTGCTGATTCAAAAAAACATTGAAACTCATATATCATGATATAAAAATATCTTATATGGGTTTAAGGGTTTCATCATATATATCATACATCTATGTATGATAAAACATACAGAAACTAAACATTATATCCAAATCCCCCTAAAAAATATTACATAACTTCTAGGTATGGCTCAAATCTCGATAAGATAAAACAAACAATAGTACTAAATGGAACATAAACACTTATTTAATGTGTATTATAGAAGGTTTATCAATATTAAAATATTCTCATATATCAATTATGTTTTCTAAATATGTCAGGAGATCAACTATGAACGAAATATCATTATGGCCTTTTGAAATTTCATAGATTCCAATTATAAACATCCATGGTCATGTTTTCCTATATCTATTCTTGAATGATTATTGGTTTTCTAATCCCATTAGATTTAAATAACTTATCCTTAACTCTCTAACATACCAGGATCCATAATTCACACTCAATAATATCTCCTTTAATGTTGTCCCACCATAATACCCTTATATAACTCTATAAATCTTCACACATAAATAATTAATGGATAATGTTGATCTAAGTATCTCATCCAATAAATCCTTATTTAAGTATTATATTAAAGGAACAAATACTAGGGATTGTGGAAAAATATGGATGGTCTTTCTGAATCAGATCATCAACCACCTTATCCTACTTCTCAGGGATGTAATGTATTGACCAATAATAACATATTGTTAAATCCAACCATATTCTCCATCTAATATTCAAATATTTATCAATAAATATATACTTTAAAATTTTATGATTAGTATATATATCACACCATTCAACATAGAGATAATTCTTAAAAAATTTAATACAAAAATTACAACTACCAATACCCAATCATGAGTTAGGTAATTTTTCCCATGAAACATAAATTTTCTTGGTTCATAAACTATGAAACTATAATTATTCATCTGGATGAATCTAATTCACATATTTGATACATTATCATATATAAAAAACCATTATCAGTCGCATGGTTTCCCAAAAAAATTTCACACTCTCCATACATATCTTCAATTCCATGAAAATCACTTCTCAATCAACTATGCAAATAATAATTTCCCCATTTAGAGGACACTAAAATATTAGATTAGATAGGCATGAGAAGTGAATAATTACTATAAAATTGAGATATATACACACCTTTTGAGACATGGATTAAAAAACTAGTAGATACAACCTCATATATTTCCACAACCCTATGGTTATAGCCCAACCGCCTTTATTTCATCCCTTTCGATCGATCTATCCTTTACAAAACTGCTTTGAATCCCCCCTTGATGCCTACTTACCACGACCCTCCTCCTCTAGGAATGTTTCTCTGAGCAGTCTCTAAAATGCCTCCTCCCCAACAACCCCCAACACCCTCGATTCCTCTATGTCACGACCTTCCTCTCCATGATCGTCCTCCCCCAGTAAAGCTACTTCAAGAAACCTCACCATATCCTCCCTTATTTTCTAAGAGTTCTCCCCCAGAACCATCAACACCCCCAATGCCGAGTCTAACACCCCCAATGCCCTCCTAAATGCCTCCCTGGATGACTCCTCACCAACAGTATCTCTGATTTGGGATTTGATTAATGGATGAATCTATCACATATATTTTGGTATATTCTTGAGTTTCTCAAATAGTGAATTTTTCCCATAAAATTTTTATACATTACAGCATCATATTTTTAATTTTATTAGATTGATAATGACCACTTTAACCCCTATATACCATGAATTACACGATTTATTTCCTTATTTAATCTTCAATGGGTGAATTATTATTTACTTTCACATCATTTAATTCTAGATCAACTGATTGTTTTATTATAGCTTTGTAATGCGTCATTACCATTGAGATGGCTAGATTATCTTGATATCAGTGCCTGATACACCTTTTATTGAAGACCATTTTTATCCTCAAAAACATAAAAAATAGTTTCTTATTTAACAGGTATATTTTTTGGATAAACACTATCATCATATATTATAGGGTTAGAGTCCCTCCTTATGAAATCATTACCCCTCCAATAATTCCTCCAATTAAAATAACATTACAATGATTTTAGGTATGAGAAATAAATAATTAAATATAGGATTCATACCTCATTAAGTCTCATTACAATTGATATGTAAGAATATTTATAGTAATCCCATTATCCCTAGGATTTTTATATTATAATCACATGCTCATAAGGTTCATAATTATTGAGTAATAACATATCTATCATTAATACTTTTATGGACCATCACATATATATTTTTAATGAATTATTGATTTTTAACAGATTCTATAATTGGAAACATTATATATAACAAGGATAAATTTAGAGATATTTTCATCATTTAATTTGAGGTTTTAATCCAACATTTAGTACTCTAATCATCATATCTTTTTTATTTCAACTATTAATCTTTCATCTTTAAAATTGAGGTAGAATCTATCATAGGGTATCTTCCGTATTAAAATTTACTTTTTAGTGGAATTAGTCTTTCCTTTAATTCCTTATTCATATCCATTTTCTTCAAAATTTCATCAGAAAACACTTCAATCATGTAACTTTTTTCTTTAATATTTGCTCCCATTTTCATTACTAAAAAATTCCACGTCACTTATTATCTCATTACCAATAATTTTCTATAGAAATACATTCGATAATTTCATAAAAAACCTCATTAATGACTTCAAAATACTTTAACTTCTCTTATGGATTTGGATTTAAGTATTTTGAAACACTGTTTTTATATTTCTTAATGATTTTTAAAAATAAAAAAAATCCTTTTAATAAATTTTTTAAATTTCAGTTGAAATTATTGGTTATATCTATGTTAACTATTTTTTATATAATATCATAACATTATAAATTAATATATGGGTTTAGGAATAATTCATTTAATTCATATTTAATTATAAAATATTTAATTATGAGAGAATAAATTATATTTATAAATTAAATTGAAATTTGACATTTTGATATTTATGTATCATTTCCAATGTGATGTTCATTTTCATGATCATTTGTCCTAATTTATTTATCTCATTTGTGTTGGTTTATTTTTTTAAATATGTTTTAATATAATCAAATGTTATTGTAGACTATGTTATATATTTTTCTATTTATTTAGTGTTGTTGTTTAATATCATCTTTATTATTGGTAACTAAAATTTCTGTTTAATGGTTTTGTTTAGAATATTTTCCATGTATTGAATTTTTATATATTTTTTATACAGTGGAATCAATACATATATAGTTATATAATATATATATATATACATATTGAAAGTATGGAAAAATATATTTATCTTGGTAAAGAATTTATAAATACATTGAATCATAGCACTGGATATGGGTAAATTTTTCTACATTTACAAAATTTTAGAAATTTAGTCCCCATATATAAAATAGGTTTGATTTATAAGGGTAAACCTATTTAAACATATTAACAATTTCAAATATCTCAAAAAATACATTTCTTCCTTAGATGTTCACCACCTCTATCATAATGTTTTCCAACATCACAGTATCATGTCATAATTAAACTCTTCCATAGAAGATCAACATTGTGTAATCCCTTCCAATGGAAAACCCATGGAAATATTTTGATGTTTCT
This sequence comes from Viscum album, assembly GCA_963277665.1. NCBI lineage: Eukaryota > Viridiplantae > Streptophyta > Magnoliopsida > Santalales > Viscaceae > Viscum > Viscum album. The sequence continues at coordinate 1,429,748,452 of OY728125.1, forward strand.
ATCATTTTTCCTTGTTAGAATCATAATTTTATCAATGTAAAACCATATTTTCAATGTCTAGTTCTGTAGTAAATATTTTTTTAAAAAAAATACAATGGATTCAATGTCAAATTTATTTATCAAAGAATAATATCATCTCAAAAACCTTATTTCATCATAATAGATAATCTTATTGATAGTGTTTTTTGGTCCGTTTTGGCATGAATGAATTTATGTTAAACATAAAAATCATCTGGGTTCAACACTAATAGTTCTCTTAATAATATACATTAATATTAAGAAATAAATTTCCTTCTTATTTTTCTTTTTCATTCTATATGTTATCACACCATGTTGGAGCTCATACCATAATCTCTATTTATCTTTTTCATGGAATGCATGATTTTTTTCACATTTTGTTACTAAATAATATTTCTAGCAGTATGTCCCACACACATAACCCATTAAATCATTTGAATTTTCTTTTTATGGAATAAAATTTTGTGAATCATATTATTTTTCCTCCCCCATGGTAAGTAATATTATATTTATTCTTTGGTATCTATGTTTCTTACTATCAAATATGAATTACTTATTCTTCATTAGGTCAGTGTTTAAGTGGTATATACTATAATGTTTTCATTATCTAATAATTATTATTACCAATTCTAGAAGTTTATGCTCTATATATGGATATATAACCATGGATTTATAGGTTTGTGGCTATATCCATTTTATAGACATAGTTTAATTAATTATGTGTACAAGCTCATTAATTGTGCAGCATAACATTGAAAACACTTTGCATACATCATGAAGAACATACTAATGGTTTAATGACATATATATTTAATAAATAACCCAATAATATTACTTTCTAAATCTTACCCTCCATGATTCAATCCCTTCCATGGTGTAGAATAATTCCACTACATCATGACTATGATGTAGTAAAAATATCCAGGCTCTAAATTCATTTATAATTTTAAAAAATATTCAAAAATTCTAAATGCACACCCTCACATATCATTGAATATTATCCATCATGGAAATTTCCAAATGTCTAGTGAGATTTGAAATAATTCTATTCATCTATGCAATGTAATCTCTTCCTCTACATTATGGACAAAAAATATTACATATGTACATTTAAAACATGATATTTTATAGTTTGGATATAGTTCTGTGACATGGATATTTATTCTCAAATCCTATATTTATCTTTAATTTGGGTGACAGATACTTCATTTCCTAGTACATAAGATCAAATCACTAAAAAATTCATTAGGTCTCAAAAAGTCCTAGTAGGTCGCCATGCCAACCCAAATAGTTCTATTATCCATGGTTATAACCTATTCGAGGAAAATTATTATTCTATTGATCTTATTAAATATGTTAAATTATTTTTTAGTGTTTCTTTGATGTAATATAGTTCTTGGTTATTCCTCATGGTGGCTCTTTTCACCTATACTACTACATTGATGGATACTTTTTTTTAATTTCAAATAGTACAGTGGCATGGCTAGTGGTATTTTGATAAATATTTTATAACACATACATGTTAGGTCAGACAGAGGATGTTGTAAATAGTGAGTTTGTAGATATAGAAAATAAATTTTTATTTGATTAAGTGCCTCCCAATGTAAATTAATTATGATTTTTAGTTGTAGAAATGTTATTGGTATATACTCCCAGTATTATTATTCTACTATGTGAATGATGAGATACCCATTGTTTGATATGTTCTTCAATTATAAGTCATTATTACATTTCAATATATAAATCCTATGGCATATGATGATATTTCAATATGTTTAAATGAGACATATGACATGGGTTGACCTTGATAATCTGTGTAACATCTTCATGGTGTGGGGACGACATTCCGTTTCCATCATGAATATTCAAATGGAATATGTTTCCCATATATTTTTCATCACCCAATTATTTTGTGATGTAATTCCAACCAATATGTGTAACATAATACCAGTGTTTACTTGGTGATGGCAGTAGTGGCCCCTAAATCCTTGTTATTTATTATTTCCTTTAGAGGTTTCCCCTCATTCACATTTTCACCATGATGCATTGTTATACACCATGATTAAAAATAAAAAATAGAATGGAATCATTCAATAGACTATGGTATATTGGTGGGTTTCTATGAATAATGCTATATCATATAGTTCATATAATCAAAATGTCTCTAAATTTTATGAAATCTGTGTAGAATTAGCCGAAAACATCACAGATCATTGTGAATCCATCCTAATACATTTGGGAATTGATTGTTATTATCTCATGGATTTCATATACATTTGTTTACTATAATGAATCATCATTCTTGGAAGTTATGTTTGATTATTAATTAGTTCTTATAAATTAAAAACATTTATGAATTTCTTATACAATAATTTTAAAATATTTTTTATTAGTTTTTATTAACATGATATTGATGGTTACTTATTATCTTATGAATTAAAAGATATAATGTGAAGAAATTTTATATATTATTTATTTATTTTATGTTTATATGTCTCAGAATGGATAGAGGATGGATATAAAATATTGGGCATATCACTAATGAATTTCAGAATGAGTTTTTTTTGTCTTCCATTCACTAATGATTATGATGGTAGATTGATTCAATTCTAATGTTTTGACTATATTGGAAGACCATTGTGAAGTAATGTGCATGTGAGTTACTATATCACTAATCATGGTTTCGAAAAAGAATTATCATGTTTGGTATGGAAATAGAGAAATAGTTTAAGTGGTGAATGAGATAGATTCAGAGGAATAGATTGGTATGAAAAATATTATTTCTAATTGGTTTAATTTTGTTTCGAAATCTATCTCCTAATTTAGACTGGTGAAAAAATAAATGAATACTGGAACATAGTTTTCATCTATTAATTGAGATGATTATATTGAAGTGTGAGAATATTGATGGAAGATGCAAATACCACAATATATCAAGAATGTGGAAAAATGAGAAAATATGAGTTTTTAATGTGATTAATTCATGGGAAAACAATTTATTGATTTAGTAATACTACGGTTGAAAATCTATTTTTATTTATTAAATATTTACTGCCTGATGATTGATGTATTCCAGACAATGATTACATGGAATTAAATTTGGTTGATTTTTTAAGATTTTCATCTATTAAGATTCATTATTGCCCCAAATATTGGGGTGTTTTCTAGAAGGAAAATCTAGTGATGAGTTAGTGAATATAGTGTGAAGATCACGGTAGAAGGCTAATAAAAACAAAACATAATCTCGTATACTAATGAAAGTGATGTTTCACTTCTCTTTAATTCCAAGGATTGAAAAAAAAAGTTACGTCTGAAACAATTGTATGGAATATGAGATGGAATGAAGATAAAATAAATAACGATAACGATGAAATAGTGCATCTTGTAGATAGGTCGGCTTGGATGAGATTTTAAAAGTTACATATTGATTTTACATCTTACCCATGAAATGGTATATAGGGATTATCTTGTGATAGTTTCAAACTATTTCTCCAAATGCATACTACACATGGTATTTTAACTATTTTCTTTCACATTTACAAAATAATTTTATGGATTTGTATGAAGAAGTCATTTACTATCCTGGGTATATTGTTATCTGGACTATGTGATCGTAGAAATGATATTGATATATACTTCCAGTCATTAATAAAGGATTAAAAAGATCATTTTATTATTAGTTCAAAAGCATACGATGCAATTAGAAAGTAGTACATTATTTTTCATGCATCTTTATTATATATGATAATTGATTTCCCTGCCTGCAGAATAATTTCTGGTTGTAGTAATAAAGGGAAATTGTCTTTCAATATTTTTTAAAAAAAAATACAGGTTCATGGAGATTAAATTTTCAACAAACATTCAGCTTAATAGGGCATCTATTTTTTATCCCAATGGATCTTCCATACATGAAAAATTAGAGACAATTCTATAATGTCATCAAAACATATGAGACACCTCAATGAATGTCATGGAATGATATTTTTAAATGTCATAGCGATTTGAATTATGTTCTCGGTAATATTTCTGTAAACAACAAAAAAATAAAATATGTTAATTCAAATTATTATAGCAATTGGAGAATGAAAATCATATTCTTAGAGTTGAGGTATTTTACATTGAATTTATTGCGTCAATTTTTAAAAGAAATTAATATCAATAAAACCATTTATGAGATATTACTTTCTACGATTTTAAATTTCCCAAGAAAATAAAAGACAATTTGCAGTCTCCTCATTATTTGATGTATTAAGGAATAATAGAAAAAATTCATCTTGATTTATATGGTCAAAATAATGGGAAAGTTCATATTTCTTGTTATTCGATGAAAAATGTAAAGAAAAATTTTCTTCAAGTCTTGCAAATTTTTAGGGTTCAATGTTGTTATTTAAATAATATTTTGAAATGAGTGAATAAAAAATATGTGAAACAAAAATCTATTAAAACCCATAATTACCATGTCTTGTTACATGAGTTGATTGGAATTTTTATTCTCCATTTAAATTCACAAAATGATAGAGTTGTTTTGTTTATGTTTTTTCATTTTTATATAGTCTTTTGTGAAAACATAATGAGAAGAAGTGTTGTTCAGAAATATCAAAGAGATACACTGATTACTCTTTTTGAAAAGGTAGAAATTTTCCATCCGTTATTTTTCACGTGTATGTTACACATGAATGTACATATTCCCACATAATTTTTTTGTAGTCTTTTTTCGAGTTAGTAGATGTATCCTAATGAAAGAATAATTATTACATTGAAATCCTATGTGAGGAAAACATATAATCCCTAAAGATCTATTGTGAAATTTATTTTAGCACAAGAATTATTGGATTTCTATTCATCATAATTGGCTAAAATCATTACATGGACTAATCGACTAATGAGAAATGAAGATGAAAAATATGAAAGCATTAATCCTATATTTCCTGCACTTCTATAAATTGGGGGGACATCTAGATCATACTCGTTTTGTACATTATAGAGGGAAGAATGGGAAATGGATCATCATATAGTATTATTCAACTGTGGTGTGATTGATGATTATATCAAGTATGTAAACTAGTAAATTTTAAAATTTTCATTTTGTGATTTCTTTATGTCTTCAATCATTTTAAGGACTTCATATCTCTAGAAAACATTTAGAAATTATAAAAAAGATACACCACTCTCTATCTATTAAGAGGAAGGAAATGTTAAAAAAAGTTAATTTTATTCTTGGTTAAATTAAACTGAAATATATATTTATATTTTTATTCTCATCACAAAATCAAATGTCAGTATATAATATTTATTGTCGGTTTATTTTAGTTTTTAACTATAGTAATGAATAATGTATAAGATGAAGTAAGAGCATTGTCATTTGGTGAAAAGAATGTGGTACGTGATTGTAACGAAATGGATGTCAATGGATTTGAATTTGTTATACATAGCTCTACAAATAATGTTTCAACACAACTTGACAATGTCATGATAATTTTGACAACATATTGTTATGTGAGTACATCAGATAAACAAACTCAATCAGAAAATATATCCTATTACGATGTCATTGGAAGAATAATTTTTTTGGATTATTGTGAACATGGTTTTGTTGAAATGATAAAATCAAAGGGTTTGATACAATGACACCACAAGAAAATAATATTGATAACATTGAATTTAGAGTGATTTATTTGAACCACCACCTTCATACCGACAAACCTTATATTTTTGTGTCATAATCTAGATAAGTTATTTATGTAAATGACTCATTACAACAATAATTTGTTGTAATTGTAGATTTCATTCCTAGACATATTTTTGAATAATAAATGGATGAAAATGGTGTTGTGGGTTAACCTATTGGTATTTATTCTAATGTTTCATTTTATGACACACATGACTCAATTATTAGAACAAATTGTGAACCAGAAATTGTCACAGAGCACACATAGCCTTGACACATTTGTAAGTATTTACCTAATACTATTACAATATTGTATGTGTTTTCTAAACATTCATACATTATATAAAATTCACTTGTATATTTCATACTATTGGTGAACATAGATATATAAACAGTTTGACCAATTTATGTTTCATTTCATCTCTAGTAATTCTTAAATATTGAAATTTATTGATATTTTAACTATATAAATAGCATATATGAAAATTTATTACATTATTTTATGATAAAATTTTATTATTTAACATTATCATAATTTATATTTATTTGGAATATTATTTTAGACTTCCTTATCAAAATGTATGATTAGGATGATACTAGAAGAAATAAAATAATTAAGAGAAATAAACAATGTATGACTCCATTGTACGACACTGTATATTCAATTAATGATTGATTATTACTGTATTTCATATTATTTATCTTGTTATTGTTTGTTTGATTTTATTTGTTATGATATTCTAGCCCACAACATTGAGGAGATAGTTGGATTATTCCACTGAGGCAGATCGTATGGAAGGGGTATAGATTCTACAGTTCAGCCTACTATTATGCAGATTTGAGTCCCAAAGAGGTCATCATCGCATTACTCCACCTCCATATTATTCCCACCCACATTATCAATATCCCTTTCTACTCGCACCTACATTAGATGATAGTTTTTAGACTCACATCCCTCATTATTTTCCATTTCCACCATCCATTGGACAAGGAACTACACCCCCAAATATCCCACCCCCATATCCATATCCATATCCACCATCATCTATAGAGGGTTATCTATGATGTTTTCTCCCTCCATTATTCAACTTATCATCTTATACTATACAAAGTACTCGTATTGTAGATATCCCACCTACCACATAGGCTACTACCCCTCTAGATGCAGCACTTCAGGGGAAACAAATCCCTCATATACTAATTTGTTTTCGAACATTACTATTAGAAATTATCGATAAATTTATATATAATATTTTCATTTATTATTATTTTTCATGAATATATCCAGCCTCTAAAAGTTGAATAGGCCACACAAAAAATGTGATAGGTTTGTAATCGACTCATGAAAATCATGGTTGAATATAGTGAGGATAGAGAAATAATTAAAAAAATGGTACAATGTGTAATATATTTAAGGGAAAACTTTCTAGACATAGTAATATAATTCTGGTTCAACTAATAAGTTAGAGGGAAGATGGAGAAGAAATAAAGAACAATTCCTTAGAAGAGATATGGGGAAGTAATGACAATCACCTTTTCTATATATTAATTTGTAATATTTTCATAAGAATTATTTTTCCATTTAATATTCTATATAATATTCTTGATGGATAAAATTCCAAGCCTGGAAGGATAATGGATTTATGAGAAATGTGGTGAGTGTACAATTATGACTTAAATCTTTATTAGAAGATTCCATAGTTAACGATATTTGTTATATATATATATTCATTTATTTTTTTATTTTTAAAATAATGTATAAATTACATGGTTTGTTTGTTAATTAAATTATATAATTATTTGTTTATAGGAGAAATCAGTCAGAAAAAAGGTAAATAAGAGTGGAATGAAACATGTTTATACATGTGGACACACTTCATTCCCAAATCACACGAAAAATCCGCTAATTAAACATTTAAAATATTTACATTGGTTTGGAATAAATTTTTTTACATTCAATTTTTATTTATTTATTTTATTTCCAAAAAAATGTAATTGAATATCCAGGTTTTCATTCCTCGATCTACTTTTTTTTACAGTCAAAAAAATAATAATAATGGTAATCTGACAAATATAGACACTCAGAATAAAATTATAAGTATTTTTAAATATCGTTTATTTCGAATGAATTTAAATACATATATTATTTTATCATTTTAGTTTATTATATATATCAATCCACTAAATTATTTGGATGCATTAGAAAAAAAAGAACAAAAAAATTATGGAAATAAAAATCATCTACATCATGAATTAGGAGATGATCATTAGGGAAGAGTGTATTTTCAACCTGGTAAGATGATTTTTCCTTCTCTATTATGTTCTTGTAATAACATTTCCTCGAGTGCCAATTCTTGTTTGATAATAGTGGATCAATTGAATGAATCAATCAAATAAACAACTTCGAAAATTTGAAAAGGTGATCACTAAAAATATTATGAATGTTGTGTATGCCCATTCTTCAACACTTCCACTAGAAGAATATGTAATAGTTAATTCCTATTTGTTTTCAATGCATTCAAATTTAGTAGATTTCTCTTTCGGAGTGAGAGATGTAGCCGAAACTGGACCATGTGCCGATGCCGGTGCCGGTGTCGGTGCTGGTACTGATGCCGATGTCAATGATGATGTTAGTGGTGTGAGAGGTGGTGATGGTGTTTCTATAGAAGGTTTGTATGAGTTTTATCATTATTATGAGTATACTGATATTGAGAATCAATATTGATGTAAATTTTATTTTTCAAATGTTAATATTGTGGAATTTTAATATACGGTGATGTTTTATTATTGTAATAATGAATTTTATTGCAGTTTTTTATCCTTTTCTACATATATCGAATATGTTGTATTATGATATTTTTTTGTTTATATAGCAGTTATGTTTTATTGTTATTATATTTAATTGTATCCTCCTTCAATGCAACCATCATACCTCCTCGCTAACGTATCACTTTGGTGGCCCATATACCTCCTTCGACGCACCTATGGTGGTATATAGTCCACTTTTCAATTTTTAGGTGATTCGTATTTCGTTCTACTATTAGTTTCTACCCATCATTTCTTATATAGGTGAACTCATTCTCGTGCACTATTTCTCCTTCGAGGAACCTAAAGATCCAAGTAACTTCCTAAAAAACAATTAGTGTTATTTTTTAAATCACATTACTTTGATTTATTTTTTTATATCATGTTGAATTGATCAACGATATTGAATGTTACTTTTAGAGAATTCTATATTTTTAATATTATATTCTCGAATATGCTCATGTATAATCAGAATGTTAGATTCTAATTGGAAATATATTAATATATTACCCATCCAATGTCTGATAACAAATTTAGAGTGACAAAAATTATGCAAATTATATTTTGTAGTATACTCTTATTTTGGTGTCACTTCACATCCAACATGTAAAAATTATTTTACATGAGATTATGATTAGGTTTTGAGGGTTTATGATCATTTCCTTATGTTAAGAATATAATTTAAAAATTTAATGTTTCATATGATTCATCGCAAAATATTACATATTCTATGAACTCTACCAAAATCATATGGGCATTAAGTTTATTTTCTTGTTGTTTATGTGAAAAATATTACAAATCCCACGGGTTGGGTTTAGCTAAAGAAATCATGCAAGAGAGAATAAAAGTTCCAATAATATTTTAATTGATTTAACATCAAGTGCAATAAATTCCAACAATGTTGATGTGATATGAACCCTTCAGAATCCCATTTTATGAAATCTATATTCCTTCAAAAAATATAAGGAATAAGGATTCTAGGATTGATGTAACACCCCAGGATTTCAGAGTGTGTTATTTCCTAAAAATAATTCAATAACTTGCACTACACGCAACACCGAGTTCAATCACACCATTAAAAGAGGTCATGAATAGTATTAACTACATTTTGAACTTTATATAATCCTTATAATTTTAGAATCCATATTATGAGTTTCTTAGTCATAATGCAAGAACAGATTCATTTTCAGTATTGCACTTTTATCAACTTTTGATAGTGAAACCTTTTTAAATACAATATTTTAAACTTTTTGACTAAATGGAGACATCAAAAAATTTAAAATGAAACATCCCAAGCTTCCACGGTACGCTTTCCTTTGAATAAAACAGTAGCGTGTGTTGTACGCAACTTCGAGTTCTAACACACCGTAACCAATCAAACTAGCTGTTATGAATAGTAATACCTACTTTTTGAAGTTATACATATTTTATATTTTAAAATGGACTTCATTTTTGGATTCGGAATATCAAATTTAGCCTAAGGTGAAATTTTGGTACTTTTCGGATAACTTTCATATTTTGATGAATAGTGAAAATTACTAAATTTTAATTAAAAACAACTTTTTTAATCAAAATAATTAATAGTAATAAATTATGAATTTGAGTGGTTTTAAAGTATATTTAGAATATATTTTTACTATTTAATATAATGTTGGTCATTGGACATAATTTTACAATTAAACCGAACATAAACAAGTGTCAATCTTTTGATAGTTATTATCTCTTAAAAACACGCTTTTTGTTTTGACAGCGGGAATTAATTTTAAATTAATTTCTGCCACTTCTATGTTTTGAATTTAGGAAAATGGATTCCATATTTGGAATCAGGATGTTAAAATTGTGTAAAAAGGTATCTTTTATTTTTAGATATTTTGAATAATTACTGCGGTAAATATTTTATTTACCATGGTTAAGGGTAAATCCGGTAAATAAGGGTTAAAAAATAATATTATAATAATACTAAATTACCCTAAAACGTGTCTTAACCCTATTGGTTGATACATGGCCGACCATGGGCATCTTTGTGTCAATTTTGGGACCCCATGGATCCACTTGTAAGTGATAATGACACTTTATTTTAATTAAGTCAAAATGAATACAAAAATGACACAAGCATATATCTTTTAGAACAACAATTGTTACATAGGGTTATATAAGTTGTATTTTAGATTATAAATATTCATTAGAAAGATAAAAAGATTTCCTACATAATCATATTTTATTTATAATTTTTAGACATTAAATAATTTATTTTATTTATGACACAAAGATGATGCAGTAATTACTATATTAGTGAAAAATTAAAATAATTGATATTATAAATACCCAAACAAATATAATATGAAACTTTTAATGAATTAAACTAATTTTCTAGGATAATATGATATATTAGGATTGATTTAATAGACTTTTTTAGAAGTAATAAATCTGTTATGAGTTTCACAAAAATCAACTATTGAATAGTGTCAAAATTGACATAAAAGAGTTTTTAAAACAAATATTATATTATTAATTGATATTAAATTCCTAAAAATATAAGGTTCGTCCAAGAGACTTATATAAGGATAGGTTCATCATTAATGGACCACTTGGGGGTCTCTTGGATGTATATAGTAAGTTTATTAACCATATTATATAAAAATACAAAGAGACATTGTAAAAGTGAAACTAATTAACTTAGAGTTAATACTTAAAGATAAGGATAATATAAGTACCCAAACCTGTCTAAATTCTATTGGTTGAGTGGTTTTCAACTTATCCCCACCTTAAACTTTGAATAATCAACTTTGGAGCCTTTAGAAACCGAATATGAATTTATTATAAATTAATATTTCTAACTTTTCCAAAGGTGCCCCTCACCCCTCTTATAAAAGGGCACTCCTCCTTCTCATTTCTTCACACCTTCAAAGCCCTTTGGCTCGGCCAAACTCTGACCAAATACTCTCCCAACATCCCTCACTACAACCTAGAGGCCTTAGTTTGATCAGAAAGCCAACCTATGGAGCCCTTTTGATCAAATCAAAAGGAAGAACCCGAAGAAGAGGTAATGATTTCACCACCCTTCTCGAAGTTCATTTCTTCTTCCACTTCTTCTTCCTTTGTTCTTACCATTCTAAAATAATAACTCCATTATCTCACATATAATGTGATGTTATTATAAATATGGTACAATCATATTCATTATTCTATCCACCCTTTGAATAACATGTCACCATACGTGCGTACATACGGCTTACCGTCTCCACGTCGTGGTGTAATTGTTATTCAATATAATATTATTTGGATGGGTATAATAATGATGTGTAACTCATGTAAATAATAAATATAACATGTTAATGATTCTGTATATATTATATACCATCCATTTATATATTATTTTAATATCAAAAGAATGATATTGTCGCTCGTGCATACGTACGGACTACCGTCTCCATGAACGCGATGAGATTCATTCTCCATCATATCCATTCAAGTATAATTATCATTTGATGATTTAAAAATGATGTTTAAGGACTGGATATCATTATGGATATGAATAATATACAACCTATCCTTTACAAACATGTCTTACGTAACAAAACATATAAAAGAAAACAAGTAAGTTAACACCCGAAACGACGATAATTCTAAGATATTATTAACAAATCAATGTTAAAAGATCATATATGATATCATATTAATATATATGATTCTTGTATAATTTAATAACAATTATTTCACCATTATACAGGAGGTTAACCTACCCCAACTAAGGAAAAGTACAAGGTAAGGGTTATTTCACAATCTCTTCATTATCCGAGGTTGTTTATTTGTAATAATCTACTGGGATCTCTTTATCATCCACATCCATGTTTCTTCAAAATGTATTTCAAAACATATTTATTATTTACAAGAATATGGGTTAAAGTCATTTATACCCTTGTTTGACTTTTTATAAGAGGTTTATAAAGGAATCTTTCCGTCGTTTTCAAAACAAGGTCATTTTTAACCTTTTCGACAGAATTAAGGTAAGAACGTTTTTTTTAACTTATACGGCGGGTGCGGCTATTTTCCACCGTTATAAAATCTTCAAAGCTTCCCTTAAAATCTTATAATAATATTTTCAAAGAAAATGTTTTATTTTATATGGATCTTAAATTATTTCAAAATAAAAGGAGATATTTCTTTAAAAAGAATTTTGATTTCATCTATGTCAACATCCTTTGATGGATTTTAAGATTATTTGATGTTGATTTATTATGATACAAAACTTCTATATTGTATTGAAGGTTTTGTGATATGTTTGACTGTGGATGTGCTATTTTTATACCATTCATAGTTTATGGTGAAAGTATTGACATTTCGTATGCTAGTTTTAATACGAATGTTTATGTTATGTTTAAACCGTTTCATATGGGAATTCATTGGACTTAATATGTGACGGGTGGAGCCCGCTATAGCTCCTCGATGCATCGGTAGGACTCATGAGACAAACTAGTGTCTTGGCACAAGGCCTTGACAAAATCTTATTTGTAGTCTTGGCACGAGGCCTTGGCTATGTGGTTATGATAGTCTGGCATTATGCATTCCAACATTATGAAAGTGGTTATTGATTTTTGCATGTGATTATTCGATTAGTAGAATATCCATGTGAATAATTACATGGCATTATTTCATTTTATTTATGCCATACCATGTTGAAAGTTCATGTTTAAAAGGCTTTTGTTTTAGTTATACATTGCCTTAAATGTTTATTCTTATTGATGAAAGTTTCCGCTATATTGTTATCCTTACTGGGCATTTGAGCTCACCCCTTTTCTATGTTTTATTTTTCCCAGGAAGTGAAGATGTAAGTTATGAATGACCGGCAGGGATATTATGAGGGGATTATAGTGTGGACTGTGGAAACATTATGTTGTTGTAGTAGTTTTTCATTTTATGATGTAATGTAAAACTTATGAATATATCTAGTGTTTCCAAGGCTACTAAACCAATCGGTCTTTCGAGATTTGATCTTTCTTGTGATCATGCCAATGTTATGAAGTAATGCACCGACTCTGGGTAGCTGGGGTCGGGGCGTTACAGTTGGTATCAGAGGAAGTTTAGTACAAACCTTCGAAACTAGATTTAGATAAACTCTGATTAGAGCACGTAGACCTAAGATTAACTTTGAGGATTAGTATAGAAGAACTTCCTAGAATTTTGGTATTGTAGAGATTTTGTGAGTTTTCCGAGCAATACATCCCTGTCTGGATACGAGCAGGTAGAGGCGGCTCTGGCACAGATGTACCTAGGGGTAAAACCCGAAAACACCGCTTTGAGCTAGACTCGAACGGGAACTGGTGCACGACAACGGGCCTTTCTGCACTCTTGGTTACGACACTCCCGGGGGATATGCTTAGGATAATTCTCATCTTCTTTACAAACCATTATGAAGGGTTTATGAGTATATACATAAAGAAAATTTTTTATGATTATGGATTATATCCATAAATAGTTCAATTTATGTTAAGTGTTTTATAAGTATGGGATTATGTATTTTGACTCATAAACTAATCTAGTTTATGCCATTGTTTAGAAATGGCGCCCAGTAGAAGGAATGATAACTCCAGAAATGCACATGATTCAAAGAGAAGGAAGGATCATATCTCTCATGGTCTTAAGCTAGAATTTATAAGAGAAATAGTCTCCCATGTATTATCATCATATGAAGAAATAATATCATGTGTTGATAAGATAAGTAAAGAGTTTACTGAGTCCTATGGCTTTGAAGGGAAGCAAGAGAAGAAAAGGATGGAAGAGAGAAAGATGGATAAAGGGAAGAGGGAAAAGAAGAATTTTCCCATATGTGGTAACTGTGGAAAGAAACACCCTGGAACTTGCCTGAAATGAATGGGAGTTTGTTATAAGTGTGGAGGAAAAGGGCACAAAGTACGTGACTGCAAGGGTAAGAAAATGGTTTCAAATGTACAATGCTTCATTTGCAAGGAGTTTGGACACTACGCGAACCTATGTCCCAGTCATCAGACTATGCCGCAAATGATGTTATTGGATAATAATCATGTTATGATACTACCACAGATGAAGAGGGATGATTAGAGTTCTTATGTTGACTATGTCAATTGAGTGTTGTATCAACAATGTACTTGTTACAATAATCATGGAGTATATAAGGATTGTACTGCATTACTATTTCATTAAGGACTTGAGATTGTGTGGAACAAAGAAAAGTGACTCAATAGCAGGATAAATTTTTAGAAAATATATGGTTGAGAGAATGATAAATCATAATATAGTTCTGATACTGAGGTAGTGATTTTGGAATAATATGTGATTGTTTTGGATAAATTATATTGGATATTCTTGACTACCTTGGAACTGATTAATGATTTGTATATTCCATCATTGTTGGGGTTTAAAACATTTTTGGATTAATGAAGTATATCCAGCATTCTATATGGAATAAGGGAGCATGAATGTAATCAATAAGGAATATGGTAATACATTATGAAGGTATTCATATTCTATTACGGGTTAAAAAGGATCTATATTATGTTTACCTTCCTTATAAATGTTGGAATGTGAGTTTAGACAGAAGTATTTTGGATAGTTCTAGTTTGGATTATTTTGGATTGCCATAAAAGGACAACCCGGAGGTCAGGCGGCAACCCGTCGCATCCGGCAAGGCTGCGAGACTTGAACCCACAACCGAAGGGCGACAAGGGTGTATCACCTACCACTGTCCCACGAGATGTCCTGAATTAAATAATGTAGTTTTTTTTAAAAGATCTGGTAGATGAATTATAATTCATTTATTTTGGAACCCTGTACGAATAGTATAAATAGAAAAAAAAAATTATGTTCTATTATCTTTTAGAATGAAAGATGAGTTTGTGGTAGAAATTTATTAATGGGTAAAATTCTAATTATAAAGTAAGTATATCTCCTTATTATCTTATCCAATCTCATAAATAAATTCCTCAACATTAATAATAGAAACGTAGAACAAAAATGTTGTCCTAGATGGTACCTTAAATCATCACTAATTTATGGCTTTGGGATTGTTGGCATTTTCATAGCCATGTTCTCTACCACTCTCCATCAGATAATTGATGGCTATATTTTTCTTCCATATCCATATTTTCTTACATGGAACCCTAGTATGTTTTATTTTCGGTAATCTTCATACTTTCCACTCTTTATTTTAAATAGAGGCCTCATTAATTCATTTTTCGAATTGGGATTTCAACTAAGATATTTTGAAATGTCAAAAATGTGTTGTCCCAATACCATATATTTTGTTGAACCGATGGTACTTCAAATCATCATGGATTGATGAGTTTAAGGACCTCAATTTTATACTTGTTTGTGATTGATGACCTCAATCACTACCTATAAATATTTACGTTTTTCCTCCAATTATATGTCTCTAATTGCCACCAATGTTCTCCTAATCGAGATCATAATTTGGTGGTGACCCTTTAATTTCTCTTTTCCTCATATTAAGACTAAATTTTAGTAACCCAATTTCCAATGTGGGTTTTCCCACAAATATATTTTCTACTTTCAACCTTTTATTTTCTAAGAACAATTTCAAATTGCGAGGACGCAATTTATTGAAGGAGGGGAGAATGTAACACCCCAGGATTTCAGAGTGTGTTATTTCTTAAAAATAATTCAATAACATTCACTACACGCAACACCGAGTTCAATCACACCATTAAAAGAGGTCATGAATAGTATTAACTACATTTTGAACTTTATATAATCCTTATAATTTTAGAATCCATATTATGAGTTTCTTAGTCATAATGCAAGAACAGATTCATTTTCAGTATTGCACTTTTATAAACTTTTGATAGTGAAACCTTTTTAAATACAATATTTTAAACTTTTTGACTAAATGGAGACATCAAAAAATTTAAAATGAAACATCCCAAACTTCCACGGTACGCTTTCCTTTGAATAAAACAGTAGCGTGTGTTGTACGCAACTTCGAGTTCTAACACACCGTAACCAATCAAACTAGCTGTTATGAATAGTAATACCTACTTTTTGAAGTTATATATATTTTATATTTTAAAATGGACTTCATTTTTGGATTCGGAATATCAAATTTAGCCTAAGGTGAAATTTTGGTACTTTTCGGATAACTTTCATATTTTAATGAATAGTGAAAATTACTAAATTTTAATTAGAAACAACTTTTTTAATCAAAATAATTAATAGTAATAAATTATGAATTTGAGTGGTTTTAAAGTATATTTAGAATATATTTTTACTATTTAATATAATGTTGGTCATTGGACATAATTTTACAATTAAACCGAACATAAACAAGTGTCAATCTTTTGATAGTTATTATCTCTTAAAAACACGCTTTTTGTTTTGACAACAGGAATTAATTTTAAATTAATTTCTGCCACTTATGTGTTTTGAATTTAGGAAAATGGATTCCATATTTGGAATCAGGATGTTCAAATTTTGTAAATAGGTAACTTTTATTTTTAGACATTTTGAATAATTACTGCGGTAAATATTTTATTTACCATGGTTAAGGGTAAATCCGGTAAATAAGGGTTAAAAAATAATATTATAATAATACTAAATTACCCTAAAACGTGCCTTAACCCTATTGGTTGATACATGGTCGACCATGGGCATCTTTGTGTCAATTTTGGGACCCCATGGATCCACTTGCAAGTGATAATGACACTTTATTTTAATTAAGTCAAAATGAATACAAAAATGACACAAGCATATATCTTTTAGCAAAACAATTGTTACATAGGGTTATATAAGTTGGATTTTAGATTATAAATATTCATTAGAAAGAGAAAACGATTTAATACATAATGATATTTTATTTATAATTTTTAGACATTAAATAATTTATTTTATTTATGACCCAAAGATGATGCAGTAATTACTATAATAGTGAAAAATTAAAATAATTGATATTATAAATACCCAAAAAAATATAATATGAAACTTTTAATGAATTAAACTAATTTTCTAGGATAATATTATATATTAGTATTGATTTAATTGACTTTGTTCGAAGTAATCAATCTGTTATGAGTTTCACAAAAATCAACTATTGAATAGTGTCAAAATTGACATAAAAGAGTTTTTAAAACAAATATTATATTATTAATTGATATTAAATTCCTAAAAATCTAAGGTTCGGCCAAGAGACTTATATAAGGATAGGTTCATCATTAATGGACCACTTGGGGGTCGCTTGGATGTATATAGTAAGTTTATTAACCATATTATATAAAAATACAAAGAGACATTGTAAAAGTGAAACTAATTAACTTAGAGTTAATACTTAAAGATAAGGTTAATATAAGTACCCAAACCTGTCTAAATTCTATTGGTTGAGTGGTTTTCGACCTATCCCAACCTTAACCTTTGAATAATCAACTTTTGAGACTTTAGAAACCGAATATGAATTTATTATAAATTAATATTTCTAACTTTTCCAAAGGTGCCCCTCACCCCTCTTATAAAAGGGCACTCCTCCTTCTCATTTCTTCACACCTTCAAAGACTTTTGGCTCGGCCAAACTCTGCCCAAATACTCTCCCAACATACCTCACTACAACCTAGAGGCCTTAGTTTGATCAGAAAGCCAACCTAAGGAGCCCTTTTGATCAAATCAAAAGGAATAACCCGAAGAAGAGGTAATGATTTCACCACCCTTCTCCAAGTTCATTTCTTCTTCCACTTCTTCTTCCTTTGTTCTTACCATTATAAAATAATAACTCCAGTATCTCACATATACTGTGATGTTATTATAAATATGGTACAATCATATTCAGTATTCTATCCACCTTTTGAATAACATGTCACCATACGTGCGTACGTACGGCTTACCGTCTCCACGTCATGGTGTAATTGTTATTCAATATAATATTATTTGGATGGGTATAATAATGATGTGTAACTCATGTAAATAATAAATATAACATGTTAATGATTATGTATATATGATATACCATCCATTTATATATTATATTAATATCAAAATAATGATATTTTCACTCGTGCGTACGTACGGACTACCGTCTCCACGAACGCGATGAGATTCATTCTCCATCGTATCCATTCAAGTATAATTATCATTTGATGATTTAAAAATGATGTTTAAGGACTGGATATCATTCTGGATATGAATAATATACAACCTATCCTTTAAAAACATGTCTTACGTAACAAAACATATAAAAGAAAACAAGTAAGTTAACACCCGAAACGACGATAATTCTAAGATATTATTAACAAATCAATGTTAAAAGATCATATATGATATCATATTAATATATATGATTCTTGTATAATTTAATAACAATTATTTCACCATTATACAGGAGGTTAACCTACCCCAACCAAGGAAAAGTACAAGGTAAGGGTTATTTCACAATCTCTTCATTATCCGAGGTTGTTTATTTGTAATAATCTACTGGGATCTCTTTATCATCCACATCCATGTTTCTTCAAAATGTATTTCAAAACATTTTTATTATTTACAAGAATATGGGTTAAAGTCATTTATACCCTTGTTTGACTTTTTATAAGAGGTTTATAAAGGAATATTTCCGTCGTTTTCAAAACAAGGTCATTTTTAACCTTTTCGACAGAATTAAGGTAAGAACGTTTTTTTTAACTTATACGGCGGGTGCGGCTATTTTCCGCCGTTATAAAATCTTCAAAGCTTCCCTTACAAGCTTATAAGAATATTTTCAAAGAAAATGTTTTATTTTATATGGATCTTAAATTATTTCAAAATAAAAGGAGATATTTCTTTAAAAAGAATTTTGATTTCATCTATGTCAACATCCTTTGATGGGTTTTAAGATAATTTGAAGTTGATTTATTATGATACAAAACTTCTATATTGTATTGAAGGTTTTGTGATATGTTTGACTGTGGATGTTCTATTTTTATACCATTCATAGTTTATGGTGAAAGTATTGACATTTCGTATGCTAGTTTTAATACGAATGTTTATGTTATGTTTAAACCTTTTCATATGGGAATGCATTGGACTTAATATGTGACGGGTGGAGCCCGCTATAGCTCCTCGATGCATCGGTAGGTCTCATGAGACAAACTACTGTCTTGGCACAAGGCCTTGACAAATTCTTATTTGTAGTCTTGGCACGAGGCCTTGGCTATGTGGTTATGATAGTCTGGCATTATGCATTCCAACATTATGAAAGTGGTTATTGATTTTTGCATGTGATTATTCGATTAGTAGAATATCCATGTGAATAATTAAATGGAATTATTTCATTTTATTTATGCCATACCATGTTGAAAGTTCAGTTTTAAAAGGCTTTTGTTTTAGTTATACATTGCCTTAAATGTTTATTCTTATTGATGAAAGTTTCCGCTATATTGTTATCCTTACTGGGCATTTGAGCTCACCCCTTTTCTATGTTTTATTTTTCCCAGGAAGTGAAGATGTAAGTTATGAATGACCTGTAGGGATATTATGAGGGGATTATAGTGTGAACTGTGGAAACATTATGTTGTTGTAGTAGTTTTTCATTTTATGATGTAATGTAAAACATATGAATATATCTAGTGTTTCCAAGGCTACTAAACCAATCGGTCTTTCGAGATTTGATCTTTCTTGTGATCATGCCAATGTTACGAAGTAATGCACCGACTCTGGGTAGCTGGGGTCGGGGCGTTACAATTGATTTTGAAAAAAAGAAACATCAACACGTAATGTATATTTTGAAATTGATTAATAAAAGTAAGTGTGTAATTTTTTACCCACATAATGTATATTTTGAACTTTTAGTATATCATATTAAATAGCTTTATTTCAATTAAGCCATTTCTATTAATCACTAATAATTTATCGTTACCAAAATCACATTAAAACTATTATTTTCTAGAATAGTTTTAATGTGGTTTGTATCTCATGTAATTTCTACTGAAAATTGACTATAATGTATATGTTTCTTACTTTTTTTGATGGCTTAGAGTGAAACTTTAAAAAATTGAGATTTTTATCATTAGATATCTATTAAGTCTTATTTATTTTAGAAATATATATTTCACATCCTAGAATCATGGATATACAATATTTTTCAAGATGAAATTTCATTTCAAACCTACCATAGATCTCTTCAATCCCAATAAAAAAGTTTTGAACTGGTACCGTGGGTGGTATTATATTCAAATTATATTTCCTTATAGAATTAGTGTATATATTTTCAGGATATATCCCCAAGGAAAAGCATCTAGTTGTAGTAATGGAGTGATATCTCATTCCATAATATATATTTTTATAAAATCCCTACACTAGTTCTTATTTGACATACCACCATTTTGGGGTGAATAAAAAGTAACTGTTTTTGGAATATCAGTATATGAGACATTTTCTAAAACAAAATTATTGATTTATCATTGTAAATGAACACATTATCATGAATATTAGGTACCATTTAGTTAGGGACAAGTGTGGTTGGGGTGATTTATTTGTACACTTTTCCAATTATTTCTTTTAGAATAAATCTCTATGACATGTTAATGTCTCATTCTTCAAAACTTAAATTATCTCCAACTCCCTTCTTGTATGAAAACAATTACCACATCAATCAAGGAATTACATGTTTTAGGTGTAAAATCCCATCCCATGTCTTGATTTGATAGGTTATAAAATATTATATACTCCACTACAAATTTTAGTAGTTAAACTAAGGACTATTGAAGTCGTATCAATATATAGTCCCCCATCATTACTTATGTAGGATCCCTATAGAGAATTCATCATTCCAAATTCCACTAAAAATGTGAGATTCAATAGTTTGAAAGATCTCCATCAACTCTAGGTTGTATTAGAAAAACAAAATGTTGATCTCCCTCCACCTACAAAATAGATGAACTAGTCGTATCATGTTTAACGACATTAAGAATATTGATAACTATTTGTAAAATTTTGTTCTATCAGTATCAAAAGGTCACTATAGAGTATCAACTACAATATTCACTACTAGAATTAGATTTATTTGTGATGGGATATTTGCGATTGGATCCCGTCAGAAATAGGCTTTTGTGACGAGGCCCTGTTGCAAATAGCCCGTGGTAGAAAACGACGTCGCAAATAGCTCATTGTAGAAAACGATGTCGCAAATACTATTTTTTGCGACTCGCCCATTTCAAAAAATAGTATTTGTGATTGGGAACTTCCCATCACAAATAAGTCTCTAATTATATACATTATAAATAAATAAACATTTTGCGATGGGCCCGTCCCAAATAATTTTTGCGACTGGCTCGTTACAAATACATTTTTCTATATTTCAATTTTAACTTTTTACTATGGGCTCCCTTGCAAAAGGAATCATCTCAAATAATAAACAAAATAAAATATATATATATTTAATAAAATTATGATTATTGAAATTTTTTTGTTAATATTATTAAAATAAAAAAAATATATTAAAATTATCAATATTGTAAAAAAAATGTAGAAAAAATCATCAAGTATTATTTTTAATCTTATTATTAAAATAAAAAAACATTAAAGAATATAAAAATAAAAAATATATTTAATAAAAATATGATTAATGAAAAATTAATATTAATATTATTAAAATAACCAAAAAAATATCTACTAAAATACTCTATATTTACAAAAAATATAAAAAAAGAATAAAGTATTATAATTATTATTATTAAAATAAAAAAAATATTAAAAAAATATAATAATAATAATAAATAATAATATATTAAAGATAAAAAAGTTAAATTATTCAATTTTTGCACCAATATAAATGGCAGAAACTGTAAATAGTTAATATTACAAAAAATCTTGGATTTAAATGTTTGTAAAATAAATAAAATAACTAGGGGGACTTACTCTGGAGGAGCACTAGGAGATGGTGGAGGAAACTCCATCCCTAAACTATGAGTTAGACGACACATGTACTCCATTTTTTCAAGATGTTTCTACTGCCATCGATGCATATCCTCCTCGTGCTGCTGCTGCTACTACTGCTGCCAATGACTCATCTCTTCATGTTGCTTCTACAAACTCTCTATAAGCTCAGTCATAGTTTTCCACATCTTCTGATACTGTGAGGTAGAATATGATGCCTCTCCACGAGATCCTCTCGTGCTGGATGCCAACATCGCATCAGTACCATAATAAGTACCAATAGTTAAATAAGAGCTGATACCAACTAGTCGGTCCTTCTCAATGCTATACTGAGTCACCTACATCCATGTTGCCTCGTCAAAATGGTGGGAAATGGTCTGCTTAGTCATCTCATCCTGACTTTCATCTTGTTTCTAAGAGATCACATCCTCATAGGACTTATTCAATTCCAATTTGGAATTAAAATTGTGAAAAGATTATATGTAGTTAATTTTCAAACTGAAAAAAATAATACAAACCACAATCTGATGCTCGTGATCACCTCTAATCTCTCTATTGGATAGATCATTGTACATCCTTCAATAAAAATCATACTCTGTAATATCATAATGATTGACTACCTTTATAAATATTAAATAAACTATTTAAATTTAAAGTTAAATAAAATATTTAAAAAATATTCTTACCAGATGCTCTCTATACATACTGAATATACGGCTACCATCTTGATGCATCACAACCAGTCTCCCCTAGTTCTGTCAACCTATTGAAGATCTCCATTGAAATCCACCACCCACCAATGTAAACAGATTCCATCCCAAATGTGAGATGAAATGTACTCTGGTCGGTGGGCTATAGACGACTCATCAAATTCTTTCACTCCTACTTTCTTAATGGTCGTTCTTCTCAAATTGTGAAAAAACTGACAGAAATGATCACGCATAAACACCTGCCATGCTGCATGGATAACATTACACATGCTATCATCGATAAGATACCATAAATACTAAAAATAATTTATAATATCATTATATCAATAAAATAAATTTTAAAATAAATATTATTTATTTGCGTACCATCCAATGATTGAACATGTCGAGCTTCACCTCGACATGAATCTATTCCCATGTGATCGATCGCTGAGAAAAATAATTGTGCAAGATAGAACTCCCCTTTCTAATATATACATGCACAAAACTGTGAAAAAGGAGTAAATAATCAAACAACTTATATATATATAAATAAATTAATAAAATCTAACTAAAATATACAGGTTAGCATAACTCCGTGTGTGTGGATCAAAGCCTAGATGTGGACATTGCTCGGGGATTGGGTTAGGAATCATTAGTCCTGCAAGACTGCACCCCCTCTGCGTACCCCCTGAACTGCCAGTTGGCTGAGGGTCAGATGATCCAAAATCCCCCACATCCAAAGGTAGATCAACCTCCTACAACTCGCGAAATAGATCAGGATCAATGTGAAAGGAAAAATGACTGTTTTTAGCAGATAGATTGAAATAAATATTATATATTGATATATATTAGTTATGATTATAACTAGAATTAAACTATGTAAATGTCCATCTTTATCCTCATCTCCATAACTATCAATGTCAATGTCATCATCTTCCTCCTCAGCATCATCAATATCAATATGAGTTTCAGTTTTATAATCTCTTGTCAATTAAAATTAATTTTTAACATCATTAAAATCTTCATCATCATAGATCCTTAATTTTTGGGTGTAATCATCGATATCCACATCTTTTTGTGAAAAAAGATTTATTTTGAGGAGTCTCTTGATTATTTTCAATTCCTTCAACTTCAGCAGAACTACATTCAGTTTGAGTAAACTGAATTTTTCAAGATTTCATTTTTATTTTGCTCCACCAATCACTCAATATTCTTGAAGTACCACATTACATTGTTTAATAAATTTGATGAGCCCATTGAGTGAGTAAAAATGGTTCATTTACTGCAAGAAGACTTTTATATTTAATATCGATTATTTTGTGAGTTGGATGAACACACAAGCTCCCTTAGTATCCAAACACCGACATTTTAACATACTTATATAATTCTATCCTAGATAACACATCTCAATAATTTTATCCAGAATGCAATAAAAGTCAACTTCAGTTTCTCTGTGATGCGATCCTATCAAGTAAAATCCATTATTCATTGTATTTTCTGATTTTCCATATGAACGTGTATGAAATCGAAAACCATTCATTGTATATGCATTAAAATATTTAACCATTTTTGATAGTGGGATACACGATATAAACAGTCGATTATCAATTTTATCATAATTTTGAGACTCCTAAAAATTTGCAAAAAAATTATCAAGCTAATAAGTAATAAAATTTATTGATATTAATCCATGAATAATATATGGTACCAGTTTTTGAAACCATTGAGAAAATTATTTGTTTTTGTGTTCTTCAAGAGCAGCTACTTTAATTTGGGGAAGTTTTCTCTAGATATTATTATCATATAACCTTAAAATAAAATAATTTTACATACTATAACAAAAATTATAGAACAAGTGATAGAATCACTAATTGTACCAATGATGTCATTTCTTCATAGTTGATCACAACATATGTATGAGCTCTATGATGTTCATCATCTGAAATCCATCATCCGTGAACTCCACCGAATCCAGGATTAGGCTAATTAAAACCCAATAATTGATTGTACATTTCGTCATTATCATTCCCCACATTTCATACCATGAGATTGTGTATTGAGGGATATTCAGATTCAAAATAATTAGATCAGAAAAAGAAATTTCCTCTTGAAAATAAGGTTCACTAATTGATCCTTCATCTGATGCTTTGTTACAAACTATTTTCTTCAATTTCAGCAAGCATCTCTCAAATGGGTACATCCATCAAAATTTTAATGGACCTCCACATTTAGCTTCATGTGGAAAATGTAATATTAGATGTTCCATTGAGTCAATAAAAGCCAAAGGAATGAGTTTTTCTAGTTTACATATAATTACAGCGAAATCTTCTTCCTGTTTTCTTAGTGCATCGTAGTCTATTGTTGATGCAAAAATGTCTCAAAAAATAGGATATTTCTATTATTTAATCCCAAATCATTGAATTCAACAAACCATTGAATCCAATTGGCATGAGTCTTTCCATTATAACATGAAAAACGTGACTTTTTAATACGATAATATAACCATTCATAACACATGTGGCCAAATTGGATGCATAGCCATCCAGAAGTCTGAAATGTACCTTTCTT
The DNA here is from genome assembly GCA_963277665.1 of Viscum album. Lineage (NCBI taxonomy): Eukaryota > Viridiplantae > Streptophyta > Magnoliopsida > Santalales > Viscaceae > Viscum > Viscum album. The sequence continues at coordinate 1,429,774,084 of OY728125.1, forward strand.
GACTAAATAATAATTGACTCTCTTTGGAAATTGTATACGCTTCTTTTGGCTTTGTAGGGTCCTGAAAAAATCTACAAAGGAGAATGAGAATCCCCTTTAATCCAAGGGAGATCCTACCCAATTTCACCCAAAAATAATTGAGGAAGAGTGTAGATAATACGCAAAGGATGGAATAAGCCGAACCGGTATGCAGACCGGTCCAATGATAACGGTACGTGGCCGATTCTGTGAAGAACCACCCCTCCTTGGACCAGTGTCATTCGCATAATGGAGGAGGAAGCCCTCCGCGGGCGCAAAGCAAGGCGGGCACGAAGCAAGGATGGCTCCAACCCGGTTCACCATCACGAACCGCCACAGCCCCGGACTGTGTCGACCGGCCCCGGCCGCATCCGCTGTCATTTGCGGAATGGGGGAAGAACCCTACGCGGCTGCAAAGCACTCCCCGAGCTAGTTTGGTTCGCGGAGGAGGTACGTTCAATGCCCCTCACGAATTGAGGATTGACCATGTCATTTGATAACAGGGTTTCCGGTCGTGTGCATCCGAAAAAGGTGTCGCATGACCACAAATACATCCCTTTCCCCACCTTATAAAAGGAGATCAAGGGGGAAGAGAAAAGGGTGGAAATTTTGTAGATCGATCGGATTAGGGTGGAAGGCTTTCGAAGGAAGGAGCTTAGCATTTCGCAATCTACGAAGTTCCAGTTCATGAACCAGAACAGGTATGAAGTTGGAAGAGAATTAATAATGAACCGAAATTGCATAACAACTTGATGAACCGTGAACCTTAAATAAAAAAGAATAGAAGTCCGCGAACCATGGCCCCTCCACAGATGCACCCCCCGCAGACCGGGGAGTTTATGCCCATTTTATGATCCGTCGCACCGCGTAGCACCCCCCTATGTGGGAAAAGCCCCGACCAACGAACCACAGACTGGTGTCGCCCTCAGCTGCCGCTACTCGCATGGACCCCTCCTCATAACAACCTAGTACGCGGGATGAAACTGAAATGGCGAACCACCCGGGTTCGCAAGATGCTCACCAAGCCACGAACCACCCCAGTTCGCGGAATGATCATCAGTCCGAAGACCACCTTTGTTCACGGACGGCCTCTCCAGCCACGTAGCACTTCCCTATTTGAACGGAGACACCACGAATATAGCTGTGTGGCCCACTAGATCCTTCAGAGTTCCCATTCCCTAATCCAGATAAAATCCTTCAAATCCAGCCTAATCCTCTGCAACCCCCTCATTGGCCCATTCATCATCCCTGAGCCGAGGCCTCCACCAAATCCACAGGACTCATGTGATGTAACCTTCAGGTGCATCAAAGCACCATTTTGAGATCACATTCCCATGCTAAGAGAGGGCGAAGGGGTTTCTCTGGCCCTTGAGCAGATTCCTATAGCATTCCTGGGTTCACATTCCCAAAGTAAGGCAGAGTCTGAGCTCGGGAGTCCCCTTTCTGCCTGTGCACTTGTTAGTACTGGGGCACATCTCCCCTCTCAGGGGCATGGTGGACTACCCATCAGAAGGAAGCCCACATGCTCCTCCGTACTTCCCCACGACCATGTCCAAGGAAGGGTGTAGAGGGGAAAGGGGCTTCTACATCCTTATTTGGGGAAAAGTCCATCTCCTACTACGCTTGGTCACCATGTTCATCCATCTCGGAGTAAGCCCGGACTTGTTGGGATACTCAATGCATAATCCCCACTCCACTTTCCACTGACACACTTTTCACGACGTGATCATCATGTCCCTGCTGCCTCTTGTTTCTCACACTGAGCATGACTCACATGGACTTAGAGTAGGAATTTACCATTACTTCCTCTTATGGGCCTCCTTAGAGTGTAAGCCTCGATCCACACCATGGGCCTCCTTAGATTGTATGCCCCAATCTAGTACCCTGGACCGCCTAAAATTGTAAGCCCCAATCCATTACACCGGGATGCCTCTGAGCATAAGCCCCACTCCAATCCGAACTACATGGACTTTGATCCATGTCTCCTAGGCATGGTATGTAGGAATCCTCCAAGAGGATCAAGCCAGATCACCATCAGACCCCTAGGTCCACCTTCACGTCGGTTCACTGACACTATTGTGCGAACTACGTGGACATTGATCCATGTTATGTCAAGTTACATATGAAGCATCCATGAGGTTCAAGACCAACAATTTTCCACTCTGAACCCCTTCACGTCAGTTCATCCTTTGTCCCGAATGACGTTCAACTATATTTACAAACTACGAGGGTTCAAATTCCTATCACGGGGATACGTAGGAAGCCTATATCATGGGTTCGATCCAAAATCTAAAGTCATTATGTGTCCCCCCTGGATGACAATAAACTTCAGAGTGCCTGGTTACAAGGCATCAACCAAGTGCCATCTCAGTGAGTCCAGACTCCTCAGGGTCATTAATCCAACAAGGCATGGTAAACCTCGGTCCTAAATGATTCTAAACCACTGCATCAAGCTATCCATTTCCAACCATGAGTAATCCGTGGATTCTATGCTTGGGCATAAACCAAAGATTCACGAACATATGAATACATCTTAAATCTATAAGAGAGTCCTGAAACAGGAAATAATCACCCCAAACGGTGCGATGAGCCCAAATTCCCATCCTCTTGACCAATTTGAGTTCTTAAGTGTCGCTGGAAAAATCGCCCAGCGAACGCCTGCCTTTGGAAAGCAGGTCCACGTATCGTCGGATATGGAACTGTTGGGCGTTTCGAATGGATCTGAAACAAAAAATGGTCAAAACAATCTGATTCTTTAACCAAGCATGACAGATTTAACCTAATACCACCTCGTTCTCCCTTTAATCTAACATTGAGGGCCAAGAAAGGTCATTAATTATGCATGGGGTCATGAGATGCTGCATTAACGGGTTTTCTATCTGTATTTGTTAAAATATTTTTACAGGTACCACTTAGAACTCCCTTCAATACAATGGCGTCATGGAGGAACTCAGAGGTGTGTGCTTCCAACAACACAATGACCAGACTTCCTCACTAACGGAGGACCCCGTCACCTACCCAATGTCTTCAACGCTAGGTCTTGGATGGGTTGATCCGAGAGTACCAAGTGAATGGTACTCTCCTGATGGTGGAGGTGGCCATGCATGCCCTCCAATCCGCCAGGACTCGCCGGTCGCCTACCCAGCAGTGGCCACGAAGGAAGATCCAGACGGCCCCTGTTGCTATCTCCAACCATTTCGGGAGTCTATCCCCGGAATGAGACAAAGCATACCTCGATTATCTTAGGGAGGAGGATGAGGTCGACGCTAAGGAATTCATCCCAGCTGAACAAGGGTTGCATTCCAAGGCCCCTGCTTGAAGACATCATCGTGGTCACGCCGAGACTCAACATCCTCACGATAAAAAGAATGTCACCCCGAGGATCCAGGTCCACGCTCCTCGAGCTCTGGCCCCTTAGACCACCCTACGAGGGTTGTAAACATACAACCAGGGACCAGTCATCACCTTTTTCCCTGAGGAGGAGCTTCGCTGCCCAATCACAGAGACAAATCATGAACAGGCAGACACACATGTTCGCTCTTCCAAAGCCCACCATCCAGACATGGCGGCATCATACGGGTAGGTCACATCCCCGCCGGGCTCCATCAAGCTCGTCGTTCATGCAGGACGACACCTACCCGGAAGGCACCTCTCCCTTCCCAACATTGTGAAGCCCAACAACCTGACGTGGGGGTGACCCAGCGCCTCCAGGACTAGATCCTAGAAGATGCTCTTGACTCCTCCCATCTCGGCATGGTGGTGATCAACAAATCCCACCATCCAGATGTGCCGAAAATTAATAGGCGGGCACGTCTCCCTGCCAAAAAAGTCCACCGACTCGATACGGTGGGAAACCAACATATACAGGGCCAGCTCCCTGTAGACGCAAGTAATGTCAGCCACCCCGATGTGGCATAAAATGGAGAGATAAACCGGCATATCCCAGCCCAGGGGCAGATTCGTTCACCTGTCCCAACATAGGAGAATTGTTAGTACCCACTGACCACAGAAGGAAAAGAGCGTGATATTCCTACTCCGATACCAAAATGGGTCTTCATACCTATTCTAGCCAAATATGTCTCTCTGTATAACATGAAAATAATGGAGGAGCTGGTATCGATACCGGATCATATCTTGCAGACTTTCCAGAATGTAATTGCATCTATGACAACAACAAGGACTCGGGCCCATGAGCCCATATCCCCAATTGAGGCGACTCATCTTAGAGACAAGTTAGCATCCTCGGAGTAGATCTTCATCCTTGCTTCTACCCAAGAGGGTTGCTAGCCATATTCCGCGACGCAAGGGAAACAGGATCGAGCAATTTCACCCGTTCCAACTAGGGGACACCCATCCATCACGATGGAGGCTCCTGAGTAGGCATATATCCCTAATAAAAGTCAAGATGTTTGTCGGTGTATCCCAGAAACATCACGGGACCCAATTAGATAGGGACTGAAAGGTGAAGGTCGTTGTCAACAGCAGACGGTCCCTACTACCCACAAGAGAGCGCCCCAAATGCACCAAAGGAAGACGAAAAATAAAGAGAGGGTTCATGAATCCGCTCTACTAGAAGCTGGGGTTCTCGATACCACTAAGTGCATATCAAAGGCTCAAAACCCTACCAACCCATTAACATATTATGGGAGTATAAGTAGCAGTTTTGAAGGTCCTCCCCGCAATGTCGCTACAAGCAGCTCTGAAGGTCCTCCCTAGAGCTCCCACGGGGGCCTCCCCCATGGGCATATAATGATTGATCACGAGAGCTAATTTTTTTATGCGAGTCACGGTAACCCTCCTCACGACCTGAAGATCTAATAACATGAAGTTCCTACACTTTCTGATGTCCACCCTAAAGGTCCTCCCTAGGGTATATGATGCAAATACTCCCAATGAAGTGGGACAACATATTATGATAATAGTCCTCGCTATTATAGTCAAAACTGCGGAGGCCCTCCCTGCAGTGACGTCTCATCATGACAAGAAGGTCCTCCCCTTGTCGTGGCCTTCCCAGAAGGTCCTCCCCAAGGGTTACGTTGCAACGAAACTCCGTGCATCTGGGAATCAGATCACTGTGGTAGTCCTCAACACCTTGATAATGGAGGTCCTCCCCGTAGAGACATCAAGCAACAAGAAGGCCCTCCACTAATTGTGGTACATTCTTAAGGCCCTCCCCAGGGTGTACCCCACATACATTCTCCCTATGACAGCTGTAACGGTAGTCCTCACCATTGCAGCAGCTGTGATGGTAGTCCTCACCACTACGACTGTCGTTGCGAAGGTCCTCCCTGCAGTGGAACCGAGCATCAAGAAGGTACTCCCCTTGTCGCAGTGTGTCTTTATGGTCCTCCCAAGATGCACATCGAACGTCAAACCATGATGGTCATCCTCACCATGATGGCAGTTTTTGCGAAGGCCCTCCCCATAAAAACGCTACGTAGCCAGAAGGTCCCCCCCTTGCTGTGAAATGACATGGAGGTCCTCCCCAGGGTATGCACTGTAAATGACCTCTATGTAGTGAGGCATCAAGAAGCAATGGTAGTCATCTCCATTGAGACCGCCATTGTGAAGGTCCTCCCCAAAATGACATATCATATCAATAGAAAGGTCCTCCCCCTACTGAATCAAGCACAGAAAAGACCTCATATGCCGAGGCACTCAGAAGGATGTGATCTAGCATGTCAGATTCCCAGCTAGTCACTAACGAAACCCATCTTCATTCAAGAGATGGTCTGGGGACACGTATATCTTTTAAACCATCCCGGAATCGCCCTCATGATAATTCAATACCTACCGGTCACACTACCTCCGACCACTCTATCAGTGAGCATCTCAATTGGGATGACCGGGTAGAGGAGTCCCTAGCGGAAGAGTATGCCGACATGTTGCACCTGAGGAAACGAATGGCCTTGGATGATATGCCGGTTATGTTTTGGCCCACGACCACCTCTCAATTTTACATACCCGGAAAGTTGTCGAAAAAACGTGTGCACGAAATCCGCTAAAAAATATTGACAACCCTCCACCATCTGAAATCAAACTTCCTGCCCTACGATGGGTGTGTAGACCACGTCATGACAATAGGTGACATCTTGCGTCACATCAACCAGGAAGATCTTCCTCCAGCGTGGAAACGACCACCTAAGAGGCGTAATGGAAACATGGAGATAACCTAACTCCAGGCACTGCACCAGCTGTAATGCCTCATCAATGTTGCTCCGACGAGAGTCCATATCAGGGGATGGTGGGAACAAAGAGCTTGGTATTTCCCTCCACTCCCTTCCTAGAAGAACCTATTCGGAAAGGTGTCTTGCAACAACCTCATGTGAAGACAGCAATTGAGTGGTCTCCCTGTTCGTGAATGGCAACACACCCAACAGAATCAGGCCTTGAGTAAGTCCCAGAAGTGTCATGCCCGACATGAACAAGACATTCAGGATCTCCGTAATCAGGCCACCGAGAGCATACAACTAGCCTCTCACCTTAGAGAGGACAATCAGCGGTTAGTTCCTGGCTCCCATGAAGGGATTGGTTCACAAGAGAACTCGACACCAAACCCAGTTCACCCCCGAATGGGGGCACGCAAGATCAGGATGGAAGCGATAGTAGTAGCCACTACTGCAATCTAGGGTCAACCCCAGCCTATAGGGATGGGGGAATTTTTAACAACAAATTCCCCTACAAGACCAATAAAAACGGGAAGTGACTCAACGTCCAAGGAACAAATCCAACCCCAGCCCTCAATGCTGGGGGAATTTTTACCACCTCAACAACAACCTCCCCCACAAGAATCAGTATTCTCTCACATAGGGAGGATAGTTAAAAGAGGAGGTTCCTACCCTATCTCATCCTTTGAATCATCATCCCCTTCAAGAGGGAGGCGTACTGTAAGGTCGCATCAAAGAACTCTCTGCGTCACCCTTTGTCAAGGAGCCTAAAAGAAATCCTGGGACAGAAGATGGAAGACCAGTAAAGGACGCGGGAGATCCTCTTATTATTTGAAAGATGACATCTTATCAACCCCGTGATTTGCATCCATCAACGCCATAGAGGTTAACCGCATGGGTAACACCGAAGATGATGCAAATCCGGATGGATTGGGAGACGATGGTTCCAGTCAGGCTGTGAATCACAATGAACCACCAGGTGTGCACACCTGGAACCAGAGGGCCACCCAAAATATGGTTTCCCCTTCAGATAACCTTCCTACTCTGACCTTGTGAGATTATAATAAGAATAAGAACAAAGAACCGGTTTCCCTTAACCCACCCCCCTCTCTCTACAAAAATGAGCCGCTTACACTAGGAAAGAGGTACACTCAACAGGAAGAGGAAATGAAAGTATTGAGGTGGCCTAACGCAGAGCTACTCCAGAGGAACCGTCTAATTGAAAGTGCATCCCAAGAGCAACCACATCGTGCACTCCCAGTAAGTGCACCTCAAAGAACAAGGTTTTCCCCGACAAACGAAGTACGGGCAGGGATCCCACCCAACGAGGCACCCGGCCCGTACAACTACATAAATGTGGATCCAGACGAGTACCAAGACTTCCCTCCACTCAGGAAGAAACCGAATCGAGTATGTCTAAACCCTCCGAAGGGGTCACAAATGGTACATACACCCCTGGTGCCAACTGAGCTGGATACTCAAGCAATGCCTTAGTATACAGCTTCCCAGGATCTCACCCAACAAGATGTAAACCAAAGTCTCACCAACACCATCGAGGAACTGACAACTCGATTGGAAGAAATGGAAGGCCGACATGCTCCGATACATCCAGAGTAGAAACCTTACCCATATTGGGTGTCCAACACACCACCTCCACCCAATTTTGGAAGCCCTGTATTCCCTATCTTCAATGGATCAGGTGACCCAGAATAGAATTTGATTCACTACGCGTCTTATTGTGACCCTATGATGGGAACTCTGGAACAAAAAGAACAGTGAAACTCAGATGATTTCTACAAACCTTGCAATGATCTTCCTTCGTCTAGTATATGAGCCTGCCAGCCCAGTCAATAAAAATCTGGGAAGACCATAGGATGTAGTTCTTGTTCCACTTCAGCTCGACGCTGCCTAAAACAACAGTTAGTGACCTTATGAACTGCAAGCATATGGAGAATGAGAGGGTCTCAGTTTTCATCACTAGGTGGAAAGGTCTAACCTACTCCCTGAATAGGCCAATGCCTCAAGACGAGTTTCTGGCTATATGCATCGATAATATTTGAGATGAGCTGAGAAGACCGCTAATACTAGTGGAGTGCACCGATGGATTCTTCCGTCTCTCGGCCACTTCCTGGAGAATTGAGGACTCCATGCAGCGGACCAATAAGAAGTCCCGAATAGCCTCACTGGCTCTGGAAAAGTGAACAGTTTGAGCGGAAGCATCCTCTGTCACGCTCAAGCCAGCCCCTGCGCCTGCTCCACTACCTCGGCCTCCACCAAATCGCCAAGGACCCCCTATATATCAGTGGCCACCTCCTCCCAAGTGGGATGTACAAAGAGGGTCAAAGCGGAACTAGTTTGAGGAATGAAGACAAAAACTATACTCGTTATGAGAGGACCAAATCCGGGACTACATCATCTCCGGCATGAATTGCATCTTTCTCTACCTCCTGGAGCCAAGGAAACCTGAAGAAGCTGACCGCAATGACCGACCAGATTACAGTCCCTACCATCCAATGTTAGGGAACAATATTCAGGAATGCTTCGTCTTCAATGACCTCCTGAAAAGGATGGTAAAATCTATGAACGTCGAGCTGGGACCACCCCAAGCACATGTGACATATATTTATACCACTGAAAGCGATAAAGGGGAGGGGTGGCAGGATTTCACCAATAAAAAGAGGCAGAAATTTGATAATTGGATGAATTAGAAGACTATCAAACGAGCCCAGGGCATACTCCGAGCTCAACTACAGTAGCCGGTGTTGCCGCTAACAGCCCCTGATGCCACACAACCAAAAATATCGGCCTCAAAACCATCCTCGATCCGGTCATCCAGGTGTAATAGAGAATGGAAAAGATAAGAGAAAGAGGATAAATCCACAATGAAGCCAATGTTAGCACCAACACTTTTGGATTTTATGCCCTCAAACATGGAACCACGGGCACCGACCCAACAAATGGCACCATTAGGGAAAATCAACCAGGTTAACCTGTCACGGAATGAGGATGTAATATTTGGTTCCTTCAATTTCATCCATCTAATGGAATCATTCCCTAACTAAGGGTATGGTTATGAACCAATGTTCCCTATGCAAGGGGACCAGACGAGGAATCGCAGAGGCAGGGGATACTATGGAAGGCGTAGTCGTGGCTGAAACCAACCCTATGGTTTTACCCAGTCCCAAACCGTTAATATCACAGAAACCCGTGGGTGAGCCCTCAACAGACTCAATAACAGCAAGAATATCCCTCCACCTCTACAAGTTTCCACTCTGCCCCTGTCATTATGTGGTACCAATGAGAGGAGGAACAGACACCTAGCCGCCTAGTGCACACAAATAGACCGGTTGGGCTGAATCCCCAAAATATAGGGACACCATTGAAATCCGACCCCGCGGCCGGTCCCACCTCGTCATATATTCCAACTCCCTAGCTTATTGCTGAGACATCCCCACCAATAGAGAAGGGTTGGCCACTGGAATAGAAATACGATATCCTTAAGCCGCTGGCATCAGAATCAGCCAAGATGGCAATCATGGATGCCCTGAGTTTGTCAGCAGACCTCAGAGAGGCACATATAGAAGCTTTACTCATCCCCTAAGAGTTTCAAGTTGAGGTAGCTACTGCCGAGATTTACCAGAAGGAGACTGGCTCGGCTGAATGCAATGTGGTGATTTCCTTCCCTGACCAAGATGAAGATGACATCACGGAGGGACATATCAAACCACTATTTCTGTCTGGCACACTAAATGATGTTGAGATCTGGAAAGTATTTATTGAAAACATCTCTAGAGTTAACCTCATTCCCCTAAAATCACTCCGCAAGTTGGGCTATAGTGAGGATGACATAATCCCCTCAGCCACAACTATGTTAGGTTACGACAAGAGTGAGAAGAAACCAATGGGAAAAATTAATCTAAAGACCCATTTTGGAGACCTTGTGGCCTATTCAGAATTCCTGGTAGTTTGGTATAACAAAATATTCATTTCCTTGTTTGGAAGGACATGGATCCTTAAGAACATGAACATTCCTTCATCCTACCACCAGTGTATTAAGTACTGTTTCAATGGGAAAGTGGAACATTGCACGCTGACAAGGCCTATTTCGAGATCTCCGAGTCACACTACCTTGACGCCGGGTTTTACGAGCAAAAGAAGAAGAAGCATTCGATTGATGGTGTCGACTGGATCCCTGATCCAAATGGCCTGGAAATGGTTCATGATGATCCCATTAGGTAGCTTGGCAGTGACGACATAATTCCCATTAACCATATCGAGAGCAGGGGTTTATGTCTGGACACACACTCAGATGTCCTCATGACTTCAGCCATAACGGTCGAGCGTGAAAATGCGGGAAAATCCACCAAGCCTCAATCTGAGGGTGAATACTTGAGCTAGGACGCCCGCAATGCCTCACCTCCAGATTCCCAAGAACTCGTGCTACGATATCCCCCCCCCCCCGTCAGGTCAAGATGAGGAGGATTTGGGATAAGAATAGGAGGAAGATCTTAGGGATACAACTCCTAAATTTGAGGAAGGTATCTTCACCACGGTGGATGAGCTCAGGGAAATAAAACTGGGTACCGAGGAAGACCTGGGGCCCACTCTCATTAGTGAATCCATGTCTGTCGAGGAGCACGAGGTATACACCTCCTTCTTAAAGAAACACCAGGATGTCTTTGACTGGAATTACACAGAAATGCTAGGAATCTATCCCGAAGTGGTGACACATAACCTAGGTCTTCTAGAAGACCACCAGGGCTATAAACATGCCGCCAGAAGGACACACCCCTCACATGCTTCCAAAATAGAGGCTGAAGTCGATAATATCATTAAAGCAGCCTTTATCCGGGAGGTCCACTACACCATATGGTTGGCCAACATTGTCCCTGTCATGAAAAAGAACGAACAATTCCGCATCTACATTGACTTCAAAGATCTCAATTGCAATTGTCTGAAAGATGATTTCTCAGTCCTGATCACCAAGTTATTAATCGATTCAATAGCCAGATATGAGGCTCTATCCTTCATGGATGGTTATTCTGGGTTAATTAGATCTAGATGGCCCGAGAAGACTAAGAAGCCACTTCCTTCAAAGCCCTTAAAAGAATATTCTGTTAGAGGGTTATGTACTTTGGTCTCATGAAAGATGGAGCCACATATCAGTGTGCTATGCATCATATCTTTAAACCATTCCTGGGGAGATTCGTTGAATGCTATGTAGATGACTTGTTGGTTAAGCCCAGGAAGCGCTCAGATCAATTGTCAGACATTGAGATCGTCTTCAACAAACTTCAGAAGCATAGCCTGAAGATGAATCCCGTGAAATTCTCCTTCGAAGTTACCTCAGAGAAATTCATTGGCTTCGTCGTACGCCATCATGGCATCAATGTTTACCCTTAAAAGACAAAGGCTATCCTCAACCTGCCACCCCCCCCCCCCCACAATCTCACCTAGTTGAGAGACTTCGAAGGGCTCCTGGACTACATTAGGTGATTCATAGACAACCTGGCAGGAAAATGCTTTCCCTTTACCAGGTTAATGAAGAAGGGAGTCACGTACCAATTGACAAATGACTTCCAAGAGGAGTTCGACAGCCTAAAGAAGTATCTCTTAAGCCCACCGGTTCTCATGACCTGGTTGAAGGATGACCTTTCATCCTATATGTGACGGCCCAAAACGGTCACTTGAAGCCTTCCTCGTACAAAAGAACGATGTCGGCAGTGAAAAAAGTCTCTATTACCTCAGCCAAACCATGATTAAGGCTGAGACTCGAAACTCAAATACCGAGAAGAGTTTTTTGGCCTTGGTCTTCACAGTTCAAAAGTTGTGACATTATCTGCAGCATCAAGAAGTCCATTTGGTCTCGCATAGTAACTCGCTCAAGTACATCCTTAGCCGCCCAATGCGGATAGGGCGCCTGTCCCGATGGGCAGTCATCCTACAGCAGTTCGACATCCGGTTTGTGCCTTAGAAAGCCATTAAGGGCCAGGAATTAGTAGATTTTCTGGAATAACACCCTTCAACAAGGACCGCTGCACCGGACGATGAGATACCTAATGAAGACATCTTCTCAGATGAAGAGGAGTTCCCAGCATGGGAAATGAACATCGACGGAGCCTCCCGAAGCCCAATAGGGAGGAGGATGGAAGATCCCAAATTTAACAAGGTGGTCTTATGAATAATACCTATGTCCCTAGAAAAAGAATTCTTTCCATATTCCTTCCTCCTATCACAAGTATGTATGAACAATGAAGTTGAGTATCAAGCCCTCATTGTAGGCCTGGAGCTCGCACTCAAAGCACAAGTACCACACCTTAAGGTAAAAGTTGACATAGAACTGGTCATCAAGAAAGTCAATGGTGACTATGATATAAAAAAGGAGGAGTTGATTCCCCTGTTTGACCATGTCTGAGGGTTAATGGCTGAATTCTCCACAGAACCAACATTTACCAATATTAATGGGTCTCAAAACGCCCAGGACGACGCATTAGCTAATGCGGACACAGCCCTGGCCGACCGAGACCGGGATGACACAGTTATCATCATTGATCATCTTCGAATGGTCATGCCGTTTGTTCAAACTAAGACGGATGAAATCCAAGAATTTAGTCCTATCCCGGAACAATATGCTCCTACCACCCGCTGGATGACCCGCATTAAAAATTATCTTCAATGGGGAGAACTTCCACCAGACAGGGCTGAACGAGAGAAAATACGGAGAAGGGAAATCAACTTTATCCTATATGGAGGCGCGGGTCATCAAGAGGTCCTCTAAGAATGAGGCCTTGACAGAATACTCTTCAGATGCATTGGTGGAGAAGAAATTGATGCCTTCATGACTGAGGTACATTCCAGAGTATGTGGAGCACATCAGTCAGGGTCCAAATGTTCCCATTAGGTTCAAAGACTAGGGTAATATTGGGCCATAATGGCATGAGATTGCGAGTGTATTACTGCAAAATGCAACTAAATGGAAATTCATGCCAACTTCATACACCAACACCCATAGTTACTTTATCAGGATATGTACTCCTGGCCATTTACCATATGGGGAATGGATTTCATGGGACCATATCCTCCAGCCACAGCCAAACAACTGAAGTATATCCTCACGCAACCAACTTCTTTTCCAAATGGTCTGAATCTGTTCCCCTTAAAGAAGTTGGTACAAGAAGCATTGTCAGCTTTGTGAAAACCAATATCATCACCAGATTTGGTGTCCCTCATACTATACTGAAGGATAAAGGCACCAACTTCTGATCTTCCAAATTGGAGAAATTATACCAAGAATATATAATCAAGGATAACCACTCATCCCGCTACAATGCAGTAGCCAACGGACTGATAGAGGCTTTCAATAAGACCATGTAAAACATTCTCCAGAAAATGGTGGAAAAAGACAAGAAGTCATGGACAGATAAACTCCTCCATGAATTGTGGTCTTACCGAACCACAATCTGCACCGCTACTCGTGCTACTCCATACTCATTATTATACGGAATAGAATCGGTCCTGCCCATTGAGCTCCAATTTCCCTCGCTCAGTGTTTCCATTCGTGATCAGTTTTCCATCGATAAGCAATCAGAAAATCAGATAGGTAAATTGGAGCATCTAGATGAGAGTCGGTTGCACACTTTTCACCAACTGAAAGTATACCAGAATCGGATTGCACGAGCCTTCAATAAAAAGGTAATTCTTCGGTCGTTCATGTAAGTAGAATTGGTGTTGGTCATCCGGAACCCAATGATACCCTGAAAGAAACCTCCAATGTTGGAGCCCAAGTGGGAGGGACCATATGTTATACACATGGTCGACTCCAATGGAAGAAATGCCCTGATCTCCATGGATGGGAAGTTCACCACCACTCCTACAAATGATAGATTCATGAAGAAGTATTTCTCATAATAACTAAAAGTAGTTATTGTCTGAGCTTCATGACGTTAAAATGCCAAGCAGCCAACGGTCCAAACTCTATGACCTTAAACTAAGAGTACGAACAGTTCACCACCTCTCCTACAAATGCAAGATTCTTAAAGAAGTATTTCACATAATAACTAAAAGCAATTATCGTCCAAGCTACATGATGTTAAACTGCTAAACACCCGATGGTCCAAACTCTATGACCTTAAACTAAGTTTACGGGTAGTTCACTACCGCTCCTACAAATGCGATATTCCTAAATATGTATTTCGCATAATAACTAAAATAATTTATCCTCCAAGCTGTATAACGTTAAAATGCCGAACACCCAATGGTCCAAACTCTATGACCTTAAACTAAGAGTACAGGAAGTTCACCACCGCTCCTACAAATGTGAGATTCCGGAAGAAGTATTTCACATAATAACTAAAAGTAGTTATCGTCTGAGCAACAGGATGTTAAACTTCCAAGCACCCAGTGGTCCAAACTCTATGACCTTAAACACAGAGTATTTTATACTCACCGCACGACGTTTAACTGCATGGATTTTGGAGAACTACGTATGGCTTCATTCCTTCCCTCGCAGGATACATAGCGACATCAGGGTTCCCCATCCTAGCCCAGACACACCCGGATGAGAAGATTTAAAAATACCCTTTCCCTGGTGCAGGTCCAGACATGCATGGGGCATATCCCACATCCCTACCACATGATGTTAAACTGCATGTATAATAATATTTATAAATGCCCCTTTCCCCTGTGTATGGGATAGACCTGCACGGGGTGTAGTCTAAAGAGAACTACCTACGGCTTGATTCCTACCCTCGCAGGATACTTAGTGATGTCGGGATCCCCTATCCTAGCCCAGCCACACTCAAATGGAATATAATTGAAAAAAATATCCCCTTCCCCCATGTACGAACCAGACATGCATGGGGTGTACTACTTTTAGAGAACTATGTAAGGCTTGATTCCTTCCATTGCAGGATACGTAGTGACACGAGGATCCCTCACCCGGGCTCAACCATCCCAAAATAAAATTTAAAAATTCCATCCCCCCCCCCCCCCGTGTATGGACCAGCCCTGCGGGGTGTATTCCTCGTCCTTACCACATGACGTTAAACTGGACATACAAGGGTAAAAGAAAAAAAATGCCCCTTCTCCCCTCGTGAATAGACTAATCCCGCACAGGGTGTATTACCTTTCAGAGAAGTACGTAAGGCTTGATTCTTGCCCTCACAGGATATGTAGCGACGCCAGAAATCCACACCCTGGCCTAGAAACCATAAATAAATCCAAAAATATCCTCTTCTCCCCATAAAAACCATACCCGCATGGGGTTTATTTCCTTAAAAGAGCTACGTGAGGCTTGATTCCTACCCTCGTGGGATACATAGTGATGCCAGGGTTCCCCATACTGGCCCATCCATTCAAAAAAATTCTCTCTCCCCCCGTGTACGGACCAAACCTGCATGGTGTATATTTTTCGTCCTCACCGCACGATGTTAAACTACAAGGACATCATTGAATGACGTTGGGCTTGATTCCTACCATCGTGGGATATTTATTGACGAAAGGGTCCCTCACCTTGGCCTAGCAGTCCCCAAATGAAATTCCGAAATTCCATTTCGTCTCATGTACGGACCACATCTGCACGGGGTGTATTCTTCATCCTTACCGCACGATGTCAAACTACAGCGAAACGAAGGAATGAAAATTCCCTTTCCCCCTTGTAAGGCACAGAACTGCACATGGTGTCTTCCTCGTCCTTACAACATGACATTAAATTGTATGGAAAAGAAAAAAATTCCCTCTTCCCCCGTTTACGGACCAGATCTGCATGGGCTGTATTCTTCGTCCTCACTGCACGACGTTAAACTGGATGGACATTATCCTCACCGCACAACGTTAAGCTGCACAGACTTCATCGTGACCCACCCAAAATATATAGAGAAATGAGATGTAAATACTCCTTGAGTATTTGGATTCATCCCCTCCATACATTAGACTCCATGACCCGGATAGTTATTGATCGTCATAACCATTCATAGCCATCAGAAGCAGAAAGTTATCGACCTGAGGACACCTTTGCAGGACTATGCATACCATGCCCTCGGTGGCTCTTCATATTGATAGCCCCTGGCCTGTCTACCAAAGGCATTTTTCCTCCATTGATACTCTTACTAACTCTTTACGCTTACCGGCCTTAGAGCCCCCATATCATATCTCCTGATCCAGAAATTCATGGAGCAGTGATTTACAAGTTCATCCACCTTTTCACATCCAAATGTTGCCAGGGTATCCCTAATCAGTTAGCCTATGTATCCACCCATGGTTCACAAGAAAACCTTCATCTACGAACGTCAATCAAGGAGTAGGATACATTGACTCAACGGACAATTACAATGAAGATGTTTCTTGTATGCATGAACGCCATTATCCCCGCATGCCTACCACCATGATGTGAGCAATCTCAGACTTTTATAATCATTCATGGACATCAAAAGTGGAAGTTCATCGACCCAGAGACACCCTTTCATGACTATGTATACCATTCACTCAGTGGATCTGCATATTGATAGCCCCTGGCACGTCTACCAAAGGAAATATTTCCTCGGGAGTTACTCTTCCTAGCTCCTTACGCTTACCGACCTCAGAGCCCCCACACCACATATCATTATTCAAGAAACCTTAGAGTTATAGTTTACAACCATCATCCCCCACCCTGTTCAGAGTATATCAGATAATGTTAACTCGGTTATCCTTCGAGTGACTGTAGCAATGGTCACCCATTGGACCAAGCTCTATGACTGCTAAACTAGGAGTACATCGTCCTTACCACACAACGTTAAACTACATGGAGTGAAGGTATACCCCAGTGTGTAAGATGAATCAGAAAAGGGAGATCTATATGATTTAATAGATACCAGGGCTGAATTTTCTCGACATGTCCAGATATTTTCTTACCAAATGACAGACTTCGTTGCCCGGAAAATCGCGAATCCTCATAACCATTCACGACCATCAGAAGTGGAAAGTTATCGACCCGTTGACACCATTGCATGATTGTGCATACCATTCCCTCAAGGGCTCTGCATATTGATAGCCCTTGTCCCGTCTACCAATGGAATGATTTCCTCGTGTAGTTTTCTTCCGAGCTTCATACGCTTACCTGCCTCAGAGCCCCCATATCATTTCTCCTGATCCAAGAAGCCCCAGAACCACGATTTACACCAATAAACCCCTCTCCATGTCTTGATCATGCTGATATATTCAATCCCAGTTATATTCTAATTGAGAGAAGCCTTGATAACTCCATCCTTACCGCATGACGTTAAACTGCACAGAAGATGTTGGCTTCTTGGCATAAATATGCGAGGACCAAGCATTAAATATCCAGGGAAATGCCTCCAACTACAATAATTTGCACTTGTTTAAAAATTCCTCTTGTCCTAGATCCACGATGTTAAAACTACATAGTATCAGCAAAAATTACCCCCATCCTCACTGCATGACGTTAAACCACACATCATACATTAAATAATGCTCCTCGTCTTTACCACATGATGTTAAACTGCACGGAAGTCATCATTACCGAATGACATTAAACTGCATGGAAGTCATCTTTACTGCATGATGTTAAATTGCACGGTCAAATCTGTAAGGGGTTCATTAAGAAACATATGCTTTTCGTTTTCCCCCAATGCATGGTTTAGACCTGCAAAAACCAATGACTCACACCAGTGTGAGAAGGAATGACTTCACCCATTCTTGAAAAATTTATCCTAGGTGTTTCTCCTATATCCATGAACCCTCTCCTCATAAACCATACTCTGTACTCAAAAAGAGCCTAACTCTCATAAACCACCCATGGTGGTCCCAAATCACAAACTTCCTTGATGTTTCTCAGCTATTGGGAGAATGAAATTATTGACCCAAGGACTCCTTTACATGACTATTCATACCATTCCCTTAGTGGATCTATAGATTGATCACCCCTAGCTCGTCTACCGAAGGAAGGATTTTTTTAGGCAATGCTTCTCTTCGTACGCCTTTTGGCCTTTGAGCCCCCATGTCCATCCAGGGATTTGAAAACCCTCTAAGATACAGCTTACTAGCCTCTTTCACAACCCTAACTGTATATGGAGGAACCACTCTGACGAGATTACCGAGAACCAGGAGAATTCATTCCATTCTAAATGAGGTTCCTGCTGCATGACTTTAAACTACGCTAAGCTCCAACCATCCATTATTCTACATAAATGTGTAGAACATGAACCTTGCTTCCATTTTCCTGATTAATATAGATGTCCTCAAACACTTTTCAGACGTCACAAACCCTTTCTGAGCCACCCTCAGTGGTTTTCATAATTCTCCAAGACACCCGTGGCGGTTTCCATAATCCAGACTTCCAGGAAGTCCTTAGGACATCAAAAACTGAGAGTCATTGACTTAAGGAAACCTTTACATGACTATTCATACCAAGCCCTAAGCATATTTTCATATTGATAGCCATTGGACTATCTACCAAAGGCCATATTTCCTTAGGTGATTCCCTTCATACCTCTGCATGCCAATATAGCTCCCATGCATTGAGACATGCCCTACATGTCGTTAAATTCTACACATGATCCCCCCATATGTCTCTGGAGGCTATTGTGAAATATTTTAATCAACTAAACCTCATTGGGGCCCTCGCCCCACCATACCTGGTAAAAGCTATTTGACCTAAAATATAAGTAACGATAGGCTTGTAGGCAGGACTTTAAACTGCTCACAAACAAAGAGGCGCAAAGCCTATTAGGCCGAAAACATGAAAAGCGTGACCTATGGAAAAGGCAGGCTATACCAGCTGGGTCCACACCAAATGAGACCTAGAATGATTAGGGTATTAAAAGTAAAAGATAAAATGTTTGTGGATTTTTTCAATAAAACCGTAGTAATAGTGAAACTATGCTCGCTCGATCCCTTGCTCCAGGAAAATGTTAGAGCTCATTTTTTTATTCATTTTATTTTTATCAATTGTACTAAAATGAGATTACTCTATGTTAGGTGAATTAACATATACAGTAATCATGTCAAATAATTCTTGACACAGGGGAAGGAAACAAGAGATCTGAGGAAAAACATTTCATTCTTCCATAACAATGTTGGTAAGAAGGGCATCCAAAATCTGGAGCCTCCTCTGGAATGAAATGTTATTACAGGAGGTTTTCAGAGTATTCACAAAGTTGTATTAGGTGCTGTTGAGAATCCTCAATTGCTTGATAGAGATTATGAAGTAAGTCTGTCTCTGCTTCTGCACCAGCCTGCAACGCTTCTACCTCCTGGGATTCCTTCGAGCTCACTCTCATCTCCTCCTCTATTCGCCACTCCCCTTCTTCAATTGTGGCAGTGACATTAGTCTCTCTCTGCTGCAGCCACTGTATTTCATTCCTCATCAACTCTAGTAGAGAACTCTCCTCAATGACTTCTCCCTGGAGTCTTGCAACTACCCCTACATGATCATGAGCCTATGTTAGGAAAAGCTGTCTGGTCGCGGAATGATAGGCTTCAGATTGAGCAGGAGAGAGGCGATATTCGAAACCACCCAGTCTTTCCTGGTCAACGACCACCTACATGACTATATAACAAGTACAATGGTAGTTAAATCCGTCAAACCCCAACAGCATAAACAGATTTCACATCTTCGGTAATTTGGTCGGCATCTCAGCCAAGGGTGTATGAGAAATCAGCTTCCAAATTTTCTCCCATGCCCTTTAGAGAGCAGGTCCAAGACTGGAGAGGACTTGTTGATCTGGTTCTGAGTCACTCTCAAGTGAAGATACTTATTCATGGATGAACGTCACCAATCAGGGACCCGATGCGGCTTCACCCGCAAACTCTGGCACCACAGAAACTTTTCCCCTGAAGGTTGTGGTCACATGCACGATCGGATCCGATGACACAATCGCCAATGCCAAATGTCATGATTCTAAAGCCCAAGATTCGATATGATAGATAAGTATCCCTAATCAGAAAAGGGAATATGAAAGAGTAAGTGGAAAGAGATTGAGAAACTTACCCCTGATCATCAAGGGGTCAGTATCCTCAAGCTCTACGCCACCACGACCACTTGAGGAAGAAGCTATGTCTTAAAGAGACAAGGGAGTATGGGGAACCGCCAGAGGTGTCCATGTCCTAATGCCATACCCAATGCCAGCAGCTCCCAAAGCTATCCCCAAGCAGTCAGCTATGGAGATCAATCCTGGGGAAATCACTCCACCGGTGAAAATAATAATGGCCCACTCTGGGTTTCCAACAACTGGCTTGACGACAAGCTCCTCCTCCATCATCACGGGATCCATTGGGTCTGAGGTAACATGCCCCGTCGGATGTGGGGCCTCTTCGGTAGGCACGGGTGCCCCATCCTCCCCCGTTATTATAAAGGCCGTATGATCAGAAGGAGCCTCAACTTCTAGTTGTTCCCCATCTGACGTATCACTAACTGATGAAGGTAGGAGTAAAGCATCCATATCACTAGGCCCTTCAGTAGGGCCCTCCATTTCGTCATGCTCAAATGTGGGTGCAGGTGATACCTCAGGTGATAATGGGCCAGAAGGTACGAAAACTTGGGTAGCCATGACCAAGTCTCCATGTGGCCCTAAACCATGCACCAAAACTAGTTAATAACTTGCAGAATCAGAATATACGAGTTGGCAATCGAGGAAACGAGAAGTTGTGATTACCCGACGTCCCCTATCTGAGTCGTTCCAATAAATGGGATGCCTTATGACATCATTGGATTTTACCAAGGGATAGTTCTTCACTCAGGACGCTGAAAGGAGATGGAGGAGGAAATACCCTAGCTGGATCGGCAATGGTCGCTTCCATGAGCCCAGGTATGCCAGGAGACCCCTCCTTGATCATCCCTATAGCCGAAAGCATGTGTTCACCTACAATGGTCCCACGGGGAATATACTCCAGGGAAGGGATTTCCCCCCAGGATTCCTCGACACCCGAAATAATGGGAAGAAACTTTAGAATATTTACAGTAAAGGAAGAGGATGTCCGGAAAGGATGAACAAGTGCGAAGATCATCCAGGGTAAACATTAACCACATTTTCCTGGACACCATTAAATGGCGGTTCTTGCAGGCCCCATTGAGTGTGGGAGGAAAAAGTGTCTGGACACAGCCTAATTGATGTCCAAATCAGCAAGGCGCATACCCCTCACTGATCAGTTCCCCACCGATACGAGCCACCAGAAAGCCCTATCAGAGGGAAAAGTGATATCCCCACTTGCTAAACTCCTCTGGTATGGTATTCTTAATAGCACCAGTTAGGGAGGGATATGTTCAGAAATTGAAATGATCATAACTCGAGATCCGACTAGACATCAGATGAATATTATGAACCGTCTATTATCCATCCTTCTCTTGGGTCACCCACTCTTCAGGCATGACCCCGCTGGTGATTTGCAAGTATGGCTAGAATACAATGCCTGGAATCTAAAGAGGGTTGATGAAGGTGTATCTGTTCTTGATATGTGCTCCCAAGCATTCCTAGGGAATATGGAAAGGGATGGATACCCAATTTGGCCAGCCCCAATTGGTAATATTGCTAAGAAACCGATAAATCCTGGACAAAACTGGGACGACCAAGTTGATGATGTTGCCGGTAGGCAGCTGTGCTACCATGACTGATGTAGAGACCCGCACACAACCATTCTCGCATACGGGCAATAGGAAGACACGGAAGAACATGGCCTGAAATGCCGTAGGATGAAGAAACCAATCAACGTCTGAAACCAGCTCCCAACCCTAGTTGTTGAACCGGCCTTCCTCCAGGATCATCCAGTAGCTTCCCCTCTGCCTTCGGGACTCCATTGTAGGGCAGGTTGAGGGCCTGTGTGGGAGATCCATGGAATTTGTCTCTCTAGAAAAATATGTGACCCATTCACGATATGGGACAAGATTTTTCAGAGACATATCCTTTGAATGAATCTAGGCCTGGTAAATGAGTATCTTCTCCATGGGGGGAGTCCTCTCTTTGTCATCCCACACATTAGAGGTAGGCATGAATTCGTCATACATACCCCCAATGATGGGGAGCCCTGAAATCTGGATGACGTCCCAAAAACTAATACCCACCTCACTATGGACCAGGTGGAATGTGTTGCTGTTCGTACTCCAACAGATCATAAGTTGTCGGACGAGGGCTTGAGGCCAATGGGTAGAGGTTTGGGACACCCAAACAGCTTCATATAAGCTTACGGCTGGAAATTCTGCCTCAAATTCTGCACAGCTCTCGCGAACCCAGCAGGGCCACCCCCAATCAAATGACATAAATTCCCCTCCAGGCCAGAGGTCCCGGTCTGCTGACCAGCCATGCTAGTTGTTTACCGTAGAATTGTGGGAAATTCTCTCGTAACAATGAATTTTCCCATCCAGCTAACGTTGTTCCCCTATTGGGGACATAGGAAGGTGATTCAACATATATCCAGAAGCTGTATCCCATACGGAAGGCCACCCTCTGGTGAATATCACAGATCGAGGGATAATTCGAGTAAATATACATGCTGCAGGATTGTTGTCATGAGATGGTACTTGAATTGGCATATCAGACAGTAAACTGAACCCGTACACAGGAAGGCTATTGGAAAAGGGGTACTGCAACTGTGACTCGGAGAGCTGATCAGCAAAGAAGGATCACATTGTGGAGTGGTAGAATCCATCCTTAACAGAGTTTCCCACATACTTTAGGCATTGATAATTAATTGGGAGAGGCTCGGTAGCAGGCATGGGTGCAGGATGAGGGGGAACCATATTTTATCCCTGTATTATGAAAACCAAGAAAATGGTTAGTTCGGAATAATAAAGTCTGGCCAAAAATACCAAGCATATGGCGATGGAGTTAAGAATCCCTCATGAAGAGGTCCGCAAGCAAGATTCAAAATGCGGTTCACAATGACTGCATCTCGCGAACCAAACCTAAGCGGAAGAGGTCCATTGTACTCTGGCTCACGGAGCGTTGTCCTGAAAACCACAAACCAGGTTACTCCGCGGAATCATAATCCTATGTTTAAATAATTATATTCGTATCTCTTAAGAAATTTTCAAATTCTGGAAGGTTTCAGAACACGGACCATCAACAATACGGTGTCAGTTCCTACAGGACCCATTATAACATACATTTTAATTAATTAAATGTGTTAGTTTTTGGCTAGGAGATTGGTCTATGGGTGAAGGTGACCATGAATGAGGAATGGTTCACGAATGTGGCAGCTAGTTCGCAGATGAGGCATTTCGCAAAGGAATAGGAATGCAGAGACAAAATGCAAGAGAGATCTAGTTTCACGAAGAATCCCGTAAAGGAAAATGGGGGCCCCTCATATTTATAGGCATGTATCCTATGGGGTACACCCCCTACCTCAAACCATCCAAGTTTCAGGACCACTCTACATCATAATGGGCTCTTCTTCATTCCGATCGGACCCCATTCCGATGGGGAGAATTTGTAGGGTCCTGAAAAAAATCCTCATAGGAGAATGAGAATCCCCTTTAATACAAGGGAGATCCTACCCAATTTCCCCTACAATGAATTGGGGAAGACTATAGAGAATACGCAAAGGATGGAACAAGACGAACCGGTCCGCGGACCAGTCCAATGATAATGGTACGTGGTCGATTCTGCGAAGAACCCCCCTCTACAAACCATTTACGTTAGCGGAATGGAGGCGGAATCCCTCTGCGGTCGCGAAGCAAGGCGGGTGATAAGAAAGGCGGGCACCGACCCGGTTCACCTTCATGAACTACCCCAATCGTGGACCACGTCGACCGGCCCCGACCAAATCCGCTGTCATTTGTGGAATGGAGCCAGAACCTAGCGCGACCACGAGCACTCCCCGAGCTAGTTTGGTTCGCGAAGGAGGTGCGTTCAATGCCCCCTGCGAATTGTGGATTGACCAATTCATCCGTAAACTGGTTTTCTAGTCATGGGCCTCCACAAAAGTTGCTGCATGTCCATAGATACATCCATTTTCCCACTCTATAAAATGAGGTCAAGGGCGGAGAGAAAAGGGGTAAATTTTGGAGATCGATCAGATTCGAGTTGAAGGATTTCGAAAGAAGGAGCATAGGATTTTCCAAATAGTGAAGTTCCAGTTCACGAACAAGAATAGGTATAAATATAGAAGCGAATTAATAAGGAACTAAAAATTCATAACAACCTGGAGAACCGCAAACCTAAAATAACAAATAAGAGAAGAACACGAACCATGCCCCCTCCACAGATTCACCCCCACGGACCATGGAGTTTATACCCCTTTTCCAATTCGTCGCACCACGTATCACCCCCCTACGCGGGCGAAGCCCCGACCGACGAACCCCCGAACGATGTCGCCCTTGTCCGCCGCTACTCACATGGACCCCTCCACGTACCAACCTGGTACGCAGGCTGAACCCGAAATGCGAACCACCCTAGTTCGTAGGATTCCCACCAAGCTGCGAACCACCCCTGTTCGCAGAATTCTCATCAGTCTGCGAACCACCATGGTTTGTGGATGACCTCTCCAGCCGTGTAGCACCTATTTACGTGAAGGGCGCCACCACTCATATACCTATGTGGTCTGCCAGATCCTTCGAAGATCCCATTCCCCGAGCCAGATAAAATCTATACAATCCGGCCTAATCCTCTACAACCCCCTCATTGTCCCATTCATTGGCCCCGATCCAACGCCTCCACCAAATCACCCAGACCCGTTTGATGTAACCTTCTGGTGCATCAGCATGCCGTTTTGAGTTTACATACGCACGATATGTGAGGGAGAAGGGGTTTCTCCGGCCCTTGAGTGGATTCACGAAGCATTCCTCTGTTCACATTCCCATGGTAATATGAGGTCTGAGACTAGGGGTCCCCATTCTTCCCCTCCACTTGTCATGACTGGGGAACTTCTCCCCTCCCAGGGGTGTGGTAGAAAAACCATCAAAAGGAAGCCCCCATGAACCTCCATACTTCCCCAAGACCATGGCCAAGGAAGGGCGTAGTGGGGAAGGGTTCTGCTCCGTCCTTCTTTGGGGCCAAGTCCCTCTCCCACTGCGCATTTTCACCATGGTCATCCATCTCAGAGTAAGCCCCAAATTTTTGGGCTGCTCAATTGGTAAGTGCCACTCCACTTTCCACGGATTCACCATTTGCGACGTGATCATCTGGTCCCTGCTGCTTCTTGTTTCTCACACCGAGCATGACTCACGTGGGATTAGAGTAGGCATCGACCATGAAATCCTCTTATGGGAATCCTTATAGTTTAATCCCCAATCCACACCATGGGCCTCCTCAGAGTGTAAGCCCCAATCTAGTACCCTGGGCCTCCACAGAGTGTAAGCCCCAATCCATTACCCTTTGCTGCCTCAGAGAATAACCCCACTCCAAATCAAACTACGTGGACTTTGATCCCTGTCTCCTAGGTAGGGTACATAGGAAGCCACCAAGAGGTTCAAGCCCGATCACCATCGGACCCCTGGGGTCGACCTTCACGTTGGTTCACCAAAAATCCAGTGTGAACTATGAGGAAATTGATCCATGTTATGTCATGGTACGTAGGAAGCCTCCACGATTTTCATGCCCAACAATTGGCTATTTTAACCCCCGTCACGTCGGTTCATCCTTCATATCACAAGACATTAAACTGTATTTCCGAACTACGAGGGTTATGATTCCTCTCATTGGGATATGTAGGAAGCCTGTATCACAGGTTCAATACAAAAAATCAAGTCGTTATCTGTACCCCCTGGATGACAAAAAACTATAGAATGCCTGGTTATGAGGCTTTAAACTAGTTCTTTCTCAGTGATTCCAGACTCCTCTGGGTCATTAATCCAAAGAGGGATGGTAATCCTCGGGCATAAATGATTCTGAACCTCTGTGTACAGCTGACCATTGCCAACCGGGAGTAATCTGTGGACACTATGCTTGGGTATAAACCAATTATTCACAAACATATTAATACATTTTAAATAAATAAGAGATTCCTAGAATAGGAAATAAGCCCCCCCCCAAACGGTGCAATGGGCCCGAATTCCCATCCTCTCGACCAATGTGAGTTCTTACGTGTCTCTTGCAAAATTTCACAGCAAATGCCTACAATTGGAAAGTAAGTCCACATATCGTCAGATATAGAACCGTTGGGAATTTCGAACCGATCCGAAACAGGCTTCATTAACCAATATGATCTGATATATTTAAGTAGTTCATGTTCTAGTCACCTACAAATTTGGAATGATCTAATCTTTCCTTAATAGTTTCCTAGGTCATTCCTGTTGTATCCAAAACAGTATAAAATAAAATATCAAATAGTTCTTCACAATGTGCATGACATCCAACAAGTGGCGGACCAAAATATCAGGCCAATATGAAAGATCCTAAAAAATTCTTCGTTTCATCCAACTATGTTCTTTCCCAAAGCCCAATGTTTTTATTGGTATACAATTGTCCCAAATGTGATTGGACGTAATGAAAATACAACTGATTTTAACTCTCTACCTGGGAAAATATTTGGAGGTTTATCCGATTCAATGGTATCTTTTATGAAATGAGACTTGATCCTCTGAAAAGGGTGATCGGTTGGAAGAAATCTACGATGAGAGAAAAAATAGCATGTTTTTTTCAATTGATGAGCATAATGGCTTTTCTTTCTTTCATACATAAAAAATATGATTTCTTACTATTTGTGCTCTAGCCAGATAACATACCGTATTCCAGAAATTCACTAATCATCCCCATCAATGTAGCTTTTAATATGAAATTTTGTTTCATAGCAACATCATATGTACTAACACCATCACTCCACAATGCATTTAACTCATCAATCGATGGTTTCAAATAAGCATCAATATTTTTTTGGATTCCTGGGATTAATTAGTTCAAAAGGATATGTGGATCATTCATTAACATCCATGGAGGTAAATTGTACGGAGTTATAAAGATAGGACAACATGAATACTGATTAATATAAGATCTAAATGGACTGAAACCGTTAGTAGAAAGATCCAATCGCACATTTTGGTCTTCTAAAGAAAAACACTAATGTAGACAGTCAAAATTATTCCATGATTCACCATTATATAGATGATTCAATCTTTTATTGGTTGAAATATTGATTTTTTGCCATGAAATCATGGAAGAAATGTTTTAAGGCATAAATAAATGTTGCAACCTGGGTGTAAGGGGGAAATATCTCAACTATTTAACTAGAATCGATCCAAATATCCCTGGTTGAGCTTCTTTATACCTCGATTGTCCAAATCTGGGACAACTATCCAATGAATCATTTTCACCAGAATATAAGATGCAATAATTTGGTAATGCATGAATATTCTGATAAATAAGGCCCCAATTACGAACCAACATCTTTCTCTCATAGAAATTTGCAGTAATAATATTTTTCTTTGGGTAACATTGTTTTAACAAAAGAAAATATCTGATCAAAACAGTTGTTTGACATTCCATTATCTGATTTAATAGTCATAAATTTTGCAACTGCGTCTAAGTTTCTTATCTTGCAACCAAGATATAATGAATTATCATCAGACCTCCTAAACTCATAAAATTAGGATGGTGCCAACTCAAGAGTTAAATATGTAATACCCCGAGCTTCCACGATACACTTCTCTTTCCATAATGCAATATCTTGCATTGTACACAAGTTCGAGTTCTAACACACCGCGACTAATCAAAGTAGCCGTTATGAATACTAATACCCACTTTTTAAAATTATAGAAAGTTTATATTTAAAAATGGAATTCATTTTTTTATTCGTTATATCGAAATTATCCTATGTTGAATTTTTTGTAAATTTATTGAGAACTTCCAATTTTTTATGAATAGTGAAAAATACTTAAAACAAATTTTTTAATAAAAATAATCTATAGTGATAAATAATACTATTTATTAGTATTAAAGTATAATTAGAATATATTTTTACCATTTTATCCAATGGTGGTCATTAGAACTAATTTTACGTTGAAATTGGACATAAACAGTTGTCAATTTTTTGATATATATTGTTTCTCAAAAACACGCTATTTGTTGTGACAGTAGGAATTAATTATAAAATTAATTAATGAAACATATATGTTTGGAATTTTTTAAAATATACATCATTTTTGAATTCTTAATATCAATTATAGCTTAGGGTGAAATTTTGGCATTGTTCTGAAAAACTTCAATTTTTGATGAATAATGAAACCACTAAGTGGTAGTTAAAAAACTGATTTTTCATTTAAATGAAACTTTACCGCTTCAATGAATTAAATTTCAAAAATTCAACATACATGGTTGTCATTAGGATATAAAATTTGTATTAATTGGATTAAAATAATTTTTTTGTGAATAATAACTTTTATGTTTTATTAATCGAGATTAAAGATAATTACTGAAATTTAAGGTAAAGATAATGTTATAATAATATGAAGTGACCATGACACATGTCCTACCCCTATTGGGTGAGTCATGGCCGACCCAAAAAATCCATGGGTCAACTTGGGGACCCCATGGAGCCACATGGGTAAGAAAATGAAATCAATAACTTTTTATTTAAAGTAAGAATAAAATTTTCACAAACATGAGTTGTTTTACTTAAACAATTATTACATGGGGTTATACAAGGTAACTTTTTGAGTATAAATATTCATTGGAAAGATAAAAATATTTCATAAATCATGAATTTTTTTTAATAATTTTTATACATTAAATAAATTATATATTTTATGACACCATGATGATGCAGCAATTACCTCATTAATTAACGATTTAAATAAAATGAAACGATAATGTGAAATCTAAGACTTACACTTGTCAGAAACCTATTGGTTGAGTATATTTAGAACCCTTATCAACTTATCCTCGAAATATATAAGTGTGGGACGTTTAAAATTCGAAACTCATTATATAATAAAGTAACATTTTATTACTTTCCAAGAGTTCCCCTCCTCTCCTCTTATAAAAGGACCCCACATCTACCACATTACCAACACCTCTCAAGCCTTTGGCTCAGAAAACCCCTTCCCATTATGTCTCTCCACATCCCAATCCTATTTCTAGAAGCCTCACTTTGGGCAGAAGACTTCCCAAGGAAGCCTTTGAGCTCAAATAAAACAGAGTTATCCGTTTTAAATGTAATGTTTTCTCTTGTGTTCTTATGTTTTATTTTGCTTATCCAACCCCCTAAAATATTTTTATTCATTTAGTTTGTAACAAAACCAGTATCCTCAATATACTAGGATGTTTTTATAATAAGGATTCGAGCTAACTTACACACACCTACATCTAATTGTTAAAGAACATATTGTTTCTGTGGATGGCGAATTTCTGCCTCACGAAACGATGATTGTTCAACACTCATATAACACCTTAAAAGGTGGCCATTAAGATGTAACTATATTTATATATGATATATAATATTTTTAGGTTTTAATTAAGATTTGGTATTTTTCATTTACGGAATACCTTTACGGTTTCCATTATGGGTAAACGTGATATTTTCATTTTAGGAAGTGCAGACTACCGCCCCCTTAAAGTGATTTGAATCGTTAATGCAATATGTGGGATGTATAAATGAAGGATAAAATGGTATTATAAATTATATTATACTGTAATTATAGAATATATTTATATAATTATAATTTCATTCCATTAAATACGAAATATAAATGAAAGTAGCATTCATGCGTACGTACAGCTTACCGTCTCCATGAAAGATGTATTCCATTTCATACCTCTAAATGTTATGTAATATTATAAATGCATGTATATACTGGATATATATGATATATATGATATCTACATCATGAATATAATTCTGGATATAATGGATATTTCACCACATGAACAAATAGTAATTATAAGAAGTTTATTTTTGAATCAAGTACCAAAGATCGAAAAAATGACCGTCATTAACTTAAATAATTACATAATGTTCATAACATGGTAACATGTGATATAAAAGGAATAATGAACATGGGAAAGGTTCTTAAGAAAATATAAATTAACCCTATTTTATTATTCATGTGGTTAAAGAACGATCGAGTCAAGTCGGACACGAGGTAAGTGAACTTCTTAACCCAATTTCCATTCTTTGGGTTAATCTTCTACTTTTAAATTATGGGATGATATTATTATGTCCTATCTTGTATTTTTAATTTCTTTATGTGTACTTATAGTGAATACACATAATAGATCTATTTTATTTAATAAATGATCTTTGTAAGGACTTTGTCTCAATCTCCTTTCATTAAGGAATATTTTGTTTTATACACAACTTTCTTTTAAACGGTGTATAAACCCCTTTGAATTTTACATTTATTCAAAAGGAATCTTTTTATACGATGCGTTTTACTAAAGGAAAAAAAGGAATTTTTTATTGTCGTACGTATGCAGTGACAACGACTTCTCCACCGTCATTATCATTATTTGAGTTTCGGCTTCCTCTACAAGCCATAACGTTTTTTTAAATGAAAAATAATTACAAAGTTTTAATTTTCTTTTATTTTGGTATTGAAAATGGTTTTGGAAGTGTTTTTTTATATCAATGTGTTGTATTGATATCTTATGATTGAAATGTGGAAATGTTATGTTTCCTTTATGCATGTTTTATGTGATACGAATAGGTTATGGTTTATGATATGTTTAAACTTGTTCATATGAGGAATGCATTGGACTTAATTAGTGACGGGTGGAGCCCGCTATAGCTCCTCGATGCATCGGCAGGTCTCATGAGACAAACTAGTGTTTTGGCACGAGGCCTTGACAGAATTTTATTTGTAGTCTTGGCATGAGGCCTTGGCTACGTGGTTATGATATTCTGGAATTATGCATTCCATCCTTATGAAAGTGGTTATTGATATTTCATGTGATTATTCGACCAATAGAATATCCATGTGAATAAGTAAGTGGAATTATTTCATTTTACTTTTTCCATATTATTATGATTTTCAAGTTTAAAAGAATTTTTTTTAGTTATACATTGCCATAAATGTTTATGTTTATTTTTTAAAGCTTCTGCTATATTGTTATCCTTACTGAGCATCTGAGCTCACCCCTTTCAATGTTTTATTTTTCCCAGGATGTGACGAAATATTTTATGGCTGACCTACAGGGATAGTCTGAAGGGGATAGAAGTGTGTACATTGGAGACTATGTTATTGTATTTTTTCACTTTATGATGTAATGTAACATTTTTGAATATATCTAGTATTTCCAAGGCTACTAAACTAATCAGTCTTTCGAGACTTGATCTTTTGTGATCATGCCAATGTTACGCAATAATGTACTGACTCTGGGTAACTGGGGTAGGGACATTATAGTTGGTATCAGAGGCAGTTTAGTACTAACCATGGAAGCTAGATTCAGATAAAATCTGATTAGAACACATAGCACTAAGATAGACATTGAGGATTAGTATAGAAGAACTACCTAGAATTTTGGTATTATAGAGATTTTGTGAGTTTTTTGAGGAATACATCTCTGTCTGGATTCGAGAAGGTAGAGGAGGCTCTAGCACAGATGCACCTAGGGGTAAAACCTGAAAACGCTGCATTGAGCTAGACTCGAATGGGAACTGGTGCACGATAACGGGCCTTGCTACACTCTTGGTTACGACACTCCCAGGGGATACACTTAGGATAATTCTCATTTTCTTTACCAACCATTATGAAGGGTTTATGAGTATATACTTCTCAAAGAAATCATTTTTATGATTATGGATTGTATCCATAAACTGTGAAATTTTTGTTTAGTGTTTTACAAGTATGGAATTACGCATTTTGATTCATAAACTAATATATTTTATGCCATTGTTTAGAAATGGCGCCTAGTGGGAGGAATGTAAACCGTATCAATTCACGCACTCCATGTAGGGATTTCCCTCCAGCTCAAGATAATTATAGTGGAGCTGGAGATACAACTGCTGTTGATCAACTTATCACCATACTAGGACAACTCACTCAGGTTATGAATGATAAACTTACTCGTATAGAGCACCCTAATCCGCAACGTGGAGGTTCAATGTTAGACCGCTTCATGAGGCAACAACCACTAAAATTTAATGGGGGTACAAATCCATTAGTAGCTGAGCAATGGATAAACTCCTTAGAAAACAAATTCCATTCCTTGGGGAGTAGCGAAAGGGAGAAGGTTTTCATGGAAGTTTACCACATTACTAGAGATGTAGATCAATGGTGGTTGCTGATTCAAATCACAAAGAAAGATGAAGAAGTATCAAATATGGAATGGAGAGAGTTCAAAGATCTTTTCTTAGAAAAATACTTCCCTCATGACCATAGATCAGATATGGAAAGGCAATTTCTGAGTCTGAGGAAAAAGGATGATGAGAATGTCGCAAAGTATGAGGCTAACTTTTCAAGGTTAGCGAGGAATGCTCCAGATTATATACGTAACCCAAGAAGTAGTATTGATCGTTTCTTTGATGGGTTAAAACCATTTCTCTATCAAGCTTTAGTATCATAATCATTCCCATCGTACGAAGATATTGTATCATGTGCTATCAAGACAAAAAAGGAATTCTCTAAGTCTTATGACAACAAAGTAATGAAAGAGAAGAAGAGAATGGTGGAACAAGAGATAGATAAATGGAAAAATGGAAAGAATGATTTTCCATTATGTGATAATTGTGGGAATAATCACCTCGATACTTGCTTAAAAGGAATGTGAGTTTTTTATAAATGTGGAGAAAAAGGTCACTAGGCTCGTGATTGCAAGGGAAAGAAAGAGGATATCAATGTTTAATTCTACAATTGTAGAGAAATGGGGGATTATGCAAATGAATGTCCTAAGTGTCAGGGAAACATACCTCTAAAAAGTCCAAGGGATCAAGGCCAATCATATGCTGTTACTATAGATGAAGTTGAATAATTATTTTATTTGTGTTTTTGGACTCAAGAACTATATTGTGGTTATAATAATAATGTGATATATATAAGGATTGTACTGTAGTACTTTTTGTTTTCATTATGGTTTTAATATGATGAAGGTAATCATATTTTTAGAATGTGACAAGAGGAGAAACTTTACCATTTTTGGGGAATCTAATATTACAATTGTTTTTGGAATTTAGAGACCTTTTACAGAAAGTATAGACAGAGGTATTTTGGATAACTATAAAGGTTAGAATGGATTAAGTTGACCTTCGGATAGTATTTTCTAAGGTTAAGACACTTATGAAGATTATTTTTGGAATATTATATTACTATAGTTTTAGAAAAAGGACAACCTGCAGGTTGGGGGATAACCCGTCGCGTCAGATAAAGCTGCAGGAATCGAACCCACATCCATAGTGTGACAGGACTTTATTAACTACCACTATCCTACAAAAAGTCCCTGGTTATTACAAAATAGTTTTCCTAATCTAAATGGTATTTGTATATATTTTTAACCTTGTACGATTAGGATAAATATAATATTTTTGATTTCTATTATCATTTAGAGTAAAAGATGAGTTTGTGGTAGAAATTAGTTGATGGTTGAAACTCTACTTGTCAAGCATAAATATATATATAACTCTCTCTTATTCTATGAATAAATTAATTATTATACTTTAGTAAAGGGATATTAAAAAAATGTGTTATCCTAATACATTATGTCTTGTTGAACTGATAATATTTTAAATCAACAAAGATTGAAGGCTTTGAGGCCCTCCATTTTACACTTGATTGTGACTGATGAACTCATTCACACCCTACAAATATTTACGTTTTTCCTCTAGTCTCTAATTTCCACCAATTTTTTCCTTATGGAGATCATAATTTGGTGGTGACTTTTTCATTTCCCTTTCCCTCTTATTAAGGATAAATTTTATTAACCATATTTCTGATGTGGGTTTTCCAGAAAGATATTTTCTATTTTCAACATTTTATTTTCAAATGAAAAAATTTCAAATTGCGAGGATGAAATTTATTGAAAGAGGGAAGAATGTAACACCTCGAGCTTCAATGATACGCATTTCATTCCATAATGCAATAGCTAGCATTGTACGCAAGTTCGAGTTCTAACACACCGTGACTAATCAAAGTAGCCGTTATGAATAGTAATACCCACATTTTAAAATTATAGAAATTTTATATTGCAAAATGGACTTCATTTTTGTATTCTTAATATCGAAATTATCCTATGTTGAATTTTTTGTAATTTTCTGAGAACTTCCAATTTTTTATGAATAGTGAAAAATACTTAAAACAAATTTTTAAATCAAAATAATTTGTAGGGATAAATTATACTATTTAGTGTTTTTAAAGTATAATTAGAATATATTTTTACCATTTCATCCAATGGTGTTAATTAGAATTAATTTTACGTTTAAATTGGACGTAAAAAATGGTCAATTTTTTGATATATATTATTTCTTAAAAACATGTTATTCATTGTGACCGCGGGAATTAATTATAAAATTAATTAATGAAACTTATATGTTTGTAATTTTTTAAAATAGTCACCATTTTTGAATTCTTAATATCAATTATATCTTAGGGTGAAATTTTGGCATTGTTCTGAAAAACTTCAATTTTTGATGAATAGTGAAACCACTAAGTGGTAGTTAAAAAACTGATTTTTCGTTTAAATGAAACTTTACCACTTCTATGAATTAAATTTCAAAAATTAGACATACATGGTTGTCATTAGGATTTAAAATTTGGTTCAATGGGATTACAATAATTTTTTTGGTGAATAGTAACTTTTATGTTTTATTAATCGCGATTAAAGGTAATTAGTGAAATTTAAGGTAAAGATAATGTTATAATAATATGAAATAACAATGAAACATGTCCTACCCATATTGGGTGAGTCATGGTCGACCATTAAAATCCACGTGTCAACTTGGGGACCCCATGGAGCCACTTGGGAGAGAAAATGACCTTAATAACTTTTTACTTAAAGTAAGAATAAAATTGTCACAAACATGAGTTGTTTTACTAAAACAATTATTACATGGGGTTATATAAGGTAAATTTTTGACTATAAATATTAATTTCAAATATTAAAAGATTTCATACATCATGATATATTTTCTATAATTTTTAGACATTAAATAAATTTAATATTTTATGACACCATGATGATGCAGCGATTACCTCATTAATTAACGATTTAAATAAAATGAAAAGATAATGTAAAATATAAGACTTTCACTTTTCAAAAACCTATTCTATGAGTATATTTTGAACCCTTATAACCTTATCCTCGAAATATATAAGTGTGGGACCTTTAAAATTCTAATCTCATTATATAATAAAGTAACATTTTATTACTTTCCAAGAGTGCCCCTCCTATCCTCTTATAAAAGGCCCCCACATCTACCACCTTAACCACACCTCTAAAGACTTTGGATTGGCCAACCCCTGCCCATTCTGTCTCTCCACATCCCACTCTTACTCCTAGAAGCCTCACATTGGGCATAAGTCTTCCCAAGGAAGCCTTTGAGCTCAAATCAAAAAGAGTTACCCGTTTTAAAGGTAGTGTTTTCTCTTGTGTTCTTATGTTTTATTTTGCTTCTCCAACCCCCTAAACTCTTTTTATTCATTTCTTTTGTAACAAAAACAGTATCCTAAATATACTAGGATGTTGTTATAAAAATTATTCGAGCTAACTTACACACACCTACATCTAATGGTTAAAGAACATATTGTATCTGTGGATGGTAAATTTCTTCCTCACGAAACGATGATTGTTCGACACTCATATAACACCTTCAAAGGGTGCCATTAAGATGTCACTATATTTATATATGATATATAATATTTTTATGTTTTACTTAAGCATTTTTATTTTTCATTTATGGAATACCTTTATGGTTTCCATTATGGGTAAACGCGATATTTTCATTTTTGGGAGTGTGGACTACCGCCCCCTCAAAGTGATTTGAATCATTAATGCCATATGTGGGATGTATAAATGATGGAGTAAATTGTATTATAAAATATATTATACTGGAATTATAGTATAGCTTTATATAATTATAATTTCATTCCATTAAATACGAAATAGAGATGAAAGTAGCGTTCATGCATACGTACGGCTTACCGTCTCCATGAACGGTGCATTTCATTTCTTACCTCTAAATGTTATGTAATATTATAAATTCATATATATACTGGATATAATTGATATATATGATATCTAAATCCTTAATATAATTCTGGATATAATAGATATTTCACAACATGTACAACTTGTAATTATAAGAAGTTTATTTTTGACTCAAGTACCAAAGATCGACAAAATGACCGTTATTAACTTAAATAATTTCATAATGTTCATAACATGGTAACATGTGATATAAAAGGAATAATGAACATGTAAAAGTTTCTTAAGCTAATAGAAATTAAATCTAGTTTATTATTAAGGAGGTTAAAGAACGATGGAGTCAAGTCGGACACGAGGTAAGGGAACTTCTTAACCCAATTTCTATTCTTTTGGTTAATCTCCTACTTTTAAATTATGGCATTATATTATTATGTCCTATCTTGTATTTTGAATTTCTTTATGTGTACATATAGTGAATACACATAATAGATCTATTTTATTTAATAAATGATCTTTGTAAGGACTTCGTTTCAATCTCCTTTCATTGAGGCATATTTTGTTTTATACACAACTTTCTTTTATACGGTGTATAAAACTCCTTTGACCTTTACGTTTATTCAAAAAGAATCTTTTTATACGAAGCGTTCTACTAAATGAAAAAAAGGAATGTTTTTCTTGTCGTACGTATATGGCGACAATGACTTCTTCGCCGCCGTGATCATTATTTGAGTTTCAGCTTCCTCTAGAAGCCATAACTATTTTTTAATTGAAAAATAATTACAAAGTTTTAATTTTCTTTTATTTTGGTATTGAAAATGGTTTTGGAAGTGTTTTTTATATCAATGTGTTGTATTGATATCTTTTGATTGAAATGTGGAAATGTTATGTTTCTTTTATGTATGTTTTATGTGATACGATTAGGTTATGGTTTATGATATGTTAAAACCTGTTCATATGAGGAATGTATTGAACTTAATAAGTGATGGGTGGAGCCCGCTATAGCTCCTCGATGCATCGGCAGGTCTCATGAGACAATCTAGTATCTTGGCACGAGTCCTTGACAAAATCTTATTTTTAGTCTTGGCATGAGGCCTTGGCTACGTGGTTATGATAGTCTGGCATTACGCATTCCATCATTATGAAAGTGGTTATTGATATTGCATGTGATTATTAGACCAGATGAATATCCATGCGAATATGTAAATGGAATTATTTCATTTTACTTTTTCCATATTATGTTGAAGTTCAAGTTTAAAAGGCTTTTGTTTTAGTTATACATTGCTTTAAATTTTTATGTTTATTTAGGAAAGCATCCTATATATTGTTATCCTTACTGAGAATATGATCTCACCCCTTTCAATGTTTTATTTTTCACAGGATGTGAACAAATATTTTATGACTGACCTATAGGGATAGTCTGAAGGGGATAGATGTGTGGACTATGGAGACTATATTATTTTAGTTTTCCACTTTATGATGTAATGTAACATTTATGAATATATCTATTGTTTCCAAGGCTACTAAACTAATCGGTCATTCGAGACTTTATATTTTGTGATCATGCTAATGTTACGTAATAATGTACCGACTCTGGGTAACTGGGGTCAGGGCGTTACAAAATAAATATCATCTCGAGTTTCAGTTTATTTTACAGATGGATCTGCAACATCATGTTATAAATTTTGAAACCACGTAGGATCCAGAATCATGTTATTAGTATCTTCACAGGAACTGTGTTCACCATGTTGATACGAAAAACAAAATTTATTGGAAAACCAAACCGCAAGAGATGTATCCCAACCTTGTCAAATGTGTCAAATGTTCTCAAAGAAATTTTTTTACAAGGAATGTTTATTTTCCTTCTGAAAAATATTCTAATTTTTATGATTCAAATGATAATAAATCATCAGCACCCTCAGTATATACTGTATTAAAACCAGAACCGTTTGGATTATTATGCTGATTTATACAAGCACAATCATCTAATAATTACTATTGTTGGCTTCATAGTTCCATATTTTTCTACAAAATATAAAATCTTTTCTCTTTATGAATAATATAAAATTTTAAAAACACTATCTAAAAAATGATAAATAATTAGAAGTACTTATTAATAATTACTATTATTTACGGGTGACAAATTTTCCAGTGGATTGACGACTACAATTTTTTATGATAGGTCATTTACTTGCAACTGTCTCACAGAGAACTCACAATTAAGAATCCGGTCAGAGGTACATACATTCATTCTCATGCATACGAGATTGAATATGTGTACCTTTGAGAAGATTCTTCATCGTGATTTCGGTGTGAGAATGTTGTAAGTTAATGAGCTGTCTGACAAAGGAGCCCCCTTTTTCAATAAATCATCTTCTTGAAACTATCACTATCTAAACAAATTATAAAAAATGTGGTCCTCCGAATTCATATTCAAACTCATTAATACAAGATTGGTTATGCATACGTAGAAGCATACTATTCATAATGTTTTGAGTTAGTGAATGTTAAACGGAGAAGATTCATTCAACAAAAAGAGTTCCATAAATCCATTATAAACTGTACCAAGTTATTTGATGTTATTACAATTTATTATAATTGATTTTCTATATAATGTTTGCTGATTGTTGCTAATTGTTTCTAATTATTGCTAATTTTTCCTAATTTTTTCTAATTATTCATATTTATTGTTAATTATTCTTAATTGTTTCTAATTATTCCTAATTGTTGCTAATTATTCCAAATTACTCCAAATTATTACTAATTATTCATAATTATTCCTATTTATTCCTATTTATTCCTATTTATTACTAGTTATTTCTATTTATTACTAATTATTCATACTTATTACTAATTATTCGTAATTATTATTTATTATTACTAATTATTCCTAATTATTACTAATTATTACTAATTATTACTAATTAATCATATTTATTAATATTTATTCATATTTATTCATAATTACTCAAATTTAT
Organism: Viscum album; assembly: GCA_963277665.1. NCBI lineage: Eukaryota > Viridiplantae > Streptophyta > Magnoliopsida > Santalales > Viscaceae > Viscum > Viscum album. The sequence goes on from OY728125.1 coordinate 1,429,813,240, forward strand.
TCGTAAGTATTCATATTTATTCCAAATTATTCTTATTTATTACTAAATATTAATATTTATTACTAATTATTCATATTTATTCCTAATTATTCATATATATTCCTAATTATTCATATTTATTCCTAATTATTCAACTTTATTGCTAATTATTCACATTTCAACCTTATTATTCCAATTCATTCCTAATTATTCATATTGATTACTAATTATTCATATTTATGACAAATTGTTCATATTTATTACTATTTATTCTTATTTATTACTAATTATTACTAATTATTACTAATTATTCCTAATTATGCCTAATTATTAATAATTGTTAGTAATTATTCATATTTCGTACTATTTTTACTAACTATTACTAATTATTACTAATTATTACTAATTATTACTAATTATTAATATTTATTACTATTTATTACTAATCATTACTATTTATTACTAATTATTACTGATTATTACTAATTATTCCTAATTGTTCCTAATTGTTCCTAATTATTCATAATTATTAAAAATTATTAAAAATTATTCTTAATTATTACTAATTATTCCTAATTATTAATAATTATTTCTAATTTTTACTAATTATTCCAAATAATTACTAATAATTACTATTTATTCATAATTATTAATAAATATTCTTAATTGTTACTAATTATAACTATTTATTCTTAATTATTCCTAATTAATACTAATTATTCTTAATTATAACTATTTATTCCTATTTATTCATATTTGATACTAATTATTATTAATTGTTAATAATTATTACTAATTATTCCTAATTATTCCTAATTATTCCAAATTATTCCAATTAATTACTAATTATTCTTAATTAGTACTAATTATTTCTATTTATTCCTCATTATTCCTATTTATTCTTATTTAATACTAATTATTCCTATTTATTCCTATTGGTTCATATTTATCACTAATTATTCTTATTTATTCCTTTTTGTTATTAATCATTCCTAATTATTCATAATTATTTTTAATTATCACTAATTATTACTAATTATTCCTAATTCTTACTAATTATTACTAATTATTACAAATTATTACTAATTACTCTTAGTTATTACTAATTATTTTCAATTATTACTAATTATTCATAATTATTCCTAATTATTTCTATTTATTCCTAATTATTACAAACTATTCATAATTATTACTAATTATTCCAAATTATTACTATTTTGTAATATTTATTCCTAATTATTTCTAATTATTCTTAATTGTTACTAATTATTCCTAATTATTACTATTTATTACTATATATTTCTATTTATTCCGATTTATTACTATTTATAATTAATTATTACTAATTACTCAAAAATTTCATAATTATTCCTTTTTATTACTAATTATTCCTAATTATTACTAATTATTCATATTTATTCTTAATTATTCATAATTACTTTAATTTATTACTGATTATTCCTATTTATTCATATTTATTCGAATTTATTACTAATTATTCCTAATTATTCCTAATTTTTACTAATTATTACTAATTATTACTAATTATTAATAATTATTCCTAATTATTAGTAATTATTCCTAATATTTACTAATCATTCATAATTATTACTAATTATTACAAATTATTCCTAACTATTGCTTATTATTCCTATTTATTACTAAATATTCATATTTATTACTATTTATCTCACTTATTCTTAATTATTCATATTTATTCGTAATTATTCTTATTTATTCCTAATTATTCCTTTTTATTTCTAATTATTCATATTTATTACCAATTATTGATATTTTTTACTAATTATTCCTATTTCTTACTAATTATTCATATTAATTACTAATTATTCATCTTTATTACTAATTATTACTAATTATTAATAATTATTCCCATTCATTACAAATTATTCCTATTTATTAATAATTATTCCTATTTATTACTAATTAAAACTAATTATTACTAATTATTCCTATTTATTACTAATTATTCGAATTTAATACTAATTATCTTTAATTTGTATTAATAACTACTATATACAACTACAAATTACTAATTACCAGTAATTATCCATATACAATACTAATTTTCTTTAATAATTATTAATTACTAATAATTATTAATAATTAGTAATAATAATTAAAATTTATTATTACAAATAAATATTGATAACAAAACAATTTAAATCTAATTGAATTACAACTAGTCAGCAATAATTAAAATTATCAAAAAAAATGAAATAATATTATATATTAAATAAAATATAAATACATTTACACTTGATATCATATTGATGTAAACGACTTCACAAGTTCGCCGTAAAAAAACTAACTCAGAGAAATTTTCACTAATAAAATAGATTTTAGAGATCAAGAGAAAATAAAAATTGAGGGCATGGGAAAGAAAAATGGAAAATGCGTATATATAGGTTAGATTGGTTGTGACATGAATATTTGCGACAGGATACCCATCACACATAGTTTTTTTGTGACGGGACCCATCACAAATACCTTTTCCCATATTAATTGTTGTCGGTGGTTAAAAATGTATTGCGATGGGCTCATCGCAAAAAGTGTCATGCCGACACAGTTTTTGCGACGGGACAAGATCCCGTTGCAAAAACCCATTTACCGACACCGGTATTTGCGACGGGACCTGTTCCAAAAAGTGTCATGCAGACACATTTTTTTGCTATGGGACAACATCCCGTCGCAATTAACCTTTCCATGGTTTGGCGTGCAATCCTCGCCAAAGCGTGCATTACCTTTTGCGACGGGACCCTAAACCCCATCGTAAATAACAAGTTACTTGCGACGAGTCGAACCCCCATTCGCAAATAACCTCCGGGATGTACTTCCTTCGAGGGGAATTAATCTCGTAGAAAAAAACCCGTCGCATAAGCCCAGTTTTCTCGTAGAGACTGTTCTCATCTTTTCATGTACTAGGACACATAGATCACCCACTTTTTTAGGCGGTTTGTAGGGTGGGATGTTGGGGTGAAAACATGCATTATGAAAACCTGAGGGTGTGTGAAGGGTGTATGGGGTGTGTAGGGGGTGTACAAGGTGTGTAAGGGGAGTATGGGGTGTGTTGGGAGGGTGGGGGAGGGGGGGGGGGGGGGTGAAAACATCATGTATATAAACTTTTTATGAAAACATGTTATTTAAACCTGCATTATGAATGTCTGTTATGTGTTTTGAATAATGTGAACACCTGTATTATGAAAACCTGTTTTTATGTGAAAACCTTTGAGTATAACAATGAATTATGTGACTATGATTTTTTATGTGAGAACCTATTATGAAGATGGTGTAGTGGGGTCTATAGGGGCAGGGGGATGGGGCAGGCGGTCTGCAGCGGGGAGGGTGCAAGTGGTTTTTCAAGGGGAGGGGTCTATAAGGGCATGGAGGAGGGTGCATGGGGGTCTGTAAGAGCAGGTGGAGGGGTCAAGGGATGGGTGTCTGTAGGTGTAGGGGGAATGTGGTCTACATGGGTGGGGGAGGGGGAGTGTGTATATGGGGTGAAAGGGGGGAGCAGGGTGGGGAAAGAGGTGCAAGGGGGTCTGTAGGTGTAGGGGAATGGGGGAGGGTGCAGGCGGGGTGCAAGGGGATGGGGATTGGGCATGGTCATGCAAGGGGGGTCTGCGGGTGTAGGGGTGGTGGAGGGATAGGGGGGTTGTAGGGGGTGTGGGTCTTCATGGGGTGGAGAGAGGGTGGTCGGGGTTGGGGGAGGGGTAGGTGGTGAAAGGGTGTAGGGTAGTGGGGCATGGGCTCTACAGGGGTAGGGGGTCTATAACGGCAGGGGTTGTTTAAGGTTGGGGGGGGGGATCTGACTAGATCTAATTGATGATGAGATGTGAAAAAAATCATAGTGTTATATTGATTCATTAAAAATATGGTTAATAGATTGAAAGCCCATCATTATAATTAGTGGATTTTTTTTACTCAATAGTCATAATGTTTTAAAAAAATCTATTAATTACCCTAGGATAAACTATATCATAGTGATGACTAAAAGTAGTCTCTATGAAGGTGATAAAATTCATTTTTCACGATTTTTGAAATAAAATATAGGGTGAAGAAAATTACCTTTGTTCTTTTATATTTCAACACTAGAGGGATTCACAACATTCAAACGCAATGGTTTACACTATAGTCTGGACTCATGAATTCATTAAGGTAACTATTTAATATATTCCTATTATTTATATTGACACAATAACCTTTTCACTCTTCATTCTTTCAGATACTTTTTTTGATTATGCACTTTTAATTTTTCCATGGAATGTATTCTAATAAAAAAATAAATAGTGTTATTAGCTATGTTAAACCAATTGATGAAACTAACTGTAAGATGCTTATATATTTTCAATTTTCTATATATTTCATTTTGGATCTATTTTTACAATCGTAGAAACCCCAATATGAACAGGTAGTCGTACTGTAGCGTATTGTAGCAGTGGTGGCACTGTAGCTACGACAGTCACTATAGAGACAGCATGTCACTGTAGCCATGGTAGAGTACTGTAGCAGCGGCAGGTACTATGTGGCATTGTAGCAGCATGGGTACTATAGCAGTACTGTTCACATAATGGGATTTGGGCCAAAAAAATGGGCCTACGGGCCATTTAATTGGGTAAATTCCCACTAGGCCTTCAAGCTATGTTATGGGTCTCCCTCTACCCAGTTAAAGAGTACTTTTCATTGCTTTAATAATAAATGAGGCTTCGGACCAAACCTTTGAAAAAATACTATCAATAGGTCTTCATTCTAGAAAAATTGCTTATATATTTGTAACTTTGTTCATTAATGGCTATTCAATTGATGAATTTTGTAAAACATAGAACCATTCCCAGTACTTAAGTCTGATTTTTCATTGAATAAGATATATGTATTTATGTTTTCTGATCACAATTCATATTATACATGTTAGGGGACATGGTATATTTTTAATTTTGAACCATTTATGATACTTATTATATTTTAATTTTTCTTTTGAAAAATTTGTATAGATTCGGCTACATGAAAAGTTGTTTGAAGGGTAGTTTGAGACACGAACTTCTTTGGAAAAAGCACATGGTTGCAGGTGTATTGATTTTTAATATAGATTATTTATTGATTTAATTATAAATATAATTTAATGTCACTGACCATATAAAGAGTTGAATTGGTTATCACTATAACATGAAGGGTACCAACTCTCTTTATATTGTAATTAGTATCTCTTTGTTGTCATTTTTTCCACATGTGGAATGAAATTAATTTCTATTAAATAATTAATGAAGAAATTGAAATTTAAAACATATTGTAGTGTACTATTTCCATAAAACGATTTTTAGAATGCATGGACTCAATGATATGTTTGTCTGACTGAACTACATTCTTAAAAACTAGAAGGGAGACTGGTAGGGGGACTTTGTAGGGGGATTAGCAGGGGGATACCTGTAGGGGCGTGGGAGGGGGAAACATGCAAGGGGGACTGGTAGGGTTGGGGTGGGGGTACAAGTTGGGGGATGGCAGTGGGTTATAGGTCCTGGGGAGGGTCTAGGGGTGGGGGCTATGGTGTAGGGAAGTGGGAGGGGGAGGGTGCTCATGGGGTAGAAGGGGGAGGGGGTGTAGGGTGCAGGGCTGGAGGGATGGGGCTGGGGGTCCACGAGGGTGGCGTAGTGGGGTATGGGGTGCAAGGGGGAAGTGGGGGGAGGGAAAATGTGTGGGAGATGGAGGTTTCATGGGGTGGGGGTTGGGGGTAGGGAGGGTCTATAAGGGGGTTCTTCATGGTAGGGGAAGGGTGCAGGTGGGGAGAAAGGGGCAGGGGTCAAGGTAGGGGTGAAATGGGGGTGGGGAATAGAGTGTAAGGGGATAGTGGGGAGAGGGAAAATAAGAAAGGGGTGGGTCAGGTGTGTAGGGAGGTTTGCAGTGGGGTCTGTAGGGCAGGGGGTGGGTGCATGTGGGGTTCCAGGCGGTTGGGGTGGGGTTGGGTTGCAAGGATGTGGGGAAGTGGATTAGGGGGGTGTAGGGGGATCTAGGGGAGGGAACACTATCATCGGGAGAGTGAAGGGTGTGAGGGAAGTGAGCACAGTGGTCTCTTGGGGGGTCTTAAGGGAAAAGGAGGGTGCATGTGGGGTGCATGGGGGAGGGTGGGGTAGGGGTGTAAGGGAGGGGGTGGGGTTGGTGGGGCAGTGGGGGCAGGGGTGCAAAGTGGTAGTGGGTGGGGGGGTTACTGGTAGTGGGTGGGGGAGGGGGGAAGGGGGTTATGTAGGGTAAGAAGAGGGGAGAGTGATGGTGGGGTGTAGGGGGGGTGTAAGGGGGTTGTGTAGTGGTGTAGGGGTGCAAGGGGGTTTTATAGTGGGCTAGGGGTGCAAGGGGGTAGTATGGGGAGGAATAAATCGCAGTAGAGGAGGGTGTATGGGTGTGGGGGAGGGGTAGGGGGTATTCTAGGTCAGGTGATGATGTATGTGGGTTGAAAGGGGGAGGGGGTGGGGCAGAGGGGGTACAATGGGTTGTGGGGAAGTGGGGGAAGGGAAAAGTGGAAAGTGTGTGTGGGGGGTGTATACATGGATGGGGGGAGGGGTGATTGTGGAGTGGAATAGGGGAGGGGAAGGGAATGGGTGGGGCAGTGAAGTAGGGGGATGGTGCAGGGGGAGGGGGAAGGTGGGTCAGCTGTGCAGGGGGAGGGGTATAGTGTAGTGTTGGTAGCAAGGGGGGGTGGGGTGGGGTTGGGGGTGCATGTGGGGTTGGGATGTGGGGCAAGGGTGGAAAGGGGTAGTGGGGGGAAATTAGGGGGAGGGTGTAGGGGAGTCATTTAGGGGGTCTATAGGGAGGGGGGGTACAAGGGTGTGGGGGTGGGTCAAGGTGGTACAAGGTGGTGGGGAAGTGGGGCAGGGAGTGAAAAGGGTCATGTAAGTGGTGGATGGGGTGTAGTTAATCTATATAGGTTTCTATAATCTTAGATGATGTTGAATACCAATTACAATCCATCTCAAAATCCCCATAAACTGCAAGGTGAGTGGGGTGGGGGGTTTCATGTAGATTTCATTTTTTACCTTCCTGGATTTTATAATTTCACTTGTTAAAAGTATTTTCCATCGTTAATCTAGAACAATTTTCAAATTTAGATTGTGTTCTTTCTGATATCACTTACCACATGAAAATTGGTGTGGGGGTTATGGGTGTGATGTATTTTTTATGAGCTAGAAAGGCCTATAGCCACAATGTGGAAGCTTGGATATAAATCATGCATGGCTTAAGATTCTTCCACAGTTTCCATCTGTGGATATAGGACTACATCGACTATTTTAAACGTTGATAAAGACCTATAGGAAGGGTTCATACAATGGATATTGGGCTTTATCCACCATTTTAATCTATGGATATTGGACTTTTCCTATAGACACTCCAATAACAGCCATGATTCATTAAACTGTGGCTATTACATATAGCCATGTCTTTTGGTCTTATATCCAGGGTTCCAAATCATGATTATAGACTAAATTTATAGTAGAATATCACAAAGCAATAGTAGTGTCCATCAACCTCAATAAAACTATAGTTTTAGATAAATGTAGTTGGTTTATGATTATTCTCAATAAATTTCATATTTGAGGTATCCATTGATATGCCCTCACAGGAGATTATAGGACACAAGAATGAACCTTTTTTATGCCTAAATTCACCCATACAAATTTATCATTCAAAATGTACTTCCTCATGTCCTTCAGTAAAATTCTCAATATTTCTTGATTCTCTTCCCTTCTATTTGTATATGTATGAATACCATCTATAAATACTACAAGAAAAAAAAATCAAGGTAATATCTAAAGACAATATTCATTATATCCATGAATATAACATGAAAAATTGTCCCTAAAAATTTAATTACTATGAACTCATTAAGAACATACACAGTATGAAAGGTTGTCACAGTTATATCCTCCTTGATCCTTAACTGATGATAAAAAGAAAAAAGATCAACCTTGAAAAATATAAAGCTCCTTCAAATTGATCAAATAGATCAGAAATACAGGGTAGAGGATACTAGTTCTTAATAGTAATTGTTTACATTTCCAACAATCAATTCAAATTCCCATTGACCCATTTTTATTCATAATATAAAAAACATTTGAACACCATCGCATATAATGTGTAAGAATGAATTCCTTACATACATAATCCTAGAGTTACTTCTTAAATTATAACAATTCCATTAGGTATATTATATATGGAGTCTTTGAAATAAATGTTTCACCATATGCAAGTTCTATTGAAAACCCAACTTCACAATTTGAGGGAATATGATGCATTTTCACAGGAAACACAGAATTATATTATGAAAAAATAGGAACAATTTAAATATTGAGTTTCTCACTACCATTTTAGATAAATATATTTCATGAATAGGTGGAAGACCATACACGATAGAAGAAATTTTAATGGGGGTGTTCAGGTTTCTATTCCCATAGAATAATGATTGAGGTTTGATTTATAATATCTAATATAACATCCCATTATAAAAACATAATATGTGATCTATAATGAGATATCCAATACATACCAAAATGTATATCAAAATATACAAGAATAAGAATAAAATGATTCATTTTATGAACCATTCCACAATATTCGATCAAAGATGATATGTAGACTTGATATTCTTTCATCCTACCATTAGAAGTTTACACCACCATGTATTAATCTAGATGGTGATACCAAACCCTTATAAAATAATTAAAATATAAATTTTTGGGTTGATCCACTCAAAAATAAATCATTTTCAATTATAGGGTGGTTGATAAGTGTATAATTCACTAATTTAACAGATACTTTTACATAGACTGTAATTATTACATAATATTGAAATCGAACCCATGTATTCTTTATTTGCATGTTCCCTTGACATTATAGGAATTATCAGGAATAGTTAACAATATATTTATTGTTATAGAGCTGTATATTGATAGATCTCCCCATATACTTGAATTAACGACAATAATGGAAATTGTTTTCCATAACTAATGTAAAATCAATTTCATTTTATGGATGTGTCATGGTGATTCCTTATAGAAGTATCACATGTTGAAAATTTATTCTTTCTCTTCATCTAATTTTCCATTATTTCTCTATCATTTTCATCTTCTATTTCAATCATTCAAATAAATATGTTGTTTTGTAATCATTGTCTCTCTTTATATAACAAGATATTACATCCTTATATGTTGATAATGTAATGGTTACTAGATCCCTCATAAGAATTGGATTTAATCCATCAAATAAATGGACAATATTAATATTTTGATTATGTACATATTCAGAAACATGACTTGATAACCTTTTAATGTTAGGTTCATACATATAATGTTTTTCCTTTATAAATTCTCATGGACTCATGAATTTTCTCTCAATATTTTATCTTTTACAGGGAGAATTTTTTTAAAAAAAATCATAAATTCATTCCAATCAATTATAGATATTTTATTCTCATACTTACTATTTTAAATCAATGGCCACTATTGATCTTCATTCCCTGAGATAATAAAAAATTAATAAATCAATTCTCCCTTTCGTTACTTCCCAAAATGAGAAATATCTTCTCTAATGAAAATATACATTGATCTGCAACAATTGTATTTGTAGTATAATTTACTGATGGAGGTTACCAATTCATCAAGTTGTCTAACATTGTTAAAAAACATTTTGAATTAGTAGGTGGAATCATAAAGGTAGGGTTATTAGTCATTACATAGTTAACTATCCCAAGGAAATACATACATTTATTATATGTATTGATAAGGTTTCCATTCTATTTTCAAAGAACCATTTCCAAACAATGGGACACACTAGATTAGATCATATCATTACAAATGATAATGCATAATTTTAAAATTAGTAAAACATTTAATATAAATTGATAATTTTTGTGTAGCTAATATGAAAATCTTAATATTAGTTTCATTGGGAATATTCAATGGTTCAATCATGGGGTTATGTTCCAAAATCTATGTTTTTCTAATTCAAGTTCCCATGGTTTCTAATAAACAACCCATGATTCCTTAAATTAAGACTCATACCCTAGTATCCTAGAGTTGGTGGTTACATTATGAAATTAGTATTAAATTAAATAAATCACATTCAAAATAACTGAATCATTTAGTAGTCTTGCTAAAATAGATAGATACTTACCCCCCACATTACATTTTATGTCATAAAATACAAAATAGTATTTTATTTTGGATAAAATTTATTTGTCCATCATATTCAAAAATATTAATCATAATACATATCATTTAATCTTAGGGGAAGTAAATATAATTAATGGGTGAGATCTGATGATTTTTAAAGGAATATATGAAGATGATAAATATGTCATGAATAATATAGATGTAATAAGTTATGATCCAATATTTCCATATAAATAATCACATGTGTATAATAATTATTTAGGGATATAAAATTATTTGTAATAATCTCATGAAACATAATAATGGATTTCATAACGATAAAATCCACAATTTAAATGATAAAAACTTTTTGTTAAGGCCGTGTTCCATGATAGCTTGAAATATCTACAAGGCCAATTCATAGTACATCAATATTAATTAGACAGTCCTTTTCCAAATACCCAATATACATTATATCATGAACCAAAACTTATGCATCATGGTTTTATGTAATTATGAGTCACATTCTTCAATTAAAAAGTCCAATTCTTTCATCAAATATATAGAATACATAACGTAATCAATATTCCTTAAAAATAAATAATTGATCTTATTTAATGAACTAAACTAAGAAATATAAATACGTTCCCCCTTCAAACTAATCACAAACCATCCAATTCAATATGTTGGTTCAATATTATGTTTATAACCAAAGTAAAGAATAATTTTATATAATGGATTTTCATATAAATATAAATACTTTTGAAAGCTCTCTAGAAGTTTTTTTGCAGAAATATTTACTTTTTCTCTTTGAAAAAAATTAATTATAATAATGTCATTTTTGTAAATAATAATATAATTTTTTGAAATATATTATGTAAAATTATTAAATAATCATTAAAGAAAAGGTAGTTAATTATTTTATGAAATTATATTCATTTCATATAAGAGAAGAAAACATTACATTAACCATTTTTTAAAATGGTCTAAAATTACATCATTTGAAAAATAAAAAGATGTCTCCATTTAAATATATTTATTATAATAGTAAAAAATTATTAAAAATGGATTTAATAAATCATTTCTTAATTTTAGACATATCACCCTATGCATTTTTAGGAAAAAATGGACATGGAGGAGAAATATTATATACCATGTAGAAAAAAGTTCATTTTTCCTTAAAAACCATTTTAAAATATAGTCCATAAATAAAGGGAGAAAAACCTAATAAATCCTTTTTTATTTATAGAAATAGTTATATGATAATAAAATAACATTCTATTATGATAAAAATTTCAAATAATTACACCACAAAGACTTAAAAAACAATCTTGAATAATGATGAGATTGTTAAATAATCATTTTCATGAGGTTGGACATCTTTAATTTATGTACAAAGCTTAATTATGATAAATATTTATTTATTATAAATATTTTCCAGAACCATTATCATAATTATATTATGATATATTATTTACATATAATATTTTATTTCCCTTTTATTAATAATTCTTGTTAGAGTCACTATTATAGGTAACAACATCTTCGTTTATCAAATACATTTTGTTTTTTTGTAGTTTTGTTCATTTTATTTTAATTATTGTTACATAATTTAAATAAATTTTACCCTAATATAAATATAATATATATTTATTAACAATATATTTAATTTAATCCATAAAATATGATGATATAAAAAATGAATTACATTGTATATAGAGATTTTAGGTCGCAGGTACGTATAAATGTTTTTTTCACTTTTTGATTATTGGAATAGAAGAAAGGTAAATAAATTATTTTTATGTAATAATTTTTATATCATATAAATCATATATATTAATTATATATATCCTTACTACCATCCATATACAATGGTAAGGTAAAATAGATCATATCCCTCTGTGGAATGGAAGTCCACATGTACACATGAGCGACATCATCGTTCTGAACAGAATGGAATGAATGAATGACGATATAATATTATAATTTTTTAAGATTAATTATGTCAAAAATATCGAATACCAATATTAAACCCATAATAATACTCATCCATAAAATATGGGCATGTAAATTTATTTATATCACTATATTGAGACAGTATGTTATACTTAAGCAGGAGTTATACATTTACATTCCGTTTGATGGAAAATAGGGTGAATAATTGAGGTTTCATAATCATAATGAAAATTAAAAATATTTAGGAAACATAATTTATTAGTTTATTGTCACATATCCTATATTTAGTTTAGTTAAATGAATAAATAATGTGAAATTGTTCTGGTAAGATACTTATATCTTCATCAGGAGTCGACTATTAGATCATTTCTTATGAGAATAGGGGTTGGTATTTTAAATAGAAAAACAACCATTAAATGATGTCAACATTTTTCTAATAAAAATGGGAATGTATTGGTCAATATATTTTTCTCAAAATTGTGTAAATAATACAATGGGTGTAATTTTATAAGGGAAGAAAATGGCACTCTTGGAATTATTAAAATTATTAAAATATAACTAAGTCGTAGTCATGAAAAATAGTTCCAAATGTACATATATTATAAATTATGGTTTTATATTTATTAAATATAATAATCCAATAGAATTTTTTCATTTTTAAATTGTGTTTCAAATTTTTTCTTCTGGTTTGACACCTAATTATAATATCTTAGTATTAACGACGATAGTGTATTTATCATACTTAATGGGTTATATTTTATTAAAAATATATTGAAAAGTAGATCATTAATTTCATAGGGATTACATTTTAAACCATACATTATCCCTCTTGACCTCTATTATGTTTTAAATTATTTTTATATAATTTTAAATAATTATTTTTATATAATTTAAAATAATTATTTTCATGAAATATCATTACTCTTATTTTTGACACTTTTTATTTAATTCTACTTCATATACATAATTTATTTTTCTTAATTATATAATTAACCTTGAAAATACCCATAAATATTTTTAATTATCTAAAAAATTCATTTAACAATATAAATCACTCAAATTATTTTACATTTAAAAAATTTATTCATTTTTTTTAATTTTATGATTAACTAAACAAATATTACATCAATGATGCATAAAAATTTAAGAATAATTTATAATTAATAAAAATAATAATTAAATTAAAATATTTAAAATAATTTAATTAATCTCAAAAATGAAATTTATATTCATTCATGACATTATTTTTTCCGAATATGGACAGTTAAAAGTTATTTAAAAGATATTGATTAATGTTTTGTATTTTTCATTTCTTTAAATTTTATACAGGTCATCTTCGTTGAAAAGTGTCCCTTATTATATGAAATTGATAGAATAAATTGAAAATATTTGAATTTAATTATTTAAATTTATAATTTTTATATAAAATTGGGACATAAACACTTAGTTTTAACCTAGATTAACTTGATTTACCCTTTATAGAGGTGACACATTTTACTCTTGTTACTATTCACAATGACTAAAAAGAAAGGGATCTCTTAACAAAATTTCAAATTTCAAATTGAAAATACATATTACATTTTATAAAAATCAATATCTACAATTAGAAAAAATAAATTAATTCAATATGTTCAAAAAATGTGATGGAAAAATAATTTTTTTTAAAAAAAATCAAGAAAAAATAATTTTAATCATGTATCCTGGAAAAAATTACGTTAATGTCAAAAACAATTTACCAAATATGTAATATATATATTTCATTAAATCATTCCCCAATAGTGATGAAGTTAATTTATTTCTATGGTAACCCTTTTTCTAAAAAACCTATCCTTTACATTTAAATGACTTTTATTCCGAATTTTAATAAATAAATAATTGATAAATTTATTTTTCATAAACAGATATTATAATTTAGTTATTACTTTTTATAAATTCTAATATAATGGATTCATTAAAATGGAATACTATATAAATGTCCATTTAGACTTTGGATTGTGTGTTTCATAAGCCGTTGAAAAAAATATATTTGAAGGGAAATATTTCCTAAAATATCAGGGTGTTATACGGTGGGTGGGGATGAGACATTGGGAATAATTTCTATTTACTAGGATTGTGAAAGAAACAAAAGAAATGACTATATAATAGTACACCAAATAAATATTATTTTTAGATTTTTTAAACTGTATGACTAATCATAAGTAAATGTATACCATTACAAGTGTAGGAATAATTTTTATATAAATATATATGTTTATGTTTTTAAATATATATATATATGTGTGTGTGTGTGTATGTGAGTGTGTGTGTATTCTAATATATGAAAATTAACAAACACATACACATAATGGGTTCGTTTCATATTAATATACATATTTTTATATTGTTACATATTATTTATATAACAATAAATATATTCTTTTATAAAATTAGTTTATATATTTTTCAAATCAATTTTAATTCGTTCATTCATCTTTAATTATTTATAATTATGTATATTATTATAATTACAAAAAAATACTCAGAAATATAGTTATATAGACTTTATATAAAAATATTTATATATTTAAATATATAAATGTGTGTTTATTATATATATATATATATAAACATAAAAATGATTATGTCTATGTGAGTGTGAAATGTAAATATAAATATAAATACAAATATTCGTGTGTATGAAAAATATAAACATGTGTATGTGTGGGTGTAAATATGGGCATGTATATATAAATATGTGTCTTGTAAATATATCTTATAATTGTATTTATTTAAATATATAATTAAATATACATTTTAAATATATTTTTTAAATTTATATAAATGTATAATATCGAACATAAGAGAAATGTAGTTAATAATATTATAAAAATATAGAATATTAACATACTTACAATAAATTTTAATTTTATAGAATCAAAATATATAACTTTTAAATTTAAATAAACAATCACATATAAATATTGAAAAATATATAAGAATATGTCATGAATGTATTTAAAAATTGCTTTATAAATCTTTATTTTTATATGAGTAAATATATATAATTATCTGGTTGAAAAAACATATCAATAAAAAATTATTATTTATGTGTATATATAATAATATATATATGCCCTAAAATATTGATGAAATTAGGATTATATTATGGTAATTCCATTAATCATGAACTAATAGGTCGTAGGATAAAATTTAGTCATGATTAGGCCTATATAGGGCCAAAATAACAATGATTTCGGGGTGTAAAATTGTAGAAAAAGAACAAATAAAGTTGGGTGTTTTTACCTGGTAAAAGGGAGGAATGTTAAGAGAAATAGAACTAATAAAATAGGGGTTCTAGTTCATATATAAGGGGGTGAATAGGTTCTACAGTTTTGAGGAGGCGACTGTAATTTTATATAAAAAATTTGAATTTATCACATTGAAAAGGTGTTGATAAAAGAAATTTTTATTAGTGATAAAAAGGAAATGATAAATTCAACATTTATAAATATTTAAAAAATAATTGATTAATGTGTACATTATTTTAGTAGTGATAAATTGTGTCTTTGTAAGAAATTTTTTAGCACTTTCATAATCTATTGACATTTGAAGGCACTTAAATGGGAGACATGTTCATATCTATTTTACCAATTCTACGAAACTATTCGATTCTTTGCGATGGTATCACATTTATCTAGTAAAAATTTAAGGAAGTATTATTGGGATCTAGTTTACTTAAGGAAGGTTCTTTAAAATAATGTTGATATGAACATTCCTCATATTTTACATTGAAAATGAATTTAAAACCCTATTGAAACTAATTATTTTTTATCCTTAAATACATTCAAAGATATGTTCTTCTTATCCTGGAAATTGATATAAAATAAGGGTGAGATAAAACTATCATTATGGGTTAGGTACAACGTAAGCTACCTTGATTAAATAATGAATAATTAATATGGAAATGTAAATAACTAAAAACACATGGGATTTATTTAATTACCTGAGAATAATGAATCATATGTAAGGAATAAATAATTCCATATAAATAATAAAATGACCTTAAAAAATATCCATATATATAATAAATATTTAAATATTCACATGTACTTCAATAACATATTTCATAATTATAGAATGCATAATACAAGGTATCATAAACATATCAGCAAGGGCTCATTACATGACATATTTTATAAATGTGTAAGCCCTCATCCAAAAAATCAAACTAGTTTGTTCCATGAGACCTAAAAATGCATCATGGTGATATAGATAGACTCTCCAGTTAGTTACTATGTTTAATGAATTCATCATATAGTAGGTGGGAACATAAGAAACAAATTAATTTGTATTAAAAACTAAAAATGAAATGTTAATACTTTCCACATTGAATAAATATAGCATGATCATAAAAAATATAGATCAATATAAATCATTGTATCATTTAAATATATCCTTATTATAGATTATGTATAATAAAGTGTTCTTGTAATTTATAACTTGGAATTCCACAAAAAATTATATAAAAACATAAGGGAAAAACCCTTTTTTATTTTACAATCCTCTTTTAGAAACTAAATAATTTCTAGAAAATTAAGGAAAATAATTTATTTGAATATATCCTTGTAATATTTTAAATTTGGAGTCATAATATATAGTGGTTACTATTTTATAAGGTTCTATTTGTGTTTTATAAGAAAAAACATTCATTTCACAGTTTTGTATGAAAATTCAAAAAGTTACTCATTTAGAAAATGACTAAAAGATTCCTTTTCATTAATTATTTTAAATTAAAACATGGTTAAAAATATATTCAATTAATAATTATGGAATTGTACAAACATTTTTTAATAAAATTTAATAAAAATATTGTTATGGAAGAAAAATATTTCTGACCAAGTTGAAAAACAAATTTGTTTTTACAAAAAAAACATTATTTCGGTTTCTTGATCGTGTATCGTGTGAAAATGAAAGGAATACTTTATGATTATAGAAAGAACAAGAGTATAAGAAAATTTATTTCCTCTAATAATATATAGCAAATAATTTTATTAATGAACAATTAAAAAAACAATCTAGAATAATAATGAGATTGTGAAATAAACTCTTAGCACTTTGGTAACATTTGAATCATAATACTCATGAAAAAATAAATTATAATAAATAATTAAATACCAGGAATATATTAGATTAATGATATAATATATTAATGAGAATTATATAAAATACAGAAAATAAATAATTTTTGAGTATGGTATATGTCCCATTAAAGTAAAATTTAAAATAGAAATCATTTCCTGAGGTCTCACTCATCCCTTATGTTATTTTTCATCATGAATAATAAACATATTTAAATTATGTACTATATTAAGAAAATTTATCTTGTTTAGATAATTTATTACCATTTTTTATTTATCTTCTTTTTTAATTAAGTCCATATTAGGCATCTGGATGATATTCGGTTCATATGTGAGAAATGAATTTAGAAAATTTCCTATGCTCAAAAAGTTATTATTCCTTTATCTAAAAAAAATTAATCATGATATTATTATCATTCTTATATATCAATCATAATTTTAAAACCACCAATAAAATATGGTTATGAAAAAAGAACTGAATTGCGATCATAGAGATGGTTAGTTATACACATGCTTGATTAACATTTACATTTTTCAATTATCATGCTGAAATAACATAAGTATTACTTTAACATTATAGAAATATAATAATACGATGAATTATATTTTATTCATTCAAATAAATATTTTTATGTTTTTTATGTGATTTTCAAATGAATCAAGGGGGAATTGAGTTCATCAAATATTAATTTCGTAGAAAACAACTCTCTATCAAATATGATTAACTTCATGTTCATTCGTTATCACATGTATCATCGTAAAGTTATTTCAGATTGAAAAAATAGACTTAGATATATAAGGTGGTTTAGGTAATTAAAGTCCCTCAATACAGTACAATAAATATCTTCTTCATAATATTATTTATTTTCAATATATCATTCTTTTTTTCAGGGACTACTAGTCCTTTTTCCAAGGAATACATGAATCATTAAAAGTATTAAAAAGTTAATTTGAATGAATAAAATCTATCAAAAAGGATCAAAAAATAATTGGAAAACAATCTCCATTAATTTCATTTAACATAAATCTTTATAACAAAGGAGATGTGAAATCCAAGTGTGTAAAGACACATCACACTGTTATAAGATACAAGTGATAGAAAGAATAAATCTCAAGAACATAATTTCAAAATAAAAATTCAACTGTAGAAGAGTATTGCAAAATAAAAAAAAATATGTTCTATATCACGCATATATAGATCAAAAATCTCCTTTTTCATTTTAATGAAAAATAAATCAAGTTTGTTGAGATTGAAGATAGAATTCTTGAATAATAAAGTAGGTACTCCATTCTTCATATTATATCTATTTATCTCATAATAGTTTATGTTATATGGAATATCACTAATAATTCATGAATAAATACATTCAAAAACTTTTATCACATGATTTATAAAATTTGCGATCAAATACATGTCATTTTCTTAGAAATACCTCAACAATAGTAATGAAAAATAAATTAACCATATACTCGTTTTCTATCATGGTACTTATATCATATTATAATCATTTTTTTGATAATGAGTTAACAAATTATTTAATTTATGTACCATGATAATATGACCTCAATGATGTGCTTTAATGGTAATAAATTAATATTGTAGTATAATGTTGCATATTTGCAGATCAGCTCATAGATGAATTAGTGATTTGAATCCACACAGATGATTTGACAAAGTAATTCTTCATGTTTCCATTCTCCATGATATAACCAATTATTATAAAAATATATGAATGCATTATGTATCAAAAATGAATCACATTGGATATTTACTCACCAATCCATAACTAAAATATCAATTTGAAATAAAATAAAATATTTCTCCTTGTATCCAATTATTGTAGTTGATTACTCCATATATCTATAATATCCCTTTACCAAAATTCTAGTATTTATTATATCCCTTTTTGGTTCCCCTTTTTTATGTGTTTTGGAGATTTTCATAGTAGAGATCCTTTTTTTGTAGAAAATGGACTATATTTTAGGGATATATGAATTTTTTTTAATTAATAGAGTCTAGGTATAAATGTTTAAAAGGTTAAAGAAGCTTTCATTCAGAATATGGATTGTTTACTTTATAATAGATTGTTTCACATTGAGAAATTATTGCATGATGTGAAATATTTTTTAAGAAGATGTCATGAGTTGGTTCATGTAATGAAATGTTTATACTCTATGAATTAGTTTCATGTCATTAAATGATCGATGATAGAATGTTTAATTTGAATTGATGTGTTTTTCAACATCTTTTTTAATTGATAAATTCACCTAAATAAGTGGTTTCACATCATGATAATTTTTAGATTTTTAACTTTTTCGGCACATTATGGGTGATTAATTTTCCACTCAATGTGAATATTCGTTGTCAACTCTAAGGTGCTCTACAATAATTTTTTTTAGACCTATAATCCTTCCATTCTTTTATTCAAGGGTTGATTGATGTAGAGGTTGTAGTCTATCTCTTTGGGAGTGATATGATACTTCTTATTCATTTTAATTTATAATGGTAGAACAATTTGACTATTTTTATGTATCCCTTTTTCAATAATGATAATATACTTCTTGCTTTCAATAGTTAATTAATAAAAATCCATTTGAGGATAAATATTATATTGGTAGTGGTGTGGTGTTGTGTTCGTTCAGGTATGTTGTGATCTATATTCTATGATGATCATTTTTCTTGTATAATTTTTTCTAAGAAGTTTGGATTTAAGACAGTGACTTTGTTTTTTTCATTGTTCTCTTCAATGTTGTTGGATCATGTCATGGTTATATTCAATAGGAGATAGTGGTTGGTGGTTCTTAACCAAGCCTATACTAAATGAACTACATTTATCTTGTTTGATTAAATGTTTATTAAACGAATTATCAGGAATAATTTTCTTTATTGTAACGTATATTTTAGAAAATATCGGTTTCCCTTTGTTATAGTAATGGAAAATATATTTTTAGTGAATTTTGAACTGGAATTATGAAATGGTTTTCAAAGAATTTTTTTGATGAAATAGTCTTGAAAATATATGAGATGTGATGACTTGGGTACTTAGTTGGATGGTGTAGTAATTTTCCAATCCATTGATTCTATTGGGGGGGGTACTCATGGGGTGTGTCTCGGCTTCTTGGGTCTGTTGTTTTAGGGTCTTTTTATACACTCTTTGGAGGATCATGTTTGGGGGTGTTCCTTTTATCTATAGATTTAATATATATATATTCTTGATTTGGGAAATTGTTTAAGTCTATGTAAAAGTTTACTAGATACTTAGATATATCATGATTCTTGGTGTGACATTTCTTGTTCCATTAGTTTGTATTGGATTTCTTGTAACATGGGATTCATGATTTTCTTTTACTGTATTTCTATATATTAAATGATTTCAACCATTTTTCCTGGATTATTTAGAACTGTAGAAAATTGGGAAAATATCTTAACATTTTTTTATAAAACAAATGTTTAACTATTTATCATTCATTTTTTTAAACGTTGATCATGTACTAATTATTTTCTAGAGACATTATATGAAACAAATGGTCGGATATTACAAATCATGTTAATCTTACACCATTAAATATCCTTTGGAGGTGTGTAGACTTTTTATTTATTTTGATGTAGGGAATGTCATTGATATTTAGTGAGCTAGTGAGGTTTTAATTTATTTTTCTTGGGTAGATAGTGGTGGTATGGTTGGATTTTTCCCATGCAATCACATAGATTATCTATTTCGGTTTTGGTGTTCCTTTTACTTCTTGATTTGTATCATGTTTATTTTTATCCAGGTTTGAGTGGTATCAATTCTAATATTTACTTTTAATATGATATAAATTTCTTATAATTATGTCCCTATATTTATTCCTTTATTATATACATATATGGAATTATTTTTTTAGGTTTAGAAAAATCATTCCCTCGGGTAGTTTTTGGTTCCTTGGTGCTTGTCTCTATTCCATGGTGATTGGTAATTACCTTCAGGTATGTGATGGTTCAGGTAAGGTACCCATTTTGGAGGATATCTAAATAAATATTTTTTGTGTAACTACTTCATGTAACATATTGAACTACATTTCCAATGTCAGTGAAAATGAAATTTCTACATTGGTGCTTTTGTGAAGTAAAAAATGTACATAGTTGAATCCTTCACATAGGTGATATATATAGGCGGATTCTTATGTACCCATTTCTCTATAATCTGAATGTCTAGATGTATCTGATTTTATTAGACTTATGAATATTCCATCCAATATATCTGTATTTTTAACTAACTGAAATCAAAAGCTGAAAAAAATTAGAATAAGATAAAAAATCGATGAAAAAACATAACAAAAAATCATCAGAAAAATATGAAAGTTATTTTAGATCATAAAAACATAATGTACATGGGATATGTTAGAATAATATTATTAATGAAATAGTCTTCCCCATTTTTTTGATCAAATAAACCCATTTCATAATAAACGTGTAATGATGAAAAATTTTAAAATGATTTTTCATAGAAATATTTAATATAATTATCATATTAAAATTGTAGTGTTTATCCTTTAATTTTTACCCCATAATTTTACACTTCCATCACTTTAGAGATAAATTCTCCCACCTGCATTTATCCTTAGAATAAATTGTATATAAATTTTCCAATTTTCATTAAAAATGAAGTGTAATAGTCGAAGAAAGACATTTAATGTTACAATTTTTGTGTAATGAACAATTTTATAAAGGTGATGATACTTACTAATGAATGATGGGATTTATATAATTTAGTTAACAAAATAATTGGATTAAAAACATTAAATTCAGAAAATAATTGATCAAAATAAAATAAATGGATAACATAAAATTAAAATAGTCACTATGTGTAATTTATAAATTTAATAATGTAGTATTTAATTTATTTGAATAATATAAAAATATACATCTATTTGAAGACCATAAAATATAAATATAACCAATCAGTTTGAAGACTCAGGATTATTCATGGGGTTAAACTAAGTAGGATGTTTAAGTGGAGTTAACACATGGGTAGGTTTCATTCTAGAGGTAGATGGATTACAAATTTCAGACAACTTTACCTCCTTCCAAAAATCTTAAATAGGTCCACTTTTTGAACAAATGTAAGCTTTTATATTCTAAAAATGAACATGACCACAGAAGAAATATTCAATATGTGTATGATCTATATCAAAATAATTCAGACAATATCCACAAATGGTACTTTCATCTAAGGTTCATATGATTATGGTTCCCCCTAAGACTTCTCTACAGCTAAAGTGGCATCTAATATTCTATGATCTTTCTGATACATAGAGTATAAATAATAAAATCCTTCAATTCATTATCTAGAACCTCCATAGGTTTTTGGAGGATAAGTACCAAGAGTTCATATTTTTAACAAATCAAACAATGCTTCTACAAATATTTCAATCCTAGGAATAATGTATGTCTTTTATAACTCAAGGAGAATGGCTCTGGATTAATTTTTTACCTAATAAAATTAATGAAACCCACTTCTAGTAATTCATTTAAAAAATAATGTTATCCTAAATAAATATGATGTGTAGTGACTACATAATAACTGAGAAAATGAGTTATATTAGTATCAATGAGATATTATGGATTCTCCACTAAAATATTTAATAAAATTCATTCCACTAAGATTTATATTCCAATCATCATTCCATTTATTGTTTGAAACATTATTTCTATTATTTCTACTTTATATATCAAAATAATTATAAGATCCTTCCCAACATAGATATATGTTTCTAAAATCCAAGTACGAAGAGAAGTAGGCTTGGCTTCAATATGAATTAATACCATAGGATTAGGGGAATCATATTGAATTAGATGAATAAACCTCGGAGGTATATAAATATAAAAATATTTAATTGTGAATGGAACTGAAACTACTGAAATGTTAGTAGATTATGAATATGAATCCCCTTCATTATAACTAGTTTCCAATCAACCTTTAACTCTATATATATTATAAACAAAATTCATCAAATGTTTATGGTTGTTGGAAATGAGACCAAGTGACCAAAACTAATTTTTTTAGTATCTTTAGATACATCATGAATCTCCTACTAGAACTTTAAATAAATTAGTGACATTATATACTTCTTGAATGGATCATGAAACCTTTACCCCTATTTTCATGGAAAATCCCTTATTTTATTTTAACATGAAACCAAGAGATTCATTAGGATGGCCATCATGATCATTCAAAAGATGTCAAATAATAAGCTTCCATAGTGCTTATTTATTTCATTGGAACTATCCAATAATATCTTTCATCAATTATTTCATTAGAAAAGGTTTAATTAGATGACATTGAAGACATTAAATCTGAGAGGATAAATATTTAAATTCTAGAATCCTCTGATTAAATCCACTATTAAAATTTGGATTAATTGATGATTCTGAGGGAGAATAATTCACATAAGGATGAAATATCAAGATAAATTAGAAATGAAATATAAAACACATAGAAATTTCTAAAGTTATTCAATTATCTTAGTCAAAAAAGACATTAAATAATCAACAGATTCTTAAGATAAACCATATTGGACCACTGGACGATTACAAAACAAATACTTTTTAGTTGATACCATAGTTTGAAGCTCATTAAACATGAACTTAGTAGGAGAAATATCCTCGAGTCATCTTAGAAAATATTTCATCTCTTTTATTTACATAAAACTAACTTCAGAAGTAGAAGAGGGTCTATATATATTAACATAAAAAATATTATTTATAAGTTTTTTCTATTTGTCTAACAACAAAAGTAGAATTTTTAATATATGATTAAGAAATTAAGGACACCTTGAGTTATCAAATTCCATCTTTTACTGATAAAAACTCCACCAAAAAATAATTATAATTTGATCATAGTTTATAAAATTCCGTCATTACAATAGAAGAAGATGGACTATATGAACTTTCTAAAATCTTCATCACTGAGGTTGCATCCTCACAAACAAATGGGAGTTGTGATGGATAAAAAGGATCATGGAAATAGTTAGTAGAAACCATAACTACTTTGTCAACAATTTCACTATCCATAGGTTACCCTATGAGAACTAGATCTGATGTATGAACTTCTACCCCATTATTCGACATTCCATAAGAATAAAAAATTAAAGGTATAGTCTCAACTAGACATTCCTTGATAAAAACTATATTTTTCATGAAAAAATATTCCTCAACATGATTAATAACATCCAAAAATTCAAAATCATCACTCTGAGAAGACTCTTCCAAACCCTTAACTAGATAAACCACTGTAGGATTTGGCGTTAGTACCAAGGGATATGATCTAGTAGCCACTGACTCCTCCAATTAGCTCTTAGACACAAACTTTTCTAGTGTATCATATTTAAGTAGAGTGGTTTGTGAAGTATCCCTACAAGAGACACCATCCTTTACTAAATTATTTTATTTAAATAAAGAAATGTACCAAAAATAACAAATGGGATTTAGAAAAACTACAGAAATCATGTTACTCTTATAAATAATAATTTTATCTCCATCATTAAGATCCACTTATTTCATCTTCATTACGTTAAATATAAAACTACAAGGAGGATATTAGATTAAATTATTCTTTTGATTGCAACATTGAATCATGTAGCACATCATAAATGTTGTAAAATTAAATTTTTGCTCATTTATTATAACACACATAAAATACATGTATTGAATATGGAATTAATCCATGTCAACAACTCTTGGATGAATTTAATTCCTCAATAAGTTTCATAACACATTCCACTCATTTGGAAAATATTTTTTCAAGTTTTCTATTAAAGGAAGTGGTCATAAAAAACTTGAATTATTCTGATGGAACAGTAGAACATGTAGCCACCATGAACTCACAATAATTATACTCCATATTATAGGGAAACTGAAACATTTAAACCAATTTTAAAAACCAAACATTCCATTCAATTCCATTAACATTCAACAAAACAATTTACTCTATTTTGTTAAACTAAAACCCCAATTAACTCAAAAACTCAATAACATATCACTCAAAAATGAAACTAAAATTATTCCCATAATAAAAAAACATGTAAAATTGGAGTTGAATAACTTTTTTTAAGAAACAACTCATTTTAATTCATTAATGCCATATCGATGGATTTTCCATTGCATACCTTTCGAGATGCACAAACATTGGATGTCTTGGAAGAACCTGAACATCCTTTAATAAATAGATTCAAATTTCACATAACTAACAAGTTTGTATGGACGTTAAGAAAGGATCAAAAGGTTTATGGTTTGGGGTGATAGTTTGAATTCAGTAAGATTGTACACTTTAATAGGTTAATGGATGGAAGTATATTTTAATTTTAGGCCCAATAATTAAATAACAAAATTCTCGGATACCCTAATGGTTTTTTGGTCGACACCAAATAATGAATAAACTAAAATAATACAATATGTAAAAGAAATATATTTTATTTCCTAATCTTACTACACTGAAAGAAAATATAATAAAATAAACTAATTATTTTAATAGGTTGAGGGAAATCCCCCATTAGAGAACATAATAAAGGAGATGACTTTTGAGAAATAGTGGAAGAGGGAACCGATTTCATATCATAGATAAATATAAGCATTAAAATAAATATTATTAGATAAATAATAATTTTAAAGAAAGATAAATTAAATTTATTTAATATCAAACAAACTCACTTCTACTTTGATAAAATCAAGACATTCCCACACAAGGGGATATGTAAAAATATATACTAACTGATTATCAATGGAGTTAAATTTTAGAGTAAAACCACGTTTTTGATCATGATCCCTCAAAAAATGGTTCCATAAATATATATTATTTATTTTATATTTATTTTTATGATTCATAAAAATGTTTATAACACACACTATTATTATTCCATTTATTTTATACTTGATTATAATTGAAACCAAAAAATAAAATCCTGCACAATATCCACAATACATATGATAAATAACTACAAACGATCATATATTCTTATTTTTAAGTGGATAAAGAAAAAATTTGTTGTTTATTACTAAACCAGGATATTAGGGATTTCCCTAGAAAATAGATGGTTCCTTATATACTCTTCATATCTTGAATTCCAACACCAAATTGGGAATTTTAATATGATTTTATATTAAAATCGGGTGTTTTTGGAAAATTTTTTGAAGGAAATATAGTTCATATTAAATACCATAAAATTAATTTAAAATCATTTAAATGAGATTTCATAAGAATCTCATGAAATATAGTACAATGAAATACTAAAAACATAAAATTTGGTCTATAGTAAGAAAAATATAAAAAAATTATCATTATTCGTTAGTAAATATTTTTTTCAATTGGGTTCCAAGGATAATACAAATCAATATTTTTAAAGGGATCTCATAGGTGTTGAATGTACATTACTAGTTCTGATTGAAAATATTTTATCTAAGTCAAGTATGCAGATTCATTGATTCAGAAAATTGTTAGTGTACTTATGATAAATATGAAAACTCAGAGAATAATTTAACTCTCACATCATTCTTATATCAAATACCATTTACACATGTTTTGAAAATTAATTACACATTTTTTTTCATTTTTACAACCAAATATCACTCCATAGGCATTTTTTGCTAAAAAAGTTTTAGTAGATGATGTTTAATTAAATATAAGTGGATATTCCATGCCAACTGAAGACACATTAGATAAAAAATTGAACATAAATTCTCATTAAAGGATATATATGCATGTTTACGGCCATAGAGAACATTGTTATGTTTAAAAAATATACAAAATTGGGAATTTTAAAATGTGGAGGCAATTCAACATATAATTAATTGATTTTTAAACTATTTATAAATGAATACATTACATCCATCTGATATAATTTATAATAAATTTGATATGAATAGGCTCTAATAATCCAAATTCCTTGTAATATAGCTAATGGTGCAATAGAATCCAAAAAATATATTCATTCTTTCTAACTATAACCTTTAGCTGATAGTAAAGCCATATATCTAGTGATCACATGCTCATCAAACGTTTTCATTCTAGAAACTCATTTTTTCAATAAAAGGATAGTTATATAGTTTATCAATTAATTTTGAAACTGTCTTCCTCTAGAACAAGTTTAATTCCCCATACATAGCTACATCCCAACTCTCTTCCACAAAATAATATTCTTTCTAATTAGGTTATATCTATTATAAGAAGATAAAAAATTTAAATATAGTTTCCTACACTATGTTTAGTCCTAAAAAAATTATATAAGATTCCAAAAAACATTCCTATTGGATGGTACATAAGGGTTCTAGGTAGTCTTGAAAGAAATATTTTTGGTTCCATGGTATCCAATATTTCATGATTTGGTTCTGGGAAAGCTTGTTTCGACACTCCATCCTCTTGAATTTCAAAGAGAGGCACTAGAATAATGTTTTCAAAAGAATACCTAATTTCATTGAATTGAATAATTTTTTGTTCAAAATGATAACCTTTATCACATTTCCCATATGTAGATTCTTCAAAAATCATTTACCTTTATAGAAAACACTATATTCCCTGGAAGTGGAAAAATAGCTGACAAATATATATTCATTATCTTTTCCGTAAAATTTACCATAATTATATTTTGTCTTTAGAATATAGACTTTGCATCCAAGGACCCTAAATTATCTGACATTGGAAATTATTTTCATCCATAGCTCATAGAATGGTTTCTTTAAAATATGTTGAATTAGAAATATTTTTATGACATAATATATTGTATTGATAGATTTAACCCAAACATAAGTTGGTATGTTATAATCACATATTTTTTTTCAATTTATCGTATGTCCTTATTTATACTCTAAACAAAAACATTTTGTTGAGGATTCTTAGGTGTTGAAAATGAATGTTTGATTCCATGTTTTGAACAATTTTAATTGAACTCATGGGTCTCAAATTCTCTTCCTTATTAAATAATTAATGCCACAATTTTGGATTTTTCTCATGTTGAAATGTTTTTCTAAAACACATAAAAATAGAACAAAAATCACTGTTAACATTTAAAATTTAACCCATGTAAATATATATAAGTCATAAAGTAATACATAATTATATTATTTCCCTCTTAATCATGGAACTATATATGAACAAAAACAATCCACATGAATTAATTATAGGGGTCAAAACGTATCATCCTATTTAGTTGAGTAAAAAGATAACTTGTATTGCTGTCAATTTGTCATTCTTCAAATAGATTCTTTGAATTTAATTTATGTCTATGTTGATCTAAAACTAAATTCATTTTAGATTATTTTAATAATCAATAGAAATTACATTTTCAAAATATTCTAATCCATATCCAAGATTTATCTTTTTTATCATTTAAATAGCTCACTTTTTATCTACGCAATGACTTTAGATATAGTGAATAAACATTTTGCATTCTTGATAACATTAATTTATAAATTTTTTACTTGGAAAATAAAAAATTATTATTTAATAAACAACCATCATAAAAAAATTGAAATATATGTATAAGGTTATGCATTAACCCTTTTATATAACAAACCTTATTGTCATGAGTGGGCTTAGATTACCAACAAATCCAACTCTATTAATTTTACCATTAGGATTATCAATAAAGGTGATAAAAAATATTTCAATTTATTATATATTTTAAAAATTAGATAAATTCCCACTCATACGACTTAAACATCAATTTTCTATATTCCATTTATCCTTGATACTATAGGGAATTTCAACATAAGGAAAAATTAAACAATATGTCTTTCAGTACCCATATTTTCTTGGGTCCAGCAATATTTGAAACTAAATATTTTATAATTAAAATATATTTGTGTTCTTCTGAAATTCGAACACAATGTTTTGAAAAACAGTTTGTAATGAGAATAATTTTTACTCCAAAAAATGATTATTTTTTAAAGTAAAATTGCTAGAATAATATCATATATCACCATAATGAAAATAATGGATTTTAGAATGGTTAGCTTTCTTAGAACATGGAAAAATTAATTTTTGTAGAAAATTTTGTTTTCACTATGACTTATAATTCAAAAATATAATGAGTTTTGTTTTTTACAAGGATTTTTCATAAATAATTTAAAATTTTATTAAAAACTCTCGTATAATCTTAAAAATATTGATTTTATTTTTTTGAAAAGTTTTATCATTGTTAACTTATTTTTTTTTTCAAGGCTCATTTTTCCCATATTCAATACCTAATAAAGTTGAAATTGGTTAGATTTGTATTCAAATTTGAAACCATTATATTCATGTCCCTATTTTAACTAATATTATAACTATTGTAATTTATAACTTCAATCTTTGTCTTTATCATGTACCAATGTTTAGTTTCCATCATAGCACAATATTCATTTAATTAAAGATATGTGTAATTTTCATTTTCAGATTCTGACTCATTCATAGAAGAGTAATATGAATGTACTATATTATTTTGTGCCACATATCACAGGTTGGTATTCTAATTGGAGTGTTCATCTTCGGATTCTGGTAATTTAAAAACACTAGAATCCATATAATCACTCCTTGTTTGCTTAATAAATTTCTGGTATTTCTCTTGGTAATTTTACATCTTGATATATATTTACACTATATTTTTATCATCATGTAACATTGGAAAATATTACTTGACCTTTGAAATATTCTTTATTTTATATCAAATATATTCATTATATTACCATATGGTTTCATAATCTTTTTGAATGGTCTCCTAAAAATACTTATATTATTATTTAACATTCAAAATATTATAGCAATGTGAGAAAGATCACTTTTAGAATCAAAACATCTTGATGTTTCTACATCAGATAACAATGCCTTTTGAATTTATTTTCACTTATTATCATGTATTATAGTTCAGACATTTAGAGTAGAATTTTCCATATTAATAATACATTATTTCTTGATCAAGCTTCCATAACTACTTAATAAATCATATTAGTGGAAATATGATCATTTATTTTTAAAATATTCTTCTCTATAGATTTCATAATCACATATGATATTCCACTAAATGTAAGTGCTAAAACTCTATGCATATTAAAATATTTCTCTGGATCGATACTCGATGTTCCTATAGTTTATTTTTTTAAAATATATGTAAGCCTTCCATTTAATTCGTATATGATCACTCCATCAATAATTAAAAACATATCAAGTGTATGTTTCGAAGTATAATATCTAAGAGTTGTGACATTATATGTACATTAATAAGTTAGTGAAATATTTGTCTAAATTTTGTGGAATTTTTGGCATAACGATACTCTATTGAACTCATTTTAACATAGTACACTAATTATATCATTCATAACATTATAATTTAAATCATAACTAGATTTGGTTTCAGTATCCCATGTTTCTTGTTGACTTTTTTGGAATTTCATAAGTCTTCATAGATTTAATATAATCTTTTAGTCCAAGGTTATTTAGATAAATAATCATTCACACCTTTAAAACCCCTAATTACCATAACTAATTTTGAGATATCATAATAATTACATTCCTTATATGTTATCAGTTACAATAACTATTTTAAAAAAAATACATAGAAATCAAACATAGATAAATGAAAAATTAAGAGTTAGAGCCTTTGATTCCAATTATTATTCAGAAGGGTCAGAAAAAGACTCAATATTGGGGGTGAATTAAGTTCTTAAAATACAATTTTCTTATAAAACCACCATATCTTAGATATAACTATCTTTTTGTTATTTTTTATCATAAGTAGTAGAAGAAAATAAATTTAGAAGGAAAAAAATATACATAATTATTTATAGTGGTTCATAGTATAAAAGAACCGTAATCAACTGTACCAACCCTCTTCTCTGTGATTTTGGTTATTTTAATCTGATCCATCCTTTTTAAAAACTATTAGTCATTTCTCTAAGGACTAAATAAATTAGGGAATGTAGTAGACACTTTCCAAAAAGAACATGATCATTCAACTGGGGTCCATAAATTCTTTACAAACAAAATCCTTTAGATTCATTTATGGAAAACCTTTACAGCAAGAGATATGTGAAAACAAAATTTTTACAGATATAGTTCATAATTGTACAGTATAGTTGACATAAGGAAGAATTATGTAATAGATAAAATCAAAATATGAATGCAGATCAAGAAGAGTATTCTAAACAACAAAAAAGGTGATTGATATCACTTATCTATATATAATGAATAAATTTATTATTTTTAATCAAAAACATAAAATTAATTAGGACAATTGAGATAGAATTATTGAATAATAATATATAAATAACATTCTTCCCTTTATATATCTTATCCATTTAAGACTTCATGTTGTATGCTATATTACCAAGATTGAATGAATTACCCTTTAATTACATTTACAACACATGATACATCAAATTTGGGATAACGGAAACATATGACTCATGGAAATACCTCAATAATAGTATATACAAATATTTTCTTATACATTCTTAGTGGATGCCTTTTTTATCATCATTTTTGACATAATGATGTAATCCAACATTTTAACAATGTAATACTTCATTAAAATATCACCCAGGTGATTCAGTTGAAATAAATACATATTGTAGAATGACTAATCCTTTTTTAGATCATAAAATTACCAAATATCATATTGAATCTAAATATCAAATTTAATGTAGGACTTCATCATGTAGCCTTTTTTAATCACATAGAATAATTGATTGGAATTGTAATTTATATATCATTGTGAAAAATTATATGTCCATTTGAAATCATGTTTAATATTGTTCAATGTATTTTATCCACATACAGAATTACTCAATTTAATCAATTCACATCATTGATTTAACAATATTATTGATAGCTTGGGTAGCTAATCTCATCGATGTATTCAATTATGCAATGTAGCCAATTAATGTAGGATAACCCTTCACAGAGGTGATTTAAATAGAATAATCCTCACATAGATATTTACAAACATATAAAAATTCAATAAGTAATGCATTTTTCAAGACTTATGAAAATATCATAAAATTATTTACAATGCATACCTAATGATTTTTACATGAAAAAACACATAAGAATATGGTAAAACCCTATTGAATAAACATAAAAACCAAATGATCAGTAAATTATAAATGTTATATGAGGTCATAAAAAATTAAATTACATTATATATGTATTGTAAAAATATTATTAGTCCAAAAAATATATATCATCCATGTGATGTGGTGAAGGAAAATGATTCACAATTCTTCAAAGGCTTTGTAGTCAAATCCAATGTAAAATCGAGGTCATCTTTTTTCAATTGATGGAAAGGTATAAATTTAGATTGTAAATTTTAGTTTTATAATGATAAATATTTAATTAATATCATATATAACATTAAATCTAGCATTAAAACTCTTCATGATAGGAAGTGATTGAAAAGGAATCATGTTGGCTCACGAGGTGATTGTCTATTTTACACATGAATAATAATTTAATTTTCCATTTCATATAAATAGTGATTGATATATTTTATTTCATTAAAATTATAAAATCATCTAGTATAGATGATACTTTTGTTATTATCTTATCATGGTTGGGAAAATTTTTAGGAAGTTAGAAAAAGAAAAAAAAATTAAATATATCGTCATGAACTATTCATCTTCTTCATGAATCCTTCTTTTCTAATCACATTAATCCATTAAAGTTTAGTATTCTGCCAAAAATACACATCTAGAATATTAGATGTTATGTAAGGAGGTTATTTTTTCTAAGATTTTAAGAAACCGATGAATCTTTATATGAGGATGGAAGAGGAGAGGGGTTCCCATTTATATGAGAGGGGATGTGCATTTTTGAAATTTCTTAATTTATTAAAATAATATAAATTACATTTAATTGAAAAATGGATCCAAAAATATATATTTAGAGCATAGGATGAGTATATTTAGAAATAAACTCATAAAAAATATTTTTATAGGTTTAGATGTTGTTTTCACACTTATTATTTTGTTTTAAACTCTTCAAAAAAATTGAAATTTGATGTAATATTAAATTCTTATACCAATTAATGGCCAATAATGTTACCATAAATGGACTTTTTTTACTGTTTAAAATCATATCCAATTAATTAGTAATACTTTAATGTTTTTATTAATTTTAAATCATTTAATAAAATTTTATTAATTATAAAATATCATTGATGTCATTTTGGATTCGATTTATTTAATATGACATAAAATACGTGATGAAAAATGCAGAAAACAAATGAAATTGTTTTAAACATTCCCAAAATTTCATATATATCTATTAAAATCATAGAATATTTTATATCATTCATGTTATATTACCTTCAATATATTTAAAATAATTTATTTTATTTTTCTATTAATTGAATTAATATTGTATTAGTGTTGCATATAGATTTTATAAAATTATATCATCACTAAATATTAGAATTAAGTTACAATGATTTAAAAAATTATTTATATTTAAACAAAATATTTAAAAATTATATTTTCCCTTGATTATAATTATATTGAAAATTTAAATATAATAAAACAAAGAGTTTGATGTTCTTGAAATTATGTTAAAAAAATAAAATAAAGGTCAAAATCACAGTCAAATGAAAATAAAAAATCATATAATAAAATATTTAAAGGTAATTGAAGAAATAGGTTCTTATGAAGAAAATTTAGGAACGTTTTAGAATCATTTTCTTGTATTTATCATAGTATCTTAACATTAATCGATTGATTTACCCTTACTATAGTGACAATTATTTACAATGGTTACTATTCATAATGACAAGAAATTAAAGGGATATTTTAATCAATTTTAGACATAATCATTCCAAGTGTGTAATGAATTTTGTAAAAATTAATTTATATAAGTGGAAGTAAATAATTTTCAAATAAAAAACAACTCATTGGAAAATATTTTTTAGAAAAATGTTATTTTATATATATAAATGTTCATATAAAAACCGAAATCATAAAATTATTCTAATGAATTTAATTTGATTATTACTAATAATGTAGTTGTAATTTTAATTTTTAATCAATTTATAACAAAATATAATATTGTAAATTTTTAAACAAAAAATACCATTTAAAAATGTTTTAAACTAATCACTGGAAAATCTGTCTTTTTTAAACAAAATATGAAAATTTCACCATAATATAATTTTTGTATTATGAATTAAAAAATTATATTATTTCTACAGAATAAAATTTATATATATTATAAAATTAATTATAATTTTTTTTCATAAAAATAACTAAAAATTACTTTTCAATGAAACACATTTCAAATTCATAAAATAAACTTACTAAAAATTGATGACATTTTCATAAAAATTTGTCAATTAATTTTATCTTTTTAGTCACTTTATATATATTGATAATTTTGGTTAACACAATTTATAAAATCCAATTAAATTAAAAAATTTATAATATTTAGGTTTTATTAATAAATTATTTTGTTTGTGTAGTCTTGATGTCACATATCGTATAATCTATCGAACATGTTGTTCTTTGAAAATATTTGGGTTTCGTATTTTCCGTTAGTATAAATTTCATCAGTTCAATTTTTTATTATTCTCGGAAATAAAGGGTTTTACATTTTATAATCTCTTTGATTAAACTCCTTATTGTAAAAGGAATAAAAAAATTCTTCTTGAGAATATGGAAGGAGAAACATGATGTTCATCTAGAATAAGACACAACTACATTAAAAATTGCAGAACATTGGTTGTATGTGAAAGAATTTACATCGATGAAATATTTAAGGATCATGTAATGTTAGAGAGTGATAGAGATCATCGATCATAATAATTTGAATGATCATGAGAAAGTTAACAACCATAAAACCATAAACCAAAGAGGTTTTAAAAGGACTATTGATTTGATGGAAATGAAATTAATAGGATAATATATTTGTTTTAATATCCTTTTCCCATATTTCAGAAATTTTTTCACCATATTGACTATGATATTAAAAATATATACATAATAGAATTGTAAAATTTTATCCTTTAATAAATTTTAGCCACAATCTCATCTTTTCCTCCAAACAATGAGTATTAAAGATGAATTTTTAATCTTGAATCAATAAAATGAACTTTTAATAGATCACAAACCAAAAAAAATTGATAAAAATATTTTCCATTTATATTTTGACATTAACCGAAGTTGAAATGTTTATCATTAGGTAATATAATACCCAAAATGTATAATACTTTATTGAATATATAATAAATTATACATCAAATTTACCATGTAACATCATGGGATCATTATAGATTGTTTCACAAATAAATAACCCAACACTTCAGATGTCATTAATAACCTCAAATTTATAGATGTTTTAATCCATAATGGTTTTCTCATACCCTTTATCATACCCCTCAAAATTTTAAATAAATTATATGCAAATTATAATATATGTTAAACCTAGATGTTATATATACCTTATCCCAATAAAAAATTTCTGAAATTTCATTAACCACCTAAATATCCCTAAAAATATGAATGAATAGATCCTATAATTTCTGGAAAAAAATCAACATAATAATAATGTAAGAAAAATTTTATGTAATAAAATTTCATACTATCTAAGACCACATGTAGGATAGTGGTTCTAGATTCACCCTTATCGCTCTCTGGTTGTTGGTTCAAACCCCATGGCCTTACTTGATGTAGTAGGTTGTCACCCAGACTGAGGTTTTCCATTTTATAAAATTATAATGTTTTTAGGAGTATTATAAACATCAAAAAATTAATTTAAACATCAAATTTGTTGACAACAAAAAATTTCTATATGATATACTAACAAAATATATTAACTCTATTTCATAATAAACATTTAATAACTCACCCTAAAAAATCATATTAGCACTAATGTTTATTAACCACTATACAATTATCTCCCAAAAATCATAAATAATTATTCCCCAAATATACTATTCACTAAAACTTATTCTAATCCAAACAGTTGTATTCTCATAATTTTCTCCCAAAATATTCTAAAACATGTTAAACTCCCTTCACATAAAACCTAATATGTGTACCTATACTTTTTAAATTTATGATCAATGATATTATTATCGACTAAATACACTATCGGTCTATCTCAACAAAAAAATACATATTATGGGTATTCAATCCCTCAATTACGTGTTTGCCAAATATATCAATTTATCAGTAAATCAATTTTCTATGTTATTAATGTAATTCAACTTATTTTTTTAAATAAATAAATAAATACTACTATAGAACAATAATTAGATGTATCGTCATTATAATATCTATAATAGAATTTATAAAATAATTCTACAAAATAATTCTCAAATATTAATTTATAAACACTTTAATCATTACAATTCAATTATTTTCATAGCATATTTCATTCCATAGTTTTTGAGTTAACCCATATATCAAGGAATTAAATCATATAATGCCCATATTAAACACATAAATAAAAATAACTGAAAATGGAATTGTTGTATATAATTTATTTTATTCTAACATACTCTTCACTTTTATCCCGTAATTTTTTGATTTATACCTTTTTTACTCACACAATTTTTTTACATTCCTTAGTGACTTTCTCCGATGTGTCTCTTTCTACATTTCTAATGTGATAGAAATGATGAATTGTTTTTTCCATGGTCCCCACTACCTATTCTTTTAGTTAAAATTGTACTTCTATTTATTTGTGAGTCTCATAGTTGGTTAAGATGAATATTTCTAATCAAATATTATGATAACTAATGAGTAACAATCACAATATATTTTACTTTAGAAATCATCTGATCTGGTAACTTACAATCAACATATTGTCCATCACATTCTATATTAACATTTTTATTTATAGTATTATTAATTAAATAAAAAAATCAATGGCAGGAAAAAAATAATAATAGTTTTAAATTATTAAATATCATCTATATGGTGTCTAAATCCGGAAGCCCAATTTTTTACTCTATGAACCATTAGGTATAACATGGGTCATCCATGGTAAATATCAATTCAAATCCTTAATAATGTTCTATATATAATATTTGAGTTAACATTAGAATATCCCCTCGGCGTGTCAAATCATTTTCTGATTAAGGTAACCCACATCATGCACCAGAATATTATTCACAATATATTCACCCAAGTATTGTTGGGGTTTGTACCCATACATGTATATGTTCAAAAACCTCATCCATATAAATTATTTTTACATGAAAATAATTCCTGTAAAAAGAAATTATATATTCCATTATAAATTTTTAGAATTATATTATGCTTATACTAATCCAAAATGTTAATAAAAGGAATATGTACCAAAATATATATTTTCCTAAATTTAAAATTGTAGGTTTCTACAAAAATTTATTTTTTAATATCTGTAAGGATCACACATCTTGTAACCCATAGATTGTAGATAATTTATTAAAAAGGTTCTAGATACATGTTATCTCATCCAAAAATTCCATTTATTTTTGTATTATTAATAAATTATATATGAACATGCCTCCCATTTTACATTGGATGTAACATATAAATTCCCGTGAAAAATATTATTAGGAATCCTTAAATACATTCAATGATACATCATTCATATCAAGGGGAATTGAAAGAAATAGGGTGAGCTCAAGTCCTAATTATGGGTTATATATAACATAATGTATCATGAGTAAATAATATGTGATCAATATATAAAGGTATATAATTTTAAAAAAATCATTTAATCATTAATGTGAGCACAATGATTAATATAGTTTGAATAAATAAAGATAGAACAATTCCATATAAATAAGAAAATGAGTTTAAAATATATCCATAGATATGGTAACTATTAAAATAATTCACATGTAAATTAATAAATGATTTCATAATTATGGAATGCATAATTCTTCACATCCTATACGTTTTTTCAATGGATCATTCCAAGACATCATACATAAATGGTTAATTACATGGATAAAAAACAAAACTATTTTTCAACAAGATACCTACCAATGAATTGAGGATCTATATAAGGGACACTTAAATCACTTACTAAGTCCAATTCAGTCAATATATGAATTTGATGAATACAATAAAAAATAAAATTGAAAAAAATATAATATAAAATGTTATCCCATTCCCCAAAAATTATATATAACTTGATAATAATATATGTAGAGTAACATAGCTGATGGTATAATTAAAAAATACCCCCTAGTGGAGAATAAAGAGAGAAAATGGCATTTTATGTTTTTAATTGTAAATATCATAAAAATATCATTAAAAAGATATATAGAGAAAATACTCATTCCATGTTGAAATATAATTTTGAAATATAAAAATTTCAAAAATATGTAAGAAATCAATTCTATTGAATATAAATTTCTAAACATTTAAATGAAACTTCAAATAAATGAATGTTCATGAAGGCATGATATTATTTTCATTTTGTATAAGTAAAAAAATTACATTCACACTTTTGTACGAAAAGTAAAAAATTTACGTAACTGGAAAATGATAGGAATATTCATTTTAAAACATTTTGTGAAATTCAAACATTGGAACAAATAAATTTAATAAATCATTTTAGAGTGGTAGAAAATTTATTTAAATTATTTTAAATAAAATATGGAAGTGGATGAATAATATTCTATAAGGACTATAAAAATAAATTATATTTTCCTTAAATATATTATTCTTGTATATTTATTATTCAAAGAGAGGGAAATTTTAAAAAAATCTTAATTTATAGAAATAATAAAAGGATAAGAAAACCAAATGATTATAAAAAATAGGGATCAAATAATTTATCTCATTAAGTCATAAATATAATAAATCTTGAACTATTACAAGGCTGTGAATGAGACCCTTATCTATTTGGTAACTTTTAAATTGTTGCTTCATTTGTATTGGTGGGAGTAAAATTGCACGGAATTCATAGAACTATTTTATTTTGTAACAATGAGGATCCTATCGAGTTTTCAATTCTCTTTTTGTGGAAAAATTAAGGTTGAATTTGAATGACATTTTGTGGTGGTGCTAGAAGGACCCTTCACGTTACACACATCCTTTAATTTCAATGTCTGTATAGAGTTGTTCTGAATGGGGTTTATTCGTCGAACAAGAAACACTCAACAATTCCAATATTCGCGATGTTTTAGGAACCTTGTTTACAAAGTTAGGGGGTCATTGGGATATGGTTCTAAATACACATTGAGAACCAAATTAGTCAAGAGGATGGGATGTCTAGATAATCGCACCTTTTGGGGAGTAGTTATTTCATACTCCTTGTCACTTTTCCAGATCTAATATGTATTTTTGAATCCATTATTAATTCCCAAATCTAGAATGGGTCACCATATATCAACAATAAATTGTAATATTGTCTTGTATTTGGAATCATCGGTATGTATCCAAGATTATTTATCGAAGGAGATATATATATATACCTGAGATCCACTAATTATGTGACCAATTGTGTATAGATTCTGTATTCATATATTATTAATTATAATGATGTTGACTTCAGGATGTGTAGTGGGGTGATCTATAATTCATTATTATTCTAAAAGATATGAGTGGGTTTGATATTATAGTTATTCCCATGTGAAGGGATTCATATGTATCCTTGTAAAGGGAATTAGAACCCCTTGTATTTTGGTTCCACATAAGGAAAAACATCATACATTTTAAGGTCATTTGTTGATAATTTGACCTATTAGATTAACTTCTTTTGAAAAGGACTTCTAAGAGGAAGGTTCCTAACCATGAATAATGTTGTACATAGGATAAAACAACCAAGGGGGACTATAAG
Organism: Viscum album; assembly: GCA_963277665.1. Taxonomy (NCBI): domain Eukaryota; kingdom Viridiplantae; phylum Streptophyta; class Magnoliopsida; order Santalales; family Viscaceae; genus Viscum; species Viscum album. The sequence continues at coordinate 1,429,853,218 of OY728125.1, forward strand.
GGATATAAACTTCTATGATTAATATTTCATTATTGGGAATATGTCCAAATAAGAATTTTTATAGGGGGGAGGTAGGAATATGGACCTCTGGGTTGGGTTTGACCACACTATGAAAATGGAATATAAAATATTAGGGTGAGTTTTGGGTACTGGGTTTCCTTATCATGGAGTTTTATTATATATCTTATTTGTATAAAAATTAAATCGCACATAGTTGATAATGGTTAGGGTGTCCACCTATCGAGGTCTCCCATGTAGTTGGTATTTGATTATGCAGATTATATGATCTTCATAAAATCTATGACCGTTTGATTCATGATCTATGTGTGAGACAAGATAAATTAGATAATCAATAAGTCAGCACAATTTTTATTATCCTCTATTAGATACGGGTGATAATGTGGAAGGCATGGCAATCCCCCACAAGAAATACTAACGTAATAAAGTAGTATAGATAACCTTGGGTGACCATTTTGTTATGTGACTACCATGTTTTATGGGGATTGAAATATTATGAATTAACCATTTTAAAGGTAAAATAAATTGGTTATCCCACTACCTGAAATGTGGAGTTCCATGACACTACCTCCATGACAGGGGTCCCCCATACCATAGGAATTCAAAATTTTTATCATTATAAGGAACACACCCATTTTTAAGTTAAGTGATAAACATAATTTACTGAGGTAATATTCAATATAAAGTGATATATGTTGGTTTGTCTTTCTCCATGACCATGAAAATATGGGTACCTTGACTGAGGTTTTCATTTGGTAACCCTCAAATAAGAGTACTAGGAATTGGATTTCCCTATCATAATTATTGAAGGAGAGGGATTGAAGTGTTGATTATGTAGGGTAATCCTAGGTTCTATGATGGTGGATCACCGTGGGAATACATGCGTGAGATAGTGTTTCTTCTGCCATCTATGTCCTGGCTGAGATAGGGTTTCTTCTCCCATGAATGACCAATTAGAGATAAAGGTCCTTCTCACTAGTCTGGTCTAGGAGAGATAAAGCTAATTTGCATAGGTATGACCTTGAAAAGATGAATATATCTAACATAGGGTTTACATTGTAAAGTTGAAGATTCCACTTGGGTGATGAACAACTTGGGGAACAAAATATGGGCATGGAATATCTCTATGTTCCAATGGTATCCTCATTTTTTGGATGATTTGTTATCCTATGTTGAGCCATTGATGTGTCCGTCAACCTAGTTGTTTTAAATAGGGGATGATTTTTCTAGGAGTTCTAAGTACTCTATTCCTTTGGGTACATAATCCATTCACTATTGTTAATTCCATCTTCTTTTGTAGTATTAGGGCACTACATGATGGATTGGAGGACATGGGTGAGATTCCCGATTGAGGAGAGATATAATTGGTATCTTTATATTTCTGTCATGTCAAATGGGGATCAAAATGGTGTTATTTATTTGTAAAACTCGATATCATAGTTTTCGTATTTCTTTGAGGGAGGCCCATCACATAAGTATCTCATACCATACATGCATGTTGGTTTCACATACTCATGACATGCCACAATGGTTGGGCCTATGTGATCCTATTGTTGTGATGGTGTGGCTTGTGTGAAATATAATTTAGAGAGTCATTTGACTCACTTATCCTCTTTAATAATTGAGTTATTTTCCTATATGTAATTTCATTAACATGTTGTGGAGTTTTAAAAAAATACACACTCATGATTTGGTCCAATATGAAGAAGTGGAAATGAAATTAAGGCATAAAGGAATATAGAGGTTGATGAATCCTTTACTCATTGAATTTCATGTGATTTCAAACCATCATGTTCTTTTCAAGAATGTCTTTTTTTACTTCATGTGAAAAAGAGATATGGTAGACTGATTATAGATGTCTATTGTGTAGGTTAGTCATGTAGGTCATTCAGACTTATTATCCATGCTATTTTACTACACATGTGATAATACAATTAGAAATAGAGTCTATTGTCTGAATCATTCCTCCCTGTATTAACAAGATTGTTAATTCTCATTATTCCATTCTTCATTATAACCCTCACATATTACTCTTTCAAAATATTAATCTCACATATCTTTGATATGTATTCTAAAATTATCATGGCATGATACATCATCTGAAATATATGAGTGAGTGATTTGTGTGTACTCACCTGAGTGAGTGACCTACAAAAGGTCCCTTGAGTTATTTACATGGCAATGTTCACATGAGTGAGTTAACTACAATTTTAACTTGATAAAGTGACCTATATGAGATCACCTAAGTGAGTGACCTACATTAACACATACCTTTTTTATTTTTTCTTCTTTTTAAAGAAAGTAGAAAATAAAATCCATGACAAAAATGATGATCTTGGCGTTTTCTCTATAGATTAACATTGGTAACTAAAATGATGTTTTCAAACAAGCTATCACACATGTTAAAGAAAAACTCATTATCATTAGGATATAATAATATGACATTTGTGACATTACTCTCCCTACCAAGGAAATATACTTGATGAAAGTACCAACATGATTACCCACTAAGAATCTAACTTTCTCTCAATGACCATAAACTTCTATGATTGTGATTTATCCAGAATCCATAGATTTATATACTAATTTCATTTTTCCCTGATTACAACGACTATGATACTACCAATATCTCTTCCAGATGTGTGTTCAACAATGAGGAAACAATACTATATGAATGTATCATGCATCAGGCATCACAATTTATGTTCCTCATAGCTAAATCCTCACACCCAAGAATAAAAACCTCACTAATAACAATTAATATTATATTATTCTAATATGGATGAATTAAAAGTTTGGTAAGAGGATTTAAACATACATTTTAGAAGGGGAGTCAAACCTGAATGGATGTGGCCATAAAATGTGTTGAATCTGGAACCGAGTTGAAAGTAGTTGGAATTTATGAAGCTATCATGTTGACCTAGACATATTTGTAATATAATCATGATAAAAACTATGGTCTATTGATCCAATGGAGTCCTCATACAAACACTTTTCATTTCAAACATGGTTAATTCATAATTATCTTTTAGGATGTCCATAATATATCAAAAGTTTATATTCTCAAATAAATGTCTGTTGAATTTATAACACTAAAGGAAACATGAGATGAAAATGAATGGATTCTAACTATGACCATTGATCATTAAAATTTGGACCAAAAGGTGCTAAAAAGTACAATCACTCAAGGGGATTTGTTCATCCTAAGATATGGATGAAGGCCTTCTAGGATAGAAAGGTGAGGGTCCTAGTGGATAGTGCACAACATGATGTACATTAATGGAGAATTATGGAATTACATGTAAATTTTTGCCTATATTATATAAATGAAAATATGACCAATGAGAGTATATAGCCATGTCTCACATCCCTATGAGAACCCACCTTGACTGATTCAAGGAATTTTGGCTGGCCTCCTATTTTCTTATTTTCCATGAATCTAATTGTTATGTAAGGTTAGGGATGTTTGATGTAGCATCCATGTGATTATAATTAAATTACATAAGGTCATTTATCACTATTTTTGAAAAAAAATATCATTTTTTATTGAACATATACTCAAGGAAATAACAATACAAACTTCCAGGAGTATGTTACATTCTTTGGGGGTAGATTGCGTTGATATTTAGTTGGTATATCATTTTGAGTAGATAAAATGACCCCCAAAGGCTGGTTCTATCCATTCATTCAGGTTTTTTATTGTATTAAAACCGTATCTATAAGGAATGGTGAATCTTTAAAGAATATGAATGTACTATTAGATTTTATCTTCTTCAAATATGGAGATCTTTCTACTCAAATATTCATCTAAAAAGGATTGGGTAATGATGACATGAGGTCAGACATGATTTTATTCAGATTTAGTGTTCTTGAAACCAAGATTGTTAGTGACATTATATCTGAATCATTCACTCCACACAAATCTGAAAAATCCAAATATATAATCCCCACACCTGTCCTCTTTGAGAAACACTTAATCATGGAAATCAAATTCTAGATCCTCATGGTTGTGGAGTTATAACATATATAAATTGAGATACCTCCACCAGGTGCATCTATTGGGTTTAACACTAGGTATTCCAATTCCAAGATTTCCTCATACCTTAAATGGGAATTAACAACAAGTGACCATTGGGTCGAGGCATTAAGGACTATTGTATAGGGAAAGTGTGGTGCATTTTCTTAGATCTCATGTGATGAATCCTACAATCAAACATTTTCTAAAAAAATATATACCATGGGCCACATTGCTTTCTAGAGTTTAAAATAATACATTTTCTATGAAAACCTGGTCCATTCTACACTATATGATGAGACTCTAGCATTGGTCACCCATCATCCCTATAGTGTAGATAGGCCTAAAATGACATTAAATTCATTATATGTTGAGTCTTACTCATAACTAGACACATCAATATCTGAATATTTTTGAATTGAGGTGGTTCAACACCTTCATGGTGTAACCCCTAAAATTAAATATTAATGTGTATTTCATCATGATGAAATACATATCCTGTAGCTTATAGATATATGATCAACCTCTGTTCTTAAACCAAAAAACAATAATGGTTAGGGGGTAATATGTTCTATAGTTTTATATGGTAGTATAGGAAATCAATGCTTGGAGCCTAATAAAAAATATGGTTACTAGTATGATAGATATAGGTATTGTTGATGTTGTTTCTAAACAATCTATTATTGAATCACAAAAATTCAATGATTTTGTTGACATAAGATTCATTACCATTACTTTTAACCCATAATTTTTTTTTGTGTAGGGGAATAACTATTAAGGGTCCACTTTGACATGCAGAGAGAGGAATCACCAGAACTAGCCACCTTCATATATACTTCAATAAGAACACTTATTGGGGTTGAGGTGTCTATCCCTGATCCCGGAGAGTTATCTGATGGCCAGAGACTAAAACAAAAGCTTCTGGTAGAGGGACACATTACTCCACCAATATCTATTTTTTAGAAGACAAACACGGTCCCCTAACCCTATCATGCAAATAAATAAAAGCCAAAAAAATGTCTTCTAGGATTTTTAAACATAGTAATTCTTCACAATTTTATTTAGACCTCTATGTTTCCTAACATACCCATTTGATCATCCTCTACCTTTTTTATTTTTATTCACATTCCTCCATCATGGGGCTAATAAATAATCTACAAGGAGTCGAAGAAGATACTCTGGAATGGGAAAAAACTCTTTTTGACAAGTTCTCACCCATTATGGAAGAAGTATCATGGTATCATATTTTATATTCTTCATTCACTATAGCAGGACCGTAAGAATCCAATAATTATGGCAATTATTTATATCACATTGTATTATATTGACCGACTCTTATTTTCTCACAATATCTCATCCGGAAATAACTACGGGTGAATAAGGTGGAACAAATTCGTGTCCCAATAATGATGTCTCATGATTTTCCGTGAGTGAGGATTCTATGGGTGTTGGGGAATTTATTTATTAAATGGGAATTATTGATATGTAATTTGATGATATAATTTCACATTTTAATTTCCCTAGAACATCACAGGAGTTCCATAAATTCATTAATGACTTAGATGAAAGTGGGTCTTTATTTTAACATGACAAAAATTTATGTCTAATGTTTTAATCAGGAATACTTGTATTTTATAGATTTGTGAATGGAAAGTATTATAAATTTAATTAATTAACGTGGTGTTGAGGTTACTCACCCTTCTCGAATGGTGGATGTACTAGTCCTATACCATTATAATGGGAAATCACAAGAGCCTTATTTAGTTGGATACGAGAAATATAAAAGGTGTTCCCCTTATTCAAATTTCCTTGCTCAAGATATAGAAGGTGTAAATGCAAAGGATGCTTCTTGTCGAGCAGTTGAACAACCCATAAATGAATATTAATAACTCTTATGATTATATCCATACCATTTCTAACTATTATTCCCCAATTTTAATGATGAGTTCTACCAATTATAAAGTTCTATTGACCTCGGTGGTCGAGCCTTGGGGGGTTCTTCATGCCTATTAAGCCAATAGTAGAAGGAAAATTTGTTTCTTCTTTGGAATGATTTGAAGAGGGGTCCACAATGAGTGAATTTAAAACATAATGTATGAATTATTCTAAAATAATCTCAATGTTAGACTTGGAGGACTATGATTACTTTCGTTCCACACATTGTTTTATTTTGTGAGACAATTGGTGGTCAATCTCAATGATTTCGGGTGAAGATCAACTATTTTGACTTCACTGATAACCAACCATGTCTTCCATTGTTTGGTATAAGGGAATTTATTATTACATGGTCTATCATGTCATGATGTTCGTCATATATCAATGTGAAGAGGAGAAAAATATTATGGTAGACTAAGTCACAACTAGTCGGCCAAGATGATGGTTTTAAAGCCACAATATCCCAAATGGAGCTTAGACATGCTAATGATGTGGAAGAGAATGAATGTATCATGGATGATAAATCTCTCCTGATAGTATGTATTCACGAATAATTAGCCTCTTTTATGGTGGAGAATGTTCAACTCCACTAATTCGTGAAGATGATCATTGGAAAAGGAAGAGATTATGTTTCTTTTTAGAATGAGACACATTATTTTGCTGAGGAATCTATTTCCACACAACTAACTAGGATTTAAAAAACTATAGATAAGAATCCAAAATCACATCAATTGTTCCAATACAATTTTGAGGAACACTTATAATACTTTCTATAGAGACTCCAACACGTGGTAGATTCTCTACATTTGGATATATGAATGGAGATTAGTTTGTTCCCTGATCATTTTTTCCCTATTCTATCTTATTTAATAAAATCAGGTCTTAATGGACTAAATTAAATTAAAATAATTATTTCTATATATTTTAATCACAATTAAAGTAATAGAATAATTATCCAAATTTTTATTAGATCATATTAACTAGTGAGAACAATTGATTTTTCCGGGGCCTTAAAATTAGTGTTAAAGGTTTGGTTCCTTTTCCACCAACATTTTATAGTCTTGCAGGACAGACCAAAAAATATTATGTATTGGGTCAAACAGATGTTAACAATATGTTTGGATGTAAAAATCTCAAAAAAGGAATGAGGATCAAGAATACCCCATTATCCCTTCTTTTTTTGGAGACAAATTATACTTCAATGTTTTTAGATTTTTGGGTTGTGAGACTCATATATAAATAATTTCTATGGACCAAGTTAGAAAAGTGGGTTCCAATACGATAATTTCAAGGAACATAGAGATAGAAGGATTTAATCATATGTAAAAAAAGTACCCCCTTTAAAAGTCCATATTCTGGGTTCATGCATTATGGAAAACAAAATTTATTTTTATTATTCTAGTCAAATAATAGGGTTTTTCATAGTCTAATTCCCTTATTATCAATAAATATGGTAAAACCAGAAGGATTTGAGTTCCCTCAATTCTAGGAATAATCTATCATTAAAAGAAGGGTATTTTTGACATAATGATAGAAATTTGGGCATTATACTATCAATAACTATGTATCCATATTATCATTTTTAATTTTAGTATCTCCCATAAGGATTTAACTTCTTTGATCAAGCTTATGTCAGTATGTAGGTGTGATTTTATATTGCGATTGAGAAATAATAAAAAATTTGAGGATCCCTATAAGGCGAATTCTCTTTATGTCCATTTATTCAATGAAATTCATTCCTTCAATATGATTACGAAATGATTTGGTCTTGAAAAAAATGGGATTATGGACTAGGATATATAATCAAACATATATCATAATTAGTGTGAGAAACATGTGGAGTTATGGAGATTTCTCATATTCCGTGACATTGTCGGTCAAGTATTCTCTTTTATAAACACCACATGTTTAATTTTAGGGGAATTTTATCTTAGTTTGTTATCATTTAAATGATACCAATTGTTTATACAGAATATTGTCACCATGATTTGACCTAAGGGTATATGAATAATGAAAATTATGTGGTATGTAATGTCCAAAAGGATGTATTATATGGATATATCAGGGAGGTTTGAAGTAATGATCTTGAGGGATTTTGAATCAAGAATATTGTGGAGGAAAAGTATGAAAATAATAATCATAAATCATGTTATAAAAGTTGATTCATTAATGAAATTTTCAATTAATACCAAGATAAAAGGATTACCTCTTCAGGACAAAGGTTCCTTGGGATGATGGGATACAGCGAGGAACTCACTATAAAGAGAATAATTGATGAATATTATGTATAGTAAAAACAATGGTGTCTAATGTAGTAAATTTCTATCATCACTGGTACCAAAATGGAATATTGGGATGATCAACATTTACCCAGGCTACTGATATTGATGGTTAAAGGGATATGCATAAGAATAAAAGAGGTATTTTGATTGACATTGGCTAAGGATATTAAACTCTCTATATAAATATGACTCATATGTGAGAGAGAATTTTAATTTTTCTTTCTTTTCTAAGAATAGAATGAAAAAAATCATGTGTTACTATATATCCCTTCATGTAAAGAGTCGAAAAATATATAGTTATTGAGATCCCCACACTGATCAAATTTTTTTACGTGGATAGGGGAATTTTCTGGATCACAAGTTCATGAAGGGTTGGATAACCCATGATAGGATACTCTTACATAGGCCCAACTCCTTTATGGGGTAGTAGGAGTACATGCAAAAGGAAGGTCTCCTTTCAAATAGTGGGACCCCTGACAATGTTTCTCTTAGCATTTAATAATATAAATTAAAAAAATGAAATTTATTCCAACGATGTGTTTTAACATTATGAATTGATGATGTTGATTGACCAATGTGAAAATAAATCATGAGATATTGTACCATGATAACATTTATGGGGTGATACGTATAATTTTTAAAGTCATGGTGTGGCGATAGTTAGATGGTAGAACCACGCAAGGAGTATCCAACCATGATTCTTAAGACCATGTTAGCTATTCTCAATGTAGGATTGAAAGAATCATGGGGTTTACATTGCCTCATAGTAATAATTTAATAGAAAAATCATCCATATAATCTAGAATTCTATTATGGGAATGCTTATGTTTCTATTTATGGATTTTAAATTAGAATCTATGTGTAGCATAAAGTCATGAAAAATAAACTTAGAATTTTTATAATTTAATGATTCAAAGCATCAACCAAGGTAATGAAATCATTGAACCGTGTGGGGATTATTATGCCATGGATATCTAACTATAATTTTGTTATGATTAGGGAAATTTTAATCCATAGTCTTTTGGATTCTAGTGTAAAGAAGATTTGATATGGGATAAGTACACAAATAATAACCCCAAGCCATTTTTGAAAAGAGACTTTTATTACAACATTGTCACATCATACATAGATAAAAGGATTTCTTCATATGTATAAATGTGACTCTAGTTGAAGATCAGTTTTGGGGAACTCTGTTATATAAAACATTTGAGGCATATTATGCATAGTCATAACAAAGGTGTTCGTCATAGTCCAATGATATTATCACCAATAGAAAAAGAATACTGTGAAGATATGAGTCCTCCATGATAGTGGGTATGATGTATGGAGGGGGAATGGATGAGTATGAAGGAAGTGTTTAGAGAGGAATAATCCAAAAAATGTGTGATCGTTATATGGATTAGGATCATTTTTTTGTAATGGTATGCATTTATACTACCAATATTTACATCTCCTACAAAAGTTTTTTCTCATATAAGAGAGGGAGCATTTTGATTGCTTTAATGCTGTACTAGAGATAAAGTTTCAGGTTTCACAACATATCCTATAGAAGAGAGAAAGAATCCACGTGGAGTCCTAATGAGAAATAAGTGTTGATGGTGTGATATGAGACTAAAACAATGATTGGGAACCTCCCAGTTGAGGATCAAAGTATTACACATTTTAAAATCATGTATCAAGGATATGAACCATATAGTTTTACCTAATGTAGAAAGGATGATTTCATGCAGTTTAATATCTTCTCACTAGGATATTAATGTAATTACTTTTAAGTTTATGAGATAAGAAACATGATTATGTTTTTTGGTGAGATCTTTACAAAACACGATATGTAATATCCTAATTTTAAGAAGGGGAAATTATAGCCAGTGTCACACAAATATCCATAGAAACTATACACACTACAAGGATGGTTGAGACGCCAATTGTTTATATAATTCTTTTTTGGTCCAATTATAAGAGGTATAGGAGTCGCTATGTATCCACTATAGATTGGAATCAAGACAAACATAGTTCTATGGAATGACATGGTGAGAGACCATTGTTGAATTCATGGCGTACTACCAAGTGGAGGCCTAATGAATTATGTAGTCAAAAATTAAGTGAAGGATAGAGGAACCATATAGTTTATCATATTGTGAAAATTGTTTGGTTATTTGTTTATTAAAGACTCATACTATAGACTATAGAGTGAAGATATAGTAAAATCGTTCACCACAATAGTATCTAAAAATTGGATTGAATCCTTTTTAAGGTTGTGATATTGATTCCGTTTTTTAGGATGAAATAAGGTCACTTAAAAGATTCATAATACCACATGTTTCGTGATCAGTGTGAGAGATAGGGAATGGTATGGTTTCCTTCATTCCAGGTAGTGATTATGAGAAAACTAACAGGCAGGGAAATAGTTGCACCCTGGTTTGTGTTTTGTGGTCTGATCAGGGATAATGAATCCATACATCACTACGTATCATATGTCTATTTGAATCTGGACACATATTGTTATGGACTATAGAGGGGTAGATGACCGAAATCATGTTGGATAGATCCTCTCTTGTGAGGGACTACAATATCACATAATTTTACATTATTTGATGGAGATATAATCCATTTAGATTTTCATCATTCAAAAATATTGGTGCCATATAGTTTAAAATATTATAAATTTGAAATTTTAGAAATTACATTAATGTTTTTATGATAAGGTCTATATTGTTTATATTTTCTAATGTCAAAAAACCATGATTTATATGATCTCAAAAGATATATTATCCAATTAACAAGAAACAAACTCTATATGAAGGGAGTCCTAGGGCCGAAATGTTTGATAAAAAGAACTTATAATGAGTTGGATTTGGGTCAATGCCTAATATATTGGGCCTAGAAATCACTACGTATCATTTCAATGGGATAATAATTCCATATGTATTTTTACACACTACACCCTATATAGAAATGACCTATGTGGAGAGAGGGAGGATTTCACTGAATATGGTTCTTTAAATGAAAGGACTCATTTCAAATACCCCTTTTGAGGCCATATATATATATATATAATCTAGTAGAGGGAGAAATTTTCCATAATTCATGAATGGGCCCATGATAGTGGTTTATTAATCACTATATATCTCATTAAAATGAGAATCAAGCCATATATAGTTCTATGGATATATAGGTTGGTGGTGCAGATTGAGATCAACACTGAGATTAGATACCTCTCAGGTGATGACGAAAGTGTTATACAATTTTACATCATGAACTCGGTTTTTTAACCAATTAGTTTTCAATCTAGTGGTATGATGTTTTCATATAGTTTAGTGACTTATTATGAGGACACAAGGGTTGTTAATTTTACGTGCATATTGCAAGGAGTTCTTTTTTTTAACTTCATCTGTTAAGGAAGAATGGTGTCGATTAGTTTTGGATAAAATGATTAGGACCACTGGTTCATTTTTTAGGGAAATAATTTTATGAAATTAATATTTTAAAAACAATATGTTAGGAGGTGATCCTATGGAGTCAATTTTTCATGAAAATTTCCAAACAAATTACAAATAATGTGCGGAGGACCAAAATGCCAAATGTTAAAAGAATTTACGGTTGGACCATAGTCAAGAGGCCTAAGAAACACTATTTATTTTAATAAAATTTGATTGAATACATATGTAGTAATGAAACTTTGTGTGGTAGATAATTAACACTATAAGGTATGTTTCCCCCATGGTTAGGTCCAATGGTATCACATAGTTTAATGTCACGTGAGGAGGATATTTCTATGAATTTAAATGTTATGAAACTAGGATGAATCAGTTGATCCTTTTTTTTCAAGTGACGAGGACCAATATAAACATTATTTTATACATAAAGGACTATAGATTCATGTAGTTTTTGTTCATATGACATGGAAAATAATTCCTTCTTGTTTAGGGTCTTATAACTCAGACCATAGTGACTTTTTGTTTAAGGGCTTACGACTAGGACCATAGTTCCATATAGTGTAAGGTCATATGACTTGAAACATGGGTTCTTGAAGTTTAATGTATTATGATTAGGAACATGGTTCTTTTTTATTTAAGTTCTTACCACTATTATCATTATTTTTACATGAAGTATTTTTTAGGAAATCATCCATCTGTAGGGGTGTAGTGTGTTCCCTGTCCACTATGATTAATGAGTAACCTTAAGTAGGATAGCCCTTATGTATAATGAATGGTCATCTATATTTTTAATAAGAACTAGGGGTTTAGTTTCACGTATCACTAGAATTTTATGAGAGAAAAATAGTTCTCATTGAAGTAATTGATGAATATTAACTTCCTTTTTAATGGCTCGTGTTATCTGGTTTTAGTGAACTTCTGCATGGTGAAAGGTATGAAACCTTTTCTCATCGATTTTCTATGAATATTCTCAAAACATCATTGATTTACCATCATCTGAGAGTTTTCAATAGATAGATATTTGGATTTATGAAAGTTTACCACAATGTGTAGAATTTCCTCTAATCTATAAACTAGAATATGTAATTATGTAACATTCTTAAAGATATTTCATGATCATTTTTGAAATGTTCATAGGATGGGTCTTTCTTTGGATTCATTTAGGGATTTTTAAGAAAAAATTAGAATGGCTTGGGAATAAAAAATTATTTTTTATAGTTAGGGAATAAAATGTGGTTTGTCCCTGAAAAAAATGCATCTAGGATTTCCCCAATAAGAAAGATCACATGGTTTGTCCCAACCATTTGTACACCCCTCCAAAACACATACCCCTAGAAAGAGGGGTTATAAATAGTTAGTGTGTGATTAATTTAATTTTTTTTAAAAACCTTTACCAAAAATAAATTCTTTGTGTAGGGTGTACAATTAAGTGTACGATTACTCTTAACTATGGATCCTCTCCAACAAACCATGCATGAAAACTTTTAATACATAGAATTTTTAATTGAATATACCATTGAAACCTATTAAACCTATAATTACCCCATATTATCATATTTTTCATCCTTATATTTCCCCAATAATCAATAGGAACAATCATTTGAATTCAAGGAGTATTTCATTCAGTACAGATGGATTAACGTATCATATTGTGTAAAACAAACGGGATATTTATGCTATATATAATGGGTTTGAAGGGGTGTTGATGTGTTTCTCTATAATTTAAGAACATGGTGAATCGATCTCTACTTCCCCAATCATTGTTTTTAATGTTGATTAATTCCACCTTCATTCCAGAGTTTGGTTCTTTTATGCAATGGTATAATTATTTTATTTTCTTATTTTTCTAGTTTATTATGATGGGTTATTAATTGAAAGGAATTTTTATAAGGAAATAATGTTTTAAGGTGGTTTACGTGAAAAACACTTTGTTCACACCATGATTTTGAAACAATTATTGAATTGTGGTTTTGATCTAAAAATATTTTTTCAAAAAACAAATTGGATTTAATTTACATTAAATATATTTTATAAATTATGATCATGGATTTTTAAATTGTTTTGGAAAAAATGAGCACATTTGATAACCATACGTGAATTGCTAATAAACATGTCACTCATAGTGTGTGTAATAGGACATGAGGTTTGTTTTACATTATTGGGATTAACACCACTAGAAAATATATGATTGTGTCACACCATAATCATTCACTGGGGATTTTATATTTATATTATACATACAAATTGGTTATAACTTAAAAAGTGTTAATTTTTTATTTATAATTACATTATAACATGATGGATTGGACATGATAATTTTTTGACATTTTTTCTCACGATGGATTTGTCATGGTTATTTTCTCACATGATTTCACATTATAGAAAGGTCATGATTACTTTTTAATAAGTTAATCATATTGTGTATTCATAGATTTTATTGGTTATTCACTCATTATTATTCACTTATACCTTTTATATTAATTAATTTTATAATATTAATGGTATTTATCAAAAACCATGGGATGATTTATAAATAGATTTTATCATTGAAAATTATTTATAAAACTGGAATTTTTAAATTCAATAACTATTGGATAAATTGATAAATGGCTTCATATACATTCCACAATGGAATCCTATTGGTTTTTTTCTCATACCCTTCTTTCTTTATTAAGAAGTAGTATGATTTTTTTAGAATTTGGGTAAAGGGAAGTATAATATATAGTATTACAACTTCTATTCTCATTATTTCCGACATTGTGGGATAGTTTAGGGGTGATGGTGGGTCACAAAGATACTTTTAATTCCTATCATTTCATAATTTTGGTTAAGCCAGTTTGGCATGCATTGTATAGACCTAAGCTGTATCTCTTTATTTCTCATTTTACGTTGGATGTATGTCTTGTTTTTTTGATATAGAGGACTTTTTTATATTATATTATTTTTATTGACAACCATGATAGGACAACTTTGTTCACCTATCTAGTTGAATAATGTATGTTCATTACAAAATAGTATTAGAGGGAAATGCTCACCCTAAAGTCTGTTAACAATATCTGAGTTTGGTTCTATGCCTTGACGAGATAAGAGGTAGGACCATCAAGATTCCTGTAGTGAGTGTGGGAGGGTTCTTGGATATCTCAGATCCATGTATTAACTTGAGTAACCATGGAATATTGGTAAATTGTTTACCATTTTTTAGAAATGGAGTTTCCTGTCATTTGAATAACCTAGAAAGGGTATTTATTATAATGAACCTGTTCATTTCGATATTGTTATGTTTCATTAGTAAAATTCACATTTCATTAAATTTTCACTATTTTATGTAATTTCCTTGAATTATTTTTGTGGATCCAATTATTTTATTGTTTTTTCTTAAATGTATGATTTATTATTTTTCATGCACATATTATAGAAAGCCTACTAAAGAGCTCTTCTGAATCCAGGTGTGTACACTATGTAAAATAATTTTTAAGAGAATCCCCTGGTAGGACATTATGTTATAGAAGTTATAATCTAAACTATTCATACTATGGGTCAAGGGGTTTTTGGAATATGCTATGTGTAGTGGATCGTGGATCAGAATTAACCGAACAACATCAACCCTTATTTTTTGGTGATAAAGGAACGTGGAAACCTGATGAATCGATTCTAGGAATTTAGGGGATATTGACCTAATTTCTGGCTCTTGTGTACTTGAAGGCGATTTTTCCAAATACAAACATGTGGTACTAGGAAGGATATGATGAGGCTCTACTGTGCATTCTATTCTTCCTGACGATCATTCTGATACATAATTTAAGAAAATTAATAATCATCAGTTTTACCTTAAGTTGTTACATACAAAAGGACATGGGATTTTTTGACCACAGAGCAAGGAGAGAATATTGATTCAGATTATTCCACTAATTTTTATGATTCATCACATTTCGATCCAATGAATGATACCAATGAATACCAAAAGGGATATAGTTTTCCACTGGGACTATGGAATGCTATTCGGTCGATGTTGGTTCTCATTGGTCTTAGGACCTTCATGGATGATTTCAATAAAGAATATATGAAAGAGGATGAAATATGTGGAATGACTTCATTTCATGGTGCATAATATGTTTAAATTGTTATCCATGGTGTTTCATATGGATAGAAAAGGAAGCGTAAAGGTGGTTAGTTCTATTCAAGACTAGTTTTAGGGGTTTCATTAAGACATTATTATTTTTTCTCATACCAATTATGATTTTGTGGTCATACCTATACTATCATTAAATGGAATCCTATGAATTATCATCATTTTCGACTATTAGTCCATATGAGGTGTTTTTGTGAAATGGTGTCTCTTGGAAGTAAAGATGGATACACTCTGACAAAGGGATCACAGGTTTGTACTGATGATTTCAAGGGTTGTGGGACAAATACTTATGATAAGGTTGATTTTTATATGGATAAAACCCAATGGATTTAATTGGTAGAATTTATACTAGAGGAATATGAAGTAGGGTTAGCTATTGTCAAAGCTAAAGTGTTTATTTTACCTTTTATGGTGATATATGTGCTTGATTCATGTGATAATAAATCATTAATGTCATAAAAAATAGTTGATGTGTTGGGATTACATTTAGAACATATATTGTTTTTATGGATATTTCCATGCTTTTTCGGGAAGGAGGTGCAAACAAGGTTTCAATTTTCCTCTGTGTTTGGTGGTGATAGCGGACTTCTATGTGGTGTGTGAATTTTTAGCTTTTGATATGTACATATTTGAACCCATACTTGACCTACAATGGATGATTAGTGTTAAGGACCAGATTAAATGTTATCATTATCAATATTAGATTTTATTTATGATGGGGTCACCTACGTTTTTAGGGTGAATGGGTCCTTAGATCGATAAGGGATGGTCATATTGTTCCTTCTGTTGGTCTAATCATGAGAATATTTTGAAATATGTTTCTTGGTGTCATTTGACATTGTTTGGGATTTTTTTCCTTCTACAGTGGTGTGTTATTACACTAAGGAATTGATGGATTATTTTTATTATTTTCCACTTTAGAAAGATGTCATTTTTTCTATTGACATTATCTCGAGTATAATTACCTTAGAAATACCATATTATCAAATGGAACCTACTTAGTAGGTGTGATTAATATACAATTTTGGGACCTAAAGGCTAAGGGATTTATTCGTCCTACTGTGTCACCATCAACATGTCTACTCCTCTTTTCTAGGAAGGTAGCTTGGAGCCTCAGACATTATATGGACTATCAAAAGATTAATTAGATGATTATTGAGGAAAAATATAATTTTCCTAGGATTGATGATCACATTGGCTAGGTCGGTGGGTTATGTTGGTTTTAAAAGATTGAACGTCATTTGTGGAACATCAAGTTTTGATTCCCAGAATATCAAATACATGAGACAGTGTGTAGAAGATGGTTTGGGAATTTATAGTTTTTTGTTAAACCATTCATTCTCACTAAAAATCCATTGGTATTTATTTATTTAATAAACATATTATTTCATATGTTCATGGACACCTTGTTTTGTGTTCATGGAAGATATTTTGGTGTACTTAATGTAATAAGAAGAACATATGGACCATATGTATATAATTCTTCAGATATTGAAGGAACATAATCTATATGGTAATATTTTAAAATATGAGTTTGTGTTATGGGATGTGAAATTTTCAGGGTATATAATATCAATTAGGGTAATATCAATTGATTATGAGAATGGATTGGCTGTAATTTCCTTGAAGAATCCCAAAATGTGTTTCAGATTTGGAACATCTGGGTTTTAGCTTGTTAAAATATGCTATTTGTTTAGGATTTATCCATGATCACATCATCAATAATATATTTATCCAATATGGGTGTATATTTATAATTGAATGGAAAATGTTATAGATATTTGAGGAATCTAATTCTAAGGTAGATATTTGTACCAGTTTTGATTCTTCCGGAACTAGGTTTCAGTTATGATGCTTTGTATGATTTTATAGTATGGGTTTGGGTTGTGTCTTGATGCAGGGGAAATAGGTCATGTATTACATTTCACACCAGTTACTCAATCGTGACATCAAATATCCTATCCATTATCATGACTTGTATGTTATTAACCGTGAACTCAAAATTGGACATCTCTATCTCTTTATGGAGTGGTTTATAGTGTATTCTTATTATAAGATCCCGAACTTTTTTCCCAGTTGGATATCAAAATTAGAGAGATAGAGAGAGTTGGGTGGAGTATCTCTGAATTTGTTTTTTTATATTGTATAAAATCATATGTCCGATAATGTGGTTGTTGATGCGTTGAGCAATAAATTATCGACACAACCAGTGAATGAATTGGTTATGGAGTGGTCTCTAATGATTTTGTTTTCTGAGATGATCTTGGGAGGGGAAGAGGATGGTGGACAAGTGTAATTATTATTAATGAATGAGATCCAATATTTCAATGATAAAATTTATCTCAATTAGATGATATACCTCGAGTGAAAATGCATAGGTAAACGTTTTTATTATTGGGAGACCTTGTGTACGTTGCCTCAGTCTCTTAGTGTAACATTATTCTTACGTAATTGGTTGGTTGTTATAAATTATCGTAGAAAGGAGTTAATAGACATTGGACACTGGTCATGTTGATCTCTAAACCCATAGGATACTATTATATATCTTGGCATGAGACATTGGTATTGATGTCAAGGCAGCAGTGGTCGATGGAAGATTTTGTATCACATTGTCTTGTTTTTAATTAAATTGTGTTGAAACAACATTGACCTCATGGTTTGTTACAACCATTAACAATTACAATATGTAAGTGGTATGATATTTACATGGTCTACATTATTGGTTTTCCATGTAAACTTATTGGAAAGGATAAGATATTGATGAATATTTATCAAATTACTAAATTGTATCATTTTTTACCATTCATGGAGATGATGAATATGTAATTTCTCATAGAATTGTACATCCTAGAAATTATGAGACATCATAGTGCTCCCTTTGTGATTTTTTTTCCATATAGGGACCTGAAGATCACATCTATGATCATGAAATTTTTATCGGAGGTGATGGATTCCCAGTTGGAATTAAAAAAGACTTATCTTCCATACAATAGTGGACTGATAGATATATTTATCCTAGTTTTGTAAGATATGCATCAAGCATATGTTATTGGTTTTGGTGGATATTTGGAAAATAAATTACATCCGGTCTAATTTTTCTATTTTAATACTTATTAAGAATTGATATAGATATCACCCTTTTAACCATTATATAGGAAGCCTTGTCGATTTACATTGTTCTAGAAAGAGGTTTGAGAGAGGTCATTGTTAGGGATGAGTCTCATTCTGGTGAAAATGAAAAATATTCAATTGATTATGAAGAGTTTGGTCATAGAAAATATCCATCATAAATATTATGTGGACCATTTTTTCAAGCCACTACTATTTAATAATATTTATTGGGTTTTTCTCAGGGTTTCACCTCCCATGGAACATCGTTGATTTATTAAGCAAGGTGGCATGTCATTGAGGATTATTGTAATTTTTGAGATCATGGAGAGACCTGGAAATGTTGAATCTATGTTAGACTTACCATCTCATTTGACTTGTATTCAAGACTCTTTTCATGTTTCCCATTTGTGGAGGTATTGACCGAATGCATTCGTTGTGATTAAATGGGAAGAAGTTGATCTTTTTCCTGATACCACAATTTTTGAGCTACTAGCATAGATTGTGGATTGCTAGTATATGGTACTATACAATAAAAAAAATTCCCTTGGTTTGGATACTATGTTAGTGTTAAGGGATGACAACAAGATGTGGAAGTGAGCTTTATTAATTAGGTATCTTTGGCCTTCAATTTTTACATGTTTGGAACCATGAACAATTTTTAGGTACATATTATCGTTATGATGTTGCAAGTGTAACATTATGTTACATTTTTAATGGTAATTCCTAAATGTTATTTTTACGACCTTTGTATGGGTGTTTCTTTTGGTCCATTGTAGGGATATTTTATAATCTTCATGGATCCCTTGGGGATTTTGATAGATTTCAATTGATTTTAAATAACAATACGGTTCATCCTTGGAAACCATTTGGCCACGTATTGTCTAATGGAATGGGGTACAAGGTTTTTAAAATCCATGCGTCCACCCCTCCAAACCATGCACACCAAGTTAGAGGGAATAATACATGTTGAAACATGGATAAAAAACAATGTATCCATAATTTGAACCTCAAATAGAAGCTCTGTATAGGGAACATGGCTAATGTGCATGGTTAATCCAAACTATGAAGCCTATTTAGAAAATCGTATGTATGAAATTTAAATTCAATTGAATTTTAATTAAAAATCATGGGGACCCAGTTTTAAACACTAATGATAGAATAATATAATATTGGAATAATATAATCATTCCCCACTACTCAAGAGGTCTCTTCATTTTTATTATAGGTATATTAAACTCATTAGTCATGGGTCAACTAATGTTATGTTGTATTTTTTACTGATTTTTAATTTTCCTCTTAGATCCTCATTAGATCACTTCACTTCACCTCTTTGATAACACAAAGTGGATGTCTATTTTGGACCTATGGTATTTGAGAAAGGATTTATGTGTTTCATATTAATATATTATAATAATTTTCTGATATACTCTTCTCAAGTATTCATTTTCAAAGGTGATTAGTTCTACCTCTAATCTTGAGTCAGGTGTTTCTATACAATGGGATAAATGTATGAATTTTTTACTTTTCACTCATATAAAAAACTATTTATTCTTTTAAGGTATTTTATTTTTTATTACCATGTTGTTTTAGAAATAAATCATATTTCTAATGTCATGTTTCAATAGAAAATGGTTTTTTCATAGAAAGTATGATAAAATGATTGAATACTGGTTTTGGTTAAAAAATGGGTTTTCAATAATTAAAGCATACTGTATATTCATTGGAAATGTTTTATAAATTATGATCATGAATTTTTAAATTTTTAGGAAAACATATAACATTGGGTAAAATTGGGTGCATTAGGAATAGACATGTCACTCATAGTGTGTGTAATGCCACTTGAGGTTTTCATTCACACTAGTGGGTGTCTTTTAAGTCGACGTTATACTAATTGGTTCCACTATAGGCCTAGATTATGGTTTTTTTAATGTATAGTATATATACCCTTATGTTTTACCCCAAATTGTGTTCATTTTTATTTATGACTGTATTATCAATTTATGGATTGGTCATGGTTATATTCTCACATGCTATGAAATGTTGGATTGGTCATCATCATTTTATAACAGGATTTCCCTGGATAGATTTGTCAGGGTTTTTAGATTACATATTCAACTTTAGATTTATTCAAGGATTTTATTGGTTATTATCTCATGCCTATTCACTTATACATTTCATATTACTGGTTTTGAGAATATTAAAGGACGTTATGAATAACAAAATTATTATATTCAAGTTGTTTTGATCTTGGAAAAGTATTTTTAAAAATGAATTTTTTAAGGATTGAACCATTACATTCTTGATATTATACTTATTATATAATCTATGGTGGATTCATATCGGGATTTTTTCTCACACCCTCTATTTTTTGGGTACATGTTGGAATTGTTTCACATGATTCAATTAATGGGATGGGTATTATGTAGAATTTACATTCATCATCTCGTCATATTCCTCATAAAGGTATGGTAGGGAGTTGAAGATTGATCAAAGTGAGACTTGTTGGTCATGTATTTTCATACTTTTTAGTTTAACTAGTTTGGATCGGAACTTAAAAACATTGTTTTTATATATATTTTCCCTTTTGTACTATGGTTGTATAGATAATTGTTTTGTTATTTTTGAGACTTGTTTCAATAATCCCATTCCGGCTCACAACTCTGATGGGTTGGCTCAGGTGGATTATATAGTTTTTATGATTTGGTTTGTTGCAAAATTAATACAAGGCCGCCTGATTAGTAGTGTGGGTTGTGGTGTAATAGGCCTTAAAGACATTAAAAATCTTTTTTATTGAAATAGTTATGTTCTACATGAACAATTTTTTGGGAAAATTTGATAGAGTTTTATTTAAAAAATCTATTTTTCAAATTTCAACAACATGGTAGAAAGAAGAATAGTTGGATTCATTTTCGTGCTCCTCTAAAAAATTATTCAAACTCTAAAGTGTAAAAGATGGTAATATTTTCTGAAATTATTTTGTGAGGAACACCTAATCTTGTGATGTTGTTTGAAATCACCACATAATTGATACTATTTGTCCTAAATTTCATAAGAGTTACTTCCTCAACCTAATTGGGGAATATTTCAGTAGTGTAAATAATGTGTTTGAAATTAATGGATGTAGCTATAGGGATGTAAAAAAAATCCATTATCTATATAGATAATTTTTTTAAATATTTATCTATGTTTAGAAATGTTATGGTTTGGTGGATAAATATGGAATACCCTTGTAAGCAATGAAACATTTTCATTAATTGTGTGCAATCATGCATTATCACATGCCAGAAAAACCCAAGACACATAGTTTTTTGAGAGATCATGGTTTCCAAAACATGTGAAACATAATATTTAGATTGAACATCTTTCATGGTGAAAATCATCTCCCCTCTCTCTCAATATATCTAAGGAGAGATCCTTTGAAGTTTCACTTATAAATAACCCATGCTGTCATAGAGTGTTAAATTGACTGGAAATCATCCGAACTATTATTTTCTATCTCTATAAAATGGAAATGTCCAATTTTGAAGTTATTTTAGGAAGGGCGTCATCCAACCATTTATAGAATAATTTGGTTCAGTGGTGTAGTCGACCTTATTGATCTCTTCCATACTAATTTGAACAAATATTAATATTATTCAATGATGGTGGATGTTGATGAAAATTTCATAATGATATAGATCTTTCATGTCCTTAAAAGTGTTTTTTAGTGATTGTGATAGAGCATTTTGTGAACATGGGATGTAGGTTTGGGATGGATTAGAGCCTAATTATACCATCATCTCTCGAATATAATAAAATCGGGGTGTCTTTTCTACATATTTTATAGAATCATCTTTTTTGATCGTAATAATCACCATCTCAGAGTCACATTTGATTTTTTGATGAGTCATAGGTATTCAAAAATAAAATTTTAAGCCTGAAATGAGGTCTTTGTATTCATAATACTTGATAGTTCATACTTATATTATAACAAACATGTATGGTATAACATCCTTTTCTGGATAAATGAGAATGAATCCCTACATGAAATATTGAGCTTGGGTTCAATCATCCTTTTTCTTGTAGGGAATATGGATTAACCATAATTGCACATTTCCCAATTTTGTGTAGTGTCTAAAACCAAGGTTATCTCCTCATATGGTAATTTGGTACTCATTGAAACACCCTTTACAGGGGAATGTTCAGCATGGAAATTTTCTAAGCAATGTCCTTTTATCACCTTCTATAGTAAGAACCCCAGGTCAAGCATTTTTATAATGATCTCCCGTCATTCCAAACATCCATTCAATATGTGAGGATTTAAGATATTTTTATGATGGTTATTTCAATTTATAAAGTAGACCTCATGGTGCTACAGATAGTTCTCTAATTGTTGAACTGCAAAAATAAGTGGAAAATAGTTCTTCTTGATATCTAATGACAAAGTATCACTATCGGGCATGGTATTAATAATATTATAAAATATGGGTTCAATAGAAGGGTAATTATTATGTTTAAGGAATTCTCCCATTAACATTTCCAGAGTTGTCACTTATAAGAAAAGTTCCTTTCATTCAACTAGAGACATTAGTAGTGGTGTCCTCGAGAGATATTTATTAAGGGTTTTGAATAATTATTGTAATTCATCAATCCACTAATATCTTATCCAGTTATTATTCAACCTCCTGATTGAAAAATATTTCTAGTAAGGGATTCTATGACGTTTTCAATGTAATCATGGAGTACCTATAGTCTTATAAACACTTTGGTGTTTTGTGGGGGGGACATACTCAGGATTTCATATGTCCTTTTAGGGTCAAAGATTTTGACACATTAAAAAACAAAAAAGCAATGAAATTTCCCTATGGTAACATCAAAATCACATTCAAGGGATTCATTTTCAAACTATGTTAGTGCATTTTTTAGAAAACAACTTCCATTTCATAAAATTGATCACACTGTTTATGTGAATTCACCACCAAATCATCTGTATAACACTCAACTGATTTTCCCCAAAATGATTGAAGATGTGGTACCTTGAAAATTGAAATGTAGAACTAATAGTCATTATGAAAATTGAATCACCTGATAGTAGGTTACTCTAGGTTGGACCCTGATGGTAGCCGATTATAAACCATCTAGGGCCATTGGGATTTGGTATTACCTGAAATAGACATCCATGAATGATAGGATTTGATAGCCGTCTGTTTCATCAAAAAGAATTCATATATATGGATCTAGGAATAATTTTCCTAGAGAATGATAGTGGAGGACTATGAAATCGATAAAAAACTGTATTTTTCAATTATTAATATTAAATGAGACAATTTTGGAGATATATTTCGGGTATTGAACATATAAAATGTTGTTATATTTGATTATATTATCAATTTCATCTTTGACCATAGAGTCCTATGTTTGTTCTTTCATTATAGATGTCAGCTTTTTTACTATAGGGATCATTTGAAAATTCATATTGATGGTTATCCACTCTATTATAATGTCCAAAAATTTTATTTTAATTCTATGGAAACACTTCTTATTGATTCTTTCAAAAGTAAGTGTAAATTTCTTATTCATCTAGGGGAATTGTTGCACTAATTAATGTTTTTCAAGGATACACATCTATTGGAGTTCCTTGAATGTAGCTGAAACTCCTTTCTTAAATGTTAGAGGAGTTTCTACAATGGTTTCTATTTCCTATTTTTCATTTTTATCTTTTTCTTTCACTTCTTATGTTCCCATATCGAGATGGATATGTGAAAAAATTGAATTACTGATGTTAGGGGGAGGTCAGTGTTCTGAGTGTCATATTCTAACCGTGATATAATGACATCCTCACATTTTTTAAATGAAGTGGTGACCTTATACTATTTTGGGGTTATATTTTTGGATTTTTCACTTGAGGTATCTCTTCCAATGGGGAAATCAAATAATTCTTTTGTGCCCTCAAATTCAACAAAATTTTCTAATATCATGAAGATAATTGATCATATCTCTCAATCTGATCTTATTTATTCTATATAACTGATTGGAATAATATATTAATCAATCCAGTTTCGAATCCGTTAGTTGTGGTAATTTATAGACGATTTAGGGGGGAAACCGAGTGACACTTTATGGTAGGGGTTATTTTCCCTTTCTCTCTCTCAATGAATTCTAAATCAATATATATAAATTCACATGATTCAAAAATAGATTTATTACTATATAACATCCCAATTTATTAATTTATAATGTATTTGAGGCAATAATGATTTGATGAAGAGATCAATAAATGCGGGTAAAACCAATGCCTTCCGAAAAACATTTTATTATGTGTCTTATTGGATGACTGGAAACTGAGAAATGGACACTAGATATCCAAACTGAACATTGAGATTAATGTGTCTAGGGTGCCTATATTCAAATTTCACTCATGTAAGACTTGAATTTAGAGGGTTGTGGAATTAAATGAGCTTATTTATCAATAGAATAAGTGAATGGGGGAATAATTGATTGTTTTAACAATTCATAAAGTGCATAATGATTTTTTTGATTGATTTTCTAGTAATCCAATCATTAAATATGATTCATTGTTTATGATAAAATAATTTCATTTAACTTATTCCTTTGAAGTGAAAATGTAAAAACATGCTACCTATGTTGGAGGTTTTCCATACTTTACCTATCAATTATCACATATATTTTAAAGGGCATGTTTGAAAATAAAATATCACAATATAGTGTGATCGAATATTGAATAAAAGGGGGAATAATATGGGTTATCATTGAGACCAAATTACCTAGTACGTATATATTCTTGAAGTGATAACATGTTGTTCACCAAGGCTGGTATGAAGTATCCAGGAACTATCTTCTCTTAGAATGAGCAGATTTTATTCTTACAATCTCTAAACTAGGATATTTTCAACTATTTCCTTTTCTCCTAGAAAGATTTTTGTCCTATTTCTTTCTACCCAAGATAGGTTTCGTGTGATATAGTGTTTTATTTAGATAAGGACCTTGTGTAGGAGCTAGTTTTAGAGTAATTGTTGACGTTTTGTCATTGCTCAACCTATTTCATTGGGATGCCAACACTAGTCGACATATGGATCTAGTTCGCATGATAGATTCTACTAATAATTTTAAATATATAGAAAGGCCTTGAAACCCTATAATTTATTTGATAGGAATGAGTGTTTACAAAAACATTTTGTAGAAGTTCACTATAAAATGACCCAAAAATCATTTATTCGTTACTTCAAAATAAGGAAGTAATTCATACCCATACACAAAAAATAAATAATAATACTCTATTATTTTATAATTGATTTCAGTTTGAGAGTTATTTTATTCTACAACATAGTCATTAAGTGATAAATAAATTAACAGTAGATTTTTCCCATCTTTGATCATCCATGCAAGTAAACTATTGTACATAACAAATTCTTATCCTTGCAAGGGTTGTACAAAACGTCATAGTTTTATCACTTATTTTTTCACCATAGTTTCCCTCATGAGGGTACACTAATATAAATAACACATCAAATGATAATATGCATCTCTCGATACATCAAATAATGGGATGGTTGGATTACCAAAATTGGGTTGGGGAAGATTCACATCTACCCATTCATGGAATGGTTTTTTTTAGATGCATTTGGGCACATTTTTCATACATTGATTCTAACTGAGATGTCAGGAATCAATATCGTTGACAATATTAGTGGATATGCCCATCTGTGTAGGTTATAGAGAAAGGATAACAACAGTCTAATCCAGATATGGTGGTTCTATCTACTAATTTTCATGATAAGCTATATGGTCCAGCCTATTATAAATCTACTAACATTGGTCAGAAAGTTTTCACAATTTATGAAAGTCTCTATTTTTAGCCATCACTATATCCATATAGATTAGTTTTCTGGATCCAAT
The DNA here is from genome assembly GCA_963277665.1 of Viscum album. Taxonomy (NCBI): domain Eukaryota; kingdom Viridiplantae; phylum Streptophyta; class Magnoliopsida; order Santalales; family Viscaceae; genus Viscum; species Viscum album. The sequence continues at coordinate 1,429,880,041 of OY728125.1, forward strand.
ATTCAGTAGATTTTTTATATCTTCTCTCACCGGTATGATGATCTATTCTTTTTGAGGTACATAATCTGACGGTGTGAAATGAGGTTCTATTTGTAGGTCATACACAGAAGAAATATTTCTTATGAGTAGTTCAACATTAATCCTTCTTAGGTCTCTCATTTATGTATTTTATCAAGAAAATATTTCCTTCAGTTTGAGGGGTTCGACACCCAAAGGAAATATGTAATATTGATCCATATCTGTATCCTTTTCTTTAGATGATTCCCATATAAGGGATTAAATCAAGAATTCGAAAGAGTTATATAATTTTGGGAAGGACATTGAGTTCTATTATGCAACCCCTCATCATTAATTTCAGTGTGGACCATTTTTTAAATGGGTATAACTCTTTTTTTATCCTACATTAGCCTGATGTTATGATGTTTCAATAGGAGTGGTTCTAACGATGATTATTGATGAAAACTATATAAAAATCATTTTATCATCCTATAAATAGTGGTAGATTATGTTATCCCATTATTGTGTACTATAATAGTTGTGATTTATGATGTTGGTTTTACATCCGACAAGACATTTTTGTTTATGATTACCTTGTGGCCTCATTCTACCCTTCATGGATTCTTTCTAAGCTATCTAGTTAAAGGTGATCTGAATTAAATCTCCAGATAATTTTTTTGTTCACCTACCCAAGGATGAAATTTGATCATGGGATGGGATGATCCATGAAGATTATTATTATTTTCAAATTCATAATAATCCATAAATTTCAAACATTCACTAATGTGTAGGACTATGTAAAAAATCTACTATCCATTTAGGATGGGGATTCTTATATTCTATTTTCAAAATCAATCAGGCATGTTTTTTCTTCCACAAAATATGTGTGAAAAATTCCCCCATCTCTATGGGCTATTCTTTCTCTAATATTTTCAAAGATTCATCTACTATTGACACTCTCCTAATTTTATGGATCTTTTATCAAACATGGGATAGTTACATTGAGTTATTTTTATCTAAGCCATTTGCTTCTAATGATATGAGTCTTTTCTGATGATTGGGGTTTTTTAAGTGGGTGTATTTCCCAATATTTTATGATTCTTTATGATAGGGTATTTTGATAAATCACCCTCTTCTGTCCCAACTTATTTGAGATTAATTCTTTTTAATTTTTTATAGAATACTATTTAGTGTGAGTTGTTAGTTTTCCTAAATTATAGATGATGGAAATTGCATTACATGATGTCACCTTGGGTGGGTATTGCTGATCAGGGAATAAGATGAAATGATGTGCCTCATGGTATCCCCATACTCTAATATAAATGATAATGGGTCATTAGTTATCAAATTAAATAACTATTTTAATTCATTTTTACATGTACAATAGAAGTATCATTGTTGTTTGTCTAATATCAGGTACAACATATCTAGAATGGCCTCCAAGTCAATATAATCACATATCTCTTCTACTATATTGACATGACATGGATATTCATTGAAAAAACTTTTTATGTAAAAAGAATCATACATAAATTTAGTCATATGCTGTGTACACATTCATCCATCAATGCTAGTGGAATTATATAATAGATATAGTATATCGGCTAGTAAAATACAAGAATGTCGTCTTTAGAAACCTATATCCTCATTATCAACACATATTCTCCATCCTTTGTAGAAGGTTCCTAAACCTTATCTAACCAAAGTAGAAGTTTCCCTTTTGTTTTATTGTAAACATTATGGTCATCTATGATTTCCTCATTGAGATTCTTCAGAAGGTGATCTAAATGTGGTTCCAAGAATAGCCATTGTATTTGAATATCATCTTTGAGAAAGAATATCACTTTTAAAGGATGAGTAAGTAGGCTTTAATTTTATCATTTTCTTAAGCACAAAAAGATATTTGGAATTTATCAAAATTGAATATTCATAGGGAGGGAATTATTTATGATATAAAGTTTCAATGTATGGTGGACATTCATAGGGAATTACATCATGGGAGGACTACCATCATGGACTGATGTAGGACAGCATGGAGAAATTTTGATGCGTATACCATAGGGAGGACCTTGAAGTTGAATGATAGATCGGGGAGGTCCTTCTTTCTGATTAATCTTCTAGACCTATAAAGGGATGATGTGATGCTAATTAGAAAATCTTATCTCATGATCGGTCAGATTGGGGACATGAATTATTCCTTCAAATTAAAATATCTTGGGATAACCTCTGTATCTACAAGAAGAAATGTTGTAGGGAGGACCATTGCAATTGTAGCCACTGTCTATGCAATATATTAGTTGATGAGTTGAATCATGATCTTCAATAGATAAACATATGAGAGATTCATCAAAATAATCGTTGATTATAGAAGTATATTAGACTATATATTTATTTTATAATCACATTTTTTGAGGATTATTTTTGGATGTTCTCTTATGGTTGAATCAGCCATTTTTTGGAAGATAGCGTAATTCATAAAAGGAAGCATGTTTGAGAAACTCTCATGTTTCTTCCATAGTTTCTAAATGATTTATTGAGTTTCGGTAGGGATATATGCCTTCCCAAGAGTGGACACTAGGATGGATCAATAATCTCTTTTTTGAATTGGTATATGGGCCTAATAGGTCTATTCAATTAATCATGTAATTGTTCCAAATACCCACCTAGAATGGATCGGGGACTTTTATAACCTATTTAGTGACCCTTGAGTTATGTTGATTAGTAACCACATTATAAGGGTGGGGTTTTGTTCCCACATTTCAAAAAATTATTCTACCATCATTATATCTATGCATGTGTTTAGGATTTGTCTATGAGTTTTTATATATACATTTGTTATATTCAAGATATGTTGGGTGTATTTTGTATCCCAAATGGGAATATATTCCCCATACATGGTTGGTGAAGGGATATATGCATGCTTCCTTCCTCTATTTCTATCAAAATGTACAGTAATCCAATTTGTGTGTGGGAAGAAAAATTTCCCTTGACCTTCTTTGTGGTCGATATCTTATTGCGATTTTTTCCTAATTCTTCTAAACTATATTTGTAGGCTTGGTGTATGTGAGAAGGATTGTGAGCCCGCTCACAATTTTTTATTGTTTTTGACTGGATTTCTATTCTTGTAGGGATTGTGTTATGGTCTTATTTCCACTTTCTTTATCATTTCAGATGGGGGGTTATCTGAGTTTTTTGAGTGTGAGTGAGCTAGATTGGAATCCTAATGGATTTACCCCCATCTTGGTGAAGGTTTCATGATGTATAGTGTTGGTTGAAATTAATATGAGAAGGATCTCTATTCTTAGAACCTTCTGTTGTCAGATTGAGGCCATTGGGGACCTCTTGTCCCACATCCTTATGATAAGGGAGTAACTTATTATCTTGTTCCAATGATAGACTCGCAAAATTATTTGAGATGATGTAACACCCCGAGTCTCAGTAAAAATAAAAATTTTAAATAAATTATAATTTAAGTAAATATGTTATAAATGTATGAAATATGTTTAAATATAAATATATATATATAGTGATAATAATAAGAAATGTATTTTATATATGTAATTGTTTTATATATTAAGTTTTGGATTATTATCATTATAAAATTATGATTAAATTAATTTGTTTTAAAATTATTAATAAAACTAAAATTATTATAAAATTATAAATTTACTATGCTTGTCATTTTGAAATTGTTATATGACATTATGTAGTGATAAGCATTATTTTAATTTATGAAAATGGATGAATAATTATATGCTTTCGTACATTTTCAAAAATGATATATATATGAAATTATAATTATTGTTTTTAGATTATAGTTTTATATAATTATTAATAATATGTATTTTGTTTAAGAATTATAGTTATTCAAATTAACCATTTATATAATTTGATTATTATTTACATTAGAAAATATAATTAATTTAAAATAAAATGACATAATTTTGTTCTTTTAAATTGAATAAATCTAATAAAACTATTGTTATTAGTATTGAAATTTCATGTATATAATATATTACTATAAATAATAATAAACACATTTATATTGGTTTCAACTTAATTATAATTTTATTTAAAAATTCAAAATTATATTAAGATTTATAATATGAATTAAAAATATATATTTATATGATTTATAAAGGTAAATATATATATATATATATAATTAATTTTTTTAATAAAATAATTTATGTTATGATTTATATATATAAAAATATATATTTATAAATTTAATAAATAAAAATATTATATTCTTAGCTTTTAAAAAGTAATGTTTTATTATTTTAAACCTTTATTTATGTATTAATATTTTATTATAAAAACATTTGACTTTGTATAATTAATGATTGTAATATAATAATAATAAAAGATAAAAAAAAGGAAAAATCTGGGTAGGATGTTTCACGGGTTGTTGTGTGGGTTTAAAATATATATATTTATATATATAATAAAATAATAATGTTATAATAATAATAATAATAAACGAATAAAATAATAAACAAACAAAACAAAAAAAAAACAAAGAGGAAGTCGTCTTCTTCTGGGTGCTGCAACCCGGGACGACGATGACCTTACCGAACCACCAGCGACACCACACCACAACACCTCACCGGACTAGCACTAGTCACTCGACCACCACCACTCTGTTGCCTCACCGTCAGCCACATGAGAACCTCCCCACGCTGACGCCCCACACAACTCCTCACAGTCGTCTTCCCCAGTGAGTCATCACCCTTATTCTTATCCCTCTACACTATCTCTCATCGGCTCATGAATTCCCTAGGTATTCCTTTAACCTCTCCTTTTCCATGATCCTACTCCCCTTTCCATTTTATCCCTAATCCACTAATCCAATCATTTTTCAGTAAGGTTATATATGATATATATATTTATGTTGCGTTTTGTCTTCTACCCAAACTCATAGGTTTTTTTCACCTCCGTAAGTCAAGTAATAGGTCATCTATTTTGGTTGAGTTGAGATATGTTGATCTTTTATGATCCCTCTTCCATGTGCATTAAACCCATGGGTTTATTCTTTTATTCTTCTCCACATCTCCTTTAATCCCCCAGGACCTCCAGCATGCCTATGCCAATCTGAACCTCCTCCTCTATCCACATAATGGTATATTAGTATTTATTTTATAGTGCAAACTGAATTTCATTTATTGTATATAACATGATATATAATGTAAGTATATATATATATATAGATGGTTGTGAAACTAGAATTGTCTCTTCCCCTTCCTCTTTTAAAATAGGGTATATGGTTTTCTTTAAATGGTGTAAGGATTGACCACTCTCAATTTTATTTTACAACCCGTATATATATGAATATATATAATTTTAAAATGAGTATGTATATAAATAAATACACCTCAATGTTTTCCTGGAGATTTTTCAGGCTTTATGAATTCAAAATAAAATTGAAGGATGGTTTTGAAAGGTTTCCATTAAAGACAACCCAATTTTTATGCTAACTGTATATTCAGGTGTCTAATTATATACATATATATATATAAATATATGTATAATTTCCCAAATTAAATCTATTTATAAGATTTCCAAAATATTTTAGTATGTTTTACAAATTATTATATACACATAAAGGGTATGTTGAATTTATTTTTAATATGAAAACCCGTTTTGTAAACTATATATATATATATATATATATAAAATTAAATAATTATGCATATATGTTTTCCAATACAAACATTTATGATTTTTATGACATGAGTATCCATCCTCTAATAATATTTTATGTGTGAACTAAGTCTTTTGTTAAATGGAGTTACATTTTTAAAACCTATGTATATAAATAGTTACATCATTAAGTGACACAATCAAAATCTATTTTATAGTTTTTAAAAGGTGATTTCCATGCCATATGTAAATTTTTAGATGCGAAATGTCATTTGGCTTCAATTGGATTTATACTTGGTATGCAAAACCCTAATGTTATATATGTATATACATCTGGTCATATATGTATCAAACCTAACATGTTCTGGTTATCAATCAACTAGAGTCAATAAATAAATATGTTATGGAACTATTTATTACATGAAATAAATTATTAAACGTTATTTGGTTATGGAGATTTAAATACATATACCTTCTGTATATAAAGTTTTATATAATTATATAGTTTCCCAATCCCTAATTTCCAGAATTGATTATTAGAATTAGTATATGAATTTAATGTTTGACGGATTATTAATAAATGTTAATTTGGTGTTTTCTATACTAATATGCACTTATGTGTATAAGTATACAATAATAAATTTAAACTGTCATGTTTATTTCAATTAAATCAGTTTTGATAATATTATCCACATTTTAATTTAAAAGATTATATTTTGTCATGACCAAAATATATTAGAGAATAAATGGATTTTTAAATCATGTTATGTGGTATATCATGTTGTGCTCACATATAGTCTTATATCACAATGAACTTGCTACAACATTTGATGTAGGATAATCAAGTTTATGAATTAAACTATTTTCATGTTCATCGATACTTTTATCATCATATTAAATAATAAGTTTTTTTATTAAGTAGCCCTCTACATGAATAAGGTTTTTAAGTCAAAGAGTTGTCATTTCATGTGGAAAACTCCATTCATTCATCATTTTATGTGCTTTAATTATTATCACATGTGCGAAAGATATTTTAATTGTCCATGTCTTCCTTGGAAAATTGTTATTACCAAACTTTATATATTCATTTTCATATCATTTATTTCCATAGTAAATTTAAAATGGTTTCATTTTCCATTTTATTTAACGTTGTATTCAATAATGAATTCATATGAAAAATCATGACAATGAACTAAATTAACCAAAGTTGTATGGGACACCTTGGGTAATGAGAAATGAAATTAAATTACCCAATGTGCTATGGGACACATTGGGTAATATATAATAAAATTAAATATTCAAAGTGGTATGGGACACCTTGAATATCAGACCTTACTAGACATATGAGGAATGTATTTTACATATTAAGTGATGGGTGAGGCCTACTATTGCCTCTCGATGCATCGGTAGGTCTCATGAGAAAACTAGTAGCAAAGAGATTAACATGTCCGACATTATGCATTCCCTCTTATGAGGATTGTATTGGGCTAATTAATTGAAATGTGAGGCCCGCTATAGCCTCTCGATGCATCAGTTTGTCTCAAGGGACAAACTAGTTTGGGTTTTTTACCCATTAATTTATGGTTCTAGAACGAGGCCTTGACCATGAGTTTTAAGATGTCAGGAATTATTTATTCTCTTGTTATGATCCTAGTAATTGTAAGACCTAGTGGTTATTTCGATTAGATAAATAACCTTAGTTAAGATCCATTACCTATGAGTATGATATTAATAACACATGGCATATGATTGGTCAGCGATGATGCAAGATTATTTTTCCTTTCCAGAATTTTAATTCAAATGATAGTGTTACACAATGTGCATTTTATATGTTTTATTGAAATTGTTTATGCGCAAACTCTGATAATGTTCATTCCTGGTAGTTCTAGAACACCGTGCATGTTTTGTTGTTATTACTTAGTAGTATTTATGTACCTTCATGCATGTATGCTTACTATAATAGTTTAGTAGCTTTTAGTAGTATGTTCATATACATGTGCATGTCTTTCTCTAAATGTTTTATCACTACATTTGAAATGTTGTGATTTTTTCCTAAAAGGAATTATTTTAAGTACAATAATGTATTTTCAAAGGTGGTTTTCAAAAGTGGTATTTAAGTATTTTCAACACCCCTTACTATGTTTTTTTCTCCTCACCCTATATTTTTGATAAATTTTTACAGGTTAGTAATGTTTCACCATGTTTTGGGATGTTGATCATTCATAAGTGATGAAGAAGTGAAGTTGTTGTCTCTGATTCTCAAGGATCTAAACTAGAAAGTTTCTCCCAAGTGGAAATTATGTGTAATTTAATTTTTATCCATTTTGTGAAAAAAATACACACCATATCCAGATCACTGACTCCTTATTATTTTATTTTATTAAGGCTTTATGATAATAGAATCTAGGGTAATCATTCATTGTGATATAGAAGTAGTTACAGAATTAGAATTGTTAATTTTTGAATTAAGTATGATTTTATTTAAAATTAAACTAATAATATTTAGGAAATTATTTTAAAAAATGGACTTCATTTTTGAAATCTACACGTTCATAAATGGTTTGGGTGAATTTTGGGAATTTTTCTGAAATATATGATTTTTCGGTGAATAGTAAAAAATACAGTTTTTATTTTTGGTGTAATAATGACATCATTAATGATATAAAAATTATGTCATAAATCTGGTGGACTTTTTTATTGTAAAATAATATGTGATGTGTCATATGTGGCCTATACCATGGGAAAATACCATGGTCAAGCCCATGGTTTTTTAAATACCACTCATGAGGTGTCCCTTGAATATTATTAAAATAATCCCCCACATTTCATATAAATACCTACTCATCCCTTCATTTAATACAATCCCAATTCTCCATGAACGAAGAACTGGCCTCCTTACCTTCATATTAGTCCTCCCAAGGTTTCTTGAAGCCCCCAAGGTTCCAACCATCATGTTCTAAGGGTTGCTCTACAAGGTAAGAAAATCCTCTATTTCTTTCTTTTTTCCTTTCAATTTTTCTTTTATGTGGTATAATTTTAATGTTTCCATACCATGTTATTATTTCCTTCTAAATATTGATCTTCTATATATTATTATTAATATCTGGATGGGTGACCCTTGTCCCCTCTCTTTTTAATATTTTCTAAAACCATGTTGTGTAGCCGTTAGGGTGCTAAATTTTTGTAAGAGATTTCTCACATTTTCTTTTATTTTTAGTTCCTTCCTTATTCATTATTCATATATCACTACCCAAGCGGCATTAAATCTCCATAAATTTTGTATATTCTGGATTTTATCATGTTTATTAAAAATTAATCATCATTATTCCTCTCCTCTCCCACTTCTTTATAGAATAAAAACATTTTCCGTTTGTGTCAAATTATTGACATCATGGATGATGTGATTTCAATTTCCATTAATTCTTTGAAGTCTGGTCAGCAAACCATTTATATGGTTGAACCTGGTTATAATATAATTTTTATGAATCAATCATGGTTCAAGAATTATTTTTTACTCTTGGTTCTAATTTATAAGACAAAACGAGGTAGTTATTATCAAAGAACCACTAAAATGATCTAAAAGAACATCATTAATGTTATAACTTATTAATCATCCTCATGTCAGAATTAAAAATGATGAATGGAATAATTTATGTTTCTGTATATATGTAAATACTACTCCATTCCAATTCTAGTGTTTCACTTCCATTCAAAAAGAATGTCCACCATGAATCAATCATAGAAATCATGTAAAGAATTAACCAAAAAACAGCGCAAAGGGAAAAATAGTAACAATTAAGGGTGAAATGATGTTATAAAATGATCATATAAGAAGTTATAAACATGAAATTGTTTCATTAAAATAATAATAACACACTTTTAACCAATATATAGTAGGTTTAAACAAGTTGGATGTAAGGAACCCCCGAGGTAAGGGAATTCTTAACCTGATTTCAATTCTTTGGGTTAACCTTCTACTTCATTATTTATGTTCTATTTAAATTTATTGTGTGATGTTTTCTGATTATATTATGTTTTATTATGTGAATTTACAGTATATATACATACCCCATCCACTCTATTAAGTCTTTCATCAATTGTATGATATTTATAAGGGGCTTTTTATTAAAAATCCTCTTTTTAAATTATGTTTTACAAAATTGAAAAGTAATGTATTTATTATATTATCTCGGTTTTGTGGTTTTGTTTTTATTATGGGGGATTTTTTATGATGAAGGGTGGGACGTATATTTCCCTCCAATGCATTGGTTATGAGTAATTTTGTGGTCAGCAGTATGGTTACTCCAAGTTTAACTGTGATGGTTACACAAAGTAAGGTTGATGTGAGGGTTACAAACTTTAAGGTAGCCCAGAATGGTTAAAAGATTTTTTATTTAATTACCTAGTATACCTTAATGATTATATTTATGTTCTCATGTTTTTTTATCTTGTGTAAATATCATGTTACACAAATTAATTATATATGGGTGACAATAATGTATTTTGAAAATGCTTTCATACGTTATGAGTATTCATGGACTAATGTGGTCTTTCCTTTTTTCCATCCCTTACTGAGCTTTTTTGCTCATCCAAATTTTTTAAATGATTTTTCAAGGGTTAATGGATGTGTAATAAAAGGATGTAAGACATGTTAAATTTTTAATATTTGTCATGGAGTCTTGTTTTATGTTTTAATGTTTTATATTTTGAAAAAATGGAAACTATTTTTATGGTATCCACTCTATAATAATGTGTAATTTCATGAATGTATTGCCCTAATTATCCAATTCTCTAAACCTGAAAATACCTTCAATGTAAAATAAAGTGTTCCCTTGACTAAATTCAAGACTATGTATGTAATATGTTCAGGTCCTTATAGTTTGTATCAGAGGATGGTTTAGATAACATTAGGGGTTAGGGTGATAGAATACCATAAATGATTTGCACACTATGTTTAATTAGAAATGTTATATAATTTAAAGATTACCATGTTTTTTTATCTAATACATGTTTGATCAGAATGGTTGTTCCCAGAAATAACATGGTTGCTGAAGAGGAGAGGCACCGACAGAATGACAACCTTCCAAAACTACAGCCCGGAATGGTAGGGATTGGAACTGAGCAGTTTGTGACAGTAATGGATCAGATAACAAAGGCAATAAATGGTGGTGTCATCCATGAAATAGAACCAATATAGGTACCACAATGGAAGATGACAGTAGTACAACATTTTATGAGACAACATCCTCTTTCATTCAATGGATCTTCTGTCCCAGTAGCAGGTGAAGGGTGGATCAAATCCCTTGAAAAGATATTCGATGTTATGGGATGTTAAGACAAAAAAGGTAAGTCTTGCCATTTATCATTTTGAAGGTGAAGCTGATCAGTGGTGGTCAACAGTAAGGAATATCCGGGGTAGATAGGATTTTGATGCCTTAGAGTGGGATGAATTTAAAATTATTTTCCTTGAAAAATACTTTCCTAAGGTTGTGTGACTAAAAATGGAGAAGTAATTCCTTGAATTGAAACAGAAGGAGGAAGATTCAATGGCTGCGTATGAAGATAACTTCACATGACTGGCGAGGTATGCTGCAAATCTTATAATAGATCTTGTTAACAAAATCAACCACTTCTAATCAGGAATGTATCCAAGGTATCGAAGGGCATTGGCCTCTCATGAATTATAAAGATATGAGAAACATGTCTGGTTTTCTGAGAGGGTAGAGATGGAGTTGGCTGATTATGATGTGCATTTTGGAAATAAAGAGGAGAAGAGGTCCAGTTGGTAATAAATAGGTAAGAATCAATCAAAGAAATCTGATGGTAAGAAAATCCAATTTCAAGTTTGTGAAATGTGTGTCAATAAACACCCTGGGGAATGTCTTAGAAATATTGGGATGCGTTTTAAATGTTGTAAGATTGGACATATGGCCTAAGATTGCAATGAAAATAATCCTAATAATAATCCTGATAAGAAAACTGTAAAGTGTTTTAAATGTTGTGAGATGGGTCACTATTCAAACTCCTACCCAAAGAGAGATCCAAATGATGCAAAGAATCCAAACTACAAGCAGAAAGGTGTAGTAAGATCCATTGCATCAATGTCAGCATATGTTGGGACATCCAATGAAGTTGTATCAGGTAATTTGTTTGTCCACTCAAATTTTTCTAAACTTTTGTTTGATAAGGGTTCTACACATTCCTTCATCCCTGAGAAATTTTCTAGTTAACTGGAAATATCACCTTAACAAATGAGACCCGAACAAGTAGTTAAAACACAAGGGGGAAATTTTATAGAAAAAAGTAATTATAATAATCTTTATATTGTGGTCTATGGAAAGACTTTACTTGCAAACCTTGTTGTTTTAACCTTAGTCTAGCTTGATGTTATTCTAGGGATGGACATGCTTTTTTATTATATTTCTAAGATTGACTATCGAGCTAAAGAAGTTGTTTTTCAGAAAGGGTTTTAGTTTGTATACAAGAAATAACCAATAAAATTGATAACATATCAGGAAGCTGAGAAACTATTGAAAGATGGAAATGAAAGTTATCTTTCTCATATTGTTGAAAACAAGGGAACTATTCAAATTAAGGATGTGCCAGTGGTAAATGAATACCTTGAGGTTTTTCCTGATGACTTACCCATTGTTATACCTGAACGAGAAGCTGAATTCACAATTAACTTAGTTCCTAATGCTAAGATAATTTCAAGACCCTCCTATCGTATGGGTTCAATAAAACTTCTTGAATTGAAAAAATCAGTTATAGGATTTTCTTGAAAAAGGCTTCATTCATCCTAGAAAGTCACTATGGTGAGCCCCAGTTTTGTTTGTTAAAAAGAAAGATGGTTCCATGATACTTTTCATTGATTATAGATCTTTGAATAACATCATTATTAAAAAAAGTATCTTTTTCCTCATATTGATGACTTGTTTGATCATCTCCATGGAGCTCAGTACTTTTCCAAGACTGACTTGAGATTCGGATACCATCAGTAAAGGTGAAGGATGATGACATCTCGAAAACAGCCTTTCGTACTAGATATGGGCATTATGAATTTGTTGTTATTTTTTTTGGATTAACTAATGAACTTGTTGTATTCATGAATCTTATGAATAGAGTATTTCGTGAGTCCTTGGATAAGTTTCTGGTTATATTTATTAATGACATTCTGGTATTTTCTAAAAATAAAGAGGAGCATGAAAAACATCTAATGGTTGTTTTACAAACATTAAAAGAAAATAAACTATATGGAAAATTCAGAAAGTGTGATTTTTCGTTACCATATATTTCATTTCTTTGGAACATTGTAAATAAGGATGGAATAATAGTCGATCCTTCCAAAACATAATTTGTTGATGAATGGAAAAGACCCACACATGTAATAGATACTCGTAGTTTTCTACGCTTAGCATGTTATTACAGATGGTTTGTTAATAACTTTTTATGGTTATCTATCCCAATAACTAAGTTAACATGGAAAGGGGTTAAATTTGTTTGGATAGAATAATTTGATGTTTGTTTTCTGGAACTGAACAAGAGATTGGTGAATACTCTAGTTTTGGGCTTACCTTCCCGAAATGGTGAGTTTTTCAACTACCGTGATGCTTTTTTGAAGGGACTTGGTTGTGTTTTGATGTAGAATGATCAGGTGGTTGCCTATGCTTAGAGAAAACATAAACCTCACGAGATAAATTATCGCACATGTGATTTGGAATTGGAAGTTGTAGTTTTTCCTTTGAAAATTTGGAGGCATCATCTATATAGAACCAAATTCCAAATATATACTGACCATAAAAGTCTAAAGTATATATTCAATCAGAAGGAATGAAACATGAGGTAGTGAGGATGTATTGAATTGATAAATTATTATGACTGCACAATCAATTACCATCCTAGAAAAGCAAAAAAAGTAGTGGATGCCTTAAGTCAGAAACATCGTGCATCAATGACCATGATACGTTTGTAACATAATACCTTGATTAATGATTTGATGAATTTGGGCTTAGAAGTAGTTGGTGCAGGGAATACCTATGTTTTGTTTCAGGTTTCTGTGCAATATTCATTGATAGACTAGATTATGCAAGCACAGAAGGAAGACCGTGAGCTATAGAAAAAGGTAGAATTGGTTAAAATGGGTAAGTTTCCAGAATTTAATCTCCATAAAGATTGTGTTTTATGATTTGGAAAAAGGTTATGTGTGCCTAGTGATTCTCTTTTGAAGTAAGATTTTTTTGTGTGAAGCTCATTGTTATAAATTCTCTATTCATCATGGAAGTACTAAGATGTACAGAGTCCTTTGAGAGTATTATTGGTGGGATGGAATGAAAAGAGATATTTCTGATTTTACCATAAAATGTTTGACATGTCAACAGGTTAATGTAGAGTGGAAGTTACCAAAGGTGATGCTTCATCCTTTTCCAGAGCGAGTGGGAATGGGAGAATGTATCCATGGACGTTTTGGTGGGACTACCAGAGACTTCTCGAGGTAACAATGCTATTTTGTTTATTGTTAATATGATAAAAAATTCTGCACATTTTCTATCAATATGAGATACAATGTCATTGGATCAGCTTTCTCAATTGTACCTCACAAATATTTTCAGGTTACATGGAGTTCCTCTTATGATTAGAACTGACTGAGATCCCAGGTTTACTTCTAACTTTTGGAAGGGTAATCAAAAGTCGTTGCGCACAGAGTTAAATTTCAGTACATCTTTTCATCCTCAATAAGATGGGAAGATAGAACAAATGATTCAAACATTGGAGGTTATCTTTTGAGCTATTTCAATGGACTATCAAGAAATTTTGAATCAACATCTTTCTTTAGTTGAGTTTTCTTATAATAATAGTTTTCATTCTAGTATTCAGATGGCACCTTTTGAGACCTTGTATGGGAAGCGGTGTCGGAATCCATCTTTTTGGGATGAAGTCAGTGAATGAATGTTGATGGGGCCATAATTAGTTGAATAAGTGGATGAGAATTTGAGGATGATCAAACATCACATGTGGACAGCTCAGAGTAGGCAGAAAAGTTATGCCGATAACCGATGGGAAGACTTCTCTTTCGAGGGAGGTTACCATGTTTTCCATAAAGTCTATTCATTGAATAGTGTGAAGAGTTTCGGTAAGAAAGGAAACATAAGTCTAGAGTTCAACAGTCCTTTTGAAATCATGGACAAATTTGGAACAGTTTCATACCGCAAAGATTTGCCTCGGAGTTTGTTTCAGGTACACAATGTTGTTCATGTTTTGATGTTGAGAAAGTATGTTCCAGAATTATCACATGTCTTGACCCCAGAATCAGTTCAGTTGGAAGAAAATATTTCTTATGAAGCGAAACCAGTTCAGATTTTTGGTCAAAGAGAACATGTATTGCGGAATATGGTAATCAACCAGGTAAATGTTTTGTGGAGAAACCACATGATCGCAGAAGCAACATGGGAGTCTGAAAATGCCATGAGGGAAAAGTACCCTCAGTAGTTTAGTATGTAAATAAAACTACGAGGATAAAATTTCAATAAGTTGGGGATAATGTAACACCAAAATATTGTCTAGAAATAAATAGAAATTCATGGAACATTGTTTTAAGTAGATATTTTTATTTATCCTTTAAAACATAACATTTCTTCTTCTATGTTCTGAATCTCAAGAAACTATCATCTAGAATATTGTTCAGTATGTTATTTGGAGTCTATTGGAACCAACATTGTTTGGTGAATAATTACACACCCTTATGAATAGTAAAATGAATAGTGATATGACCCTAATGAATAGTAAATTTTATTTTTATTTTATTTTATTAAGGCTTTAAGATAATAACATCTAGGTTAATTTTTCATTGTGATATAGAAGTAGTTACAGAATTAAAATTGATAATTTTGGAATTAAGTATTATTTTATTTAAAAATTAAATTAATAATATTTAGAAAATTATTTTAAAAAAATGGACTAAATATTTTAAATACACACATAGATAAACGGTTAGGGTTATATTTGGGAATTTTTTTGAAACAGTTAATTTTTCGGTGAATTGTAAAAAATACTGGTTTTAGTTTTGGTGTATTAATGACATCATTAATTATATAATAATGGTGTAATAAATCTGGTCGACTTTTGAATAGTTAAATAATATGTGAGGTGTCCCAAGAGGCTTATACCATCGGCAAATACCATGGGAAAGCCCATGGTTTTGTAAATACCACTCATGAGGTGTCCCATGAAAATTATTAAAATAATCCCTCACTTTTCCTATAAATACAAACTATTCCCTTCATTGAATTCATTTCCCATTCTCCCTCAACGAATCTCTGGCCTCTTTACCATCAATGTAGTCTTCCCATGGTTTCCTCAAGCCCCCAAGGTCCCAACTATCATGTTCTAAGGGGTACTCTACAAGGTAAGAAAATTCTCCATTTCTTTCTTTTTTCCTTTCAAGTTCTCTTTTATGTGTTATAATTTTCATGTTTCCATACCATGTTGTTATTTTAATATTATTATTGATCTTCTCTATGTTATGATTAATTTCTAGATGGGTTACCCTTGTCTCATATCTTTTTAATATTTTCTAAAACCTTGTTGTGTAGCCGTTTGGCTACCAAATTTTTGTAAGAGATTTCTCACTTTTTCTTTTATTTTGAGTTCCTTCCATATTATTTCTTCATATATATTTACCCAAGAGGTATGAAATCTTCATAAATAATGTATATTCTGGATTTTATCATGGGTATGGAAAATTACTCATCATTATTCTTCTCCTCTCCAACTTATTTAAATAATAAAAACATTGTCCGTTTGGGTCGAATTATCTACATCGTGGGCGATGTGATTTCAATTTACATTAATTAATTCACGTCTGGACATGAAACCATTTATATGGTTCTAACAGGTTATAATATATGTTTTATGACTCACTCATGTTTCAGGAATTCTTTTTTACTCATGTTTTTAATTTATAAGACTAAAGGAGGTTGTTATTATCAATGAACAACTAAAATAATCTAAACGAACATCATTAATGTTTGAACTTTTGAATCATCCTTATGTTAGAATTAAAAATGATGAATGGAATAATTTATGTTACAGTATATATTTAAATACTATTCCATTCCAATTCTGGAGTTTCACTTCCAATCGACAATAATGTACACCATGAACCAATCACAGAAATCATGTAAAGAATTCACCAAAAAATAGTGCAAGGGGAAAAATACTAACAATTAAGGGTGAAATGATGATAAGAAATGATCATATAAGATGTTATAAACATGAATATGTTACTTTAAAATATTAATAACACTATTTTAACCATTACACAGTAGTATTAAACAAGTTTGAAGTAAGAAAAACCTGAGGTAAGGGAATTTTTAACCGGATTTCCGTTATTTAGGTTAACCTTCTACTTCTTTATTTATGTGCTATTTAAATTGTTTGTGTGATGGGTTCTATTTAGATTATGTTTTATTATGTGTAATTACAGTATATATACATACTACATCCACTATATTAAGTCTCACTTCAATTTTATAATATTTATAATGGTATTTTCATAAAAAATCATCTTTTTAAAATTTGTTTTACAAAATTCAAAAGTAATGTATTTATGCTATTATCCATGTTGTTTGGTTATGTTTTGGTTCATCGGAATTGTTTTAATTAATAATTAAATTAATAATATTTAAAAAATTATTTTCAAAAAATGGTCTTCATTTTTTAAATCTACACGTCGATAAATGGTTAGGGTGAACTTTGGGAATTTTTTTGAAACAGTTGATTTTTTTATGAATTGTAAAAAATATAGTTTTTAGTTGAAGTGTATTAATGACATCATTAATTATATAATAATGATTTAATAAATATGGTAGACTTGTGTACAGTTAAATAATATGTGAGGTGTCCCATGTGAATTATACCATGGGAAAATACGATGGGAAAGCCCATGGATTTGTAAATACCACTCATGAGGTGTCGCTTTAAAATTATTAAAATAATCCGCCACTTTTCATATAAATACCAACTCTTCTCTTCATTGAATTCATTCCAAATTATCCCTCAACGATTATCTATCTTCCTTAACTTCATAGTAGTCCTCCCAAGGCTTCCTCAATCCCCCCAAGGTCCCAACCTTCATGTTCGAAGGGTTACTCTACAAGGTAAGAAACTTCTCAATTTCTTTCTTTTTTCCTTTCATGTTCTCTTTTATGTGGTATAATTATCATGTTTCCATAAAATGTTCTTATTTACTTATTATTATTGATCTTATATATATTATTATTCATTTTTGGATTGGTGACCATTGTCCCCACTCTTTTAAATATTTTCTAAAACCATGTTGTGTAGCTGTTAGGCTGCCGAATGTTTTGTATGTGATTTCTCACTTTTTATTTTATTTTGACTTCCTTCCTTATTATTTTGTCATATCTCCTTACCCAGAGGAATGAAATCTCCATAAATCATGTATATTATATATTTTATTATGTTTATGTAAATATAATCATCATTATTCTCCTCCCCTCCCACTTATTTAAAGAATAAAAACATTTTCTGTTTGTGTCGAATTATCGACATCGTTGGCGATGTGAGTTCAATTGCCGTTAATTCTTTCAAGTCTGGTCATGAAACTATTTATGTGGTTGAAACATGTTATAATATATTTTTTATGAATCATTAAAGGTTCATGAGTTCTTTTGTACTCATTTTTCTAATTTATAAGACAAAATGAGGTTGTTATTATCAAAGAACAACTAAAATGATCAAAACGAACATCATTAATTTTCTAACTTATGAATCAACCTCATATAAGAGTTAAAAATTATGAATGGAATAATTTTCGTTACTTGATATATTTGAATACTAATCCATTCCAATTCCGTATTTTCACATCCAATCGAAAAGAACGCCCACCATGAACCAATCATAGAAATCATGTAAAGAATTCACCCAAAAAACAATACAAGGGGAAAAATACTAACAATTAAGGGTGAAATGATGTAATGAAATGATTATATAAGATGTTATAAACATGAAAATGTTTCTTTAAAATATTAATAACACTCTTTTAGCCATTATACTGGAGGTTTAAACATGTTGGAAGTAATAAAATCCTGAGGTTAGGGAATTCTTAACCTGATTTCTATTCTTTGGGTTAACCTTCTACTTCATTATTTATGTGCTTTTTAAATTGTTTGTGTGATTGGTTCTATTTAGATAATGTTTTTATGTGTATTTACTTTATATATACATACTACATCCACTCTCTTAAGTCTCTCTTAAATTTTATGATATTTATAAGGGTATTTTCATTAAAAATACTCCTTTTAAATTCTCTTTTACAAAATTCAAAAGTAATGTATTTATGATATTAATAATGTTGTATGGTTATGTTTTGGTTCTTGGGCATTATTTTATTTAAAAATTAAATTAATAATATTTGGAAAAATATTTACAAAAAATGGACATCATTTTTTTAAATATACACGTCAATAAATGGTTAGGGTGAATTTTGGGAATTTTTCTGAAATAGATGATATTTCGGTGAATAGTAAAAAATACAGTTTTTAGTTTTAGTGTATTAATGACATCATTAATTATATAATAAGGATGTCATAAATATGGTAGACTTTTTTATAGTTAAATAATATGTGAGGTGTCCCAAGTGGCTTATACTATGGGAAAATACTATGGGAAATCCCATAGTTTTGTAAATACCACTCATGAGGTGTCCCTTGAAAAATATTAAAATAATCCCTCACTATTCTTATAAATACAAAAACTTCCTTTCATTGAATTCAATAAAATTTATCCCTCAACATATCTCTGGACTCCTTACCTTCATAGTAGTCCTCCAAAGGTTTCCTCAAGCCCCCATGGTCCCAACCTTCATGTTCAATGGGCTACTCTACAAGGTAAGAAAATTCTCAATTTCGTTATTTTTCCTTTCAAGATATCTTTTATGTGGAATAATTTTAAATTTTACATAACATGTTCTTATTTCCTTCTTATTTTTGATCTTACCTATATTATGATTCATTTCTGGATGGGTGACCCTTTTCCCCTCTCTTTTTTATATTTTCTAAAACCATGTTGTGGAGCCGTTAGGATGCCAATTTTTATTCAAATATTTCTCACTTGTTTTTTATTTTCCGTTCCCTCCTTAATAATTCATCATATCTCCTTACCCAAGAGGCATGAAATCTCCAAAAAAACATGTATATTCGGTATTTTATCAATTTTATGGAAAATTACTCATCATTATTCTTCTCCTCTCCCACTTATTTAAAGAAGAAAAACATTGTCCGACGACCATGTTAAGGGTGGCGAGTCTATGCTTTCACCGGGACCCATTTGTTACATTACCCCCTAATGATAAAGGGTTAAATGAATAAATAATATGACTCATATAAAAAAGTTTCACCTTCCTTTTTGGGAGACTACCATATTAGAATTCCACCGTTAAGCGTGCTTGTCCTCGAGTAGTGATCAGGATGGGTGACCTCCTAGGATGTTTCTCAGGGTGTGTGTGAGTGAGGACAAAACCCACTATAAAGGACATGTGTTGGCCTGTGGGGACAATCATTAGTCATATGACCCGTTCGGCCATGTGGGTGGACACTGGGGTGGGACCCATGTGTCTGCGGGGGAAACTAGTGGTACCTGGAAGGCCAGGACATGACAACCTTGTTAAGGCAGGCAGTCTGTACTATCACTGGGACGCAGTTGTCACATTTTGTATTAGAGGTGGTACACAGCCTTAAGTGTGGTGCACTAGCTGGGTTAAGATGTAGGGACCACAATGAGGACATTTTTCTCTAGGTGGGGGGATTTTAACACCATCGAATGATAATGTGTCAAATGACTAAATGATATGACTCACATCAAAAAGGTGAACATTCTGTTTCAGGATCCTACTTGATTAGAACTCCACAGTTAAGCATGTCTGGCCTGGAGTAGTGATCAGGATGGGTGACCTCCTGGGTGAAGTTCCCAGTCAGGATCCAAGTATCACTGAGAGGGGGAGGGGTTGAATCAGTGATATCTTTTTCTTTTTATGTTGCACCTTTTTGAAACAACCTTCGCCTCCTGTTAAAGAGTTTCTTCCCTACTAAACACACACAACCAGAGGAACACAAGATTTACAAGGTTCACTACTCAACAAGAGTATCTACATCCTTGGTATGGTACGGAAAAAATCCAGTACCACACAGTCCACTAGAAAACAATCCTTTGATGTGGAATACAGCGAGTAGGATATACCCTTACACTCGTGAAGCACTTTGAAAACAATATAATAGTGCGTGTGCTCCCTCTTAGCACAAATAAGTTAACAAAATGTTTCAGTGCTTATTTACAATTGAACAGATGTATTCTTTAAAGAACAAATCTTCACTTTCTTACCCAGTAGTCGGTATTAACTATCTTATGCACAACCGAATATGTGTAAAGACCCCAAATCTACCACGCAGCCTATAGGGTGCCTTGTGCGACATTCAAATGGCTTGCGCGTAAAATTCCCTTTTGGCATGAAAATTGTTTTTCGCACAACTTCCCTCTTTCTGCGCAACGTTTCACTTTTCGCGCATCTTCGCAATTTTTCGCGAAAATTTCATTATTTCGAAAAAACCACTTTCTTTTCGCGCAACTTACTTAGCGTAAGATTTTACGCACACCAGATATCGTAATTTCGTCTAAGTGTCGATCATTATCAAATGAAAAGGGTTAGCCTCATATTTATAGGCATTTTTGTCCCCGCTCAAAAAAACACTAATCCGCGTGTAATTCCTCCTTCATGCGCGTAAAAAATATTTTATGCAACTTCATATTTCGCCCTTTTCTTCAAATTTTCACGCACCTCATTCCTTTTCCATTTTTCATCCTTCTAAGCCTGAAGCACCAATTGCGCGCAAACTTTCACACCGCATTCCATATTGCGCGCAAACCCATCCTTTCACGCGATATCATATTTCGCGCAATGATCCAATTTTTCACACAGCTCATGCCTTTGCAAATTTTTGTGCTTCTGATCTCGAAACAACTTTTGCACGAAAAACATCATTCCTCTATTTTGCGAATTCCATAGATATTTCATGCAACCCGTAACGATTTCACGCACCACCTTATTTTTTCACGCAACCTGCCTAAATTTCTGCACACTCCATGCGTTTTTCATTTTTCAATGTTCTGACCTTGAATCATGCCTTGCATGAAAAAATCTAAACCATATCCAATCTTTCATGCTCCATCCATTGCCAACCACATTTCTTCATCTCCCGATTTTCAGGCCCTAAAATTTGGAAAACACTGGAAAACGGCGCCACCTTAAACTGTCCTTTTCTGCCGTCCCAAGATTGTCCATTGCTTTGTCATTTTCTCTCTTCACTGCTTCCCATAACCATTCTTCTGCTCTTATCACAAATTTCACTATCGTGATATTTATCCTTTGATAGATCAGCTTTAGCATTGTCAGAGTTGCAATGGGAACTGAAACTTCTCTATCCTCCAGCAACATCATTCCTTCCAATCAAAACTTTATATGACTAGTATCATCATTTCTCCCCCATTCCTTCATAAGGCATGCATCACAAGTTCTCCTAACTCATTATATGTGTGAAATACATATTAGTAATGCATCTTCTGTTTTGTGATCCTTCTACAAAGTGAATTTATTTATATTCTTTGACAAAACAATACAACACTCTACAAAGGATAACTCTTCAAACTTCATTCTCCATTCAACATGGTCCCAACACTGGGAAATTTCTCTAGGTGTGTGTGAGTGAGGAAAAAAACCCTAGAAAGGACATGTGTTGGCCTATGGGGACAGTTATTAGTCAGATGACATGTTCGGGCACATTTGGTATTTGAGGTGGTAACTAGCCTTAAGTGCAGTGCACTGCCTGAGTTGAGATGTAGGGACCACAAAGATGACATAGTGCTCAAAAGGGGGGGGGGATTGTAACACCCCCGAATGATAATGGGTTAAATGACTAAATGATATTACTCATGTCAAAAAGGTGAACCTTCTTTTTCGGGAGTCTACCTGATTAGAACTCCACAGTTAAGCATGCGTGGCATGGAGTAGTGATCAGGATGGGTGACCTCCTGGAATGTTTTCAGGGTGTGTGTGAGTGAGGAAAAAACACACTATAAAGTACATTTGTTGGCATGTGGGGATCGTCATTAGTCAGATGACATGTTTGGCAAGTGGGTGGACCCTACGGTGGGCCCCACATGTCTACGGGGGCAACTAGTGGTACCTGGTAGGCCAGGACCTGACGGTATTGTTAAGGCATGGTGTCTAATTTGTCACTGGGACCCAGTTGTCACATATGATGTGGGGTTCCATAATATTTTTTCCCACTGTTCGGTGATGGATGTATGGTTGGTAGAGAATCAGTACAAAGATGGAATCATGTGTGGCCTCCAGGGTCATTACAGTACCATAATGTTAGTACATTTGAACATGCGTATAAGTGACCTGATATTTAAGATGCTGGGTGGATGACAATATCCTTTGATTTTATGAGGATCCCACTTTTGTGGATGTGATTTCCTAATAATGGGGTTGTCAATAGGATTCCATTTGATTTGCTGGATTTCTAAGGGGAATGCCTACATATAAAAACATTTATTTCAATCTCCCTTCTATGAATTTTTTGATATTGATTATTTGTGGAATATAAAATATCCACCTATTCTCTTATAAATGATGTTTCATAAAAATTATTTTTAAAGGACATTGGATATTGGGAGGTGGTGACATGTGTCGACACAGTGGGGTTTGACTCCTTACTATCGCAAGCCTTCCTACAATAGCCCAGGGGATGGAGACCAGCACTGAGTTGGCATATCGCACAAATAGGTGACATTATCCTAATGTACAGGTTGAAATGCACATATCTCGTAGCCCACACCATTTTTAAATGTAAAAAAAATGAATGTGTTCATGCATGCATCTAAGATCCCACAACGTTGAATGATAGTGAAACTACTCTAAATACAAAATTGGAAAAAACCCCCCAAAACAGTAAAGAGTCAACCCCACTTAAGGGGTGACGACAATGTTAAAGGTATGATCCATGTAAACACCATGGTCTACCCAGCTCCATCTATACTTCACCCATGCCCTTTCCCCCTAGGACAATGTCCAAATGGACATCATTTACACAAGACACGACAAAGTTCATGCAATTCTCATGCATGGGTGATTATAACAATACAGTGTTGGAAAACTTGAAAATACTAAACATAAAGCATCATGTATAGTCCACGCATTACAAGATGTAAAAATGTATCATAGATACAAGTAGTAATAATCCATGATATACATAGAAGATACATCGTGCCATCATGTGGCCATAACCAACTACCAACCAAAGGATTCTGCTCTATGAAACATTGATTCATGGATAACTCACATCATGAGCCATGTTATCATCTGAGACACTTGATGAAGATGCCAATCTCATTTGGGCCCCATTCAAAGGGAACACACTGTTCTGAGAAAACTATGATACACAGAGATGGAATCATGCCCAAAACCACTGGGGGACACAAAAAACCCAATTTGGATCAGCATGCTATGTAGGGGATCATATTCTAAATATTATAAAAACTCTACTAATGTGGAATTCTAGATAGAGGATCAACATTCTAACCAAGGATGTTACTCTAATTTCAAAAACTCTTGTATGATTGATAGATGACCACACTCCATTCTAATGGAAGGACACAAAACCACTATTAGAGACTCAACCTCTAGAGGGGATTACAAACCAATGATGTGGATTTAATTATGAATTGTACCCTTAATGAAAATGACCAAGGGAACACACTCCACCTATATTGGTACAAACTAGTAAAATGAAGAGGTTATAGCACTCTTCATGGGAGTACCCAATGTCCAAGGGGGTACATGTCTTGTTTTTCAATCCCATGTCATTACAATGTGTAAATCCCCCAAAACATGTAGTCACAATATACACAATGTGTTTGATGAGTAAACATCTTGTAGAGATACATGGTTTCCGGCCCATGTCGCCTGGCCATTTTAGTATATGTTATGCCATGTCCATGTACCAATCTGTGTATCCCAAGTCTTGTATATGTCTATGTACATGGTGTGACATCTGGTTATGTACTCTTACCCTTGTCCTTATGCTCTCTGGAATGCATGATGAGTCATCCATCGAGGGTCACAATTCATGTGATAGGTGGTCAAATGTCGTGCAATTTTCATCTCCTTCCTGAAACCCAAGATTCCACTAAAGGGACCCCACACAGTGTGTAGTACTAAGTAACACTCTATGTTTCTTGGTATTTTATCGATCTAAATATTTTATCTTTTCTTATTCACACATTTATTTGGCCATGATTTCCCCTGAAATCACCCCAAAGATACCAGATCTACATCGACCGCATCTTGTAGTATGTAGCTCACCAGAATATAGCCACATAAAGGATCAAGAACTCAAAATCAAATTCAATTTAATATGAGTCTCCCATGAAGGTATGGATCATAATATCCACTCCAATTCATCCATGATATACCCAATTACACAATTGAATTCACGATCTGTATTCATCTGGATGCTCCACACTTGTGGATTGGATCCATTTCACTAAAGAACATTTTCACAATGATCAGTAATAGAGTATCTATTGATCCATTTTCCAGTGGATTTATAATGACGATCACGTGAATAAAATTGGGTAGAAATAAGTTAACCATGTAAGTGAGGAATGAACCATGATAGTTTTTCTTTTTTCCAGGATTATTTATCAAAGATGTATAATTGAAGGGATGAAATCAACGAACCAAAATTAAAAAAAATATTTAATTAAATCTACCAATGAGGTGTGGATCAATTATTGTTCATTGAATTGAACAGAATTCATAATGGATTGAGAAAAGGTGAAAATTCATAATAAAACCCCCTACCCAGATTTCAGATAAATCATTGATGATGAATGGTTTTGTTGTCGTTTTTGAAAATATTCCCCAACTATGCAAGCATGATCATCCACAATCTTATGTTTGTTGACAAGAACATTCACCTCCAACAGTGTCTCGGTTTATAGTGTTTAGATTCCATCCCATTGAAAATGTTTGTAGGTATATACTTATAGAGGTGCAACTTGTTGTACTGAATAAAAAAATAAATCATTCAATTAATTTATTTTTTTTAATTTCACAACCAAATTTTTTTTGAAAAAATGTCCCGTTCCGACCATTGTTAGGTCATACATAAGGAAAACGTGCAATTGTGAATGCAACAACGCCATCAAATTTTTGTTTTAAGAACACTTTTATATGTTATTATTATTTTTTAGAATAATTTTCACTTTCTATTTAATAATTTTATATTTCTCAATCATTTATTCCCAGAACACCATGCCTTGGAATCACTCTTCATTTCAGTTCCTGGACCTGAGATCAATATTTTAAAATTTAAATATGATAAATAAAAAATCCAATATTATATATTATCCCCATATTGGGGCCTTAAGTCCCCAAAAATCCAAAACAATTTCTTATCAAATAAATAAGAACACCGAGAATGAATCTGAGCCTCCATATCCTATGAGATCTCCTAGTGGTTCCTGTGATGCCCATGGACACAGACTAATCGAATTGATCAACCATGAAGTATCATATATTTTCCATCTTCAATCTCCACTGGGTACTCTGCCAATGTTTTCCCATCCTCGATGTCCATAAATTTTTATATGGTGACATGAGTTGGGTCTAGAACTTATTACTCAGCTGCAACACATGTAAAACATCATGTACCCGATCTAGATACGGATGTAGAGCTAAGTGGTAGAACACCTTGAAAACTCTAGGTAGTATCTAGAAAGGGAAAATTAATCTTTGAGATATATTTACACCCCAACCAAATCATAATAATCTCTGAAGAGGGGAAATCCTATGGAACACATGGTCTCTTTCCTTGAACTCCAATGGCCTCCATCTTCTATTAGAATTATACTTTTGACATCTTTTTATTGTCTTCCACCACGAAAATATGATATTAACCTCAATTGTATTAGCTCTCACCAACTCTAGGACTATGAGTGCTAAGACTCCTCAGTTAGTCCAAAAAAGTGGTTACCTACAGGTTCACATGTACAATGCCTTGAATGGTTCCACACTAATTGTGTGATAGTGTCTATCGTTGTACACAAACTCCAACTGTGGTAGGTGATCCACCTAACTACACCCAATTTATAACCTTTAAGCTCGAAAAATATCTTCTAGAACCGGATTGGTCCCCTCGGAATGGCCATCCATATATGGGTGAAAATACTATATTCAAGCATAACTGGGGTCCCAAATGCCTCTTGTAATACCTTCTACAAACGAGATGTAAAGTGTTCATCATGTTCAGAAAAAATCATCATTGAAAAACCATGGATTCGAACTATCTATGGACCATTAAGGCATCCCAAGCTCTCTACATAACCCTAATATCATATAGCAAGGAAGTGGGGATAATTGGGGAGTTAGTAAATGATCACTCATATTTTATTGTGTCCCCTAGTCATACACGATAATCCAATAAGGGTGTACATAGATTTATCATTCAACATCCATTCCATCTCCTCAAGGGTTTGAGATAAACCCATTGAAACTAGGTGATCTTCCATTTCTTGCTATCATGTAAGGAATAAAAAATAAACTATACAACTCATTTCTTTTTCTCTATCCACCAAAGCTGATAAAAGATGTCCCGATACATCCTTTCTACACCTGGATGTACATAAAAATGGGAAATATGAAACTTCATATGATCCTCCTATTATAATTACACATGTAATACAGTATGAATTCTAAAAAATGATGGGATATCCACCTTTTGAGTATACATATGGATCATTCTATATGGAGAACAATGAATGAAAGGTATTGTAGTAGGAATCCCAAAGCTATGCCTACCTTACTCACTATATGTTTGGTGAGGTGACAACCAATGAATATTGGTAATATGCTCCATCTACATTCACAAAGAACAAAATCAATGAGGTCAATATATCTAAAACCTCTTTTAGGAATAGGGACCTAGATTTCCTACTAATTTCATAAGTAACCACGTTCCACTACCTAAGAGTATACACAATCATGAAGTGATAGTCCTAGAGGAACTATCCCAATCATCTCTGTCTCAAGTTAGATAATTTTATGAAAATATATAGTTGAGATAGTTTTTTTAAGAGTAGATGATAAATTTTCACCTAATAAGTAGTGTTTCCACATTATCAAAGAGAAGACTACCGCTGTAGACCAATGATCATGGGATTTATAATTCTGTACATGGAGACTCAACAAACATGAAAAATAGAAAATCAATTATTTCCTCTGCATTAGGAGACAAATATTCTTAATTCATGATGCATCATAGAATATCATTTACCAAAAACTTTCCTTATGAAACCTCATGATGGGAGCACTCACCAACCATTTCCTAAACTCTTGAAATCACTTCTAGAACATTTATTTCTACACAAAAGGCTACATGTTCCATTTCAAAGATGTCAATGGTTATTCCTATCTAGATAAGTTTAATACTAACCTCCATTAGTACCCATCCAATCTATGGAATCTTTGCACATATATAACACTCTTTGGGGGATCACATGAAATCACTACTTCAATCTTCACTGGATCCACTGTAACCCCAACCATTGATCTGATGTGTCCCATAAAATTGTCCCCTCTAATACATAACTAGAACCTTGATTGTTTCCTATAAACTTGGTTTTCTCGAAGTGTGTGTTGGACTATCCTTAAGTGTATTTCATTCACCTACTAGGACACCAGACAGACTATTATGTGATCTATGAATACTACCATGAACTAGTCTATGTAAGGCTGAAATTTCATAATCATGATTCCCATGAACACTTCTATGAAGTTTTTCATTCCAAATGGAATCCCTCATTACTCATAGTGAATGTAACAAAATATGAAGGTCAACTTTAGAATATCACCATCATGTACACGTAGCTGGTGATAGCATGATCTAAGGTCAATCTTTGATAACCATCTCCCTATGAACAGATCCAACAGGCCATCGATCCTCATTAGTATATACATATACATCACGGTAACTTCGTTTATGTTCTGTTAATCCACAAATATCATCAAGATCCTGTATTAATTTTTTAAATCCATAACTATGGATGATCATGGTGAAACACTAGGTCTCACGATGACCTTCCTCTACAGGTCCTAAAACATTATGTTCATTTCCTAATGTTTTTCAGGATCCATTAGATATGAAGGTCTTGATATCAGTTCCATCACAAGGTGTAGATCAATGCATAAGTATATCTCCATACTCGGGGAAACTTAAAACATATTCAGGAATAACGTCCTCATACTCCACCACCACTAAAGGAAACTGTCGACTCATATTATTCAGTACACTGAGGGTCAGGCTATCCAGCATCTGATTAATCAGCCACAACCTCTTATGTGTGAGTTCTTCCAACACTTCCCTGATTTCCTTTTCACAAAAAATGGAAAAAGTGTTCCCATCATTTTTGAGACACCACACTAATAAACTAAACTAGTAAATATGAGAACAAACTATTGATAACTAGTCTACAAAAATAATTATGTTGGAAGTCCTTGATTACACTTCTGATAGATCCCAACTAAAATTCTCACCTCTAATAGTCAGGTCACAATATTTGAATCTGTTTTTCATCATTGAGCCTCTTCCTATAGGAGTTTCTAAGCATCTGGGTCGATTCAACAGTTGAACTGGATTCTATGATTAAAATAAAAGAATCATGGAATAAAAAGAATGAAGATATCATTTGTCTATAAATATGGTATCTATATTAAAAAATACACAAATCATTCATCATATGATCCCTAGCAAATTAGGGTCATAGGCCTTTATAGCAAGTAACTAGCCTCATCCCTGCCCACATGCTCCCAAAGCCTGGTCTGGACCACATTAGAGTGGTGGTGGTAATTGGTTAGACCTAAAATCACCTCTTACTGCCCCACCTACACTTCTACAACATATTTCTCCCAATGGACCACCCTAATACTATCTCGGTCATTGTATAGGTGTCCCCTAGAGTATCTCCCAATCATCTGTACAATTGGTTAGGAAATCTTGTGCCACATATCCCTGACCATCACAAGAGAAATACTATTTTTCCCGTGGATGATTTTATCCCTCAGAAGGGCTCTACACTACTGACCTTGAGTTTTTGGATCATTTCATGAAGCACCAGACCCGCTTGGATCCATCTGTCTGTCATCATATACCAGCTATAGAGGCATCAACTATTGGGTGACCACAATTATCTCACTCTCATACTATCTTCTATGCCAGAAATCATTCCACTAATAGGGCTCACTCATGTTCCAAAATGTATTTTCAAATTTTAAAGGGATAACACTAATTACCTGATATCTTGGCACAAGTCATACACAATTTTATGATCCCTAATGAATTTTCCTCATACAATATAAAAATAGTTGCCAAAAATATATATAATCTTATTTGAATATTTTTCCATTGTCATACCAGACTACTGTAGATGCAGAATCACCTGTAGGCATATTAATCACAATATGTCCAGATGAACTCCTCCATAAAGATATTCTCAATGTTTGTTTAATAGAGAGTGGTATTATCTGTTGAATAATTCAGCAATCTCCACATCACCCTGCGAATACTTTAAGAAGACTCATGACATAAAATTACATTTGATTAGCATGTGTCCTCAAGAGGCAGAAAACATGGGTGACTACATCTATAGCCAATCCTAATCCATTAGGGGTCTGGAAAACCCTGAAACATGAGAGTTGCTTGCCTCTAATTTTTTTTGTAACACACTCAAACTTTATGCATCTTCATCTTGTAGTGATGTTACTAGATTCTACTCAACATGTTGTGGTATAGCTGGTAAAACACCTAGAAGAGAAATCTCTGGTAGATGACCCGGTACTAATGCATCGTCAATAGGAAGATCATCTACGTGATTACATGATGGAATCATGGCTAGCTATCTATGTTTAGGTGTATTAAAATAAAAATATATGTCCCATGGTCAAGAGAGTATATCTGGGGAGATAACTCATGAAAGACATGGGAAATGAAAACATTCCTATATGATGCATGTAACATTTTTCCCCTGAATCCAGTCTTCTCATTTACTAAGTCCAATAGAAGGTGATCGATGTCCTGGTTTATATACATGTCAGTAGCCACACCATCACTAGAGTATCTATCCTGAAATACAAACATCTAACACTGATCATTACTTCCCCAAACCAATATCACTTACTTAGGTCCTAATATAGAACCAACCAAATTGGATCCACTCTTCTATGACCCATCCCAAAGGGACTTGTCCCATTACTACCCCAAGGATGCCTCCAATAGACCAGGGGCAGGCGGCTAGCACTAAGTAGGAATTTCACACAAATGGGAGTAATTTTACTAATGTACAGATATATAGGCATACAACTCCATGCCAACACAATGATGAAATAAAAAAAATGAAATAATGCATGCATGGATCTATGATACCACAAAAGAGTACTATAGTGCAAGTATAGTCAGCTTAATACGTGATGTAAAAATGAATCATAGATACAACATGTATAAAACCTAGATAAACATAGGAGAGACCCCATGCCATCAGGTCATCATAACCAAATACCAGCCACAAGATTCTTCTCAAAGTATCAATCATTCTGGAAGGACTCACTCCACAAATCTTGTTTTCATTTGAGAAACATAATGAAGAGTTCTATCACATTTGGGACCTTCCAAAATAGAATGTACCAGTCTAAGATGACTATAAAACATAAAAAGGGGTTCATGCAATGAACCACTGGGGGACTCCAAAAACCAAACCTGGATCAACTTTCTACAATGGGGATTATATGAAAACTATTCCACAAACCCCAAAAATGTGGCCTTCCTGATATAGGATCAATTATCTACACAGGGAGGTCACATTGATTACATAAACTCCACTGGTGATGAAGTAGGATGCTACTACAGTACTACTGAGGGACACCATAACTCTATCTGAGTCTTTTCCACTAGAGAGGATTACAATCTAGTAATGTGTGTGTAATTTTATAATATACCCGTCAAGGGAAAAGACCAAGGGAACTTACTCCACCTATACTTCTACAAACTGGGAAAATAAAGAGCCTAAAGCACTCTTGATGGGAGTTCATGGTGTGTCCCAGGGGGTACATGAAATGTTCAAATATCCCACATATTTCCCATGTATAAATCCATACACATCATGTATTAAATATATATTTGTTGTGTATAATTATTATATGGAGTGTAGAGACACACAATTTACTAGATGTGTCACATATCCTCGTCCGTGTATGAAAAGTTGTGTCCATGTCTCGGTTTGTGTATGTCAACTAATGTATGATTCTTAGTACATGAAATTACATCTATCCACATAAAATTAGACATGTCTATGTATTATCTAGATTACACGATGTGTTTTTTGGGGAGGGTCACACACTATGTGATAGGGGTTACATGTCATGTGATCATCATCTCCTTCCCAAAACCCTAGCCGGAACTGAAGCGGACCCACACAGTGTGTAGTACTGAGTTACATGCTGCATTTCTCAAGATTTTCTATATCTATAGTTCTTCTATATTATTCCTCACATGTCCATTCTTCCTTGATTCTACCTGAAAACTCTATGTAGATATCAGATCTACGTCGACCACACCTTGTCTCTAGTAGCTCACTAGAATCCGACCTCAAAATTCATTTGGAACTCACATTTGATGTTTTTTTGTGCACTACCAAATAAGGTTATGGAACCTTATGAAGTGCCCAGATCAGTGTGAATCACTGAGAGGGGGAGGGGGTGAATCAGTGATCCCTTAAAGCTTTTTACTAATTGATTCTTAATCAATTAAACCTATATGGCTGGTTAAAGCCTCGATCCACTCTTCTTGTATCTCTCAACCTTTCCCGGATAATGCAGTAATGAAAAGGCACAGGACACAAGGATTTACAAGGTTCGGCACCAAAGACCTACATCCTTGCCATGCTCTCCCAGCATGGATTCTCCCATTATAATCGGTTAGTATTACAATGGTCGATACAGAGTCCCACTGTATCTCTCCTGAGTCCCACATGAGGGTCTTTATACTGCGTCCCACAGTGTTACCAGAGTCCCACTGGCCTGCTCCAGAATCCCACTGAAGACTTCTTCTCCCTGAGTCCCACAGGGTCTTCTCTTGGCTCCTCGAGTCGCACGAGTAGCTCTTCTTCACTTTAAGTTCTTCAAGTATCCTCAGCAGCCTGGGATAAAGGATGTTGGCCTTGCTCTTCTCTTCTGATCACTTGTGGTTGATCAGGGCTTCTCGAATACTGCAAACTCAGACAAACAATATCTTTCACTTTAGTCTGGCTCAGTCTCACATCACTTCAACTTCATGCACTGAATGCATGGCATCACAATATTTTCAAGATCTCCTGGTCTTGGACTTCTCAAATGCACACAAGCTGATTCAGACTTGTTCACGTGTGCACATGAATGCATGCATGCATGCACTCTCCTTTTCTTCTTCTTGGTGCAGTAGACCCACAAAGGGTTTAGTATCTTTAAGCACACACCAGCTCTCTTGATCTTCACACTTTGTTCAATGTGTTTACACACTTAAAGTGTGTTCTACATTAGTGTGTGGGTCTCCTCTTTCTTCCTTCTTCTAAGTGTGTTCACTTCACTTAGTGCACACACACTAGGTTCGGCCTTTTAGATCTTTTGCACACACAAATGCCAATGGCCTACTTCCCTTCTTGTACTCTTCCACTTTGCACACACACTTTGTTTTTCTCTTTTAATCTTCAAGTGTGCACAACCTCCAAGGGCTACGGCCTCTTCTTGTTCTTTTTGCACACAAAGACACAAAGGCCTCGTCCTTCCTTCTTCACCTCTCACACACACAAAGTGTGGTCTTCCACTTCACTTGGCACACACACGAGGCAAGGCCTAGGCCTTCTTCCTTGCCAAGCACCCACAACCAAGGGTGTGGTATACTGCCTCGGGTCTTCTTCTCCAACACTGCCAAGTAGGTGCACTTGGTGCAACCAGGCGCGCAAGGGTGCGACCACTTCCACTTCTTCTTCAAAGAGCACAAGGTATGAGCTGCGGCCTACTCCTTCTCCAACAGCCGCACAAGGTCAGAAGCCCTTGGGTCTTCTTCTCCACTTGGCACACACACGAGGCAAAGCCTCGGCCTTCTCATGCTCACACCCGAACACCAACCCAAAGAAGCGCGCAAGTGGTGCAACCCTCCTCTTCTTCCCCACTATCGCGCAAGTCCTCAAGCACTTGAGTGCAAGGAGGCTCGGGTGCGCAAGTGCCACTGCCATAAGGGCGTGCAAGTGTGCACTGGCACCGCGGGGCGCTTCCTCCTGTCGTGCAAATTCACGTGCAGAGAGGGTGACAACCACGAGCGCGCAAGGATGCTGCGGCCCTGGGTACTTCCTGCCGCGCAAAGATTAGCGCGCAGGGGACCTTCGAAGCCTCGGGTGGCTCCGGAACCTTCAGCCGCGCAAGTTCTTTGCGCGGGGCTTCAAACCTTCGCGAGGCAGAGAGATGCGCTCACGGGACTTCAAAAATTCAGCGCATCAGCAGCTTAATGAGTGCCTCGGCCTCTCTTTTTATAGGCAGAGAAACGCCTCTGTCCATCCACGTGTTGAATCTTGAATCACCGAAATCTTCGGATCTTTAAAAACATTCCAAATCTTGAATTTGGTCCTCGGTTCACGCGGGTTCTCTCATTTTTTGTTCCTCTACGTGCATGCGACTCATAACGCATGCACAACCTTCGGTTTAGGCTCATCCCATGCAAAAACACCAACCACGTGGCCTCGGCAGCTTCTCTTGCCTCGGCCTCAACCGAAATTCTCCCCTTGTTGCATGAAAGCTCATTTTCATGCATGGTTGTGTTCAGTGTGGCCAGACGAGCACTATGGAGCCTTCGGCTTCGGCAATGGTGGCCGGGAACTCGAAATAGGTCGTCGCGATGCCTCTGGTTCGTCGGCGGTCGTCGGGTGGCCTTGGCATGGCCTCGGCACGAGCTCGAGGTAGGAGACGCCTCAGAGCCGTCAGATCAGGTCTTTGGACGGCGTGGATTTGATCGCTAGTGGCGCGATTAGATGAGCGGCTCGGATCTGGCGCGCGATGAGACGAACGGCCAGGATCTCTTCCGCGGGAAAATCCCGCGTCCCACATCGAAACGGCGAGAGGAATTGTCGCGGTTTATTAATATGCTGCTCCCTCAACCCGGCAATTGAATCTTCTCCCTCCACGGTGCCGCCCCGCACCGTGTTCTCCCTGCGGGCGCGCTCTGCGCCCACTCTGCTCCTGCGGGCGCGCTCCTAGCGCCCACTATGCTCTCCGGGTGCGCGGGTTTCACCACCGCGTGCCCTCGGGGGCTTATACTCGGCCCCTCTGCGCTCTGCCGCCCGGGCTGGCCACATGGGATCCCCCCTTGGGCGTGGCGCCTTAGGCCCACATGTGCCTTGGGGGTTGAAACCTTAAGGCTGGCCTTGGCTGGCCAATATTTTGGCAAAGGACAGAATATTACTTTGTCAAAAACAAAGTAACCCATGAATATAAGACAAGTGCCAAATGCCAAATGCCAAATGCCTATCTTTCTCATTTCTCCATTTCTTCTCTTCTCCCACATTTCTATTCTTCTTCTTCATTAGAATTCCTCCATTCTTCTTAAACAAATAATCTTCACTTAGAAGGAAATTCCCGAAGGTTCTTCATCAACCGAGCTCTTGAATCACATAGATCTTCAATGTTCTTTATTGATCTAATCAGAGATCAAGTTGGATCTTCTTCATGTTCACATGCACTAAGTGATAGTGCATGGGCATCTTTAGATCACTTCATACACTTAGAGATTGTGGATGGATCTTCTTCTAACTCCTCATGCATTGTCACTACAATGCATGGTCTTCTAATATTGTTGTGACTTTGTATCATCAGGATACAAGTTCTATGAACTTAAAGATCAGCTCAACAATCGTCAGATGTTACTAGAGAATGTTTCAACCACATCTCCTATGCCACTTAGTGAATCTCCTAAGTGACATGCATCTTAGTACTATGGCCATTCTCTCTTCATCACCAACACCATCACAACCTTTGGCATTCACATCTTGACATTCCTTGACTTCCATTCATTCCAAGACAACTTCATGCCTCATTGACAACAAATGCAACACAGTGCACTTCAATCTCCCCCTTTGTATTTGTTGTCAATACACTCCATCAGAACATATGAATGGGTCAATATGTGTGCCAATATTTTCTCCCCCTTATTGGCAATCAAATGCAAAGGTGTGGTGTGGTTCTCTTCCAAAAATATCTTCCTCCCATTGAAAATATCTTCTTGAAAAACACTAGGAGAGGGATGATGTCACATGTTCTCTTTAGCAAAGAACCTTTAGTAAATCAGCTCTAATTCTACTTGGGCTAACCCGGTGTAGAAAACAAGAGTGATATAACCAAGATTTTCAATGTTGTCCACAATTCTCTACACATGTGAGATCATGCTTCAGGGGTTTGAAAATTTTTCAGATATAACAATGAATTGCTAAATCCTGCACATACTTCACAAAACTCATTAGAATGTTCAGTGCAATGATAAAGCTCCCCCTTTCATCCATTTGTCTTCAATCCATACTCCCCCTTAATTGATAAGTTAAACTCAATTAAGAAATAAGGGATGAAAGTATGATTGGAATACCTTCACTTTTCTCAAGATGATATTAAATCTTAGAATATCATCTTCTCCAGATTGGCTCCCCCTCAAGGGGTGCACTCCATTCTGTCCAAACCATCCTCCAGATGAGAATGATCATCATCTTCAATTCCCTGCAATGTTAGCACATGTAAATACCAGAAGTATAAGGGAATAAGATGGAACCTCCTTGGTTCATCAATGTGAACAACAAGGTTGAGAAGATTCTCTCAACCGAGATGTCCCATTTTCACCAGTCTTCACACTTGCACATTTGATCTTCATTGATGATTGTGCTGGTGTGGTTCTCAGACCATCTTCATGTGAAACCTTCTTCTTCCCTTTTGCTTTAGCAATTGCCAGAGCTTCATCTTCAACTCTTTGTAGTTCTCTGGAAAGTTGCAACTGATGTGGCCATATGACAAGTAAATCATTTGGAAGAGTGGCCCCAGTTCTGGAAGTTCCACATGGTTCTTTGGATGCTGCTAAGCTACCTATCTTAGGCAACTTATTTTCAATCAATCCCTTCTTCTTCTGGATTGATTGTCTTTTGGAGTTCAGTCTGCTTCTATTTAG
This sequence comes from Viscum album, assembly GCA_963277665.1. Lineage (NCBI taxonomy): Eukaryota > Viridiplantae > Streptophyta > Magnoliopsida > Santalales > Viscaceae > Viscum > Viscum album. Next base: position 1,429,917,042 of record OY728125.1, read on the forward strand.
TTTCATGGCTTCTTTACAAAGGTCCATGATGTGTCCTTTCTTTCCACAGAAGAAGCATGTTTTCTTGGTGGTCCTACTGGATGCATAACCCTTCTTGGACTTAGACTCCAAGGTCTTCCCTTCCTTTTTCAACATCTTCCTGGGAGCATTGTCACTTTTCTTCTGTTTGCTTCCCAAGGATTCTTGCTTAGCCAGGTTCAGTGATCTTCTCTTCATTCCAGCTTCGGATACATTCGGAGATTGATATGTATCAACTCTTTGACCACTTTTGCAACCATCCCAGATGTTGTCAAGTAATCCAAATCTATTTGCAGTAAACAGATGTCTCTGGACCTGTGGATATTGCTTCCTTCCTTCTGGCATGCTCCCCCTTGGCATGGGCTTCCTCTGTGCTTTGGCATTCAGTGGATTGTACCAACAATCCTTTGCACAATGCCCATACTTGTTACAACACCAGCATTGTCCCACGAATCTTGACCTCTTCAGTCCTTCTGATTGTAGGGAACTTTTCTTGACCTATTGTGCTGTTTCAGGAGAGCTCTGCTTCTTTACTGTCTTCATCCATATTTGTTTGGAATTATTCTTCCATCCTGCACTTTTTGTGGAAACACAATTAGAAGCATCAGTACAAGATGGTATGGATGGTACCTTCTTTCTAGAAGATGTTGCCCTTTTATTAGAGGATGTCTTTCTTTTAGAATCATCCTTCTCAAAGCTCACTTGAGTGGCAACATTTCTTCTTTTAGCTGACTGGGAGGATTCAGCTTTGGGTGATTGCAGATTTTTCAATATCACCTCTAGTTCTAAGTATTTCATGTTGAGGGAGTTCTTCTCATCCTCAACAGTTCTTAGCTTTCCTTCCCAATTCTCCACCAGTTGTTTCATCTGGTCTTCATGCACCTTCTTTAATTCTTGCAATGAATTGTCCAGCTCCTTCACCCTTTTTACTTTGTCTTCAAGTTGAGCATCTTTAACAACCATTGATACTCTGTGCCTCTTTTCCAGTGCATGGAAAACTTCTTTGATTACTACTTTAAAGAATTCTTTCTCAGAAAGGCTTCTTTGCAATTCTTCAGCAGTGTCTTCATATCTTTCATTGCAAAGGGATACTGTTTCATCTTTGGCATTTACCAGCTTTCTGAGAGTGTTGGTTATGCCAACCCTTTTTGCCAACTGATCTTCCATTGCATTGGCTTCTTCTTCTAGCTGTAATTTTTCTTCTTGAAGATCAAGGATGCCAGTAGTAATACACATTGCCACATCCTTGGGGACAGTCTTCTGAAGATATTTGAGTGCATTTTGAAGATCATTCATTGTTCCAACTTCATCACAGCTAGGACAGGCTTTCTTCATCTTCTTGGCCTGTTTCTTCTTTCTATTTTTCTGAGTCTTGGCAGATATCTCCATTTGAGGCTGGTCGCTCGTTTCCTCAAATCTGCACTTCATAAAGACTCCCTTGGATCTTTTAGAGGTAACCTTCCTCTGATACCAATTGAAGTGCCCAGATCAGTGTGAATCACTGAGAGGGGGAGGGGGTGAATCAGTGATCCCTTAAAGCTTTTTACTAATTGATTCTTAATCAATTAAACCTCTATGGCTGGTTAAAGCCTCGATCCACTCTTCTTGTATCTCTCAACCTTTCCCGGATAATGCAGTAATGAAAAGGCATAGGACACAAGGATTTACAAGGTTCGGCACCAAAGGCCTACATCCTTGCCATGCTCTCCTAGCATGGATTCTCCCATTATAATCGGTTAGTATTACAATGGTCGATACAGAGTCCCACTGTATCTCTCCTGAGTCCCACAGGAGGGTCTTTATACTGCGTCCCACAGTGTTACTAGAGTCCCACTGGCCTGCTCCAGAATCCCACTGAAGACTTCTTCTCCCTGAGTCCCACAGGGTCTTCTCTTGGCTCCTCGAGTCGCACGAGTAGCTCTTCTTCACTTTAAGTTCTTCAAGTATCCTCAGCAGCCTGGGATAAAGGCTGCTGGCCTTGCTCTTCTCTTCTGATCACTTGTGGTTGATCAGGGCTTCTCGAATACTGCAAACTCAGACAAACAATATCTTTCACTTTAGTCTGGCTCAGTCTCACATCACTTCAACTTCATGCACTGAATGCATCGCATCACAATATCTTCAAGATCTCCTGGTCTTGGAATTCTCAAATGCACACAAGCTGATTCAGACTTGTTCACGTGTGCACGTGCATTCATGCATGCATGCACTCTCCTTTTCTTCTTCTTGGTGCAGTAGACCCACAAAGGGTTTAGTATCTTTAAGCACACACCATCTCTCTTGATCTTCACACTTTGTTCAATGTGTTTACACACTTAAAGTGTGTTCTAATTTAGTGTGTGGGTCTCCTCTTTCTTCCTTCTTCTAAGTGTGTTCAGTTCACTTAGTGCACACACACTAGGTTCGGCCTTTTAGATCTTTTTCACACACAAATGCCAATGGCCTACTTCCCTTCTTGTACTCTTCCACTTTGCACACACACTTTGTTTTTCTCTTTTAATCTTCAAGTGTGCACAACCTCCAAGGGCTACGGCCTCTTCTTGTTCTTTTTGCACACAAAGACACAAAGGCCTCGACCTTCCTTCTTCACCTCTCACACACACAAAGTGTGGTCTTCCACTTCACTTGGCACACACACGAGGCAAGGCCTCGGCCTTCTTCCTTGCCAAGCACCCACAACCAAGGGTGTGGTATACTGCCTCGGGTCTTCTTCTCCAACACTGCCAAGTAGGTGCACTTGGTGCAACCAGGCGCGCAAGGGTGCGGCCACTTCCACTTCTTCTTCAAAGAGCACAAGGTATGAGCGGCGGCCTACTCCTTCTCCAACAGCCGCACAAGGTCCGAAGCCCTTGGGTCTTCTTCTCCACTTGGAACACACACGAGGCAAAGCCTCGGCCTTCTCCTGCTCACACCCGAACACTAACCCAAAGAAGCGCGCAAGTGGTGCAGCCCTCCTCTTCTTCCCCACTATCGCGCAAGTCCTCAAGCACTTGAGTGCAAGGAGGCTCGGGTGCGCAAGTGCCACTGCCACAAGGGCGTGCAAGTGTGCACTGGCACCGCGGGGCGCTTCCTCCTGTCGCGCAAATTCACGAGCAGAGAGGGTGACAACCACGAGCGCGCAAGGATGCTGCGGCCCTGGGTACTTCCTGCCGCGCAAAGATTAGCGCGCAGGGGACCTTCGAAGCCTCGGGTGGCTCCGGAACCTTCAGCCGCGCAAGTTCTTTGCGCGGGGCTTCAAACCTTCGCGAGGCAGAGAGATGCGCTCACGGGACTTCAAAGATTCAGCGCATCAGCTGCTTAATGAGAGCCTCGGCCTCTCTTTTTATAGGCAGAGAAACGCCTCTGTCCATCCGCGTGTTGAATCTTGAATCACCGAAATCTTCGGATCTTTAAAAACTTTCCAAATCTTGAATTTGGTCCTCGGTTCACGCGGGTTCTCTCATTTTTTGTTCCTCTACGTGCATGCGACTCATAACGCATGCACAGCCTTCGGTTTAGGCTCATCCCATGCAAAAACACCAACCACGTGGCCTCGGCAGCTTCTCTTGCCTCGGCCTCAACCGAAATTCTCCCCTTGTTGCATGCAGGCTCATTTTAATGCATGGTTGTGTTCAGTGTGGCCAGACGAGCACTATGGAGCCTTCGGCTTCGGCAATGGTGGCCGGGAACTCGAAATAGGTCGTCGCGATGCCTCTGGTTCGTCGGCGGTCGTCGGGTGGCCTTGGCATGGCCTCGGCACGACCTCGAGGTAGGAGACGCCTCGGAGCCGTCAGATCAGGTCTTTGGACGGCGTGGATTTGATCGCTAGTGGCGCGATTAGATGAGCGGCTCAGATCTGGCGCGCGATGAGACGGACGGCCAGGATCTCTTCCGCGGGAAAATCCCGCGTCCCACATCGAAACGGCGAGAGGAATTGCCGCGGTTTATTAATATGCCGCTCCCTCAACCCGGCAATTGAATCTTCTCCCTCCACGGTGCCTCCCCGCACCGTGTTCTCCCTGCGGGCGCGCTCTGCGCCCACTCTGCTCCTGCGGGCGCGCTCCTAGCGCCCACTATGCTCTCCGGGTGCGCGGGTTTCACCACCGCGTGCCCTCGGGGGCTTATACACGGCCCCTCTGCGCTCTGCCGCCCGGGCTGGCCACATGGGATCCCCCCTTGGGAGTGGCACCTTAGGCCCACATGTGCCTTGGGGGTTGAACCCTTAAGGCTGGCCTTGGCTGGCCAATTTTTTGGCAAAGGACAGAATATTACTTTGTCAAAAACAAAGTAACCCATGAATATAAGACAAGTGCCAAATGCCAAATGCCAAATGCCTATCTTTCTCATTTCTCCATTTCTTCTCTTCTCCCACATTTCTATTCTTCTTCTTCATTATAATTCCTCCATTCTTCTTAAAGAAATAATCTTCACTTAGAAGGAAATTCCCGAAGGTTCTTCATCAACCGAGCTCTTGAATCACATAGATCTTCAATGTTCTTTATTGATCTAATCAGAGATCAAGTTGGATCTTCTTCATGTTCACATGCTCTAAGTGATAGTGCATGGGCTTCTTTAGCTCACTTCATCCACTTAGAGATTGTGGATGGATCTTCTTCTAACTCCTCATGCATTGTCACTACAATGCATGGTCTTCTAATATTTTTGTGACTTTGTATCATCAGGATACAAGTTCTATGAACTTAAAGATCAGCTCAACAATCGTCAGATGTTACTAGAGAATGTTTCAACCACATCTCCTATGCCACTTAGTGAATCTCCTAAGTGACATGCATCTTAGTACTATGGCCATTCTCTCTTCATCACCAACACCATCACAACCTTTGGCATTCACATCTTGACATTACTTGACTTCCATTCATTCCAAGACAACTTCATGCCTCATTGACAACAAATGCAACACAGTGCACTTCACCTTAGATCCTCTCCCTTTGTTCCCTAATCTACCCACCACCACCATTGAATAATCAATATGCAACCATCTACATGTTACATAATTGAGTTTTGGATAACTTTTGTTAAAGAATGGTTATACAATGATCAAGAACCGGGTATATATATAGAACTATTGGCCAATTGATTTACAATGATAATAATATAATTAATATCAAGGGGAAATCCAGAAAGTAGAAACGTGAGGAACGAACCTTGTCCTTTGTTTTTTTTCCTCATTTCATTATCATAGAAGGATAATAATAGATGAGAAATTTACAAACCAATATTTAAAAATTCTATCCAATTAAATATATAAAATATAAATAGATAAATTGTTTTCCATTGAATTGACCTTCCCTCATATGAGATTGAGAAAATGATGAAATTAAGAAAGAAAAACAACCTTAATAGAGTTTGGATTCATCATTAATGAAGAATAGTTATGTAGTTATCATTGACGATGTCCCCGAACTCTGCTGGCATGAAGATCCACAATTTGTTGTTACTAGACAAAAACGTTCTCCTCCAATGGTGTATAGGATCTAATTATTTTCATCCAATTCTCCGAAAAAAGCAATAGTCATTTACATACAAAGGTTAAAGTCACTGCATCGAAGAAAAATAAAATAAATCTTTAAATTTATATATATAGTTAATTTCATGTCCCAATATTCTTTTCACAAACAACTAGAACCGAAAAATATTAGGTTTCACCTAGGGTAAATATTCTATTTGAAATTGAATGTTTCCCTCAGTTCTCCAATCTGGGAACCCATTTAAGAGTTGTTCCGCTTTTGTAGGAAAATAGTGTGCAAATATTTTTTAATAATTTAATATTTCTTAAACATTTGTTTTTGAATCCCCGGGAATTAAAATTACATGTTTTATCAATTCCTAGTATATAGATCAACATAAATATTATTTTAAAATAATACATGAAAAATCAAAGACATTAAAAATGGTTCCAGTATCTCTTAGTGTAACACCCCGACCCTAGTTACCGAGAGTCAATGCATTATTACATAACATTAGCATGATATCAAGAGATAATGTCTTGAAAGACCAGTTAGTTTAGTAGACTTGTAAGTAATATATACATACATAAATTTTACATTACATCGTGAAATAAATAAAAACTAATCTATTCCCTATTTTAACACAGTCATATCAATTGGCATATCCATGTAGGTTAAACATAATATATTTCTTCACATCTTGGGAAATGAATTCATAAGAAAGAAATGATATCTGATTCTCACTAGGGATAAAAATATAGAGGGAACTATCATAAATAATAATAAAAAATTATGAAAATGTATAAAACTAAAACAAAATCCTTTTATACATAAAATTCACCATAATATGGAAATGATAAATAAAATAATTCCATTTACATATTCATTAGGATAATATACTAGTCAAATAATCACATGAAATATCAATAGTCAATTTTATAGTGATGGAATGCATAATTTTGGACATCATAACCACATAGTCATGGCCTCATGCCAAGACTACAAATAAAATTATTTCAAGGCCTTCTTCTAAGATAATAGTTTTCCTCTAGAGACTGACCAATTTGGTATGTTACAAAACATACACCCCATGAATGAAATATCATAAAATGAAGATGTAAATACCAATAAATTAAATTATATAACACCATTAATACAATCCTGATCAATACATACATCACACAAAAAGAAATTGTGGAAAATATAGCATGAATATCACGGTTATAAAAAGTGAGATGAAAACCCCCGTACCATGTATGTTTCCATAGTATCGGGTTGGTTAACCTCTCGTATAATAGTGAAATCATTGTTATCAAATTATATAAGAACAAAATTATTAAATATGATCTTTTATATGATATTGTAATATTTAATTGTTAATGATATTTTTGTAGTATCATTGTGTTGGGTATTAACTGATTTATTTTTCTTTATATGTTTTTTTATGAAAGTCATGTTTGTTATGTATAGGAGGTTATTGATTAATATACAGAATGAAATTATGCTCTTAAAAATTATTTTAAAATCATAAAATGAAAATTAATCTTTAATGGTTATGATGGGGAATGAATCTTATTGCGTTTGTAGAGACAGTAATCCTTACGTACGCATGAGTGACAACAATATTAAATTGATTGTAAAATCATATTTAATTGGATTGTATATCATATATACCGAATAATTAACATGTTTTATTTATTATTTACATCAATTTTAATCATTATTATATCTATCCAAATAATGATGTGTTAAAAAACAACCTTCACTATGACGTGGAGACGGTAAGCCGTACGTACGCATGTATAGTGACTTTGTCATTCGTAGGTTGGATAGAATAATGAATATGGTAGTAAAATATTTATTTCAACATCACAGTATGATGAAGGTACAAGAGTTTTTATTTTGGTATGGAAGCAAAAAATAATGTGGATGTGGAAGTAGAAAATAACTTTGAAAGAGGTGGTGAAATTATGAACTCTTCTTCGGGTGCTTCTTTTTTATTTTATCAAAAGGGCTCCATAGGGTGGATTTATGATCAAAGTAAGGACTCTAAAATTCATTGAGGGTAGTCCGGAAGATATTTGATCTAGTTTTTGTAGAGAAAAATGGATTTGGAGGGGTGAACATAAGAGAAGGGTTAGTACCCTTTTATAAGAGAGGTGATGGTCACTTTAAGAAAATCTTGAAATATTATTTTATATTATAAATTTTTTGTGTTATAATAGATGAAAATGTGTTTAATTCTTGTATAAGGTGGGGATGGGTCAAAATTCCATCAAAAAGTAGGTTTAGACATGTTTAGGTTACCAAATTAACCTTATCTTTTAGAATTTACACATAGTTAAATAGTTTATCTTTTACCTTGTCTTCTTGTATTCATACACTATATGGTTAATAAAAATATTATAAACTACCAAACGAGCCTCAAGTTGTTTATTAATTATATATCTATCATTATTTAAGTCTTTTGGCTAATCCTTAGATATTTAGGAATATTATATCATTTAATAATATAATATTTGTTTTAAAAACTAATTTATGTCAATTTTTTCACTATTTGGAATTTGGTTTCTTGGAAGTCATAATAGAATGATTACATAAAAACATATTCATTGAATAAACTCTAACATGTCATAATATTCTATAAAACACGTGTAATGCATCAAAAGTATCATTTTATAGTTATTTTGATATATATAAAATCAATTATTTTAATCATTAATTAATAAGATAATTACTGCATCATAATTGTGTCATTAATAAATTTAATTATTTAATTTATAAAAATTATAAATAAAATACCATGATGTAGGAAATATATTTATATTTCTAATTAATATATATAGTCTAATTTATTCTATTTATAACCCTATACTAAAAATTTTCTATTATTAAAATTTGACTATAATAATTTTAACTCTTCTATAAATAAAATTATAATAAATGTCCTAATCTAATCCATGTGGAGCAAAGAGGATCATATTTTATTCCTATGGAGGATTTTTCTCTAAAAACACTTATCCAATAGAATATGGACTTGTTTTAGGGTAATTATAATATCTTTTTTTCTTTTAATTACCCTCATTTAATTTAATCATGGTTAATAAAAGTGAAAAGTTTCAATTACCAAAAATTATTTTAATCTTATTGAATAAAATTTTACATACTGATGTAAAATATGTCACTTTTATTTCTGATATTCAGTTCACAAAAGATGTAAAATTACGTTTTATTCTATTTTGCTAACGCGCCTAGAATGTGGGTAAAAAATGTTAAAAAAATTCAATAAATTTTTACACTTATAATTTTATTATAAAGAGACTCCAATGAATTAAATTAAACTAATATAGGTATTATGTATATATTTTGACATAAAATTAATTTAAATAAAATAAATAATTATTTTAAGAAAAATCATTTTTTACACAATAACGCTAGGTTTTATATTATTCTTTAAAAATTGAATGTTTTCAGAAAATACCAAAACTACACTCTAAGATAAATTTGATATCAAAAATACATAAAAGAATTATATTTTATCTCATTCATATCATATAAGGTTCATTAATCGATTTAAAATTAATTTCCATTTTGATTTCCAGAAAGTAGGTTGTTGAGAATTAGAAACTATCAAATAATTGATATGTGTATATGCCCAATTTAAAAGTGAAATTATTTCCAATGAACAAAATTTTATTAAATGATAAAATATAATTTAGTTATACATAAAAACCTTTATAATGTAAAATTGAACAGTATATTTTTTTTTATTAAAAAGTTATTTTCAATTATAATTTAGTATCCTTCACTATTCATGAAAATATGAAAGTTATCAGAAAAACACACAAAATTTATCAAAAATAAATTTTTATGTCCCACTTATAAAGAATAATTTAATTTCATCAAATTATATATATAGAAGTGTAAAATATTTTACTTGAATGGGTTCACCATTTAAATGAGGGAAAATGAACTTTTTGAACAATTAAATTTGTCCTTATATGATGTCTAAAAAACATAAATGATTAATGTAATAACTATACGGGCGATGTATATATAATTCAATATGTGGTCAATAATATTAAAAACCACTTTTTAAATAGCTAGTTTTATTAGTAGTTATGCGCGTGAACTCGATTTTGTGTATGTCACACGCTATTTTATTGTTCAAAGAGAATAATACCATTGAATCTTAAAGAGTTACATTTTTTCCTAGTTTAATAAATTGTTTCCTCACAATTTGAAATTTTTCTTTTGAAATATATGGTAAAAAAAATAAAAATTTCCTTTGTTGAAACCCCACATAGGAAATAGGTTCATGAAATTTTATAATTAATAAGAGGGAAAGGGAAATTAATAAGCGACTAGTAAATTGTGGTTTTGAATAGAAGAACATTGGTGACAATTAAAATAGTATGAAAAATGTAAATATTTATAATGAGTGATTGAGGTCATCAATCACAAAAATGTGAATGGAAAATATAGCGCCTCAAAGCTATAAATCTATGACGAATAAATTAAGGTATTCAGATAATACATTTTTGGGTCAATTATCAATTTCCTAACGTTTTGGAATTAATTTCATCATAAAAAAAATAATTGATATGTAGAGTTTCATCCTTTGACTAATTTCTAACAGAAAATCATTTTTCACTCCAAATGATTAGTATTCAAGATGACATGGTCAAACCTGAAGCACTAGAATCAACATAGAAAGAATCACATAATCATCAAAGGAAGAACTATATATTTATACTATATTTATAGATTTAACAAAAACAAAACAGATAATACATGATCAGATGATCCCACAACAGGATAACACTTTAAAGAGAGAAATACTAATCTTAATTTATAGAATTAAACCCAAAATACCTAAATCTCAACAAATACCATTCAATAGAAAAATTTCCTTAAAATCGTTCAATATAATCCAAACTTATATTGAAACCCAAAACATGGAATTATTTGATTACGTAGTCTTCCACATAAAATTGCTTCTCCAAATTACAGTGACTACTCTTTAATTCACATAATTTTAAGTAATTAACCATATCACATATTCTCTAATAAAGTTTAATAATTTCCATAAATATCATAAATTGCTATAAGTCCACAATAAAAACATAGATAAAAATCAACAATTAATCCTCAAATTAAATCCCATAGTAATCTTTTTTCCTTAAGAAAACAGTGTTCCCAACAGAGAAAATGTCTTCCAAAATAACATTTATCAATTAATCACCAAATCATTTTCTCATAGTAAGGATATATATTTGATAAACATAATATCCCAAATCAACTTATTATTGATCAATAAAACCATTTATTGAAAAATATCTAGGCACACTAATTAGGGACATCATGTAGTCTAGTGAAAGGCATTAAATCCTAGTCACACTTTGGTTGTGGGATTGATTCCCAAATCTTTGTCTGATGCGATGGGTTGTCACATGGTCTAAATGTTTACCTTTTTCAAAAAATATATTTTATAAAAGTACCAAAATGAGATAAATTCCTAAAACTAACCATAACATAATTTTACTACAAATGTAAAATAATACATTGCATTTTCATCCCAAAATTCAATAACATTTAATTACCTCAGATTCAAGTATTATATAACCCTAAATGGTTATTTATATCTATATATAAAATAGAATCGATAATTCTTCCTCACATAAAATTTTCACATAACAAACTATAGGGTTACACATACAATGGAAAATTCTTCCCCAGTAATCCATTCAACAAAGAGAACTTATACATTTAAACATTTCAACATCCATTTATTTCTACATAAGTTATTCAATGACCAAAAGGTCATCCAATTTAATATACAATTCACTCGGATAATTTCCAGGTCCACTAAATTTATGTAAAGTGACTGTAAATGGATTTTTTGGATCATATTTATTTTCTTCCGTAGTACTCTTCATCTTTCCTCGGTAATTATTTACATTATTTCTTTCATTACCACACATAACAAATTTCTTTGTTCCATTGAGACACTTTCCTAGGGGTCTCCATCAAAATTTCTTGCATGATGGAAATGGAGGTTTCTTTTCTCCATGGTCTCCAATGCTAGAGCTCTTACCATTCATCACCATTCTATTCTTTTTTGAGTCCAGGAGATGGTTAATATATATATTGTTGATCATATTTTTGGAAAACTGATTCCGCATGAACACGATAACTTTTTCACCTATCAACATTCCATTTCATTGCTCATTTCCACAATCGTTCCTAACTAGTACAACGTTATATATTTTACTATGCCTTCCTTGTAATCAAGAAGTCGACTAAGAACAGAAAGCATTATTTGAGTAATAATAGTCATGAAATCATTTAGGGAATATAATGACACCACATTTTCAATCTAAGACACCTTTGGATTAAGCAAGGTTATTTATTATTGTCTTATATTTAAATACTTCAAATTCGTTTTAATGAAAATAAAAATTACTTTAAGAATATCCTCTGGGAGTTTCATAACCATGAGTACATCAAGGCCTATAGATGGGCACTTGTTGTCATTCGAGTCGAGCTCAAAGTGGTGTTTTAAGGCTTTATCTCTAGCTACATCAATTCTAGAGCCACCTATACTTACTTATATCAAGACAAGGATTTTTTCTTGGAAAACAAAAAAAAATATACATTACCAATTTTTTTGGATTTTCATCTATAAAAATACACAAATTCTATCTTAGGGTAATGTTCTCTAATCCATTTTTTTCTAAAACTAGTTTCCAAGTATTGTACTAAACTTCATCTAATACCAACTATAATGCCCCAACCCTAGTTACCTAGATTCAGGGCACTATTAGAAAACATTGGCATGATATCAAGAGGTCACCTCTTGAATGACCAATTAATTTATCAGCATTTGATTTCCTGGATAAATACATAAATTTTACATCACATAACAGAATATAAAAAACAACATAGTTCCCCATTTTAACACACTCATATCCATTGGACTATCCCTGTAGGAAAAAAAATAATATACTTATTCACATCCTAAAAAAACATAATAAAGAGGTGAGATCAGATTTTTAGTAGGGAAAAAAATATACTGGGAACTATAATAAATTATCATAAACATTTAAGACATTGTATAACACTAGGACACCAGCCTTTTAAACATAAACTTCAGCATAATATGACAAAGATAAATCGAATAATGCCATTTAATTATTCACTTTGACATTCTAATATTCTAATAATCATATGAAATATTAATATAAAACTTCATAATTATGGAATCCATAATGATGGACATCATAACAACATATTCAAGGACCCGTTCCAAGACTAAAAATAAAATTTTGTCAAGGCCTTGTGCCAAGACACTAGTTTGTCTCATGAGACCTACCAATTTGGTAACTTTCGAAACATACAACCCATTTAAGAAGGATCATACAATTAAGATGTAAATATCTATAAATTAAAGAATATTACATCAATAATACAATCATTGGATGTACATACACCAATCAAAATTAAATTGCAGTAAATATGGAATGAATCTCAATGGATAAAAAGTGAGATGAAAACACATTTACCTTTTACATTTCATTAGTATTGGGTTGGTTAACCTCATATATAATGGTGAAATAATTTTTATAAAATTATACAAGAACAAAATACATAAATATTATATCATATATGATCTTCTAATATTGATTTTTAATGCTTTTTTAGTAGTATCTTTGTTTTTTGTGTAAAATGATTCATTTTCCTTTATACGTTTTGTTATGTAAGTCATGTTTGTTATTTATAAGAGGTATTTGATTTATTTCCATAATGAAATTATGTTATCTAATATTAATTTTAAATCATAAAATGAAAATTATTTTTTAATGGATACAATGGGTAAGGAATCTAATTTCGTTTGTGGAGAAGGTAATTTGTACGTACGCATGAGCAAAAATATCATTCAATTGATGGTAACATATTATTTAATTGGATGGTATATCATACATAAAGAATAATTAACTTGATTCATTTATTATTTACATAAATTTTAACCATTATTATACCAATCCAAAAAATGAAGTGTTTAATAACAAACCTCACCATGATGGGGAGACGGTAACCCGTACGTACGCATGTATGGTGAATTTGTCATTTATAGGATTGATAAAACAATGTATATGGTTGTAAAATATTTATAATAAAATCAAATTTTGTTGAAGGTACTGGATTTATTATTTTTTGTATGGATACAACAGTGAAATAGAATTTGGAAGAGGAAAATAACATTTAAAGATGTGGTGAAATTATTACCTCTTCTTTGGGTGATTCCTTTTCATTTGATAAATAGGGCTACCTAGGTTGGAATTACGATCAATGTAAGTTCTCTAGGTTGATGTGAGGGCAGTTTTTAGGATATTTGAGAAGATTTTGGCTCATCCAAATGGATTTGGAGGAGTGAAACTAAGAGAAGAGGAAGTTCCCTTTTATAAGAGAGGTGAGAGTCACTTTTGGAAAAGTTTGAAATATTATTTTATTATGTAGGACTTTTAAGTTTATAATGGATCCAAATGGATTTATTTAGAAGATAAGGTGGGAATGGATTAAATTTATCCATCAACAAATAGTCTTTATACATGTTTAAGTCACCATATTAACCTTATATTTTAGATTTTACTCTTAGATAATCAGTTTAACTTTAACAATGTCTTCTTGTATTATTACACTATACGGTTAATAAACATACAATTAGAAGCAAAAAGACACTAAAGTGTTTTAGTATTGATATATATATCATTATGTAAGTCCTTAGTATTATCCTCATATTTTTAAAAATATTTTATAATTTAATAATGTAATATTTTTAAAAAAAACTTTTTTATGTCAATTTTGACACTATTTTGTATTTGTTTTTTTGTGAACGTCTAACAACATGATTTCATCGAATAAAATTCATACTCTCGGACTCTCTTATTGATTTATGAAATTTTCATGAATCATGTATTAAATCAAATATATAGAAAATGCCACTCTTATATAAACAATATATTGTTATATTGTATTGGATTTTGAATCATATGTATGAATCTTATGTTCTTCATCAATTAAGACATCTGTATGTATCATAAATCCTCCAATGATGGTACCATATTTATCTAGATTATATATTCTTATTCCATTTATTATCATGTTGTTGGTTCTATTACACATAGTGGTGTACTATGAAATTTATCAAAATCTAGGAATATAGGAGTTTTTTATGTTAGTGTCAAGACCATGATTAAGGATTCCTATGTATTCATGTGATAATAATTAGAACATAATTAGTTCATTGAAACTTTATTAGACACATAATACCTTTTTAAGTCATGTGAATAGGACAAAACCATGTTGTTTAACATCGCGTGAAAAGGAAATTTTGGAGGAAGATGACTATCCAAGGATGGTATGGGATTTACAAAAAAATGGCTCAGGGGATCAGGAAGAGATATAACCTCACATGTGGGATACAATCCTATTTGTAATATGTCCCATTAAAGATGGTGATGGTGGGACCCAATATGATTATATCCCTATGAGATTGATAAGAACATACTCGTATTAAAGTCTAGAAAATAGTAAGGTTGATTTGGGCTAATAGGAATGAACCATAAGAAGGTTACCTACATATCCCATTGATATAAGGATCAGAGACAACATTGTATAGAATGGATAGGCGCGAAAGCTATGGAGGAGACCCATGATGGATGTATTGGATTATGATGATGTCATGATAGTCACTTACATGTAAGACCATGTGATTCGTGCTCAGTGTGAGAAGAAAGAGGAAACAAAAAATATGAAAATCATTCTAATGTCCTTCATTTATTGAGGGACAAGGTAGTGGATGTTGACATTTAGGGAATTCCTATAAATAATGACTAAGAGAATACTACCTGATAGATTCAATTATGTGTCCATTTAGATAATTGAATACCATTTGATAGGGGGAGAGTATGATTATAAATTAATCATTATTTAAGTAAAAAGGAAGTGGATTCCCCCACTTCCTGAAAGAGGTAGGTGCCTAGACAACCTCTATTTTAAGTGTCATAGTTTCGGAGAGAATTCCCAATTGAATTTTTTTTGAGGACCCTACTTATTTGGTATTTTAAGTGTAATAAATATTTCACCAAGGAATGAATAATGGAATGGGAGACATGTCGGTGTGTCTTTATCATGATCGTGAAAATCTAGAAGCCTAAGTAAAGGTTTTGATTTGGTATCCCTCATAAGAGAGACCTAGGGAGAATTGTACCATGTAATAATTACTAAAGGAAATGGATTAGAGGGTGATACACACATGGTGGACCTGTGTGGGCTCAAAGTGATTCATATATTCTTGACTGGGGAACACTAGAAGTTCTTTTCCAAGAAAATCATTTGGACAGATAGAGGTTATTCACTGAGGTTAATCCTAGTAAAGCTAGCATTACTTCTACCAAGAAAGGACTCAGTGTGCTAGAGGTGCTTTGCGTACGTGAGGGCTGGGATATCTGAAGATGGCCCACATTTTTTGTACCTAGGATATCTAAATATTCCACTTGGGAGATAAAAAATATGGAGAATAATGCTCGGGTGAGTCCTTGATTTAATCCCAAATGAACTCCTTACCTGTCTTTAGATGAGTGGAACATAGGTTTTGAGCGACAAATGTCCCTTCCCCCTTTTGGTTTTGAATAGGTGGATGGTTCCAATCAAGGTTCATATTATTCTATTCCTATAGGGATCTCAGTCCACTGATCATTTCCTAGAAACATGATTTTCAATGAATGTTTCTACCTAATTTTCTATGTTCCTTGTACCCACACCCTTGAGTTACTTTAATGCTATATCCTAGAAAATTTTCATAAGAAGAAAATTAATTTATCATCCCACAAAACATAGATCTCAAAATAAAATCTTGATTTCTGTAGGCATCGTAGAATGTAATACCTAAATCCCATAATAACTTCAAATATTTTATCAATGGAGCCAAATAAGCATCAATGGCATTGCCTTGTTGCATTGGTACAGATATAACCATAGATAACATGATATATTTTCATTTCATGAAAATCCATCATGGGAAGTTATAATTTTCCAACATAACCAGCCACATTCTATGAGTTCTGCTTTGAAATCCAAAACGATTCACTCCATCTATAGATAATGTGAGATGAGGTGTTTTCCACTGATTTTTAAATTCAAGATAATCATGGTAAATTCTCTTCCACTAAAGAGTGTATGTTGAGTGATATAGTTTACCATATTTATTTCTTTTATATGTGTGCCATGTTAATTGCCTTGTAGTCTTCTCACATCTATATAGGCGCCTAATCCATGGAATGATAGGAAATTACCATGAATATTTCATAGGACAAGATTCATATTTCTTTTTTTGATAAGTGAAAAACTTTGTGTATTCTGTATGTGATTTGTGGTCCCTGAAAAATATTAAATAATCCATTGGTCTAATGTGTATTCTATCAGATATCATAACCATTGATCATATACTTTTTGGACATGTATGTTCAGCACAGGGGCACATTGTATTCTAGGAGAATATCATTATAGAGATCACGTAGTTTCATAAAAATGTTTGACCCCATAAGTTTCCTACTATAAAATTATACAATTTTAGTATAGCTGACAATAATGTATATTTGGTTGAACCATCATTCAATGGTGTCTTTACACAACTATTTAGCTTCTCAAAAAAATTTGGGCAATCACATAACTTATCTTTAACCATAGTTTTCATTTCCTCAAAATGATATTCATTACCATTCCCCTATGTAATCCTACATTCAATACAGTCTTTTTTTATTGTCCATACGTGTAATCATATCAGATGATCAATGAAACATAGTTCTATCCCAGCTACTAGCTATATACACTTTTCCCCATGTTTTTTCCAACATTTATAAATTCAATATATTATGGGAGAGATCAATTGTTATTAAACTCATTTGTACTTATTAGTCTTGAATAAAAATAGTTTCAAAATAAAAAATGGATTTTAGAAGGGTCATATGCATTCTATTTTATAAACATCATGATCTCTTTCACTCCATATAAATACTCGTTCTTCAAATGATTGGCATCCATCCATTCTTTACTCATTTCCACCTTACTTGATTCAATGGTATTAATATTGACCAATATAAATACCCAAAAGATGTTCAAATATGGTCATCAACCAACTATATATCTCTCTCAAAAGATCCAAATTAATCAAAACAACTAGAACAATTGTAAAACTATAAAAATATAATAATATTTTCCAACATTTTTAATACATTGAAATCCTGAAAACTCATGGATTTGAATCCAATTGACACAACAATATGTTTTAAAACTTCAAGTCGATGATTACAACTGAATTTGTAAAAAAATACTAAACCTATAAAATTAAAACAACATTTTATAAAAAAAATTAACACATTCAAATAACCAAAACTCATGGATTTAAAATCAATTAACACAAGAATTATTTTTAAAACATCAAGTCAGTGATAACCAATATTTTTAAAAATATCCATATTTAAAAAAATCCATTTATGAAATTTTTTTCAAATACCTTACATTGAATATAATTTCATAAAAGTGATTAACCCACAAAGAAAAAACCATTTCGATTAAAGGTACTCATATAGGCATACTTATAATAAGGAAACACTTTCAAAAAAAAATCATTTAATGAAAATGAAAATATGAAGGAGAATGAAAAATTAAATACAACATGTTATATAAGAAATCTAGTAAAAAAAGATGATGAAGCATGGAATGAGAAGAACACATCAAATATATCCAATTTAAATCCATATATGACACATAATCCGATAAATAAAATTCAGGATCCATGGAATTGAATAAGATTAATATAAAATGTTAATGTAATTGTTAAAGCAATAATACAACACAATATTCTTTCTCAAAATACATAAATATTAATGAATGAACAATTATTTACTTTTTCAACAAAACATAAAATAAAAATAAAAATATTCAATAAATTAAAATTTCATTAAAAAATAACCAATATTAGATAATTTCCCATAAAAACACATGTTCACATTAAAACACCATTAAAATCTCAAAAGAGATGTGGAGAACAAGTATCAAATTAAGGTTACACCACCCAAATATCATTATTTGAACCAAATATTAAAAAATATACAATTTTTATCATAAATATAATAAAAAATCATTTTTAATCCATGAAAAAACTTATAATCCAATATCATTAAAAATAAATATTTTTCAATGAATGGAATGAGAAATAAACTTCTTCAAAAAAAGTTGGAGAGAAATTAATAGAAATACATTAAAACATAAAAACAATATTTCATAATGGTAAACCATACCCATAAATTCAGTTCCATAGAATAATTGAAAGTTTTTATTGATCACATTTCAAATATAATCCTTGAAACACTTTCCTATTATTGAAAAAAATGGGTGTGTTTATAAGATATGGGGGAAGAAATATGAGTATAATGTGGATAAAAGACCAAATGCAAGATACTTGGAAAATATAGGGGTAAGTGATCCTTTATTATCATCCCGAATGAAATTTTTATAATTAAATGAATTGTATATAATTTTTAAATGAAAAGGTGATCAAAAAATAAAAATACAAAGATAAAATTACACAAATATCGCATATGGTTATGTCATATGATTTGATAACATTTCATTTAAGGTGAATTAAATAAAATATATCTTCTCACTATTATTCTTATCTGACACTGATCTTCACTACATCATATAATTATTATCATAAAATCTATAAATATCTAGCGATTTGTATTCATTGATAGACTCGACCACTCCATATCATCATCACGTCTGGACCATGTTGCTCGATTTCTCCGACTAAACTAATCCAGAATCCTTATGTAGCTTTAATAGGTATAGCTCTACTTAAAAAATTATAAATCATCATTTCCCTAGCTATATCAAGTAACGTCCTTGATTCTAGATTCAAAATAAATAACCTGTATTAGTACCTCATTTGAATCCATATTTTTCTATGATGAAGACTGGATCCCATATATAAAGCCAATAATGATCCATGACAACCTCTCTACGCATTACTTAGGACTAGTGTAGATCACACCCATCTTTCTGAACACCCGATTAATGGAACAAGCTATGATAATCCCATGAACTAGAATTTTTTAGTATCCCACATGTGATATTGTGAATGTATTTTATCGATGAGTAAAACCCTACCTATAATAATCAATTTTCAAATACGCAAACCCAAATCTAGAACTACCAACAACAGTTGACCTAGAACCACTTTTTTGGTTCTATATCCCATAGTAGATTCAATTTAGTCATGAATTTCCACACCAATCACCATCATTATGAGGAGCCCATAGATTTATCATAGTGTAGTCACTATCAAATATATCCCTACAGTTGATTAATATAATTAATGAACAAAATTATATATGATATTTTAAACTAGTTTTTAGTTGTTTCTCTAGATACATAAAGGCTTGCACTAGCAGCCCATATTAACTAGGCCCATCCACCATCCCTAGATAATGTTATCATTAAGACCCAGAAATTTCATTGTATTTTTTTTCATAAATACATGGGAATTTAATAAGTCCACAGTTTCTAATGAGGCTTGATTCCAAGGCCCAGTGTTCCGAGAATCAATTTCTAATGTTATGTTCGGGTAATTCTAGAAAACATACGTGCATGATATTATATCTTTTGAACCGGTACTCAGAATTAAAATCTGAGGGCACTGTTGAACTCGTAGTGCAGATATTCTCTTAAGGATAAATTCACCACAGTTGCATTCTAATGAGAATGGAAGTTAATTTTTTGGGGTTTATAAATAAAATTAAATAAAAATAAGTGTACTTATTTTAATTTATTTGGTGGTTAAAACCTCCAAGTGGATGTTAGAGGTGGGCCCCACCACACCCTGACCCCCTTGGGAGGATGTTATTAGGTGGGGACCACCCGAGCCCTCTAACTCCTCTAACCCCCCTATAAAACCCTTGAGCTCCCCATAAATGGGGAAAATATTGAACTTCGCCATAGTGGTGCGAATTCACCTAAAAATAAATTAATGTCTTCAATTAATTAAATTTTTAAATATTTTGATTTTTTTTGGAATTCATGTCAACAATAAAATAATAGACCAAGATATTATTTTATTTTGGTTGGAAACTCTTTATTTTGGTGGATCCTTGGAGAAACTTGGGAGAACATCATTCTCCCGATGAAGAACATGAATAATGTCTCTTCCGTCACCAATGAATGATGAACACCATCTTCTTCCTTCTTCAACTGGGGAATGAAAGGGGAGCCTCACTGCCCCCGAAGAATGCCGACGATGTGAACTCGAATCATCTTATCTGAGCTCTTCCTCCTCTGACATTGATGGAACGACGTCCATCTTCCATGAAGTTTGTCTTCCGTGACTCTGTCGTTGATCATTGAAATCGAGGTAGGGGGTTTTCGAGTTTATTTTATTCCAGAACATTGTTGTTTATATTATGGATGAGAACTGAATGATAACACCATAAAAAGGAGGGCTCAGACCACATGAACATGGCCCGTACCTCCCCCCTTTGTTTACCCTTATTGTTGATGATAGAGGCATAGTGATGGCAGCCGGCGCCAGGCCAGCCGCGAATGAAACTGGCGGCGCAAGGTCACCAGGAAGGCACGACACGATTGAGCTGCACGAAGGAGTTGAGGGTCGCGGCCAAACTGGGCCGCGTCAGAGGAGGCGCGGCGCCGTCACGCAGCGTGAAGGACTAGGGGGCTGCGGCCATGCAAGACTGCGGCAGTGAGGGCATGACACCGTCGCGCCACATGGAGGGAAGTAGGACCACGATGCTATCATGCTGTGGTGGATGTGCAGGGGCAGCCGACCGCTGTGAAACTAGTCCAGCTGGAAAATCGGGCCAGCCAGGAAGAGCGAGACCACGTCGGGTCCTGCGTATGCGGGACCTGCGCCACTAGGTGCCGATTCGGCTCAAACCCAAACTGAAAAGCCGTTCGGGTGCTATGGGGTGTGCCCCCTGGGTGCGGCTAGGGCAGGCCACCGTGCTGCCCTCGGTCGGGCCGCCTCGGGCTGGGTCGCCATCGGGTCGGGCCGCCCCTTTGGGCTGAGCCATCACCTCGGATCAAACTACTTTGTCAAATTAGGTTTGATCCATGGATCGGGTCAGACCCCGGTAAGGACCAAGTCAATATGGGTCGGTTCTACTGGGTCAGACCGGTCCTGGACCCATTTGACTAGTTTACACATTTTCGCACCTATCTTGGTCTAGAAGTGTCTAATTGTTGAACCACTTGTGGAAATGGAAGTCTGGGAGCCAGATGGATATTTTGGAAAACCCCACATTATTTTTGGACATAGATGGGGTATGGTCGTGTTGGTTTGAACCAAAAACCCAACCGGGCCCCTGGAATAAAATTGCCAATAACTCACAGACCGGGCGTCTGATTCACACGTCGTTCGTCCCGTTGGGTTCCTTATGATGAGATGGAACTACGGGATACATCAACTAGAGACTTTATTGTAGTTTATGTATCGAATCATGGATCGATGAGCGGACCTTCCCAGAATTGAGCGTGTTGTGTGCGGGAACCCTATGGCTGGCTGCGACTGAGATGATTGGATCCTACACAGAACTACTACTTTACCAGGATCCACCATGGGTTTGAAAGTGATGATACTATACCAGGATCCTCTAAGGGTTCGACATCAATGACTTCTATACCGGGATCCCTTATGGGTTTGACAGCGCTGACTTCTGTACCGGGATCCTCTGTGGGTTCAACAGCGCTGATATGATTCCAGGGTCCAACCTGGTTTTGGAAGAGGATATGATTCAGTGGCTACATCTAATCATCTCTACCCCTTCTACATGAGTTTTATACCTATTTGAGTTGAGTCTTTTCTTTCAGTTTTTATCATCGAGATGATTGATATTTACTTCCTTTGTGGAATGGGATGTGCTTGGGTTCGAGGGTTGGAGCCAGACTGGGATTGGAAACTTAGGTATATGATTGAGAATATACCTAAGTAGGGATGGTTGATACTTCGTGATTGTATCTTACTACTGTGTTTTGTCCTTAGTGGAGTCTGGGAGACCATAGGTATAAGGCCCCAGCCTTAAACCTTACTTAATATTGAATTAAATGAGTAATTTACATTGAGGGTCTTTTCAGGTTTAGAGTTTTAGAGAATTAGGACATAACTATTACATCTCAAAAGATTACAAAGTAGTCACTTCTACTTAATTTCCATAAAATAAAAACTCTTAAAAAGAAACATGTCAAGTTTCATGTTTTAGGTAGCATGACTTTCCCTTGATCCCATCCTTGACCCTATTCCACGCTAAGTCCTGTGAAAAACATTTCAAAAACTTGGGATGAGCATAAAAACTCAGTAAGGGATACACAAAGAATAAAAACGGTTATTTATCAAAACAAAAAGTAAACCATGTATACTTTATCAAAGTAATACTTTTCAGCTTTATGAAGTAGTAAAAAATCTTCACTGAATAAAATATCATTACATACCTTTTTGTAACCAAAGGATTACCATAAAACCTATATAGAGAACACATAACATATATAAAGGTAACTTGGGACATAAACATACTTAAGTGGAATAACCATACGGTCAACTTCCACACATATCACTTAATGGAATAGCCATACGGCCAATTTCCATACATACTTAATGGAATAGCCATACGGCCGACTTCCATACCCAATGAATTGGAGGTTATAATGTAACTACCCATCCTGGTATTCACGGCACCACCCGTAATATGGTTTATAATGTAACCACCCGTTAAAATGTCCAAGTACCAATATAAAATCATAAAACATAAAACCAATATAAAGGAATGATAACATTTCCACATTTCAATCACAATATATCATTTAAATATATTGACATAATAGAATCTTTTATCAAAACCATTTTCAATACCAAAATACATAAAAGAGTATATGGTATTAATTTTATTTTAAAAACATTACGGATTGTTGAGGAAGCCAAATACCAAATAATACTTGCGGCGACGGAAAAGGTCGTTGTCACCACATACGTTAAAAGAAACATTCCTTCTTGTCTTTTTGTAAAACGCTTCATAGAAAAAGATTCCTTTTGTATAAAAGTAAAATTCAAAGGGGTTTAAACACCGTATAAAAGAAAGTTGTGTATAAAACGAAATATTCCCCAATGAAAGGAGATTGAGATGAAGTCCCTTACAAAGACGGTATCCTTGGTTTATGGATAAATCAATTGCATAATTATGTCTGACAAACGAATACACCAAATATAAGTGGATATTAATTGTAAAACAATCAGAGGTTATTCACACATATTCATATAACTACATATTCAAGGAGTACATGTTTATCCCAAAGAATCAAATTTGGGCTAAGAAGTTCCCTTGCAAACATTTGACAGCCTAACAGCGTCACTTCAAAAATTCAGAAAATGAGTTGATGAGAGATAAGAAGGGAATATCATCACTTGGACATAAAATTTACATCAATCAGGATATAGAAGAACATATCCCAACATAATAGTATGTGAATTAAAAGACATAACAAACTATGTCTTTTAAAAAGAGGAGGGTGAAAGGTTCCCTTACTGACTTGGGTAATATTCGAAAACTACACCCCATTGAAGAAGTGTCATACAATGAATATGTAAATACCCATAAATGGAATTATATAACAAAAGGAGTGTAATAGTGGGAAGTACATAAACCACTCAATGTAAATTGTGGAAAATGTAGCATAAATCTCACGGTAATAAAAGTGAGATGAAAAATCTCTTACGAAAACTCGCCAGCCTAACGGTGCCACTTAAAACTTCCAAAATGGATTGATGAGAGGAAATAGGGTCTCTCATCACATAAAAATAATGTTTATAGAAAGAGGAATATAAAATAACATCCCCCAACAGAACAAATAGGAGCTTAAAAGAAGTGACATAAAGGAGAGTACTTTAAAAGAAAGAGAGAGGTTAGATCTCTTACGAAAATTCGGCAGCCTATCGGCGCCACTCAAAACATCCAAAATGGATTGATGAGAGAGAATAGGTTCTATCATCACATGAACATAAAAATTACAGTAATATTAATATAAAAGAACATCCCAATAACAATAAATATGAGCTTTAAAAGGAATGACATAAAAGAGTGTACTTAAAAAGAAAGAGAGGAGTAGGATCCCTTACCTCGGGTCCAATTTGACTCGATCGTTCTTTAACGTCCGGAATAATAAAAATGAGTTAATTTATATTTGCTTAAGAACCTTTTTAAAGTTCATTATTCCTATTATATCAATTGTTACCATGTTATAAACATTATGTAACCATTTAAGTTAATAATGTTTGTTTTGTCGATATTTGGTTCTTAAGTCGAAAATGGACTTCTTACAATTACATGTTGTTCGTCTGGTCAAAGGTTCTTTATATCCAGAATGACATTACTGATTTGGATAGCATATATATCATATATATACAGCATATAAATGTATTTAAAATATTACATAATCATTTAGAGGTAAGAAATGAAATGCACTGTTCATGGAGACGGTAAGCCGTACGTACGCATGAACGCTACTTTCATTTCTTTGTCATATTAATGGAATTAAAACTAAATGAGAGTTATGTATATATTAATTACAGAATTATATTAATCATTTATATGTATCATTCATCATATATATCCATTATATACATGTACTTATAATAGTACATTACATTTGGGGATAAGAAATGAAATGCACCGTTCATGGAGACGGTAAGCCGTACGTACGCATGAACGCTACTTTCATTTCTATCTCATACTTTAATGGAAGGAAATAATAATGATATTGAGGTATATAATAATTCCAGTATAACATCATATATAATAAAATTAAATCCATCCTTTATACGTACCACGTATGGCATTAACGAATCACATCACTTTGAGGGGGCAGTAGTCCGCACTTTCTAAAATGAAGATATTGCGTATACCCATAATGGAAGCCATAAAGGTAAGACACAAATGAAAAATACAGAAACATAAGTAAAACATAAACATATTATATATCATATATTAATATAGTGACATCTTAATGGCCACCTTTGAAGGTGTTAAGAGAATGTTGAACAATCATCATTTCGGGAGGCAGAAATTCGCCATCCACGGAAACAGTAGGTTCTTTAACCATTAGATGTATGTGTGTGTGAGTGTAGCTCGAATCCTTCTTATAAAAACATCCTAGTATATTTAGGATACTGTATTTTTTTACAAAATAAAATAATAAAAAGAGTTTAGGGGGTTGGAGAAGAAAAATAAAACAAAAGGACTCAAAAGAAGACATTACCTTAAAATCGGGTAACTCCCCTTGGTTTGAGATCAAAAGCTTCCTTGGAAAGACTTCTGCCCAAATTTAGGCTTCAAGGAGTAAGAGAGGGAAGTAGAGAGACAACTTGGGTAGGGTTTGTCCGAGCCAAAGGCTTTGGGAGTGTGGGAAAAGAGGTAGAGGTGGGGGCCTTTTATAAGAGGAGAGGAGGGGCACTCTTGTAAAGTTACAAAATGTTACTTTAGTTTCAAAAGAGTTTCGGATTTTAAAGGTCTCAAAATGATTTATTTCGAGGCTAAGGTGATAAGGGTTCTAAAGCCACTCATCCAATAGGTTTTGGACATGTTTAGGTTGTAGATATTACATTATCTTACCATTTTATTTAAATCATTAAATAATGAGGTCATCGCTGCATCATCATGATGTCATAAAAAATTTAACTTATTTAATGTCTAAAAATTATAAAACAAATAATATGATGTAGGAAATCGTTTTAGCTTTCTAATGACTATTTATAATCAAAAATATAATCTTTATAACCCCATGTAAAAATTGTTTTAGTAAAACATCTCATTTGTGTGTCATTTTGACTTTAACATTAAATAAAAAGTTATTTATGTCATTTCCCAACCAAAGTGGCTCCATGGGGTCCCCAAGTTGACCCATGGCTTGTATTGGTCGGACATGACACAACCAATGAGGGCAGGACATGTTTGAAGCTCATCTCATTTTATTAAAGCATTACTTTTACCTTAAACTACACTAATTACCACTAATCGCGATTAAAAACTTAATATGTTACTATTCACCAAAAAAATTATTTTAATCTCATTGAACCATATTTTACATCTTAATGGCAACCATGTATGTCGGATTTTTGAAATTCAAAACACAATGATGGAAAAATTTCATTTAAACAGAAAATCAGTTTTTATAAGTACCACTTAGTGGTTTCACTATTCATAAAAAATTGATGTTTTTCAGAAAATTACCGAAAATTCACCCTAAGATATATTTGATATTCCGAATTCAAAAATGAATTTCATTTTAAAAAATTCACAACATATAAGTTGCATTAATTAATTTAATAATTAATTCACGCTGTCAGAGCAAATAGCGTGTTTTTATGAAACAATAAGTATCAAAAGATTGACACTAGTTTAAGTCCGATTTCAAAGTGAAATTAATTCCAACGACCACTATTGGATTTAATGGTAAAAATATTTTATACTTTAAATTTAAAACCAATTCAAAAGATAATTTAATCATATAAATAAATTCGATTAAAAAGAGGTTTTGAATTAAAATACAACATTTTACACTATTCATTAAAAAATGAACTTTATTGGAAAGGTACCAAAAATTTACACAAAGTAAATTTTGGTGTCCCGATTCTAAAGAAGAGTTATTTTTGGTCCAATAGAATTTATAAGATTGATCAAAACTATATTTAATGACGGTTCACCATCAAAAGGTGATAAGTGAACCCTTAGTGAAAATTAGGGTATAAATGCCTAAAATTGAATTTTTTCCGTATTTTAAGCCTTTATCTTTTATTGGGTAAATGTAAAAACATTTAAAAACATATATAATCATATTTTAGTTATTTATATCCATTCCCGCAAATACAACGGCTACATATTAACTGCCATTTAAAATAATGTTATTTTATTATTAGAGTGCAACGTAAGATTCCCAAAAAACTCGTTGTTGCGAGTTGGGTACGCCATCGAGCATAGCGTCCCCTTTAAAGTGATATTAATATTTTATTCACAAATATGGATAAATATTAAAATTTCATATTCTTTATTTACCTGGGTTGTGACATCCTTCCCCCCTTTTGGGAATTGCGTCCTCGCAATTTTAAAATTGGGCTTGGAAACATCCTTGAAATTCCCACATCGGAACAAGAGTCGGTAAAACAATCAATTTAAAATAAAGGAAGATAAGTACAAAGGTCACCAAAGTTAACCCATACTAGGATTCCGAGTATGAAAATATGGACATGGAGGAAAAAACAAAGGGTCATGTTCTGATGGAGAGTGATAGAAAACATTTTTAGGAGAAAGTTAACCATGAGAAAATCACAAACTTCTGATGGGTTAAATGGTATTCGATTCCCCAGTAGGAAAAGTTAATAGAAAACATTTTTGTTTAAGTTACTTTTTATTGAGGAATTTATTCATATGGAAACATAATCACTTATCATGCTGACTTTCAACTTTTATTAGATTCCTTACACAAACTCATATTTTCTCCAAAAGACGAGTATTTAGGAAGATTTGTTCACATTAAGAGTACTATAATCAACTTCTAGAGAATCACCTAATCCACAAAAGAGAACTATATACTTCCCATGTTTTTAGACTTTAACCAAAACCAAAACCCAAAAGGCTAGTACAAGATCAGATAATCCAAAAAAGGATAACCATTTATAAAAAGAAAATCTATGCTTAATCTCCAAAATTTGTCGAGCAGTGATGTGAAGGTGGAATCTGATTATATTGTTTTTGTTGCTAGGGTGGTCCTTCTACTTGCTTTTGAATTGGATTGTATTTGGTCTTGATGATCTTGGTCGTGGAGGCATGGTTGTGTTTTATGTCTCTGATGTCATTCTGGTTTCCCACTTTCTCCTCAAAAGTGCTTTTGAAATAAAAATTTAATTTTCAGTCAGTCCAACAAAACCCAAAGTTCAACGAGGACCATTAGATAAACAATTTTTCCACAAAATTCTTCAAAGTAAACCAAACTACGGTTGAAACACAAATATTTGAAGGATTTAGTCACATAGTATTCCAAGTTAAATCATAACATTTATCTCCAAACAGCATCTGTTTCTTCTAAAGTCTCGTATTGAAAAGTAATTAACCTAATCACATATCCTCCATGATAGGTTAATAATTTTCATAATTAACCCAAAATCAAATTACTCTTAATTCATAAAATCACATAACTAGAAAGAATTAGTCAAACTAACTAGGGACTTCACGTAGTCCAGTGGTAGGCGATAAATACCAGTCGCACTTTGGTTGTGGGTTCGTTTCCCACAGCTTTGTCTGACGCGACGGGTTGTCACACGGTCTGCGTGTTTTCCTTTTTCCAAAACTATATAACTCTTAAAACATCCCCCAAAACGAGATAAAATCTTAAAAAATGATCATAACATATTTTAACCTCGATTTTATCTCATTCCTTTCATTTTCCATCATATCATAGAGTAACCCATAATTACCTAAATATTAAGGATCATATAAACCCTAATGGTTACCTTAATAATTATTACCTGAATTTCCACATCGAGTTGGACATCTCGTACATGATGAATTAGAGAACTCACCAAGGTTGAAGTGGTTGATCATGACTCCTTGATAGTTGGTTTAGATCAACCATGAGATTCCTCATTGAATCCCCCATCTCATCCAGTCTCTTAATCAGAGAACCACCACAGTTTCCTTCAAACCCATTGTCACTTTGGTGCCTTCTAGATCCAGCCATTTAATAAAACCAAAAAGGTCAGTGTGAGTATAACAAAATAACCATCATGTACTAATTAGGAAGATAAACACTAAGATATACTTACTCATTCACTTTATCTAAAACTAGGACTCTTTCTGAAATCCTAACCATTATGGTAATGTCACTTGTGCTTAGAGAATACCCTAACCTCTAAAGTTATCTAAACCGACCTTTGATACCAACTATAAGGCACCAGCCTTAATCCTTACTTAATATTTAATTAAATAAGTAATTCACATTGAGGATCTTTTCAGATTTACAGTTTTAGAGAATTAGGACATAACTATTACATCTCAAAAGATTACAAAGTAGTCGCTTCTACTAAATTTCCATAAAATAAAAACTCTTTAAAAGAAAAATTTCTAGTTTCATGTTTTAGGTAGCATGACTTTCCCTTGATCCCATCCTTGACCCTATTCCACACTAAGTCCTATGAAAAAAATTTCAAAAACATGGGATAAGCATAAAAACTCAGTAAGGGATACACAAAGAATAAGAACTGTTAGTTTATCAAAACAAAAAGTAATCCATGTATACTTTATCAAAGTGATACTTTTCACCTTTATGAAGTAGTAAAAACTCTTCACTGAATAAAATAGCATTACATACCTTTTTGTAACCAAAGGATTTCCATAAAACCCATATAGAGAACACATAACATATATAAAGGTAACTTGGTACATAAACATACTTAAGTGGAATAACCATACGGTCAACTTCCACACATATCACTTAATGGAATAGCCATACGACCAATTTACATACATACTTAATGGAATAGCCATACGGCCGACTTCCATACCCAATGCATTGAAGGTTATAATGTAACCACCCGTCCTGGTATTCACGGAACCACCCGTCATATGGTTTATAACTTAACCACCCGTTAAAATATACAAGTACCAATATAAAATCATAAAACATAAAACCAATATAAAGGAATGATAACATTTCCACATTTCAATCACAATATATCATTTAAATATATTGACATAATAGAATCCTTTATCAAAACCATTTTCAATACCAAAATACATAAAAGAGTATATGGTATTAATTTTATTTTAAAAACATTACAGCTTGTTGAGGAAGCCAAAGACCAAACAATACTCGCGGCGACGGAAAAGGTCGTTGTCACCACATACGTTAAAAGAAACATTCCTTCTTGTCATTTTGTAAAACTCTTCGTAGAAAAAGATTCTTTTTGTATAAAAGTAAAATTCCAAGGGGTTTATACACCGTATAAAAGAAAGTTCTGTATAAAACAAAATATTCCTCAATGAAAGGAGATTGAGACGAAGTCCCTTACAAAGATGGTATCCTTGGATTAAGGATAAATCAATTGCATAATTATATGTGACAAACGAATACACCAAATATAAGTGGATATTAAGTGTAAAACAATCAGAGGTTATTCACACATATTCATAGAACGACATATTCAAGGATTACAAGTTTATCCCAAAGAATCAAATTTGGGCTAAGAAGTTCCCTTGCAAACATTTGACAGCCTAACGGCGTCACTTCAAAAATTCAGAAAATGAGTTGATGAGAGATAAAAAGGGAATCTCATCACTTGGACATAAAATTTACATCAATCAGGATATATAAGAACATATCCCAACATAATACTATGTGAATTAAAAGACATAACATATGAAGTCTTTTAAAAAGAGGAGGGTGAAAGGTTCCCTTACCGACTTGGGTAACTTTCAAAAATTACACCCCATTGAAGAAGTGTCATACAATGAATATGTAAATACCCATAAATGGAATTATATTACAAAAGGAGTGTAATAGTGGGCAGTACATAATCCACTCAATGGAAATTGTGGCAAATGTAGCATAAATCTCATGGGAATAAAAGTGAAATGAAAAATCTCTTACGAAAACTCGGCAGCCTAACGGCGCCACTTAAAACTTCCAAAATGGATTGATGAGAGGAAATAGGGTCTCTCATCACATAAACATAATGTTTACATAAAGAGTACTATAAAAGAACATCCCCCAACATAACAAATAGGAGCTTAAAATAAGTGACATAAAGGAGATAACTTTAAAAGAAAGAGAGAGGTTGGATCTCTTACGAAAATTTGGCAGCCTATCAGCGCCACTCAAAACTTCCAAAATGGATTAATGAGAGAGAATAGGGTCTCTCATCACATGAACATAAAAATTACAGTACGATTAATATAAAAGAACATCCCAATGACAATAAAGATGAGCTTTAAAAGGAATGACATAAAAGAGTGTACTTAAAAAAGAAAGAGAGGAGTTGGATCCCTTACCTCAGGTCCGACATGACTCGATCGTTCTTTAACGTCCTGAATAATAAACATGACTTAATTTATATTTTCGTAAGAACATTTTTAATGTTAATTATTCCTTTTATATCACTTATTGCCATGTTATAAACATTATTTAACCATTTAAGTTAATAATGTTTGTTTTGTCGATATTTGGTTCTTAAGTCGAAAATGGACTTCTTACAATTACATGTTGTTCATGTGGTCAAAAGTTCTTTATATCCAGAATGACATTACAGATTTGGATATCATATATATCATATATATCCAGCATATACATGTATTTATAATATTACATAATCATTTAGAGGTAAGAAATTAAATGCACCGTTCATGGAGACGGTAAGCCGTACGTACGCATGAACGCTACTTTCATTTCTTTGTCATATTAATGGAATTAAAACTAAATGAGAGGTATGTATCTTTTAATTACAGAATTATATTCATCATTTATATGTATCATTCATCATATATATCCATTAAATACATGTACTTATAATAGTACATTACATTTGGGGATAAGAAATGAAATGCACCGTTCATGGGGACGGTAAGCCGTACGTACGCGTGAACGCTACTTTCATTACTATCTCATACTTTAATTGAAAGAAATAATAATGATATAGAGTAATATAATAATTAAAGTATAACATCATATATAATAACATTAAATACATCCTTTATATGTCCCATGTATGGCATTAACGAATCACATCACTTTGAGGGGCGGTAGTCCGCACTTCCTAAAATGAAGATATCGCATATACCCATAATGGAAGCAATAAAGGTAAGACACAAATGAAAAATACAGAAGAATAAGTAAAACATAAACATATTATATATCATATATAAATATAGTGAAATCTTAATGGCCACCTTTGAAGGTGTTAAGATAATGTTGAACAATTATCGTTTCGGGAGGTAGAAATTTTCCATCCATGGAAACAGTCTGATGTTTAACCAATAGATGTATGTGTGTGTATGTTTAGCTCTAATACTTCTTATAAAAACATCCTAGTATATTTAGGATACTGGATTTTTTACAAAAGAAAAGAATAAAAAGAGTTTAGGGGGTTGGAGAAGCAAAATAAAACAAAAGGACTCAAAAGAAGACATTACCTTAAAATCGGGTAACTCCCATTGGTTTGAGATCAAAGGCTTCCTTGGAAAGACTTCTGCCCAAAGTGAGGCTTCAAGGAGTAAGAGAGGGAAGTGGAGAGACAAAATGGGCAGGTTTTGGCCGAGCCAAAGGCTTTGGGAGTGTTGGAAAAGAGGTAGAGGTGGGGGCCTTTTATAAGAGGAGAGGAGGGGCACTCTTGTAAAGTTACAAAATGTTACTTTAGTTTCAAAAGAGATTCGGATTTTAAAGGTCCCACATTGATGTATTTAGAGTATAAGGTGATAAGGGTTCGAAATACACTCATCCAATAGGTTTTTTACATGTGTAGGTCTTATATATTACATTATCGTTCCATTTTACTTAAATATTTAAATAATGAGGTCATCGCTGCATCATCATGATGTCATAAATAATTTAATTTATTTAATGTCTAAAAATTATAAAAAAAGTACTATGATGTAGGAAATCATTTTAGATTTCTAATGACTATTTATAATCAAAAATATGATCTATATAACCGCATGTAAAAATTGTTTTAGAAAAACATTTCATGTGTGTGTCATTTTTACTTTAACATTAAATAAAAAGTTATTTCTGTCATTTCCCAACCAAAGTGGCTCCATGGGGTCCCCAAGTTTACCGATGGCATTTCTTGGTCGGCCATTACACAAAAAATTTGGGTAGGACATGTGTCAAGCTCATATCATTTTATTAAAGCATTACTTTTACCTTGAACTACACTAATTACCACTAATCGCAATTAAAAACTTAATAAGTTATTATTCACCAAAAAAATTATTTTAATCTCATTGAACAAAATTTTACTTCTTAATGACAACCATGTATGTAGGATTTTTTGAAATTCAAAACACAATGATGTTAAAATTTCATTTAAACGGAAAATCAGTTTTTATAAGTACCACTTAGTGGTTTCACTATTCATCAAAAATTGAAGTTTTTCAGAAAATTACCAAAAATTCACCATAATCTATATTTGATATTACGAATTCAAAAATGAAGTCCATTTTAAAAAATTCACAACATATAAGTTGAATTAATTAATTTAATAATTAATTCCCGTTGTCGGAGCAAATAGTGTGTTTTTATGAAACAATAAGTATCAAAAGATTGACACTAGTTTAAGTCCGATTTCAATGTGAAATTAATTCCAACGACCACTATTGGATTTAATGGTAAAAATATTTTCTAATTTCACTTTAAAACCAATTCAAAAGATAATCTAATCATATAAATAAATTAGATTAAAAAGAGGTTTTGAATTAAAATACAACATTTTACACTATTCATTAAAAAATGAACTTTATCAGAAAGGTACCAAAAATTTACACAAAGTAAATTTTGATGTCCCGATTCTAAAGAAGAGTTATTTTTGGTCCAATAGAATTTATAAGATTGATCAAAACTATATTTAATGAAGGTTCTCCGTCAAAAGGTGATAAGTGAACCCTTAGTGAAAATTAGGGTATAAATGCCTAAAATTGAATTCTTTCCGTATTTTAAGCCTTTATCTTTTATTGGGTAAATGTAAAAACATTTAAAAACATATATAATCATATTTTAGTTATTTCTATCCATTCCCGCCAATACAACAGCTACATGTTAACTGCCATTTAAAATAATATTATTTTATTATTAGAGTGCAACGTAAGATTCCCAAAAAAACTCGTTGTTGCGTGTTGGGTACGCCATCGAGCATAGCGTCCCCTTTAAAGTGATATTAATATTTTATTCACAAATATGGATAAATATGAAAATTTCATATTCTTTATTTAAATGGGATGTTACATTAGGGGGTCTTGGGGTCCCCTACTAAGTATTGTTATACTCACCCATGCACGGGCTTCGCCCACACCTTGTTGTGTTCTGTGAAGAAAACGGTCAGTAGTGATTGAGGATGAGGGAGATTGACGGGAGGCAGCTCGGAGCTGGACTATACGAGATGTACCCCAAGGTTGAGTTGTTCGAGATCTGTACCGACCCTTCAGGTAGTATTCCCCGATGGATGATTCATGAGTTGTTTTTCCTTTTTACTTGTACTTGTTGTTCAGTTGGGTTTGTATACTGGCCCACTTACTTTCAGTACACCTTTATTTTCTATATTTTTACATGTTTCATCTATTTTATGTGTTCAGACTGTGTGTGTTACAGGATTAAAGTAAATTCCTTCTTTTTTTATCGGGGTTCACCTTTGGTGTTAGTCACCAGCCCCTGGCTATGGAAGGTAGGCTCGTGGTAGTCACGACACGGGCCCCGAGGTCGGGTCGTGACAAATTGGTATAAGAGGAGTCGGTTCTATAGAAGAACTTAGACTCTAATTATTTTAATGGTAATAGTGTTATGTGTTTTGGTTGTGGTTATTAGTTTAGGGAAACCGTTGTTGGTCCGACGGCCGACATATCTATAAACAAGGACTCGGATGTCTGATTTCTGACTCAGAGCATGAAAAAAATGATTGCTTATATGTTTCCTTTGAAAATATTTCTTAATGATTACTTTGTGTCAGCTCACCAGGTATATTGTTCTGACCGTGCACACCTTTTTTTCAGGATGTCCCCATGTAGGAAGCCAGCTAGGGTTCCGAGTTTCATACGAGATGGTAGCCCACTGTTCGACGAGGCCTCGGTGCAGGGCCTTATCACAGCAGAGGTACCAGCAGTACCACTACCCATTGGGCCAATGATACCACCTTCTCTATCTTTAGAGAGTGCACGCCATATGAGTACGTTTCCCATGTTCCAATGCCAGAGGCCGCCCATGTTCAGGGGACAGACATACCCATAGGAAGATTAGGATTGGATGGAGGCTGTTGTGAGAGTTTTCGGATTGGTAGGGACACCATCTGACCTCATGGTGATCCTTTCTGCAAGTCTCCTGCATGCAACAGTAGGCAGATGGTGGAGCCTAATACTCCAGGTGCATGAAGAGGCATCACTACTCTTGGCAGAGTTTGATAGTCTCTTCCAGTCATAGTTTGTTCGAGCCACCCTTCATGTGGTGTGGATACAGTAGATACTACATCTATAACAGGGTAGTATGACTTTAGCTCAGTACTCAGCGAGGTTCACCGACCTCTCATGCTACTCCAAGGATATGGTATGTGACCCAATCTTCAGGGCCCAGACATTCGATCATGGAATCAGACATGAGATTAGGGCATCAATGATCTCCCTTATAATTCCAATGTAGGTGGGGGTGGTGGAGCGAGCCATTCTAGTGGAGAGTTTTCTTGTTGAGCAGTCACCTGCAGCAGGACCCACCAATGGGTGACACGTAGCGGGGTCTTCTGCAGCCGATAATAGAAAGATGTCACAGAGGTCCAAGTGGACCAGCCCATCATGTGGGCGACCATAGGATACAAGTTCGGTTGTTCAAGGAACACGAGATAGAGCCATCCATACATGGAGAAGGCAGTTCTATGCATGAGGCTGACAGGGTCACATGGCTCGTGACTGCCCAACCCGCCATGCTGATGAGCAGCATACAATAGAGGGACCTCCCAGGAAGAGGCAGAGGTTCGACCGTGGTGGTCCTCTGGGAGAAGGAGGTCGAGGAAGAGGAGCTGGCCAAGCAGTATGTAGTGGATGATGTTTCGAGGCCCTACCACCACCACCACTAGGAGGACCACCCCGACCGCCGGGAGCTGTCAGACATGGGCGGGCTCAGCTCCAGGAGGTCAAGTCCTACGACCAAGGTGCAACTGAGATGATTCGAGGTACTATATATGTCTACGCCACCCTTGGTTCTCTACTTATAGACACAGGTGTGAGTCATTCTATTATTGCTGTTGCCCTCATTCAGAGCTCAGAGATTCCAATGGAGCCGTTGGCTCGATCCATATGGATAGAGAGTCCTACAAGAGAAGACTCGACGATTACGCACTTGTGCCAGCTATTTGAGCTTACTATAGGAGGCGAGAGCTTCAGATGGGATCTCTTTATAGCGGCGTTGAGGTCATACGATGTAATCTTGGATATGGACTGGTTATCCACATTTCATGCATAGATTGACTGTATTAGGCGCAAAGTGTGGTGTGTATGCACGGATGGGGCCAGTTTTACCTTCATCAGTGAGAAGGGAGCCTTTGTAGCACATGATGGACTTACCCATAGGAGGGGGTAGCCGATCACACATCAGTTGGCTAGCCTCATTCTCAGAGCGGTTAATGAGTGGAGTCTGAGTTTTCTTATTGTGGTGGATTTGTACAAGTATTTTTTCCCTTATGATGTACCAGGACTACCACCTTACAAAGGGGTGGACTTCTACATTGACATATACACTAAGACGACATTGATATCTACTCTAGAATATCGTATGGCTCCTGCTGAGCTTCGTGAGCTGTGGGTACAACTGGAGGACTTGTAGGGGAAGGTATTTATTCGACCCAGTGATTCTCCCTGGGCGTCCCCGATTTTGTTCACAAAGAAGGCAGATGAGAAATTGTGTTGGTGTGTTGATTGTCAGCACCAAAATAAAGTGATTGTGAAGAATAAGTACCCACTCCCAAGGATTTACGACCACTTTGATCAAATTAAGGGATCACGTTGGTTCTCAAAGATAGATCGTTGGTAAGGCAATCACAAGCACAGAGTACAGGATGAGGATGTGTAGAAGGCGACCTTCATATGCCGGTATGGCCACTACGAGTTCTTGGTTATTCCATTAGGCATACCCAACACACCAGAAATGTTCATGGGACTAATGAACACGATCTTTCAGACATACATTGATTGCATTGTGGTAGTCTTCATCGATGACATTCTGATGTACTCAGCTACCGAGGAAGAGCACGCCTACCAATTGCGGGTAGTACTGGACACACTCCAAGAGAACCATCATTATGGTATGCTTTCTATGTGCCAGTTCTGGATCCAAGAGTTACACTTCCAGGGTCATTTCCTCTCAGGGGATGGAGTTATAGTGCATCCAGTGATGATCAAGGCAGTATTTTATTAGGATCCACCCAGAAGTGTGACGGAGCTACAGAGTTTTCTGGGGCTTGTTGGATACTATCATAGATTTATGCCAGACTCCTCCAGAGTTGCATCTTCAATTTCAGCATTGATGAAGAAGGTTCAAACCATCGTGTGGTCGGAGATATACCAGCGGAGTTTTTAGGAGCTAAGGCAGAGGATGAATAGTACTCCCATCTTGAGGCTACTGGATGAGGTAATTGGGTACGTAGTCTATTGCGATGCACTAGGGAATGGACTTGGGTGTGTCATGATGCAGGAGTGAGAAGTGATAGCTTATGGATCTCATTAGCTGAGACAACACGAGCAGAACTATGCTACCCATTACTTAAAGTTAGAATTAGTGGTCTTTGCCTTGATGATGTGGTGGCACTATCTGATGTGTGAGCATTTTACTGTCTACTTTGACCACCAGAGTCTCAGGTAGATCTTCTCGCAGAAATACCTGAACCTGAGACAACGACATTGGCTTGAGATCCTCCAGGACTATGACTTTGAGATAGTCTATACTCTGGGGAAGGGGAACTTTGTAGAAGAAGATCTCAGTAGGAGATCAGGCATT
Organism: Viscum album; assembly: GCA_963277665.1. Classification (NCBI taxonomy): domain Eukaryota; kingdom Viridiplantae; phylum Streptophyta; class Magnoliopsida; order Santalales; family Viscaceae; genus Viscum; species Viscum album. The sequence continues at coordinate 1,429,955,363 of OY728125.1, forward strand.
CAGCTGCAAAGAGAGGCGATCGAGCAGCTGGTCGCATCGCACTTATCCTTTGTGAATCGAGATGGAGCAGCCTTTCTTTAGCCTCTTAAAGTCACACCTCCACTTATTCATAGAGTTAGGGAGGCACAAAGTGGGGATGTTGAATGCGTGGCTCATATGACTTCATGGTGTGTCATCGACGATCATCTCCAATCAAGATGCTCGTTTCACTTCTCGGCTATGGAAAGGGTTGCAGGAGGCTTTTGGGATGCAGCTTAGCTTGAGCACCACCTTCCATCCTCAGACATATGGTCAGACTAAGAGGACTATTCAGACTCTCGAGGACATGCTCTCTGCATGCGTCCTCAACTTTGGTCGAGCTGGGAGTATCATTTACCCATGATAGAGTTTGTGTATAACAACATTAACCACTCCACCACCAGGATGGAAACTTTGGAGGCACTTTATAGCTGATCATGCAGATCTCCTCTGTGCTGGACTAACTCAGGGGAGTCGGCACTCATGGGACCAGAGATGGTGCAGGCTACGATGGTGAAGGTGCAGATCATCTAGGAGTGGATAAAGACTGCACACAGCAGGCATAATTCTTATACTGATAGGAGATGGAGACCACTTGAGTTCAGGGATGATGACTGTGTCTTTCTATGAGTCTCACCTCGATGAGGTCTACAGATATTTGGATGAGGAAGCAAGTTGTCTCCGCGATTCATCAGACTATTCCAAGTCCTCAGCAAAGTAGGTGAGGTGTCTTAACGCCTATATCTCCCCCCTCAGTTGCACCAGGTACATGATGTCTTCCACTTATCTCAGATGAGGAGATATGTGCATGACCCATCCAACATCATCACCCATGGAATGCTAGACATCGATGATGGGGTGACTTTCACAGAGGTACCAGTGGAGATTGAGGATCAATAGGAGTGGGTCATACGTGGATGGTCGATAACTCTGGTGCGTGTTCACTGGTAGTACGGGAACCTCTAGGAGAGAACATGGGAGCAGGATGCTCAGTTGTATGCTCAGTGCCCTCATTTGTTTCCTTAGTGAGAGTTATAGTTTACTGGGATGCAAAGCCCTAAGGTGGTTAGAATGTAAAGATCCGAAAATTCCATGGATTGTTTTTCATAAATACATGGGAATTTTATGTGTCCATAGTTTCTGATGGCGCTTGATTCTGAGGCCTGATGTGCCTGGAATCAATTTCTAATGTTTTTTTCGGGTACATTTTGTAAATATACGAGCAAGATTTTATATCTTTTGAACCGATTCTCAGAATTTAAAACTGAGCGCACCGTTGAACTCACAACACCGATATTCTCTTAAAGAGACCTTCACTAGAGTTGCATTCTAACAAAAATGGAAGTTTATTTTTTTGGGATTCTAAATAGAATTAAATAAAAACAAGTTTACTTATTTTTATTTATTTTGTGGTTAAAACCTCCAAGTGGAGGTTAGAGGTGGGTCCCACCACACCCTAACCTTCTTTGGGAGGATTTTATTAGGTGGGGCCCACTCGAGCACCTTATCTCCTCTATCCCCCTTTAAACCACTTGAGCTCCCCATAAATGGGGGAACTCTTGAACTTCCCCATAATGGTGCCAATTCACCTAAAAAGTAATTAATGTCTTTAATTAATTAATTTTTGAAATCTTTTTAATTCTTGGGAATTCATTTCATCATTAAAATAATAGACCAAGCTATAATATTATTTTGGTTGGAAACTCTATCTTTTGGTGGAGCCTTGGAGAAACATGGGAGAACTTTATTCTTCCCACGAAGAACACGAAGAACATCTCATCCACCAATGAAGAATGAAGAACACCATCTTCTTCCTTCTTCAATAAGGGCCAGAATGGGAAGTGTCATAGCCCATGAAGAACACCGTCGATGTCATCTCAATTCGTCTTCTTTGAGCTCTTCCTCCTCAAAAATTGAAGGAACGATGTCTGTCTTCATCGATGTTTGTCTTCTGAGACTCCGTTTTTTATCATCAAAATCGAGGTAGGGGTTTTTTTAGTTGATTTTATTCCCGAACATCATCTTTCAAATTATGGATGATAACCGAATGATAACACCGTAACAAAGAGTTATCGGACCACAAAAACATGGCCCGACCCCCCCCCCCTTTGTTTACCATTGTAGTTGACGACAGAGGCGGAGCGACGGTGGCCGGCATTGGGCCAGCCACGAAGGAAACCGGCGGCGCGAGGCTGCCCCGGAAGGCACGACACGGTCGTGCTACACAGAGGAGCTGAGGGCCATGGCCAAACAGGGTCACACCAGAGGAGGTGGGGAGCCGTCGTGCCACGCGGAGGACCATGGGGCCGCGGCGGGGACGGTATGACATCGTCGTGCCGTACGGAGGGCAGCAAGATAGCGGCGTTGTCGCACCGCAGTGGAGGTGCAGGGGCGGCCGGCTAGGCCAACCGCATTGGAGCCGTAACGGCTAGCCGCTCGGGCCAGCCTAGAAGAGATGGACACCGTTGGGTCCCACATATGCTGGAATGTTTCCACCGGGTTCCGGTTCATCTCACACCCAAATGAAAGATCCTTTCGCGTGCCAGGGGGTGCACGCCTCCACCCTGGGCGCGGGTAGGGCAGGCCGTCGGGCCGCCCTCAATCGGGACACCTCAGGTCGGGCTTCTGTCGGGCCGGGCCACCCCTTTGGGCTGGGCCATCCCCTCATCTCAGGCCGCTTTCTACGACAGGGTCAGATCTGCGGACCAGCTCGGGCCGAGTCGGTCTGACCGGGTCAGACCAGACAACGGCCCGTTTGACCGGTTTACACCTTTTCTCCTCCTATCATGGGCTACGGGTCTCTTATTGATGAACCACTTGTGGCGATGGAATCCTTGGAGTAATACTGTTCTTTTGGAATACCCCACGTGAGGGTTGGACACATTTGGTGTATGTTCGGGTTGGTTTGAACCTAAAAACCATGCAGGCCCCTAGAATTGAAATGCCAATAACTCACAGACCGGGTGTCCGATTGATGTGTCATCTATCGTGTTGGGTTCCTAATGACGAGATGGAACTACGGGATATATCAAATCAATAATTTTTTGTAGTTTATGTATCGACTCTTGGCTCAAGGAATGATCCCTCTTAGAATCGAGCATGATGGGTGCAGGAACCCTATGGATGGCTACAACTGAGATGATAGGATCCTACGTGGTCCTAATACATTACTAGGATCCTGTATGGATTCGACAGCGACGAAACTATATTATGATCTTCCATGGGTTCGACAGTGATGATATCTATACTGGGATCCTCCGTGGGTTCGACAATGATGACTTCTGTAACGGGATCCTCTGTGGGTTCGACAGCACTGATAATGTTCCAGGATCCTACGTGGGTTCAACAGTGGTGATGATTCAGTGGCTACATCAAATCCTCTCTACCCCTTCTACAAGAATTGTATACCTGTGTGAGCTGAGTCTTTTCTTTCAGTTGTTATCATCGAGATGATTGACAATTAATTCCTTTGTGGTATGGGTTGCACTAGGGTTCTAGTGTGAGAGCCAAGCTGTGATTGCTAACTTAGGTATATGTATGGTAATATACCTAAGTAGGGATGGTTGATACACCTTTATTGTATCTTACAACTGTGGTTTGTCCTTAGTGGATTTTGGGAGTCCTCAGGGGGTCTTGGGGTCCCCTATTGAGTATTTTTTATACTCACCCCTGCACGGGCTTCGCCCGCACCTTGTTCTGTTCTATGCCGATGGCAGTCAGCAGTGATCGAGGCTAAGGGAGACAAACAAGAGGCTATTAAGAGCTGGACTATATGGGACATACCTCAGGGATGAGTTGTTCTAGACTTGTATCTACCCTTCAGGTAGGATTCCCAGGTGGACGATCCAGGAGGTGTTTTTACTTTTTTACTTGTACTTGTATTTTTTGTTCAGTTGGGTTTGTATACCGGACCACTTACCTTTCAGCACACCATTCTATTCTATACTAGTACTTGTTTCTTCTATTGCTGGTGTTCAGTCTCTCTGTGTTACAGGTTTAATGGAAATGCCTTCTCTTTTTTTCGGCGATTCTCCTTTGGTGCTAGTTTCCAGCCCCTGGCCTATGGAAGGCGGGCTTTGGGTAGTCACGGCACGGGCCCCGAGGTCGGGTTGTGACAGTTATCCTTCATTCAATATCTAAACACTTCAATATTTCTTTGCATCATGTCCATCATCACTGTGACCACCACCTGATCATGCCTATATATAACCAGGAACGAGTAACTACATGACATATTCTTTTTCACGTAGTGTGTTACCATGTACTAGTTATCCCTTGATAAAGAGACATTTCTCTTCCTTGAACAATTCATACTAGACCAAAAATCTCACAATCTAGAATATATATCCATCTATCTTCCTTGTGTATAAGGCCATCATAACAGACCTGGTTACATATTATGAAAATGACTAAATATTTGAAACCTTACTAAATTATAACATTACCAATTTATATGAACCTGGCTTCCATTTCATAATAGAGAAACCCTAAAATAAACTTCTTTTCACATTTTATTGAGTATATGTAGTTCCATAGGTCCTCCCAACTCTTTATTAGATAACATTTTATGAGTTTCATGTATGATTTGTGATGAATGTTCTCAAATAATTTTTCCTATCCAATATTGAAATATTACAAGTCAAATGCATAAACTATAAGTATGTTGCAACCCATCATACAATTAAATTTTCATACTTGATTATTTCCAATAATATAAGCACAAAATAACACCATTTATTCAATAAAATACCCCTAATAATCATATTTAAAAGCAAATTCATCTTGCACATTCACAAATTATAAATAGAGGAAGTGGAGGAACAAAGCCTTGGAGACTTTCAAGGATAAATATAGAATGAAAATCACAATGACGAATTTATAAAAATCATGGAATAGAGAAAAAAAGTTGACCCTCCTGACCATATCATGAAACATGGTAAAGAAAAAAACCATACATGACATATAAAGATCATCTATCTTTAATGCTTCTTACAATTCAAGGCGATATGATAGTAATGTAGGAGGGTGGTGTGGAAGTGAGAGAAGGAAGTAATGTAGGAAGAGATGGTAGTGAGATAGGGATATATCAAGCATATGAAGGGTGAGATTATGGTAAGGCAGGGAGAGATGGTGTCGAGGTAGGGAGAAATAGTGGTAGTGTTGTGTCAGCAGATGAGGTGGGGGTACATGGTGGAGGTAGGGTTCATGGAGGAGGTGGGGTTCAACGACAGAGGAGGGGTTTGGGGGATGAGGTGCGGTTTGTGGTGGCAGAGGAGGAGCGATTCACGGTGGTGGGTGATGGATTAACAGCCGTAGAATATGGGACGATGACGACAGAGGGGTCAGTGGAAGAAGGGATTGGATTCCACAAGAGCAAGATGTGTGCAAGAGAAAAATATAACTATTAGGGATCATTCAAAAAAATAGTTAAGGGTTTTATTAGTGCTCCTAAAAATCATAGATAAAGGTAAGTATTATCTGTACTAAAATAGAATTTGATGATAAATCCTACCATTATCAGCACCTTTTCAGCATTGATAAAGATATAATTCTAATAAATAATTTATAATATATATATATATATTAATAAGAATATATATACTTATTATAAAATTGTAATAACTACAATTATTATACTTATTATTTTATAAATATATTTAAATCATATATAAATTCAATTTTATATTATTAAAATATATTTTTATGTATTCATAATTATAATTATATATATTTGTATTTATTTAAAAATATTTGTATTTATTTATAAATATATCTACTTAATTATATATATATATTTAACATTATATGTACAATTAATATATATACCATAATTTTACAATTATATATATATATTTATAATATTATAATTATAATAATTATAATAATTATATTTTTTCAATTATTTAACTATTATATATATAATTATATTTATAATTAAATATTTATTTTTAATAATTACAAAATTTTAATAAATATATATGTATATACATTTGAAATCATAAATATTCATATATTTATTTAAATAATTATGAAATTATAATAAATATTATTACTATATATATAATATTATTAATACATTGAATTAATATATTTATTATAAATTTATAATTTTTTAAATATAACTATATTTATTTATAATTAAAACTATAAATATTTGCATTTACTTTTATGTATTTGAATATATTTGTAAATAAATTTATTTATTGAATTAGTATGGGGTCAAGGCCCTTATTAATAAATAAAGGAAAAAAGAAACATGCAAATGAGAGGGGGTGGGGTTTGTAGGGTCCTGGAAAATGCAAAAAGGAAATTATACCTAATTCCCCCAAAGAATTGGGGGGAAGAATGGAGAAATCTCAAAGGATTCACAAATCCGAACCGGTCCACAGACCCGTCCAAATGATGATGCCATGCGGCCGATTCCGTGAAACACCCCCTCCGCGGATTATTGTCGTTCGTGCAATGGAGGCGGAGGTCCTCCGCAGGCGCGAAGCATGACAGACGCCGAACCGGTCCACCGTCACGAACCGCCCAAGCCGTGGACCGGCACGAACCTGCCCAGTCCTTATCTGCTGTCGTTCGCTGAATGAAGGCAGAACCCTACATGGTCGTGATGCAATCCTCGAGCTCATTTGGCTCGCGGGGCAGATGCGCTCGATGCCCCCCGAGAGTTGCGGATTGAATGGGTCCTCCGTGAATCGGGTTTTCAGTTGTGGGCCTCCGCAAAAGGTGCCAGATGACCATAGATACATCATTTTCCACAATCAATAAAAGTTGATCGAGGGGGAAAAGGGAGAGGATTCTATAGATATCTATCAGATTCTGGTGGGAGTATTTCGAAGAAGGAGCTTAGGATTTCGCAAACTGTGAAGTTCCAGTTTGCGAACCAGAACAAGATTGAACCTGGAAGCGAATGAATATGGAACAAAAAATTCATATTAACATGGTGAACCACGAACATAAAATAACAAAGAAAAGAAAAATGTGAACCATGGACCCTTCGCGGATGAACTTCCCATAGACCAGGGAGTTTATGCCCCTTTTTTGATCCGTCGCACCACGTAGCACCCTCCTACACGGGCGAAGCCCTGACTGACGAACCCCCAACCGGCGTCGCCCTTGTTTACCGATGCTCGCATGGATCCCACCGCATACCATCCTAGTATGCAGGCCAAAACCGAAGCCGCGAACCACCCTAGTTTGTGGGATGCCCATCAGTCCGCGAACCACCCTAGTTTTCGGACGGCCTCTCTAGCCGCATAGCCCCTCCCTACACGAAGGGTGCCACTCCCCATATACCCATGTGGGCTACCAAATCCTTCGGGGTTCCCATTCCCTAAGCCAGATAAAATCCTTCCAATCCAGCCTGATCCTCCGCGACTCCCTCATTGGCCTACTCATTGGCCCCGAGCCGAGGCCTCCACCAGATCCACCAGAATCATGTGATGTAACCTTCATGCACATCATCACACCGTTTTTAGTTCACATTCCCATGGTAAGCAGGGGTGAAGGGGTTGCTCCGACCCTTGATCAGATTCCTAAAGAATTCCTGGGTTAACATTCGCACGGTAATGTGGAGTCTGAGCTCGGGAGCACCTTTTCTGCCACTCCACTTGTTGGGGCCGGGGCACTTCTTCCTTATTCCGGGGGTAGTAAAATACCCATCAGATGGAAGACCCCATTCAATTTCGTACTTCCCCCGGGAATAAGAGGAGTGACAGGCACATGAGAAACTCTTTCCCTCTCCCTTTGCGCTTTGTCTCCATGGGGGTCCATCCGGGAGGAAGCCCAGAACTTATGGGCCGCCCTATGCATAAGCCCCACTCTACTTCACACGGACGCACCTTTCATGAAGTGATTGTCTGGTCTATACTTCCTCTTGTTTCTCACAATGAGCATGACTCACGTGGGATTATAGTAAGAATCGACCATGATATCCTCTTATGGGCCTCCTCGGAGTGTAAGCCCCAATCCATCGCCCTGGGCTTCCTCAGAGTGTAAGGCCCAATCCATTGCGAACTACAAGGACATTCATACATGTTAAGGCATGTTACGTAGGAAGCCTCCCCGAGGTTCAAGCCCGATCACCGTCGAACCCCTTGGTCTAGATTCATGTCAGCTCTCTAAAAATCCATTCAAAATACATGGACTTTGATCCCTATCTCCCAGGTAGGGTACATAGGAAGCCTCCTTGAGGTTCAATCCCAACGACCGGTCGATCTGACTATCTTCACATCGGTTCACTGCGCCACTCCTAGTGCCGCCTCAATGAGTCCAGACTCCTTGTGGTCATTAATCCAACCAGGGATGGTAAACATCAGGTATAAATGATTCTGAACCCCTGCGTCCAGCTGACCATTGCCAACCAGGAGTTATTCATGGATACTATTCTTGGGAATAAACCAAAGATTCGTGAAAATATGAATACGTCTTAAATCTATAAGAGAGTACTAGAACATGCAATAATTTCCCACCAAAAGGGTGTGATGAGCCCAAATTCCCATCCTCTCGACCAATGAGAGTTCTTAATCGTCACTGGTCAAACCACCCGGCGAACGCCTGCCTTTGGAAAGAAGGTCCATGTGTCATTGGATACGGAACTGTTGGGTGTTTTGAGACTAACCTGAAACAAAAAATGGTCAACCGGACATGAATATTTAACCAAGAAAGATGAATTTAACCTAATCCCACCCTGTTCCCTCGTTTACTCATAAGGAGGTCCAAGAATGGTCATTAATTATGCATGGGATCATGAGATGCTGCTTTGATTGGTTTTCTGTTTGTATTTGTTAAAATGTTTTACAGGTAACACACAGAACACCCTTTGATCCAATGGAGTCCCAAAGGAACTCACAAGCACATGCTTCCAACAATGCAATGACCAGACGTCCTCACCAACGGAGGACCCCATCACCTACCCCGCCTCTTCAACGCCGTGTCTCAGATGCATTAATACAGGAGTACCACCTGAACGGTACTCTCCCAATGGTGGAGGCGTCCATGCATGCCCTCTAATTTGCCAGAACTTGTTGGTCGCCTGCCCAGAAGCGACCGCCAAGGCAGATCCAGACGACCACTGTTGCAGTCTCCAACTGTTTCGGGAGTCTATCCCCGGAACGATACAATGTTTACTTCTATTACATTAGGGAGGCGGATGAGGTCGATGTTGAGGACCTAATCCACACAGAACGAGGGTTCCATTCCAAGGCCCCCGTTGGAAGACATCTTCAAATTCACGCCGTGACTCAATATCCTCACGCTCTGGATGATGTAGCCCGGAGGATCCAGGCCTGTGCTCCTTGAGCTCAGGACCTCAGAAAGCCTGATGAGGGCAGAAAACATACAACCGGGGACCAGTCATTAACCTTGTCCCTGAGAAGGAGATTCACTGCCCAGTCACGGAGATGAATCACGAACATGCACATACACCTTCTAGATCCTACAAATCCTTCCATCCAAATATGGCAGCAACATACGAGCATGCGCACATTCCCTCCGTGCTCCATCAAGTTCATCTCTCACGCAGGTCTACACCTACCCGGCAAGCACCACTCCCTGTCCAGGGTCATGAAGCCCACCAACATGACGTGGTGGCGACCCAGCGCCTGCAGGACCATCTCGTAGTAGATGCTCCTAATTATTACCATCCAGATATGGTGGAGATCAACGAAGCCCACCACCCAGATGTGGAATCAATTAATAGGCGAGGATGTATCCCTGCCAATAAAGTCCACCGACTCGATACGATGGGAATCCAACATATGCAGGGCCATCTCTCTATGGATGCAAGTAAAGTCCTCTATACCAATGTGGTGGTAAACGGAGAGATAAACCAGCATATCCCGGCCCAAGAGTAGATTCGTTCACCTGCCCCGACACAAGAGAATTGTCAGTACCCACTGACCACTGGAGGACCGGAGCAGGATATTCCTACTCAGATACCGAAATGGGCCTTCATACCCATTCTAGCCAAATATGTCTCTCTGCATATCCTAGAAATGATGGAGGAGCGGGTATCGATCCCAGATCATATCTTACAGACTTGCGAGACTGTAATTGCATGAGCGGGAACAGCAAGGACTCGGGCCCATGAGCTCGTCTCCCCAATTGAGGTGACTCATCTAAGAGATGAGATAGCCACCTCAGAGCAGATCTATATCCCTACTTCCGCCCAGGAGGATCACCGGCAATATTTTGCGACGAAAGGGCAACCGGATCAAGAGGCTTCACTCGTTCCAACTGGGGGACACCCGTCCATCATGATGGATGCTCCAGAGCAAGCATATATCCCTACTAAAAGTCAAGATGTTCGTCGGCGTATCCTAATAGCATCACGAGACCCAATTAGACAGGGACCCAAAGGTGAAGGTTTTTTTCAATAGCAGGCGGTCCTCGCTGCCTACAAGAAAGTGCCCCTAATGCACTGAAGGCATCTGGAAAATAAAGAGCGGGTTCATAACTCCGCTCTGCTGGATGCTGGGGTTCTCGATGCCTCTAAGCGCATATCGAAGGCACCAAACCCTACCCACCCATTACCATATTAAGGGAGCGACAGTAGTTGTTGTGAAGGTCCTCCCTGCAATGTCTCAACCTGCAGCTCTAAAGGTCCTCCCCATAGCACCCACGGGGGCTCCCATGTGGCAATATAACTATCGATCATGAGAGCTCCTCTTTTGATGAGAGTCACGGAAACCCTCCACGTGACCAGAAGATCGAGCAGCAAAAAAGCCCTATACTTGCTGCGGTCCACCCTAAATGTCTTCCCTGGGGTATACGCTGCAAACACTCTCCATGTAGTGGGACCACAGATTATGATAGTAGTCCTCGCTATCATGGTTGCAACTACGGAGGCCCTCCTCATAGTGACGTTTTATCGCGACAAGAAGGCCCTTCCCTTGTCGTGTCCTTCCCTAAAGGTCCTCCCTAGTGGTTATGTTGCAATGAGACTCCATGCATCTGGGCATCAGATCACGGTTATAGTCCTCGCCGCCCTGATAATGGAGGTTCTCCCCGTAGAGACGTTATGTAACGAGAAGGCCCTCCCCTCGTTGCGGTACATTCTGAAGTCCCTCACTATGGTAACCCCGCAGATGTTCTCCCTGTGGATGCTTTAATGGTATTCCTTGCCATAGCAGCTGTTGTGATGGTAGTCCTCGCCCCCACGGCCGCCATTATGAAGGTCCTCCCCACATTGGCACCAAGCAACAAGAAGGTGCTCCCTTTGTCGTAGTGTTCCTTGAAGGTCCTCCCCAGGATGCACATCGAATGTCAAACCATGATGGACATCCTCACCATGATGGAAGTTCTTGCGAAGGACCTCCCCGTAACAACGCTACGCCACCAGAAGGTCATCCCTTTGCTACGACACACCATGGAGGTCCTCCCCAGGGTATGCACTGCAAAAATCATCTCTATAGTGAGGCGTCAGGTAGTAATGGTAGTCCTCGCCATTACGGTCATCATTGCGAAGGCCATCCCCGCGATGACATATCATATAGACAGGAAGGTCCTCCCCTTACCGTATCAAGCATTGGAAATCCCTCGTATTTCGAGGCACTCAGAAGTACTGGATCAAGCCAATCAGATTCCCAGTTAATCACAAACAACATCCTTCTTCAATCGGGAGACGTTACGGGGCCACATTCATCTTCTGAACCACTTCGGAATCGCCCACATGATGGTTTAGCACCAACCCGTCCCACTACCTCCAACCACACTATCGGTGGGCATCTCAGTTGGGCTGACCAGGTCGAGGAGTCACTAGTGGAGGAGTATACCGACATGTTGCACCTAATGAAACGACTTGCCAGGTATGATATAACAGTTATTTTTTCCCCATGACCACCTCTCAATTCGACATACCCAGAGAGTTGTTAGAAGAATCCATGCACAGGATACGCCATAATATATGGACAACCCTCCTCTGGCTGAAATCACGCTTCCTACCCTATGAAGGGTATGTAGACCATTCAATACAATAGGAGACCTCCTGCATCACATCGACTTGGAATCTCTTCCATCGGTACGGCAACAGCGACCCGAGAGGAGTAAAAGAAACATGGAGATAGCTTGCCTCTATGCACTGCACCAGCTGCGCCACATCATCGGTGATGCTCTGACGGGAGTCCATATCAAGGGATGGGGGGGACATGGAGCTTTTCATTTCACTCTACTCCCCACCCAGAATAACACATTCGGCATAGTGGCTTACAAAGTCATCATGTCATGACAGAAATCAAGTGGTCTCCCTATTCGGGAAAGGAAACACACCCAGCAGAGTCAGGCCTTGAGTAACTCCCATAAGCGTCAGGCTCAATGGGAACAAGCCATTCATGAACTCTAGAATCATGCCACCGAGAGCATATAACAGGACTCTCTCCTATGAGAGTCCAATCAGCGATCTTTTCCTATAGGGCTGGGGGAATTTTTAACAACAAATTCCCCCATAAGGCCAATAAAAATGGTAAGAGACCCAGCTCCTAGGGATCAGAGCCAACCCCAGCCCTCAGGGATGGGTGTATTATTACCCCCTCAACAACAACATCCCCCACGAGAGTCATTATACTCTCGTCTAGGGAGGACAGTCTGAAGAGGAGGTTCCCGTCATATCCTGTCATTTGAATCATCATCGCCTCCAGGAGAAAGGCGCATCGTAAGGTCGCATTAGAGAACTCTTTGTGTCACCCTTTGTCAAGAAGTCTGAAGTCAATACCATCACATGAAGGGGAAGTCCATTAAAAGATGCGGGATATCCTCTTCCTATTTGAAAGATGACATCCTCTCCGCCCCGTGATATGCATCTATCAACGTCATAGAGGTTAACCCCACGGGTGACACCAGAGATGATGCAAATCAGGATAGATCAGGAGACGATGGTTCCAGTGAAGCTACCACCCACAACGAACCACCAGGTGTTCACACCCGGAACCAGAGGGCTACTTTAAACATGGAAGCCCCTTCAGCTAACCATCCTATTCTCCCCCTGCGATCTTCCAACAAGGATAAGAATAAGGGACCGGTTACCCTCAACCCACATCCTTCCCTCGATAAAAACGAGCCACCTACGCTCGAAGAGAGATTCGCTCGACAGGAAGAGGAAATGAAAGAACTATGGTGGATTAACATCAAGCTACTCCAGAGGAACCGTCTTATTGAAAGAGAATCTCAAGAGGATCCACATCATGAACTCCCAGTAAGTGAACCTCAAAGACCCAGGTTTTCCCTGAAAAACGAAGCACGGACAGGGCTCCTACCCAACGAGTTGCATGGTCCTTCCAACTACCATAATGTGGATCCAGATGAATACAAATTCTTCCCTCAACTTTGGAAGCAACCAAAGCGAGTATGCTTACACCCTCTGAAGGTATCACAAACGGCACATACACCCCATGTGCTAACCGAGATAGATCCTCAAGAAATGCCTCAGGATACACCTGCCCAGGACTGGGACCAACATGATGTCAACTATGGAATCACTAGCACCATAGAGGCACTAACGGCTTGACTGGATGCAATGGAAGGTCAGCGCGCACTGATATAGCTAGAGCGGAAGCCCTACCTAGATTGGGTGAGCAACACACCTCTTCCACCCAATTTTGGGAGCCATGTATTCCCTATCATCAATGGATCAGGCGATCCGGAACAGCATTTGATGCACTATGCATCCTATTACGACATTATGATGGGGACTCCAGAACTATAAGAAGTAGTGAAACTCAGATGCTTCGTATGGACCTTGCAAGGATATGCCTTTGTCTGGTATACAAGTCTACCAACCCAGTCAATAAAAAGCTAGGAAGACCGTCCGTAGCAGTTCCTATTCCACTTCTGCTCAATGTTGCCTAAGACAACGGTTAGCGACCTCATAAACTGCAAGAAGAGGGAGAATGAGAGGGTGTCAGATTTCATCACTAGATGGAATGGTCTGACCTTCTCTCTGAACAGGCCAATGCCTCAAGATGAGATGCTCCCCATTTGCATCAATAATCATCGAGATGAGATGTAGAAACTGCTCATACCAGTGGAGTACACCACTGGCATCCACCATCTCTTGGCAATTGCCCAGAGAATTGAGGACTCCCTACAGCGGACCAATTTGAAGTCCTGAATAGCCTCATAGGCTCCCACAAAGAGAGTAGCCAGAGCTTAAGCGTCCTCTGTCAAGCTCAAGCCAGCCCCTATGTCTGCTCCAACACTCAGGCCTCCACCAAATCATCAGGAGCCCCTTGAGCGTCAGCGGCCACCACCGCCTAGGTGGGATGATCGGAGAGTATTGAAGCAGAACTAGTTTTAGGAATAGAGACAAAAAGCATACTCCTTCCGAGAAGACCAAGTCCGGGAACCTTCATCACCTCCATGAATTGAAACTTTCTCCGCCTCCCGGAGCTGAGGAAACCCGAAGATGTAGGCCAGGATGACAGACCAGATTATTGTCCCTACCACAAATGTTGGGGCACAATATTCAGGAATTATTCGTCTTTAAAGACCTCTTACAAAGGATGGTAGACTCCAGGAAGGTCGAGCTGGGACCACCCCCAGCACATGTGATGTATATTTCTACCACGGGCTCCGATGAATGGGAGGGTTGGCTGGAAGTCACCAACAAGAAGGGGAAGATTTTTGAAAACTGTATAACTCGGAAGACTATCAGTCGATCCCAGGGCATACTCCGAGATCAACTACAGCATCCAGTGTTGCCGGAAATATCCCCCAACGTCGTACAAATGACAGTATCAGCCTCACAACCCTCTACGAGCTGATCATCCAGGCGTAATCAAAGAGGGAGGGGAAAATTTCAATAGGGGAAGTCTGGGATGAGGCCAAAATTAGACCCGAAGATATCAGATTTCAATCCCTCAAATGTGTCGCCACGAGCACCGACCCACCAAATGGCACCATCAGGGACAACCAACCAGGGTGACCTGTCAGAGGATGAAGTGCCAATCTTTGGTTCCATCAACATTAGCCATCTTATGTTATCAATCCCTGATGAAGAGTATGGTTATGAACCTGATCTCCCAATATGAGGAGCCATGACGAGGAATCACAGAGGGAGAGGATATCAGGGAAGGCGTAGCCAAGGCCGAAATCAACCCTACAGTTGGAACTCTGGCCGAACTATCAATATCATGGAAACCTGTGGGAGATCTCTTCAACACACTCAACAGGAGAAAGAATATCGCCCCAACTCTATAAGCAGTCACCCTGGCCCCGTTATTATGCAATACCCATCAGAGGAGGAACGAGTGCTTAGCCTCTTGGTGTGCACAAACAGACTGGTCAGGCCGAGTCCCCAGAACATGGGAACATCGTCGACACCTGACCCTACAACTGGTCCCTCCTCGTCACGTATTCCAACTCCTAAGCTTCCCGCTAAGACACTCCTGCCAACAGAGAAGTATTGGCCATTGGAAAAAAGTATGACATCCTTAAGAAGCTGGCGTCAGTACCAACCAAACTGTCCATCCAGGAGGCCCTGGGTTTGTTAGCCGAACATAGGGAGGTTCTTATTGAAACCTTGTTCAGCCCCCGGAATTTCAAGCCGAGGTAGCTGCCGCCGAAATTTACCGGACATGGACTGACCCGGCTGAATGCAATGCGGTGATTTCCTTCACCGGTATGGATGATGGTACCATCATGGAAGGACAGATCAAGCCACTATATGTGTCTGGCACACTAGATGATGTTGAGATCCACAAATTCTTCAATGACAACGGCTCTAGAGTTAACCTTCATCCCCTACGGACACTCCGTATGTTGGGCCATAGTGAGGGTGATTTAATACCCTTGTCCATGACTCTTCTAGGTTACGACAAGAGAGAGAAGAAGCCGATGGGACAGATTAAGCTAAACACACATTTTGGTGACCCCGTGGTGTACTCAGAATTCCTGGTGGTCTGGCAGAACACATCATTCAATGCCCTACTGGGAAGGTTGTGGCTCTATAAGCACATGGTTGTTCCTTCATCATACCACCAGTGTATTCAGTACTGCATAGTGGGACACTACACACTGAAATGGCCCCTTTTGAGCTCCCCAAGTCACACTACATTGTCGCTGGGTTCTATAAGAAAAAGGGGAAGAAGCCTTTGGCTGATGGTGTGGACTGGATCCCCACACCGAATGGTCTGGAAGTGGTTCATGACAACCCCCTCAGGAATCTTGGCAGATACTAGGTACTTCCCATCAACCATATTGAGATAAGGGGTTCATGTTCAGACAAAAACACAGCTATATTGATGACTTAATCCATGACGCTCGAGCATGACGATGCAGGAACGTGTGCCAACCCTCTATTTGGGGACGAATACTCAAGCAGGGATGCCCATGATGCCTCACCATAAAACACCCAAGAACCTAGATGGGTGATCTCACCATTTTAGATCAAGAAGATGAGGATTTGGGAGAGGAGGAGGAAGATCTCAGGGATGTACCTCCTGCATTTGAGGAAGGTATCTCCACAACTGTGGACGAGCTCAATGAAATAAACTTGGGTACCGAGGAAGATCTGAGGCCTAATATCATTAGTGCAGCCATGTCCGCCAAGGAGCAAGAGGTATATACCTCTTTCCTAAAAAAAACATCTAGATGTCGTTTCCTGGAATTAAACAAAAATGCTACGACTCGATCCCGAAATGGCGACGCATCACCTGGGTCTTTTAGAAGACCACCGGGGCTATAAACAAGCCTCCAGAAGGACACACCCCTTGCATGCTGCTAAAATAAATACTAAATTCGATAAGATTATTAAATAAGGCTTCATTCAAGAGGTCCAATACACCATCTAGTTAGACAACATCATCACTGTCAAGAAAAAGAATGAGAAAATCCACATCTGCATTGACATCAGAGATCTCAATTGGCACTGCCTGAAATATGATTTCCCGGTCTCGATCACCGAGTTATTAATCGATGCAATGGCCGGGTATGAGGCTCTCACCTTCATGGACGACTATTATGGGTATAATGAAATTAGGATGGCCCGAGAAGACGAAGAATCCACAGCCTTAAAGGCCCTGCAAGGAGTATTCGATTACAGGGTCATGCCCTTTGGTCTCATGAATGTTGGCGCCACATATCAACATGCCATGCATCGTATCTTTAAACCATTCTTGGGGAGGTTCGTCGAATGTTATGTAGATGACTTGGTGGTTATGTCCAGGAAGCGCTCACATCACCTGTCAGATCTTGAGACCATCTTTATCAATCTACGACAACATAGTTTGAAGATGAACCCCTTGAAGTGTGCCTTCAGGTTTACCTTAGTGAAATTACTTGGATTCATTGTACGCCATCGAGAAATCGAAGATGACCCTGAAAAGACATAGGCTATACTTAGTTTGACACCTCCCTACAACCTCCCTGAGTTGATAAAATTCCAAGGGCACTTGGCCTATATCTGGTGGTTCATAGCCGACCTGGTAGGAAAATGTTTTCCCTTTACCCGGTTAATGAAGAAAGGATTCATGTACCAATGGATAGATTACTGCCAAGAGGCGTTTGACAGCCTAAAGAGGTTCCAATTAAGCCCACTGGTGCTCATGCCCCCGGTCGACGGAAGACCTCTCATTCAATACGTGATGTCCCTAGAGCAGTCGCTGGGATTCTTCCTCACGCAGAAAAATGACATTGGCAGTGAACACAGTCTCTATTACCTCAGCCGAACTATGATCGATGCTGAGACTCGATATTCAAACATCGAGAAGAGTGTTTTGGCCTATGTCTTCATAGTTCAAAAGCTGTGACACTGTCTGCAGCATCATGAAGTCCAATTGGTCTCACATAATAACCTGCTCAAGTAAATCCTCAGTCACCCAATGCTGATCGGGCGCCAATCCCAATGGGAGGTCATCCTGTAACAGTTTGACATCTGGTTTGTGCCTCAGAAGGCCATCGAAGGCCAGGAATTAGATGATTCCCTAGTAGATCACCCTTCAATAGGGACCACCGTACTAGATATCGAGATACATGATGAGGATATCTTCATAGTTCAAGAGGAGATCCCAACATAGTAAATTTACATCGATGATGCATCACGAATCCCAACTGAGAAGATAATGGATGACCCCAAATTTAACAAGGTGGGATCAGGGATAATACTCATGACCCCCGGAAAAGGCAGTCTTTCTGTATTCCTCTCTCCTATCAGAAGGATGTACAAACAATGATGCAGAATATCAATCCCTCATTGTAGGCCTGGAGCTCGCACTCCAAGAACAAGTACAACACCTTAAGGTCAAAGGTGATTCAGAACTGTTCATCAAGCAAGTCAACGGTGACTATTCTTTCAAAAAGGAGGAGCAGATTCCCCTATTTGACCATGTCTGAGAGCTAATGGTGGAATTCTCTACAGAACCAACATTAACCTATATTCCCCAGTCTCAGAATGCCTAGGCCGATGCGTTAGCCAACGCAGAAATATCCCTGGCTGACCCAGACTGGGATGAAACAGTCATCAGTATCGCTCATCGTCGAATGATCATGCCATTTGTCCACACTAAGACGGAAGAAATCAATGACGTCAGTCCTGTCTCTGAGCTGTATGTCCCTGCCACTGGATGGATAACCCCCCTTGTAAACTATCTTCAAAGGGAGAACCCCCATTATACAGGGTTGAATGAGAGAAAATACGGAGAAGGAAAATCAACTTTTTTCTATGTGGCAGCACAGGTCAAAAAGTGGTCTTCTACAAATGAGGCCTCGATGGAGTCCTCCTCAGAAGAATTGATGGAGAAGAAACTGTCGCAGTCATGACTGAAGTGAATGCCAGAGTATGTGGAGCACATCTTCTAGGGACCATGCTTTTCCATTAGGTTCAGAGGCTTTGGTACTATTGGCCCACAGTGGCACAAGATTGCGAGCGCTTTACCGCAAAATGCCACTCATGACAAATTCATGCCATCTCCATACACCAACCCCCAGAGTTACTTCATCAAGACAAGTACTCCTGGACATTTTCTATCTGGGGAATGGACGTCATGGGGCCATATCCCCCCGCCACAACCAAACAGCTGAAGTATATCCTCACGGAAACTGACTTCATTTCCAAATGGTCGGAAGTTGTACCCCCTAAGGAAGTCGGGGCAAGAAGCATTGACAGCTTTGTGCAAACCAATATCATCACCATATTTGGTGCCCCACATACCATACAGACAGATAAAGACACCAAATTCTACTCTGCTGAATTGGAGAAACTATAAAAAGAATATGGTATCGTGGCTAACCACTCATCCCGCTACCACGTAGTGGCCAACAGACATATAGAGGCTTTCAAAAAGACCCTATCCAACATTATCCAGAAAATGGTGTACAAAGACAAGAAGTATAGGCTGGATAAACTCCTCTATGCATTGTGGGCTTATCGAACCACAATCTACACCGCTACTCGGCCTACCCCGTACTCACTGGTATAAGGCACAGAGGCGGTCCTGCCCATTGAAATCCAACATCACTCACTCCGTGTTTCCTTATATGATCAATTATCCAATGATGAGAAATTAGAAAAGTGGCTAGGTGAATCGGAATAGCTAGACGAGAAATAGATCAACACTTTGCATCATCTGGAAATCTACCAGAACCGGATTGCACGAGCCTTCAATAAAAAGGTCCGTCTTCGGTATTTCTTGGATGAAGAATTGGTGTTGGTCCTCTGGACCCCAATGATACCTTGGAGGAAAACTCTGAAGCTGGAGCCTAAGTGGTAGGGACCATACATTATACACAAGGTATAATACAACAGAGCATATGCCCTGATCTCCATGGATGGGCAATTCACCACCGCTCCTACAAATGCTAGATTTCTGAAGAAGTATTTCACATAAAAAACCAAAACCCCATGTCCTTACTACATGATGTTAAACTGAATGGAATCTAATAATACCCCACATCCTTACCAAAAGACCTTAAACTGCACATAATCTAATAATACCCCTCATCATTACCGCACAACGATAAACTGCACCGATAAGAAAAAAAGAGGGGGAATCGTCTGAGCTGCATGACAATAAACTACCAAGCACCCAACGGTCCAAACTCTATGACCCTAAACTAAGAGTATATCATCCTCACCGCATGACATTAAAATGCACGAACAAGAATCTCTATAAAATTCCCTTTCCCTTGTGTACGAACCAGACCTGCACGAGGTGTATTTTTACGTCATTACCGCATGACATTAAAATGCACGAAATTTGTCCTTACCGCATGATGGTAAACTACCCGGATTTCAAGGAACTACGTACGACATGATTACTTCCCTTGCAAGATACGTAGTGACGCCAAGGTCCCCAATCCTGGCCCAGCCATCCCCAAGAAGGTTTAAAAATGACCTTTTTTCCTGTGTAAGGATGAGACCTGCACGAGGTGTATCCTTCGTCATTACCACTTGACGTTAATCTGTACGGATTTTAGAGAACTACATATGGAATGATTCCTGTCATCGCAGGATACGTAGCGATGCCAGGTTTCCCCATCTTGGCCAAACCACCCCTGAATTAATGTTAAAAATGTACTCTCTCCCACATGTACAGACTAGACCTACACAAGGTGTACCCTTCATCCTTACCGCACGACGATAAACTGCACGGATAAGAGAAAAAAAGAAGAATGAAAAATAAGAATGTCCCCTCCTCCCGTGTATGGAACAGAACTACACGGGGTGTACTTTTCATCCTTACCACATGACGTTAAACTGCAGAGATTTCAGAGAACTTGGTATGGCTTGATTCTTTCCCTGATAGGATACGTAGCGATGCTAGGGTTCCCCATCCTGGCCCATCAACACCTCAAATATGAGTTAAAATAAATTCCCCCTTCCTCAATGTACGGACCAGACCAGCAGGGGGTGTATTTAGAAGAGAACTATGTATGGATTGATTCCTACCTTCACAGGATACGTAGCGACGTCGAGATCCCCTGTATTGGCCCAACCACTCACAAATGATATAAAATAAAAGTCAGCAATTCCCTTTTCCCCCTGTGTACGGACCAGACCGGCATACGGGTGTATTTTTGCGTCCTTACAGCATGACGTTAAACTGCATGGATAATGAAAAAAATTCCCTTTTCCCCCATGTATGGACCAGACCTGCATGGGGTCTATTTTTTGTGTCCTTACCACACAACGTTAAACTGCATGGATAATAAGATTTTAAAATGCTCCCTTTCCCCCGTGTATGGACTAGACCTGCACGGGGTGTATTTTTGCATCCTTTTTGCATGACGTTAAACTACATGAATAATGAAAGTTAAAAATGCCCCTTTCCGCCGTATATGGACCAAACCTACACGGGGTGTATTTTTCATCCTCAACGCATGACATTAAACTGCACAGACTGCATCCTCACTGCACGACGTTAAACTACCCGGATTTCATCGTGAACCACCTAAGATGTATGGAAAAACAAGGTGGAAATACTGCTTGTGAACTTGGATGTGACCTCCCCATACATCAGACTCCACGACCCGAAAAATTATGGATCTTCATAACCATTCATGGCCCGAACAATTATGGATCTTCATAACCATTCATGGCCATCGGAATTGGAATGTTATTGACCTGTGGACACCTTTGCATGACAATTCATACCATGCCCTCAGTGGATCTACATATTGATAGCCCCTGGCCCATCTACCAAAGGCAAGATTTCCACATGAGACACTCTTCCTAGCTCCGTATGCTTACCAGCCTCAGAGTCCCCATAACATACCTCCTGATCCAGAAATTTATGGCGAATTGGTTTACAAGTTCGTCCCCTTTTCACATCCAAACGTCACCAGGGTATCCCAACCCGACTAGCCTATGTATCCACTTGTGGCTCACTTGAAGACTTGTATCTACGAACATAAATCTAGGACTAAGATACATTGACTCAACGTACAATTGTAGTGAAGTTGTTTCTTGTATGCTTGGACACCATTATCCCCACATGCCAAACTCTGTACTGTGATAAATATCAGGTTTTAATAATCATTAATGGCCATCAGAAGTGGAAAGTTATCGACCTGGGGACACCTTTGCATGACTATGCATACCATGTCCTCAAAGGCTCTGCATATTGATATCCCATAGCCCATCTACCAAAGGCAAGATTTCCTTAGGCGACACTCTTCCTAGCATAGTATTCTTACCAGCCTCAGAGCCCCCACACCTCATCTCCTGATCTGGGAAACCTCAAAGTTTCATTTTACAACCTTCATCCCCCACCCTGTCCAGAGTATATTAGCACATTTCAACTCAGTTATCTTTCGAGTGGCTGCAGAAATAGTCACGCAGTGGTCCGAGCTCTATGACCTCTAAACTAAGAGTACTTCGTCCTTACCACACGACGTTAAACTGAATGGGGTAATGGTACACCCCTGTGCATAAAATAAATCAGCACAGAGAGATCTATAAGATTTAACAGCAACCAGGGGAAAGAAAGCCCAACATGTCCAAACATTTTCTTACAAAATGACAAACTTTGTGGCCCCAGAAAATTGCGGATCCTCATAACCATTGCTGGACATCGAAAGTGGAATGTTATCCACCCGGGGACACCTTTTCTTGACTGTGCATACCATGCCCTCAGCGGCTCTGCATATTGATAGCCCCTGTCTCATCTACCAAAGTCATGATTTCCTCAGGTGGCACTCTTCCTAGATTCGTATGCATACTGGCCTCAAATCCCTCATATCATTTATCCTGATCCAAGATGCCCTGGTACCATGATTTACACCATCATCCCCTTTCCACGTCTTGGGCACGCTGAGATATTCAAGACCAATTACATTCTGGTGAAGAGTGGCCTTTTCAACTACGTCCTTACCGCATGATGTTAAACTACACAGAATGTCATGGCCGCTGGGCATAAAGCTGTAAAGACCAAACATTAACCGTCTCGGAAAATGACTTCAACTACAAGAATTTTAACTGGTTTAGAAATACCCCCCATCCTCTCTACATGACGTAAAACTGCACAACACCATTTAAAAGTTCTCCCCATCCTTACCACATGATGTTAAACTTCACGGAAGTCGTCCTTATCACATGGTGTTAAACTGCACGGTCAGACCTGTCATGGGTTGAGTAAGGAATGGAGGTTTTTCCCTGTCCCTCAGTATACAGGTCAGACCTGTATGAACCACCATCTCACACCAGTGTGAGAAGGAATGACTTCATCAATTCTCGGGATATTTATCCTAGACGCTTCTCCTATATCCAGGTTCCCTCTCCTCACAAACCAAACTCTATACTCATAAAAAGACAAACTCTTATAAGCCACCCCTGGTGGTACAGAATCTCATATTCTCCAAAGTTTCTCGTCTATCAAGAGAATACAATCATTGACCCGACACCTTTGCCTGACTATGCATACCATGCCCTCAGCGTCTCTCTATATTGATATCCCCTGACCC
The DNA here is from genome assembly GCA_963277665.1 of Viscum album. Taxonomy (NCBI): domain Eukaryota; kingdom Viridiplantae; phylum Streptophyta; class Magnoliopsida; order Santalales; family Viscaceae; genus Viscum; species Viscum album. The sequence goes on from OY728125.1 coordinate 1,429,978,775, forward strand.
ATCTACCAAAGGAACGATTTCCTCAGGCAATGCTTCTCTCTGTACGCCTCATGGCCCCAGTGCCCCTATGTTCATCCCGGTATTCAGAAACCCTATGAGATATGGTTTATCATCCTCTTTCAAAACCCTACTTGAATATGGTGGAACGTTTATTATAAGATTACTGAGGACTAGGAGAATCCATTCCATTCTAGATAATGTCCCGACAACATGATGTTAAACTGCACCAATATCCAACAGTCCTTTACGCTAGATAAATACGTAGGATAGGAACCTTGCTTCCACACTTCTGATTGATATAGATGCTCTCAAAACCATTCAAACGTCACATACCCTTTCCAAGACACCCTAGGTGGTTTTCATAATTCTTCATGCCACCCATGGTGGTTTCCCTAAGCCATATGGCCATCAGAAATGGAGTGTCATTGACTTAAGGAAACCGTTGTACGAATATGAATACCATACCCTAAGCGGCTCTGCATATTGATCTCCCATGGCCTGTCTACCAAAGGTAAGATTTCCTTAGGTGATGCTTTTCCCTCATATTCATGCCGATACGACTCCCATGCCATGAGTCATGCCCTGCATGTCGTTCAAATCTAAACAAACTCCCTCCAAAAATATCTAAAGGAAATTGAGATATCTTTTAATCAACCAAACCTCTTTAGGGACCTCTCCCCAACATACTTGGTGAAAGATGCTCAACCTAAAACATCAGTAATTATAGTCTTGATGGTGGGACATTAAACCACTCACAAAAAGAGGCACAAATCCTGTTAGGCCAAAAACCTGAAAAGGTTGACCTAAGAAAAATTCGGGCCACACATGATGGGACCACACTAAATGGGTCCAGGAAAAATTAGGGAATTAACAAGAAAAGAAAAAAAGTTTGTGGGGTTTTTCTACAAAACCCTATCCTAGTCAATCTACGCTCACTGGATCTCATGATCCATGAAATATTTAGAGCTCGTTTTTCTTTTTTTTATTATTTTCCCAAACTCCGGTTATTCTATGATCGGTGAGTTAACATATACAGTAATCATTGAAAATAATTCCTTCCACATGAGAGGATAGACAGAGTGTTATTGAAAACATTTCTTTATTCTATAAAAAGGTTGGTAAGAAGGGAATCCACAATCCGGATCCTCCTATGGCATGAAAGGTCATTACAGGAGGTTTTCAGTGGATTCACAATGTTTTATTATGTACTGATGAGAATCCTCGATTTCTTGATGGAAATCCGGCAGTAAGGCTCTCTCAGCATATGCACTAGCCCGCAACGCTTCCACCTCCTGAGATTCCTTTGAGCTTTCCCTCATCTTATCCTCCATTTACCACTCCCCTTCTTCAATTATAGTGGCGATATTAGCCTCATCCTATTTCAGCCATTGTATCTCATTCCTCAGCACCTCCAGGAGAGAACGCTGCGTAGTTACTTCTTCCTAGAGCCTCGCAACTACCCCAGCATTATCATGATCCTCTATTGGGGAAAGATGTCAGGTTATAGAAAGGTAGGCTTCAGATTGAGAAGCAGAAATGTGAGATTCAAAACCTCCCAGTCTTTCTCGATTGGTGACCACCTGTTTGACTATGTCATAAATACCATGTTAGTCGAAGCCATCAAATCCCTACATCATAAACAGATTGCGCAACTTTTGTAATTTGATCGGCATCTCATCCAAGGTCGTATGAGAAATAAGCTTCCAAATTCTCTCCCAAGCCCTTTGGCGAGCAGGTTAAAAACTGGAAAGGACTTGTTGATCAGGCACATAGTCAATTTAGGATGAAGATACGTATTCAGGGATGAATGTCACCAAGGAGGGACCTGATGTGGCTTCACCCGCAAGCTCTTGCGCCGCAGCAACTTCGCCCCCGACCGTTGTGGTTACAAGCCTGGTCGGATCTGACGACAAAATTTTCAACGCCAAAGGTCATGGTCATAGATCACAAGAGATGATAAGATAGATGAGTATACCTAATTATAAAAGGGTAAAAGAACGGAGTCGGTGGCAAGAGGTTGAAAAACTCGCCCATAATCATCAAGGCGTCGGTATCCTCAAGCTCTGCATCGCCGAGGCCACCTGATAAAGATGATGCATCTTCAAGAGGCAATGGAGTCCTGGGAACCCCCATAGGTGTCCAGGACCTAAGGCCATGCCCATGTCCAGCAGCTCCCAAAGTCCTCCCCAAACGGTCAGCTACAAAGATCATGCCTGGGGAAATCACTCCCCATGTAAATAAAATAATGGCCCACACTGGGTTTTGAACTACTGGTCTGGTGGCGGTCCCTTCCTCCATCGCCACAGGATCCATTGGGTTTAATGCGGGTGGCACTGTCAGATCTGGGGACCTCTCAGCAATAACAGGTGCCCCATTCTCCCTTACAATTGATGTGGTTGTCTGATCAACATGAGTCTTGAAGTCCAACTGTTCCTCCTCTGACATATCTCTGATTGATGAAGGCAGGAGTAAAGAGTCCATATCATTATCCCCTCCAGCAAGTCCCACCATATCGTTATGCCCATATGCGGCTATATATGATCCCTCTGAAGATATGGGGGAAAAGATACGACCGCTGGTGTTTCCACGACCGGGCCTCTGAGTGGCCCTACACCATACGTCAAGAAAGTTAATAACTGGAAGAGTCAGAATATACGAGTCGGGAATCGAGGAAACGAGAAGTCATAGTTACCCGACATCCCATGATTGAGCTGTTCTGATAAACGGGAAACCTGTTGTTGTCTCTGGAACTACCCAGGGGACAGTTCCTCGCTCAGAACGGTTGGAGGAGCTAGAGGAGGAAAGACCCAGACGGGGTCTGCAATGGTCTTTTACATAAGCTCAGTTGTTATATGAGAACCCTCCTCGATGATCCCCATAGCTAGAAGCACGTGTTCGCCTATTGTAGTACCATTGGGAGTATACTCCAGGGGAGGAACTTCCCCCTGCGACTGCACGACACCCTCAATAAAGGGAGGATACTTTAGAACCTTCAAAATAAAAGAGGAGGGAAGATCGGAATGGACAAACGGGACAACCTATTCTTAGGGATGTGACAATTCCAGATTTCTTATCATCATGGACACCCAGGTATACCCATAAATCCAGTTCCGAAGTGAATGAATGTAGGTACCCATCTCCTTCAGTGAGGAGACTATTTCATCCAGATCCACTTCCAGCAGCAAGTGGGGTGGAGCGAAGATCATCCCAATACCTAGAAGCTGGAGAGGTTCCATTTGGAGCAATGCCCAAACTTCTTCATCTTATCCACTGACCCTCAGGTCATCCCAAATCCTCCAGGCATCTGGGAATGCGGCTGTAATTGGAACAGCTATCCCGGAGGGACCAACCTGGGAGGGTCTGGCAGTGGTAGGCGCTGTTGGGGGCATCAATGGCCGTGTCAGTTTTCCAGATCTCTCCGCCACCCTAGAGCTCTCTGGAGCTACCTGTGGGTGGGAACACATAGCAAGAGGGTGAAATTCCCTTACCTCAGACGCAGTGGGGAAACCACCGAGATCGCCGCCACCTAAAGAGTGATCGCTCTCTTCCTCCTCCTCGTCAGTCCCCAACTGCAGCATGAACTAGACTCGATGTGTCAACGCTAAATAGCCCGACATGCGTGGGTGTAGGCCTTGAGGTCTTGGAGATACCGGTCGACTCTCTTCGGGTCCGCATCATAACGAATATCAACGGGAGAAGATATGTAACCCAGCCCGTCAAAATCCACCTCCGATTCCTGAAGATACTACCACAGAGAATGGGGGTACTGGCTGCGAAAGGATGACCTGATTTTGAAGTCGTCGTGTAACACCCCAAGATTTCATAGTGTGTTAGTTCTTCAAAATAATTCAATAACTTTCACTACATGCAACACCAAGTTCAAGCACACCATGACTTACCAAACAATCCGTTCAAAAGAGGTTATGAATAGTATTAGATAAATTTTAATGTTTATATTATCCTTATAATTTTAGAATCCATATTATGAGTTTCTTAGATATAATGCAAGAACAAATTCATTTTCAGTATTGCAATTTTATCAACTTTAATAGTGAAACCTTTTTAAATACTATATTTTAAACTTTTTGACTAAATGGGGACATCAAAAATTTAAAATGAAACATCCCAAGCTTCTACGGTACGCTTCTCTTTGAATAATGTGATAGCGTGTGTTGTACGCAACCTCGAGTTCTAACACACACCACAACTAATTAAACTAGCCGTTGTGAATAGTAATACCTACTTTTTGAAATTATATATATATTATATTTTAAAATGGAATTCATTTTTGGATTCGGAATATCGAATTTATCCTAAGGTGAAATTTTGGTACTTTTCGGATAACTTTCATATTTTGATGAATAGTGAAAATTACTAAATTTTAATTAAAAACAACTTTTTTAATCAAAATAATTAATAGTGATAAATTATGACTTTTAGTAGTTTTAAAGTATATTTAGAATATATTTTTACCATTTAATATAATGTTGGTCATTGGACATAATTTTACAATTAAACCGAACATAAACAAGTGTCAATCTTTTGATAGTTATTATCTCTTAAAAACACGCTTTTTGTTTTGACATCGGGAATTAATTTTAAATTAATTTCTGCCACTTCTGTGTTTTGAATTTAGAAAAATGGATTCCATATTTGTAATCAGGATGTCCAAATTGTGTAAATAGGTAACTTTTATTTTTAGACATTTTGAATAATTACTGTGGTAAATATTTTATTTACCATGGTTAAGGGTAAATCCGGTAAATAAGGGTTAAAAAATAATATTATAATAATACAAAATTACCCTAAAACGTGTCCTAACCTTATTGGTGGACACATACCCGACCATGAGCATCCTTGGGTCAATTTGGGGACCCCTTGGAGCCACTTGTACGTGGTAGGGACACTTTATATTAATAAAGTTAAAATAAAAATAAAAATGGCATAAGCTTACATCTTTTAGAAGAACAATTTTTACATAGGGTTATACATGTTGGATTTTCGATTATAAATATTCATTAGAAAGATAAAAATATTTCATACATAATGATATTTTATTTATAATTTTTAGACATCAAATATGTTAAATTATTAATGACACAATAGTGATGCAATGTTTACCTCATTAATAAATAATTTAAATAAATAAGATTATAATGATTAAAATATTATCTAAAACCTGTCCAATTCTTATTGGTTGATGTTATTTATAATATGAGTCATCTTATCTTCGACCTCAATGATTTTTGGACCATTATAAACCGAATATAATTATATTATAATGTAATACTTTCACTCTTTCCTAAAGAGCCCCTCCTCTCCCTTATAAAAGGAGACCATTTCTACTCATTCCTCACACCTCTCAAGCCACTTGGCTCGTCCAAACTCTGACCAACTAAGCTCCCCACATCCCTCTCCTCCTCCTTTAAGCTTCCCCTTAGGCAGAAAGAATTTCAAGAAGTCCTTTGGTTCCAACCAAAGTGAGTTACCTAAATTAAAGGTAACGATTTCTCTTAAATTATTTCCATTTATTTTGCTTCTCCAACCCCCAAACACTTTTTATTTCCTTTCTTTTGTAACAACACCAGTATCCTCAATATACTAGGATGTTGTTATAAGAAAGATTCAAACTACACATACAAACAACTCCATCTAATGGATGATGAACATAATGTTTCTGTGGATGGAAAACTAACGCCTCACGAAACGATGATTGTTCAAATACATCTTACCGCCTCTCATGGTGGCCATTATGATGGCACTGTAATTAAATATGATATTAATGATATATATTTTATATATAAGCTTCTGTAATTCCATTTTATTTCATACCATTATTCGTTTCATGTTGTATATACATACGATAATTTCATTTGAGGAAGTGCGGACTACCGCCCCCTTGAAATGATATGACTCGTTCATACCACACATGGAACGTATAAAGGATGGTGTTAATGAACTTAAGTAACATGTATAAAATATTTTATTATACTGGAATAGTAATATACCTATGTATCATTTGTATTCAATTCTTTTAAAATAAAAATTAAATGGAAGTAGCGTTCGTGCGTACGTACGGACTACCGTCTCCACGAACGCGATGAGATTCATTCTCCATCGTATCCATTCAAGTATAATTATCATTTGATGTTTAAGGACTTGATACCATTCTGGATTTGAATAATATACAACTTATCCTTTACAAACATGTCTTACATAACAAAACATACAAAAGCAAACAAGTAAGTTCACACCCGAAACAGCGATAATACTAAGATATTATTATCAAATCAATATTAAAAGATCATATATGATATCATATTAATGTATATGATTCTTGTATAATTTAATAACAATTATTTCACCATTATACAGGAGGTTAACCTACCCCAACCAAGGAAAAGTACAAGGTAAGGGTTTATTTCACAATCTCTTCATTATCCGAGGTTGTTTATACGTAATAATCTACTGGGATATCTTTATCATCCACATCCATGTTTCTTAAAAATGTATTTCAAAACATTTTTTTACTATTTACAAGAATATGAGTTAAAGTCATTTATACCCTTGTTTGACTTTTTATAAGAGGTTTATAAAGGAATCTTTCCGTCGTTTTCAAAACAAGGTCCTTTTTATCCTTTTCGACAGAATTGAGGTAAAAATGTTTTTTTAACTTATACGGCGGGTGCGGTTATTTTACGCCGTTATAAAATCTTCAAAGCTTTCCTTACAAGCTTATAAGAATATTTTCAAAGAAAATGTTTTATTTTATATGGATCTTAAATGGTTTCAAAATAAAAGGGGATATTTATTTAAAAAGAATTTTGATTTCATCTATGTCAACATCCTTTGACGGATTTTAAGATTATTTGAAGTTGATTTATTATGATACAAAACTTCTATATTGTATTGAAGGTTTTGTGATATGTTTGACTATGGATGTGCTATTTTTATACCATTCATAGTTTATGGTGAAATTATTGACATTTCGTATGGTAGTTTTAATACGAATGTTTATGTTATGTTTAAACCTTTTCATATGGGAATGCATTGGACTTAATAAGTGACGGGTGGAGCCCGCTATAGCTCCTCGATGCATCGGTAGGTCTCATGAGACAAACTAGTGTCTTGGCACAAGGCCTTGACAAAATCTTATTTGTAGTCTTGGCACGAGGCCTTGGCTATGTGGTTATGATAGTCTGGCATTATGCATTCCAACATTATGAAAGTGGTTATTGATTTTGCATGTGATTATTCGATTAGTAGAATATCAATGTGAACAAGTAAATGGCATTATTTCATTTTACTTTTGCCATACTATGTTGAAGTTCAAGTTTAAAAGGCTTTTGTTTTAGTAATTCATTGCCTTAAATGTTTATGCTTATTTTGAATGTTCCGCTATATTGTTATCCTTACTGGGCATTTGAGCTCACCCCTTTTCTATGTTTTATTTTTCCCAGGATGTGAAGATGTAAGTTATGAATGACCTGCATGGATATTATGAGGGGATTATAGTGTGGACTGTGGAAACATTATGTTGTAGTAGTAGTTTTTCATTTTATGATGTAAAGTAAAACTTATGAATATATCTAGTGTTTCCAAGGCTACTAAACCAATCGGTATTTCGAGATTTGATCTTTCTTGTGATCATGCCAATGTTATGTAATAATGCACCGACTCTGGGTAACTGGGGTTGGGGCGTTACAGTTGGTATCAGAGGAAGTTTAGTACAAACCTTGGAAGCTAGATTTAGATAAACTCTGATTAGAGCACGTAGACCTAAGATGAACTTTGAGGATTAGTATAGAAGAACTTCCTAGAATTTTGGTATTGTAGAGATTTTGTGAGTTTTCCGAGCAATACATCCCTGTCTCGATACGAGCTGGTAGAGGCGGATCTGGCACAGATGTACCTAGGGGTAAAACCCGAAAACACCGCTTTGAGCTAGACTCGAACGGGAACTGGTGCACGACAACGGGCCTTGCTGCACTCTTGGTTACGACACTCCCGGGGGATATGCTTAGGATAACTCTCATTTTCTTTACAAATCATTATGAAGGGTTTATGAGTATATACATCCTCAAATGAGACATTTTTATGATTATGGATTATATCCATAAATAGTTAAATTTATGTTAAGTGTTTTATAAGTATGGGATTATGTATTTTAATTCATAAACTGATCTAGTGTATTCCATTGTTTAGAAATGGCTCCCAGTAGAAAGAATGAGAACTCCAGAAATGCACATGATCCAAAGAGATAGAAGGATCATATCTTTCATGGTCTTAAGCTAGAATTTATAAGAGAAATAGTCTCCCATGTATTATCATCATATGAAGAAATAATATCATGTGTTGATAAGATAAGTAAAGAGTTTACTGAGTCCAATGGCTTTGAAGGGAAGAAAGAGAAGAAAAGGACTGAAGAGAGAAAAATGGATAAAGGGAAGAGGGAAAAGAAGAATTTTCCCATATGTGGTAACTATGGGAAGAAACACCCTGGAACTTTCCTGAAAGGATTGGGAGTTTGTTATAAGTGTGGAGGAAAAGGGCACAAAGTACGTGACTGCAAGGGTGAGAAAATGGTTTCAAATGTACAATGCTTCATTTGCAATGAGTTTGGACACTACGCGAACCTATGCCCCAGTCATCAGACTATGCCGCAAATGATGCTATTGGATAATAATCAAGTTATGATACTACCACAGATGAAGAGGAACGATTAGAGTTCTTATGTTGATTATGTCAATTGAGTGTTGTATCAACAATGTACTTGTTATAATAATTTTGGAGTATATAAGGATTGTACTGCAGTACTATTTCATTAAGGACTTGAGATGGTGTGGAACAAAGAAAAGTGACTCAGTAGCAGGTTAAATGTTTGGAAAATATATGGTTGATAGAAAGATAAACCATAATATGGTTCAGATACCGAGGTGGTGATTTTAGAATAATACATGATTGATTTGGATAAATTATATTGGATATTATTGACTACCTTGAAGCTGATTAATGATTTGTATATTCCATCATTGTTGGGGTTTAAAACATTTTTGGATTAATGAAGTATATCCAGCATTCTATATGGAATAAGGGAACATGAATGTAATCAATAAGGAATATGGTAGTATATGATGAAGATATTCATATGCTATTACTAGGTAAAAAGGATCTATATTATGTTTACCCTCCTTATAAATGTTGGACTGTGAGTTTGGATAGAAGTATTTTGGATAGTTCTAGTTTGGATTATTTTGGATTTCCATAAAAGGACAACCCGGAGGTCGGGCGGCAACCCGCCGCGTCCGGCAAGGCTGCGAGACTTGAACCCGCAACCGAAGGGCGACAAGGGTGTATCACCTACCACTGGCCCACGAGATGTCCTGGATTAAATAATGTAGTTTTTATTAAAAGATCTTTTAGATGAATTATAAATTCGTTTATTTTGGAACCCTATACGAATAGTGTAAATAATTTTTTTTACATTCTATTATCTTTTAGAGTGAAAGATGAGTATGTGGTAGAAATTTATTAATGGATAAAACTCTAATTATAAAGTAAGTATATCTCTATATGATCTTAGCCAATCTCATAAAAAAATTCCTCAATATTGAGAAAAGAAAATTAGAACAAAAATGTTTTCCTAGATGGTACCTTAAATCACCACTAATTTATGGCTTTGGGATTGTTGGCCTTTTCATAGCCATGTTCTCTACCACTCTCCATCAGGTAATTGATGGTTAGATTTTTCTTCCATATCCATATTTTACTACATGGAACCCTAGTATGTGTTATTTTCGGTAATCTTCATACTTTCGACTCTTTATTTTAAATCGAGGCCTCATTAATTCATTTTTCGATGTGGGATTTCAACTAAGATATTTTGAAACTTCAAAAATGTGTTATCCTAATACCCTATGTTTTGTTGAACCGATGGTATTTCAAATCATCATAGATTGATGAATTTAAGGACCTCAATTTTATACTTGTTTGTGATTGATGACCTCAATCACTACCTATAAATATTTACATTTTTCCTCCAATTATATGTCTCAAATTTCCACCAATGTTCTCCTAATCGAGATCATAATTTGGTGGTGACCCTTTCATTTCTCTTTTCCTCATATTAAGACTAAATTTTAGTAACCCAATTTCTGATGTGGGGTTTCCCAAAAATATATTATCTATTTTCAACCTTTTATTTTCGAAGAACAATTTCAAATTGCGAGGACGCAATTTATTGAAGGAGGGGAGAATGTAACACCCCAAGATTTCATAGTGTGTTAGTTCTTCAAAATAATTCAATAACTTTCACTACATGCAACACCAAGTTCAAGCACACCATGACTTACCAAACAATCCGTTCAAAAGAGGTTATGAATAGTATTAGATAAATTTTAATGTTTATATAATCCTTATAATTTTAGAATCCATATTATGAGTTTCTTAGATATAATGCAAGAACAAATTCATTTTCAGTATTGCACTTTTATCAACTTTAATAGTGAAACCTTTTTAAATACTATATTTTAAACTTTTTGACTAAATGGGGACATCAAAAATTTAAAATGAAACATCCCAAGCTTCTACGGTACGCTTCTCTTTGAATAATGTGATAGCGTGTGTTGTACGCAACCTCGAGTTCTAACACACACCACAACTAATTAAACTAGCCGTTGTGAATAGTAATACCTACTTTTTGAAATTATATATATATTATATTTTAAAATGGAATTCATTTTTGGATTCGGAATATCGAATTTAGCCTAAGGTGAAAGTTTGGTACTTTTCGGATAACTTTCATATTTTGATGAATAGTGAAAATTACTAAATTTTAATTAAAAACAACTTTTTTAATAAAAATAATTAATAGTGATAAATTATGAATTTTAGTAGTTTTAAAGTATATTTAGAATATATTTTTACCATTTAATATAATGTTGGTCATTGGACATAATTTTACAATTAAACCGAACATAAACAAGTGTCAATCTTTTGATAGTTATTATCTCTTAAAAACACGCTTTTTGTTTTGACATCGGGAATTAATTTTAAATTAATTTCTGCCACTTCTGTGTTTTGAATTTAGAAAAATGGATTCCATATTTGGAATCAGGATGTCCAAATTGTGTAAATAGGTAACTTTTATTTTTAGACATTTTGAATAATTACTGTGGTAAATATTTTATTTACCATGGTTAAGGGTAAATCCGGTAAATACGGGTTAAAAAATAATATTATAATAATACAAAATTACCCTAAAACGTGTCCTAACCTTATTGGTGGACACATACCCGACCATGAGCATCCTTGGGTCAATTTGGGGACCCCTTGGAGCCACTTTTATGTGGTAGGGACACTTTATATTAATAAAGTTAAAATAAAAATAAAAATGGCATAAGCTTACATCTTTTAGAAGACCAATTTTTACATAGGGTTATACATGTTGGATTTTCGATTATAAATATTCATTAGAAAGATAAAAATATTTCATACATAATGATATTTTATTTATAATTTTTAGACATCAAATATGTTAAATTATTAATGACACAATAGTGATGCAATGTTTACCTCATTAATAAATAATTTAAATAAATAAGATTATAATGATTAAAATATTATCTAAAACCTGTCCAATTCTTATTGGTTGATGTTATTTATAATATGAGTCATCTTATCTTCGACCTCAATGATTTTTGGACCATTATAAACCGAATATAATTATATTATAATGTAATACTTTCACTCTTTCCTAAAGAGCCCCTCCTCTCCCTTATAAAAGGAGACCATTTCTACTCATTCCTCACACCTCTCAAGCCACTTGGCTCGTCCAAACTCTGACCAACTAAGCTCCCCACATCCCTCTCCTCCTCCTTGAAGCTTCCCCTTAGGCAGAAAGAATTTCAAGAAGTCCTTTGGTTCCAACCAAAGTGAGTTACCTAAATTAAAGGTAACAATTTCTCTTAAATTATTTCCATTTATTTTGCTTCTCCAACCCCCAAACACTTTTTATTTCCTTTCTTTTGTAACAACACCAGTATCCTCAATATACTAGGATGTTGTTATAAGAAATATTCAAACTACACATACAAACAACTCCATCTAATGGATGATGAACATAATGTTTCTGTGGATGGCAAACTAACGCCTCACGAAACGATGATTGTTCAAATATATCTTACCGCCTCTCATGGTGGCCATTATAATGGCACTGTAATTAAATATGATATTAATGATATATATTTTATATATAAGCTTCTGTAATTCCATTTTATTTCATACCATTATTCGTTTCATGTTGTATATACATACGATAATTTCATTTGAGGAAGTGCGGACTACCGCCCCCTTGAAATGATATGACTCGTTCATACCACACATGGAACATATAAAGGATGGTGTTAATGAACATAAGTAACATGTATAAAATATTTTATTATACTGGAATAGTAATATACCTATGTATCATTTGTATTCAATTCTTTTAAAATAAAAATTAAATGGAAGTAGCGTTCGTGCGTACGTACGGACTACCGTCTCCACGAACGCGATGAGATTCATTCTCCATCGTATCCATTCAAGTATAATTATAATTTGATTTTTAAGGACTTGATACCATTCTGGATTTGAATAATATACAACTTATCCTTTACAAACATGTCTTACGTAACAAAACATACAAAAGCAAACAAGTAAGTTCACACCCGAAACAGCGATAATACTAAGATATTATTATCAAATCAATATTAAAAGATCATATATGATATCATATTAATGTATATGATTCTTGTATAATTTAATAACAATTATTTCACCATTATACAGGAGGTTAACCTACCCCAACCAAGGAAAAGTACAAGGTAAGGGTTTATTTCACAATCTCTTCATTATCCGAGGTTGTTTATACGTAATAATCTACTGGGATATCTTTATCATCCACATCCATGTTTCTTAAAAATGTATTTCAAAACATTTTTTACTATTTACAAGAATATGGGTTAAAGTCATTTATACCCTTGTTTGACTTTTTATAAGAGGTTTATAAAGGAATCTTTCCGTCGTTTTCAAAACAAGGTCCTTTTTAACCTTTTCGACAGAATTGAGGTAAAAATGTTTTTTTAACTTATACGGCGGGTGCGGTTATTTTACGCCGTTATAAAATCTTCAAAGCTTTCCGTACAAGATTATAAGAATATTTTCAAAGAAAATGTTTTATTTTATATGGATCTTAAATGGTTTCAAAATAAAAGGGGATATTTCTTTAAAAAGAATTTTGATTTCATCTATGTCAACATCCTTTGACGGATTTTAAGATTATTTGAAGTTGATTTATTATGATACAAAACTTCTATATTGTATTGAAGGTTTTGTGATATGTTTGACTATGGATGTGCTATTTTTATACCATTCATAGTTTATGGTGAAATTATTGACATTTCGTATGCTAGTTTTAATACGAATGTTTATGTTATGTTTAAACCTTTTCATATGGGAATGCATTGGACTTAATAAGTGACGGGTGGAGCCCGCTATAGCTCCTCGATGCATCGGTAGGTCTCATGAGACAAACTAGTGTCTTGGAACAAGGCCTTGACAAAATCTTATTTGTAGTCTTGGCACGAGGCCTTGGCTATGTGGTTATGATAGTCTGGCATTATGCATTCCAACATTATGAAAGTGGTTATTGATTTTGCATGTGATTATTCGATTAGTAGAATATCAATGTGAACAAGTAAATGGAATTATTTCATTTTACTTTTGCCATACTATGTTGAAGTTCAAGTTTAAAAGGCTTTTGTTTTAGTAATTCATTGCCTTAAATGTTTATGCTTATTTTGAATGTTCCGCTATATTGTTATCCTTACTGGGCATTTGAGCTCACCCCTTTTCTATGTTTTATTTTTCCCAGGATGTGAAGATGTAAGTTATGAATGACCTGCATGGATATTATGAGGGGATTATAGTGTGGACTGTGGAAACATTATGTTGTAGTAGTAGTTTTTCATTTTATGATGTAATGTAAAACTTATGAATATATATAGTGTTTCCAAGGCTACTAAACCAATCGGTCTTTCGAGATTTGATCTTTCTTGTGATCATGCCAATGTTATGTAATAATGCACCGACTCTGGGTAACTGGGGTCGGGGCGTTACACGTCGCATTGGCCCCGACCTTCAGGAAGGCATCATCAGCAAGGATAACCAACCCTCTCTGGGCGACTTCAAGGGAATGAGAGGATACCCCTCTTTCTGTTAAAACATTCCCTGGAAACATGGGACCTGAAGGGTGGAAAAAAACCTTGCTCGTCCCGGTTGAAGCACCATCCCCCTTTCACTTTCTCTTTCCCTTATATGGCTTAGGACATGAGATGGTAGGCACCTATAGCCCTAGCTGGCCATTCAGGTATGATTTCACCAAAGATTCGGCGTAACTCTTGGAAAAATGGGCTTCGAGTCTGCAAGTGTGGGAGTCATAACCTCGTAACCAGTATCTTCCTGGGTAAACCTTAACCATAGTTGTCTGGCCACCATCAAATGACGGTTCTTGCAGGCGCCATTGACCGAGGGAAAACACAACGCCTAGATGAAGCCAAATTGGCGTCCAAATCAGCAAGGCGCGTACCCCTCGCAGATCAGTTCCCCACTGATATGGGTCTCCATAATTCCCTCTCGGAGAGAAAATAGGTAGCCCCGCTTACTAAACTCTTCTGATATAGTATTCCTAATTGCACCGACTGGGAAGTGATATGGATGGAAGATGAAATGATCATAACTCGAGATCTGGATCGACAACAGACGCATATTCTGAACAGTCTGTTGACCATCCTTCTCTTGGGTTTCCCACTCTTTAGACATAACTCCGCTGGTCAGTTGCAAGTATGGCCGGAATGTGGTGCCCGGAATCGTAAGAGGGTTGATAAAAGTGTAGTAGTTCTTGATATGCGCTCCCAACCATCCCCAGAGTATACGAAAAGGACCGGCTACCTGATTTTCCCAACTCCCATTAGTAATATTGCTAAGAAACCGATAGATCCTGGCTAATACTGGAACGGTCAGGTTGATGAATTTTCCAGAAGCTAGTTGTGATTCCATGATGAAGGTAGAGACCCACACACAACTAGACTCGCGTACGGGTAGTATCCAGACACTCAGAAACATGGCCAGGAACGCTGTCAGATGAAGCAGTCGATCGACATCTGGAACAAGCTCCCAGCCCCAGTCGTTGAACTAGCCTTTTTCCAGGATCATCCAATAGTTTCCCCTCTATTTTTAGGACTCCATTGTAGGGTTGGTTGTGGGCATGCATGGGAGATTCATGGGATTGATCTCTCTAGAAAACTCCTTGACCCATTCACGATATGGGACAAGATGTTTCGAAGATGCATCCTTTGAATGCTTATGGGCCTGGTCAATAAGCTGCTTCACCAGGGGGGAGTCCTCTCTTCATTGTCCCACATAGAAGAAGGAGGCATGAATTCATCATGCATACCCCCAACGATGGTGTCCAAAGAGATCTGAAATACGTACCAAAGACTAATACCCACCTCACCATGGAAAAGGTGAAATGTGTTTGTGTCCGAACTCCAATGAATCATAAGTTTCCTAGCGGGGGATTGAGGATTATGGGTATAAGTTTGGGACACCCAGGAAGCATTGTACAAGCCTACGGCTCGAAACTCTGTCTCAAACTCTACACAGCTTTGGCGAAGCCATAAGGGCCACCCCTAATCCAATGACATAAATTCCCCTCCATGTCGGAGATATTAGTTCGGTGACCAGCCATGCTGGTCGTTTACCATGGAATTGCAGGCAATGCTCCGGTAACATTGAATTTCCCCTTTCTACTGACGTTGTTCTCCTGTCGGGGACATAGGAAGGTGATTCAACACAGTTCTGTCAGCTGTGTCCTAGGACGTAGGGCTCCCTATGGCGGATATGACAAATCGAGGGATATTGGCAGTAAATATCCATTCTCTAGGATAGTTATCGCGAGATGGCTCGAGAATCAATGTATCAGATAGTAAACCGAACCAGTAGGTCGGAAGGCTATTGGAAAAGGGGTACTCACCACAATGACTCGGATAGTAGATCGGCAAGGAATGAGCACAACGGTGAGTGGCATATTCCATATTTAACAGAGGCAGCCCCATAATTTAGGCATCGATCACCAATTGGGAGAGGACTGACGATAGGCCTGGGTTCATGGCGAGGAGGATCCATGTTTTCTCCCTGCAATATTAAGATCATCAAATGGTTAGTCCAGAGTAATAAATTATGGAAAAAAATATTGGCTGTATGGAAATGAAATTGAGAAGCCTTCTTGATCAGGCCTCATAAAGCGGTTTGAGATGACGACATCCCACGAACCAACCCTACGCGGAAGGGGTTCGCAGTATGTTGGCCCGTGAGGCGTTGGCTAGAAAACTACAAACCAGGTTGCTCCGCAGTATCCTTATCCCAGATTTAGGTAATTATGTTCGGAGGACATAGAATATTTTTAAAGTTAGCAAGACCATAGTTTGTGAAGCATCGAATCTGTGAAGTGAATTCCACCACGGACCATCATGATTTAATTTTTAATTAATTAAAAGTATTGGTTCACGGTTGGGAAATTGGTCCGCGGGAGAAGGCAACCGCGAAGGAGGAATGTTTCACGGAATGTGGCAGCTAGATCACGGACGAGGTTTTTCACGAAGTAATGGGCACGTGGAGACAAAAAAATTAAAGGGATCTGGTTTCGCGAAGAATCCGGAAAAATATAAAGGAAGACCCCCCCCCCCCCCGCATATTTATAGGTGTGGTCCCCTTCTGGGTCCACCCCTCTACTGCAAAACAACCAACTTTCAGGACCACTCTGCATCAGAATGGCCTCCACTTCGTTCCAATCGGTCCCCATTCCGATGGGGGGAATTTTAGGGTCTTGAAAAATCCATAAAGGAAATTATACCCAATTCCCCCAATGAATTGGGGGGAAGAATGGAGAAAACTAAAAGGATGCACAAAGCAGAACCGGTCCGCAGACCAGTCCAAATGATAATGCCCCGCAGCCAGTTCCGCGAAGCACCCCTTCTGTGGACTATTTTCATTCACGGAATGGAGGTAGAGGTCCTCCGAAGGCGCGAAGCAGGACAGACGCCGAACCAGTCCACCGTCACGAACCGCCCTAGCCGTGGACCATCATGAATCGGCCCGGTCCGCATCCACTATCATTCGCAGAATGGAGGCGATACCCTCCGCAACTGTGAAGTAATCCCCGAGCTCGTTTGGTTCACGGGGGAGATGCAATTGATTCCCCCCGAAAGTTGCGGATTGACTGGGTCCTCCTTGAATCGAGTTTTCGGTCGTGGGCATATGAAAAAGGTTCCACATGACTATAGATACATCCTTTTTTCCACTCTATAAAAGGGGATTGAAGGGGAAAAGAGAGAGGATTCGAAAGATTTTGATCATATTCGAGTGGAAGGATTTCGAATGAAATGAGCTTAGGATTTCGCAAACAGCGAAGTTATAGTTCGCGAACCAGAACAAGTATGAACCTGGAAGAGAATTAATAAGGAATAGAAAATGCATAATAACTTGGTGAACCACGTGCAGAAAATAACAAATAATAGAAAACCTCAAACCACGCCCCCTCCGTTGATGCAATTCCCACAGACCATGGAGTTTATGACCCTTTTCCCATCCATCGTACCGCGTAGCACCCTACTACATGGGTGAAGCCTCAACTGACAAACCCCCGACCAACATCTCCCTTGGCCGCTGCTTCTCGCATGGATCCCACCACGTACTATCCTGGTATGCGGGCTGAACCCGAAGCAGCGAACCACCCTAGTTCTCGGGATGCTCATCAGTCCCTGGACCACCCTGGTTCGTGGATGGCCTCTCCAGTCGCGTAGAACCTCCCAACTTGAAGGGCTCCACTCCTCATATACCCATGTGGTCCGCCAAATCCTTTTGGGTTCCCATTCCCCAAGAATGATAAAATCCTTCCAATCCATCCTGATCCTCCTCGACTCCCTCATTGGCCTACTCATTGGCCCTTAGCTGAGGCCTCCACTAGATCCACTAGACCTATCTGATGTAAGCTCCAGGCGCATCAGCGCGCTGTTTTGAGTTCACATACCCCTGGTAAACTATGGTGAAGGGGTCTCTCCAAACCTTGATCGGATCCCCGAAGCATTCCTGGGTTCACATTCCAATGGTAATGTGGATTATGAGATCGGGAGCCCCTTTTCTACCCCTCCACTTTTTGGGGTCGGGGCACTTCTCCCTTCTTCGGGGTGTAGTAAAATACCCATCAAGAGAAAGCCCACATGCACTTCCGTACTTCCCCTAGGAACAAGAGGGGTGACGGGCACAGGAGAACATCTTTCCCTCTCTTTCTACACTTTGTTGCCATGGGCGTCCATCCTGCAGTAAGCCCTGATCTTACGGGCCGCCCTATGTTTTAACCCTACTCCACTTCCCATGGACGCACCATTCGTGATGTGATCGTCTGGTCCCTACTACCTCTTGTTTCTCACACCAAGCATTACTCAAGTGGTCTTAGAGTAAGCATCGACCATCACATCCTCTTATGGGCCCCCTCAGAGTGTAAGCCCCAGTCCATCGCCCTGGGATTCCTCAGAGTGTAGGCCCCAATCCATTGCAAACTACGAGGACATTGATCCATGTAAAGGCATGGTAGGTAAGAAGCCTCCCTGACGTTCAAGCCCGATCACCGTCGGACCCCCCGGGTCCACATTCACATTGTCTCTCTGACAATCCATTCGAACTACGTAGACTTTGATCCCTATCTCCTAGGCAGGGTACGTAGCAAGCCTCCTTGAGGTTCAAGCCCAACGACTGTTCGATCCAACTATCTTCACATCGGTTCACCGTGCCACTCCTAGTGTCGCCTCAATGAGTCCAGACTCCTCAGGGTCATTAATCCAACAAGGGATGGTAATCCTCAGGCATAAATGATTCCGAACCCCTGCGTCCAGCTGACCATTTCCAACCATGAGTAATCCATGGATACTATGCTTGGGTATAAACCAAAGATTCATGGACATATGAATACGTCATAAATCAATAATAGATTCTCGGAACATACAATAATTCCCCCCCCCCCAAAAGGGTGCGATGAGCCCGACTTCCCATCCTCTCGACCAATGAGACTTCTTAGGCGTCGCTGGTCAAACCACCCAATGAACGCCTCTCTTTGGAAAGCAGGTCCACGTTTCATCAGATACGGAACCATTGGACATTTCGAGACCGACCCGAAATAGGGTTAAACAAAGGAAATGCCCTCATCCAAAGAGAAATTATAAATCGAAGATATCCAAGACATTCCCATGACCATAATCAGAGTCACTATCATCATCAACAAATTTTTATGTAAATTGAAAAAACTTTTGATTGAAGATGAAGGCTTGTGTCTTCAAGATGTGGATGGTGGAGAAAACCAGGTGGTTGGTGGTAGTAGGGAGGTGAAGGGGTGGGATGGCATGGAGGCTTTGGAGCCTATTTCTATCGTTTTGGAAGAGGTGTGAGAGGCAACGACTATTTTGATGTCCCAAAAAGATATTGGGAGGGAGGAAGGATCGGTTCAGCTTGATGCAGCAAGTGCGGAGATCATGGTTCGGTTGGCGGATGTTGAGGAGGACTTATCACTAGATGGTGCAGTTTCAGGAAGTAGTGAAGCAAGAAGGCGGCTGCAGGGGAAAGATTCACCAAAGGTTTATTTGGACAGCCCGGGGAAGGCTCATATTCTCCTTGGAAATAGTTTTGATGGATTGGTTGAGGAGGATATAGGTACCGCTCATGATATTCCGCTTGACCCAGAGGGAGGGCATATGAATTCTTGTAATGAGGATGAACCTAATCACTCTACAAATGAAACACCAATTAAGGAAAATAGAATTAATTCAAGGAGGAGCAGGAGGGACTACTCATCCTTAACCCCCCTTTGGAGATTAGATTGTCTAGGAAGACAAATGCTAACAAGGAGTTCTTGGAGGATGTGGAAACACAGAAAACAGGGGGCCAGGGTGGACATCCATTAAATTTATTGCTTTGCAGTGTAGAGGAGGTGACTGAACCGGTGTTATTGCTCAATGTTGTGGAGGATGGGAGAGAACGAAAGGACTTTTCGTCTTTACCGAAGCCGATGGAAACACAATCAGGTAAAAAATATAATCTAGGTGAGAAAAAAATGACATCTTCTGTGGTTGTCATGTAGGAGTATTCTCATGTTTTTATCGAGGAGAGAAACAATTAAATAGGAAGATCTACTGAAAAGGTAAAGAATATAAAAGAACCTATCCTTTTCTCCAAGGAGGACATGGTAGAGGAATTCCAGTATGTTAACATCCCACATGAAGAGGCTGATATGATGGGAAGAACTATAAGAGTGGAGGTCAACAGTGAGCACGATAAGTGGATTGAAAAACAATATTTGATCCCAATGAGAGGCTTAAATGATCTGAAAATCGACAAAGAAGAATATATTCGTACATGGGACAAAATGCCAGACCGATTTGAAGAAGGTATTGGGGAAGATCCTGATGCTATGGTATGACTAATTAATTGGAATCATTATAGGGAGGAAAGCACTAATAGGCTATGGCTATGTTTTGGTAACTTTTCCTTCTCTTATAAGGCTTCGCTTCCAGACTGATTGGGTTCGTCTCTCACATTGTTTTTAAAGTTGATTGGTGGGATTTTTGGGTTGTCTAAAGTCAGTGTGCTAATGCCGTTTGGAGATGGTCATCTTCATTCTAGTTTTCTTTGACTTCCTCGGGGTTGGATCCTGGGGTTCCACTCCATCACTTGAAGGCTAGGTGAATTCCTCTAGAATTTTCCAACAGGAGGATTTGGGTTGGTGTCGATGGTCACACCGGGGGATGATCAAGGTAATCCTGGGTGGATTTGATGACCCTCTCTGATGTTCTTGTCCCTTGGTTCGTGGTTTCTTGAGCGTGGTTTGTGGTTTTTGGTATTTGTATGTTTTGGTAAATGTGGTTGTTTTGGACTCATGTAATGGGGTTCCGGGAACACATAAACTGACTTTTAAAAATGAAAAAAATGATTATACTCTATTTGAATGGCCTCATTATCTCCTAAATTTCTATCTTTTTAGATTCATCCTTATGTAAATTCCATGACTTCATTGAAGAATCTCCATCTCCAGTGTGAAAATCACTTATCTTCCTTTTATTTTAAAGAGGAGAAGTTATCTTCATCGTAACATTACTATTTTTTGATGATATTAACCGCTCTTTCATGATTGCGTAATCATCCACATCTTGTGAGTCATTTTCAGTTTTGTCATGTAACTCTTCCTCCATAGATTTTTCCACCGGGTCGGTGACATGTTCACTGGTATCAACACCCTCTATATGTTTTCCAACATCATCATTTAAGAGAGACTATGTTTCCTCAATGATTATTTATAGTTTTTATTATAAATATATAGATATTATTTTGAATTTTTTTAAATTATAAGAAATATGTTTATTAAATTTATGATTTTATAAATATATACAATTAGTATATTTTTTATAATTTTATAATTTTATTAATATATATATATTTATATATAATTATAATTATAGATATTTTTATTTGTTTATAAATAAATATATATATATATATTTATAAGTATAATAAAAATATTTATTATACTTTTATAGTTATTCAAACACACACACAAACAGATGTATATATATTAACAATTAAATGTATAAATAAATATGATCAAAAATATTTATATATAATTATATATATATATATATTTATAATTATCATAGATTTATCTACTATAATTATATATAGATATATAATTATGATTATAATTATAAGTAAATATATTTAAAAATACTTATATAAAAAAATTATATTTTTAAACATATTTAATATGTGTATTATTTTAATATATTTATTCAAATTTTATAAGTATTAATTAGAACATAATAGGTTAATGGGTATGACATGAATGAATCATATACCAATTAATGTATTTTTCATAAAAACGAGTAATCACATATATGGAAAACATGAATAATATTAATGGTGTAATGTTTAAATGGACATTCATGATTTATACGTAACACATGCTTATCCATTATACTCACACATAAATAAATTTATTTACCAAATTCATTGAAACATATATATATTTATTTATATTTATAATTATAAATATATATATCTAATAAATTATTTATATATAATTATATATTTATAATTATAAATATAATAAATATATTTGTTATTTAATAAAATTTATTATAGTATTATAATTATGATAATATATAATTATTTTACTATAACCTTTTAAATAATTTTTAAAATATTATATTTATATTTTAATTATTAAAAATTTAATTTTAATTATAAACATGTGTTTTTATTTAATGTGTATAAATAAAAATTATTTTTAAATGTAAATTAAATAATTTAATATAAATTAATAATATTTTTTCTCCGAAACATTTATCTGGGCTAATAATAAAGATCGTAAATATACATTTCATCCATGAAAAATAAAATGCATTGATAAAGGGTGAAACTTTATAAGGGCTTGTTTTATAACCTAAAAGGGTGGATTTATCCATAGTTTTAAATAGTGCTAATAAAAGCCACATTAATCATTAAGATTTTCTTAGTGATAATAATGGTAAACATATCCCCATCATAGATCTATGTTAGTGAGTAAGGCAAACTTGGAAAAACTGATACATTCCATCCTTTCCCAGAATATGAGAATGGGTTAAATCGTTGAGTATGAAATTTTGATGTTGAAGCATAATGGGTGGTTGTTGAACATCCAACCCCAAATATCCATATTTTTATACGTATATGTGGAAGTGTGTTTATATGTATTTATAAATATAATTAAATTTACATATCTATAATTTAATATATATATATATAGCATGTATAAATTTATTAGACAAATTTAATTTAAAATTACATATTTAAAAACATTATGTCATAATAGAATTAAGAATTTATTATCAAATATGTTTTCATAATTAGTGTAATACAAAATTATTAAATTTATATTATGTGTGAAAAATATTTAATAGTTTCTTTAAAGACATTTAGAAAATGTATATGAATTAATAATATATTATAAATTTATTTAATTAAAAAATATAAATATTTTTTATAAATAATTTATTAAAATGTATCAATACATACATATAAAATTGTTTTAAAATATATATTTTTTATATATAAATTTTCATATATTTATTTTAGTATATTTAGATTAATATATTCACACACACAGACATAGATATATATGTATATATATATATTGGTTTTGTAACTATAATCATGTTTATGATAGTCAGAAAAATTCACAATTTGTTAAAATGAAAAACTGTTTAAAAATGGGCAAGGGGGTTGAGGTGGAATTTAAGGGATTTGACCAAAGATCCAAGTAATAATCAAGTCACTGCTCCCAATAAGTGGGGTTTGAGTCATTTTTTTAAAAATAATTCTTTTGAATCCATTATTTTGATGAATCACAATACACAATTGGTTTTATTATACCTATTCGATGTTTGATTGGTTAATTTTTTTTGTTGTCATAATTGTTTACCCATTTTCTGGTATGTATATACAGATCTATTAAATTTCTATAAAATCATGATGACAATATATTTAATTCAAGTAGTTTGCTACGTGAAGAACTTCCAATTTTGTTAAATGAATCAACTATGCCAGAAGAAAACATATTTTAATGTTTGAGTGTTTGATGTACTAATACATATAAATAGAGGTTGGGTATTTGAGTAACCAAAGGGGGATCTCCAGAATGAAAGTGCTTGATCTTTTGCATTCGAGACCTATTCACCATATCAATTCTTCTATAGATTCATGTTTTATAATTTTAGTGTGTTAATTGAGCTTCCAATTACGAGGTTTTTCAATTTAAATTTTATATGTTTTCTTATTGAAGTCATTTTATTCCAATTATGTGTGATTGGTGATATTATTTGGATGATAAAATAATTTTGAAAAAATATAGCTCAATGATGTTTGGATATAATAATTTATATTGATCATGTTATCCATGATGTGATCAAGGATTGATAATTCTACTATAGCTATCTATCAATGATTTCTGGGGGAAAGACATTCATCTTATTATATTTCAGATAAAATATGTTATGGAGTACTGAAACATAGTTCATTTGGGTTTGGGTAAATATTCTCTTATCTCATTGGATTAAAATAGAATAATTACTTTTCCTGAAAAAATTTATATCCTTTTGAAAAATATTTTTATAGTGTTTACATAGTTTTATATTGAGGTCAATTGCTATGTTTTATTATAAATTATACATGTTTTTGTTACATTATTGATATGGTTGTGTATTATCCTCTAGATCACTTTATTTCCACTAAGATTTTTTACAATTTTTCAAGGAATTATTTCAAAATCTATAAAATATGTATTATTTATTATTTATAGTTGAAGAAATTGTTATATTTCTTTCATCATCAATTCACCCCATCTTAATACTCCATTATCTATGAAAATATTTTGCATCAATGCATGAATATATATTTGTTTGATATATTTTGTGTCAAAGAAATTATCTACATTTATTTCATTAAACTAATGTGTAGAATACCAATGACCCTATTTCAATGGTAGATACTTGACCAACTAGAACATTAGAAAATATTTCTAAAACATGGATTTCTATATTTTACAATTTTATTATTAATACTAGAGAGATCAGATGATATTTTTTTTTGAATAACACTAGAGTAGATAAATCTCAGATGATTCTTGGTAATTATAATATTCTTGAGAATGATATATCAATGTTTTGTCCTGAAGAAAACATTGAATTTGAATTAAATTATAATGTTTTGAATAATTTTTAGTATTCGATGAATCCAAATATCTACAATGAGATATCTTATCAAGTAGTAACTTCTGTATTTCTAAAAATTATTATATTAATAATTTTGGAACATGAACGGTCTTTGAGACTTGGAGCAAAATGGTGGGAGGATATTATCAGTGGTTCGAATTTATTTTGGGAGAGTTAGTTGCTTAGATGCATCATCAGTTTATAAATATAAGGAATAGATTTCAATATCTCATTGTAAATTATATTATGGGAAATCATATTTTATATAAGATAATTGGAATTATTATTTTGGAGTGTGAATCTAAAAGAATATTTTTTATTTAAAACATCATACGATGCTATGTTTTGATGTTATTCATTGAAAATTTATGTAGTATGATAATAAAATGATGTAAGATGTAGAAATAGTTATATAAAATAACTAAGTTTCATTTTTTTCTACACCCCTTAGATAAAATAATTATAATCCATATACTTTAAATAAAATTTTGATGTGTTATTCTAATTGTAGTAATCCAAAACATAGTGAATGTTATGTTTCACAACATGTTAGGAGTATGAACAAGATTAATGGTAATATAAATTTCTAAATAACATTACAAATATGACATATGTGATTAATGTGACATGTTTATAATATGGGTGGAGATAAAAGATTCATCATATGTTACTAATTATTGGTTTAAGAAGAAATGATATATTATACAATAATGTCTAAGAATAAATAAGGTTGATATATAATCTATAAGATCATGAAAAGAGAATGGAAGAGATATTCTAAAGGTGATGGACACCTAGTGTGTGAGAGAAGATCCATCTTCCTTATGTTCTTTAGATAGTGACGATAGTTCTAAGATCACTTCATTCTGTGTCATTGTGACTTAGCATGAATTATTATTTATATCTTTGTTAACTATTAATTCATATAATAATTTTTCATTTGATAATGCATAACCATATTCATTCGATAAAAAATTGAGACCCGATCATTTTAATTCAGAGAAGAATATATGAATATTAAAGGAAAAATATATAAAAAGTTATGAAAATACGGTGATCATGTAAAGAATGATCTTAATATGTCTAATGATAGTATTTATAAACATTCCTTCGTTTTGAATGTCAAATCTATTTGTGTTTAAAACTACATTTACTAGAATGATGTTTTGAAACATAATTCTAATACTAGAGAGTCTTAAGAAGTAGCTTTCTGTTTATATATTTAGAGGGGGAGTTTTGAAAGTATTCTAATATAGTTAAAATAGTAGATTTTATCTTATGGAATATATTATATATATTCTATGAATATACATGTCCTGATGAATTATTTTGTACTAAAGCGTGCTCAATTTTTACTATATGTTTATCAAGATTTCATTTCTAAAATATTTACTCTTTGAATATGTTTCCGATATTGGGAAAATTTAGGGATTATGTTTTGGATGAATTGATATAATCTCAACACTACTGGATGGATATATGTTTATTCTAAACAACTTTTTTTCTAACAATTTTGGGCATAAGTATGTTTGGTACCACAATTTTAATTTCCTTTATAAATAAATATCATGTTGTAGTGGTAAAAACATGTTTTCTTTTAAAAAATATAGTTTGTGATTTTTTTGATCAAAAAATTAAATAATTTTGTAACACTCAGAGATTAGGGGAGTTTTTATTTTTTTGTGGGTTCCTGAAAGAACTAGTCTACAATAATATAAAATTATAGTAACATATTTCTCTGATTGTATCTTCTATATAACTTTTATGAAGGTTTTGTTAACACAAATAGGAGACAAATTTTCTCAATTTTTTCAGAAATTTATATTATCATGAAAATATTTTCCTAAAATTATTACATTCAGAATGATTTGAATATATATAATAGAATATGGTTATGATCAATGTTATGAGATTATCCCTTGTTTTTTATTTTATATTCTTCTGATATTGAAAAAATCACAAATAATATGGTAGTTTTTTATTTAATTAAATAAATGTAGGGTAATTATTTTTGTAGTATCTATATATATTTAAGAAGAACACTAATAAAAAGTTATAGGATGTGAGTCAAATAAATTTTTAAAACTACACACCACAGGGTGTATCATCTATATTATCATATTATATTATACAACTTCTAATAATGTCTCCATCAATATGGTTTGTTTTATATTCATATAATATTAATTTAATTATTACACAACCGTGATCTATTAGAGCTTCTTTTACATATTTTTATTTGATTTCATTCAATATGTAGAGCCTCATTATAACACTATAAATTTTTCACATATTATGTTATATTTTTTGTAAACATTTCTTAACTCACATTATTATCCCATTTGAAAATATCAATTGGAGAGTGAGTAATGGTGATAAGTTTTTTTGAGGGTAATAATAAGAAAAATTAATGATAATTTATATCATTAATCAATAGGGGTGTATATAAAATTTTAGAATATAGATTTTTTTATTTTAAAATGTTTTATATTTTTTTCATGTTTTTTGATTTTAGAAAAGGAATATACTATTGAATTATTTTTCTAAATTAAAATATTATTGATCATTTGTTTTGATAAAACTAAACACACTTCTTGTTTAGTTTTACTCAGTTAAAATTGTGATAGTTATTTTGGTGAAGTTTAAATTTCATATTCATTTGTTTGAGTGAGTGTATTATTGTTCTTGAAATTTCAGTAACATCATGATTTCAATCTATTTACATTTAGATAAAGATCATATAATGAAATTTTAATTTTTTTTAAATGTTTAATTACATCCTTATGAACCGAATTTTTACAAATTAATTTTTTTTAAAAACATATAAATAGAGATTGAGGAATATAAGAATGGAATATCGATCTCACTAAAATAAGAGCTCGATAATAGTTATTTTAATTATATGTGTCATATTATTTTATTTATTGATTCCAATTTTATATGTTTTTACAATAATATTTGATATTCTGATAGTAGTTATTTTCAGTATAAAATATCTAAAATTTCATATTGTAATCATTTTTTTCTCATCTTGTCTGATTAGAGAGATTATAATGATAAGAATATATATTTCCAAGCCTCTATTTTAATGAAGTATAGTCATAAAACATAATAAAGGTCATATGATTAAAGATAAGATATGTGATAGAGTTGTTCCTACTTATGACTACTGAAGATATTCAGGGTCATTCCTTATGTATTCTATCCTTTTATATCGATGGTGATTTAGAGTATTTCAAATTTGATTCATTTGATATGTATAATAACCCCTATCCCAATCTAGGTTAAAAGTGAAGAGTTCCATTGATT
The DNA here is from genome assembly GCA_963277665.1 of Viscum album. Taxonomy (NCBI): domain Eukaryota; kingdom Viridiplantae; phylum Streptophyta; class Magnoliopsida; order Santalales; family Viscaceae; genus Viscum; species Viscum album. The sequence goes on from OY728125.1 coordinate 1,430,006,971, forward strand.
GGAACTATTTATATCACGTAATAATATATTTTAATGTAGTTTATAGATTTTTATCTACCAATAATTTTTATTGTTTTTTTGTAAATTATTATGTTCTATTTTCCTTACATACCATGTTAAGAGATAACTTTTAGAATAGTTAATTTTGGATCCATTTTTTACTATTTTAGTATGAATTAGTTAAGAATTAATAAATTTTTGTATTATTTATTATCTATAATGAGAGAAGTTGTTATGTTTTTATAATCATCAATTAAACCCCCAAATTGATGCTACCATATATTGAAAAATATGGGTGTAGGGGAGGAGGATCCATGGTATGGATTACTTCAAATTAGAGTTTTCTCCACTCACACACACACACATATATATATATATATAATTAAAAATATATACATGGACTTTTTGGAATAAATATATATTATATACAAACACAAATATTATATATATATAATATTATGTAATTAAAAAAGTACATAGAAAAGTGGAAGTGTTTCTCCAAAATAAGGTGTTGTGTATAGATTCTAAACTCCTAAAATTCAAATTAATTCAACATTCCGAATTTTCTTTAGGTGGTTTTTTCCTAGGCCCACAACACCATGCACTTGGTATAATAGGAATCTGTGGTCACCTTAGGTAGACTATTAAGAAGGGTTCATTGGGAAGGTTAATTTAATAAAAATTCAGAATATATAGTTTATGATAGAAAATTGGATTGATAAAGGATCACATCCTAAATTCTAAAATATTCTGATAAAGGATTTCTTTATATGTTTTTAAATATACTCATTAATAATATCATTTATTTGTGATAAAGGATTATTTGGGAAGGCATTCTCTTGATGATGATTGGAAGTCAGTCATAGGAGCTTCCCCTCGATCTAATAACAAGGGGATATTTATTAGTCCATAGATGATTATATAGTATTATTTTTTATTCAATTAATATTTCTTATATTTATTCCAAATAGATTAAATATTTGAAGACCTGCATGCAATTCCAACCTGAAATTTATATTCCAATCGATTCACAAAATAATATTGCTTCAAATTTCTATACAGTGTCTATGTTTCACGAGGTAGATATGGATACCACTATTTGAGTTTGAATGGGAGTTCACAACATCATTCTTCATCTCTCAATATTGGATACTTTTAGTGAGGTTCAGTAACGAAGGGATGAATCACATGATAAATGTAAAGTTCTATATTTAGTGATAATTGTTAATTATGAAAATAAATTTGAAATTGAAAAAAGAAAATAATGAGATGTTAATGGGAATGGATTCAGTTATGTTACTAAAAATAAATTGCACCCTAGAAGGGATAATTTATATACTTCAAAAATAATTACAACTAAGTCCAAAAGTAAAACATTACATGTATGAAAATGTTTATCAATGATAACAAAGAAAATTAGGACATCTTGGGTGAATCATTATGTAATGATAATTCTCCATGGAAATTTTATTAATGAATTTTACAATAAATCTCCAAAGATAATATTGTTCCAATAAACTATATGGAAATAGATGAGATGAACTCCAAAATTATTAGATGATTTTAAGATAAATTTGTTCAATCAAAATGAACGTTTCTATATAAAAATAATCTTGTTCCTTTAGTATGTTATAATTGATTTTTCCATTTTTAGAACTACCCTATATCAATGGTCAAAAAACATAGATAAAGGGTGAACTTTTATTATTTCTAGGAAAAATCATCATTGAAGGTCAATACTATTAGTGATAAATTAAGGGATGATAAAAGTACACCATTTTTTAGATATTTAATTATTACCGATAAAGGATGACATATAAATGTGAATTTTAATCCCTGATAAAGGGTACAATATATAAAATATTTTATAAACCCATATTTATATATTTTTAAAGTTGATTTATATGAAAGTAAATATATATTAATATAAATAGAATATATATATACATATTTAATACTTTATACTTTTTAGAAAATATATTTAAATTCAAATAATATATTTGTAATGTGTATATTCATATTGTAATTTTTATACTAATACTTGTAATATTATATTAATAATAATATGTATATGTATATATTATATTTATATGTTTGTGGTGTGTGTTTATGTATATTTATATTTTGACACACATATATATAATATTCATATATATTATTAAATATTATTTTTTCTTTGTTAATTAATATAGAAATAAATTAATTATTATATACTAATATTCAAACTATATAATTTAAAATATGTATATATATATACTTATAATTAAATGACTATTATCATATATTTATATTAAAAAATGATAATATATAAATTAATATGTGGATATATTATAATATAAATATTCATAAAAGTAGAAAATTTGAAAATATAATTGACATTAAAAAATTATTATCATTAACATTTTCATAATTTATATAGGTAACTATAATATATGAAAATTTAATTTAAATAACTATATTAATATATGAACAAAAATTTATTTATTTAAACTATTTATAAATATTATATGTGGTTTTATGAATATAATCATATGGTTTTACATCAATCCTTGACAAGGCCTAATAAGCTATCAATGTGAGAAAAGGAAAAAAATGAAAAATAATCATGGTTAGTACATATTTATTTATATAAAATATATTTATATGTATTTGTGTCTCTATACAAATGTGATTGTGTGTATATTTCTGTGTTTATGTTATATATAAATATATGTATGTATATATGTATGAATGTATTTATATATATATATGTTCATGTATTTTTGTATGTGTGGGTATGTGTATGTATGATCATATATGTATGTATATTTGTGTATGTGTATGTATATTTTTATGAATATGTATGTGTATCTATGTTTATGTATGTGTACGTATGTGTATGTTTTTGTATTTGTGCTTATAAATGTGTATATATACCGTTTCATGTGTGTGTATGAGTGCACATGTATGTGTATGTATGTGTACATGTTTGTATGTGTTTGTGTTTGTGTCAATGTATGTTTATGTTTATGAAATTGTGTTTTTCTATATGTGTATGTTTTTGTTTTTATGTATGTGTATTCATGTGTATATGTATAGAGGTGCATTTGTGTGTGATTATATTTATATGTGTATTTGTGCGTATGTTTGGGTATGTGTGTTTGTATGTTCATGTATGTGTGTGTGTGTGTGTTGTGATGTCTCAACTAGGGTTCCAGTCAATGGTGCCCAGAACCTTGATGGCCAAATAACCCCTAGCACGCCTCCTAGCGGGCTAAAGGAATTAAACTAGAAGGGAGGACGAAGAGTGTAATTGGGGGAGACTACACCCTCCTTAAAAAGTAGATACTTTTTGTTTAATGAATAGATAAATAGAAGAATAATTCTAATGTATAAGTATACGAAAACTGGAATACAAATTCTAAAATAAAAACCAACTCAATGTTGAATCATACACAAAATAAGGATGATACATTTCTTGTATCTAAAAAACTGGAAAACCAATATTCATGGATGTAGGAGATATTGTACATGGCATTCTATATAAAATTTAAAAAATGGATAAAAACTATCCATGAATCCTGAGAACTAGCCAATTTATCTACTACCAAACTCCATCATAAGAAGGAAATCAAGTGAGGTGTCCAAAGAGGAACGCTTCCCCTTATCAACCCATACATACATATAATCCTCCACGGTACTAATAGTGTACCAAAAAGGGTGTGAGGTCAATATCGATAGGTCACCACTAACAAAGTCTATACAAATCCAGTCATGGAATATAAACTAAGCAGGATGAAACAACATAAAAATGTAATGAAATGGAAAATAAAAACACATACCTACTCCAACCTTAGCTGGTAATGTCCTTGTACATCATATCATTTAATTAATTCATTTATGTTCAGTATATATAGACAAACCATTTTAATATTTCAAAAACACATTAAAAAATAAAAATAAAAATAAAAGAGGATATAATGTTAAACCAAGGGATTCTTGACATCAGCAGTATGACTACTCATATAAGAATCTCCCAAATTCTATCTATAAAGGGGTCCTGAGTGTCTTCCAAGGGAAAATATGAAGTAACACCACTATAAAATATTCTATATGAGTAAATGGAGCTCATCTATAATAATCTCAAGCTACAAATAATTGGGACATATGAGATGAATCCTTTTCACAATGTGTCAGATGACAACAAGCTGGATCCATGGAGTGCATCCCAAGCATCCTAATAATTAAAAATGACAGTGAATGGATCCAGTGACATCATGTCGGGCATCCTCTAATAGACATAGACCATGTACCAAAATGGGTATCTCCCTTGGAAACTACCTCCTTGAATCATATTGTCTCCCTCTGAGTACTCAAGAAATATCCTCAAGATTCCAAGGATGGGTCCAGTATGTCCATTTTTATAAATATAAAATTTTATATAATAAATAGTCACATTATACAAATTCCATTTGTATCTTATGAAATCAGAGACCATGTTATACTCATTCATTTTAACAATTCATTATCTTCATTTCATTTCCTTTAATCAATTTTATAAGGCTAATCAAGGAAATGAATCCTTTAATCACATTAATTAAATATTCATTTATTAGGTTTATTCCATTACCCCCAATAAACATGAAAAAGTTGGATAATAAAAAGAAATTAATTACCAATTCAATTATAATAGAAATTATCTAGTTCATACAATTTCTTTTTATTTACCAAGATAATTTGAATTGAGGTGAAACAAACAATTAAAATTCAATTAAATTTTTTTACTAGTCCATGTAATATTTAACAATATACTTTAAATTGAACAATTAAAAGATTCATTAACTGATTTAAACACCTACACAATCAAGGTATTGTAACACCCCGACCCCAGTGACCCAGAGTCAGTGCATTATTTTAATACATTGGCATGATTACAAGGAATCAAGTCACGAAGGACCGATCTGTTTAGCAGTCTTGGAAAAATAGATCACATACATGAATGTTATGTGTGCACTTTAAGACGTACAAAACAACATAAATAATCTTTATGAATGCCATTATTCCCTTGGCTTAACCCAGCATATCAATCACAATACACTCCTTGGTATCCTGGAAAAAATACAACATAGAAAGGGGTGAGCTCAAATGCTCAATAAGGGTAAGCAATATAGCCGAAACTTTCAAAAATAAGCATAAACATTTACGGCAATGTATAAAACTAAAACAAAATCCTTTTAAACTTGAAATTCACCATAATATGGAAGAAATAAAATAAAATAATTCCATTTACTTATTCACATGGATATTCTGCTAATTGAATAATCACATGAAATATCACTAACCACTTTCATAACGATGGAATGCATGATGCCGAACATTAATTTCTGGGTCAAGGCCTCGTTCCAAGACCTATGGGATAACTGTAACTGGAACCCAACCCGGAGAGCCTCTGTAACCGGACTCCATCCCTAAGTGCCTCTAATAACCGGACACCAACCTGGAGTGCCTCTAATAACTGGACACCAACCCGGATTGCCTCTAATAACCGGACACCAACCCGGAGGGCTTACTTTTACTGATCCCCAACCCAGAACATACCTTCCCAATACATTAATCTTAAGAAGAGGATGAAATATAACATAAAAATTCGTATTAAAACTAACATACAAAATGTCAAAACATTAATCATAAACCATTAATGGCATAAAAATAACTCATCCATAGTCAAAAATATCAAAAAACCTAAATACAATATGGATGATTTGTATCATAATAAATCAACCGGAAACAAGTTTAAATTTTTTCAAAGGATGTTGACATAGATGAAATCAATACTATTTGAGAGAAATATCTCTATTTTTGAAATCATTTAAATGTCACATAATTATAAAGAAAACCTTTTTTTTGAATATATCTTTATAAGCTTGTGAAGGAATCTTCAAAGGTGTAATAACGGCAGAGAATAACCGCACCCACCGTATAAGTTAAAAAAAAGACATTCTTACCTTAATTTTGTCAAAAAGTTTTAAAAGGACCTTGTTTGAAAAATGACGGAAATATTCCTTTATAAACCTCTTATAAAAAGTAAAACAATGATATAAATGTATTTAACCCATATTCTTGTAAATTGTAAAAATGTTTTGTAATACATTTTATGAAACAAGGATGTTGATGATAAAGAGATCCTAGTATATTATTATGTATAAACAATCTCAGATAATGAAGAGATTGCGAAATAAACCCTTACCAATTTTGTAACTTAAGAATCATACAACCCATGAAAGAGGTATCATACAATGAATATGTAAATACACATAAATTAAAGTGTATTACACAAATAATATAATTATGGGCAGTACGTACACCACACAAAAGGTAATGGTGGCTATATGGCATGAATCTCACGGGAATAAGTAGTGAGATGAAAACCCCTTACCTTGCACTTTCCTTTAGTTGAGGGTACATTTAACCTCCTGTACGAAAATAATAGTATGTTATTAAATTATACCATAACCATATTAATTTTTATGATATCATATATGATTCATTTATGACTTTATATTACCCATTTAATAATAATTTCCAGGTTAAGTTAACATTTCGGGTAATAATCACTTTCTTTATCGTACATGTTCTAACTTGTCACTCTTGGTTGTATTACATAGATCATGATTTAAATACTTCCAGAATATAAAACATGATAAATATATCATATATATTTATAATATAAATATGTATAATAGACATATATATGAAATGGAAAACACCGTTTATGGAGACGTAGTCCGTACGTACGCATAAACGTTGTTTCTGTTTTCATATAGTATTGAACGGATGTAAGTGAATAAGATATATACAACTACATAAATAATTATATATATATATATATATATATATCTCCAGTAGAATTAATATTTCATATATTACATACTTATTAGTAATATATATTTTTATAATCGTCGATGAATGGTGAACTTGGAAATGAATCTCATCGCGTCGTGGAGACGGTAATCTGTACGTACGCACGAGCAAAAATATCATTCTTTTGATATTAAAATAATATATAATTGGATGGTATATCATATATACATAATCATTATCATTTTATATTTATTATTTAAATGAATTACAAATCATTATTATACCCATCCAAATAATAATATATTGAATAACAATTACACCACGACGTGGAGACGGTAAGCCGTACGTATGCACGTATGGTGACATGTCCTTCAAAGGATGGATAAAATACTTAATATGGTTGTACCATATTTATAATAATATTAAATTATATAAGAGATACTGGATTAATTATTTTAGAATGATAATAACAAAGAAAGAAGAAGTTGAAGAGGAAAGGATCTTGAAAAAGGGTGGTGAAATCATTACCTCTTATTCGGGTTCTTCATTTTTATTTGATCAAAATGGCTCCATAGGTTGGCTTTATGACTAAAGGAAGGCCTCTAGGATGAATTGAGGGAAGTTTATAGAGTATTGGGGCTGGTTTAGGCCGAACCAAAAGGCTTTTAAGGTGTGAAGTAATGAGAAGGGGGAGTGTCCTTTTATAAGAGGGGTGAGGGGCACCTTTGGAAAAGCTAGAAATATTATTTTATAATAAATTCATATTTGGTTTCTAATGGCTCCAAAGAGGTTTATGTAAATTTTAAAGTGGGTATGGGTTGAAAACCACCCAACCAATAGAATTTATCTAGGTTTGGGTCATTATATTAACCTTATCTTTATGTATTAACTCTTAGTTAATTAGTTTCACTTTTACAATGTCTCTTTTTATTTTTATATTATATGGTTAATAAAAATCCTATATACATCCAAGAGACCCCCAAGTGGTCCATTAATGATACACCTGTCCTTATATAAGTCTCTTTTCTGAACCTTATATTTTTAGGAATTTAATATCAATTAATAATATAATATTTGTTTTAAAAACAATTTTTTGTCAATTTTAACACTATTCAATAAATGATTTTTGTAAAAAGTATAACAGAATTATTTCTTCGAAAAAAGTTAATTAAATCAATACTAAAATGTCATATTATCCTAGAAAATTATTTTCATTTATAAAAAGTCTCAAATTACATTTATTTGCATACGTATAATATCAATTATTCAAATTGTTCATTAATTAGGTAATTACTGCATCACCATTGTGTTATAAATTAATTAATTTTTTTAATGTCTAAAAATTATAAATATAATATAATTATGTAGGAAAGACTTTTATATTTCTAATGAATATTTACAATTTAATTTATCTTATTTATAACCCTATATTAGAAATGTTTTAGTAAATAAACATTGATTTTAACTCTTTTGACTCTTCTTTGAATTAAATAATAATAAATGTCCTAATCTAATCCAAACAGACCTATATGATAATATTTTATTCCTAAGGTTATTTTTGGTAGTGGTAAACTTTTCCAATAGAATTAGTACATGTGTTATGGTAATATTAATATCATTTTTACCCTTAATTACCCTATTTACTTTTAACCGTGGTAAATAAAAGTAAAAAGTTACTACTCACATAAAATTATTTTCATCTCATTGAACCACATTTTACTCCTTGATATTAACTGTGTCTCTTATATTTTCGAAATTCCAATCACAGATGCGATAAAATTATGTTTTATGAAAAATTCAGTTTTTAACTACCACTTAGTAATTTCACTATTCATCAAAAATTGATGTTTTTCAGAACAATGCCAAAATTTCACCCAAAGCTGTAATTGATATTCTGAATTCAAAAATGATGTCTGTTTTACAAAATTACAAACATATAAGTTTCATTAATTAATTTTATAATTTATTCCTGCTATCACAACAAATAGAGTGTTTTTAAGAAACAATATATATGAAAGGATTGACAATTGTTTATGTCCAATTTCAAAGTGAAATTAATTCTAATGAACACCATTGGATAAAATGGTAAAACTATATTATAATTATACTGTAAAACCACTCGAATTCATAATCTATCACTATTAATTATTTTGATTAAAAAAGTTGTTTTTAATTAAAATTTAGTAATTTGCACTATTCATCAAAATATTAAAGTTATATGAAAAGTACCAAAATTTCACCTTAGGCTAAATTCGATACTCCGAATCAAAAAATGAAGTCCATTTTGAGAGATAAAATTTCTAAAATTTTAAAAAGTAGGTATTACTATTCATAACGGCTACCTTGATTGGTCGTGGTGTGTGGTATAACTCGAAGTTGCGTAAAACACATGTTACTATATTCTTCAAAGAGAAGCGTACCATGGAAGCTCGGGGTGTTATAGGTATATTCCAGAACAATTTAATGATGCTGCAGATAAACCAAACATGTGTTACCAAGGCATAGCATTGGAAACACTGTACATGGAATGATATGAGTTGATTTAATAACCTCCAAAGTCATGATGAACATGCCTAGAATGGGGTTTATAACCCAAGTCCACTAATTATAGGAATGAAATTTGAAAAAATAGACTTTGAAGGATGAGTCAAAGATCATCAACTTTATGCCTATAACACTCTCCTCGTCTAGTATTAGTATTCATTTCAACATGTATTTGATGAATAAATAAAATAGATCGAAGCCTTGAATATATGGAATATGATCCTATATAAAAATGGCATCATCGAGGGGTAAGAAAAAGAGGAACTGAGCTATAGTATTAAAGAGCATATCTAAAAGAATCCAACATGATGATCTGATCTCAAATCAGTGCTTGGATGATAAAAAAGGATAAAGACCTATGAAAAATGTATTGTGAGATCAAAATTGTGGAAGAAGGTCCTATTATCACCAAAGAAAAGAAATATATAGAAGATGTGAAATAATTATGATTTTAAGGGAAAATGGTATTTTTACCCAAAAAAACTGGGCCATATGGTTTTTTCTCACAATTTTCCAAACCATTTACCAACCATGTTTGGTTCACTATTAAAGGAGGGATGCCACATGGTTTGGATTTTTGGTTCAAGAAATAAATTTAGAAACACTCCAATTAGCTTCGATAATATATGAAGAGATTAAACATGGGAATGCATCCCATGGTTCACAATTAGGGAAAACCAAACTCCTACTTTTCTCATTGAAATATTGTACACTGTCAAGAGTAAATGTTCTAGATTGGATGCACGACTTAAAATAACCATGTGTTGTAGTGTTTTATTCCACTGGATGGTGTTACGACCTCCAAAAATTCCCCATTCACCAAACAAAATACTCCATTGCATCATTATAAATCCATAATATATTCATGATAATGAATTAAGCAAAAATTTAAAGTGTCTATATATCAAATAAAAACTAGTTTCTTAAAGTCTCCTACACATAAAGAAACTCCTCCCCTAGTTAAACTTCCAAGGCTAGAGAAAATCTGTTTGATAACCACACTAACCACTAGGTATGTATTTTGATCACCCACACTCATGTATTTTCTTCTACACGGCCATGTTGCCATAACACCCATACTGAAGGGACATACAAGACATAGTGAGACTTCACGATCTAGTCGGTGATTCATATAGGATACTATTTAATTTATGAATCAAACTCTAACACAAACTCCATGAAATTGGAAGTATCAAATTAGACTACATGATAATGGTGAATCAATGGAATATGGAATAATTCTTTAATGGAATGAATCCTATGAAGAAGAATCAACCAATAGAGTTTAATTATAACTCTATCAAATATAATAAATTACCAAACATAATGAGGTGATTATGTCACTAACCTCTGTATCAATCTTTTCCAACTTCTAGGTGATACCAACAAGAGAAAAATTATCCCCAAATTCAAACTCGTGTGGTCATTGGAAGCAATCAACATCTCATTTTTGTAGACTATGTTGTTGACATATTCTTCTAGATCAACTTAACATTTTATGATGTCTTTGAAAAATTCATGGAAAATGTAATTATACCTCTTCTACTTCTAACTAGTAGATGGGAGAATGTCCAGGTCTACTATAAAAACCCTCATATAGAGCCATATAAATGGTCAACTAATTGTAATAATTATATGTAAACTCCAAGGGAATGTTATGATTGTCCCAAGAACCACAAAAAATAGCGACACATTATTAAAGAATGTAATACAACTCATATATTATGCATTCAAACAAGAATTCATTACAAGGTTAATAGGTTGTGCTCAGGAGAACTTATGTACCCATATATCTCTATAAACCCTACTAGAACCTCAATTGAATTATATGAAATAATAGTATTAAGGAACTCGTGTAGCCTTATTATTTCATATATATATGGTCTTCCAATATCTTTAACTGAGATAGTCTCCACGATGGGATGGAAATGTTATACATTAGTCTATCAATCCACAAATACCCAAACCAAATCAATACCTGGAGTAAACATTAGTAGGAAAACACATTGTTTCATAAAAACACCTTCTAATTTCCATTCCATGACTGAAAATGGATATAACAAGGCAGTAGTCCACTGACACTCCACCTTCACCTACTGATAGGGGGAACACCTTGTGATAAACCTACCATCTTAAATTTCATCACAAGATACTATTATTGATTATTCTTATCACGATCCATCATGGAAACTCCTGGATGACCATCATCTTAAAAATCATGGGAATATTTAAATAGATCCTCTCCCATATCTATTGGAACCCAAACTCATCTTTGTAAACATATGATATCATCTCCACTGATAAATAAATCTATTGGTGGTCCCTCACTAGAAATGATTACCCATTGGACCAAGACGTCATGATTTATTAACTGTATCCAATTCACCCTATTAAGGACTGAAAATGTAACTTCAAAGGCTATAAGGAAAGGCTTCTTAGTAATCTCATAAAACTCCAGGTACATCTTAGTGAATACATCCATCAATTAATATTCAACACGGGATTTCTTTATGCCATGTGCTTCTGTTTTTTGGATCAGTGCATCCACTACTATACTTACCTTTCTATGTGTATATGAAAAATCAGGGAAACAATGATGGTATTCATCCCATCTACACTATCTCAGATTTAAGTCACGCTTCAGGAAGTTATATTTGAGGCTCTTTTGTCCTTTATATTTTACAAAGAACCCTCCATCATATTTTGTCTCTATTATCATAAGGAATGGAAATAACCTACTAGCTCGAGGCCATGAACCATGTAATTACTTTCAATAGGTATCAAATTTTGAGAGCCATATGTACTGACTATATCCTCTTAAACCTCTACTTCACCCAAGATAATTGATGATGAATCATTGAAAATTTATTATTCTCTTACATGATCAGGAATAATCATAATTATAGCCAAATTAAGCATTCCTTTACTCTCTGAAAAGGCCTTACTGGATTCTTGAGACCCCCAAAAACTTAAGACCCTTCCATATTAACAAAGCAATATCTGTACAAATGTATGAGAAGTCCTATATGAAATTATTGTCTTTCAAGCCCAAAAATCCTACATACATAAAACATGTTCATGGGATTTTCCCAAGAAATCGTGGTACTCATATTCTCATGCTCAAAAAATACTCCAAATTCTAATATTATATAATCCAATAATTGTTATGTTTACACAAATGAAGTGTCTCTTCAAGATGATGGCATATAACTAATGCTATCTCAGTGTATCCAAAATGAACTCAAGATATTTAGCATGGTTCAATGAGAATGATAATACAAAAAGATGTATTCCATAAAAACCATGTAAATATAATACAGAAAGTGGTGTAAATCCCTATCCATAATTCCCATAAAAATGTCATGCATGTTATTAAGACTGAATGATTAAATGACGTAATCATAAAATCAGTACAGACTTCGGAAAATACATGTGTGGTATATCGAAAGTATTGAGTCAAAAAATATGATATCTTTAACATCATATCATCTTATAGAACATCTTATATAATATAATATTGTCAAAAATAAAATCTATCTAAAGCAGTAGACATTGGTTCCTAATTGTGTTTTATTTCAACCATCGGTAGTCTAGGCCTAGCCTAAGGCCCCATCATCTTTATTGAAAAAAAACTACAGGTGAACCCCATGAAGATAAGATGGGTCTAATAAAAACCATAGATTCTAAAACATCAAACTATCTATTAAGATTAATGATTTCAAGAGGTTTCATCATGTATAGTGGAATAGATATCATAGAGTCTCTTAGAATAAGCACAATAATAAAGTGTAACTCTATCTTGGGAGGTAATACAGAAAAGTCATGGAGAAAGAAATCCTTGAAATTATATACTACCGGGGGGAAATTTGTCTGATTTATTCATTTCTCCTCTATGAAAATACTTGATTTATGTGTGGTTACTCCACATGGACTAAGATGTTCTGATCTATCTTTACAGGTCTGTACATTCCACTTACCCTTATAGAGATAACGACTTCCCTCCCCGGATGTGAATGAGACCCTGAGGTGATAACATTCAACATATGAATGATATAGAACCATCTAAACTATTAAAATAGTTATATTTAATCCTATCATCTTGAGTACGAATTGTTCCCATAAAAAGGAATAAATTCCTACATCAAGGGTAGAGCATATGTAGGCGAATTCCCTCCAATAACACTCCCAACATCGTGTCAATGGTCATCACCCCATAATGTATTGAATCTATAGCCAAATAATTTCAATGGTCACTAAATACATAATAATTCTAGATACAATTGAATAATATAACGAAGATACAATATTAGTGTCCAATAAAATAGTACCTCATAGAGTAGATGATCCTACACTCTAATTCTCAGTTATCAGCTATAAATAATTAAACTGACATGATTTATTGACCTGACATATATATAGACTACACTAAGATTGTTTTCCCAATTAGATATTATAATCCTCTTTCTTTGTAACCTGACCATGACCTCCTACTTAACTGATTTTGTCAGTGAAACTCTATTCCTAAAGAAACATAAATGATCATGTTTCTACCAGTGGAGCTGGTGAGAATCCGCTTACACTAAATGATGGTAAAAAGGTCTGAAAAAATCCCTAAAGATGTCCCATAAAACTATTATAAAGAACTCAATAGGGTATATATCACACCTAGGAATCATATTTACATTCTTTCGATACTGATGGAATATAATGGAGTATCCATTACAGATACTCTGCCTAACACTACTCTGCTGAGAAAGCTCAAGGATATACATTCTGCTGTTGAAAGAACTACTTCTTTAACATATTACTGATATTATATTCCCAATACTATAACATTATCTATTTCTTCACATAGTGAAAAAGTCCTGAAAAAATCTGTCATAGATGGTGGGTATGTGTAATAAATTCACCTATGAATTGATGTGATAGTTGATCCCATCCTCAAATCATCTCACTCATGAAATATAGTAACCATATATAAGTGGTGAAAAACTTTCAAACATTATAAAAGGCATTGAATATTCCACAACAGACATAAAAACGTCCTCCAGGTCTTTAATGTCACTACACTGATAATCTCTCAGAATCTGAGGGAAAATGTCATCATAGAAGGATGTCTGGAATTAATCTAAGACCAAACCTTGATGATGACTATCCTATGTAATCATATTTCACTAGTGGTTGGAAAAATAATGAATAATGTAAGAGGAAATATTGACCCACCTATACTAAGGTTCTGGTAGATGCTCGTAGATAAAATGAGTGGAATCTAGACACCAATCAGCTACCTGAGTATCATCATTCCCCAAGAAGATGATAGGATTCAGCTACTGAAACTCATGAGTCAAATAATCCATAAAATATGAATGTTTTGAATCACTATGCATGTACTACATAATATGTAGATAACTTTGTTAAAATGGATCATCTGTTCCCATATTGTAGATAATAGATAGTTCTACATGTGGCACTACAAAAGGGATCACTAGTGGCTCAGTGTAGAACACAAATGGATCATGGCTATCTCCACCCACCTAGAACTTGAATAGAGGATTTCATGGTGGAAAAACTCTACAAATATCAAGAAAATGATTCTGAACAATAATTAAGGTACATAAAATCACTAGTGGAACAAAATATTTACGAATAAGGGATAAAAATTCATGGCACTTCCCCAACATCATGCTTATATGAAAAAGGAATTTGTATGTGATTGATTTTAATTTATAGAGGTTCTAATAAGTGAATGTTCAATCATACATTTCTTTTTCATTCACTAAAACCATATCATTTTACTAGTAATAAATTTAATTTAAATTTTTTATTTGATTGTACTTGTATAACAAAGTTCAATTAAATGGATCTATTTACCCATATACTAGAGGACCATGAAATTTTGAACTGAATTTGAAATCCATTTAATTTTATTTATATTTCATACATTTGGTCTCAAAATGTAATATGTAATATTTTATGGATCGATTTGGTTAATTTCTACTTATTATTCAAGAGGTCACATACTCCACATAAATTGGAAATTGTAGTCACTCAATCATATTGAAATCCATACTCATGCACGCAGAGGTACGTAGATAACATGAGTAGAATCATTCTATTTAGGATTCCACCACCATCCTATAATGGAAGAAAATATTTATATTAATGATGACCATTTAAATAACCAATCCCATTACCCTACAAAATATTTTAGAAAAAAAGGAATATATAACAACAATAGATCACTCAATAGTTACTGAAAACACAAGAAATTAATTATGTGTAATCAACCTATATAACATGGAATATGCATGCATGTGAATTACATGTTCCTTTAATGATTCATGTTACAATTATCCATGTCATTCTATGACATGGAAAAATATCCATAAAGAATATCAAATACTAGGACTCATGTGCATTACCCATGGTTAATGTAAATCAATTGTAATAGGTGAAAAACATAACCACAATTTCCAATTCCAAAAAATGTGTTATTTATTATGAACAAGGTTTATATACTCCCATGTGTGGTTCAAAAAATGTTCCAACATGTTCCTAATCTCTACTCTATATTCCAAAAAAATAATAATGATGAATTGAATGATCTAATATAACATTGTGATGTATAGACCAGGGTTTGAATCAATATTTCACCAATACTAGTTTTCTACATAGCCTCAATAGCACCTACATATATTCTGGAGGCTATTGACTAATAGATTGGCCCTAAGATGTGTCCATGGGGAGATTATTCAATCTTATCAGAGTGGACCATGATGGAATAAAAATCTTATGAATAACCAAAACATGATATCAATTAATAAGTAGGGGAATATTGGAATATTTATCCAATAGTAATAACCAACTCAAATCTAAATCATATAAAAAATGATGATCATACATTCCATGTCTCATCAAAATAGGAAAATAGGTAAACATGAATCAAGAAAAATAGTATAGTACATGGTATGAAAAAGGGAAACATATTACACAAACAATCCAATCATTTTGAGCATTTGATCACCCAACTGCCACCAATTCCCATCCTAAGAAAAGAACTGATGTAGGTGTCCAAAGTGGGATCCTTACCCATATAAAAACCTATATACAAATAATCTTCTTGGGTACTAATATCTGCCTAGATAAGGTGAGAGATAAATTTCAGTGGGACAGCACCAATGGTGCCTATACAAATCCAATATGAAAATATAAATTTAATAGTGTGATGGTATATATAAATGAAATTAAATTCCAAATAAATAACTCATACCTTATACAACCTCATATGGAAATGTAGCTGAACAAGAGGTCATTTAATTAATCCATTTATGTTCAGTTAATATAGAAAAACCATGTGAATGTGTCAAAATCAATACAATAGATCATAATAATAATAATGTAGCGTCCAAGGTGAAACTAAGGAATCATAGACCTTAGGGGTCTCCCAAATCATTGACGAATCTGTTTATGTTTTGATATAAAGGATGAAATAGTGTATTCTAAAGGAAAATTCCCAAGTAAAGCTACTATAAAAGATTATAACTCGTTCCATGAAGCTTTTCCAAAGCAATCTCATGCTAAGTATGGCCGGACCCAATGTGCTAAATCCTTGGCGCCGCGTGATCGAATACAAAAAGGTGAATCCAATGAATATATCCAAGGAATAATAAAAATTTTAAAAGGTATTCAATGGATCCTATGACATATTCTGTGCATCTGCTAAAAGACAAGGACAATGTTCAAAGGTGAGTACCTTTCTTTGAAACCAGCTCCTCAAATCAATATAACATCATATGAGTGATCAAGGCCATACTCTAGGAATCCACGACTAACTCAATTATTATCATTTCTATATATATAAAAGTTTACATATCTAATAAGCACCTTATTTTTATTCCAAATGTATCATATGTGATAATATTACATGTAAAACTCATTCCATTCAATAATTCATCATGTTTATTCCACTACATATCATCAATGTGACAAGGATAATCAATGAAATGAAACATGTTATCACATTAATTAAATATTAATTTGTTATGTTCATTAATTTATCTTTTACTAAAAATGAAATGGTGAGATAAATAAATCCAACCAATTTACATTACAATTATAATAGAAATTATTAGATTTATACAATTTTTATTCATTTAGCATGGGAGAGAGATTTGAGGTCTTTCTATAAATTATAATTATATTTAAAATGTAAATACACATATTAATATTTAATAAAAAAATTCAACATTTATCAATTAATATTTTCATTAATTAATTTAAATGATCAAGGTCATGTCCCGTGAACCTAAACGGCTCCACAGAAAAACCACATATGGGTTACGAAGGAATATCTAAGGAAACACCCTACTTGGGGTGATAGGCATTGAGGTCATAAACTCCAATAATATGATGAACATGTATAGAAAAGAAACTAGAACATAAGTCTAATGACTATAAAAAAGAAAAATGAATTTAATTAGAAATTTGTAGTGATATATGAATGTTTACAATGATGATAATTAATAAAATGATGACACTTTGAGTGAAGAGTCATAGACCACCTACAATATTTGCAGCATTGTATTTATCCAGTATCAGCCCTTATTATGTTCTAGATTGGGTGAAAATAGAATATCAGATCAACAACCATAATATAGTGTATATGATCCAACATCAAAATAACATAGTAGATGGAATGGAAGATGATAAACATAGCATAAGTATTAAAGAGATTACACGGAGGAATCAAACATGACGACCAGATATTGAATGGTTCTCAGATGACAAAACATGACAAAAAAACAATGAAAGAGGGTATTTGGATCTCAAAATAGATGTGTAAGGGTATCTTATTGCTAAGAAAGATAAATTGGATGGAGGGGTGAGTTAATTAGAATTTATGAAAAAATTGCATTTTTAAACAAAAATCCCTAGGTTGCACGGTTTGGCTACATGATTGGGAGAACCAACCACTAAATAATATTGAATCACTATCAATAGAGGTAACCTACAAGGTTTGGATACATATTTTGAGAAACCATGATCCAACCATTCCATCTAGCTCAAGTAAAAATTCCATTCATCTAGCACAAGTGTTCATCTTTGCGCACATGGTTAGGAAAATGATGGGGCCTTCTTTTCCATAACATTTCCGCGATGATTAGAAGAAATTACACTGACTAGGTTTCCTGGTTTATACAAACCATGCACCCTAGTGTGTTCCTCCAGCATCTAGGGTTCCAAGATCTAAACAAGCCCTATCCCCCTCGAAATCTTTGGGACCACATTAAGAAGCGGTTCTTCAATACGGGCTGAAGCAATGGCATATCTAACATGCCAATCTTTATGCAAACTCAATGGTATCCTTATTACCCAAATGGAAAGAGAATCTATGTTGATCCATGATGCCCTTTTCGGTAGAGGCACCACTCTTTGGTCCATCACCTACACGATTAGACAGTGTAAGTCCCTCTTAAATGACAGAGTTAGCATTACACAGACATGGCATGAGGGGAACAAAGTGGCGGACTATATGGCTTCTATTGTGGTTCCAGGTACGTGGGTGACATGCCTTACTAATATGTCCATTATGAAACTAGAGGGGGTTAACCTTGTATGGGGTGATTCCCTTGGGCTCCATTACTTCTAACCTCATTGATAAGGGTTGTTTTGTCGGTTGGCCTTCATGGCCCTTTGCCTCTTCCCTTCATAATTGAAAATGTTAACGTTGGATGGATGTATGTGTATGTTGGTGTATGTAATTGTGTATTTGTGTTTATATGTGTTTCAAGATTCACATAATTTTTCATTGATTCAACAATATATCCTAGAAATAATTATACATGTAGATAAATAATAATATTTCTAATTGTCAAAAATATTAATGAAGTTAATAATTAATTATATTCTAAATGTAAAATCAACAAAATATATACATCCATATAATTAATTAGAATATAAATATATATACATATTAGAAATAATAAATCTATTTTAATATAAATATTAATATTATTACCTTAAATATTTAGTTTTTATTTAATTATCTTTTGTTAAAAAATTATAAATATTATTATTATTTATTCATTTTAATGTAATTTTTTTAATTTTCTATTTATTTCTATATATATTTTTAATTAATAATTTATTATAAACAGTTTTTATTTAAGCATAATAGTCCATAATTTTCACTCTAAATTTAATATTTACTAACTTTATGTTTTTTGGGAATTATGTAATTAATATTATAAATCCATTTTTTTTATAATTTTGTAATTTTTTCTTTTTTTATTCCTTTTTAATATTAATTTATTAATTATTATATATTCCTTTCTGAAATTTATTGACATTTATTATTTTTTAATATAATCACTGTTAATCATTTTTTAAACATTTTCATCTATTAAGTTGTTGTGTTTTTTAAATATTTTTTATTTACATAATTAATATGTATTAATTTTTATTTATTAATTTTGAATAATTTTAATATGTTTAGATTTTTTAAAATATTTTTTTAATATAATTTAAATTGTTTTATTAATTAATATTTTAAATATATTTCTTTTTCAGTAATTTTTTAAATTTTTATTATTAGTAATATTTATTTATTCACTTTTTACTAAGTGGCTATCAATGTGAGATTGAGTGTTGATAAAGTCTCATTTTATCAGTGATAAAAGAACTTATAATTTCACTTTTATTAGCACTTTCTTTTCATAGATAATGTCATAGTTTTATCAATTCTAAAAAAGCATTGATTAAATCTTTATTTAGGAGTTGTTATCTTTTTAGCTCTAATAATGGTCCCTTTTAACATCATTTTTTTATTATTATTTCTAATAACAGCCTTTCATTCATTTGAATGAACCTTATTTGACCATAGAACTCCTCACGCCCTTTATGTTATCCCAGAACTAAAGCTTTACAAAAGCCGAACATGATTTTATTTGTGGAAAAATCGAAACTCAAGACTAGATTTATGTTATTCCTAAAATGTTTTTACGTATTTCTCTATATATGTTTCATGTGTTTTTAATAATTTTTTGTGTTTAACTTCCCTTGTTTGTCTGTAATCATTTTTCTGATATGTGTTCCTCTATAACCCATTTTTTTGCAAAATTCTTCCGTTTTTAGGATGATTATACCCTTTCAGAGTGATTTCCATGTCATCTATAGGTGATCTATAATTTGAAATTCTGGAAACCTCTTCCCAAAATTTTTATTCTTCCTTAACTAATTATTTTCATTTCTTTTTGGAATGTTGTACCGATAGCCATCATGTTTTGTTTTCCATTCTAATTTAGATCTCCACTCCAAAAATTCTCACTCAATCTTATGATTGAAGATTTTATCAATCATTTTCTATTCTATAGATATACGTAAACCGTAATCATTATCCAACATGTTAATATTACTCATCTTGATTATCACATAAAAAATATAAAAACAATAATTTGAAATAAATATAAATAAAAATGTATGTTAATTATAAGAAATATAATTCAAATATATTAATATGTATAATACAAAATACAACGTATTATATATATATATATATTAATATATTATAATTACTAAAATTAAATTACTAAAATACAACTATTTTACTAATTAAATTCTTATATATGATTACTAATTAACACTATCCTTTTCCACGGTGTTTGGGACTAATAATCTTGATTTTGTGACCTTTTTATCTGATTTGAAGGTATTTCAACCGGATGAATTACTTTAATGTAATTACCTTTATTTGTGAAATCCATGATCCTTGTGTAGGTTTTGAACATAGTGGAAGCATCGATCTAGGCTGTGCCTTACTCAATAGTTTCTAGATTCAATGTATATTTTTTGTTGTACATGAAACATGATCTTTCAACAATTAAAATATATGGATGCAGCTTGATTGGCATATAAGAACCAACATGATACATTATGTGAAAATTGTATTTAATTTAAATGAATTGGAAGAATGAATACCTCTCCTTAAGATCATTTTTTGGGGAATATTTGATTAGGGGGGAACAATTTTATCTACCGATGTTGTTCTTATCGGATCCTAGAGTTGATTCTATTTTGTGGTTATCCACACATTATACTTTGATTTGTGACCAATGTAGATAGAATATTTAATGGGAACATAAATGATCGATCACATTGTGGTGTTTATTTTGATTTTTGTGATTATTACTTTGTGCTTTTAGAATAATCTTTTTAGTCTCTTCCATTATAAAATAGAGGAGGGTTTATAATATCCCTATCTTGATAGAGTGATAAATAAATTTTATTGGGAACAATGATTCTCCTATTTTTCAAACTCTAACACAATATACATAATAGTATATTTATAGAGTATGAGATAGGGTTAAATTTTATTTAATCAATCACAATACTATAATAATATATTAAACCTTCAAAAGACCCCATTCCCTTTAATAATAATTTTACATTTATTTTCTCATGGTGTCCCCAATGATAAATATTAAATTTTAAATCATGAAAATTAATATTTATCGTTTCTTATTTTTTTGGTAATCAAATCCTAAAAAAATTATTGAATACAAGAATAAATATATAATTAATTTTTATGCATTAAAAAATAATTATTTTATTTATTCATAATTTAATAATTATCATTTCATAAAACAAACATAATTTTGTGATTAGTAAATCCAGAAAAAAAAATTATTTCTTGGAATGGAGTATACTATTTATCTTAGTAAATAAATTCCTATAAAATTTTAGTTAGATAAAATAAAACCCTTACTCTATGGTAGTATAGGAATCTCCCTTGCTGGGGTAAGGTGGGATCTCCAAAAGTCCCAGATTACCATTTAGCAATTGGTCAATGAACTGAAGAGATTGAAGTTAACGTCCCAACATTAAAAACACATTCGAGCATAAACTGTGTAATATTATACATTTTTCTCGATATCTCATAAATAATGATATATACTAGTGTCATCATGCTTAATGATTTATATATATTTCATTGATTATCTGGAAGTAACATGTCAATATCACCCTAACCATGGAATTTATTTTTATTGGTCCATTCCAATCAAATGGATGAGATATTTACTTCTATAAATGAATGGAAAAAATAATTTATTTAGTTATTTATTAATAACATTCAAATCATAACCAAACCCAAATATCTTATTTTCCATGAATATAGTGATTCGATGGTTTTTCAATTCATCTCTGCACACTAGTGAAAATATGTTTGAATAATAATGTCATGACCTTCCTTCTTCAAGATGAGGGTAGGGATAACAAATTTCCATGCCATTCCTTCCTCAAGATTAAAGAGTGACAGTGACCCCCCGAGTCCCACCAGAAATTGGTCCTAGAGTAATGACTAGAACAAAGGGTATAAAATCTCACATAATATGTAAGGTAATAACCGTGTTATTGATAAGGATATGTATATAAGATGGTAAATCCCCAGAAACACCAAATACAAAAAGTACATGTAAATCCAAAATCAATTACCAAATGAATGTTCAAATGTAAAGGTGATTCAGAGTAAAATAAAACTCGAAGGTAAATTACCAAATGAAAAGAGAGAAGGAAGCAACAACAACTTATCCTGACACCCGAGCTAGTAAAGTCCAGCACGATCCTCAATGTCTTCCTAGAAACCCGAAAACTATTATATATACATAGGGTGAGTACACAAGTATACCCAGTAGGAAACTCCAATGCCACCCATGCACAAGTTAGTGAATATACTAATATCCTATTGAGAAAACAGTATAACCACAAATCACCTACAGAGGAATACTAAACAGACTAGCCTCACAAAGGCACACTCACCAAAAAACTCAAATCAAGTAATGTAATATTATAAGCACATAAATATTTGGGTACCCCGCACCGCTTTCCTCCTTGGTAGCTGCTCATCTGTAATAGAAAATTTATTGATACTACAATTCTTCCCATATGTTGTCCCACATCTACAACCCAACTACACACACATGGGCCACAAACCACACAAAATCCCTCTCATAGGCAACTAGGCCACAATAATCACACCTCTCACATGGAGACACCTGGGCCTCATCTTGAAGACTCTTTGAAAAAACACATGTCCTACAAACAATGATACCTATCATTTACCACAAACCCTCAGTCAAAAAATAATGGAATATGGTTAGTGTCACGCCATTATAGCCCACATGAATTCACAAGAGTGGTACAAACATGGAAGAGGGTGTACGAAAAAATTTCAGTAACTGGCCATTAATCCTCCCACAAGGATGTAGGGAAAGACACCCTCCCCATGAAGTGGTGGTTTTTGGTACCTAATTCTCAATATGGGTGGGGTGAATATAGAAATCACAAGGAGCTAAAACATATATACAAATAGATTAGAATACACTTAATCCTACCTACAAGTTTCCAAACAAACAACTAACCATCTCAATGCCACTTTTTCTGCCACCCCAATATGAATATCCAAAAAAAGAAACAACCAACTCATAACCCAACCCCTTTTAATTTAACCACATTCTAGTTATTTATTAAGCAAGTAAATTAAATTTGTTCCAGAACTACTAGGAAACTATCAACCCCAACCGCACAAAAACAATAAGTAAAACCATACAGTAGTCCCACTATAGAATCCACCAAACATCTTAATATTTGTTCATCAATTTCTAGCAACCAGTCTTCAAAATTTTACTACACCATCCTTCCCACACAACCCAGCTCCACAAACCCACTTCCCAAAGATTCCCAGAGGTAGTCCTACTGCATTTATGTTTATAACCCCACGACAGTCCCACTACCAGAAATCGCTCCACAAACACAACATAAACAAAGGAAGTTCAGCTGTATACAATTTAATCCATTAATAAATCAATCAATCCCTCAGAATGAGATACCATCACACCACATATACCAAAACACACACCAATCCCTCAATAATTAACATTAACCCACTACCCCACTATACACACCAACCAAACACAACTCATGGAACCATCTCCCCTATCCAACCATGTACACGTAGTCGTGATCCCCAAAGCAGTACCAAAATTATAACACAAGGTCACACAACCCAACAAAACAAAGAACTAATCCTCTCCTATCAATGGGATGTAAATATTTTCATTTCTACTTAGTAGAAGTTATTTCATTTCATTTAATAATAAATTGGTTGATAACACTATAGTATTTTTCCTTGGGAATTAATTTATTTAACCATTTATACATGAATAAGATGATTTCGTGTTACAATCATTTATTCAAGAATCTCTATAGGATAGAACATTTTGTGTGTGAAATAAGTGACAAAAACACTCCGATGGTTTTTAGAAGGAATTACAACCACCAAAATACTTAAAATCATTAACGATAACCGATAAAACAGGTGAGCAATATCAAACCACTCTCTCCCCATTATTTTTTACCTATGTTATCTCTTGATCAATTATAGTTCCTATTTGTTTCTTGTTTTTATGAAAATTATTCAGCCGTTACTCACAAGGATTCATTAAAATACCCACCCCACATTATTAACAATTAAAGGGAAGAAAAACAAATCTTTACTGTATGATTAAATTATTGATGTTCTTCTATGCGCCAAAATTAGGGGACATCACAAGCACCATGAGACTCTAAGAAAAATGTGTCGGAGGGGCGATAACATAGCTACACAAATTGAATATGGATTAAGTCCCTAGGAGAACCATGTGTCAAGGAAAATCAAACAAAGAATGGAAGATCCCAGCCATGATGCGTCGAATCCTATTTTGAAGGAAGAATGATTTCCAATTAAATTAATCATTTGAATGTGTCCAATATTACATGGTTTAAGAATCTCTGGTCCCCAAAATTTTAGGAAATTAACAATATACATAATATCATTCAATACAGTTTTAAAAATACACAAAAAGGATTGAAATATGGTTTACATCAAAAAAAACATAAGAGGGGTGAAACTAGAAAACTGGGAAAAATTGGGAAAACCATATATGAGTCACCAATGGGTGTGTCACAGGTGTCGATAAAATATTGGGTGAGTTACCAATGTGACCTATCAACACTGAGGTACTAACTCAAAAACCAACCGACAAAACGAACTACCGACGTTATGATCTATCGATGGACTTACCAACATACACCGCTACTCTCAACTCACTAATTCCAATGCCCCTGACTCACCAATGTGGACACCCTTGACTCAATGATGCCAACGTACAAATATATTGATGCACTATCATGATGATTTATCGATATGGTTATGTATGGACATGCCGATGGTGACACCGTATGTTACCGATGCAAATGTAGATATTTGGAAGACTCTTGAAATGAGAAATAGTTGCCTCCGAGAGCACCCTAAACAATAGTTAATCAAAATGGGAGGGTCTGGGAAATTCTGGGTTCTTACATCGGATACCTCTCAAAATATTCTCTTCCCTAATAATATCAAAACTATTCCAGAAGAAAAGAGTTATGAATAACCATCCCATAAGATAGCTATCAAGAAAAAAGAACCTTGTGTTTTTTTTGATGGAGTGAACACCTTGACATCCATGGAATCCTCATTAACATATATCTCATGAATACCTGTGAAAAAACTAAGGTCCCACACTTCTCCCAAACATCCACACATTCACCAAATGTTACATTGTCCAAACATATGGATTAGGGATTCACTTCCTACATGTCAAGGTAGTATCTTATTTTAGTGTAACTGACTCCCCCGCACGGATTTAATCACATCCACTTTATTCAACCTTGATTAGGGATTAGGTTCTCCCCTCCCCCTAGTCAGGACTTTTCACATGCATTCATGGAACAGATAACAACTCATTTATAATGAAAAAATCCTAAAATTATAAAATATAATGGAACAGAAAAGTTTGACACCGAAGATAACATATAAAATATCTAGGAACTGGGCACATACCCATGCCACTTATTTCTATGTACTCTCCTCAAGGACACAATGCCTATATAACACACAAACAAAAGGAGTGGTCCATCCAAGCACCACCTTGTCCTCACAATCCGTGAACCAACTGGTCGGTCCAAGAACATCCCATTCACTTTGACATCCAACTCTCCCCAGTGTAGGATGTGGGAGTCATCATGTACATACAAACGAAGCTGACAGACATGAAAGATGTTATGGATCCTCTCCAACCATGGAGGAAACAAAAAATTATATTCCACCTCACCAACTTGTCGCAACACCTCAAATAGCCTGATAAAGCTTGTAGAAATCTTCTTCCCTTACTGAACCTCCGATGTCTACACAAAGGGGAAAACATTAAAAAAATAGAGTCCCCTAACCCGAATTTTAAGGGCCTCCTCTTGTGATCAACATTTTTTTTTGGTGCTGAGCCTCCATCATCCTCTCTCATGAAAGCAAAACCCTCTCTGTTGTGTTATGCACTACCTTTGGTCCAAGAGGGCCTGCTTCTCCTTCCTTGGTCCAATATACATGGAGCGACAATATCTTCTATAAGAGTCTTAGAATGATTCCATGACTATTGTTGGGTCATAGATATATTTTTAGGATAACCCTACTAGGGGAAAGTGTCATACCCACAACCATTCAAAATCTATAACACATACTCACAACATATCCTCCGACATCTAGATGGTCTTTTCGGTCTTCCCATCCATCTAAGGGTGAAAAAAAGTGCTAATGCATAACTAGGTGCCAAAATCATGATGCAATACCCTCTAGAATCATGAAATGAATCATGTTTCTTACATCGAGGAAATGTATCTTGGAACTCAATGTAGGCACACCACCTCATCCACATATCTATTTGACAAGGAATCTACTGTTATTGACTCCTTGATCACCATTACGTGATCCGACTTCATCAATCGGTTCACTACTACTCAAAGAGAATCAAATCCTCTAGGATATCTATGTAATCATGTGACTAAATACACTGAAACATCATTACACATGCACTTAGGGACATCTAAGGGCTGCAACAGAACCCCAGGAACACGGTGCCCAACCTTCACCAATTGACACACTAGGAACCTTGCCACAAAATATACTGCTCCCCGCTTCACCCCAAGACACAAAACTACTCCACAAGGCCTTAGTACATCATAGATACCCATATATGTACCACCAGGGGTGATCTATATAACTCATAGAGAACTCCCTCGTGCATTTCCACTACTACAAATAGAATCTCATGGAACAAAATCTGATTCTGGCTATCCTTTGACCATCCCTTCGAAGCATCCACCTAGAAAATGTGATCACGCTTGACATCAGCCATTGGGTCCTTCCAATAAGACACCACTATAGGACACCCATTGGAAGACTACACTATGAAATGAAATAGATAGCCTCTTCCACTATCATCCCCAGTGTCAAGGTGAAAAGTATCCAAATCCTCTATTTCCTTCCATGCGTCTGTGGATTTCCGAACAAACAGCTTCTATGACTTCCTTATAAAGTAATCAGTCACTACATTCCCCTTCCACATAGTGTAACATATTTCAATGTCTTATTCTTGTAGAAACTCCATCCACCTTCATTGCTGCATGTTCTGGTCTCATTGGGAAACATTATACCTCAATATATTGTGATTTGTGAAGACCACAAAGTGCTTCCAATGATGTAATTCCACCAAAAATTCATTTCAAACATTACCACTGCATGATCTAGATCATGGGTGGCATAAATATGTTCATTATAATGTAATTACCTAGATCTATAGGAGATTTTTCCTCTCTACTGAATCAACACACATCCCAAGCCTAGGTAAAAATCATTATACGAAAATTTATACATCACCCCTTCTTATGTCTAACTATGCACTGGGGAACTGACTAGATTCCCATTCAAATAGTTGAAAACTACATAAAACATCTCAATCCACAACAATCCCTAGTAAATTATGATCAAAGCTGTCAATGGAGATACACCATGATAGAAGAAGGGTACGGTCCTCAAGTAATATCCTATAATACCAAGGAAAATAAAAATATTCACCACATTATAGGGTGATAACCAAGAAAAACTTGCTTCAACCATTGATGGGTCTACTCCTATCCCTTGTCGAGAAACCACATGTCTAGGGTAGTGTTGCTCTTGCATCCAGAACAAGCACTCGGACAATGTTTTGTTGATCAGGTGGTGTTGGAGGACCTCCATGACAGTACACAGATGCCCGGTGTGATCCTTCTTTGACCTTGAGTAGAACGGGATTTCATTGATGAACATGATGACATACTAGTCTAGGTACTCACAAGAAACATAGATCTTGATCCCAAAGAACATGGTGGGTGAATTCTTGACACTAAAGGGAATGACCAATAGATCTAAGTGACCAAACCCGCACTTTAATGTAGTATCTAGGATTCCACCATCCTTTACCCCATAACTGGTAATATTTGGACCATAGATAGATATTATAGAACCAACATGCTCCGCGTCCCATTCTGAAATGATCGTCGATCAGTGGAAGGGGTAACAATTCTTGATTGTAAACTAATTCAGTCAATAGTATTCTATGAATAGTCTCAGACAACCATTCAAATTCTTCAAAAAAAATAATGGAGCACCCCCAAAAACATAGTTCTCCAGATAAATCCTTTCCTTATCAGGTCGTATACATGAATCTAGGACACCCAGAACTCATATAGTTCCATTCTATAGGGATCCATCAAAATCTAATGGGCACCGGGTTGCAAGTCTATCCTGAAATCAACATCCCAATAAGGGTGTAGATTCACAACCTCATTGGGTAAGACATCCAAGATCTCACCATAAACCCCATGAAATTACACTATCTATGCATCCATTGCTTCCACTAATAGCATGGTTGACAAGGAAATGAAAGGCTCTATTTGCTGACTGCCCTCCAGAAAACTCTGCTCACTAATGAAATCTATGCGTCGACTACCCATATCTGAGAACACGAACCATCTCTAAAAGCCTATGATAACGACATGAGAAAAATATTTGATGCCTCAGATGAAATTTTATGGATGCATCTATAGTAGAAGAATATTCTGACTTGATTGATTTCACCCAATCATCAGTTTACATCATTGAAAAATATTAAACAAACTGGTATGACTACCAACTGGAATACTCAACATCAAGGGACTAGGAAGTCTCTCTATGTCTAGTACCATAGCAGGGTCCAGACCGGGTTCAAGAAATGAGTTCATTTCTCTTGAATAAAACAAAACAAACACAATATTACTTAATAGACTGATCATACCTCAAACAATATCTGGCCCTTATGGAACATCAGCCTTTGTGTCATGAAATTTCCCAAGACCAGATCCTCTAAATCTATTATTCTGAATGCATCCCTATCCTATTCAAATTAAGGGTCCCAAAGGATCACCCTGAAGCTGTCCTACCCCTACACCATCTTCCATAGGTGGAGTGGGAGCTCACTTCCACTATTGCTAGAATGATCTGACTAGTGACTACTACTACTGAAGTGGGCGATGAACCTAGCCACCCCCACTATACATTTCTCAATCCAGACATTGGTTTCAAATATGGTTACTGACTCCATAGATAACAAACCTCATTCCCAAGCCCTTAAATACAGGTGGTGGAGTAGGAGATCATAACTACAACTTCATAACCATACTCTATGCTAGCCAAAACCTTGTTGGACCTAATTCTAGAGACATGCTGATGGTAGCTTTCCCCATTGACAAAATCGATTGGATCCCCTCTCATGGCACACCACCCAACATGTTCATCCTTTCCACTACTTAAACATTCTTTTGAACCTCTATGTACGTCTATTGATTGAACAGAGTTACAAAATACTAGAGAGAAGGTAGATATGCCTTGTCTAAGAGTATCTCTCAGGAATCCAATTCTAGAAAGAGATATAGTGAAAATCATTGGATATCCTTGAACATGATCCCCAATTTCCTTACCGAATACTCACCAGTTGGAGGGAGAGTGGATCCTTCCCTTTGTCTTCCTTCATCCAGGAATAATGGAACTCCATCCGAAACACCTTGTCAAATTCATATAATGAAACATCAGTTTACTTCCTCTCACTGTGGTAATGCATCCACCACTGACACGCTTATCACCACATCTGGCTCACTAATAGAGGAACCCAGTACTCTAATAGATCTTGGATGAAGCCAAAAGCGATCACCAACTCCTCTAGACAAATCTTCATCTCCATTTCTAAGGCAGTACCATTTTATTTCCCTAGAGTCTAGCACTTGAATCCCTTAATCATCTTCTGCCACTGGTCATTATCCTCCTCTCGATCATCCATTGGTTGATCAACCGTTTTAACCTGTCGGGAATCAACTTCTCATACCCCATGGAAGAGATATCTGAGTTCCATAGTTGAAAAAGTTAACAAGGAAATCCTAATCTTGAGTAGTGTGGTTTTTTTTCTTAACATCTTTTTAACTATTCAGTTATTTTAAATCCCAAAAACACCTAAGACACACAAGAAAACAAGTCATTATGATGCATGTATATTTCCAATGGTCTCTACCCTTTAATAGATGTAGCCTAACTTGGTTTTTCATTTGGGACCTGAGTCCTTGCATCAGATCATGAGGGGTGGGGGGAGATAAAATCCCATTTTCTATGGCCTATTTCACCATCTAAGGTCACTAATCAATGTTTCCCTACCATCAAAGTCAATTATCACTTTTCATAAATCCAAACATTATCATATCCCTGAACTCCCAAGCCTCCCTTGGTACCATTTTTCATGACCCACCTTCTTCAAGATGAGGGAAGGGAAAACAAAGTGAAACTCCCTTCCTTCCTCCCAAAGAAGAAGAGAAAAATGACCCCAGGTACCACCATCAATGGGCCCTAGATCAAAGACTTGCACCAAGGTTATATAATCTCACATAATGTTGATTGTATAATCATTTTTCTAAAACAAGATCAGGATATAAGATGGTAAATCTTATGAAAATCCAAATAAAAAATATATAAAATCTATTACCACTTGCATGTTCAAAAGTAAAGGTGATACAGTGTATAATAAAACTCCAAGAAAGTTACAAAAAAAAGACTCTAATAAGTAATGTAAACTAATCCAGACTACCATGCTAGTAATGTAATGCACAATCCTCAACGTCCTCCTGGAATCCTGAAAATAATTATATATATATAGGGTGAGTAAAAAAGTATAATTAGTAGGAAAATTGAAAACCACCCATGAAAAATTGTGGGTTCATACTAATGTCGCTGGTAGAAAACATTAGAGCCTCAAAGAACCTACAATGGAATACTAACTAGCCCATCATCACCAAGGAACACTCACTAAATAACTCAAGTCATGTAATGTAATTGTATAAGCACATCGATATTTGGGTACCCAACACTACTTTCCCTCTAGTTAGATACTCATCCCTAATGGATTACATCTTGATGCTATCAATATTCACAAATGATCCCCACTAAAACAACCCACACACAAACATGTAAGAGTCAAACCATTCCCCCCACATATACTTAGTCCACAACAACCACACCTCTATCTCGAAGACTCTTGGGCCTCATCCCATTGACAATTTTCAAAAAGACATTGCTTATAAACACATAAGAAAATAATATACAAAAAATCTCTCGACCGACGATTATTATACTATGGTAAACATCCATCCATTACATCTTACTCAGATATACTCGAGATTTATGAACGTAAAAGAGGGTTCAAGGAAGAAAGTCAGCAACCCATCTTCCATCCTCCCACTAGGATGTTGGGAAAGGTATATTTTCCCATGAAATGAAGGTTTTCGGTACATAGTTCTCAAAAGGATGTGATTCTTATAGAAATAAAAAATAACTAAAATTTATAAATACATATAGGTAAGCCAACACCCATACCAACCTATGGGTTTGCGAACAAACAAAAACCCCACCCAGAACCACATTCACTACCACCCCTATATGCATACACCCAAAATAGCCACTACCAAAGCATAACCCATCCATTTTTCATTTAGAAACATGCCAATTATTAATTAAGGGGTTCACTTTAATTTTTTCCATCACTACTGGGAAACTATGAACCACAACCACACCATAAAGACAAGAAAAACCAAACTATAGTCACACCACACAAGCCCCCAAACATCCTTGGATCATGATTAGTCTTTTCTAGCAATGACACCTCAAAATGAAACTGCACCATCCTTCTGTCCCAACCCTTATCTGCATCCCAGCTACCCAATTATTCCCAAATTCATTTTGATAGCATATAATTTCATAATCACACTATAGTCCCATTACATGATATATCTCCACAGCCGCAACACAACAAAGGTAGTGTATCTGCCTACAAGTTTATCCATTAAATAACCAACCAATATCTCAGATGGGGATACCAACACACCACATATACCAAAACAAGAACCATTCCCACACTGACAACCATTAAACCACTACTCCATTGTACACATCGACCACACCATTATCATGGAACCAAACGCCATTTCAAACTTCATACACACAACCATTCACTAAACGGCATCACTACATAACTCACACAAGGTCACACAACCCAATAAAACACAACACTAAAAA
This sequence comes from Viscum album, assembly GCA_963277665.1. Taxonomy (NCBI): domain Eukaryota; kingdom Viridiplantae; phylum Streptophyta; class Magnoliopsida; order Santalales; family Viscaceae; genus Viscum; species Viscum album. The sequence continues at coordinate 1,430,039,891 of OY728125.1, forward strand.
AAACCTATCAACAATATGTACATAAATTTATATTTAACCAATGGAGTTTCTATAATTCTACTTAATTATAAATGGTTTTATCAAAAAAATAATCTAGATCCTGGGTTATTCATTTATTTAAACATTTATATTTGATTAAGAAGATTTTTTGTTACAGTAATTTATATATGAATATCAAAAGAATAGAAAATATTAGCGCAAAAGAAAAGAACACAACTGGACATGATTTTCAGAAGGATTTATAGCCACCACAACCCATGAAGTATTAATGGATAACAGATAAAATAGTTGATCAACATCAAACTACTCTCTTCCCATTATTTTATTTACTTGTGTTGTCCCATTATCAAATTCAGTTCTTATCTGTTTATTATTTTTATGAAAATTATTCATATATTCCTCATAATTATTCAATAACATACCCACCCAACATGAATCACAATTAATGTTATGTAAAACAAATCCCCACCAGATGAACAAAGGATCAATGTTCTTCCTTATACCATGAGTAGGGGATTTCGCAAGTTCCCTGAGCCTCAAAGAAAGTTTTTTTGTAGTGGCTCTAGATTAAGAAAACTACTAATCTTGGGGAAAATTATTTAGGTCCGCAAAGGTAAAATATAAAAAAATAATTAATGGATGATCTCATCTATGAAGATTCGTATACTATTTTAAAGGAAAACTATTTCCAAAAGAAATTAATCATGGGATAGTGGTTGAGATTACACGGTTTGTGTATCTCAAGGACCTAGAACATTAGGATATTAATGATATACTTAATATACATCAAAATGATATTAAAAATGACGAAAAAATGAATTAAACGTGGTTTACATCCAATAAAAAATAGAAGGGTGAAACTGGAAAAATTGGAAAACCACAAATGAGTCACCGATGAGTGAGTCACTGATGATGAGCCACTGAAGAGTGAGATACCGAAGAGACCTACTAACACTGAGGCACTGACACTGATCTACTAACTCCACTTACTACTAACACAATGACCAACATACCCCTAAACATACCAATTCGCAGACCTGCTGACACTAACACCCTTAACACACAAAAGCTGACGCCCCTTACTCACAGATGTTTACACACCTGACGCACCATTGTAGATGCCCCTAACTCCCTGATGATGATTCCCCTAGATCACTAATGTCGAAATACTGGACATTCTGATGCATTGACATGCCGATGGAATGAAATTCATATGCCCTGACATACCAACTCTGACCCCCTGAGTTGCCGAGGGAAAATTTGAAATTTTGAAAAATCCCGAATGGAGCCACCGATGCCTCCCAGAACACCCTAAACACAAGTTTTTAATAAAGGGAGATACTAGAGAAATCCATGTCACTAAAAATAAAATTAAATTATATGGACCATTACCCAATATCATATATAAGAATATTCAGTGATAAAAAATATAAAAAATTCTCTTTCACAGGTCTAGCCTCATTATATTCTATCACAATGTTCACCAAGTGATAACATGATTAGATGAAGCATCTTCATCATACAAGACCTTAAAACTAACATTAAACAAACTATGTTCCCCATCATAGTTCATCACGTTGATTGTATGTAAACTATTTAAGACATATTGTCATAGTATTTGATGGTTCTCATCATAATAGGGATATAATATGTTCTATTTTAAGGAAACAGACATCAAAGGATATTATCAAATTAAATTCATGTAAAAATATGAAAAATAATTGATTATATAAATTTAATATTCACATATTTGTGTATATTATAAAATAAAAAGTAATAGAAAATCATCGTAATTTTTTTTCTACTATGTTAATCCATGTATCCACTATGTCCATTATTTTTAGGCATTAGCCCATTCTTGACTAGGACCCTGTGTGATTTTTGGGTATCTTTTTTCTATTATGGAGTATTCCTAGTTCATCATGGGCTACACCATGGCCATGGTGAAATCTATGTTAGTCCATGGGGATCCCTTTTGTAAAAAGGGCGAGGAAAACTTCTCGGGTGAGGGATTGGTCGTGGGAATGGATAAATAGGAGAAAACATGTGAGAAGTGTCTATATAATACTCAATATGCCATGTTGAATTGTGTAGTGATCCTAAAATGTCTCGGTATCTGGAACCATTCCCTAGTGAGTTCCAGGAATGGATGGCCTTTTTAAAGCCTCCTTATCCATTTTGAAGGTCATGGAAGTGGTTGTGGTGAGATTATTTAAAGAAATATAATGATTTAATAGGCCACCGTTGTTTTGGATCCATATAATTTTATAGGGTAAATTCATATGAAATAAATGCAGATTCATGAATTTGATTTTAATTTGTATCTCCTATCCATTCATCAATCCACACCCATTGATCTAAAATCACGTCATAGGTACCAAGGAGGCATTTGGGTTAGTCATCGTGCATTGATGTTTCTTCCTTGAATAACATCATTCTTCATATCCCAAGTGAATTCTTGACATTCATGGAATATAATGACATGGGAAATTGAGACATTTTCATGTTGAATAAATATTGGGGCAACCTCACCTCTTCTCCTGTTTTCACGGTTGTTTATAAGGAATGTCTAATTCTATTTTCACTATCCCAAGAGTGATAAAATTTTCATTCCCATACTAAAGTAAAATTATTTTAATGAAGATGTGCTATATTGGGTATGTTATTGTTCTATCATTTGGATTGTTCAATACAATCATTTCACTTGGTCCATTTTGATGATTTTTTGGAATCACTTATAACCATTTTTTGCATGAAAATTTTTTTTGGTTATAGTGAGAACATGGTTTTTGAAGATGAAACTATTGAAAAACATATTATCAGCATTGAAACACATGATGTAGAAAATAATAACATATAGGTCCTTTATAGTGATTTTACAATCTTTTGTTCTATGTACATTCCTAGTTGTCATTACCTTATTTAACTAGACATGTTGGCTCATGTGTGGGAAATCATAGGGATGAAATTTGTGATATGGTATGTATCTGTGCATGAAAATCCAATGGAAAAATACTTTTTCTATCCCAATGGATATGGGTGACTGATGTGGGACACTATTATTTTGTGATGTATATGTTATGTTTTATAATTTTATTGTTTATGGATTCTACTGAAGTGATAGGTAGGTCTATCCTAGATTAGTGGCTGTTGATGTGAAGCCTGATTAGAAGTTGTGTTTGAAATGATAATAGGACCATGTAGGATAATGGGGCACAAAAAAATTGTGTGATAGAGTTGGTGGCATGATGGTATTTAGCGACCAAACCCATGAGGTAATTTTAGTGATTCATCATGATTTCCTTCTGTGGGTTGACTAATGTACTTGGGATTGGAAAAAGGGAATGATATCTTTATGGATCTTTACATGTGGAATTGTGTCTGAACTACTACTGAGAAGCCTTCATGGAATCTCCTCTAAAAATGATGTCCCCATGACCATATAGATAGTATTCCATTATGGACCCAATGATAGAATGATGGAGGATCATGGTTCATTGGTAAGCATAGGGATTCTCATTAAGAAATTGTTCTCATCTGTGTTCATTTACATTATTATCTTGGTATAAAGATTTTCATGAAGGTGAATTTATGTTATTTATGCATTGGGTCTGTCCTAATCCCTCATACGTGAACTTTAAATGGGAATTTCTATGTTAATGAAAACTGCAAGATTTAGGGTACAAAAAATAGGTAGGGCCCAGTTGCAGGATGCTGAGGAGAAATAGTATTGTAATAGTGGAAGTATCAGAATATGATGTTGGTGAATTATATTGTATCATTACTTTCATTATTTTTATTTCTTAAAAACTAGTTGACTTTCAACATAATGGGTCCGAGATTTAATTTATGTATGATTGACATGTCATTTTTTATATAATCTATTCATGTTATCCTATGACGTGTTTGGGAGGATTATATAAATGTCATATTTTCTTGTGATGGATATTATTAACGTTGTTTTAATATCTCCATGTTACCATAGAACCTCACTGGTACTCTCTAGCCTCATGAATATGGGTAGTTATGCCTAGAGTTTTGTGGAACTTCGGATGCGACCCAATTTCTTTTCTTGGGTTGTTACAAAAATTGTATTAGATACTTGTGGGATCCTTTCTTATATTTTTTTGTTACGGTAGGAAGGAAATATGATATGTCATAATATGGTTGGTTATTTTACATGGGCCTGGTCATATCATGTGTAATAGATCTCTTAGTAACTGGTGATGGGATTATTGTTATACTTTTCTATGTTTTTGGTGTGTTCATTCTTCATGATTATAAACAAATGATGACATGACAAATATATACTGCTGTTGAGTTATATATTTAAGTTGTTAAGTTAAATTCCTTGATATATTATATCAATTTACTGATATATATGGTTTACATTAATTTATGATATATATATTCTATCCTTAGTTATTTTAAATTTAATATGAAATTGTTTATATTTATATATATATATATATATGATTGTTACTGTTGTTCATGTTTAGGGACCTTGGCTTTATCCTTGTGTAGTTCAAGGTTGTTATACGATATTATTGTGAGTAGCCTCCTATAATAGGGTTTTCGTAAATATTACTTCTAATTTTAAATTAAATTATTAGGATTTTTTATATGTAAGCCACTATTTGTGTTTTATTCATACCTTGGAATATCATAAAATACTACCATTTAGCTGTTTGGTGGGTCCATCTACAATATTAGTGTTAAATTCTCACAAAAGGGAGGATGTACCAATTCAACCACCATTCTTGGAGGATAATACATTCAATATTCTCCCCACACCAGCTTTAGTGGTTTATAAAGTATGGCCATATTATCTATAGAGACCCAAATCGTGATGTACATGGAAATTACATTACTTTTTCAGAATACTTAATACATTAAAAAACAAACACATAAGGAACATAATAGTATAGTGTCTTTGGAAACTTAGAAAAATAGTCTTCTAATCATGGTGAAAGATCTTCGACATCTCCTATAAAGATCTTCCCCTTTTTTCATACCTAAATTCTTTCTTTATATCCTGGGGAAGGGAAAACATATAAAGGGTGAGATAAAATTCTCAGTAATGGTATGCATGGAAAAAATAAAACAAACCATATACATTTGAACTTCAAAATATGAACATAATGTTTGAACATCAAATTATTGAGTTGTGAAATAAATCTTGGCAATAGGTAAGGAATAGATCATAAAAGAACATAAATCATGAGAAAATAGCATGGGAATAAAACATTTAATTATGGAAAACCATTAATCACATGATATGATTTCCATAGTAGCCCTGGAATTGCTTCAATGACCATCTTAGTGTACAAAGATCCTTTCTGAATCGAGTTCACTACTCGTTCCAGTCCTGTATCACTGAACTGGATTAACTTACCATTCCATCCATGTCTATCTAATGAGAAATAAATATTTACTCAATGCATTGGAGGGAGATATAGGTCCCACACATCTCATTATGAAATCATTCTTACTTGTTCCATAAAACAAACATAAATCATTCATCATAACCCAAAGAATAAAATGGGTTTCAAAAACATCATCCCATCATAAAATAATCCAAATAAAACAAATGGACACCATTTCATCATAATAATAATCAAACCATTTAATTAATGGAGACATTATACTTGAAACATAAACATACTGAATAATGTCATCTCAGATGGAAAATAGTTTTGATAAAAGGCTTGAAATTAATTCTTGAGGAAAATATCCTTTTTCATCAAAATCATTTTCTTTTCACAAAATTCCATGCAATATTAAAAGAAAATTATTTTATTGAAAATATTCATGAAATCGTGTAGAGTAAGATTTATTAAAAATATTCATAATTAAACAGTAGAAATATGTTCATCAAGTATAAGTTAAAAAAACATCCTTCTCATACTTTTGTCGGAAAAGTCAAAAAGTACCTTATATGGTAAACAAAAGAAATATTCCTTCCATACGATGTGGTAAAAGTAAAAAAAGGGTCAAAATGACTTTAAACATACATGGAAGAAAATTAAACAATTTATTAAAATATTTTGAGAACATATGGACATGGATTATAAACATAACCCCAGTAAATACTTACGAATAAAAAATCTCGGATAAGAATGAGATTGGAATAATTATCCCTTACCTTATGTCTGATATGCTTCCTATGTATCCGAACCTCCTGTATAATGATTTAAATAATTTCATTGACTTATTAATGAATCATAATCATTGTTATGATATCATATATGGTTCAGTTATGACTTTATATTACCCGTTCTTGTGTATATTCAATGTTAAAGCATCGCTTTGGGAAAAATCGTTTTAATTATCGTACGTGTTTTGACTTGTTGTTCTTGATATTATTATTACTTATATAATGATTTACTTACTTATAGAATGTAAATAATGTTTTATATATCATATATATTCAGTATATATATATATAATATAGATGAATGATATGAAATACTTCGTTCATGGAGACGGTAGGCCATACGTACGCATGAACGCTGTTTTCCGTTCCACATTGACTTGAATGGAAGTAAGTAGATGAAACACATATATATATACATTAATCTTGTAGCTTCATCATTTCATATATTTCATCATTATTAATTATATATACTTTAAAATCATTCTTCATTGGGTAACATGGATAATGAATCCAATCGCGTCGTGGAGACGATAATCCGTACGTACGCACGAGCGATGATATCATTTCCATAATTATTGAATTGAATTTATGTGGATGATATAATATCTAAGAATAAGTATGATGTTATAATAACCATATATAGTTATTCTTTACACCATTATACCAATCCATGTAAGGTGGTGGTGGATGAACAGATAACACCACGACGTGGAGACAGTATTCTGTACGTACGCATGTGCGGTGATTTCATCTTCCGTAGGACGGATAGAAGGTGAAATGGGGTTGTTTCATATTTATAATAACATATCAGTATATTAGTGATACTTATGTTATTACTTTACAATGAAAAAACTAACGAAAAATAATTTGAAGAAGAAGGAAAACACGAAAGAATCGGAAGAAGAGATTAGCTCTTCTTCAACGCACCTCTTTTAAGCTTCCTCTTAGGGCACTAGAGATGGTATTTTGAGGAGCCCTGAACCTATATAATTTTTCTAGGAAATTTGAGAAGGGAAATTTTCAGGTTTTGGACAAGATTTAAGGCTCACAATTGTGTAAAGCGAAGAGGGAGGAGGTTCCCTTTTTAAGGGAGGAGAGGGGCACTTTTGGAAAAAACATAAAATAATATTTTATAATAAAGTCATATTCAGTTTATATTGGATCCAAAGTAGTGTATTTCTAAGATAAAGTGGGGATGGGTCTAAAGCCTCTCAACCAATAGGTTTTAGACAGGTTTAGGTTACTATTTTAACATTATCATTTAGATTTAACTCTAAGTTAAATAATTTAACTTTTAATGTGTCTTCTTGTTTTCTTACACAATATGGTTAATAAACATACTATAAGAAGCCAAAAGAACCCCATGTGGTTCATTATTAATATTTATATCCTTATATAAGTCATTTGTCCGATCCTTATATTTTTAGGAATAGAATGACAATTAAAATATTATATTTGTTTTAAAAACTATTTTATGTCAATTTTGACACTATTTGGTAATTGATATTTTGAAAATAATAACAGCATGATTAGTTCGAAAAAAGTTAATTAAATCAATACTAACATGTCATATTAACCTAAAAAATTAGTTTCATTCATAAAAAGTCTAAAATTACATTTATGTGTGTATTTATTACATCAATTATGTTAATATTTCATTAATAAGGTAATTACTGCATCATTATTTTGTAAAAAATAAATTATATTATTTAATCTCTAAAAATAGTAAATAAAATACCATTATGTAGGAAATCTATTTACATTTCTAATTAATATGTATAGGAGAATTGATCTTATGTATAACCCTCTATTAAAAATATTTTAGTTATAAAACTTTGATTTGACCTTTTTTAACTATTCATTGAATTAAATAATAATAAATGTCCTAATATAATCCATGTGGACCTAAATGATAATATTATTTTAATATGGTTGTTTTTGGTTGAATTACAATTATCCAATAGAATTATTACATGTTTTAGGGTAATAATAATATCAATTTACCCTTAATTACCCTATTTACTTTTAACTGTGGTAAATGAAAGTAAAAAGTTACTATTCACCAATAATTGTTTTTATCTTATTTAACCAGATTTTACTCCATTATATTAACCATGTCTCTTGGTTTTTTTAAATTCTACTCACAAAATCAGTAAAATTCTGTTTTATGTAAATTTTCAAATTCTTGTAGATGGTGGCTAAAGACAGTGAAATGTTCAATAAAATTTTTTATATATCTAAAATTATTATAAAATGAATCCATTAAATTACATTGAACATATATAAGTATTATGTATCAATTTTGACCAAAAATAAATTTAAATTAAATAAATCATTATTTAAATAAAAAGTCGGTTTTAACCAATAACTCAGTGTTTTCACTATTCATCAAAAATTGAAATTTTTCTGAAAAATACCAAAAATTCACCCTATGATAATTTCGATATTCCGAATCCAAAAATGAAGACCATTTTTAAAGATAAAATTTAAAAAATTTAAAAAATTGGGTACTATAATTCATAACGGCTAGTTTATATAATATTTTAATAGCATATCATTGTTTAGTGAAACTCATTATTGCGTACAATACACACTATCATGGAAGGTCGTGATTGCATGTAAAAGAAGCCAAGTCAGGGCTGAGTGTAGTAAAAGATTCCTTTGTTGTTGTATATAATAAAATCCAACCATATTTCATTTATACATTGAATATATATATATATAGACACTCAATGATGCGTAGAATAACTTCTATCAAATGATCATGAAATTTTGTGTAACACGGTCCAAGAATAGTGTTTCTTATACTACAAGATAATACGGTGTTGCGTATAGATCAAGATAATCTTGGTGTAGAATACAAAACTAGAAATCAAATAAATTAAAAATAATACTTGTTATAAAATATTGGGGTGTTACATTCTACCCCCCTTAAAATGAATTTCTCCCTCGAAATTCATCGGGGTTATAAGTGGTTTACTACTTGAAAGTTTCTTTCCCAGAAACCCACATCGTAAAAAGGAATAGTAAATCATCATTTTAAAAAGTAAGTATGAAATGTAACGGTTACCCAGATTAACTCATCACTGGGTTTCCACATAGAAGAACATAGGTGGAAATATGGATATGGAAGAGAAATCTAACCATTATGTTCTGATGGAGAGTGGTAGAGAACATGGCTATAAAAAATCCAACAATCACAAATCCCTAAATTTTTTATGATCCAAGGTACCATATGATTCATCAAATATGAGGGAAATAGGAAAAAATTTATGGTTTTCAAGATCATTTCACTAATGTTGAAGAATTTTCGAATTAAAAGAAATACTTACTTGATTTTGGTACAATCTCACTATTGTTCATGCCTTGAACAATTTCCACTTCATCTCTTAATGAAATGATGATGATTTTGTCTTCCGTGAAGTGTTAGTGGACCATGCGATAGAATTATAGGTCATTTCATCTGTCTCAAACATAAGGTTAGCAAAGGTTATATACATAAGTCCATCTATGATGATATTAATCATATATGGTTCCAAAAATGGACTTATACTTCATCTATCATCCTGATTTATAAAATAAAACTAGTTTCTACTAACCAGGGACTTCTTGTAGGCTAGTGGTAGGTGATAATGGTCTGTCGCACTTCGGTTGTGGGTACGATTTCCACAGCCTTTTCCGACGCGACGGGTTTTCACTCATCCTATGTGTTGTCCTTTTTCTAAAAATATACTACTATAACATTCTAGAAATAATATTGAAAAAAGGTTCTATCCTTAAACAATATTATCTTATGTCCAACATCATCCATTTCAAATCTTTCGACTTATCCAAAATATATTGTCCAATATCATAGTAAAAAGAAAACGATTACTAGAAAGGTCACATAAAAATCACGTGAATACCAACATTTTTCTCCAATATATGATAAGATATATCTTGTTAGTCACATTAAAAGTATTCAAATTCCTTAATCATGTATTCTTTTGAAAAAATGAATACCCATTGAACCATAGTGAAAAAATAAATTCTGTCAAAAGTTAACTCTTTCCACATACCAAAATCCCAAAATTTCCATATACTGAATCAATGATATTACTTTGTTTTTATATCAATCATGAGCTCATGAATAATATCAAACATATTATTTTCTCCTTAATCCTTCATTATGTACATATCAGCTACATTCCAAAAATATTTTAATAACTTTTCATACTTACCGGTACCATATAATTATTTAAAACCACAATGGACCAATACATAGATATTCCAATATATCATAAAAGTACCTCAACAACATTATTATTGAATACCAAAAAATAAACACTTCAATACATTATCTTCCATGATTATCATGGAATAAGTCCTCTCTTGATTTATAAGTAACCTCTTAGGTCAGGGCATTGAGTTGGGTAATGCCCATGTTCTCCACAGATAAGACATTGAACACCATAACAGTCTGTCACTCTATGACCCTTCGCTCCACACAGATAACATATTCCCCTCCATTTGATGTATTCATCAATGTTCTTCTTCCCTTCTTTAAAAATCTTAATCTTACTTTCTCTATGCTCCTCACCATGCAAATATGCATAAAATTCCATCTTCCTCTTATTTTATGAAATAGAAATACCACTAAAGTTCACCTTATTAATAATATATCGCGATGACTGATTCAGTATAATCACAAAATCATTCTTTCTAAGAATTACGAAATTTTGTTACTCATAGTCACCAAATTTTCAATTGGGTTCAATGTTGACCCAATTCCTTCTGGTTCCCTCCATTGACTAAAACCAAAAACCATGGTGTAAGAAACAGTTAAAATAATAAGGAACCACATAATCATAAAAAGTCACTTTTGGGATGTCTAACTTATCACACATTATTTAATCCATGACACCCTAGGTTCACCCTAGGTTATTCATGATCATAAAAATTACTCTAGGACTGTAACCTATAGTTATAGTAGACCATAGGGATATCCCTAGATATGCCTTAGAAATATCTCTAGGGATATCACTAAAGTTCTCGCATCCTAGTTTCCAAAGGTTGACTAAACCATTCCTCTGATACCAACTATAGAGACCCGAAGCATGACATACATGGAAATTAAATTACTTCTGCGGAATACATAATACATAACAAAAACATTAACACAAGGACCGTAATAGTTTTTTGTAATTGGAAACATAGAAAAATAGTCTTCTAATCAGGGTGAAAGATCTCCAACATCTCCCATAAGGATCTTCCATTTTTTCTTACCTAAAACCTTTTTTTATATCCTGGGGAAAAGAAAACATATAAAGGGTGATATAAAATGGTCATTAAGGGTAATCATGGAGAAAATAAAACAAACCATATACATTTGAACCTCAAAACATGAACACAATGTTTAAACATCAAAATCATGAGTTGTTAAATAAATCGTGGTAGTTCGTAAGGAATAGATCCTAAAGGAACATATATCATTATAAAATAGCATATGAATAAAACATTTAATTGTGGAAAACCATTATGAACATGATATTATTTCCATAGTAGCCAAGGAATTGCATTTAAGACCATCTTAGTGGACAAAGTCCCTTTCTGAATCAAGTTCACTTCTCGTTCTAGTCCTGTATCACTGAACCAGATTAACCTACCATTCGATCCATGTATATCTCTTGAGATAAAAATATTTACCCAATGAATTGGAGGGAGATATAGGTACCACCCATATAAAAATGAAATCATTCATACTTGTGCCACAAAATAAACATAAATTATTCATCATAAACCAAAGAACAAAATGGGTTTCATAAACATCATCCCATCATAACATAATCCATATAAAAAATGGATACCATTTAATCATAATAATAATCAATCCATTAAAATCATAGATAAATTATACTTGAAAAATAAACATACTGATTTCTATCATCTCATATGGAAAATAGTTTTGATAAAACACTTGAAATGAATTCCTAAGGAAAATATCCTTTCTTCTTCAAAATCATTTTCCTTTCACTAAATGCCATGAAATATTAAATGAAAATGATTATGTTGAAAATATTCAATAAATAATATAGTGTAATCATTATTAATAAAAGGCGTTCTGAAAGTTAAAAATACATTCATGTCGTATAAGTTAAAAAATCATCATTCTCATACTTTTGTCGGAAAAGTCAAAAAGTACCTTGTGTGGTAAACAAAATAAAGATTCCTTCCATATGACATGGTAAAAGTAAACAGGGTAAAAATGAATTTAAACATAAATGTATGAAAATTAAACATTTTATGAAATCATTTTGAGAACATACAGACATGGATGATAAACATAACCCTAGTAAATACTTACGAATAAACACTCTCGGATAAGAATGTGATTGGAATAATTATCCCTTACCTTATGTATGATATGTTTCATTTGTGTCCAAACCTCGTGTACAATGATTTAAATAATGTCAGTGACTTATTAAAGATTCATATTCATTGTTATGATATCATATATGGTTCACTTATGTCTTTATATTACCTGTTATTTTGTAAATTCCATGTTAAAGCAGCGTTTTAGGTAAAATCATTTTAATTATCGTACGTGTTTGGACTTGTTGTTATTGATATTATTATTAATTATATAATGATTTAATTACATCCAGAATGTAAATCATTATTTATATATCATATATATACAGTATATATATATAAAATAAATAGATGAATGAAATGAAATACACCGTTCATGAAGACGTTAGGTCGTACGTACGCATGAACGCTGTTTCCCTTTCCTTGTTGTCTTTAATGGAAGTAAGTAGATGAAATATATATATATATCTACATAAATCCCATATCTTAATTATGTCATATATTTTATTATTATTCATTATATATACTTTATAATCATTCTTGAATGGTTAACATAGAGAATGAATCTCATCACATCGTGGAGATGGTAATCCGTACGTACGCACGAGCGATGATATTGTTTCCATAATTATTGAATGAAATTGGAGTGGATGATACAATATCTCATAATAATTATGATGTTATAATAACCATATATAATTATTCTTTACACCATTATACCCATCCAAGTAAGGTGGTGGTGGAAAAACATATTACACCACGGTGTGGAGACGGTATTCCGTACATACGCACGCGCGGTGATTTCATTTTACATAGGATACAAAGAAGGTGAAATGGGATTGTTTAATATTTATACTATCATATCAGTATATTATTGATACAGATGTTATTACATTATAATGAAACAACTAAAGAAGAAGAAGTTGAAGAAGAAAGAAAACATGAATGAATCGGTAGAAGAGATTACCTCTTCATCGATGCACCTCTTTTAATCTTCCTCTTAAGGCACTAGAGTTGGTCTTTTTAGGAGACCAGAACCTCTATAATATTTCTAGGGAAGATTAGAATGGAAATTGGTAGGGTTTACCTAGATTGAAGGCTCAAAATTGTGTAAATATAATAGGGAGGCGGTTCCCTTTTATAAAGGAGGAGAGGTACACTTTAGAAAAAAACTTAAAATATTATTTTATAATAAATTAATATTCAGTTTATAATGGCTCCAAATTGACTTATTTAGAAGCTAAAGTGGGTATGTGTATAAATCCTTTCAATAAATATATTTTAGGCAAGTTTAGGTTACTATTTTAACCTTATCATTTAGACTTGACTATATGTTAAATAATTTAACTTTTACTGTGTCTTCTGGTTTTCTTACACTATATGGTTAATAAACCTACTATAACAAGCCACACGATCTTCAAGTGGTTCATTATTAATATATATAACCTTATATATGTCATTTGGATTAACATTATATTTTTAGGAATATAATAACAATTAATAATATAATATTTGTTTTAAAAACTATTTTATGTCAAGTTTGACACTATTTGGTAATTGATTTTTGTGAAAATCATAACAGCATGATTAGTTCTAACAAGGAAAAATAAATCAATAATAACATGTCATATTATCCAAAAAAATTAGTGTCATTCATAAAATGTTTCAAATTACATTTATTTGTGTTTTTATTACATCAATTATGTTAATATTTCATTAATAAGGTAATTACTGCATCATCATTGTGTCATAAATAAATTAAATTATTTAATTTATAAAAATTATAAATAAAATAAATTTATGTCGAAAATATTTTTATATTTCTATTGAATATTTATATTTTAATTTATCTTATGTATAACCCTATATTAAAAATATTATAGTTATTAAACTTTGATTTTATCTTTTCTAACTCGTCTTTGAATTAAATAATAATAAATGTCCCAATCTAATCCAATTGGACCTAAATGATAATATTATATTTCTAAGGAAATTTTTGGTCGAATTAAACTTATCCAATATAATTACTACATGTGTTAGGGTAATAATAATATCATTTTAACCTTAATTACCGTATTTACTTTTAACCGTGGTAAATAAAAGTAAGAGGTCACCATTCACCAAAAATTATTTTTATCTTATTGAACCACATTTTATTTTTTGATATTAACTGTGTCTCTTGGATTTTCTAAATTCCACTCACAGAAGTGGTAAAATTATGTTTTATGTAAATATACATATTCTCATAGGAGGTGGATAAAAGGTGGTGAAACGTTCAATAATATTTTTTATATATCTAAAATTATTATAAAATGACTTCATTGAATTACATTAAACATATATAGGTATTATGTATCAATTTTTACGAAAAATAAATATAAATAAAATAAATGATTATTTAAATGAAAAGTCAGTTTTAACCAATAACTTAGTGTTTTCACTATTCATCAAATAGAATGTTTTCAGGAAAATACAAAAAATTCACCCTAGGATAATTTCGATATTCTAGATCAAAAAATGAAGTCCGTTTTGAAAGATTAAATTTATAAAATTTTAAAAAGTGGGTATTACTATTCATAACGGCTAGTTTATATAATATTTTAATAGTGTATCGTTGTTTAGTGATACTCGATATTGCATACAACACACGCTATCGTGGAAGGTCGTGATTACCTGTAAAGCATGCCAAGTATATGAGTGGAATTTCAAAACTCCAAGAGACACGGTTAATATCAAGGAGTAAAATGTGGTTTAATAAGATAAAAATAATTTTTGGTGAATAGAAAGTTTTTAATTTTATTTACCACGGTTAAAAGTAAATAGGGTAATTAAGGGTAAAAATGATTAATATTACCCTTTCACATGTCCTAATACTATTGGACAAGTTTATATCGACCAAAAACTACCTTAGGAATAAAATATTAGCATTTTGGTTCACTTGGATAAGATTAGGACATTTATTATTATTTAATTCAAAGAAGAGTTAAAAAAGTTAAAATCAAGTTTTAATAACTAATAAATATTTAATATAGGGTTATACATAAGATAAATTTAATTATAAATATTCATTATAAAGATAAAAATATTTCCTATATAATGGTATTTTATTTATAATTTTTAGACACTATATAATTTAATTTATTTTTGACACAATGGTGATGCAGTAATTACCTAATTAATGGAATAGTAAAATAATTGATATTATAAATAACAAAATAAATGTTATTTGAGACTTTTCATGAATTAATCTTATTTTCAAGGTTAATATTACATATTAGGACTGATTATATAAATTTTCTTTGAACTAATAATGTTGTTCTGAAAATATGAAAAAACAAAATACCCAATAGTGTCAAAATTGATATAAAAGAGTTTTTTATAAAATACTATATTATTAATTTATATTATATTTCAAAAAATCTATGGTTTGTCCAAGAAACATAAATAATGATATTTGTATCATTAATGGACCACTTTGGGGTCTCTTGGATGTTTATTGTAAATTAATTGACTATATAATATAAAAATACAAAGAGACATGGTAAGTGTCAAACTAATTCACTAAGAGTTAAATCTAATAGATAAGGTCAATAAAGTGACCCAAACATTTCTAAAAACTATTGTTTGATTGGTTTCGTGACCTATCCCAACCTTAAAATTTAAATAATCCACTTTGGAGCCATTTGAAACCGAATATGAATTTATTATAAAATAATATTTCCAGCTTTTCCAAAGGTGGCCCTCACCCCTCTTATAAAAGGGCACTCCCCCTTCTCTCAATTTCACACCTTCAAAGCCTTTGGGCTCGAACAACCTCTGCCCAAATACCCTCTCCAAAATCCTAACTTAATCTTAGAGGCGTTCCTTTTGTCAAAAATCCAACCTAAAGAGCCCTTTTGATCAAATCAAAAGGAAGAACCCGAATAAGAGGTAATGTTTTCACCACCCTCTTTCCAGTTCCTTTATTCTTCATCTTGTTATTTCTTTGTTATTTCTATTAAAAAATAATAACTCAATTATATTATATATAATATGATGTTATTATAAATATGGCAGTATTCTATCCATTCATTGAATGACATGTCACCATACGTGCGTACATACGGCTTTCCGTTTCCATGTCGTGGTGTAATTATTATTCAATATATTATTATTTAGATGGGTATAATAATGCTGTGTAATTCATGTAAATAATAAATATAAAATTATAATTATTCTTTATATATGATATAGCATCAAATTATATATTATTTTAATATCAGAAAAATTATATTGAAGCTCGTGCGTACGTACGGACTACCGTCTCCAGGAAAGCGATGAGATTCATTCCCTATCGTATCCATTAAAGACTAATTCTCATTTGATTATTAAAACTTATGTTTAAGAACTTAATATCATTATATATTTGATTAAGATACATCCTATCCATAACAAACACGACTAATGTAACAAAACATATAAAATAAAACGAGTATGTTAACACCCGAAACGATGATAATACTAAAATGTTATTAATAAATCATTAATAGAAGATCATATATGATATGATAATTATGTATACGGTTCTTCTATAATTTAATAACAATGTTTTAACTATTATAAAGGAGTTTAACATACCATCAACTACGGAAAAGTACAAGTTAAGGGTTTATTTCACAGTCTCTTCATTATCCGAGGTTGTTTATACGTAATTATCTAATGGGACCTCTTTATCATACACATCCATGTTTCTTAAAAATGTATTTCAAATAATTGTTAATATTTTAATTAATATGGGATAAATTAATTTATACCCTTGTTTACTTTTTATAATAAGTTTATAAAGGAATATTTCTATTGTTTTCCAAACAAGGTCCATTTTAACATTTTCTACAGAATTAAGGTAAGAATGTTTTTTTAACTTATACGGCGGGTGCAGCTATTTTCCAACATTATAAAATCGTCGAATCATCCCTTACGTGCTTATAAAAAAAATTCAAAGTAAATGTTTTATTTTATAATTATGTGACTTTTAAATGATTTCAATAAAAGAGATATTTCTCTCAAATAGATTTTAGTTCATCTATGTCAACATCCTTTGATGGATTTTAAGCTTATTTGACATTGATTTATTGTGATACAAAACATCCATATTGTATTGAAGGTTTTGTGATATGTTTGAATGTAGATGTGTTATTTTTATACCATTCATGATTTATGGAGAAATTATTGACATTTCATATCCTATATTTAATACAAATATTTATGTTATGTTTAAACTTGTTCATATGAGGAATGCATTGGACTTACTAAGTGATGGGTGGAGCCCGCTATAGCTCCTGGATGCATCGGTAGGTCTCATGAGACAAACTAGTGTCTTGGAAAAAGGCCTTAACAAAATCTTATTTGTAGTCTTGGAATGAGGGCTTGGCTATGTGGTTATGATAGTCTTTAATTATGCATTCCATCATTATTTAAGTGGTTATTGATATTGCATGTGATTAATCAACTAGTAGAATATCTACATGAATACGTAAATGGAATTATTTAATTTTATCTCTGCCATATTATGCTGATGTTCATGTTTAATAGGCTTTTGTTTTAGTTATACGTTGCCTTAAATGTTTGTTCTTATTTATGAAAGTTTTCGCTATATTGTTATCCTTTCTGAGCATCTGAGATCACCCATTTCAATGATTTTTTATTACCAGGAAGTGAAGAAGTAATTTATGAATGACCATTAGAGATAGTATGAGGGGATATGAAGACAAGATGTTATTGTAGTAGTTTTCACTTTATGATGTAATGTAATCTTTATGAATTTATCTAGTTATTCCTTGGCTACTAAACTAATCGGTCTTTCGATACATGATCTTTTGTGATCATGCCAAAATTATGTAATAATGCACCAACTCTAGGTAACTGGGGTTGGGACGTTACAGTTGGTATCGGAGGAAGTATAGTACAAACCCTGGAAACTAGATTCAGAAAAACTCTGATTTGAGCACTTAGTCCTAAGATCGACTTTGAGGATTAGTATAGAAGAACATCCAAGAATTTTGGTCTTGTAGACATTTTGTGAGTTTTCCGAGCAATACATCCATGTTTGGATAAGATAAGGTAGAGGCGACTCTGGCACATATGTACGTAGGGGTAAAACCCAAAAACACCGCATTGAGCGAGACTCGAATGGGAACTGGTGCACGACAACGAGCCTTGCTGCACTATCGGTTACAACACTCCCGAGGGATATGCTTAAGATAATTCTTCTTTTCTTTAAAAACCATTTTTAAGGGTTTGTGAGTATATAATTCCTCAATGAAAACATTATTATGATTATGATTATATCCATAAATAGTTCAATATATGTTAACTGTTTTACAAATATGGAATTATGTATTTTGATTCATAAACTGATCTAGTTTATTCCATTGATTAGAAATGGCTCTAAGTGGAAGAAATGGAAACTGTATCAATGCACGCACTCCATGTAGGGATTTCCCTCATGCTCAAGATAATTATAGTGGAGATGGTAGTACAACTGGTGTTGATCAGATAATCACCATACTCGGACAACTCACTCAGGTTATGAATAATAAACATACCCATATAGAGCACCCTGATCCGCAGCGTGGAGGATCAATGTTAGATCTTTTTATAAGGAAACAACCACCAATGTTCAATGGGAGTAAAAATATATTAGTCACTATGCAATGGATAAATTCCCTAGAGAAAATATTTCAGGCTTTGGGGAGTAGAGAAAGGGAAAAAGTTATCATGGAAGTTTACTGCCTCACTGGAGATGCTGATCAATGGTGGTCCTTGATTCAAAACACAAAGGATGACAAGGAAGAGTCGAAAATGGAATGGAGGGAGTTCAAAGAACATTTCATAGAAAAATAATTTCCTCGTGACCATAGAGAAGATATGGAAAGGTAATTTCTAAGTCTGAGACAAAAGGAGGATGAGAATGTCGCAAAGTGAGAGGATAACTTTACAAGGATAGAAAGGTATGTTTCAGATTATATACATAACCCAAGAAGTAAGATTGATCATTTCTTTTATGGGTTAAAACTGTTTCTCCGTAGAGCATTGGTCTCAAAATCCTTCTCCTCATACGAAGTTATTTTCTTGTGTGATATCAAGACATAAAAATAATTATCTAGGTCCTATGAATTTAAATCAAAGTAAGAGAAGATGATATCTATTGAACACTCTAGGAAAGGAAATAAGGAAACAAGGAAGAAGGGGAGAATTGAATTTCCACCTTGTGATAATTCTAGAAGGAAGCACCCTGGTTCCGGTCTAAATGGAAAAGGAGTATGCAAAAAGTGTGGACAGAAAGGACATCTGGATAGTGATTTTAAAAGAAAGAATGACGCTACCAATATTCAATTCCACAATTGCAGGGAGATGGGAAATTATGAAAATCAATGTCCTAAGCATCAGGGAAACATACCTTTGAAAAAGGCCTAGGGACCAAGGCCAAGATTATGAAATCACTACTGCCAAGGTTGAAGCCCCGAAAGACATGGTGGAAGGTAATTTAATGGTTTCCTCAAGTTTAGAAAATTCTTTATTTGATTCTGGATCATCGCATTGTTTTATATCATCCCATCTTGCTAAGAAAATTATTTATTTCCAATTTTATTTAACATGGGAGTTGTCAGTCAAAACGCTTAAGGGAAGTATCATTGCAATATTGTTTTGTGAATCAGTCCCCATTAGAGCTCATAAATGTTCTTTATCTACGGATCTCATCATCAAACCTATGATTGAATTTCATATAATCCTCTGTATGGATTGGATTTCATACGATGATGCAAAAAATTATTGTAAGAATGAGGTTACTATTTTTGATGATGATGATAAGGAACGCCTTATCTTTAGAGAGGAATAATCACCCCATAATTCTTACCTATATCCACACCCAGTAGCTCAACTGAATTCACTTATCGGGGAGGAAGAGAATGAAATAACTGTGGTTGAGGTTAGGAATGTTCAAATAGAGGATGTAACTATTGTGAGGGAATATGTTGATGTGTTTCAGAATGACTTACCTGGACATCATTCAGAATGAGAAATTGAGTTTTCCATTGATTTAATTCCTGGTTCAAGGCCTATATCGAAGACCCCTTATAGAATGGCGTCTGTGGAATTAGTTTAACTAATGAAACAACTAGAGTAATTGAGTAATAAGGGATTTATTCACCCTAGAGTTTCTCCATGGGGAGCCCCTTTACTTTTTGTTAAGAAAAAAGATGGATCTAAGAGGTAATGTATCGAATACAGGGAAATCAATTCCATAACAATAAAGAACAAGTATCCTATACCTTGAATTGATGATTTATTTGATCAACTGCATTGATATTAATACTTTTCAAAGATTTACCTTCGATCTGGATACCATCACTACTGGAAAAAAGGCCTATACCCATGGTTCAAAACCGTGGGGATAGCCCCCAAAACCGTGGGTATAGGCTATACCCACGGTTTTGCGAACCGTGGGCTGGAACGGCGTCGGGATAGAGGTCTTGACCTATACCCACAGTTTGGTAGAACCGTGGGTATAGGTGTGTCCCACATAATCACCACGCTGTACAGCGTGGCAAGGGAGTTTTTCCCACGGTTTGGGAACCGTAGGAAATATATTTGATTCATTTTTAAAAAAACGTGTTTCGATGGAATTTTAAAAATCCACATCCAGCAGGTTTCGAACCCTGGACGCAAAGCCTACAAGCAACCCGCAAGACCAACCGAGCTATGGTGTTTACTTGTAATACTAATATATATTTATAAATATATATAAATAAAATTAACTTCACGTTTTCAAAAAAATGCCGCCCCCGGGTTTCGAAACCGCGTCTCCTACCGTGCCCCGGCCAAGCACCGCAGTAATGACCAACCGATCTACCTTCTAATTCTATATATAGCGTATACATCTTTATATATATATTAATATTATTTCTGTTATGAAAAATATATGCCAGCGGGAATCGAACCCGGGATTCATGCAGAACCTCCTGAAAGCGCCGAACAAAGGGACCGACTGGTCTAAGGCATTTTATTGTCATTACAACATATATTTTTATATTTGTATTTATATTAATAAAAATCGTGTTCCCGCCAATTTTTCCCCATTGTCCCGCGTAATTTTTTTCCCCGCCTAATGGCGGGAAAGCTATACCCACGGTTTTGAAAACCGTGGGTATAGGTCTTGAAAAAAATAAACCCCAATACCCACGGTTTTGAAGAACCGTGGGTATAGGTCTTCTGGAAAACTCTACCCCCACGGTTTGGCCAAAACCGTGGGTATACACCTTCAAAAAAAACACCTATACCCACGGTTCTTCAAAACCGTGGGTATAGGTCTTCAAAAATAATCTATACCCACAGTTTTGTGCAAAACCGTGGGTATAGGTGATCTATACCCACGGTTTTATGAAACCGTGGGTATAGGTCACCATTTTACACCTATGCCCACGGTTTGCGAAAACCGTGGGCATAGGGGTACCCTATACCCACGGTTTTGTGCCAAACCGTGGGTATAGGTCCGTTTTCCAGTAGTGCATAAGTTGTGTGGGAAGAAGGAAGACATTCCAAAGACATCATTTCGAACCAGGTACGGGCATTACGAGTTTACAGTAATGCATTTTGGATTGACTAACGGACCCTCTGTATTCATGGATCTAATGAATATAGTTTTCAAAAAGTATCTTGATGATTTTGTGGTGGTATTTATTGATGGTATCTATGTATACTCCAAAAGCTATGATGGTCCTGAAAATCACTTGCACATTATCCTGAAGACTCTTAGAATACATGAATTATATGGGAAGTTTAGTATGTGTGAATTTTGGCTTCAAAAGATTTCTTTTTTTGGCCATATTGTCTCTAATAATGGAATCTCTGTTGATCCTTCTAAGAGAAGAGAAATCCAAAAATTTCCTACACCGATTAGTATAACTGAGGTACACAGTTTTATTGGTTTAGCAGGTTATTGTTGATGTTTCATACAGAACATTTCCTAATTGGATAACCCATTAACGAAGCTCACACATAAATGGTTTAATTTTTTTTTGGACAAAAGAGTGTGAAGAATTTTTTTGAAGAACTGAAGAGAAGATTAGTCAATGCTCATATATTGACTCTACCATCGGGGAATGGTGGGTTCGTTATTTATAGTGATTCATCTAAGAAAGGACTTGGTTGTGTCCTTATGCAGAATGATAGAGTTATTGCCTATGCATCACGACGGCTAAAAAATCATGAGAAAAACTATCCTACTCATGATCTTGAGTTAGCTGCTGTAATAATTTCTTTGAAGATATAGAGAAATTATATTTATGGTGGAAAATGTGAGATTTAAACTGATCACAAGAGTTTGAAGTATATTTTATCACAGAAAGAACTCAACGAGAGGAAAATGAGAAGGATTGAACTAGTCATGGATTATGATTGTACGATACACTACCACATGGGGAAGGCAAATAAGGTGGCAGATGCTTTGAGCAGAAAAGATCATGGAGTTTTGAACATGATGAGAATTGAAAGGGATCCTATTTTCATGGATTTAGTGAAGATGGATATGGGATTTACCATGGAAGGTGAAACATCGATACTTTTTAAAATGGTTGCCAAACCCTCTTTACTAGAAATGATAAAGAGTTATCAGACCAGTGATGAATAGTTTCAAAAGAAGATTAATGCTGTGAATGATGGGAGATTGAGAGACTTTGTGTATGAAGAAGGAATTTTGAAATTTGGGAAAAGACTTTGTGTTCCCGATATACCTGATCTAAAATGGGAATTGTTTGATGATGCTCATAGTTCCAATTTCTCTATAAACTATGGGAGCACCAAAATGTATTAAGATTTGATGTAAAATTTTAGGTGGGACAACATGAAGAGGGACATTTCTACTTTTGTGTCATGATGTATGGTTTTTCAACAAGTGAAAGATGGAAGGCAACAACCTAGAGGAGTCATGCAACCTATTCCCATACCAGATTGGAAATGGGATAATATTGTGATGGAGTTTATCATGGGACAACCAAAGTCTCCTAGAAAGAACGATGCAACATGGGTCATTGTTGACCATCATACCAATTCAAAACATTTTCATGCTATAAGAGAGGATATACCACTTGAACATCTAGCAAGACTCTATATTAATGAAGTTTTGAGACTTCATGGAGTACCTATATCAATTGTTTCTGATCATGATCCCCATTTTACTTCAAGATTTTGGAAGAGTCTTCAGAAGGCCTTGGATACTGAGCTTTATTTGAGTACTGCCTACCACCCTCAAACAGATAGACAATCAGAACAGACTATTCAATCCTTAGATGACATGTTGAGATCATGCTCACTTGACTTTTAGGGTATGTGGGATCAATATTTACCTCAGGTGGAATTTTCCTATAACAATATCTTCAATTAAAGTATTAAGATGGCACAATATGAAGCGTAATGATATGTTTCACACCAACCCATTGGGCTGACGTTGTTGAGAGAAAACTAATAGGCCCAGAACTAGTGGAGGAAATGATGGAAAATGTGAAGGTAATCCAAAACCACATCAATGCAGCACAATGTAGGCAGAAGAGCTATGACGATAACCAAAGGAAGGATTTGGAATTTTAGGTAGGAGATCATGTTTTCTTGAAGGTATCTCCATGGAAGGGAGTTATACGTTTCGGTAAGAATAGTAAATTGAGTCCCAGGTACATCAGACCTTTTGAAATTCTAGAACGAATTGGGACTGTAGCTTACCATTTGGAAATACCGCCAAGTCTCTCCAAAGTTCACGATGTGTTTCATGTATCACTGTTGAGAAAATACATGCCTGAACCAACGCATGTACTCACTAATGAGGAATTAGAACTGGAACCTGATCTGTCTTATTGCGAAGATCCCGTCAGGATTCTTGATACAAGAGAACAAGTGCTGAGAAACCGGACGACTCATCTGGTAAAAGTTCTATGGAGAAACCATAAGATGGAAGAGGCAACGTGGGAACCCTAGGAACATATGATGAAGAACCACCCAAGTCTTTTCATGCAGTAGTATTCTAGAAATTTCACGGATGAAATTATTTTAAGTAGGGGAGAATGTAACACCCCAAGAATCCACGCTATGTTTGTCTTTGAATAATATAGTAGCGTGTGTTGTACGCAACTTTGAGTTCTAACACACACCACAACCAATCAAACTAGCCGTTATGAATAGTAATACCCACTTTTTGAAATTTTATAAATTATATCTTTCAAAATGGATTTCATTTTTCGATTCAGAATATCGAAATTAGTTTACGGTGAATTTTTGATTGTTTTCTGAAAACATTCAATTTTTTGATGAATAGTGAAAAAACACTGAGTTATAGTTTAAAACCGAATTTTTATTTAAATAATTATTTATTTTATTTAAATTTAATTAAGGTCAAAATAGATAAATAATACCTATATAAGTTCTATATAATTCATTGGAGTTAGTTTAGAATAATATTAGATATATAAAAATTTTATTGAACTTTTCCCTGTCTTTTACCAACCTCCTAAAAGAATTTAAAAATTTACACAAAACTTAATTTTACCGCTTCTCTGAGTGGAATTTAGAAAATCTAAGAGACACGGTTAATATCAAGGAGTAAAATGTGGTACAATAAGATAAAAATAATTTTTGGTGAATAGTAATTTTTAACTTTTATTTACCACGGTTTAAAGTAAATAGGGTAATTAAGGGTAAAAATGATATTAATATTACCCTAAAACATATCCTAATTCAATTGGAAAAGTTTATCTAGACCAAAAAAAACATTAGGAATACTATATTAATATTTAGGTCCACTTGGAATAGATTAGGATATTTATTATTATTTAATTCAAAGAAGGGTTAAAAAAGTTAAAAACAAAGTTTATTAAATAAAACATTTTTAATATAGTGATATACATATGGTAAATTAGAATATAATAATTCATTAGAAATATAAAAATATTTCCTACATAATGGTATTTTATTTATAATTTTTAGACACTAAATAAATTAATTTATCGATGACACAATGGTGAGGATGTAACTAACTAATTAATGGAATATTAAAATAATTGATATTATAAAAATCAAAATAAATGTAATTTGAGACTTTTTATGAATTACACTAATTTCATAGCTTAATATGACATATTATGACTGATTAATTAAATTTTATTTGAAGTAATAATGATTTTATGAAATTATCAAAAAACAAAATACCCAATAGTGTCAATATTGATATAAAAGAGATTTTAAAAACAATATTATATTATTAATTAGTATTCTTTTCCTAAAAATCTGAAGATCAGCCAATAGACTTAAATAATTATAGGTTTATCATTAATGGACTGCTTTGGGGTCTCTCGGATGTTTATATTATGTTTATTAACTATATAATATAAAAAAAACAAAGAGACATGGTAAGTGTCAAACTAATTAACTACGAGTAAAAACAAAACTATTAGGTTAATAATGTGACACAATCCTTTCTAAAACATATTGGTTGAGTTTTTTTAGACCTATAACAACGTTAACCATTAAATTATCCTCTTTTGAGCCATAAGAAACCGAATATGAATTTATTATAAAATAATATTTCTAGCTTTTCCAAAGGTCCCCTCACCCCTCTTATAAAAGGGCACTCTATCTTCTCTCAATTTCCCACCTTAAAATCCTTTGGGATCGGCCTAAATCTGCCCATATACCCACTAAAATATCCTCCCTTAATCTTAGATGCCTTATGTTATTCAGAAATTCAACCTAAGGATCCCTTTTGATCAAATCAAAAGGAAGAAACCGAAGAAGAGGTAATGTTTTCACCACCCTCTTCCAAGTTCCTTTCTTCTTCAACTTCTTCTTTCTTTGTTATTTACATTATAAAAATATAACTACAATATCTTCTATATAATGTGATGTTATTATAAATATGGTACAACCATATTAATTATTCTATCCATCCTTTGAATGACATGTCACCATACGTGCGTACGTACGACTTACCGTCTCCACGTCGTGGTGTAAATGTTATTCAAAATATTATTATTTGGATGGGTATAATAATGATGTGTAATTAATGTAAATATTAAATATAACATGATAATTATTTTTTATATATATGATATAACATACAATTATATATTATTTTAATATCAAAATAATGATATTGTCCCTCGTGAGTACGTACAGACTACCGTCTCCATGAACGTGATGAGATTCATTCCCCATCGTATCCATTAAAGACTAATTCTCATTTGATAATTAAAAGTAGTGTTCAAAAACATTATATCATTATAGGTTTGAATAATATACAACCTATCCATAACAAACACGACTTATGTAACAAAACATATAAAAGAAAATGAGTAAGTTATCACCCGAAACAATGATAATACTAAAAAGGTATTTACAACGCATTATTAGAAGATCATATATGATATAATAATAATGTATATGGGTCCTGTATAATTTAATAACAATTTTTTAACTATTATATAGTAGGTTAACATACCATCGACTAAGGAAAAGTACAAGGTAAGGGTTTATTTCACAATCTCTTCATTATCCGAGGTTGTTTATATATAATTATGTACTAGGACCTCTTTATCATCCACATCCATGTTTCTTAAAAAATGTATTTCAAATCATTCTTAATATATTAAATACTATGGGATAAATTCATTTATACCCTTTTTGACTTTTTAGAAGAAGTTTATAAAGGAATATTTCTTTCATTTTCCAAACAAGGTCCTTTTTAACCTTTTCGACAGAATTAAGGTAAGAATGTTTTTTAACTCATACGGTGAGTGAGGCTATATTCTACTGTTGTAAAATAGTCAATGCTTCCCTTAAAATCTTATAGGAAAATTATCAAAGTAAATGCTTTATTTTATAATTATGTGACTTTTAAATGATTTCAAAAAAAGAGATATTTCTCTCAAATAGTTTTGATTTCATCTATGTCAACATCCTTTGATGGATTTTAAGCTTACTTGAATTTGATTTATTGTGATAAAAAACTTTCATATTGTATTTAAGGTTTTGTGATATATTTGACTATGGATGTGTTATTTTTATACAATTCATGGTTTATGGAGAAAATATTGACATTTCGTATGATAGTTTTAATATCAATATTTATGGTATGTTTAAACCTGTTCATATGAGGAATACATTGTACTTAACTAGTTGTGGGTGGAGCCCGCTATATCTCCTCGATCCATCGGTAGATCTCATGATACAAACTAATGTCTTGGCACAAGGCCTTGATAAAATCATATTTGTAGTATAGGAACGAGGCCTTGGCTATGTGCTTATGATAGTCTGGCATTTTTCATTCCATCATTATGAATGTGGTCATTGATATTTCATGTGATTATTCGACTAGTAGAATATACATGTGAATAAGTAAATGGAATTATTTCATTATATCTTTTCCATATTATGCTTAAGTTCAAGTTTAAAAATCATTTGTTTTAGTTATACATTTCCTTAAACGTTTATGCTTATTTATGTTAGTTTTTGCTATATTGTTATCCTTACTGAGCATCTGAGCTCACCCCTTTTCAATGTTTTATTTTTCCCAATATTTGAAGAAGTAATTTATGAATGAATGTCAGGGATAGTATGAGGGGATATGATGAAAAGATATTGTTGTAGTAGTTTTCACTTTATAATGTAAGGTAAACTTTATGAATGTATGTAGTTATTCCAAGGCTACTAAACTTGTCCGTCTTTCGAGAATTGCTCTTTGGTGATCATGCCAAAATTATGTAATAATGCACTGACTCGGGTAAACTTGGGTCGGGGCGTTACATTCCCTCCATTGACTAAAACCAAAAACCATGGTGTAAGAAACAGTTAAAATAATAATGAACCACATAATCATAAAAAGTCACTTATGGGATGTCTAACTTATCACACATTCTAAAATCCATGACACCCTAGGTTCGCCCAAGGTTATTCATGATCTTCAACATAATTCTAGGACTGTAACATATAGTTATACTAGACCATAGGGACATCTCTAGAAATTCCATTGAAATATCTCTAAGTATCTCACAAAAGTTCTCGCATCCTAGTTTCCAAAGGTTGACTAAACCTTTCCTCCGATACCAACTATAGAGAACCAAAGATTGAAGTACATAGAAATTACATTACATTTGCAGGATACTTAATACATAACAAAAAAAACACACAAGGACAATAATAGTTTAGTATCTTTGGAAACTCATAAAAATAATCTTATAATCATGGTGAAATATCTTCATCATTTCCCATAATAATCTTCCCTTTTTTTCTTATCTAAAACATTTCTTTATATCCTGGGGAAATGAAAACATATAAAGGGTGAGCTAAAATGCTCATTAAGGGTAAGCATGGAGATAATAAAGCAAACCATATACATTTGAACTTCAATACATGAACATAAAGTTTAAACATAAAAATCATGAGTTGTGAAATAAATCTTGGCAGTACATAAGGCATAGATCATAAAGGAACATAAATCATGATAAAATAGCATCGGAATAAAACATTTAATTTTGGAAAAACATTAAGCTCATGATATGATTTCCATAGTAGCCAAGGCATTGCGGTCAAGACCATCTTAGTGGACAAAGTTCCTTTCGGAATTGAGTTCACTCCTCGTTCCAGTCCTATATCACTGAACCGGTTTAACTTACCGTTCCATCTATGTCTATCTCATGAGATAAAAATCATTACCCAATGAATTGGGGGGAGATATAGTTCATACCCATCTCATAATGAAATCATTCTTACTTGTGCCACAAAATAAACATAAATCATTAATCATAACCCAAATAATAAAATGGGTTTTATAAACATCTTCCCATCATAACATAATCCATATAAGACAAATGGATACCATTTCATCATAATAATCATCAAATCATTTAAATAATAGAGATATTATACTTGAAACATAAAAATTCTGAATAATGTCATCTCAGATGGAAAATAGTTTTGATAAAGCACTTGAAATTAATTCTTGAAGAAAATATCTTATCTTCTTCAAAATCATTTTTTATTCACAAATTTCCATGAAATTTAAAATGAAATGGATTTTTTTGAAAATAGTCATGAAATCTTGTAGAGTAAGATTTATTAAGAAAATGTGTTATGAAACAGTAAAAATCCATTCATACCGTATAAGTTAAAAAACATCATTCTCGTTCTTTTTTCGGAAAATTAAAAAAGTACCTTGTATGGTAAACAAAAGAAATATTCATTCCATACGATGTGATAAAAGTAAAAAAGGGTAAAAATGAATTTAAACAAACATGTACGAAATTTAAACATTTTATGAAATCATTTTGAGAACATATGGACATGGATGATAAACATAAACCCAGTAAATATTTACGAATAAAAAATCTCAGATACGAATGAGATTGGAATAATTATCCCTTACCTTATGTCTGATATGCTTCATATGTATCTAAACCTACTATATAATGATTTCAATAATGTCACTGACTTATTAAAGAATCATTTTTATTGTTATGATATCATATATGGTTCACTTATGACTTTATATTACCTGTTCTTTTGTAAATTCCATGTTAAAGCAGTGTTTTGGGTAAAATCGTTTTAATTATCGTACATGTTTGGACTTGTTGTTATTGATATTATTATTACATATATCATGATTTATTTACATAAACAATTTAAATCCTGATTTATATATCATATATATTCAGTATATATTTATATATAATAGATAGATGAATGAAATGAAATACACCGTTCATGGAGACGGTAGGTCGTACGTACGCATGAACGCTATTTTCCTTTCCTTATTGACTTGAATGGAAGTAAGTAAATGAAATATATATATACACACAAATACAGTAGCTTAATTATGTCATATATTTCTTTATTATTAATTATATTTACTTTATAATCATTCTTGAATGGTTAACATGGAGAATGAATCTCATCGCGTCATGTAGAAGGTAATCCGTACGTACGCACGAGCGATGATATCATTTCCATAATTATTGAATAGAATTTGAGTGGATGATATAATATCTCAGAATTAGTATGATGTTATAATAACCATATATAGTTATTATTCACTCCATTATACCCATCCAAGTAAGGTGGTGGGGGAAAACAGATTACACCACGGCGTGGAGACGGTATTCTGTACGTACGCACGCACGATGATTTCATTTTCTGTAGTATGGATAGAAGGAGAAATGGGATTGTTTCATATTTATAATAACATATCAGTATATTAGTGATACTAATTTTATTACTTTATAATGAAAAAACTAAAGAAAAATTATTTGATGAAGAAAGAAAACATGAAAGAATCGGTAGAAGAGATTACCTCTTCTTCGATGCACCTCTTTTATGCTTCCTCTTAAGGCACTAGAGTTGGTATTTTGAGGAGACCAGAACCTCTATAATGTTTCTAGAGAAATTTAGAATAGAAATTGGTAGGGTTTGACCTAGCTTGAAGGCTCAAAATTGTGTAAATAGAAGAGACAGTAGGTTCACATTTATAAAGGATGAGATGGCCATTTTAGGAAAATACGGAAAATATTATTTTATAATAAAGTCATATTCGGTTTATAATGGCTCCAAAGTGACTTATTTCGAAGATAAACTGGGGATGGGTTTAAATCATCTCAAAAAATAGTTTTTTGACATGTTTAGGTTAATATATTATCCTTATCATTTAGATTTAACTCAAAGTTAAATAATTTAACTTTTACTGTTTCTTCTTGTTTTCTTACACTATATGGTTAATAAACATACTATAACAAGACAGAAGAACCCAAAGTGGTTAATTATTAATATATATATCTTTATCTAAGTCATTTGGCTTATCCATAGATTTTTAGAAATAAAATTACAATTAATAGTATAATATTTGTTTTAAAAACTATTTTATGTCAATTTTGACACTATTTGGTATTTGATTTTTCTGAAAATCATAACATCATGATTAGTTCAAAAAAAGTTATTTAATCAATAATAACATGTCATATTGACATATAAATTTAGTGCAATTCATTAAAAGTCTCAAATTAAATTTATTTGTGTATTTATAACATCAATTATGTTAATATTTCATTAATAATGAAATTAATGAATCAACATTGTGTAATAAATAAATTAAATTATTTATTGTCTAAAAATTATGAATAAAATACCATTATGTAGGAAATATTTTTATCTTTCTAAGGAATATTTATAGTATAATTTATCTTATTTATGACCCTATATTAAAAATATTTTTGTTATTAAACATTGATTTTAACATTTTTAACTCTTCTTTGAATTAAATAATAATAAATGTCCTAATTTAATCCAAGTGGTCCTAAATGATAATATAATATTCCTAAGGTAGTTTTTGATCGAATTACACTTATCCAATAGAATATGTACACGTTTTAGGGTAAAAATAATACCATTTTTACCCTTAATTTCCCTATTTACTTATAATCGTGGTAAATAAAAGTAAAAAGTTACTACTCATAAAAATATTATTTTTATCTTATTGAACCATATTTTACTCCTCGATATTAACTGTGTCTCTTGTATTTTCAAAATTCCAATCACAGAATCAGTAAAATTATGTTTTCTGTAAATTTTCAAATTCTCCTAGGAGGTGGGTAAAAGACAGTGAAAAGTTCAATAAATTTTTTTATATATCTAAAATTATTATAAAATGACTCCGTTGAATTAAATTGAACATATATAGGTATTATGTATCAATTTTTACCAAAAATAAATTTAAATAAAATAAATGATTATTTAAATAAAAATTCTGTTTTAACAAATAACTTAGTGTTTTTACTATTCATCAAAATTTTAATGTTTTCAGAAAAATATAAAAAATTCACCCCAGGATAATTTCGATATTACGAATCCCAAAATAAAGTCTAATTTGAATGATAAAATTTATAAAATTTTAAAAAGTTGGTATTACTATTCATAACGGCTAGTTTATATAATATTTTAATAGAATATCGTTGTTTAGTGAAACTCTGTATTGCGTACAACACACTCTATCGTGGAAGGTCACGATTGCATGTAAAGCAATCCAAGTCAGGGTTGTGTGTAGTGAAAGATTCCTTTTTTGTTTTGTATAATATAATCCAACTATATTTCATTTATACATTGAATATATATATATATATATATATATTCACACACACACACTCAATGTTGAGTAGAATAACTTCTATCAAACGATCTTGAAATTTTGTGTAACACGATCCAAGGATAGTGTTCTATATACTGCAAGCTAATACGATGCTGCATATAGCTCAAGATAATCTTGGTGTAGCATACAATACAAGAAATCAATTAATTAAAAAGAATACTTCTCATAAAATATCGGGGTGTTACATTATCCAATAGTCTTCCATATAGTACCAATTCAATCTAGATGGGTTTATGTGAATTTGGTAGAGTATGCTCCATATTTCCATATCCAACATCCACTATCCTTCTAGGGAACTGTATACCGCCATGATTTAGAGAATTTAAAAAAATGCATCGATGGAATATTTTATGTGGTAAAGAATATTGATGACTGACATGTTTAGTTGATAACCTTCTTGTTTTAGGGACCCTCAATGAGATGGGGGAGTATCATGAACCAAAATGTTAGACTTGATGTTCTGAAATCGATATATTTTAATTATTTAATTTATAATCTATTTTATAACTCAATGAATAATGTCCCAGTACAAGAGTACATGAAGTTTCATTATGGTACAATTCTAGTATCAACCTATTAATCCCCTTTAATATAAACCATTACATTCATCTATTTTATTTGAATGAAGAGAAGATGGAGGGGAAGTCCAATATATGTCTTAGCCTATATATCAGTTTCCAGGTTACTTACATTGACATGAACACTTACCCTATGGTTTTCATAGTTTTCACGCAATCATAAAGTTGTTGGATTTGGGGAAACAACCCAGGTACTAATAAAATATTTTTTATTCATTATGGAATTAAATTGTGAAATTCAATATAAACTTATAATAAAATAATATGCATTTATTGAAAATAGTTAATCTTTTCTAGTAGAATATTAAACTCACCTATAAGAGTATAAAAAACATATGTATCTAGTAATATAAAATATTATATATTAATATAATGGAATAAGTAGATAAAGGTTCTGAAAATGATATGTTTAGTGTTGGTAATTTTTAAAACATAAATATTATTTACAATTTTATAATTTATAAAAATATTTAAAATAAAATTTTTCTTCATAAAATAAATTCAAAAATTAAATTTTTTGTTTTATTATGTTTATAAAATAATTTTACGAAACATTATTTAATTTTTCAAATTGTTATAAAACCAATTAATATATTAAAAACATTATTTTTCAAATAAAAGTGAATTTTAATAAAAAAAATAAAATTTTCAAATTTAGAAAATTATTTTCATAAAATGTTGTCCAATTTTGAATTCTTCCTCTCAAAAATTGGTTAGCGTGATTTTTTTAGAATTTTCTGAGATAGGTGAAAATTTTGTGAATAGTGAAGTACAATAATTTATTATATATATTGATTATATGTTAATACATGATTACTTATTACATTGATGATTTAATCACCATAATCTTTTACTATAATGCATTATTTAATATTTTTATAGATAATTCTTGAACAATTAATAGTCTTGATCAACAATAATAAACTAATGAATAAAATAATTAAAAAACACCCATGTCCACCACTAAATATCACACCTCAACACCTCTTCTCCTCAAACATCCAAATTCTTGAATACGGTCCAAGGTCTTACAAATACTCTCTCAAATAATCTACCCATTCCCATGATACTTTGGTAGAGAAAATACTGAATCCAATATTCCTACCAAGTTTCTAAAGGAGGAGAATTCAAGAGGTAAAATCCTCTTTTATTTTATTTTCATTTTCTATTATTTTATCATTCTCTACTCACCTCCAATCATATAAGTGACATCATAACTAAATTATATTAAATAAACTATAATTTTATTTTTTTCATGGAATATCTATCACCAATCCTCTCTTTTTCACCTCATATTCTATAAAATGAAAGCATCGTCTATGACGTGTCGATTGAACTCCTTCATGGATATAAATTTTTCATTTTAAATTACCACTTTCAAGGATGTTAATTAAAAGGAATATTATGTTAAAAAAATATGTTGATATTTACATTTGTGTTTTTTATGTTTTGGAACTAATTAACAAACATAACATTAAATAAAATGAAACCAAATGTGAATGCTGAAAAAACAAACCTTAAATATACCAAAATTTCATCCTTGATGTTTTATCAAATGACTCATCCTCGTATCAGAAAAAAATTATATATTGTATCATTTAATATTATTTAAACATATTATCACTATTTCATTTACATCTAGGGTTTTTTTATTTTTGACAAGAAAATAAGTAATGATCCAACCATTGAAACCATGAAATAAATACACCCCAAACAATAAATCTAAAAAAATGATAATAAATTTGTGGGAAGTGTTATAAAAATTACATATTAGGTATTATAAATATGAATATAGTTCTGTAATAAATTTATAACAATCTTTAAACCATTATATAAAAGGATTTAACAAGTTTTAACGAAGTAAAAATTGTGGTAAGTGACTTTTCATTAAAATAAACTTTTAATTTCATATTTTTATAAAATTTAAAAAGAATGTTTCTTATGATGAAATTATTAATGATTAATGATTATGTTATGATTCTGGGAAATTTTATATGATGAAGGGTGGGACTTTTTTATCCCTCAAATTCATTCAGTATGTTTATGTTGGAAGCTAGCCAAAATGGTTATTCCATTTGTTACTATGATGGTTACATCATAAGTTAGTCACAATAATTACATTGTATTTTTTATTAGAGGGTTTTAAATCATAATGTAACCTAGAGGGTTACACCATTATATATGTATGGTAGTAATTTTTTCCCCAAGTTACCAAAATGGTTTATTTATGTTTTCTATGTTTTATAGAAACCACATGTTTTCATAAAAAAGTGTATGTTACTTTTAAGGGTGAAAATATTATCAGACATGTGTTTATATGTATTCATGGAATAATGGTTTTCTTTCCATATTTTTTATGCCCAATACAATGTTCTTTCTGATTATACCATGTATTAAATTTTTTTGAGGGTTTAAGTATTAGTAATGTAAAATAAGAAGAAAAACTAAATATTGTGATGAATTTCAATGAGAAGAATTCATGTTTTATTAAAAATTGTTGTATTATGGAATAAATGGAAAATATTGAAGTAGTATCCACTTTTTATTCTAATGGATTTCTATGTATTAATTATGACCTAATTATCTAATAATTTAAACTGAAATGATATTTGGGAATGTAATAAGTTTAATCTAGTTGAAATAAATAGATTATGAAATGAACATGTTTGGATCCTTATAGTTGGTGTTAGATAATGTATTAGATAAAATTAGGGTTTTGTATGATGTTAATATAATACCATTATTTGTTTACCTTATGGTTCTATTGAAATGACATTGCAATTGAATATTACCATGTTTCTTCATCTATGCTATGTTGGCTCAGAAAGGTTTTATAAATAAGAAAAAGGGAGGGTTGGGTTGGAAGTCACCAAGAGGATGATATCTTTTAAAATACACAACATAGAAAGGTGGAAATTTAAACTATGTAGTTTATGATAGTATTGGATCAGTTCACACATGCTATAAATGGATATTTCATAAATGTAAGATAATGTCAATAGAAACCAAAATTTAACATGAATATAGTCAAAAATTTTATAAGGAAACACCTTCTTACTTTATGTGGTTCTTTTGACCTAGTAGTCACTGAAGGGAAGAATAAAACCCTTTAAATGATATATGAGGTCATAAGGTGTTCAGATAATCAAACTTTTTGGATTTCCATTTATTTTTTTGAAAGTGGACCTAACTAGTGTTGGTCAATGGTGAACAATATTAGGGAAATAGAATATATTTATTCTATAGAATGGGATAAATCGAGGAATCATTTCAAGGAAAAATACATACATAAGGTGGTTTGACACAGGATACAATGAAAATTCATTGTATTTAATGAAAAGGAAGAATATTTAATGTTCTTTTATGATGAAAACACAACTCGATAGGAGGGATTTCATTCAAATATTATTTGGGACCTTGATAATTAAATCAAACATTTTTAGTCAGGATTTGATCAAAGATACCACTGGAAATTGCTTTCTCATGGATTCAAAAGTCAATAGAAAATTGATCGATGTGTTGGGAGCGTTGAAATTGAGTTTTTTATGATCATTTGTATATTCAAAACATTCATATGAAACTATAAAATGGAAATAAATGGTTATTAATTAGTCAAATATGTTTTATGGTATGAAAATCCAGTTTCATGATTGTCGAAAGTGTAGAAACAGTCACCATGGGGAATGAATTAACAAATATGGGATGTTTTTTAATGTTATATGTTTGGAAACATGGCCCGAGATTACTATAAAAAATTTAATAGTGTTAGAAGTTTTAATTCTGATATGAAAACTATAATGTGTTTTAACTATTGTGAGATGGGTAATTATGCACAAACCAACCCAGAGAAGGATATAAATGATGGGTTATAGCAAGAATATAAGAAGACAGGTGTACTAAATTGAATTTTAATAACTTCAGTAGGTTTATAGCCATCCAATGAAGGGGTATATCATAAATTATTTTGTTTGCACATATTTTCCAAATGTTTTTTGTGATAGGGGGTCTACACATTACTTTATTTCTATTAAATTTTCTATTTAATCAACAATTTCACCGCAAAAAAGTAAACCATATATTATTGAAAATTGACTCTAGGGGATATTAAGGACAAAAGGAACTATAAGAATCATCCTATTGTTCTCTGTGGAAGGAAATTACTAGAAAACCTTTTCTTTCCTTAGTAGAGTTAGATTTTATTCTATGTAAGGAATGACTTTCTTCTGATCATGCTAATACTGACTATATAGATAAAAAAGATTTTTCCCGAAACAGATTTAATTTCTATAAAAGGATGAGAAAATACCATTGATAACATATTAGGAAGCTGAGAAACGATTAAAATATCTAAATTAATGTTATCTTGAACATAGTATGGAAAATAATGGAACTATTTGAATTAATGATGCTCTAGTGGTAAATGAATATCTCAACATTTTTATTGATGAGATTGAGGGTGTTATAACTGATCAAAAGATTAATTTATTATTAACTCAATTCCTAATAATTGGCCAATTTCAAAACCTACATGTCACATGGCTCATGAATAACATCTAGAATTGAACATGTAGTTATTAGAGTTTCTTGATAAAGACTTCATTTGTTCGATTACTTGAACATATTATGCTCTTATTTTTTGGATAAAAATAAATTTGGTTCCTTGGATCTTTTCATTGATTATATATTTTTGAATAAGATTACTTTTAAAAATAAGTATCAATTACCTCATAATGTTCACTAGTTTGATAAAGTTCTCATAGATTTCTATTTTTTCTAGATTGACGTGAGATCCAGGTAGCATATGATAAAGGTGAAGGAGGATGAAATTCAAAAAACAATGTTATGATCAAGATATGAGAATTATGATTTTTTGTTATTCCCTTTGGCTTGAAAAAGTTTTCTTACAGTCTTTATGGATCTTATGAACATATTATTCCATGAATATTGGAGTAAGTTTTATTATTGGGGATATTTTTGTTTATTTAAAAAGTTTTTTGGATCATGAAAAACATCTAAGGACTTTTCTGGGAACCCTTAATGAAAATAACCTAATAAGAAAATTTAGAAAATGTTATTTCAGTAGAAATAGAAGTTTTTCATGGGAACATTCTAAATAATGTGGTCATAATAGTTGATCTTGAAAAAAATATATTAATGAGTGTATAGGTCCTAAAAAGTTTACTCAGATTAATATTTTTTGGGGATCAGTAGGCTTTTCTCACCTATTTGTTAAAAACACTAAATGGTTATCTAGCCTGCAAACTATATTAACGTGAAAATGTGTTAAATTTATTTGGATGGAATATTGTAATTTTTATTTTGAGGAAAAAAATAAAATTTATAAATGATTTGTTTTGGACAATACCTTATAGAAATGAGGATTTTTATGACCTTCAGTGACTCTCAATTGATGGAAATTTGTTATTTTCTGATGTAGAATGGTTAGTTTATTTCTTATGCATCAAGAAAATGAAACCTAATGAGTTAAATTTAACCACTCATTATCTAGAATTTGAAACTATGGTTTTCTGTATAAAAATTTTGAGATATTATTTATATATATCCTAATATGAAATATAAACTGACTATAATGGTTTTTGTACATATATTCACTGAGAAGGAATTGAACATGACATAGAGAATATGAATTTAAATGATAAAGGATTATGATTTCATGTCCAATTACCATCCTTGAATATAAAACAAAATATAAGATTACTTGAGTCAAAAATATCTTCCAACTTTTCCGATGATACATTTGGAACATGACACCTTGGTTAATGATTTTTTTAATTTCAGATTGGAATTTATTATTGTAAAAAATTTTACTATTTTGTTTTAGGTTACAATGAAATATTCTCTATTAGATATAATTAAGAAAGAATATAAGTAATAATGTGAGTTGGATAAAAAGTTAGAATTTGATAAAATTTGCAATTCTCAAAAAACTAACATTAAAAAATCAGGTTTTATGATTTTGGAAGGAATTATGTAGGCATTTTGATTCAAAATTGAACATATAGTTTGTTAAGTGAAAATCATATTTATATGTTTCAGTTTATCCATGGTGTACGAATATGGTTATAGATCACCAGTTGTAATATTTTGTGGGTTTAATGAAAATATATATTGATGATTTTACCATGAAATGTTTTACATGTTAACAGGTTAATTTAGAATAAAATATATCAATGGTGATAATTTAGCCTTTACCAGTTCAAGAGTTGAAATAAGAAAATATATCCATAGATATCATGGTGGGACTACCAAATACATCATGAGGTAAAAATGTGATTTAGTTTATCATTGATAGACTGACTAAATTAGAACATTTTCATTCTGATCAAAATACAGTGTGTTTGGATCAACATTATCGACTATACCTATAATATATAGTCAGGTTATATAGATTTACCCTCTCCATTGTATAGGACTGTGATGTCAGGTTCACTACTAAATTTTATAAATACATTCATTAGTGATATAGAATTGAATTAAATTTCAGAATATCCTTTCTTCCCCAATCATATAGGAATATTGAGATAACAATTCATACATTGGATGAAATGTTATATTCTTGATTAATGGATTCCCATTGATTTTGGGATTAACATCTTTCCTTAGTTCATTTTTTATAATAAATGTTTTCATTCTAGTATAAATAATGGTCTATTTTAAGAAATATATAAGAAGTAGTGGCACAGTAGACAAATTTTGGATGATGTTAGGGAAAGGAAGTTTATGGTACCAAAATTTGGAGAGTAAGTGGATTATAAAGTAATGATGATCAACAAACATGTGATGAATTATTAGAGAAGGCGGAAAATTTATGCAGATATTAGGAGGATGGATTTTTCTTTCAAGGTATGTAGTCATGTATTCCTCAAAGCTCATATATGGAGAAGAGTGATTAGTTTTGGTAATAAATGGCAGTTGAGTCCATGGTTCATTGGACCCTATGAAATCTAAGAGAAGTTGGATCAGTTGCCTACCATGTGGATTTTCTTCTGAGTTTTTCCATGGAAACTAATTTTTTCTTATTTCTATATTATGAAGTAATGTGGAATATTCTTCCCAT
Source organism: Viscum album (assembly GCA_963277665.1). Lineage (NCBI taxonomy): Eukaryota > Viridiplantae > Streptophyta > Magnoliopsida > Santalales > Viscaceae > Viscum > Viscum album. The sequence goes on from OY728125.1 coordinate 1,430,080,267, forward strand.
GATTTTATGCATGTGATTTTTCATATGGTTTGTAATCTTATATATGAGGATAATAATTTTCATATTTAGTAACCTAGTGAAAAAGTGTTTTAGAATAAGGTAATTCAACATGATATGGCTTTGGGGTAAAACTACATAGTTGAATAAGAAACATAGGAATCTGGAAATTTTATGTTTGAAATGACTTCCCATTTATTTAACAGGTAAATAAAAATTGTTAGGAAGCAAATTAAATAAGTTGTGGAGCATGTAAAAATCCAGGTACATATTAAATAATTTCATTTCATTTCATGTTGAAATTAAATCATTAAATCCTTAATAAATGTTAAATAAAATAAGTGGTATTTTTAGAAATTAAGAATATATACTAATATAATAGTAACCTCATATAAGATAGCATAAATAAACATTCGTCATCTTATAAGGGGAAATATTATATATTCATATCATTGAATACGTAAATAATTGTTTTGAAAATAATTTATTATGTGTTGTAATTTTTATGAAACATAAATGTTTATATATATTTTTATTATAATAGAATAATTTAGATAAACTACCACCATAAAATAGATTCATTAAATAATTTTTTTTGGTCTTATTATAATTGGATTATTTTTGGAGACCTTAATTAATTTTTAAACTTGATATACCTTTTTCTTTAAAAGTTTAATCAGCATTTTTGAATAAATTTTCATTTGAATTATAAATAATTTAAATTCAAATACATATAAAATGATTTTCAAAAATTTTAATCTATTTATGAATTAAAATTTTTGAATAATTATTAGGGTGAATGTTTGGGATTTTTCTGGAATAGTTGGTTTTTTAGTGAATAATGAAATATAATAATTTACATCAAATATAAATTATAAGATAAATACAATATTACTTGATTAATTAATGATGTAATAAAAATAATCTATATATACACTTATTTATTTAATATATTTAGTGATAATGTTAGAACTAATCATTGACTTGAACCATGATAATAATCTAATTAATAAAATTATAAAAAACACCCCTCTCCTCCACTATAAATAACACCCCTCACTACCACCTCTCATCACACCACCAAATAAATTAATATTGTAAAAAGTATAACCAATACTCTTCCCAATCCTCCCCCATTTTATTGATCTTTTGGTTTAAGAAAACACCAATTCTAGTATTTTAAGGATGTTCTCATGGAGGAGAAGTCAAGAGATAAAATCCTCTTTCATTTTCATTTATTTTCATTTCAATTTACATTGTTTTATTATTCTCTCCTAAAATCACCTCATACTAGTGGAATTATAAATCCATTATATTACATATAATATAATTTTATAGGGTTAATGGAATATAAATATATAACCTCTCTTTTATTCCTATTGTTCTGGAAAATGAATGCATCTTATGTGATGTATCGATTCACCACCTTCATTGATGTAAAAATTTCATTTCCCCTTACCTCTATCATGGAAGGAAATAAAACAAAAATTATGGTTAAAAACTATTTTAATATGTATATTATAACTCTTTTAATGTTCTAGATGTAATTTGTAAACATAAAAAATATATAAAATGAAACATGTTTGTGATGGCTAAAAAAACACACCTAAAACAAGAAAAACATTTCTCATTAATGTTTTTCCTAATGAATAATCATTGTATTAGAAAAAAATTGTTATATTGTATCAATTAATATTATATAAAATAATAATAAAATTTCATTCCACTTCTGAATTTTTCCATCAACTTTACATGCAAATCTATAATGAAAAAACCATGGAAACCATGAAATAAATGCACCCAAAACAATGAAAATAAAACAGATAATATTAAAAATGGGTGGAAAGATGATATGAAAATATTATATAAGGTATTATAAATAGGAATATAATTTATTAATAAATTTATGAATTTTTAAACCATTATACATGTGGGTTTGACATGATTTAAAATGTCAAACTGAGGGTAAGATACTTTTTCTAAAAATTCTCTTTTAAATTTATATTTTTACAAAAAAATCAAAAAGGAATGTTTCTATTGTGAAGGTATTCATGTTTTATGATAATGTTATAGTTATTTTACATTGTTTATTATAATATTGTTGTATTTTTTATCCCTACAATACATTGGGTATTTTAATTTTGGAAGATGGCCACCATTGTTATTCCATGAGTAACTGTGACGATTACATCATAAGGTTCCCACAAGGGTTACATGATAAGGTTTCTATGGTGTTTAAAAATAATAATTTATCTATAAGTGTTAAAGTATTATGTAATTATGGTAAGAAAATGATTTCCCAAGTTACCTAAATGGGTTTGTATGTTATGTATGATTTATAAAAGCCTCATGTTTTCACAAAGAATATGTTACATTTAATACAGAAACATTTATCATTTACATGTTTGTACATATTCATGGAATAATTGTTTTATTTATATATTTTAAATTCCCTTAATTATATTTTTATTCTCATTACATTTTTTTAAAAAAGTAATAGGTTTTAATGATTGGTATTGGGAAAAATAAGATAATTTGAATGTAATGATGAATTTTCATGGAAGGATATCATGTTTTCATAACAACATTTGTATAACGGAATTAATGGACACTATTTTATTAGTATACACATTGTAATTTTATTGGTTATTTTTTATGAATTAGGAACTAATTATCTAAAAATATAAATCTATAAGATATTTGGGAATGTAAAAAATATTCTTACAGTTGAATTTACAAGATAATGCAATGAACAAGGTTGGGTCCCTATAGAAGGACTCTGCAAAATGTATTCATTTAATCTCTAGTGGATCAATGGCTGGTCATACTAGTGATTCTATGATCTCTTTTAAGGGTAATAAATTAAAGGACATAGAACTTGGGAGGGATAGTGATATGTAGATAGAGATTCATTGGTTTTATATATTTTTCATCAGGGGGAAATGATGTTTCCCTATGTGACATCCATGTGTAGAGGGGATATAATAACAATGATCTACAAAAACCCATTGGGATGAGAAATCGATTCATTAAGACATGGAATCCATAGTGTTTCTATTCAAAATAGTTGTGAATGAGGTCTTAGAGTTATTCAAGTAATATATAGGAAAAAATCCATGTTGCTGACCAGGGAAAATATCTTGAAGTTGTGTTCGGACAAGTGTATACATTAGTCCAAATCCCAAGAGACATTTGAGAAGGTCCATTGACCATTGAAGTTATTTTATTGATCAACTCTACTATTTCTACCTTTATAATTAATGTTAGTTTTACCCATACATTTTAACCCAATAATGTGGTTTATGGTCTGTACTTACAAATTATGTTCTCTTCTGAGTTTATTTATCTCAACACACCCAGGGTGAATAATGTAAACCAGCATCAGATATTTCCATAGTGTGCAATAATTGATTCCTTCTACTAATATATGTGGGATTTAATAAACCTTGAGAAAACTATCCTTGCCATTATCTTCTGGATAGACTAGCAAACTAGTTATCAATCTTAGATCGACTACTATTGGAGATGAGTAGCATTTACTAAACTCAAGGGGTAGGGGCTTGTGATAAATGGTGAATGGAATATGGGAGATAGTGGAACGGGACATAACCAGATCGATATCTAAGAAGTTATGGTACAATTACTATTCTATGATATATTGGATGATCCAGGAATAACCTCAACTTCTCTCCCTCTTGTGGTAAATCTTAATCATTATACATTTTCATTTGTATTTTTAAGTCTTACTCTTATGTGAGGAATTTAATTTGAGATTGAACTCATTGATGGTGCAAAACCAATATATATTCTCCCATTGCTTATGGGGTTTGCTGATTTTAATTATCATAATGTACATATTTAGGATTTAGAGGTGAAATGTTTTAATATACTGAAAATATCACTCTAGGGTGATACAATGTTATTCAAAAAAAAGATGTATGATCATATTTGGTTCTGTGTAGAATATAGGAATATGAATTAGGTGACCATGAAGATTGAATACCCATTATCAGGGATCAATGATCTACTAAATCAGTTTTATGGTTTGTGATGGTTCTCCAAGAAAAATATTTGTTAATTCTACCAAAAGTTATGGGTCAATGAAGACGATATTCATGAGATAGGGATTCATATTAGATATCGATTATATGTGTATATTTTCATTACTTTTGGTTTGATAAATTCACCAGTGGTACTAATGGAACTCAAAAATATTATTTTTTGCGAATATATTAACACCATTTTCACTTTATTCATTGATGATATCCCTATATTGCCAACGAGCCTGTACCCTAGTGGTTCAGGCTCCTGCTTGGAATCCAAAAGACCCAGGATCAAATCTGGGTTGGGGAGAATTCCCGAATTACTATAGCAGCACTGTAGCAGGCACTGTGGAGTACTATAGCAGCGGCAGATTGTAGCAGCGGCAGACTGTAGCAGCAGCAGCTCTGTAGCGGCTTAGGTACTGTAGCGGATGCGTTACTGTAGCAGTACTATTCACTGGGGGGGGGGGTCCTTTGGGCCAAAAATGGTCTTTGTAGCCCTGTATGCAGGCCACATGGCCTTGGGACTTCGGGATATGTAATGGGTCACCCTCTACCCAGTCTAAAGTGGTTTTGTCTTTAAAAATAAATTGAGGCTTCAGCCCTAACCATTAGATTGTTTATGATGATATCCTTATATATTCCATGATACCTGATATGCATTATAGACACTATGATTTTTTTGGAGTACACAATGAGTACAGTATCTTTTTTTCCCAAATTTTGAAGAGTATCTTTTTGAATCCCTAGGATAAGTATCATAGGCATGTAAATTATGATTAATTAATTTAAATGGATATTGAGAATATAGATATATTTATTCATTGGGTGCTCATTAGTAATGTTTTTTAGATTCAAAGCATCATAGGTTTAGTTGTGTAGTAGAAATAGATCATACAAAATATCTACCATTTAGAGGTTCTAATGAATGAGCTATAAAAAAGGGGTGATGTTTGATTTATTTTATTATTTTGAGAATTTTTTAGTCGATTTGAATATTTAATTGAAGACTCGGCCATTTTTGACACCTATAGAATCTCCGAATGGATATAGAGTGTATTGGGATGCCTTAGGTTTTGTTTTGGGATATGTGTTGATTCATAAATATGAAGTTGTTATTAATGGATCATTTTACCTAAAACACCATGAGTGTAATATCTTAATTAATGACTTAGAGTTTTCATTTTTGTCATATACCCTAAATTTTTTACAACATTTTATCCTCGATGTGGGATTTGTTGTTTACACATACCAAAATATCCTTCGATATATCTTCTCTCATAATTATTTTAATTTTATTAAGATTATTTTTCTACTGTATCCATATAAATTATAATTCATGATGGAATATGATCCATAGAATGTTAATGGCTCAATTGATGATCTTAATAAGAATACACTCGAGATGTTAGATCATGGTGAGTGACTATCACAGGAAGAATTACATTTAATGTTTTTTATGAATGAGTAAATTATAGAGATAACATAGTATCACGTAGTCAAGAATTGTGTACCTTTTCTCTCCATATATTTACTAGTAGAAATATTTTATTCTGATTAACAGTCAGATCCCGATTGTCCGGTGATGCTAGATTATTTGGTAGGTAGTAACCCAATCCCTAAGTGGTTAGTAGATGGTTATTATGTGTTCATAATAAACTGGTGGATTATAGTGAAATAATCTATAGAGGAGGAACTGATAAGAGAATATCATGAATAATAATAGAAAGTAAATCTAGGGTTATAAATGATTTACCATGAAATCATATGTAAGTTCTAATGGATCTATTAGAAGTGTGACATTACTAGTTTTGTTTCATGATTCCTTACAAACAATATGGTAATATATGGGCCATAATATAATAGTGTATTTATTTAACCACTTATAGTGATTTGGTTTAAGTGTCATGAGGTTGTGAGGGACATCTTAATAAGTTTACATATAACACTAATAAGTTGAGATTACATTTGAGTGATAGACTATTGGATAACGAATCAGACACACTTCTTTATGGTTAGAGAGAATCACTCTGTAGAAGTGTTTGGAAAGATTAATGTATAGTATTTTATATGTCTACATGGAGAAAATTTACAAATTATATTATAAAGTTATGGGAAAATATTTTCTTAGATTTGGAAGAGATTATTGTTGGCATTTCGGACACATTTAAAGCTTAAGTCAACATATCATCCTTAGACTAAGGGATAGTCTAAAAGGACAATCGATATATTAGAGGATATTCCCTAAGATTGCATCTTGGATTTGAGTAGGACAGGGTATGATCAAATGACCATAATATTATTCACATACAATAATAGATTCCTAACATTTACTTAGATGAAACCATTTTAATCTCTCTATGTCTAATTGAATCTTTCGCTAATGTTTTTTTATGTTGTGAGTGTGGTGGAAATTATTACTCCAAGTAAGGTGAAAGAGTATTCTTAGAGAGTATCAATTATCATGATCTAGTTGTTACAGCTTTGATAATTTTGTAATCAGATGCTTACTAAAAGAGGAAACCATTTAGTTTTTCTTTTGGAGATATACCATTATTGAGAGTGTCACATTATTTGGGGAACCATCGTATGCAGATGAAAAGGAAGATGACACCATATTTTGTGTAATGATTTTAGATCATTGATCATATAATATAATTTGGATATTAAAAGGAACATCCTGCATGTTATTTGGAGTTGTATGATTTTTTTACATTTCTCATATCCAAAGGTACAATCCATATCCTATGTGTGTCATAAAATATATGATTTTTGAGTTAGAACTAGATGATATCTCTGATCACCTAGTGTGGATCACAAAACAATTAATTACGATGTTACATGGAATGAACAAGACTATATTTTTTGTCTTATGGAATAAAGCATGGATCTGAAAATAATAATGGGAGAAAGAGTGTAATGTTTGAGAGCAAGGGCCTGAGATATTTTTGTAATAACACTGGAGATTCTTATATTTAATTAGAATCACTAGAGGAGGATATTATGAATCCAAATAATTTTATTTATAATATGGTAAATATTTTCTCAATATTTCATTTCTGTTTTTGGGTTGATCTATGTTTTCGAAGAACCTTGTATGATTTGGAATCGATTTTTTGGAGTCAAATTGGTTTGACAGGGGCTGCACCACAACCATGGTGCAAATAATATTGGTCCCTGTAGAAAACCTATGCAACAAGGAATATGAAAAATGGTTGGTTGAGGGAGTAACCATGGGTTTGGATTACAGGGGGAAACACTAGAGGAAATAGCTATATGAGACTCACCAAAACAAAGTAAATTCTGTGGTGAGACAAACAAAATCATGAATACAGCTCCATACATGGATGGGTGCTATTTCGGGATGGAATTATCAAAGTACCATGATAATTTGGGTGGCTAAAGGGGAGGCCATAGTGATGGTCATGCTAGAAATAGTTTGAATTAAAATGTCATTTCTCTTCAAGGATTAAAAAGTTTTCAAAGGTGGAATGAATGAATATTCAATGAGGGGTATTGAATGAGATTTAAATTAAATAATTACATCACTTAGTAAATTCATACTCTTTTATTAAATGTTTCATTAATATATATTCTATTCATAGGATCCTATGGGGGTTTGGTTAAACCATATGCCATTGATGTTACTACCCAGAAAAACCACATTATTCTCAGCCCGATGAATTATTTACCACTACTAGAAAATAAATACTTGGAAGACTAAAACCCATAATTATTGAATCATAAATATGGCATCCTAACCACTTTAGAACTACTCACTATTATGGATGTATTAAGTTCTCTTATTTTATCATGGTATAAGGTGTGATTCATTTCTGATTCCATAACTACACTCGAATTCTGGCCTTGATTATGGTTGGTGTTGGTTGTGTGATGGTCATACATGTTTTCTTATTCCATCAAATCCTTTATCCATAACCATTGTTATTCAATATTGGAATAATTAATATGAGTTAATTTCAAGAAATTATTATTCTAGTTTGAGAAAAAACATTGTTTGGGAGATAAAAATCTTTGAAAACCATGACGTTCATGTTGAAAAGATTGAGGAATAATGTACATTCCATGTAGGGCTTTTATATTGAGTTAAATTAGATGTTTTATTTTATATTTGTTAAAAAATATAATTTTATTATTTTAAATGATATTTTTCCCCAATTTTAGGCATCACATAGAGAACAATTCCGTGAAATTGTATCCCTATATTTGTGTGTGAGTTACTCATGTGACAATACATGTTGACTTCTGACTGTGTACATGTATAAATGATGTGATGAAACTATATCCAACAGATTCATTTTTTTTGTTCAATGATTTTTGGTTTAATACATGAGAAAAAAGGATCATTAGACCCACTATGGTAGAGTTGACCTTGAAGGTAGAATGTTTAGATATTTCTTGTGACATGATGATAGGACCAAGTTAGTCTATAGGGAATGATGGACTTTGGTGGCTTGAACTAGTGGAATTATTATCTTTGATGACCTAACCAGATATGTTGTTTTGGATATGTGGCATAATAACATTATGGATATTGAAATATAACATTAGGATTGGACTACTATTTGAAAACCATATGTCTAGATCATTTACTTATGATGCTCCAATGGACATTATGATATTTTTTGAATTGGTTTCAAATTAGTCACATAGAGGGTTTATAGTGAGCTATTTAATCCACGAATGTTCTGTATGGTATTTTTTAATTGTATATTCCATTAACTTTTCATCATTGAAATCACCTCAGTAGGAATCTAAACTTATGTCACATGTGCATTGGTGGTGTCTTACAATGTTATACTCAAAAAATTCCCAAACATCTCAATTAGCATGAAGACAATATGATCAATGATTCTTGGAAGGAAAAGGTCCCAAATGTAGGATTATAAGGAGATAGTTTATGGTGACATAGTTAGTATCAGGGATAGATTTTGGTTGGATGTTGTAGTGCATTCATTTACTTTCTTATTATTTCTTATACACTAGTTAAACTATAGCATCAGAGGTCCTTGATTTAATTGATATATAAATAACATACCATGTATTATATAATATATTCAATTTATCTTATATTGTATGTTTTGGATTATATTTATTTTATATTCCCATATGATAGATATGATTACCCAGTTTATAGTTTCTCGATGTTACTTCAGAAAATCATTTCTAGTCTATATTCTATTACACATGGGGATAATTCAGAGGTTATGTGGATCTTCGACTCGGATTAGTTGATGTTGTTTTGGTTGTTACATGTATAAATGATTTGGTTCTAGGATACAAACTCCAACAATTACCCACATGTCCTATAAATAATTTTAACCCAAATTTTGTCTCCTAACTCTTATAGGAAGATCATGATTCTATTGATATTGTAAACGTTTAAGTAATCCATCATATGTTTCATTTGAGGAAATGTTTCTCACTATAATATAACCTCTTTGATAGATTTATATCATTATATTATACTTTCAGGTGGTGTGATTCATCCATTTATGTGATCTTTATTCTTTAGTAACACCCCATATTGACATACTATCACAGAAAATTATGATAGAGTCTTTAATACTAAGTATGACAACTGACACATGGATTAAAAATTATAACAATAATGATTCTTTACCTATATTATAAGTATTAATATATTCCATCAATCCACTATAGAATCAATAAACATTTATTTCATTCATATATTTAATCTCATTAATTCTCTTTTGATGGAAATGACATATCTGAACTGTGACATCAAATAGCCTTGATCTATTTGGAAAATAGAATTCTCATATCCCCTAATAAATAGATCCTCATATCCAATATATAACAATAACATTTTATTAGATCCACTCATATACTTAACTATAGTTTTTATATCTATATAAGTGTGGTATATAATAGCATATAGATTTCTTCCTACTGCACATAAATCATATGAAACATCTAACCATGTTTTCAACATGGAATACATGACTGACCCCATTGATTATGAAAAGGGAATACATTACATTATTATCTTGTCCTATTGTTTATAAGGATACATTTTCATTTAAATATATATACCATGGGATGTAAGAAATAATCCCCCCTTGGATTGATCTATAATAAATTTCCTTAGTATCTCCTGTGTAAATGTACCATGAAATAATCCGAGTAGTCTTTCAGCTATATCACTATGGATCATGATCATAAGAACATAGGATTTTTCACCAAAATATTTTTATGGAAAATAAGGTATTTTACTATGTTTTTACAATATATATGACTAATCTCTTATTTATAAAATGTAAAATCTCATCAATAAGTAATATTAGGGAAAAGATACACTCCCATTAAACCATTTTTAGACATATGGATTAAATAAATATTTAAAAAAACCAAAATTCTATTATTGTGTAACCTATATTAATGTTATATAACATGTATTCTGTCAATATTTTATATATTTTTGTCCATAACATGCATATATTATTAGAATTGAATTGATTCAAAAACCATTTTTATTATGTCATATTGAAATATTCATGAAAGTTCCCATTAGGTAAGTTTGTTTTGATATCCAACTTCCAAATTTCATAGCCCTGGTATGCTACTATTGTATGTTTCATTATATTCGATTTATAAATAGAGACCACTGAAAAGGAATCACCATACTATATGATTTAATGAATGTTGTACCATTTTTTGACAAGTTATTATTTATGGGGACTAGCTTCATCATCCAGGTGTTGTTTCGTGTTAAATAAAAATTTTAGAACAATGTTATTTACATCAATTTTTGTATCCACCAAATACATTACTTTTTTGGGTACATGGAATATATTTTAGAAGTTATTGTTTATTTCTATTTAGAAGAATCTATGCCACTTACCTATCCATTGTATGTTATAGGATAATTATTATTGACTAAAAATGTTTCACAATCCTATGATATTATAAATCAATATATTTTAGTTTCTATAGCCTATCTTTTAGTCCTATGAAAAACGTCTTTTTCTCTAGAATAGTTTCTTCTAACGTGACTTGTGAAACATATTCGTATGCTGACTCTTTTATATTCCGTGCCTAGAATTCCTCAAACTCAATATCACTCCCACTTTTCCTTTTATATATGCTCCACTTATCAAATAAAAAGTCTTTTATTTCTGATATTTAATTTTTATATAATGGACTATGTAGATTATATACCTTATTTCCTTGCTGTATAAAAAAATGATACACTTTAGTCCTTATGGTGCATGTTTTTTTCAAAAATAAGCCTTAAAAATGTTTTTCATCCCCACACATGTAAATATTATAAATACCATTAATTTTTAAACAATATTTTGTATGGTATACCATCTTTCAATTTATTTGATACTTGGTTTAGTATCCCAAAATGTTTGTTTACTCCATTTACTTATATTATTACACTAGAGTGTACAAGGATGGGAGTGTTTGGAAAAAATTCATAAATATGTATATATTAAATGATGTATTGATTAAGATATTATCCATCATAGTTTGAGTGATGTTTACTAATTTCATTACCATGATTGTAATCGATCCCATTCTTGTATTCCTTCAATTTCTAAAATTATTCTCACTTGCTCATCATTATTAAGATATATCCATGAATATTAAAAACATTAGGAGATGTTACTACATGTGAGTTCTCAGCCATTATTTTATTTGGGTATGGTCCCCTCATATCTATGTGCACCAAGCCGTGAATATATAGCTCCCTTTCAACATATAAACATGAAAGATAAATACCAAGAGATTTTAGTTTGAATGATTCTATAAAACAATCAAGATATGACTTGGTATATTATTTATCATATGCATGACCTAAGTGTTGATTTCATAACTGGGGGTGGTATTGATAATATGAATCATATTTATTATTTATTTATAATAATCTATTCTTTTAGAACCCATATATTTCATAAAAAATAATTTAAGATTTATTACTTAAAGATACTTAAAACCACACTAAAAGATTTTATGGCCTAGTGTCTTTTGGTAATTAGTTATATAACTTAAAAAAATAAAAAATAAATATGATAACATAATTTAAAGTCTCCATCACGGGCACTTATTTTCCATGGATCTTTAAAAACTATAGAAGATAACCTAAAGATGAAAATATTAAAGTGTTGATTTATAAATAATTTTAATGGATTAATAAAAGAATATCGTTATGAAATTATTCCAAGTTTTTCAATTTTCATATCAAATAGATATAAAAAGGTTGAGAATCAAGGTCTCGAATAAGGATGAATGGTATTGCAAGATAATATAAAGGCAAAAATGGAATGTTGAGCCAAAAAACAGATGAAATAATAAACTTATGTAATGGATAACTTAAAAGAAATCATAAAATAACATTATTAGTATAAAATCCAACACACAATACATGGAATATCAAGTGATTAAAACGTTACCCAATTCATTGGAGGGTAATATAATTTTGGTCTCATATGTAACAATTATATTAGGTATGTGCATAAGTGTGACATCAAGATAATAAATAATAAAGATGTATTTCATCAATTTATAGCCCATTATTAATGATTAAGGGTTATATAAGCTAAAATACCAAACCCTTTATGTATAAATACAAAAGGTTGAAATCCATTTAGTGGAAATGGGAATGGGTATTTAGTACAAAATAAATTTAATGGAAAAGAAGAGGTGGATGTTGAAAACATAACGAGGGTACATTAAAATTTATGGAAGGGTTAAATGTGAGTGAATGGGGCCAATCATCTCTTGTAAATGATATTTATATAAACGTAATTGTTGTAACCATGTCATAACATGAATAATGGAAGAAAATTAACAATTTAAAGAAGCCCCTAGAATAATGTGGCATAGAATATGAGTCATTACCTTGAGATGGAACTTACAAAATATTCAGTATACATTTTTAAGAACTCCATGGTACCTGTATAGAGATCTATAGTGGTAAATGAAAAATTACTTCATGCTAAAAGGTTTTTGAGTTAAGAGTAATGGTAGGTGGGTATGATTTTATAAAAAACATATGATACATTATTTATTTACATACATCTGTTTGGGGCTCTATATGATTAAGTAATCAATACTATAAACCATTCAATTTTTTCAAAAGGGGAGGGGTTATTATTATTTTATAATATTGAGAACAGAACACATTAAATTAGATCCCTTGGTGATGTGGAAGTGGGCCATTTTTATAAAAATTCCCTTCTAAAATTGTAAAATATTATATATTTTTTACATAATTTAATTAGGATTTAAAACACTAATAAAATTATTTAAAAATATAGTAATTTAAATGTTAAATCTATAGGGGTTCATGGTTACCTTTTATAGAATATATTACAATACTTTGGGTCATTTTGATTTCATAATACATACAGTAGACTTATATCGTTTTATTTTCTTACGCTACAATTCAATTGTATTGGAAAATCATGGAAATATAATTTTTTGATAATTTTGATGTGATTATTTTAAAAATAATATTAATTTTATTAAAAATAATACCTAAATATAAAAACATACAATTTTATTTTAAAAATCCATATTTACAAAAAATATTATATTTTTAAAAGGAAAATATTTCTTATCTTTACTAACATATATCATCATTTATATTTACTAAATATTATTTACTTATAATAATTTATCAAAATGTCATTTATATAATTTTTTATGATTTAATAAAAAAATGTGTTTTGGTTGAAAATATATATTTTCTATAAATACCATTCGATTATTGTCATAGTAGAATCTAACGTTTAACCAATACAATAATTAATCATTTCTAATGTAATGCAATAAATAAATTATTTATTTGAAATTAAAATTTATAATGTAATATTGTTAGGTTATAGATACATAAACCTTTATTAAAATAGTATAAACCATAAGGGAAATGAGTGTGATGGTGAGATTTTATTAGGGTTGTTCCAAATACATGTTTTGGGTCAAGATCTCGATGATATTGAATATAATGGTACTGTTTTTTTGAATTTTATTTGTTTTAGGATTGAATGTGTGTTACATATTATATAATAATATACAAATAAAAAATGAATATGATCCAAAAAATGTTATCTCATTAATAATTAAAATTACATTATTCATACATGAGAACAATTAAAATTAAAACATTAAAACTGGACAAAAATATAAAATACAATATATAAATTGGGAAGTCATTGATCGCCCCAGTCTTCTAGAATCATCCCCCCAATGAACAAAATGGATTAAATAATTAATAATCCAATCAAAATTGTAATAAATGAAAATACTCCCTTAGTGGTAAAATGTTGTGAATCTTGGTTGAAATAATGATGTGGTATTTATTAGGTATAAAGGTAAATGTGACCTTCAACATTTGACCGTTATATGAATCATTCTCGAAAATGATAATTAGAAAATATGTCTGTTATTAAATATTAATGTTTGAAACTACATCCATGTTTGATAATTTTGAAATTATAATTACTATTTATAATAAATAATGACAAAGGTTAATTTATGAAAAAATGCTAATTGATGGCCTTAACCAGTAGACACATTCAATTTGAAACCAACTTATCAGAACATGGGAGGGAGGTAGTGTCAATAGAGATCACCCATTACCAAGCCAAAGATGGTTTTCAAAAGGTAAAGGTTGAATGAAATTGTTTATGGGATAAGTTCAAAATATTGTAGAATACCACTCGATTAATGTTTGACAAGACACTGCATGAAACTACTACCATATAAAACCTCAATATTAGGAAATGAATTGAATTAATAATGGGTAACATGTCTAGAACATTTTTTATTAATTGGTAATTTTGATTTTAAAAAAGAAAATGTATATTCAATAAATTTTATTTTATGAATATATTTTCATAGTAAAATATTTATTTAATTGAGGCGAATATGATAAATTTATTTTCAATCATAAATAAAATATAATTCTATTTTTCTGGAAAATATATGTAATTTTATAATAATATCAAGTATCATGAATAATATTTTTATAATTAAATATTCTTTTAAAAAACTCTTATCTAAATATAAATGATAAAATATGTTTTAATGGCCTAGAAAATATTTTATAAGTGTCAAAAATTTGACTAGATCATAAAAAACTCAACTTCTAAATAGATATGGGTTTTTATAATTAAAAGATAAAATTGTTATATATGGAGATTTATTTTTCAAAACTAATCATTATTTTTGAAATCTACATTTTGAAATTAGGTTATGGGTACTTTTTCTGATATTTCTAAAAAACAATATTCTCATGAATTGTAAAAAAACATTTTTGGGTTCCTGGTATATCTTATGACTTTATAATTATTCATAATGATGTAATAATTAATGGAACTAAATCCTCCAACATAAATATGTTGCACTATTAATATTACTTATTTAAATATATTTTAATTAATTTCAATATATATTATTCACTTTATGTAATCTTAAATGGGAAATTTGATTTTAATTACAATATTTTCTGGAAAATTTAACTTTCCATATCCAAATGGATATTAAAAAAAATATGTTCATTTTTTGTGGATTAAAATATCATAACTTGTGACTCAAATATCTAAAACCTTTTCAAAAATGATGTGGCAGCCAAAGGTTTTTTAATTTTTAGAAACTATATTTCCAATACCTATGTTTGGAAATTATTAAACAATTCCTCCACTTTTCTATAAATACCAACCCGTTTCAAAATTTTCCTTAACTCAAAATGATTTCCCCATGTTTTATGGTGTTTTTTACTCTTAGAGAGCCCCCCAAAGGTGTCCTTAGTACCCCACGTTCAATCCTCATGTATTCAGAACAACGTTTCAAGAAAAAGAAATGTCCACTTATCTTTCCATTATGTTACGTTTTACTAAGGTATTCCTTCTATTTTCAAATATCTGTTTATTTTTCAACAGTATAATATCCAATTATATTAATAATATTATTTTCACAATGGGGGACCTTCCTTCTCCCTCATGTCACCCTTTTCTAAAACCATGTGTTATACCAATCATGCTACTGAAATTATTTTTTAAATTTCTCTATTTTACATGAGAAATTATCAATTATCTTATTTTTATGCATAACCAAACCACTTCCTTTTATATGAATATTCACATAGTTATAATAATTTTTTTTATTTAGGTATACAAAGAAATTTAAAACACATATCTTTTTTATGGGTTAATAATGATGTATTGATAATGTGTTTAAGAACTTTTGTACACCACATTATTTATAAGAAACCCATTCATTATTATCAATGTGTTATTAATGAAATTATTTATTATGAAATAAGTTTCATAGATTAATTAAGACATATTAAGGGTGTCCCCCAATAGAACATCAATGCATTGGGTAAAGAATTTACTCTCTAGATATGGAATATTTTATAATTCCTTAGTGAATTACATATTTAATTTTAATTTACAAAACCATAATAATAAATCATGGTGATATAAAAATGAATGTAATGGCCCAGAAAATGACTCATTAAGTAGTTTTCCATATAAACATATTTCCATCAAATGGTTCCACTAAAATTAGGGCACCCATCACAATCGCACACAGAAACGGTGGCACCATGACAGTGGGACCATGATGGAAGTATCGTAGCGGTGACACTGGTTATGTCCACACACGAAAATGGTGGCACCACTGATGGTGTTCCACCATGATTGTGAACACCGTAGTGGTCACACTATCACAATCGAACACCGAAATGGTGGCACCGCTGAAGGTGGTACCATGACAGTGCCACCGTGAGGGTGTCATCATGAGAGTGGCACCTTAGGGTCGCACTGTCATGTCCACACACTGAAATGGAGGCACTGCCTATGGTGGCACCGTGGAACCGCCTATGGTGTATAAACAAATGGGTTTCCACAGTTTATTTTTTTGTTATTCTCCAGCAATTTATCTTTTTGACATAAAAGTGTTGGAATTCCCATTTCGAATCCATTAAAAGAAAATAAATGATATCTAAAATCCCCCAAGCATCAGAAGAACATTGACTTAGCAAAACTTATGGCTTTTTCATTGGTGTCACATCTATTTTCATAGATTTTAGTTCCCTCCCTGTTACGTGTTTGCCTCTAATTAAGGGAAATCATTTTACACAAAACCATTACGACCACCTCTCCAATGATAATTATTAAATGAAAATTAATTCTATCATCTGTAACCACCCAACTGCATGAAGAATCCACGATCTTCCTTTAAATCCATTCAAGATATCATATCTCTTAACTTTATGATCTCACCTTTTCTCACACTAAATTATTTATTCTTCATGGAATGTCTTTGTTCCTTTCCTTGGTGCACTGGATCCCCCCTTCCCAATACTAGTGTTGCACCTATGCTGGATCCTTTTCTGATCATTCTTGGAGTCCTCAGAGTTCTTCCCCTTCATGCCATGCATCCCCAGTTATTTTTGCAAGGAGTAATACATCGGTTGTTGATCATCCATGTAGGGTTCTTCCTTTGTCTCTCTTTTTTGTATATTATATGGGGGGTGGGGGAACGGAGATGTTCCTTCAGGGATGGATGAAACCAATCATTAACCAAATAACAAATGGATTTCAAAGAATGATGGAGTGTTTTTAATGATGCTTCTATACCATTTTGTAAATGATTATATATTTTAAATTAAATGGGATTATGTACCCTTAAAATCATGGCCATTGGTGTTCCATTCTTGCGCACTGATGAACCTTTGTTTTCTAGTCATCTCTGTTATGATGAAATTGATATAACATGGAACCATGTAAATCATGTAAGCTTGGTTGAATAAATGGATGCCCAATGAATAAGAATCATTATTTGGTCACCCCAGTTAACCAAATATAAAGACATAAATAAAGAATTACTATGTTTAAAATCTGAAAACTCCCTTCCTCATGTTATGTTTGTGGTTTTTCTACGTGAAGCATGGTTTTTGCTGTTGTGATTTATATGAATGAATAGTAGTGAGGGTTTTTTTTTGTATGGGATAGTTTTGGAATCCCTAGGCTAGGATGAGCGATTGTTTTCTTATATGTATTATTTAGTTCTTATGTTTCATATTTGGAGCCCACCCATGGTGAGCACTATGTGCCGAACACCCCCATTTTATGGGGGAGGGTGTTTTTACTAACTCACCTATGAGTGGATGGTCATTAAACCCATTTATACTACCTTTCTAACGTATCCCACGACTCTTCGGGTAGGCTGTGACGGCATGAGGTTCATTATAGCCCACTATTATTCAGATAGTGTAGTTGTGGTGGTTTTCCCAGAGGTGTGTGGGCAGGTTGTATCCTAAGTGTCTTTGGGATGTGGCCCAGGTGTCTTCGGACATGGTTGTAGTTGTTCTGGCCCAGGTGTATGTGGTTGTTGTTATGTGTGGATGTGGTATCCTAGGTGTGTATATGGGGGGGATGGTAGTGGGGAAAAATTGAAAATGATAGGGTATGTATCATGTATAGGATATCTTAAATAACCAGTGGTTAAGTGGTGTGGGGAACCAAAATATCGATGTTATTTTACTATTACTTTACATGATTTGTTTTATTTTTGTAGTTTTTCTTGGTATGGTTGGGTGGATCATTTAATTGATTGTTTCATTGGTTATATCCATTTTCACACAAGTCAATGGAATTCCTCCCAACTTGTGAAAGAGGGATTTTGGTTTTCCCTATTGATTATAATTTTATACTCACCCTAGTTATATAAAACTTCTTTCAGGTTTCCAGGAGGACATTGAGAACCATGCCAGAATATATCAGCTAAGACATTGGGACCATTGATGATGTTGGTTTTTTTCTTTTGGTACTTCCCTGGGAGTTCTTTATTGTTTTGTAGCACTTATTATTAGAACATACATATGGTAATGGAATGTTTTGGTTTTACTTTTACATGCACTTTTGGTGTTGTTGGGATTTACTATCTTATCTCCCAAATATAATAAATAAAAAGGGTAATGATTTTAATTTTATGTGTGATTCTATACCCTCGGTTCTAGTTTCCACTCTAGGGCCTATTGAAGGCATGTCTCAGTGGTCGTTATCACTCCTTAAATATGAGGAAGGAAGGGTTTGGCAATCTATTGTCCCATTCCTCATATTGGTGAAGGCGGGTCATGACTGAATGGTATAAAAGGATGGTTTTTCGAGAGATAGGATGGAGTTAATAGTGAGTCATTGGAAATATTTCATGGGATTATAGGGAAACATTATTAAGAAGTCACGGTGTGTGAAATATTCAAGGGAAGACCTTCTTGAACACATGCTTTTAGGCACCCCAGTGATCCGATGAATGTACTCTGGACCCACTGAAAAACCATGTCAGGCTACCATGATTATAGGGTTGAGACATTAGAAAAGGTACATGCATTATAATGACTTGTTTTATTATGAATCATTGGTATTTTTGTGATTTTAAATAAATAAAAAATGTCAATGAAAAAATTTAAAAACAATTTTCTACATTACACGGGATTAGGCATTACTTGTTTACCTTTCAGCTATGGCACCCGGACGGCGACCATGGGTAGTGAGAGCGATAGAGACCTAGGAGGATGATTATGATGATATGTAGAGGGCTGATCAGGAGGTGGAGGATGACCTATGGAATAGGATTATTCGTGCATTTTAGAAGCAAAGCCTCAGGAAATATGAGGGCAGTGTCTCAAACATGTTGACAGAATGTTGGATCAAGGATCTGGTGATATATTTAATGTGGATTTTGGCTCCAATGAATTATTGGGTTCCATTGAATGTATGAAATATGTAGGGAGGATAATGTCAGTGGTGAAATCTCTATCTTGGGGAGAAAAGGGAGGCTCTTGTTTCATGGAATGACTTCGAGGGGGAGTTCTGGGAAGAATTCCTCTCTTCCACGATGAAGACGAGGAAGAAGGAAGGATCTACTCTCCCTTCCACAGGGGAGTATGTAACTGAGGGACTTGGGTATCAGGTTTAGGCAACTCTTTACTTTTTCAATAGACCACTTTCTGGATGATGAGTCTCAGGTGAGTCTTTTAGAGGAGGCACTATGAAAGTTTCTTTAGTATGTTGTTACTCCCTTAACTCTACCAACATACTTGGTGGTCCAGAAAAAGGCATAAGTGGTAGAGAGGATGCACACGTTGGGTGGTGTTCCCAAAAAATTTATTTAGTTGGGCTTGTTAAAGGGGAATGCCATCTGCAGAAGACCTCCAACGTCAGGGCATTCTAGGTTTTTTCCAGTGTGGAGGATGCCCCAGCAGTTCATGTTTCGATCTCCTAGTCCATGCACAATTTTTGCGGGCCTAGGACTAAGATTATTCATCTATTGTAGCCATGGTAACATTCTAAAATAGTTCCTAGACTTAGTGCATTATAGTGGGGATGTAAATGATCAACACCCACCTTAGTAGTATCAGTTTCTAGCCAGGCCCTTATAGCCGCAGTAGTAGGGAAATCAAGGTCACACTCCTTTGAGAGCAGACATTGATGAAGGCGGTCGGCCTTAGGGTGCTTCTCAAGGGCCTCGACCAGGGCATGGATGGGGAGACATCTGATAGACAAGGGGAAGAGGAGAAGGTCATGGGAAGTTTCATGCCATAGAGGTTGGAGTTCTAGCTAGGTCAGAGTTCTTTCGTGTTATGAACATCTTGATTAGTACTCTTGCATTCAACTTGTTTGATTTAGCAGATTTTCACTCCTATGTTGCACCCAGTCTAGCCCATGCTAGGGTTCTAGAAACAGATATAATTTCAATACCCCTAGTTTTTATTGTGCTAGTTGGAGGTCAGACCAGCTATTCTCATGTCTTCCAAGGATGTAACTGATTTTGGGACCACATCAGTCCATTGAGGACCTTTTTATCGGCATATGCATCCATACGATGTCATTTTATGCAGTGACTATTTTTTCTCTATATGTTACATTATCTAATACTTCTATATATGTGTTTTGTTTTCTGATATGGGTGGATAATGTGTGACATTCATCGGTGATCTGGGTTTCCAGGATGGAAGCCAGTGTGTGGATCCCTTTTTTTCTTGTTAGCCGAGCCGCCAGTGGAGTCAGTGGACTTAAAGATGGTGGCATGGTCGAGTATTATTGGCGACTTCATGGAAATTTTTCCTGAATAGGTTGTGACTCTACACCATCGACATGATGTAGAGTTCATGATTGACTTGCAACCCAGTGCCCATCCAATTTCGATTGCTTATTCTCGGATGTCACCTTCTAAGATGCGTGAGTTATGGGGTCAGATTTAGGATCTGATGAAGCAGGGTTCTGTCAGACCAAGCGTGTCACAATGGGGTTGTCCAGTTTTGTTTGTGAAGAAGGAATATGGTGGTATCAGGTTTTGTATAGACTACCAGGGACTCAATCGGGTAATGGTCAAGAACAATTACCCTCTCTTATGGATATATGACCTTTTTAATCATTTGAAGGGGGAAATATTGTTCTCTAAGATCGACCTACGGTCAGGGTATCACCAGTTGATGGTGAAGTATGGTGACATCTCGAATACTACCTTTGGGTGCATGTATGGGCACATTCAGTCTGTGGTCATACCATTCAGCATTACGAACGCGCCATCCGCATTCCTGGGGATCATCAACTCCATCTTCCAGGAATATTGAGACCAGTTTGTATTTGTTTTTTTGAGGACATCCATAGATAGGAAGATCAGAGGAGAAACATGATGAGCATCTAAGTATGGTTTTAGGGGTCCTATGACAGCACCATCTCTATGTAAAGTTGTCTAAGGGAAGGTTCTAGATATGAGAGGTGCACTTCCTTGGACACATGGTCATCGAACAGGGTGTAGTAGTGGACCCATCAAAGGGAGAGGCAGTTATTTCTTGTCCAATACCCAATAACATTGTATAGGTTCATAGTTTCCTGGAATTAGTAGGTTACTACCTGAGATTTATTCCCAAATTTTCCTGAGTTGAAGCACCCTTGAAAACCATGAACAAGAAAGACCATGATTTTATATGGAGGGAGAAGTGCCAGGGAACCTTTAGAAATATGAAGTGGAAGATATTTATTTCCCCAGTACTTACGTTTCCAGATGGAGGAGTGACATTTGAGGTGTTATATGATTCTTGAGTCCATGTCTTGGGGTGTGTGATGACACAAAAACATGGGTGATCTCTTTTGGGTCTAGATAGTTATTTCCACATGAGAGTAACTATTCCACAAACAGTTGGGATCTTTCAGTGACCATATTATCACTAATATTTTGCGGGCATTAACTCATCACAGATTTCTTCATTGTCTTCACAGATCACAATAGCTTGATGTATATCTTCTCCCAGAGGGCCATGATGATGCGGTTGTAGAGGTTTATTGAGTTTCTTCAGGACTAAGACATGAAAATATCTTACACTGATGGTACGTTAAATGTGGTGGATGATTACTTGTGTAGGAAGTAACATAAGGAAGTGGTTAGAGAGTCGGATGATGGTTGGAAGGTGATGCAAGAGTTGGATTTCCTACACCTAGATGCAAGGGAGGAGGATGGTCGAGGATTTCTATTCCATATGATAGTTCAGTCTTCTTTGTTGTAGTAGGGGGATGAGTATCAATGGAAGGACATAGATGTTGAAGTGATGCATGATCATTTTATCCAGGGTGATGCTTTGAGAGGATGTTTAGAAGATGGAAAAAATCAGATGTTCTTCCATGGAATGTCATTCTTCTCCGTGGGAATGCATGGGAGATTTCTTGGTGAGTTCCAAAACTCAACCATGGTGGTACAAAGAAGTGTTTCAAATATGTACCAATGCTTGAGGGTTGGTTTTGTTGGCTGAGGGTGAAGCGGACAATGGTAGAGTTTGTGGGAAATTTCCTCCCATGTCAGGAGGCGAATCCCGACCACCGTGTCCCAGGAATTCTTTTACTACATTTAGATAACCCCAAGTAGAAGTGGTTTGACATATCAATTCATTCCATCACAAGACTACCCATGGTCCAAGGAGGCTGAAATTCTATCTGGTAATTGTTAGACCGGCTGATGAATTCAGCCAACGTTCTAGAAATCAAGTAGTCAATTGTGGTGGATGGCTTAGAGGAGAGGTACATGGACAATGTTATCCGATTTCATAGAGTTTAGAGGTTCATAGTCTCTGATCACGACACCAAGTTTACCTTATGGGTCTGGAAAGGTTTGAAACACGGTTTTGGCACCCAGGTATCCCTTATCACTGCATTCCACCCCTAGACAGATGGGCAAACTGAGCGCACCATCCAGACATTAGAGGATCAGCGGTACGACACATACCTCTGCTAGAGTTTACCTACAACAATTGCTATCACACTACTATTGGAATGGAACTATATGAATCATTGTACTGAAGGTTTTTCCTCTCACCCATCTGCCGGACAGAGGTTGGGGAAGCAAGAGTTCTTGGCCCGGAGGTGGTACAGAGTACGACCGAGAAGGTTCAGCTTATACAAGAGAGGATGTAGGCGGCTCGGGACAAGGCGATGTCATATGCCGATCATAGGAGGATACCCTAAGACTTTGGTGTCATGGACCACATTTTCTTTATGGTATCTCCTTGGTGAGGGAAATAGATGTTAGATAGGGGGAGTAATATTTCTCCCATGTTCATCGAACCCTTTGAGGTGTTGCGGCGGGTCAGTGAAGTGGCTTATCAGTTGGCTCTACCACCTCTGCTGATGAGGATACATGACGTCTTCCATGTGTTTCAGCTCGATCATTATCAACAAGATGATTTTCATGTATTAAACTATGGGGAGATATATATTGAGGATGATGTGATGTATTTAGAGAGAGAAGTGATGATCGAGGATCGTGGGGAAAAGGTGCTTCGTTGATAAACATTTCACATGGATCATGTGTTATGGGGGAATTGTGGGATGGAGGGGAGTTTATGGGAATAAGAGGCTAAGATGCGCACAATGTACCTAATTTTTTTTTGGGTTTTGTTAAAACTATTTTGTATTTGATTGTGATGTACTGTTTTACCTTGTTAAATATGAAATGGACTATTTTCGTTGATTCTTTGGATGTGTGTGAAGAGCCGAAACTTTAGGGGGTAGAGGACGCGATCCCTAAGGAAGATTCATTAACGTGGATATTGTTAAACCCATGCGAGTGAGTCACTACTGCCCAATAAAGATAATATTTTGACATGGAAGAAGGGACTCCCTAATCTATATGTCTCAATTCTACGACCTTTACATGATAGTTTAGATACATGTGGGAGAGGTGTTCCTAGATGTTGAGGAGGATTACTCTTGAGATGTATCATTCATTGTGGATGTTTGGACCCCTCTCTTTTCTTTTGGTATAGTTTGGATTCTCAAGGGAGAGAAATTTTGAGAGGTATCTGATGCAATGGCCCAAACATTGATTCATTATGGAGTTTTTCAAAAAACATGGTTCCATAAAATGTTCCCATCGAAATGGTTGAATCAGTCATTGTCTCACACCAAAATAGTGGCACTGATTATGGTGTTCCACAGGGACTATAGAATCACGAAGGTGACACTATAGCTATCACAACAGTCATGGTCGCACACTGAAAACATGCCACCACTTAAGGTGTTCCACCGTGAAAGTGGCACCGTGATGGTGTCACCGTGACGGTGGAACTGTAGCAGTCACACTGTCATGGTCGCACACAAAAGCAGGGGCACCAAGAGGGTGGCACCATGAAGAAGGCACTGTAATGGTCACACCATCATGATCACACACCTAAAAGGTGGCATCATGATAGTGGCATAGCTACTGTGGTACTGCTTACGGTGTCTCATAAAATAGTGTCCCACCCCTGTTTCTTTTTTTCTAGTTCTGCTCCCGCAACATATCTTTTTACATAAATGTGTTTGAATGCCCCATTCGAAGCCATTAAAAACCCATAAATGATATTTAAAATCCCCTAAGAGATGTGAGATCCTTGACTTACCAAATTCTATGATCTTTGCTCGATTTCACTACCATTTCTAGTACTTTCATTTTCTACCCCTGTTAGGCGTTTTCCTCTAATTAAATGAAATACTTTAAATCAATGATGTTATGCCCACCTCTATAGTGATAATTATTAAATGATAATCAAGATTATAGTTGGTAACCACCCTACCATGCAGAGATACCATTATCCTCTATTATTCCCACTCAAGATTTCATACCCCATAACTCCAGGATCTCACATTTTATCCCACTGGATTATTTTTTCTTCATGGATAGCCTCCTTTCCTTTCCTTGGAATATTGGAACACCATATTACAAATGATAGTGGTGCACCTGGGTTGGTGGATTTCCTGCTCATTCTTGGAGTCCTCAGAGTTCTTCCCCTACCCGTCACACATCCCTTGTTATTAGTGTGAGAGAAAAACATTGATCATTGATCATTAATTTTGGGTTTATCCTTCATCTCTCTATATTTTGTATCATGAGGGGTGGTAGGATGATGTTTCTTCATGGATGGATGCACCCTAACCTTAACCAAGATAACACATGGATTTTAAATAATGAAGGGGTGTTTTGATGATTTTTGGTACTCTTTTTTCAATTATTTTATGTTGTGAATTGTATAGTCTTATGTCCACTAAAAATTATGTCTGTTGGTGTTCTTTTAATGAACACAAATGAACCTTTGTTTTATGGTTAATTATGTCATGATAAAATGGATGTACCAGGGAAAATGGTTAGTCACATAAACTCAGTTGATTGAATGGATTCCCAATGAGTATGAATAAAGTTTTGTCACCCCAGCTAACCAAACTGAAAGACAGAACTAAACGAATGGTGTGTTTAAAATCTAAAAACTCCCTTGCTCTAGTGATGTGTGTTTTTGTTCTTCATGTTTCTTATGGGGTGATGAGGATAGGGATGGGATCCCTTATTATGGTGTAGTTTTCAGTTTTTTGACTTGAGGCCTTGTGGGTTTGTATGGGGGTGGGGGGTTTGGTTTGTTTCCAATACATGAAGGGATCTCCCGTAACCATTTTGTTGTTGTGACATTACAAGAGAACCGTGTGTGAATGCTTAATTTGTAGCATGGCTGTTTTTCCTTCTCTTCTTGTAACTATGCCAGTTAGATGCCTGATAGAGAAGAATTATTTAAATTTAATAACATGAATATGAAAACAACAATGGTTTCAATGGGTAATTGTTTTCTAGGAATGAGTTGAGACGTGAATATGTCTGTTGTGCTTTCTATGAGTGAATAGTAGCGAGGGTGTTTTTGTATGGTCTAGTTTTGGAACCCCTAGGTTGGGATGAGTTATAGTTTACCTATATATATATATTATTTAGTTATTATGTTTCTTATTCATGCCACACCAAAGTTGAGAACTACGTGTCTAATACCAACATTTCATGGCAGGGGGTGTTTTTCCGAACACTCCTATGAGTGTCTCATTATTAGCTATATTTCTACTCCCTTTCTAGAGTAACCCAAGACTATTCGGGCAGGCTATGAGGTCTTGAGGTCCATTAGAGCCCAATATTATTCGGGAAGGGTAGTTGTGATGGTTTTCCAAGGTTTTTGTTGGCATGTTGTATCCCATCTGTCTTCTAGGTGAGGCCCAGGTGTCTTCTAGCATGGTGGTAGCTGTTCTGGCCTAGGTGTCAGTAGGCATTGTTATGTGTTGTTGGGGTATCCTAGGTGTGTGCGGGCAAGGGTATGGGAGTGGGACTATGGTTAGAATGGTGGGGGAGGTCTACGGTGTTGGATACCTTCAATAACCTATTGGAAAGTGGTTCAGGGTACCCAAACATCAATGTGAAATTACTATCACTTTACTTGACTAGATTTATTTGGGAGTGTGACTTGGTTAAATAGGTTTCTTAGTTTTTATTCTTGGTGATTTGGTTATCTCCTTCTATTAATAATGAATTATAATGCCTCCTCACATTTTCACAATAGATTTTGATTTTCCCTACTGACTATACTTGTATACTCACCCTACATATATAAAACTGCTTTCAGGATTCTTTGAGGACATCGATGACCATTCCATAATATATCAGATCGAATGTGGTGTCCATAGACTTCATTTGTTTTCTTTTCTCCTGTAACTTCCATTGAAGTTTTTTCAATTTTTGTATCTTTTATTATTGGAACATTCATATGGGAATGGAATGTTTTGGTTTTATTTTTAATTCCACATAGGATTTTATTGGGATTTACTATATTATCTACTAATCCTACTAATTAAAAAGGCTAATTCCTTCCATTTTTATGTTTGATTCTATACCCTTCGTGCTTGTCACCACCCAGGGCCCTATTGAAGGTGTGTCTCGTGGGACATTATCTCTCCTTCAACTTGAGGAAGGAAGGGTTTAGGAATCTATTGTCCCTTACCTCATCTTGGTAAAAGGGGATTGTGCCAATGAATGTATAATTTTAGTGCTTTATCCACATTTCCATATTACGAGTCATGTAATTTTTTTATGATATTCCTCATTTTCATGTCTTATTTTCATGTATCATGATTTAATAATATGTATCATGATAACATTATTTTTCATCTCCCATTTTTATTATCCTACCAATAATTATAATCTCCCATTTTCATTGATGTATTTCTCTAGTATATGACATTCATTAATAGAAACTTATGAAAAATTCATTAAGATCTATGCCATGAGGATTTAAAAGAATGTTTCGTGGTTTCTTGAATTATGTACCTTATTTTCAAGACACTAACCTTTAAAATACCCTTTATATTTGTCCCATGAAATGAAATGTTTTGTAATACAGGTGGAGAATCAATAGATAGTATGAATGGAAGGTTCAGTAAATAGAATAAAATTATGTCTTGAAAACCTTTATAAGAACTATAGGGACAAATAAAAATATTGGAAAGCATTATGGTATTTTGTTAATTAAAATATAAGTGGTTTCAATTAAAATACATATTTGTCTTGATACTACAAGTGGATGTTTGTATGGAATCGATGTACATATGGGTAACTCCTAAAAACATTACATTGAGCATGAATTGATTAAGAAATGGTGAATGAAAACGAGCCATATTACACACCATATTTGACACTCTATGTGTATTTGTTTTTTTAATAACATTTTTAGATGAATCATTATGAAGGATACATAGAAAATGGAACTAAATATGATTAATAAAATATTTTATACTTATGTTTAAAAAAATCTAATTATAATTATAAATTTTCTTAAAGTAACACTTTTATCACTAAGATCTTCCTTCTTTTAGAATAATGGTGGGAAATATGAGGAATCATGTAAATGGTTAGTGAAATAGATGATGCACTAATGACCTTATGTTATAAATGGAATGGAAAACAACCTGAGGATGATGAATAAAATATCTGGATATATAAATAATAACAAGATTCATTATGAGTGGCTGGATTCACTCTGAAGGGAATAACATTCATTTGAGTATATCATGTGTTAATGGACCTCATATTTTAGTATATATCCAAACCCATTTATTTCTTAATAATGGATTACCACTATATAAATTAGCTTTTCCATAGTACATTGTTTAGAGAGAGAAAATTTCACCATTTCAATATAAATCATATAATGAGAAGATGATCAATGGTGGAAAGTTATCAAAGACACAAATGAAAGAATGTATATTGATGATATAAAGTCAAATTATTTCAGGGGAATCCTTTTATAGATATAATACCCATATTGGATGAGAATAAAAATGAAGAATGAATTATTAGTGATAATGCAGAAGGAAATTTAATTAGTTGGAAGATATGATATGAACATTAAAATAATTTTTCAAAACACATATTGACTTTGTATGGATCCTAAGGTAATGTTTGATATATTTCTCAGGTGATAGATGCCCAATATATGGAGGAACATAGCCATGAGTCTATGATAACTATGAGAGTTAGTGTGGAGTTCAATGAAGTCTTAATTGTTGTTTTGAGAGATCAAATGGTCCCACTGATTGAATGAAAAAATAATAAAAATAAAAAAACTCAGGGTAGAGTTTCAATAAAAGAATAAGTGGAAATAAATTTAAACTTCATTGGAATGACAAATGTGGGAATAATCATTCAGGGAACTGATTTCAGGGTAGTGTAATTTTCTATAAGTTTAGAATACGTAGGTATATTCCTCAGAGCTATCTTGGTTAGGTGAAGTCCCAACCTCTCAACACTAACAACAAAGGGAAGAAGGGGATGGAACAACTATAAGTTCAATGATTCATGTGTGGATATCTGGGGTACTTTTCTAATTCCTATATAAACCAATAGAAACTTTTGGAAAACGACCATCAACCTCGGCATAGGCCAAAGGAGAAATTTCTAGTTTTTTCTTATCATGATTTCTGAAGTGGAGGCTCTAAATGATGTGATGGAAGGTACAATATCAATGTTCTCAGTGATTTAATGTATTTTTTCCATTCATTACATTATTTAATACATTTTTCAAATAATATAGAATAACTCCATGAACTTCTATATATAGATTTAACAGTCAAGACTTCTGGAGGGATTATACTAGAATCAATAGTGTTTATAAACTCTAGTATTAACTTTTTTATATAGAATCTATCACCAATATAGTACTCATTCCCATGGTGGAATTTAACACCATACTAGGGATAGACTAGTTCTCAATGTCTAATTCTAAGATGAAGAACATAATCATGGAAATTTTAATAGTCTTTAATGGAATACAAAAATGTCTTTTCAAAGAATATATATCTTATCCTGTAATTTTTCAAAATGATATTCTCATATCCTAATTTATGGATAGGATTAGTGATGTGGATGAATGAAATAGAATTATAAATATAGTTAATGTCCATATTGATTAATAATTTTGAAGTATTTGCTGAAGAGTTATATGGAACTCCCCCAGAAAGAGATGTACAGTTCCATATTGAACTCATACTGGGATATAAGGTGATGTTAAAGAACACATATAGAATTAAAAATATGGATTTAGAGGAAATAAAAAAAACTTCAATATAATTTGTATAAGATATTATTTAAACTAATAGTTCCTTCATGGATATCAAATATACTATTTTTAAATAAGAATTATGGATCAATGTGCCTTTGCATTAATTACAGAGAACTTAATGCGATAACAATAAAGTGTAAGTATCCACTCACATGGATTGATGATCTATTTGATATACATTGCAAGGCTCAATTATTCTCCATTATTGACCTCTATTTTGGGTATCATCAATTTATGGTGAATAAAGAAGTTATTTCAAAGACTATTTTCCAAACAAGATATTGGTAATATGGGTTCTTTGTTTTCCACTTTGGTTTGACTAATGGTCTCACAATATTCATTATTTTGATTAATAGATTCTTTAAAAACTACCATAATAAATTCATGGTTGTTTTTGTTGATAATATTTGGGTATATTCCAATAATTATGTGGATTATATAAGGGTTACATTGAAATTCTAAGGATTGAGAAGCTATTTATAAAATTCAATGCATTTGAATTTTGGATAAAAATATGTACATTATTGTGGAAAATTATAATCAATGATGGAATCTCAGTTGACTTTGTGATGAGAAAGGCTATACAGAAGTGTCCTTAGCTTATAATTGAAATTCAAATTCCTTGTTTCCTTATTTATTAGGATATTATATGAGGTTTGTGAAAAAAATTCACAAATTTCTAATACGGTAACAAAATTAACACTAAAAATATGTGATGTTAATTTTGAAAAATGAGTGTGAGGAATGATTCCATGAACTGAAGAAGCGATTGGTTACCACACATGTGTTAACTCACCCCTCTATTATAGAATGACTTTTTATTTATTGTGATGTATCTAAGAAATGTCTTGGGTGAGTCATTAGGAAAAATGAAAAGGTTATTCATTATTTATCTCAAAATTTAATGCCTCTTGAATAGAATTATCATATATGTTCTAGTGTTATCTATAGTTAGTTTTTCCTTGAAAATGAAGAGGAGATATCATTACGGGGATAAATTTGATATATATGCTGACCACAAAGAATTCATGTATATTTTCATGCAAAAGGAATTGAACATGAGACAAAAGAGATGGTTTGAAATTATTAAAGGCTATGACTATTCAATTTATTATAAGATGGGACGAGAAAACACATATCATAATGTATTATGTAGTAATGAACTTATAGTTTTCTGAATGATGAGGATTCAAGGAGATTCATTGATCAAGGACCAAGTGAATTTGGACATGGGAATCATAAGGGAAAGGACATCATCAAACTTATACCAAAATATTTATCAATTATCGTAACTAGAGGAGATCAAAAGACCAGAATGAAAAGAAAATTTGATATAAGAGAATGTAGTGGCTGGGAAGAATGGGATGTTACCATAGTTTAATATAGATCAATAATATGTCCTAAAATTTTGTATGAGGCTGTGTGTCATATCTATCCATGAAAAGAAAATGATATTTACGATGAATATCAAAGATATATATTCTATATATATGTGGGAATAAATTAATTATACATGGAACTTATTGATCATTAATGGTGTGATATTATGAAATGAAATATTTTATACTAAACTTAAAGGTTCTTGGTGTTCCAATAAGTGAAGGATAAGGGACTACTTCTGGAATCAGTGTTATAAACAATTCCCTAAACACCATGTATGTGGGATAATACCACTATGGAATTCATCACAGGTCTCCTAAGAAAATAAAAATAAATAATGTTATTTGGGTTATAATAAATCGAGTCACCTAGAATACCCATTTCATATATATTTTAGAGATATTTATCAATTGAACAACTTCTAAAGATATACATAAAATGAAGTGGTGATGCTGCAAGCGGTTTCACATTCTATCGGTTCTGATAATGATCCATGGTTTAGATCTAAATTATG
The DNA here is from genome assembly GCA_963277665.1 of Viscum album. Lineage (NCBI taxonomy): Eukaryota > Viridiplantae > Streptophyta > Magnoliopsida > Santalales > Viscaceae > Viscum > Viscum album. Next base: position 1,430,112,155 of record OY728125.1, read on the forward strand.
GAGAATACATCATCATGATATGAATAATAAAATCAATTTTAATTTGACTTATCACCCATAATTTTATGTCTAGTCTAAAAGAACTATTCATACACTCGAAGAAATTAAGTGTAAATTCTTAATGTAATTTAAATGTGCATGGTATCAACAGCTATCATTAATTGAGTTCAAACCCAAAAGTAGCTTCTACTGGAGTATTCATATAAAAAAATATGAATCTATATATATAATGAAATGTAAAACTCTTACTATTTGGGATGAAGTTTGTATGAATAAGATACATGGGTAAGATCGTGTACAATAGATGACAGTAAAGGTTTATTCTATCCAATGGTATATAATGGCTACTCAATTTCGGTAGAACAACTATGATGACAACTATTAAAGGGACATTTATATTGATATTCAAGACAAATTATTCTATAAAATATAATAATGGGATGTAGTCTTCATATCTGGAATGAAATGGAATCTTGTCCATATGTACATTGGCCCGTTTGAATTCCTTGATCACATAGGATTACTAGCCTATTAGATATAACATCTACCAAATATTTATAAGGTTCATGATGTTTTCCATGTATCTATCTTGAATAATTACATACATTATCCCTCACATGTGCTTAGTCAGGAGGGGGTACAATATGAACATGACCTCTATTATGAGGAGTAGAGGGGAGATATATTATACTTCATAGAAAAAGTTATACACATCCAAACTAAAAATGTTTTCAAAGTGTTATGGAGCAACCTTAAATGTCATTATGTGACATGGAAACAAGAGGAGATAGTCAAGTAGAAGTACAATCACATTTTCTTAACTGAGAGAATGTGTTGAAATTTCAAGGATGAAATTTATTAAGGGGGGAATAATGTAATGACCTAGTATTCAAAATGATATTTCATTCCGAAATAAATGTGTGTAATATATTAAATAATATTATACACATACATATTAAATAGAATCCAAGAAAATTTATCTAATTAATATTGATCATTACAATAGTCAGCTCTGAAACCAATTAAAATGAAAAACATTACAACTGGAAAAAAATATAATGTAAAATTGTTAAAATTGGAAAACATTAATAGCCCCAATCTAATAAAATCACCACCTCAATGACTGACACTATTGAAATGAAATAAAATATTGTTAAAAACTATATTTTTAGAAATTAAAATATAACCTTTGGGGAAATTTTTATGAATTTTGATTATAAGAATGATGTTTTATTTACAGGGTATAAAGGGAAATGTGATCGTTTAGAATCAACCAATATATGACCAGTGGTCAAAAATGACCACTGGTCAATGTGACTATTGGACAATTTAATGTTGGAAACTATACAGTAGGTTTATAATGATACCATTATAATTGCTATTTATAAGTTGTAATGAAAAAGGATAATTGATGCAGAAATACTAATCGATGTTGTAAACAAGTAGAGTCATTCTATTTGAATACCGTTTGACAAAAATTGGGAGGGATGTAGAATAACTGGGGTTATTTCTTGAACAATCTGAATCCATGATTTAACATGTTAATCATGAATAAAATTTCCATTGAGATATGTTCATGTTAGTGGATATTACCACTGACAATATGTTAGATGAGCCACCACATGAAACTACTACCATCAGACAGATCACTCTTAAGGAATATGATAGAGTAATAAGGGGTTTTGTTTCTAAGCTATATTTTTCGTAAAGTGTAATTTCCATCGTATAAGAAAAATTATTACAAAAAAATATAATTTAGGAATAGTTTTTTATAATAATCTATATATTTAATTTAGATGAAATTGATAAATTGATATTTAAATGCAAATAATTTTTTTAGAATATACATAAAATTTCATAATAAACACAGATATTATGAATATTTTTTAATAAAATAGTATTTTAATACACTATTATCAATGTATAAATGATAATATATATTTTATAATCTTCTACGAATTTTTTATAAGTATCAAAAATTTGAATATGTCATAAAATTTATTCTTTTTAAATAAACAAGGATTTTCTTATTTAAAAGTATAAATTTTAAAATTATGATATTTATTATATAATAATAAATATATAATTTTAAAAACATCATGTCCAAAGAAGTATTTTGAGTATTTTGGAGAATTTTTTAAAATAATTTATTTTTTCCTGAATATTAAAAATACACTTTTGGGTTTTTGATATAATTTTTGACTACATATTTATGACATAATGATGTAATAATTTATTAAACCCAATCCAATACCTAAAATATGGAATTTTATTATAATTAAGTATTTTAATATATTTTAATTAATTTAAAATCCAATAAGTGACTTCTCATTGTATAAAATTGAAAATTTGATTTTAAAGAATTATTTTTTGGACAATTTGACTTTCCATGTCAATAGGGATATTAAAAGAATGATATTCATTTCTAGTGGATTAAAATATTATTCCCTATTAATAAAACGTCCAAACCCTAGAGTAAACAAAATTTTTAAGCCAATGGTATTGAATTTTCGACATCCTATATTTGCAAGACATATTTTTGGAATTTATTAAACAATTCCTCCACTTTTGCTATAAATAAAAACCCATTTTCATATTTCCCATCACTCCTAATAAAACATTAAAGATTTAATGGTGAATTTTACTCCGATGTAGTCCCTAAAAGGTTTCCTAAATCGACCATGGTTCCATCCTATATCTTTAAGAACAACTCTTAATGGTATAGGACATCTCCACATCCCTTTCCATTATAGTTTCTTTTTTGTGTGGTATGTCTTATTGTTTACAAATTAAGTTATTTTTTTCAATTTATATATTACCATTCCTTTTTTAATAGTATTTTATAAATGGTGTACCTTTGTTCTCCCTCATTTTACTATGTTCCAAAACTATGTTGGGTACACATCATGGCCACTACTTTACTTCTGAAATATCAATCTTTTACTTAATAAATTCTCATTTTCTGAAAACCCAAACCCCTTAATTTAAAATTATAATTCACATAATTTTAATAATTATTTATTGATTTTATTTTGTATATAAAATACCACATTTCCTTATCATTGGTAAAATATTATTTAATGATCATATCATTTAAGTACTGTTGTACATAATGATTTTGATAAGAAACAATTTGTTAATTATACATGGGTTATTAATGAAAATATTTATTATGAAATATAAGAATTTCCTTAATTAATACATATGGTGTGTTCTCTTTGATAGAACTCTAATTCATTGTTTACTGAAATTATATTTTAGATATGATTTGTTTTACGATACCTGGGTGAATATTCATGGTTAGTTTCATTTTTAATGTGTTAGGGATAAACCTAGGTGATAATATTATGGATGTATCATTTAAATTATATAGCTAAATTTATATGTTATGATTCTTATTATAACTTTTATGATATTCCACTTAATCAACCGTAATTTTTATCCTTCATTCTTTTGTAGATATCCGTCATTATCAATTTCTTTTTTTGTCTCCATTTATTATTCCCTTATTAGAATTTATGATCAAGATTTTCCTTTCATATATTTCACTATGATATGTTATATGGTAAATTTAACATTTTTAAGACATTTAAGATTAATTTATTGTAGATTTAGAATAATGTCTTACAGCTAAAGGGTTTATGGGACATAATAATAAAAAACTAAACATTAAATGATCATATTTTTTTGTCCCATGTGAAAAAATGTTATGTAATAAAAAGTAAGGATTCCATACCAAACACATCAAGTATATGGTTTTAATAATTACTTTTTTATTGAATATCATCTTGGTGTTGGTAAATAAAAATTCATTATGCTTCTATTTCCCTCATAAGCTTTGAAAAATGGGCCTCATGGGGTATTATCCTATGGGTCGAGGTCATCTACCCATCAATCAATGTCAATTAGAATTTATTATAACCGTAAATAAAAACTAATCATAAAAATAAAATGTAATGTCTAGACTATAAATATTTATGATGCTAAACGATACATTAAATTCAGTGGGATGGAACATAGAGTGGTCCAAATTTTGCAAAATTATTGTAGTTTTTTTCTATAATTACATTACATGTAAAATAATTTATTCAATAAAAGGGAATTTAATTTATAAAGGGTATGTTGATTAAAATTTTCACCCATTAATATATAATACCCTTTAAATTTCCATTACACACAATAAAATAGAAGAGGGTACTTCTGTCTCATTACCCCAGCTAATTCCAATGTTAGTTACTCAAACATAATTTTTTTCCACAATACATAAATGAGGTGAGTTTACCTTTTTTCTAGCACCATGTCCCTATGATTTATGATCATGAACAAAATATATTTCTATCTAGGATAATTATCCAATGTCACCATCAATGGATTGAGTTCATGTTAGGGTTTTGGTATGCAATTCTTTGAGAGGATTATACAGACCACGTAATGCACATGATATAGTTTTAGTGGATGTTTCCCTCTATAGGATATAGGTCAGATGCGATCAATGATATCAAATGAAACTATGTATCTAGGAATAATAATTCACTTCCCTTATATCTCATTAATTTTCATCCACAACAATATATGAATTATCACCTTATCTCCAACCACAAACATTAGTCCTCATCGATGACTCTCCTCATAACGTTTCAACCAACTATATAAAAATTTAATATTTCTTCGAATAGTTTGAACCTTATCTGTCATCTCTTGTATAATAAATAGTTTTATTAGCTTACACTCTCAAAATTTATTCTATCATGTAATATTTTAATATTTTTTCCCATACAGAGGATCATATAGTGAAAATTAAAGTATATAATAATTTTTTTCTTACATAAGAACTCTACTTGGGGATATTTTTGGTGCCAAAATCCTTGTATATCCTTTGATCATGATATATCAATACTCTTTAGATTTGAATGGAACTTTAATACTATCCATACATATGAAGGTGATAAGCATTTTTAAAGATTAGTTCTGTATCCAGTGCATTTTAAAAGCTTCTTCAAGATATTGAGGTAAACCATGATCATCGATAAAAAAGAAATAGTGGAAAATATGTAGTATTAGAATATAAATTATATATATAATTTTGAGATTTTCAATAGAGAAATATTCTCTCATAGCAGTTATATGGAAAGACTCAGTATGGTGATTGACTAAAACCCTGATAATGTTTTTGACTTTCACTGTTCATGGGAGTGAACCATTTAAACACATGGCTATGTTTTCTCATTTAAATATCGGAATTTTAAATTGATAAATAATTTAATTAAACTTTTAACATCCCAACATGATTAATTTGTATACCAAAAGTCATGATACATAATCTAAAATATATCACCTCAGGCTTTCCAACATTTTTTAAATATCTATACATTTTATTACTTGATGGATTAATAGAGAATTATGTGAGATAAAAATACACCATAATTTACCTATTTAGCTCTAGTTTTTGTGGGAATTTGTTTTTGTTTTGAAACCATATAAATCCATCATTAGTAAAGTTGGGCTCTAGAATCTTCACTAAATTCTTCATTAGAAACTCATCACCTTTCATGGAATACATGACCCTATTAAGAATGAATGGTTTGGTAGTTTTTTGAAAAATGTATTATAGTTATCCTTTTATTATTCCCATATACTTCTTTTTCATGTCTAATATAAATTTATCCCATTAAATTCTCATCATGGAGTGGGTTTCATGATCCTTTATACACAGAGAATCTTCTATATTTTTTCATCCTTGGATATAAATGGATTTAAAATTCATAATCCATGATATTATCTAAAAAAAATCTTAGAAAATATTTATCCTATTTCTTGTGAACATATTCTTGAGAATTTTATGAATCTTATATATATAAAACTTCTCCACATAGAGATAATGTCTCTAAATCCTCAACTCGAATGTCACTACAACCTATTCTAGATCATGTGTTATGTTTTTCTCATGAACCATTAGTTAGAGTGTGGCATAAGATATCACTTGTTCATCATTAATGAGTAAAAAACCCAAACCTTTTTAGGATTCATCTTTTTTGAAAAGAAAAATCCATTCCAATTTCTATGTAATGTGAGAACAATTTTAGAGATTAAAATCTTCTTTCTTTCAATAATCTTTTCCCTGCATTCATAAGTCTTAAAAGAATAGAACTCCAATAAATTTATGCTTTTTAGTGGTATTGAAAATATTGAGAAAATTCTCTAAAATATATGATAGTAAATAGAAATACAACGAAAAGTACATATCACTATTACAATGGATGATATAGGATAACCATCAATTATATATATATTTTACAGATCCATATATATTGATTTTCGGGTGATAACATTCCCCAATAAGGTAATTTTCTCTATGAAAAATTTACATTTTGTTTAATTTGAAAAAAAAAATCCTTTTGAAAAGTCTTCAGTATGTAATTCTAATGCTCCTCATATTCTTCTGTGTTTTTTAGTATCTATGAACTTCGATATTAATGGCTATTATTTATTTGTTGTATTAATCCTCAAAGACTCTATTAATTAATTGCATGAATATTTTTTATTCATTATGTAGTCCAAATAAATTCATTATGTTTCCATATATATTATGAAATATATTTATGGGGATATCCGCCTTCTTCGCCTTTACATTATAATATCCAAAAAAGATCCACAATTTATAATTACTAGGATCTATATATCTAAACAAACAATTATTAAATACATGGTAGAGGATACTTTTTTTACATTATGCTATCTTGTAGAGCTCATAGTAATCAATATAGGGAAACATTGACAGATCCATTTTCTTGATAAACAGTAGTGGTGCAACCCATGGTTAAGAACTTGGCCATATACACCGTTATCTAGATTCTGCTATAATTTATTTTTCATCTCTTATAGTTAAATAATGACTATTATAATGTATTCTTAAATATTAGAAAATCTCTTGGTATGAGAATGATTTAGAACTCAACCTCATGGCTAGGAAAAAGAATAATAAATTATTCTGGAAACACATAATCAAATTATCTTGTAATGAGAATTCCATCAATGGTGAACTTTCCTTTAGTATCATTCATTTTATCTTGACACAAATAATCTCATGGATATATTATCCACGTTTCATATATTGTTACCAAATATGATTCATCCTACTTGAAATTTTATATAATTAGAGGGTGATTTGTGATATTGAAGTTGATTCCACACTCTTAGAAATTTATCTGATCTATATAAAAATAATTCCATTCCCTTTCTATAATGAAATAAAATTCAATTGAAGGGGGTATCAAAAGATTTAATAAGAAATTCATCCTTCATGTTTGGAGAGATGATGAATTTTATACTTGGGATACAGTAATTCTACAATTCTCAGTTTTAATCGGTAACTCGACATCCATCATTTGTGGTGGTGTTGTAAATGTTATTATAAATATTTATGATAAAAAAGAATGTGTGGAAGAATAATCTAAATGTATATTTCCTATTAGTATTGAATAACTAGTGTACATGTCACCACTTCATTACCATGATTCCCCTCAATAGTTGTCATCACATAATCTATCCCTTGATATCTAGGCCTTATATTATGTTGGAATCAATTAACATCAATTAACCAATGATTAGAGCATTAATTCACAAATTGTTCATGATCCTCACAATTGAATCTTTTGATGATTGGACAGGAATTTTCTAGAGAATTCCTTTTTTCCATAAAACTATTGGGTGTCCCCCATTAAAAATCATTACATTTGAGCACTTTTTTCCTACACCTAATGTATTTCCTTAACCCATTCAGCAAATTTTTAGGATTCTTATTCTTATAGTTTTGATAGGTGGGATGTAAAATTTCCTTCCACCATTATATTTCTATATTTTACTTCCATAATTCACCTCTATTTTAAACATTAATCTCCATGATAATCATGTTATTTTCATGTCTCAATTTTTAAGTTGAGAGAAAATTAGAAAATTTCCTCATAACTGTCAATGTATCTAATTTTCAAATATTATCCGAATCTCGTAATTACAAAACAAAAGGGGTGATAAATACTAATATTAAGGGAGGTAAAAAATACAATGGTGGATCATGCACATATTTTAATGTATTATTTATATGAACTAATGTAGTATTTATCTGTTTTCATTATGATATGTAAATCCCACTCCATTTTATGTTGGAGAGTGTGAGGAAAATATTTTCTGAATAGATTCTCCAGAATTAATTCTACTATATTTATTTGATCCCCTTATCATCATTATATTTTCGAACAACACCCATAATTGATGAGATTATATGTCCATATGACAAAAAATAACAAATTTCTCTTACTCATATCATTGAAGAAAAAATGTAGATATTATCAATGGATTTAAGCCATTGTTATGTGATTAAGGTATCAAAAATCGAACAAAAACAATGGCCCCTATAACGTAGAGGTATTAATTAAGATATGTTCATTCATGGGGGTATTTGGGAATTTAATATAATTTAGTTTTCTATTAAAATCTTATTTCAATTGGGAGTTTTTTCATTCATATTTTGTTATTACTTCCACCATCGGGTTGGGAATCTCATTTGGGATATCCTCACATTGACCCTTAGACTGGTTATTGACTTAATTTATCATATCTTCAAACATTGACTTGATATAATGGGAAAATCTAGAATGATAATTTCTAAACTATTAAATATAAAAAATTAAAAATATTATTATTAATAGAATAACTTAGAAATGACATATCTAATTTAATTTGTGAAATTTAACTATTCAATATATGTTTTCCATGATCAATTTCATAATATAATATCTTATAAGGATTTTATTTCACTTTATAATGGTTTATAATGAACTTCTGAATTTACCTGAGAATTTAATATGGGTGATTCAAATCTATTATGAAGAAGGGTTCATTTTTATACAACATTTGATGATCGTGTCCTACTCAATATGCCCTTTTTAGGGATATTTCTCTAAGGTTTAACTATAACCAAGCCACATCAACATTTACTATCTGTAATAGAATTTTTTTAATGTGAAACAAATTCATCTCTACTTTACTAAAATTAAGATATTTTTTCCAATGTTTAGTCTTACCCATTTTCCATTTACCATAATTTTCTAATCATAATACCTAAAAAGCTAGACCATCCATTCATACAAACTATTACTACCCATATATTTCCTATAATTTAATTCCTGAATTTTAATGTAATTATAAACTAAATAAAAACCTAGAAGATAATAGGGACTAATTTATATGGTCAATTTGGTAAATATGAAGAAAATTTAATATAAATTCAAAAAAATTATTTATATACTCTATAACATGATATTTTATTCCATGTATCTTCTGAAAATACAAGGCATAATCTAGAGATATAGATGAGAAATAGGTTATCTATAAAGCCAAGTAAAGGGATAATCAATGAATAACATGAAACAATTATTATATGTGAGTAAATAGGCATATAAATGATACTTAAAAGGGGTGAGAATATTAAACTTTATCAATGAGTCAGGATATAACATGATAACCAAAAGGCAATAGAAGAATGTGACAATAAAATAAAAAATGAAATGATAAACTGATGTCATGGATAATGATGATGAAATAAAAATAGAGAGTGGTGAAGATGAAATCCCATAAAAAATTGTATCATGGGATAAAAACATTTTCCAACGCATAGTCGGGATATATTATTTTTTACTGACCCGTCCCTTTTATATTATACACTGGAATATGTTATCCACAAAGATCATACAAATCAAGGATTAATTTCATAAATATCTAAACTAATATTAAATATTGATGATTATGTATATGTAATTCCTCAATAATTATTGTATATATACAACATGGTAAATACTTATGACTATTCTTCATAAAAAGTTCATGGCATGGTAAATTGTTGGATGATTTTGGTAGAATAATAGGGGTACATAAAAATTAATGGATGGGTAAAATTAGAGTGAATTTTTTATCTCACTTGTAAATTATAAGTACAGTAATAGGGGTGTGTGTAAACATATCCCAAAAAAAAAATTGGAAAAGAAGTCATAATTTAAAGATGGTTCATGAATAAGGAGGAGAAGGAGATAATCCCTTCCCTTGATTGGAAACATCTAAATGTTTGGGAGAACATTTTAAGGAGTTTGTGGGAACCTGGAGAGGGATATAGATAAAGATGGTCTGATTAAACTCATGATTCAAGGGTTTCCAAAGAAGAGTAATAACAGGTTGGGAGATTTATTCAACAAAATAGAGGATAATTATTCATTAATTTCCATACATAGGTCTCTGGAATCTAAATGATAATTTAATAAATAACACAAAAAATCTCCTATTTTTAACATAATTTCTACCAAAGATAAGAAGTTTTAGTTATTTTATATGTAAATGAACCATCCACAGTAAAATAACTCCCTTGTTGATTTGGAAGTGGGTGATTTTTATAATGAATTTATTTTAAAACAATAAAATATAATATATGTTTTCGTGATCCTATAAAGGCTTTATAAAAATATTAAAATAACTTCAAAAATACACTATTTTAAAGGTGAAATATATATTAGGTTGTGGATACCTTTAATATATATGTAACATTATTTGGGTAAATATGATGTCATAATACATATCGTATATTTATACTATATATAATTTTTACCTAAAACATTTGACTACCTCTAAAAATTATGAAAGATTAACTGTTAGATAATTTTATTGAAACAAATTAATACATAAAATATATTTTATCAAAATAATTAACTGTATAATACTATTAAACCTTTTAAAATCAATATCCCCATTTATTGGAAAATATTTTTTTGTCATAATAGTTTTCGTGCCCGTATAAAACTTTTTTAAAAGTAATATTTTGTAAATATTAGTTAATAATTTTTTTTGTTAAAATAAATTTTCTTTTAAAAAAATAAATTCATTAAATAACTGTCTTGTTTGAAATGATATATTTTCCATCAATACCCTACGACTCTCTCCATACCAAAATATATTTTTTTCAAAAATTCATTAATTAATATATTTTAATTTAAAATATTTAACAAAATAATTATTTAATAAAATATAAAAATTCACATGGATGGTATTTATATAATTAACTTCTTATTACACTATCATATTCACTAAGGGTTAGGTGTGTTATGGTAATATTTTCTTAGGGTGGTTCAACGTAGATGGTTCTTGATGTGCTAGAACATCAACAATTAATGATTTCTCTCATGATATAGATAATTATTATCATATTTCGCATGGTCAAGAGAAAATCCCCTGGAAGATATATCCATTAGAATCCCTAATAAATGGGCTTTGTAGTCTATAACACTACAACTAAAGGCCATCACTCCCTTTTTTTGTGTCAATTAGTCTTCATTGTAACCCTTATTCTAATATTATCCTACTATAACTATATAAAAAATATAGTATAAATATATATAATTCTAAACTATATTTTATACATAACAAGATATAACTTATAAATGTACAAAATAGAAATTGGAATGCACGTGTTTTCCTTAACTACTTTACTCGATGACGAATTTAGTCAATCAAAATGGAATTTCATTCATAAAAGTTCGGGTCACTATAAAGTCTCATTATCTAATACATAAATACCATTATGTTAATTTTACATAAGATAGCATACACATTCTTTGTAAATAAAGAAATATTATTTTCTAAACTTGATGAAAAATCCTTCCTTGTTGAATTTAGATGTAAAAATTATGTTATTGGTAATTCTGTACACATAATACCATTTATGATGAAATAAGATCATTCATGTTGGAAATGTTAGGAGGTAGTCACCAATGGCTAGTGAAACCAAAATAGCTCCATATAAAGCCTTAAAATCCACATTACACAATGTGTTTTTTTAAAAAAAAATTGGAACATTAATTTTTATATAAATGTGAAAACTATATAAATTATCCAAAACACTATTCAGAGAAATTGAATTGATACATTCAATAATGAACTTATGTAATTCATCACATTTATTTCTTCCAACTAAATAGTTTTTCTTCTGGTATTCATTCTTAAAAAATAATATATAGATAATATCCTACTCTCCCACTTCCCATTTATATTTTTCTTCTTAGAAGGGTTTTTAATAGAATGCATATAATTAGACACTATCTTAATTACCTTTTTTCCATTCATCTTATTCTTCATTATGACATTACAAATTTTATACAAAAGACCATTATCAGTATAGATCATTAAGGAAAGTAGAGATAAGGGTGACTTCTGTAGGTTGTTCATGTTCAAATTAAAAATATATTTAGATAATCCCCATGTTATTTAGGCGAGAATGAGATATTTGAACATTTTATCAGTTAGTTTAACCCCAATAGTGTTGATACACATGATGTAGACAGTCTTTATGACTATATTAGGTATATATGGTATTCCTTCTATATGATTTTACATGAATAGTGACTTGTCTAACTAAAACCATTCTATTCTTGAACTATCTTAAAATTGATCACATTAATGACTAAGCAACGCATATGTATCCACGGTCTCATGGGATGTTTTTAGTTTAATGAACAAAGAATATAACAATAAACCTTGTACATTTAATGCATCATCCAATTGTTGATTATAGACATATAACTCTTCCTCACTCACCTCCAAATGGTGAGGATAATGAATTTGGGACCCTATAACATATAATTTTCCTTCCTAGTGTAGAATGATGAAAAAGCGCCTATAACATTAATTGATGTTTGTACTGATAAATATATTTTCATTATCAAGTATAGAGGGACAATATTGGGGTTATTAAACATTAAATTATATTCTAAAACAATTTAGTGTAAATTATTAGTACTATATCTCATTACCTAAAATGTGATTAAATAAATTTAGTTATACGATTTCCACTATTTTAGAATGTATGAACATTACTCACCACAGGACTCAAAATTTATAATTCCATGGATATTAAGTAGATTATGCTTAATTTAATTATTTGTAATATATTCTTTTTCAATCCATTATATTTATATTTATTATTAAGTGAAATTTCGGTTTGATATTAACCATGTTATAATAACACATTTACACACAATCAATTAATTTTAATCTTATCATTACGTATTAGATCATTTAATTATCTTATAATGGACATACATCTATAAATAAATCAAGAATTATAATGAAATAAAATAATAAAATAAATGAAATGATCCCATGTTTTATCTAATGGTTTCTTTATTTTGAAAAAAATACGTCAACCCATCATCCTTGTGGAAAACTTCTTATTCTAGTCACGGAACGAGTAAAATATCCCACATACCCATCTATTTATTTCCTAGTTTGGTTTCACCCATGTTCCGTCATGAACTGCATTCACCATGACTCTGTCTTGGACTGGCTCCAAGAACGTTCAGATAATCCTTTGATTACATAATATATATAACTCAATTATAGGTGTGTGGAATCATGTATGGGTTAAGGGGAATTTCATAAATCTAACTTGGACATATATTTTATACATAATATAGTGGGTATGGATGAAACACATTCCATCATAATTAATTCAGTAATTAATAAATGAAAATCCATGATATATTATAAAATTAAATAAAACAAACACATATATTGGTTCACTCAATGTTCATGGTCAATTATAATCATGATACAGATAAACATTTAACAAAACTAACTAGAAATCAATTCAATAATTTCATCAGTAAAAAAATATGAATAGATTAATGGGAATAAATTAATATTAGTCAAACCATTCATGTTATTTTATTCCATCCAATCATCCAAGATAGTCACAACCAAAGTTACCTAAAATATATTAAATATAATGTTTTTTTAAAGTAACTCTGTATATCACTTGTACTATGATGAAACAAGTGTGTACCCATCTAAACAACAAAACATGGTCCTTATTATATAAATTTGTATCACGTGACATATCACGTAGAAGACATGAAAAGTAATTTTATTGAAATTAAAATAAGATAAATGAAAAATGAAATAAATGACAATCCTGATGCGTGTAATGATCTTATTAATTGGAAATATACAATATGGAACAACCTAGTGATACTTATATTTTCTTATTTTATGAAAAAATAATTAATAATTTAATAATTTATATAATTTATCAACCATAATGTACTGTCAAATTAATTAGACATAGACTGATATCTATTATTTTTAATGGAGTAATTAAATAATTTCATTTCTATGTATATTAATATACACAGTGTATTTCTAGTAATTCCATGTATTCTTCATATGTGGCTATGAATTAATGATGTTTTTTATTTAATTACACATGGTTTGAAATTAAATACATATAATGTGTATTAACTTCACTATATTTGAACTCATTACAGTGTGCATCAATTAATTACACCATAGTTGGATTGATTATGCGATGAGAGAATTAATTACAATGAATGTAAATTAATTCGAACACATTTTCATTAATTTCACTGAAAGGGTATTATTTAGAGATCATGTATATTAATTATAATATATGGAAATTAATTTATTATTCCATTTATATTGACAACCCAAACACCAAAACATGTGGTGTTACATGTAATATTTCCATGTTATATGTCTCGTTACCTTATAAAAGTGCACCACATCTGAAAGGATCATTAGAAGTTCTTCATTTATTTTTTTACTAGTTAAGGGTACTATGGATGATAAATTAAGAGGGAAAAGTGGATATAGCAAATATGAATAATTTTTCATCTGGTGATGAAATCAAACATATATATACATAAGCTACAAAAAATCAATAAATGATAAAAAAAATTAACATCATGACTTTGATACAAATTTTATGTTCTGTGTGTAGTTGAATAAATGTTCATGCATCTTCTTAAGTAATATAATGTTATATTTAGTTAATATTTCATGCAATTCATGATTTTGTGACCATGATAAATGAATTTTTTTATGAAACATGATAAACACGATTGATTCCAGAGGATCCTTCACATTAAATTTGCAATTAAAGTAAATTTATAGGATAAAACACACATCGACCACATAATCATTTTTCAATGATGTAGTTGATCGTCCAGAACCCTTTCAAACAATTAACAACACACATATTGGATATATATATATATATAATCCCTCTAGTGTTGATCGAGACGTTCTCATTTGACCTCAGAACAATGAAAATGGATTTATGGGTGATATCATGGAATATCGATCATGTTTTGGTGTTCACCATGATCACTATGATGATTCCTTCAAGCTTTATGAATCAACATTTCAAACTCTTTCTTGAGATGACGATGAAGTGTATAGAATATCTTTATCCTCACAGAATAAACCCTAGAGCATTATTTTGTCTTGAGAGAAGGGCCTCTTGATTTAGTTGTGCACAATGGTTTTCTAATCTAATTTATTCAAGAACAATGAGTATGACATTTTATTTTTAGAGTTATGGTTTAGTGTAAAATATTATTTAAATTCATATATTGCAATAATATTATATTTAACCCTTAAATGACCACATTACATGTAATATAAATTTTATTTTTATAATCTCAGGCATGAGAAATTATAAACATTATTTTTCCATTTTTATATTTACTATTCAACATCTGCCATTTTCTTCATCCACTCATCTTGCATGGGATTTATCAAAATACTGAATAAATATTTTACTAGATGTTTATAAATATAATAAAAATATAATTAAATATTACATATTTTTGTAATAAAATAATTACCTCATGAATAATTATTGATTAAATTTCTGTGATAAAAATATAATGAATAAAAATATTTCAAAGAATTTAGGATAATATTTATTATGAAAAATAAATTCAATTATAATTTAATTGAGATCAAATGAAACACATATCATTTGACCCTAGGACTATTTCACATAGGAAATAGATGATCTGGCCTAATGTCTTATATTACTATCTAACAATGGGTCAAGGAATCCAATAAGAAGGTGTTATTCTTATAATGTACAAAACTACATATGAGTGTATAATTTTAATATAATAACATCCTATTAATATCCCACAAAAAATTTCATATTGTTTTCATCTTCCATAATTCTTGTAATATCATTATTTGATTATTCTGAATGAACATGTCAACATCACAATTACCCTGGAATTTATTTTGAGGGTTCGATTCAAATTAAATAGACTAGATATCTAATTCTATAAATGCATAGTAAAAATACTTCTCGACATAATCATTAAAAATATACCAATCTTGATGTCTGAACGTATCCTACATAATATGGAAATATTTCATTATAGGTTTCATCAAAACATATAATTATGAGTGTGATGATTTTTATTAATATTAATCATAATATTTAAAAACCATTACATAAAATCACATATAATAATATCTAATGACATGAAAACACACATAAATAATTTTGGAATGTATTTCTTCCCAATATTCGATGATGGAGACCCCAAAGGGAAAAAATCATTATGTGGATCCTCATCAAATTATGAGTACTAAAATAAGGAATTCCATAATATATGGGCCCCAATAGAGTTCATCATGGTGAAAATAGGAAATATATTTGAGGGATATCATCATAGAATCTCAAGGATATCGTCAAAATGGGGAACTACTATTGTAATACCATGTGCTTTTAAAATAATACTAATGTTTATAACTTGAATAACTTGTAACAAGAGGCATTAACCAAATTGAGATATACTATAAAATTTTTACAATTTTAATGTGATAATTATAACATATCCATTGAATATGAAAAAATATGTAGTACTAATCACATTATGAAATATATAAATTATTTATAATCTATAAAGAATTATTGATAAATTTTGTTAAAAAAATCCATCAATTTTTAGAAAAGTCAATTTATTCTGCAAAATTCGTTTTTCTTGAAGAATGGTTTTTATTGTTTTTAGAGAGAAAATATGATCCTTAATTAATTGAACATTTATATATGTTAGTTTTATAATTTAATTATTTCATTTATATTTTATATATTGTAATTGTTATATTTTGAATGAGTTTTATTCAGGAATTCTGTATGAAAACCATATTATATTTAAAATGAATTTTTATGAAAAACTATTCTTCTTGTGTTTGGAATTTTAAAATTAAATTAGTTTATACCACCTAAAAAAATAAATCATTAAAAATGGATTTAATATTTGGAACCATGAGGTATAAATTTGATAAATATGGCCTGTTTATTTTTGTACCTTCAATAGTAACCATAATAAATAATTTTTACCATGGTAAGGGAAAATAAGGTAATTATGGTTAAAAACAATATGATAAAGACTAAAAAATGAAACTAAAACATTAACTTATTCTATTTGGTGAGTGATCTTAGACCATACCCATCCATGATTCTAAAACATGGAAAACTGGTTCAATATTTCTTCGATTATGGACTCTATATAATTTTATATAAAGGGAAGTTAAAAAGTCCATTATCATTGTTTTATTTTCCCAAAATATTTGACATCGGGATAAATAGAATATTTTCTTGATTTTAAATATAAAATAATTGACAAATTATTTTATATCAGTTTAATTTATTTTTAATTTTTATTAGTTATATAATTACCATCCATTATTACAAAGCATTAATAGAGTATTTATTCAGTCAATATAAAAAAAATAATCCTAGAAAATATGAAATGAAATTTTATTTTAAGGATTTATTGTGTCACAATAATTTTTCAGAAGAATTTATCATTTTAAGGTTGTATTAAATTTTAATATTTGAGAAACATTAATTTAATTCTGTTTTCTATATATAATTAAATGAATTGTTAGAAAAATTACATTCATATTATTTTAAAGAAATAATAATTAATTATATAATTTAATATTCCAAAAAATTGTATATTTTTTAATGATTTAAAATATTGTTAAATATTTTAACTATAGTCCATTTATGGTTTAATTTACCACTAATATTAACTATCATAACCCCTATATAGTAATAATAAATACCACCATAATTTTCCAAAAGTTTAATTTGGGGTTTAAAGAAGATAAGGGTAAACACATAATCTTACCTTGCCCAAATTTTATGGTATTAGATTATTGCAATCCATAATCCCCATATCTTCAAACTATATCATTTTAGAGCATTTTTCTCATGGGAAAATAATTTAAAGTAATTTAATGTTTTGAAATTCTAGGAGTTCCCCTTCCCTCACTTATAAAAGGGAACATTCTCCCGTATTTAAACATTTAATGTAACAGTTGTATCACCCATGAGATACCCAAATCTATTACTAAGAACCATGTCTATATTATGTATGTATGGGCCCATATGTGTGTGAATTGACCCTTTTCATTTTCCCAAGGATTGAGAAACACAGAGGAGGCTCAAAAGAGGTATATAGTGGTTTAGTTTCTTGAGGCTAGACATAGGGAGTGATTTAATGTCATGATGTTTACATGTAATGAAAGAGTGATTCATATAGTGTAATATTTCAGGGTTTTAAAATAAATAAAATAAAGAGTCTACTATTTTTTTTGTGGAAACCGACACCGAGGAATTACACGACATTAAAAGGGATTACATGTCGTTTAATCCCTTAATGTTATAAAACATTCTAGATGAATGGGTTATAAATTCATATGAATTAATCGTACCACCCTCTCATCCTATGTGACGTGGTAGTCCCCTCCTAAGTGTTTTAGAGATCCCTATGATGGTAATCAAAATCAGGCTTCTATCTTCGATCAGTGGTGAATTGACATGATCCATAAGGTTCATTTCATTCAATTTATAGTGGGTTTTCTAATCCTTTTCATCCCATTTATATTTAAATGTGAGGTTACTAGATCTCCATGTTCATAATGGAGGTTCCATGGTATTTTCTTGGTGTGGTTAGGTTGCGGTGACCTCAGGATGATCCAATTATTAAGGGATTAGTGATCGAGTTCCGTTTCATTGATTTGATATCATGCAATGATTTTCCATGAAATTATGTGGTTGGAAATTAATTTTTTCCCTATTTATTTATCTTCAATAATATATCGATAATTATTTAACAACATCTATCATAATAAAACGAAAATAATTATTACATGAACCAGATTACAGAATTGGTATTGATCACTTCGCGATGTTTCTGCATTATACCAAAATAATAGTTTTCCACATAATTTTCTAGATAGAGTGATATCTATTTTTTCTTAGATTATCATATTTTTCTTGATAAAAATTTTTATATACCATAAATCATTATTTAATATGAAATTAATTTGATAAATGATTATAGAGGAATGTTTAGTGAATATGGTTTTGGTTGTTTCAATTTGATGACAATCTAATTGATGCAACTAAGCATGATTAAATTAATAGATTATTAAACATTAAGCATGATGATTCTTGATGAAAAAAATTAAAGGATTGTTAAATTAATATTTTAATTAATTTGTGATAACTTGTGATAGCTTTTTTATTAGGATTCTCGTAGTTGGAACATTTTAATAATGAATCGGTTAATTTGACATGTAATAAAAATTGAATATGGGATGAAAAGATAAGGCCTTTTTAGGGCCATAGATTCCAACTTTATTATAAAGGGAAAGTGGATTATGCTTTGGAACCATTATAGGACATTATGTAGGAATACTTAGTGCCTTATTTTGTTCTCATGATCCGAGTAGCTTGTTTTTTCCTGATGATTGTGGTATACATGATTGAGGATGGATATTTTGTGTAATGGGGAAGGGATAAGCAAATTTGACATGATCCTGGGATGCATAAGACTTGTGGGATGTTATGGTACGTGGGTTAGGGAGGATAGGCTGTGGTGGATGTTGTTGAAACCTAGGGTGGTGACTTGCATTATTTTATACATGTGTTGTTTAAGATGAAACTAGAGATGATGGAATGACATAAAGTTGTGCTTACCCATTAATATATATGTTTGATGCTTTTTTGAGTCTATTTTTGTTTATTGGTTTCCATTCCTCACTATTTCATGTAAATGGTTGTCTTTTGTTACTCTCTTTTAATGGGTGGTGATGATTCATGGGTAATGAATTTTTTTTCTGTTTTTAGATCCTCGTGGTTGGATGAGTTCACTCTCCTGCTATAGGTGGAAATCAATTGACAGATTTTACATCTACTCACCATGTTGACCCCTTGTGTTTGGGGAGTTCATAATGTTTTCCTATAGTACGAGTTGATATGTAATGTAATGATGTTAGTAAATGAATAAATTTTTAACCCGTGAGTTTGGAGCAAGTAGGGTTGCAATGTTGAGGTTGAAATTCTGAGAATCTGTGGGCTTGGTTTGGTGACACCCGGAGGGAATGTATCTTTATTGAAATTGTAATGCAATGTTTTGTGGAAATGATAATATTTTATTAATGGTAAATAATTAATTAACATAATGTGACACTAATAAAAAATTATAATGTAATTTAATGTATCTCTTCAAATGGTTACGTTATAATATGTTATCGGGTATTAGAAGTGGCAGTATGGAGTCCAGGTGAAGTTAGCATTAGTTGATTATAAGAATATTTTATTCCCATATCGTGGTGGTGATCCATATTATATCATGTAGGATTTGTGTATCTATACGAAAATACACACTATCAGTTAGGGAAACTAACACACTGGGGATTCTGACCCCTTGGGGGGTGTTTTCCCCAACATCTTGACGAGAGGATGGATGGATGACTACACCCTTTTTCCCAGATCTATTCTCTTTGTAGTTACTTTTTTGGTATGAAAAAAAGTTAGTTTTTCACATATATATTTGTATATGGATGTATTTTATTATGGTAATTTCAGAAACATATATTCTGGATATCATTTCCTAGAAACTGCTACTGGTATAACATGTATAGGTTGTGGTGGATTGAGGATCCTTACTCGATGTATTGGTTGTGAGGGATTGGTGTATAATAACTAACATATGGTACACATTATGTGGGCTATAGTGGTTCTTGTAAACTACTTGGTTTCTTATGGTTATATGGATGTTTTGGTGTGTTGCACGAGGTTCACGTTTTGGTGCTTCACCCAAGTGTCTGGGGGATAGCATTTTTGGATAGTGATGCCCAGTATGTGTGACATTGGGTAGAGTGTAATACTACTTGGGAAAAGGTAGTGGGTTACACATGATATAATTTATTATATAAGATTCTATTTTTTGAGATCCTTGGTAAGAATAGCCTTGGTGAGCATGGAATATAGTATACATATTTATGTGATGATTTAGTTTCACTTGTGGTTCACTATGCTTTAGAAAACATTCATTACATTTGCATAAGGGGATCAAGGTAGGATCCCACTAAGTATATAGTTATACTCACCCTACGTATATATAAACTATTTTTTAGGTTAGATAGAGATGTTTGGAGATTAGGATAGTTACTACAATAATGCGGGTTACAAGATAAGTTTGGTCTTCTTGGTCACTACCATCTTAACATTCATTTGGTACATGTTTTTTCCCTTCCAGTTGTAGTAGTACTTGTACAATGATAAATTTATGTCCAAGTGTTTTATTCTATATTGCAGCCTTATTATAAGTTGGTTGGTGTATGTATTATCTCTTTCTTCTGTATGTGTTTCTTTTAGAGGGTGACACCTTACATTTTCATGTTTATTATATCATCAATTCTACTTTCCAACTAGGGGCCAACAAGTGGTGGGACTTGGGGGGGGTCAATGTCTCTATACTCCCATTAATGGATGAGGAGAGGAACACTTTATGGGGAGGAGGATGTGATAGATAGGTATTATAGGTCTAGTTGAAGGAAATGATGGTGCCTGGAGTTAGGAATATATTAGGAATCATGGGTTTGTAAGGTAACATTGTCAGCTAAGTTTACGAATAACTATAAACATAAGAGACTAGCTGATGCATTGGTATTTAGGACCATTGTGATCAGATTCATGTAACTTTAATATTATAGTATAAACTAAACGATGTTATATTGGTTACAGGGTAGAGACAATGGAAGAGATCATGAATCATTCTTCATTTTGTTTCTATTTGTAATGGTAGGCAATGGGAAAAGTTAAATTAAAATGAATAAAATAAAACAATAAATTAATTTTAAATCATCAATATTCTAGGTTAAGGAGATCTAATTGTATATTATTTTTCATGTATTTCTCTCAGTAAATGTTTTTGTTTGGTTTGTGTAGAGGATGTTCAGTAGATTGTACCAGCTGATCACCGCAGGGTAGAGGTTGACAACAATGACACATGGAGGAGGAAAATAAAAGTTTTATAGAACTAGATTCAACAAAGGTATGACTACTCGATTTCGGATGTAGTCACATAATTCATCTGGTAAGAGGATGTGAGAGCTTTTATTTTGATCTTTCCTCGTAAGGAGCACTGCGTATCATTGGTTTTAACAATGTCGCTTGTGGGACCGAGGTAGTTGTGGTTATTGTTCCTCAGAGATCATGATAATTCAATAGTATCATGAGTGGAGTTTTGAGACCAGTTCAAATCTGATATTCATTCTTTGTTCGCGAATGTGGCTAGTCCCTAGGAGCTGATATCCCTCTGGCATGGTATCTCTAGTTTGTGAGTGTTTGGAATCCGTTTTGACAGCCTTCTACAATATGATTCTAACATGTTACCCGATATGGAGGCCAGGGTAAGGCATTTTAAAGATCCTTTTAATCCATATATCTAGCTCGAGGTCACCCTGTTTATGTTGAACATATATCATGAAGTGTGGGAGAGATAAGTGGTCATGAAGAGGATGTTATACAAAACAAGATCATCATGATTGGTGAGTTTTCAAGATTCCTTATGAAGTAGAGCTGTAGTCTGGGATTCCTAGTTTTAAGGATAAAAGAACTATTGATTACCCAGGGGTAGGTCACAACCATCAATATATCATATCATCGTGGGCAGTAGATCTTTGGCCTATGCCAAGGGGTTAGATGACTTTTTATATTATAGAGGCCAAAGTGTTGAATGACATGAGTGAATGACCATTATAAGTAGTTAGTGTGAACCATTTCTTTTCATCATGTTAGTCTATTGAAATAGTTCGATCCATGGAAAATAAAGCAGGTTTCTCTAGTTTGGGATTAGAAGAGTAGATGGGGTAGGCAGAGGATAGCCCCAGGATGCTCCCCGTCCATATATTGTAGAGCATGTCCATAGATTTAGTTGTTATCATTATCAGGGAGTGCATGGAGTAAGGGTTTTTTAGCTCATTATTTAGCATTACAAAGTTCAAGTGAACTTGAATTCACTTGATTTACCCTTTGTTTGTTTTCAACATGATCACATGGTTTGATTGATTAAGGATAAAAAAATCCTTTATATCATATTTCCATGTCCAGGACATGGTAATTTAGGTAGAGAGGTTTCTTGTTCACCTGGTGTTGACTACACCAGTTGAAGGTCAAGATGAAATGTTTGAATTATGTAGAAATTATGAACTAGTGTTGGGGAAGCACCACTCTTTTGGAAATTTCATATGCTTATAGATACAACCTTATGACATCATCCTTAGCTTGAATTGGTTGTATTCAGTTTAGGACATCATGGATTTCTTTAGGATGTAGGTTGTGTTCATATGTACTGATGGAGATAGAGTATTGTTTTTTGGAAATAGAGACCCTCTAATGGGTGAGAGGCATGTTTTTCCTAGGTTATACTTGATGGGTGGGATGATGTTTAGTTCTTCACTGGTTCAATAGTAGGTGTTTCTAAAAGATACAGAAATGTACCCTTATGTCTTTCTAGAGGAGGTTATATCATTTCCTCTTCGATGAGAGGTTGAGTTCAAGATCGAATTATATTTAGGAATATCTCCTATATCTATTTATCCATATGGGATGTTTCCTCATGAGTTTTGGGAGCTGCGTATACATCTTGATGGTCTATTTCAATGTTGTTTTGATCAGACAGGTGTGTCACTGTGGGGTGCACCATTTTTGTTCGTGGAGAAGGATGATGATAGTTTTTGGTTCGGTATTGATTATCATCGCCTGAAACAAATTTCCGTGAAGAACAAACATCATGTTCCACTGATTATTGATTTTTTCAATAAAATATTTGTTGAATTTTTGTTCTCGATGATCGATTTGTGGCTAGGATATCATCTTATGTGACTGAATGAGGAAAATATTCTAAAGTCTAATTTTCATTCTCTTTATGGGCATTATGAGGTTATTGTGATTCTGTTCGGTGTGACGAAGGCTCTAGGTGTGTTCATGGGGTTATTGATTGATATGTTTAATGAGTTCGTGGATTATTTAATGATGGATTTCCTTGATGACATACTTGTTTAATACATTTCTGTGGGGGATCCTGTATGGAATTTTTATTCCATTTTGGATATCTTCGTCATCAATAATTGTTAGGGAAGTTGTCAAAGTGTGATTTTTTGGTTTGATAGGTCCATTTCTCAGGGTATGTTGTTTCCCAGTATTGACAAGTGGTTGATTTGTTGATGATGAAAGAAACGTAGTCATGGGAGGCCCCCAAAAAAGTGGAAAAGGGTTGAAGTTTTGTGGTCTTGTATGATATTATAGGATGTTCACATACAATTTATCCTAGCTTGGGAATCTTCTAGAAGAGTTGAATAGAAAGGATATAGACTTGTTTTGGACTAATCACTTTCAGAAAGCTTTTGAGTATATGAAGGGGAATTTGATTGGTGGTCATGTTCCTGGTCTACCAACAAAATGAGTGCAGTTTGATGTCTTCTTTGTCTCTTCACATCTTGGACTGGGATATGTTCTTATGCAGCATTTATGATTCTTTTCTTACGGGTCTCAAGAGATAAATTCCCATGAGGGTAACTAATCCACCCAAGATCTCCAGTAGTAGGAAGTGGTGATTTTTTCTAAATTTGTGGATACATTACATCATTAGTGAGCTCTTTGTGGTCATCAATGATCATAAAATCACAAGGCTTATTTTCAACCAATGTTATGTGAACCAGCATCATCCTAATTCGAGGGATTTCATACATGATTACAACTTTGAGATTTCAAATACACAAAAAATGCAAATGTTGTGGGTGATGATTTGAGAAGGATGTCGTGTATTGATGTTGTGTGGGAATTATGTGATTCATATATGTTGATAGAAGAACCATCATCTTTAGATCCTGATATGGGTGAATTTGGGGGAAGAGGTTGTATTTTTAAGATGATGGATGCGGTTTCCAATTTATGTCAATCACGAGAATGAAACGATGCTATATGGTTGTCATTGAATCATTTGACAAAATTATCCCACATTAGAGCTATAAAAGAGTCAATATTAGTGGAGGTTCAATTGAGGTAGTATCTTAAGGAGGTTTTGTGACTGAACGGAGTCCTGAGGAATATAATTTCCCATTGTGATCCTCATTTTACCTATAGGGTGTATAGATGTCTCCAACAAGATTTTGGTCATCAGTTAAGTCTTTGTAAAACATTTAATCTGTATAAGGATAGTATGATAGAGTGTACCACCCAAACTCTTGAAGAAATGTTACACTCTTGTGTCTTAAATTTTTAGAGTTTAAAGATGAGGGAACATCACTTGGTAAAGATCTCTTAAATAATATTTGTCACTCCACCATCATAATGGTGTCATTTGGAGCCTTGTATGGATAACCTGTCCATTCTGCGTTGTGTTGGACTCGAGTTAGAGTGTCAGCAATTATTATTCATAAACTGGTATAGAATAGAAAAAAGATTTTTATGGTGGTTCAATGGAGGATGGAGGTAACACTAGGTTATAATAAATCATATTCTGATAATATAGGGATACCACTAGTGATTTGTGTTAGGAATCATTTGTTCCTATAAGTGGTTCCCCATCGTGGGTAGTGATGGTTTAGTCATGGGAGGAGGAATTCTCCTCATTTTTTTAGGCCTTTCAAGGTGTTGTCTCATGTCTTAGTTGTGGAATATCTAATAGTGATTCCCCTGCAAATGAGATGGATACACAATGTTTTTTTATCATGTCATAGATCTATCATTATATTCATGATGAATCTCACATAATTGATTGGGTCGAGATCGATGATGATGATGATGATGATGCAATCTTCTAGGATTTAATTTTTGAGATCTAGTACCACCAGGAAACAGGTTTACATGGGCATGTTATTCCATTTATTTTTATCTTTTGGTGGCATGATGGTGTGGAGGAGAGTACCTAGGAATGTGATTTTCCGATGCACACTTAGTACCCCAAGTTATTTGGTGTTTAGATATTACCTTGTAGTTATGATCATTTTATTGTTGTATACCATTCAAGGTTGTGGGAAGGATCTCTCTTTTTATTGTTGTGTCTTTCTCTCTTTAGAGAGGTATCTTCCCTGGGATAGAGTTTAGAAGCAGGTTATAGTTGTTACATGGATTTCTGATTATTCTTTTGATGAAGCGGTTGAGATCTTATGTTGAAAAAATCCTAGAAAGGAATCTCATGGGGTGGATATTTGAATGACCCTTTTCATTTTTCCCCGAGAAGGTTTTTATTCTCAAAGATGAGAATATTTTGACTAATGTAGGTCTTGGATATATATGTATTGACCCAATTCACATTCTTGTATCATAAGATGATCAGAGGTGGATTGGAGGATGTCTAGTTGTGATAAGTTACAATGTGTGAATGTGGGATTCATGTCATGTAAAATTTCATGGTTTTAAAAACAAATTAAATGAATTGGAAATTGTTTTTTGTTGTAGAAGCCTACCCTGAGGAATTAAAAGATGTTAAAAGGGATTAGACATTGTGTAATACCTCAATTCTATAATTTTTTAAAACATTCCATCCACTCAAGTTGTCAATCCTTATGGATGTTGCTTCCCTCTCTCTAATCCCATGTGACCCAGTAGTCCCCTCTTTGGTGGTTTTGAAACCCCTTTGATGGGAATCAAACATGAACATCCATCTTTCTTTAATGGGCACCTGGATTGAACCATGTTGTGTTTTTCCTTTTTTTTAAATGGTTTCTGTTATCATTAACCTCAAATTTATTTTTTCCATTGGAGGGGACTTGATCTCCATTTCCC
This sequence comes from Viscum album, assembly GCA_963277665.1. NCBI lineage: Eukaryota > Viridiplantae > Streptophyta > Magnoliopsida > Santalales > Viscaceae > Viscum > Viscum album. Next base: position 1,430,139,141 of record OY728125.1, read on the forward strand.
TAATGGAGTTTCTTTGGTTGTCGGTTGATGTGGTTGTGTTATAGAATCCTCTAGTGGATACATTTATTGCAGGAGAGGCGATCAGGGGTTGATTAATTGATATTTTCTCATACAAAGATCATCGATGAACTTTTGTGGTAACAAATTCATTGGTTCTCTATTATTTAGGTGAAATCATAGAGTTTGAATGATTTAACCCCTTGTATCACAATGAAATTGACCAAAAAATTACTTGAACTAGATTATATAATTGTTTTTGATCACATAGAGATGTTTCACCATTGTAATGAAACAAAATATTTATTCTTAATTTTCTAGATAGTTTGATATTAATTCTATTATTGTTTTGGAATTTTTTCGTAATGAAAATTTTTAAAGAATGTAAATCTTGAATTAAATAAAAATTAATTGTCTAATGGACTAAATCGGCATGTATAATGATTATGGTTGTTATAGTAATTTTATTTTAATAAAAATGATGCAACTGTGCATGTTTAATTGAATTGTTTATTGAACCTAAAGAATGATGATGCTTGTTGAGAAAATAATTAAAGTCATGTAAAATTAATTGTTTATTTAATTTGGTATAGCTTATTATAACTTTTTTATTTTCATTCATGTAGTTGGAGCCTATGAATAAAGATTCAATTAATTAAACATTGAATAAGAACTGGATGTGTGATGAAAAGATAATGACTTGATAGGGCTATAGATTCCCACTTACTTATAATGTACGTGTTCCTTATGCATTGGATTAGTGATAACATGTTGCGTGTTAAGGTAAAATGCATGGTTTTAGGGCCATGGACAAATAGATCTCTTTCATACTTCATTTCATATAGCTAGGCCTGAAGGGATGTAGTGGTGGGTGGGGTAGGGAGGACATGATGTGATTCGAGCATGGGAAGGATTTTTGTGGAGTTATATTGTTGTATGTAGAGTAGGTAAGCCCTGCTATTGGGGACACTATTGACTCCCGAGGTAGAGGGTTTCATTGGTTTATGCGTGTGATTTCATAGAGGACACTAGAGATGATGGAATGGGTTGAATCTGGTATTACCCATTGATATGAAAGATGGATTCTTGTCTGAATCTTCTATTTGATTATCTACTTTCCTTTTCCCACTACTTGAGGAAGAATAATGTGTTTGGTTAATATATTTCCATGGGAGTTGAAGTTGAGTGGCGTATGCATTCTTCTTTTCTAGTATATCTTCTTATGGTTGGAAAATTTCACTCTCCTATTATATATGGAAAAGTCTTGAAGGTTACTTCACCTACTCACCATGTTGAGCCCCATGAGTTTGTGGAGTTTATAATATTTTCCTTGAGAATTTAGTTATATGGATAGGAATGATGCTAACAAATGAAAAAAATTTAACCATTGGGGTTGGAGCTTTATAGGGTGAAATATTGATGTAGAAAATCTAAGAAGCCATGGTATCAGTTTGGATATGCCTATAGGGAATAGAGCATTGTTTAAATGATAATGAAATGTCATATAGAAATGATGGTGTTTAATAATTAATTAACATAAAGTGAAACTGATAAAAAGTGTTAAAGTAATTTAATGTATCTCTTTTAATGGTTGTGTGATTATAGGATATCTGGTCTTAGTAGTGGGAGCTGGAAGTCAAAGAGAAAATAGATATAGACGATTCTAAGACTAGTTTATTCCAATATTAGGGTTTTGATATAAATTATATCATGTAAGTTTTGTGTTACTATACAATACATCTCCCTGTTAGTTAGGGAAAATGACACTCTAGGGATTCTGAGCACTAGGGGGTGTTTTCCTCATTATGATAGATTGGGGAAGCAAGGATGAATACCCCATTTGGATCTATTCTATTATTTTGGTAGTTAATTTTGATGGTATGCATGATAGTTACTATTCCCCGTATATCTTTTTAGAGGTATGTAATCCCTTGTGGTTATTTATAACACATATACTGTTGATATATTTTCGTAATGACTATAATTGGTATAACATGTATTGGCTATGATTTCCTAATGATCCTTTTTCAATTTAAGGGTTGTGATGGATTTAGGTATACTATCTGACATATGATACAAATTATGTGAGATGTGGTGGCTCTCAAAAACTAACTAGTAACATTTGGTTGTGTTCATGTGTGTACAAACACTGATCTTTTTTTTGGTATGGATCATGATTTTCGGATTTTTTGAAGAAAAATGACAAAATAAGAAATTATATATGTACACATCATGTACATATGAATATATTCAACGTAGATAGGTACGACAAATAGCCGTGTACTCACCTTGTAATGGCCGAGTATATGGTCGTGTTGGTGACATGGCAGGCTACATAAGGCGGAGGCTAGTTAAGGCTTTTACACAGTGTGTATAGTTAATGATAATAATATATAGCTTTCATTTTATTTGATAAATCAGTGTGGCTTCCCATCTCATCTTGAGAAATGTATTCTTTTCCCATTGGTTCATACATGAGAGAATATAAAAGTACGGAAAACTCTAAACCCCTCCGGATCCTCTATTCGACCTCTGATTGGGACACCTTCGGGTTTGTTGGAATCCCTACAATGAGTTATCAATTCTTCTAGAGCCTTTCTTCCTGATTCCTCTTCTCTCATGAGTCATTCAAGGATGAAATTTTATCACCATTTGGTAGATCTAAAATTTGTTGAGAAACTTCAAAGGCCTATGTTCAAGTTTATTAATTGTAAAACATCATGGTATGTGGTTTTGGACTTCCGTTGATTGTGTTTGGATTATATATGAAAAAAGTGTTGTATACCCACATTTGATGTATTGCGTGTCTGGAATTAAACCTTGTTTATTAGCTGTAATGGTTTGGTAGTTTGATAAAGGGTAGTAAAATATCAGTGAGGTTAGATACCTTGTTAATGGGACACCCCATGTAAGTGTTTCCCTTGTTTTATTGATTTTGATCATTTGGTCTATAATTCATTTTAGGATTTCCTTTTTTCCCATGAATTTTTTTTTATGAGAGAGTTATTTATTTTTTGAGATGACTATGATATAAAATTTGTATGTTTGACCAAGAAAAAATTTACTGTGAGATCTTAACGAGGTAGGGTCATTTGTATATGAATTGTTGTTATGTTAGACAAGAGGGGTTAGACCGTGAGTTCTACACATAAGGTCATTATTAGAGGAATTTTTTTAATATAAACCCAGGGGTATTTACCATGAGATCTACCTGGTGCTCGTTTATAATTAATTGATTCTATGTTGGCCTTGGGGTAAATACACTATTATTTTCTCGGGTGTCCATTTGTAAATGATTTATGATATGATACAGTAGATATGTCAGACCGTGAGGGTTACCTAGATGGTCATTATTAAATAAAGTTTTATTATGATATAAAATAGGGATAAGATTTTGAGAACATTCCTGAAAGGGTCATTATTGAATAATTGAATTATAGTGACGAGTCTTCAAAGCCAAAGAAGAATCTTCGATTTGGTATTACTTAATTGTTTATTTGGACTTTTAGGATATGTTTTTGTTAAAATTACACAGAGTATATAGATAATAGGGTAGATCCAATGTTTTATAAGATTCAATGAATAATTAATAAATTTAAATGAATGTAATTGAAAATTTTAGTAGTATTTACTTTTAAGTACTTCATCGTATATTACATTATTTCAGAATTTTACATACAATATATATATACTAAATGTTTGGGAAAAATATATTGGTGGTTTACGACTATGATTTGTATCACACCCTATTATGGTAATGTTTTTGGACACAAAATGATTATATGTTTGTAGGTATAGATAAGGGAAAGCACCGTTCTTCACAAGATACATTACTGCAATTAGAGCTAGAGGGAATTGAACCAAGAAATGGCTTGTGATGCTGTTGGAGATTACTGATTTTTTTGGTACTTTGGTTTCAATATTGTATTTAATTCATTGTTACCAGTTTTGGATCTTTCCTAGATACATGTGAAATGCATCAGTTATATATTCTCTAGTTTTTATATTACTATCATTCCTCAATTGTTAATTGTTATTGTATGTTGTTACTGCTTCCTCTATTGTTACTATTTGTTTTCCGTTGTGTTTACTATATTAATGAGGGAATAGTTTCCCCAAAATCACACTGTAGTCTCTAATTAGTTTTCCGAAGCCTCTGAAATTTAGGGAAATTTTCTTAAGGTCGTGTGGCCAACCAGATACAGGTGATTTTTTTGCGGCACCTCAAACTGGGACCATACAAAGTGGTATCAGAACATTTTCTTACATTACCATTAAGATCTGATATACTGGGATATAAAGGAATAGGTAGATGATAATGTTTTGTGCTGTGGATCACCTACCCATGTATTAGGAAAATCCAATTCACCATAAATATTGCTATTTTTCTTATTTTGTAATGGTTATAATTGATTTCATAACACTGTGGGGTGATTAACTTGTTTTGTGATGTTATGATTGATATCAATGTGGTTCTATTTCTATTTCATCTTGGTGAGATCAGGGTATTCCATCTCATGCACCATATAGGAACATTATTGAGATCACATTCCATGCATTTTTATATTTCCATTTATGGTGAATTATTGATTGCATGCTATTGAGATAGATGTTGTACTAGATATGCATGATATAGTGAAAAAATTGGTGATAGAATACCTAATATTTTTATAGGTTCTTGTTATATTTAAATTTTCATTTATATGGATTGAAATCCTTGGGCCATGAGGTTTTATGGGCTATATTGGATCAGAATTTTGTGAATAATGTTTGATATATAATTGAATTTGGTCAAGATTTGAGAAGAATAAGGACGCAAAAATTTTATTCATGGGTAGGATGGGCTTTCATGGATCATAAAATGGCATTCCATGGAAAAAAATTATGTCTTTGAGAGTTCTGGAGAATATTCAAAGGCATACTATCCAGAAACCTAGACAACACGAGGTGTGATGTTATTAACATATGCCATGTGTTCTTATATTTTGTAAGAAATGAATTTTCTTAAGTAAATGCCATGTACCGTATGTACATGCATTGCAGTTTTTAACAGTGAGATTGATTTTCTATCAAGAGACATTGGGTTGATAAGTGTTCGGCAGAAGAATCCATGTACTGGGAGTACACATCGTACCGTAAAAGACCACATATCAATCCATGTGACTAATGCATAGGTTGATGAATCATATGTTGTACACTCCATGTCTAGATTATACAGGTTGTGTATTAATCGAATGAGTATTCAACAATGTGACTAATGAAATTGGTGGATGAATCGTAGGTACTACATATCGATTCTAGGGTGAACATTTTGTGTAGTGTCACACTAGAGAAACCATGTAGTTATAACTATGTAGAAGTACCAGTGTATGGGGGAATATTCAAGTACATGCCACGTTGATGGATTAACACACTTTGTGTATGGGGTGTTACATGACTAGGTTGGTAGGGGTACACACCCATGTTAAGGCCTAAGGGAACACATCGTGTAGTGGTTCTACATGTCGTGTAATCCTCTTTTGTAAAACATGAATGATTTCCTTCTATTGTTATGTTCTTGTACTTCTATGTTTTCATGATTGATAATATCGTACTGGAATGTGCACATGACCTTGCCGTGTCTTGGATCTTATACATCCGGTTTTTCTATGACATGTGCATGGTGATGACCAGATAATTGAAATACTAGATTAAGAAACTAGTTGTTGATTCACTTGTCTTTCCCATTTTGGCTCCAAATATTATACTAGATGTAGGTACTGATTCATAGTTTCATGAAGGCTTTATGAGGATGATGAAGACTTTTTAGGTAACACCACATCATTTCATGAATACAGAAGAGTTTAAAATGGTGTTCCAATAATGAAATCCTGCAAATTTTCTAATGGCTTGGATGACCACAGACACTAGAGTCATTGTTGGAGTCTATGCTTTCGGTCTCCAAGCATCTGGAGACACCACCAGACAGGAGGGTGAAGCTCACTACATACATGTTATGTGAATCCACCATGATATGGTGGGATATTATCTCAAATAGGGGAATTTATCATGATATGGGTTGAAAATAGTATCAACAGACCTTATATGATTACGTCTAACCCGGGGCGTTGAGGGATGACTGAGACCGATATTTTATGCATTTGGAGTGGGGTGGTCTTTCTGTGATGGATAACTCTTCTTGTTTTATAGAGATTTAGCACTTTAAACCTATTTTTCTAGGTGACATGTTATCATTTTCTATGAGATTTGAGGATAGTCTCAGATATGACATCCAATAGTAGGAAAATGTTTTTAGGATGACTTTAGTGAATGCTACAGAAAACGAGGCGTTGATTCCAAGGAACATTCAGAGGGAGTAACGAGCTATGAGCCAGGGCTATTCAACATCTATGGTTGGTACTCTTTCGACCAATATTAGGATGCACTTTAGGGATCCCTAACATTATTTTTCATTCGGTAGCTAAGTGGTGTTATAACAATGCAGAAGTAGTGGAAACCTGAGACCACAGTTCCTGAGAGACCTAGTTTAGTTCTCATTTTGGGGTAATATGCCTCATATTCATCATTTTTTTCTAATGTACTCACTAGATATGAGTGAGAGGGAATTTTTTATAACCCCACATTTAAGTGCAAGACCACCTGTTTCTCATCGATCAGAAACCTGGAGTGTGTCAGGCCATTCAGAACAAGGAGGTGATCATGGCCGTTGAATCCAAACAATAGTTTTCAGCAACAATAATGTGGATTAGCTCAGGGTAGCTAGGAAGGGTCATATGGATGTGGTATGGGTCAGAAATTTGTGATGAAGTAAGCCCAGTAGAAGAATGAACTTGTACCCTCTATGGTTATAGTTATGATATTAGTAACCTCAGTTTTAGTTTATTCTCTTTTTGATACAGGGGGTTCCATAGTTTTACATATATTTTAGTTTTGGAGAGCCTTGGTCTCTTCATCATTACTTCTGATGATCTTATAATGTTATACACTCCATTAGTTATTTAGATAGGTAGTATACATAAGTTAAAGTAGTTACCTACTGAGGTTGGTGGGTGTCAGTTGTTGTGAGATCTATATGTCTTATAGATGAAAGGGGTCAATTTCATTATCAAAATGGACCGGTTGATCTCTTTTGTGGACATTGTTGACTAAAATCAAAGAACTTTTAGTTTCACATCACCAGATGGTGGGACTTTTTAACAAAAGGGAGAATGGGATGTCTAGTTGAGCAGAGCTAGACCTGAGCATCATGGGTTTGGAGGAATTATGGCCAAGATTTAATGTTTATATCTCGATGGCCACATAACTTCACATATGGACTTTCCTCTAGTGGTGGAACATTTTAGATATTTCTTTTGAGAGGATTTTTAATGTTTACCTCTAGAGATAGGGGTAGATTTATATATTAAGATTGTGAGAGGATAATCGCTGGTGTCCATTCCTCCTTATAGGATGGATACACTAGATTTAATGGAGCTGAATATGTAGGTAACTGAGTTATAGGGGAAGGGTTTCATTCGAACCAATCCTTCTATTTTGGTCTTGTATATCCTATTTATGTAGAAATTGGAAGATACCCTTAGACTTTGTGTAGATTATTGGAACTTGAACCAATTTATGGTCAATAAATGATATCCCCTTCCAAGGAATGATGATATATTTCATCAGCTTTTGTGATATTAGGTGTTCTTGGAGATGGAATTGAGATCTAGTAATCATTAGATTACCATTAAAAAAATTAGATATACATCTTACATCCATTCAGTGAAGGTATGGTCTATAAACATATTTGGTTATGCCATTCGGTCTCAAGAATACACTATAAGTTTTCATGAAAATGATGAAACAAGAGTTCCATCCATACATGAATTCTCTTGTGGCAATCTTTGTGGATGATATCTTGATGTACTCCAACACATGACGCAACCATTCCATCTATATTGAGTTCATATTGATTGCACAAAGGGAGCATTAATTTTTTTCTATGATCACAAAATTACACTTTTGGATGAATCATATCCAATTATTTGGTTATGTCATATCAAAGATATGATTATAAATAGACCTAGAGAATATGAGCATTGTTGTTTAATAAAAGAAGTTGAAAGACTTCATTGACGTAAAGTGTTTTCTTGGGTTGGATAGATACTATAGACACATTATTTAGTATTTTCAGAACTTAGAAGCACTACTGATAGGCTAGACTAATAAGGGTGGAAAGTTCTTGTTGAAAGTTTCCTATTATTCATCATAACATGTGATGAATGGAAGGTTGACATCAACACCAATACTAATATTTCCAGATCTGGAAAAAAGATACATCACATACTCTGACACAATATGTATCCGGCTGGGGTAGTGAAAATGCATGGGGAAGGGGTCTTTTCATATGGGTCTCAGTAGTTGAGTCCACATTAGAGTAATTACTCGACGCAAAATCTCTAGTTTTCTATAGTTGTCCGTGCTTTGTGCTATTGGAGACATTATATTTTGGGAGAGAATTTTTTGTATACATTGTTCATAAAAGCCTCATGTATATCTTTACTCAGTGAGATCTGAATTTGAGATAGTGATGGGTTGATTACCTTTAATATTTTGACTATGAGATTGCCTAAAAACCTAGGAAAGGCAACATAGTGGCTGATGCATTGAGCAGGGGACCCATATACATTTAGTTCAAGAGGCCAATAGTGATTGGTTGCTTATGGATCTGTACTTTGAGATTCATATGGAGGTGCCAAACATATTGGGAAGGTGTTTATTTCTTTTATGAGTATTATATCCACTCCTCTATATCATGTGCGAATGTAGAATCTATAACATTCTAAAGGCCGAGTCCAACAGAAGAGTGTGTTTGGAAAGCACCCTACTCTTGGGTGAACCATAGGAGAGGATGAGGTTTTTAATTTTCATGTATTCATAAGGGTGTCAGTAGACATTCAACAGGAGCTATTGTTATATTTTCACACCCCAGTATGGGTAGTTCATTATGGTCTCACCTAGATGTATCATTATTTACATAATCATTATGGGTGGCCAAGTATTAAGATGGATGTATCTAGTTTTGTTTTGAGATGTTACACCTGTGAATAAGTGAATGAAATTCATTAATGAACAGTATGGCTATTACAGAAATTACACATTCCCAAGTGGAAGTGGAATGATTTTACGATAGATTTTGTGAATGGTTTACTAAGATCACTTAAAAGAAATTTTTTTATAAGGGCTATTATATACAATATAACGAAGTTTCAAATTTCATGAAAATCAAGGAAACCTTCATTGCTGATGAGTATAGAATGTTTTATATCCAAGAGATTGTAAACTTTTACGGGCTTCTACACTCTATCATTTCAGACATGGATTCTTGGTTTACTTCTCATGTATGGAAGGGACTATATAGGCATTTTTGTACACATGTACTTCTTAGTACAACATACCATCCCCAGAAAGATGACTCGTCCGAGCGTACGATTCAATATTTGGAGAACATTCTTCAAGCATGCATCCTAGATTTTGGTGAATCATTGAAGAGACACATACACCTTGTTTAATTTTACTACAATAATTATAATCAGGAAACGATTCAGATGCCAGATTATATGAATTTGTATGGTAGGTCATGCCTCTCACCCCTATGTTGGATGGAGGAAATAGAGGTAAATGTATTAGGACCTCCTCTTTATTTGGAGACTACATAGATGTTTTACATGATTTAGAAGATCAAGTCAACAAAAATGTCTCAAAAGAAGTATTATGTTGATCGATGGAGACCACAGCTGGAGTTCAGGGTCAGAGATCATGTTTTCCTACATGTCACACCGAGGATGTAATATTGGAGGATTAGGAGACAATGGAAGCATTCACCGCGATACATCCATCAGTTTGGTTTCCTGGGGAGAATTGGGTCGAATTCCTATTAGTTGTAGTTACCTCAGAGGTATTGGGAAATGAAAAACATCATTCGTGTTTCTCCACTATGACATTAGTTTACAAACATGTATAATGTTTTTAAACCTGAGTTGGATGAGATTGAGATGAATTCATCCTTTAAGGATCACCCTATTTGGATTTTGGATCATAGTAAAATGGTTATCCAGGGACGATATGTTCCTCTAGTATGGGTTCTATGGCAGAACAGGCGAGTACAAGATGATACATGGGGGAGGGAGTTTGACGTATGATCAAAATGGAAAAATTTGTTCATAGATTCTTCTTCACCACTATGGGAAGGGAAATTCGGTGATAAATTTCTTTAATGGGGGATGTTCGTAAGAACATTAATCTTTTTTAGATATGGATCTTGATTTTGGGTTTTTTTTTGAGAAATGAATAAATGGGAAATTTTCTTAGTACATATCTTGCACTTATAAGTACACACTAGGTACCTAGGTATTGAATACATATGTATACTAGCCGTGTAATAGATGTGTATAGGGCTTTCTAGGGGACCTAGTAGACAGTTTAATAAATTGGTGTGGGGTCACGTGTCATCCCCGAAAAAGGTCTTCTTCTCTACTTGGTTCATATAGGAGTGTGATGGAAGGGCTGATGAATACTAAACACCTCTTGATTCTGTGACCCACATTCGATTAAGATGTCATCGGGTGCATTGGATTTCCACTTGTGAGTTCTAAATACTTCTAGATAATTTCTTCTTGATTACACCACTCTCATGACATATTAAAGATCGATAATTCTTTACATTTTTATAGATCTACACCATTTTAGGAAAATTCAAGGGGCTATATTCAAGAGTATTGGTCATACGACATCAGTATAGGTGGTTTTTTAATTTGTTGATAATATTTGGATTATGTATTGTGTTATTTCATGTTTGGAATTAGAAATTGATTATTACATGTTTTGGTTTGGTAGATTGATAAAGGGATGTTCTATATGAGTGAGGTCACATACCGTGTATATGGGACACCCTTGGTTGAAATACCCTTATTTGATTGATTATGGACACTTGGTCAATAATTCCTATAAGTATTTCCTTTTTTCATTCCTCGTATTGTAAATATGGAGTAACTAATTGTTTGAGATTCCTATGAAATGCATTGTAGAAGTTTGACCTAGGGGAATTTGACTGTTAGTGCTTTCCGATATAGGTTAATTTTTTTATGAATTGTTGTTATGTTCGACTAGAGGGGTCAGACCTGGATAGAATTCACTATGGACATTATTATATGAATTGATATTATTTTGACCAAGAGGTATTGACCCTATGATTTTCCATGTGGTCATTTATGATTTATTGATTCTATGTTGACCAAGGGGTATTGACCGTGTGAGGTACCCAGGTGGTCGTTAGTAAATGATTAGTTCTATGAAAGATGAGAGGATTTATTCAATGAGATCTACCCTAAAGGGTCATTATTAAATAAATTATTATTATGTTACAACTAGGGGATTGGACTTTGATAATATTCCCAAGAATGTTGGTATTTAATAAATGAATTATGGTGATGATTCTGCCAAGCCAATGAAAAATATTGGACTCGGTCATACGTGACTGTTTAGATGGCTTATGAAATGTCTATTTTTCACTATTACACATGGGATATAATGATTAGTCTAGATCCCACTATATACATGTTTCAAATAATAAATGAGAAATGTAAATGAATGTAATTAAAAATTTTAGGACAATTAACTTTTGAATAATTCTTAGTTTATTATTTCGATTCTGTATGTTATGTACTATATATATTCAATGAGAGTTATGCACAAATCTTTTTGTGGATGCCTGATGTTATTAATATTTTCACGACTTATTATATTCCCCCTTTACTTATTTTATATGAAATGTGCATAATTTGTGTGAAATATTAATGTTTTAATATTAAGTATAATATTTGAGCATTTTTAGAAGTAGTCAAATTGAGTCAGTTTAATGTTTTATTTATAACTATCACTATACTGATCCACATTGTGTGGTTCTTGTTGTGTAGGATTATCCTTTCAATATACAACATTTCATTAGAAGGAACCATGATCCAATTCTGCCATTTGAAGGGTCATATGGTCCTCACAAACAAGACCAAAGAATCTGTGAAGAAACTGGACTATTCATGAAGATTGATTTACTGGGCTCCATCCAGAAGTTCAAAAACCTTAACTCTCCACCATAATTCTGGGGACACTACATTTAATCTTGGATAAAAATTTCATGGCCCAAATCCAAGTACAAGGGGCCCAAATGAATCTTTGAAGTCCAGCCCACCATTCTGGCCGAGAATGAAAATCAGTATAGTATGCATTACATATCTCCTGATGTAATCATCCAAGAGAGATGAGATTTTGCAGTGTGAAATAGGGGATGTAGGCGGCCGACTTTGTTGAAGAAACCATTCGGATTTGAAGGAATCTTAATATTCAAAAACCCTTTCACATTATGGACTTCAAAAAGACTGGATTGAAATGGACAGTTTAAGTTTGTTTATTCAACAGGCCATAACTTTTTATCCTTACGTCCAAATGACTCCAAATTTGAGAGTAGTCGCCCAACATTATTGCCTACAACTTTGAAGAAGAAGATATTTGAAGATTCGGCTGTCTGAATTGTCAAATTGGCGATGCAAGTGGAGGGACAGATTGGGAATGCAAACAGTCCACTCCTTGGGCTATAAATACTCTTCCCTTCTCTCCTTGAGAGGGGTTGGCATTTCAGAAGAGAGGAGATCACATTGGCACGACCAAAGCTTTTCCAAAGGCTTGGGAGGACCTGCCATACTCAAGTTTTCACTTGAGAGACCTTTCCTCCTCTCTTTCTTTTCACTTACTTTTGAGTTCTTCATTTTTGTAATCTTGTAATTCTCTTTCTTTGTAATTCTGTTTTAATGCAATTTACTTCTTCAATATCTCTTATTCTCTTACACCTTCAGTATTTTAATATTAATGTTCTTAAAATAGTTTAAATTCAGTTCAATCCCCTTCCCTTCTTAAGCTTCCTCATTCAATCGAAATTCCATTTTTGATTCTTAAATTATTTCGTGTGTGTGTTCGGCACACTACTCTTATCTTGTCCGTTTCTTTTTCTTCTCTTTATAATTCATCACCATAAACATATATTACCAGATTATTAAACATCCAAATGTCTGAGTAAATCTCTCATTGGGGTGAGTTATAATTTGGGGATGTTAATTGATTGAGAGTTTTGCTCGATGAGTATTCTTTAAATTAATATTGTGTATGTTAAACTTAATATGTCATGGATTAATGATATGTTTTGTTTAACAAGTGGTTTCCATGGATTATTGGAACCATAAATACACTACCATAAATAAGTTTTGATTGAGATTAGAACCCTAAGTTAAGTTAAGGCTTGGATTAAAGCCTTCACACTTAGGAATTCCAATCAACGTCAACTTATGACATGGGTGTTAATTTAATGCAATACAAAGTAAGGCTCAAGGATATCACATGCTTAACTCCCCAATGATGAACTCACCCCAATCTATATCAATTTGGTAAATCAAACATCATCCATAAATCATTTCAATTATGCTCTGCAAACAAACCCCCCTAATCAAAATAAAATCAACTAAAAACAATCGACTATTACGAAGTACCATCACCGAGGATTCGACCCAAGTGCTGCTATACACTTTAGCAGAGCACCAGAACTTTGAACGGTCGATAGGCGACAATCGGCCGCACTTTCAAATGGCGCCGCTGCCGGGGGTGGTGCTTTAAGTAGTCATTAGTTTCTGGTTATTGTAAAAAAAACCCAAAAAATACAAAAGTTTAAAACAATTGTAAAAAAACACAAAGAAAAACCCGTCTTCCTCTTAAAAATCATAAACTGAAAAAAAATACAAAGAAAACCCCGTCTTCCTCTTTCTTCCAAAATCTCTCTGAATGCCCCGTAGCCTTCCAAACAATCCCTCGGATTTGTTTGACCCTGAAATTGATAGAAATCTTCGTCGAATTAGGAGGACCATTAGGGATAACCAAATCACCCAAGAACCAATCATTGCCCTACCAATTGAATTAGATATGGCCAATCCTAGGGAACAAACATTGAAAGAACTTGCTGCCCCTGATATGAATTACCAACCTCTTGGTATTCAATATCCAGACATAGAGACTGACTTCGAACTCAAGTCGGGTTTGATTCATCTTCTCCCTCATTTTCACGGGCTAGCCGGTGAGGATCCTCATCTTCACCTCAAAGAGTTCCAAGTGGTCTGCTCAACCATGAAACCTCAAGGGGTTTCTGAAGAACAAATCAAGCTTAGAGCTTTCCCCTTTTCCCTAGAAGATTCTGCCAAGTCTTGGCTCTACTACCTCCCACCTGGTTCCATAAACTCATGGGTTGACATGAAGAGACTTTTCCTTGAGAAGTTCTTTCCCGCTTCCCGAACAGCTTCTATCCGAAAGGAAATAAGCGGCATCCGTCAATTCCCTAATGAATCACTCCATGAGTATTGGGAGAGGTTCAAAAAGCTTGTGGAAACTTGTCCACACCATCAAATCCCTGACCAACTCCTGATCCAATACTTCTATGAGGGGTTATTGGCTATGGAGATAACTCTCATTGATGCCGCAAGGGGCGGTGCTCTTGTTGACAAAACTCCTGCAGCTGTAGGAGAACTCATAAGCAACATGGCTGCAAACACGCAACAATTCCATACTCGAGCACATGCTCAAGTGAAACAAGCCCAAGATAATCAATCCATAGAGCCCAACAAGATGACTGAGTGGATGAGTGAACTTACAGGTCTTGTGCGTCAACTAGCGGTGGCTACCAAAGCCCCAACCTCATCTTCTCCATAGTCACTATTCCCTGGACCTATCAAGAATTGTGGAATATGCAACTCTCCATCTCATCCGACTGACACATGTCCACAAATTCAAGATGATCCATCTGATTCATCTAGTCCAATGGAGCTCAATGCGGCATATGCTCAGCGAAACTTCAACCCTCAACAATCAGGTCAGTTTGTTAGAAACTTCAACCAACCCCACTCTGAGCCCTTCTCTTCTACCTTTAACCCACCTCTGAGGTATGGTAATCCCATTTCTCATCCTCCTCAATTCCCTCCTCAAAATCCAAACCAGTTCCAATATGGTCAAAGTGGTGGTATCCATCAACCTTATCCTTTTGTTCCTCAACCCCAAAGGAACAATCCTCCTCCTGGATTCCACTATCCTAACGAGCCTTCCCAATTCCCCACCCAATACAATCGCTTTCCCAAGAACCAAAATCAAGGCCAACCCAATTTGGGACAAGCCTCTTCTTCTAAACAACCATGGGAAAGTGCTGTAGAGGATCTTGCTTCCTTCACCCGTTCTAGCCTCAAGAACATTGAAACCCAAATAGGTCAACTTGCATCCCACCTTAGCCAGCAACAACCATCCAATTCATCCCAACTCCCAGCTCAACCATTACCCAACCCTAAGGGTAATGTAAGTGCAATTGCACTTAGATCGGGAAAGCAAATTGCTATGCCCCATAATGATTGCTCTACCTCCCCTTTGGATGTTGATCTAGAAAATGAAAAGAACAAAAAGCTGGAAAAGGAACTTGAATCCACTCCTTCACCTCCTTCCATTCCTCTAAGGAACCCAATTCCTTTTCCTCAAGCCATCTCCAAGCCTAAGAAGTCCTTTGAACCTGATCCGGAAATGCTTGACATGTTTAGACGTGTTGAAGTGAACATCCCCCTCTTAGATGCCATCAAACAAATCCCTAAGTATGCCAAGTTTCTTAAGGAATTGTGCACCCATAAGAGGCAACTTAGGAACATTGAAAATGTTTCAACTCAACAGTCCATTCCCATGAAGTGCAAAGATCCAGGGACCTTCACGGTTCCATGTCAAATAGGGAGTTCCAACTTTGATGATGCACTCATAGACCTTGGAGCCTCAATAAATGTCATGCCCAAATCCATTTTCTCCAACCTTGGTCTAGGTCCCTTGCACCCAACAGGTATTGTCATTCAATTTGCCAATCGAAGCACTGCCAGTCCTGAGGGGATAATTGAGGATGTTCTTGTTCGGGTCAATGATCTTATCTTCCCAGCTGATTTCTATGTCCTTGACATGGAAGGTGAGACGACCTCTTCTCGATCTCCCCTAATTCTAGGAAGACCATTCCTCATGACTGCGAGAACCAAGATTGATGTCCACTCAGGCATCTTATCCATGGAATTTGGTGACCAACTGGTCAAGTTCAACATTTTCCAAGCCATGCGATACCCATCTGAGGATCACTCTGCATTCTCAATCCATGCTTTTGAGGACACTTCTAAGATTCAATCGAACCCCAATCCACCATGTTCTTCATGTTCTAATGATAAAGGATCTTGTGAAATATGCACCATGATTAACAAAGTCATAAATGGTGAAGTTGATGTGGACCTCTCATTCATAGACTCCATCAATCTAGAGGAACTTGAAAACTCTCTTGAATCCCACATCAACTCTGATCTCTACTGCTCCACCTTGGACAGTGTTGAGGAAAATGATCCAAACCCATATATAATACCTTCTCCTACTCCTAACTTGTCTAGCTCTCCAATAAAGGATGAAACTGATCTAAAACCACTTCCTTCACACCTCAAGTATGCATTCCTTTTCCATGATCCCTCCTACCCTGTCATTATCTCTGCTTCACTTTCTGAAACTGAGGAGTCCCAACTTGTTCAAGTGTTAGAGGAAAACAAAAATGCCTTAGGTTGGACCCTAGAGGATATTCCAGGAATCAACCCTGCCCTTTGCATGCATCACATCCATCTAGAGGAATCATCCAAACCATTTAGGCAACCTCAAAGAAGACTCAATCCACTCATACTTGAGGTAGTTAGGGAAGAGATTACCAAGCTTCTTCAAGCTGGTATTATCTACCCAATTTCTGATAGTGAATGGGTTAGTCCAATTCAAGTCGATCCTAAGAAGGGCGGGATAACAGTTGTCACAAATGAACATGGAGAAGTGGTCACAACTCAGGTGAAAAACAAATGGCGTGTGTGCATCGATTATCGCAAATTGAATGCTGGAACACGAAAAGATCACTACCCACTTCCTTTCCTTGACCAAATGCTTGAGAGATTGGCCGGAAAGTCACACTATTGCTTTCTTGATGGTTACACCGGCTACTTCCAAATTCCAATCGCACCTCAAGACCAAGAAAAGACCACATTCACTTGCCCCTTTGGAACCTATGCCTATAGGCGAATGCCTTTTGGCCTTTGTAATGCTCCTGCAACATTCCAGCGGTGTATGATGAGTATCTTTTCTGAATTCATTGAGAATTGCATGGAGGTATTCATGGATGACTTTACCATTTATGGCGAGTCATTTGAATCTTGCTTACATTCACTCTCTTTGGTCCTTCAAAAGTGTGTCAAGTGCAACCTTGTGATGAATTTTGAAAAATGTCACTTCATGGTTTCAAATGGGATTGTTCTAGGGCACATCATTTCTCAAGAGGGTATCCAAGTTGATCCAGCCAAAATTGAGGTGATCCAATCACTTCCTGAACCCAAATCAGTTCGAGACATTCGGTCCTTCCTTGGTAATGCTGGTTTCTATCGGCAATTCATTCAGAACTTCAGCAAGATTTCCCTCCCACTCACTCGTTTACTTCAAAATGATGTCACATTCAATTTTGACGAGGCTTGCAAGAGAGCCTTCATTGAACTCAAATCTGCTCTCACATCTGCTCCAATAATCCAACCCCCAGATTGGTCCTTACCATTTGAATTGATGTGTGATGCTTCTGATAGGGCCATTGGGGCTGTTCTTGGTCAAAGAAGAGAAAACATTACTCATGTCATCTTTTATGCCTCAAAAACATTGGATGAAACTCAATCACACTAGACTGTGACTGAAAAAGAACTTTTAGCTGTGGTTTTTTCCTTGGATAAATTCCGGCCCTATCTCTTAGGTGCCAAAATCATCATCTTCACGGACCACTCAGCATTAAAGTTCTTACTTAAGAAAAGTGATTCCAAACCAAGGCTAATAAGATGGATTTTAATGCTCCAAGAGTTTGACCTTGTGATAAACAATAAACCTAGAAAAGAAAACCCTGTGGCTGACCACCTGAGTAGAATTTCTAATTCTTCTCATTCTGAAATAATTAATCCTGAATTTCCAACTGAACACCTCTCATCTCTCACTCCAAAGTTACCATGGTATGCCCCAATTGTCAATTACTTGGTTTCTGGTGTTTTCCCTGAATATTTTTCAAAAGAACAAAAAGAAAAGATGAAAAGTGATTCAAAGCATTCTTTGTGGGAAGATAATAAACTTTGGAAAACTGGGGCTGACATGGTAATTAGGAGATGTGTTGATGAAACTGAACAATTCTCCATCTTGGAATTCTGCCACTCAATGCCTGGAGGTGGCCACTTTGGACCACAAAGGACTTCTCGAAAGGTCTTAGATTCTGGATTCTTTTGGCCTTCACTCTTCAAGGACTCACACGAGTTCTGTCAATCATGTCCCACTTTCCAAAAGTTTGGCACAATTTCCAAAAGAAACGAAATGCCTCAAAAGCCATTAATCTTCTGTGATCTTTTCGATGTTTGGGGCATCGATTTCATGGGACCTTTTCCCCCTTCCAATGGATTATCCTACATTCTCCTTGCTGTTGACTATGTTTCTAGGTGGGTCGAGGCCAAACCCACTAGGAAAGATGATGCTCAAACTATGAGTGAGTTCCTCAAAACCCATATCTTCCATCGATTCGGAACACCACGTGCTTTGATAAGTGACTTAGGAACTCATTTCTGTAATAGAACAATGGAGTCACTTTTGAAAAAGAATGGGGTTGTACATAAAACATCCACTGCATATCACCCTCAAACAAATGGAATGGCTGAACTTTCTAATAGAGAAGTGAAAAGAGTGCTTGAAAGAATTGTTAAGCCCACAAGAAAAGACTGGCCCGATAGACTTGGTGAAGCACTTTGGGCCTATCGAACAACCTATAAGACACCCATTGGGATGTCTCCATTTAGGCTAGTCTTTGGTAAAGCCTGTCATTTACCAGTTGAAATCCAACATAAGTCATTTTGGGCTGTCAAAACATGTAATTTTGATTGTGAAAAATCTGGTGAAGAAAGATTGTTGCAGTTGACTGAATTGGAGGAGCTTCGACTCGATTCGTATGAGAACTCCATTCTCTACAAAGAAAAGGCAAAGTCACTCCATGACAAGTACATTCTTCGAAAGGTAATTCATGAAGGTGAAAAGGTAATGCTCTTCAATTCTCGATTTCGACTTCACCCAGGTAAGCTCAATTCTCGTTGGGATGGACCTTTTATTATTACTAATGTTTACCCATTTGGTGCAGTGCAAGTCGAAGACCCTTCTTCAAAAAGAACATTCACGGTAAATGTACACCGGTTAAAGCATCATCATGAGAGGCCATTCACTTCAGGTTCCACATCGACTTCCATTAACCCACCACTAGATGGAAATGGCGACCCACCAAATCCAAACCAGGGGGCACCTCTTTCCCTTTAACTCTCTCTCTATATCTTCCTCTCTCTACCTCTTTCTTCTTCTTCCTCTCTCTTTCATTTTGTTACCACATTATTCATCAAACCCTTTCTTTTTATCTTTCTTGTGTGGGTGTGTATTTTAAAAAAAACCTTAAAAACAAAAAAAAACAAAAAACACAATTACTTAAAAAAATTACAAAAAAAAGAGTCATGCTTACTCACCATCTAGTTTTGAAATTTTGTCCAACCATTTTGGGGAGTCAAAAGGCTTGTTTTAAACTCAAATATATTGAATTTTTATCTCAAACTTGGGTAAACAATTTTGTGTCAATAACAAACATTTTGAATGAACAATTTTTGGTGGAAAATGATTCTCCCCTACCGTGAGGAATAACATTAGCCTTCATGCCAAGGTCATCTATGGCCATCTTTTTCATTGTGTGTCTTCACCACTGATTGTGAGTATTGAGTTTGTGGACCTTCGAGCTGAATTTCCATCTTTTGTATGCATTAATATGATAGAGGCATTTTCTAAGCCACATGAGAATCAGAATAGCCAAATAGCCTCCCGTTACCCTTACATTGATCCTACTTTTGAAAGCCCCTTTGAGCCTATGAAAACCTTTCTTTTAATAGCCACATTACAAGCCTGATACCTTGTCCCACCCAACATCTTCATGGATTTTCATTGTACAATTTATTGAAATTTAAGTGTGGGGGGAATGGACTTCATTTTTGGGCGTACTTTCATTGATTTCCAATGTGTCATCATATGCTTGAGGGAAAGCATCCATTCAAGTGTGGGGGAGATGTTTTAATTCTGTGAGCTTTGGGGTGTATATGTGTAATTGTCATTTGTACAAATGTCATTGAAAAGTGTTCAAAAAAAAATGAAAAAAATTTATATTAAAAAAAAATGAAAAAAAAGGAATGGGTTGTGTCTTGGGTGGGTCAAAAATCATTCATCCTCAACCTTTGATCGTGTTATAACTACTAAAATTAGTTCCATGAGAAGATCAAACATGGGTTGGGAGATGACTGTGAGACTTGTTTCAAGCACAACTTTCGAAAAAAAAGCAAAAAAAAAAGAAAAAAAAGAACACTTGAATCATCTTGTATTGTGTCATTATTGGAAGTCTTCCATGTTGTACATATTCCATCATCTCACCCTATTCCATTTTCTATCTCCATCACTTTTCATTCATCACACATTCATGCCCTTGTAAATATGTGTTTCTATTTCCTTTCAAATCAAATTTCAAAAAATGTGCATTGATTTTTCCATGTTGGTGTTTTTATCCCATCTTTTCCTTTGGACATTATATACCTACCATCCCATAGCCACTGAAAAACCCCTTAAAAGACCTCTTGATTCTTGTACACATTAGATTTGGGAATGGAAGCTGAGAGATCTTACAAACTCTTGATTTTCACTTTTTGTTGGTGAATGAGTGAACCTCCTAAAATACATTTTTATCATCTTGAGAGGAGTAAGTTTTGAGTGCCTACATTTTCCAATTCAAACCTTGAACATGAAAAAATGAATTGTTTCTGATGCATTATTGTGAACCAAATTTGTGATGGAATTCAATATGGATGAGTGAAATATTCTAAACCTCCCCTGATTGGAGAAAACAAAATTTTAATATTTGTTGGTGAGTGAAAATGATTTTGTCATGTTTTTATATTTGTTGCACATGAGGACACGCGCAAATCTAAGTGTGGGGGAGTTGATGTTATTAATATTTTCACGACTTATTATATTCCCCCTTTACTTATTTTATATGAAATGTGCATAATTTGTGTGAAATATTAATGTTTTAATATTAAGTATAATATTTGAGCATTTTTAGAAGTAGTCAAATTGAGTCAGTTTAATGTTTTAATTATAACTATCACTATAATGATCCAAATTGTGTGGTTCTTGTTTTGTAGGATTCTCCTTTAAATAGACAACATTTCATTAGAAGGAACCATGATCCAATTCTGCCATTTGAAGGGTCATATGGTCCTCACAAACAAGACCAAAGAATCTGTGAAGAAACTGGACTATTCATGAAGATTGATTTACTGGGCTCCATCCAGAAGTTCAAAAACCTTAACTCTCCACCATAATTCGGGGGAAACTACATTTAATCTTGGATAAAAATTTCATGGCCCAATTCCAAGTACAAGGGGCCCAAATGAATCTTTGAATTCCAGCCCACCATTCTGGCCGAGAATGAAAATCAGTATAGTATGCATGACATATCTCCTGATGTAATCATCCAAGAGAGCTGAGATTTTGTAGTGTGAAAGAGGGGATGTAGGCGGCCGACTTTGTTGAAGAAACCATTCGGATTTGAAGGCATCTTAATATTAAAAAACCCTTTCACATTATGGACTTCAAAAAGACTGGATTGAAATGGACAGTTTAAGTTTGTTTATTCAACCGGCCATAACCTTTTATCCTTACGTCCAAATGACTCCATATTTTGAGAGTAGTCGCCCAACATTATTGCCTACAACTTTTAAGAAGAAGATAGTTGAATATTCGGCTGTCTGAATTGTCAAATTGGCGATGCAAGTGGAGGGACAGATTGGGAATGCAAACAGTCCACTCCTTGGGCTATAAATACTCTTCCCTTCTCTCCTTGAGAGGGGTTGGCATTTAAGAAGAGAGGAGATCACATTGGCACGACCAAAGCTTTGCCAAAGGCTTGGGAGGACCTGCCATACTCATGTTTTCACTTGAGAGACCTTTCCTCCTCTCTTTCTTTTCACTTACTTTTGAGTTCTTCATTTTTGTAATCTTGTAATTCTCTTTCTTTGTAATTCTGTTTTAATGCAAGTTACTTCTTCAATATCTCTTATTCTCTTCCACATTCTGTATTTTAATATTAATGTTCTTAAAATAGTTTAAATTCAGTTCAATCCCCTTCCCTTCTTAAGCTTCCTCATTCAATCGAAATTCCATTTTTGATTCTTAAATTAATTCGTGTGTGTGTTCGGCACACTACTCTTATCTTGTCCCTTTCTTTTTCTTATCTTTATAATTCATCACCATAAACATATATTACCAGATTATTAAACATCCAAATGGCTGAGTAAATCTCTCATTGGGGTGAGTTATAATTTGGGGATGTTAATTGATTGAGAGTTTTGCTCGATGAGTATTCTTTAAATTAATATGGTGTATGTTAAACTTAATATGTCATGGATTAATGATATGTTTTGTTTAACAAGTGGTTTCCATGGATTATTGGAACCATAAATACACTACCATAAATAAGTTTTGATTGAGATTAGAACCCTAAGTTAAGTTAAGGCTTGGATTAAAGCCTTCACACTTAGGAATTCCAATCAACGTCAACTTATGACATGGGTGTTAATTTAATGCAATACAAAGTAAGGCTCAAGGATATCACATGCTTAACTCCCCAATGATGAACTCACCCCAATCTTTATCAATTTGGTAAATCAAACATCATCCATAAATCATTTCAATTACGCTCTGCAAACGAACCCCCCTAATCAAAATACAATCAACTAAAAACAATCGACTATTACGAAGTACCATCACCGAGGATTCGACCCGAGTGCTGCTATACACATTAGCAGAGCACCAGAACTTTGAACGGTCGATAGGCGACAATCGGCCGCACTTTCAATGCCTACAAGGATTTGTATCACCTCTTGTTTGGGTCTTTTTTTTGACCGAAACAAATTATATTGATGTTGGTATAGGTTAGAGAATGTGTCCTTCCTTAGGAACATTATTTTTATTAGAGTTGGAGAAAATGGTACAAATATAAGGTTTAAAATGCTTAGGATGTGAAACGTTAGGGAAGAGAATAAATCAAGTGGTGAAGTAGAAGTTGGTTACCATTGATATTATTTATTATGTAATATTATCTTGTATGAGATACATGGTTATAATAATTAGGGTGTTTCTGAGAATATTTCTTACATGTTTAGATAATGAGTTAATTTCACTTTTTCCGACTATCCTTTAGAATTCATTCTTTACTCTTTCATGAGAGCTTATGGGGAGGATCATTGTGTGTATACTGTTATAATCACCCCTTATATATATAAAATATTTTTTAGGTCAGTTGGAGCAGGTTCAGTATTAGGCTGGTTTCTACTTTCTTATGGCTGAAAGGAGATGTTTGGGCATCATGGTCTCTATCGTCTTTACTTTCTTTTTGTACTTATAGTTTTCTATATCAGTTGTAGTAGTTCTTTCATGTGATTACATTTTTGAGATTTGTATTTATTATATATTTTATTCAAACCAGGTTTTGGTTGGAGTATGTCCTATCTCTCTCTTTAGCATGTGTTTCTCTTTGAGGATAATTCCTCTCGTATGCATGTTTATTATTCCTTTGGAACTAGTCACCAACCAGGGGCCAACAGGTGGAAGGAATTTGGGGTCACTATCTTTATTACCTCATTACCATCCTAGGAGGGATACAATATGTGGGGTGGGGATCATGATAATAGAATGCAAAGTTTTGGTAGAATAACAACCATTGAGATAATGATAAGTAATGAGAATGAGGTTGTCTGAAGAAGAGTTCAAGATTCTTACTGAATGTTTTTGTTATATTTATTCCTCTACCTTTTTAACATATTCATCAAACATGGAAAAATAAGAACACTTTTATATTCCTTTTTCATATATATTATTATGTTAAAAGATTCACCTATATTAATCTCATATTCAATCATATATAAAATGAAATTTCAATTCTTTTGTATAGTATACCACCTCCTCACAAACCGACTTAATTCATTTTCCATAACCACATCTCATATTTCAATATAATTATGTATTTAATTAAAATATATATTTTTTATGATATTATTATGTGTTTCAAATTTAGAAATAATATTTACTATTCTTTTATTCAATACATCGAAAATGGAAAAAACTTTCTTGTGTAAATATTACTTAATGTCTCCATGAAATATGCAATTCATATTTTATATCTAACATTAAAAAATTAATATATATAAAAATACAAATAAATATCTATATAATGAATATATATTATATAAAAATACTTCTGAACATTATTTTCATAATGGAAACCAGATCAACGTATAAATACTGAGACTGTCTAACCAAAACATGCATGAATATGGAAGTAACTATCACATGGAATACTAATTTCTAAAAAAATTTCTTAATAAATCGATAGAAAGATGTTATAATAAAATAATAAGTCTATTTATACATATATTAAGGATTATATAATACATTTATAATAATTTATATTTATTATACCTGATTTTTTAATGATAATGTGAAAAAACTAGAATTAATGTACGAGATCTCTCGAAACCACCATTTTTATTATGGTAAAGACAATTCTCTTTCTTACCCAAATTTTCTATACATTTTATATTATATTTTTCTTCTATATTATCAATATATATATATAGTAAATATATACATATCTTATTATATCTTCTTTTTATGGATTAATACATTTCATTATTTCATTTCTGAATTTGTTTTAAATCAAAACCGATTATGGGGAACATTCTATACATTAATATGTTTATGTACATATCATATAAAGATTTTAATCCCCAATTTACACATTATTTTGATTCTTTTTATTATATAACTATATATATGAATAATTAATATCTATTTACATATTCTTTTTGAAATATGTTCAAAATTTCCTTTGATTATGATATCATGTAAGATTATAAAATATATTTCATTCTACAAGTGATTATTATGATTATACCTTTTGGTTAATTTCCTTTTGTGGAATACATAATAGTGAACATGTTATGGTTCTTTCACCAACATAGATATAGAATGGATTAGGTAATGTTTTTATCTTTTGATATGTTATATAAGGGATATTACGATAATCCAAATCCATAATTGGATGATATCTACCATGTGATGTGGTCTTGGTAGTTATCCTTGAATTATTAATATATCATGTTTTTTCTTGAAACCACATTAACTGTGTAACCATAATTTTATTACAATAATTTTTTATATTACTATTTTATGGGATTACTTATGATCCTTCTCTTTTATGTTATCAAGTTATAAATTTGATTTTCATATCATATTTATTCCCATTATGTTCTTTATAGATAACATCCTCATTTTATGTATTCCTTAGGTTACCGAATGAAATTTACAGAGATCAATATTATTTAGGAACTCATTATAGAGATTAAAATAAATAATTTTTATTTTAGTTTCTTCATGTTGTCCTATGTACCTATTCTTCGAGAGACACTGATACTTTTGATCCTTGATATGTATTTAATAGATTTTTATGTTAAACCAAATAATATATTAACATAAACAGAAAACATTGGGTCACTATAGTTTTTATCTATGGAATTATAAGTTATTTTTTATTATTATGACTAGAATAATTTAGTGAGAACGATAAGATAAGTGTAAGTATAAGATACAAGCTTAATGTCATGGAAAGATATAGATAATACTAGTTTTCATGAAATACATAGTTTTCTAGATACTACAAGTATGAATTATTTTAGAATATATGAATATTTGGACAATAACACCCAAAAGAGTTGTTCAGGTGTATTTTTTCAGTCATTGTGGTTCAAGGTGAGTGTTCTATTATTGTGAACATGGTTTGACACTCATGATGTATAAGATTGTCTTATTTAAAATTATCTTTATAGGACCACATGAATCATTGGAAATGATATAGATTATTGATGACTTAGGTGAATCCAAATGTATCACAAATTTATAATAAAGCTTTATTATTTTCTAATCGTGTAAATTATTTTTATTAATTAGGATTATTATTGATAACAAAATTATTATTTATTTTTAGTCAATTGATGAAATAAGGAATAATGTTTTTAAAATTAAATTTAATGGAAAATAAGGTGCTATTCGGTTTCCAATTGGGATGATGATTGATGAGAAATATAAAATATGTATTTGTAATCATTTATACTAATATATTATCAATAACATGTAAAATTAAAAAATATCGAAATATCGAAATCACAAAAGAATAGAAGTATGGATTTCTATAAGAACTATATTAGTGATGTTAATAGAGGAACGAATTCATAATTTTAATAATGATAAAAATGTGAAAAAAGACAATCAATATATTGTTTCAAATGAACACAAAAATGTTTTATGTTTGTAAAATAATTATGCAGAGTAACAAACTTCTAATACAAATGATTATTTCAATTTAGGGAAATAATACACATCCTAGATATTCATTTGTAGTTTTTAATATTAATTTTGGAGAACGGGATCATTTTATATGGAAATTACCACTTATAATGTTTAAATCCTATATTAAAAAAATATATGTTATACTAATAATTTATGAAAACAAATTGAGTTATTTTTGTATTGGGATTATATAATTATGTTATCGAAGTACTTTTATCTATGGTATACTGGTTATAATATTCATAATGCATCTATGTATTGTTCCACATTAATTTATTTGTATTTAGAAGCATATTTTTAATTGTACTAATAAATGAGAAATTTGATTTAGTTTTTTACATTATATAATAGATGATTAAATGAAGGATAGCCATTAATATATTCATGTTTTGTAGTTAATTAAGATTAATTTGGGAAAATAAGTGATTAATATTGATAATGTAAATTGGATAGTATTGGTGACATTTAAATTGGTAATTGATTTGATTCAAAATGGATTAGGTAATCATTGATGAATATTATTAATTCTTGGATTTATGGAATTTTTTACGAGTATTTTATTCTTAGGTATTGAGTTAATTAATAGAAGCATATATTTCTATATGTTACGTGTAACACCCCAAGGTTTTAAAAAAAATAAATTAAATACATGAAACATTTTTTAAGTATATATTTAAAACTAGACTTTAAAAATAATATAGAGATTCTATGTTTTGAAATTTAGAAAACAATCATCTACAATTTTGTTTAGTAGGTTATTTAGAGTCTGACACAACCATATTCTTTTTTGGTGAAAAGTAACGTACCCTTATGAATAGTAATATGAACCTAATGAATAGTAAGTTTTATTATTATTTTATTTTCGTATGGATGTAAGATAATTTCATCTTGGTTTATTTCTAAATGTGATATAAAAGAAGTTATAGTTTTAAATTGTTAATTTAAGAATTAAGTATGATTTCATTTAAAAATTAAATTAATTATATATAGAAAATTATATTCGAAATGTATATTTCATTTTTGAATTATACATGTTGAAAAATGGTTAGGAGGATTTTTTGGTATTTTTATGAAATAGTTGATTTTTCTATAAATAGTAAAAATACAGTACTGAGTTTCGGGGTGTTAATTACATAATTAATGATGTAATAATTATATAATAAATTTTGTAGCCTTTTTTAAAATAATAAAATATTTTATTTGTCCCAAGTGACTAATAGCATCAGAAAATACCGAGGTAAAGCCCATGGTTTTGCAAATATATCAAATGAGGTGTCCATAGGAAATTTTTAAAACATTCTCTCAATTTTTCTATAAATTACAAACCATTCCTTAATTAAATTCATTCAAAATCTGTCATCAATGATTCTATGTCCTCATTACCTTTATAATATTTCTACGAAGGTTTCCACAAGTCGCCAAGGTCCCAACCTTCATGTTCTAGAAGATACTCTACAAGGTATTATAATTCTCAACTTCTATCTTTTCCATTCAAGTTCTCTTTTATGTGGTATAGAATTCAAGAATCCATTCCACGTTCTTATATTCATATTATTATTTATCAATTATTTTTAATGATTTATTTTTTGATGGGTGACCAATTTCCCCTCTTTTTTTAATGTATACTAAAACCCTGTTGTATAGCAGTTAAGGTACCAAATTTTTATAAGGGATTTCTCAACTACTATTTGATTTTGAGTTCCTTTAGTTTCTTATCCTTTCCTCATATAATATTTACTAAGATTAATAAAATCTCTATAAATCTATTATATTCTATATTATCACATGTTTAGGGAAAATTCATAATCATTATTCTTCTCCTCTCCCACTTATTCAATGAATAAAATCATAGACAGTGATGTGTCGAATTACAGACATCATGGACGATGTGATTCCAATTTACATTACTTATTTCAAGTCTCGAAATGAAACCATTTTTATGTTTGATAAAAGTTATCATATATTAATTATGTCTCAAAAAAGGTTCTAGAAATCTTTTTTGAACATGGTTTAAATTTATTAATCAAAATGAGGTCGTTGTTATCAAAGAACCACTAAAATTATCTAAAAAAACATAATTAATATTTTAACTTATTAATATTCAACATATAAAACATAAAAATGATAAATGTTATAATTTATGATATTTTAAGTATGTAAATACTTTTCCATTTCAATTATGGAGTTTCAATTCCAATTAACAAGAATATCAATCATAAACCAATCATCGAAATCATGTAAATAAATTCACCCAAAACAATGCAAGGAAACAAATACTAACAATTAAATGGTAAAATGATGTAATAAAAATATCATATAAGATATTATAAAGATTATAATGTTTCATTAAGATATTAATAACACTCTTTTATCTTTTATTCAGGAATTTGAAACATGTTTTATGTAAGACAGACCAAAGGTAAGGTAATTCTTAACCCAATTTCCATACTTTGGGTTAACATTTTTCTTTATTATTTATGTGGAATTAAGATTATTAGTGGGTGAATTTTTTTTATATTAGGTTTAACTATCTATATTTACCTTGTAGACACATATCCATTCCATTATATTAATTATCACTCTAATTATATTTTAAGGTTATTTATTTTTTATATCCTTTTAAAACACTCTAATAAATTTCAAAAGGATTATTTTATTATATGTATATAGAATTAGTAGTTTATAATGATTTCAAGATAGTTCATTACCCTGATAAGTTCCTTGGAAATTATTGATGTGGGGTTTATCCCATTATAGCTCCTGATATGTCTGGTTTATCCCATTATAGCTCAAGATATGTTGGGTTGAGCCCATTATAGCTCAAGATATGACGGATGAGCCCCATTATAGTTCTCCATTGCATTGGGTACTATAGAGATAGAAGTTGACCAAAAGTTTATTCTATATATAAGGGTGAATGTAATATTTATATGTTAAATGTTTCCCAACAAATCAACACGAGTTTTCTAGGCATTCAAATTTTTTGGATATGGGTTTTATTGGTTTTTATGTTTCCACTTGACTAAGGCATTCAATATTTATATCCTTATAGAGTTTTATAATCATATCATATTTTTAAAATGTTTCTAATAGGATATAAGGATGGGTAAAATAAATAATGGATTCATTATGATGGATATGGAGTGTTGTCAATGAAATCCTGCTATATGTTTAATGTTTAATATTTGGAAAAAAATGAAAACAGTTTTTAATTGTATTCTCTTGTATGATTTTGGTAATTTATATATGTAAGATATTAAATTATCTAAAACTATAAACTCAAAAATATCCTAAAAGTGTAATAATGTATATTATTGACTAACATTCATAATTAAGTAAATTTTTATGGTCGGGTCCTTATATTACGTTATCTTAAGGGTAATGCATTCCATCATGGATTTATAAGTTTAATATTGATCATATGCTCAATGACATACATACACCTTTTATGTTTAAAGATATAATATTTTGAGATGATTTGATACATTAATTCGGTTTTAAGAAGAATATTCTCTTAATGATTAAATAAACCATTGGGTTAGTATATTATTTGATTTTCTGATAATCTGATAGTGAGATAAAGATAAAAATGAATGTTGGAAATTGATTTATATACAATGATTAATTTTTGGAAATATTTATAATAAAACTATTATTCCATATTAGGATAGTTTATAGATTTAATTGAAGATATCATTATGATTTTCACAAAATTATAAGCATATATAGTGATATATTAGCATTGTCAAAAAATATTTGAGGTGCTTCTTTGGGATGAGTTATATATAACATTCTGGTTTGACATTTGATTTATGATGAATGATTATTTGGATGAATTGAATTATGTTTTTTTTAAATGTAAGATAAGATAAATGAGAAAAAAATTGAGGATAAATCATTCATTAATGATGGGGATATTAAAGTTATTTGGGATATATGAATTATTTATGAAATTATCTATGTAGAACCATTTTTTAATATCACAAATTTTGAGTTAAAACTATTATATCATAATCTAATGGATTATACACCTTGGAAATTATTTTACCTTATGATAACCATTAAATATTGGAATTTTTTTAAATAATTAATAATAGATTTAAATTATTATGGGTATCGTGAAGATTATTTGAGTGCATCTTGTGTAAAAATATTCATCTGTAATATTAATTATTTAGTAAAATAGATGTTACTGTTTTTGAAATTGATTAATGTATGAAATTATAATTTTAATGTAAGTATATTTACATATTTACATGGCCTAGATAGAAAATTAATTCATAAAATATTGTAAAATTATCATCAAACAATATATTTATCCTATTACCTTCAATAATGATTAATTAAAGGTATTTTTTACACGTATTGTTTTTAGGAATTATTTTTATTAACAATGTCATGAAAATTGACATTATATTGATCGAGGATCTCTATAACTATCCATCATTATTTTGAAAATATTATTTTCTTCCATTTATATATTTTCACTTAACACTTATGATTGCTTATTTGTAATAATAGTATTGTGTTATTCTAGACGACCTTTGTATTTCCCTTCACCTATTTTCATGTGTAGGCTTTATTAAACACTTTTTTATTGTGAGATCTCCAAGATGGTATTTTAGAATATAATTAACTTTATTACCAATGCCATGTTCAATTTTTGGGGATAAAATTTATTACATGGAGTGGAATGTAACACTTAGAGTCTTTAAAATAATTTTATTCTTGATAGATTCAATAAAAAACTACACCTATATTTTAGTTAATTGAGAGATATTATAAAAACATTATTATTGAAATATGATTTTAATATTATATTAATTTTTTAGAGATTATTGATAAGAATAACTAAATTATAATAGAAATATATATATATATATATATATATATCCATATCAATACAAATGTATTGTCAAATTCATAATAAAGTCTTATTCATTTTCCTGTAAAGAGATTTCATCCTTCAAAAATAAATTTTCATCAAAAAATAGGTTGTATTTATTTTTATAAAAAATATTAGTATAAATTAATATAAATTAATATATTTTATTTTATTAAAATTATATAAAATTTTAAAACTACATATTATTTTTCTTAGGATGATTTTTTGGGATTTATTAAAATAGTATGATTTCTAAATGAATTGTGAAAACTCTATTTTTTATAGAAAAATATATATTTCATTTCAAGTATTTACCAAGTTAAATTTTATATTATTTTAATTTTCAAACACAATTAGTTAAATTTTATAAAATAAAAACCATTTTTTACTGAAATTTATATTTAAAATTGTTTTAAAAACTTTTTATACATTAAAAAATATTTTTCGTTTTATTTTTCATTATAATGATAAAATAATATCATAAAATTATAGAAGCTGAATGAGTAAGAAAATATTCAATATATTTAATGAGGAGGTCCATATTTGGAATGCAGTTTTATTTTTATTCAATATGATTTATAACCATAGTAAATAATTATTACCACAGTTAGGGTAAATCACATGAATAATGTTAAAATTAATATGAAGAGGACTATAAAATGACCATAAAAACATTATATAAAATTGTTTATGTTATTGATTCATCCATTTACATCAATTTATCTGAATTATGGAAACATGGTAGAATATTTCTTTGATTTCAACCTTTATATTATTTTATGAGATGAATAGTAAAAAATGTACTTCTCTTTGTTTTATTATCACTGAAATTTTCACAATGTGATAAATATATGATAATTTCAGTTATAATTCTTCATTTTAATGATAAATTAATTGATAAATATTATATTTTATTTTATTTTTTAGTAATTAAATAATAAACATAAATTTTTAGGCAACGATGAAACAATATTTATTAAATTAATAGAAAAAATGTCTGTAAAACTATTAATATTAATATAATTTGAGTGAATTATTGAGTTATATGAATTATATTGATAGAAATAAAATTATAGAGATGTTTTCAAAGGGTTATTTTCATATTTAGTTTTTGTATATTTTTTTTAAAGTCATATTAAATGAATAATTTCAAATTTTCCATATTGATATTCTAAAATAAATGAAATTTTATTAATTGATTTAAAATTTATAAAACCATTATATTTTTCCAAAGATTTTGTAAATGGATTATATGATAAAAAATGGTCCATATATTTTCTAATTTGTCTTTCATAGTAACTATCGTACATCATAGAGTGCAAAAACCATTTATATCATCATAGTTGTCCAAAATGTAAATATGGGGTTAAAAAAATAAGCATAAAAACATAGAATAATCATGTAATAATTTTATTAGATGAATTTATTTCGAACATCTCTCATAATAAATTATAATTATATAATTTTGGTTACTTTTTTCATTGAATATTAATTTATATTAATTTAATATTTTATATAATTCTAAGAGTGCCCATCCCCTAACTTATTAAAGCACAAGTCCTATCCAAAATAAATCACATAATAATAAACATTATTATTATATGATACCAAAAAATACCTTATTAAAGACTCTCAGTACATTTTGGAGGCCATACATTTCTCAAAATTTCAACCATAGAGATCTTAAGTTTCAAGAAATATGATGTTTTCTGAATAAGAGGTATACATTTTAACAAAATGTTTTAGTTTTATTTATTCTTCTTCCAACCTAAAATATTATAAAAAATGATCCAATAATGAAATTTATCTAGAAAATAATTAAATTTTTTATGTTAATTCAATCACAAACATACATATTATCTCCTATCAAAATGAAAATGATGTCTTCAATTGTTTGTATGATGGGCTGCTACTTCACAAACCGATGTAATTTTTTGTCCATCAGTAATTTTCATAGATAGGTATAATGATGAATTTAAAAAAATATATTTTATTTATCATATTAATAGGATTTATAATTTTAATATATTATTTACCTTTTTTTATACACCTATCGAAAATGGAAAAAATGTTCATGTGTAGGAATTTCTTACCGTCTCCATAAACGTCTTAATTAAATTTTTTATTTCTATCTTTGGTATACTAATATATACATATATATGATATTATTATAATATTTAACATCATTTATATGATTAAATCATGATCAATTAATGAATAATATTCCTTCTAAAACAACACATGCCTGAAATAAAAATCAATTATCAATTAGAACAGTAATTTTATTGAAATGTTCTAATAAATCAGTGCTAAGATGTTATAATAAAATCCTGTATCATATTATTTATATGAGTATGGTATTAGAATATATGAATAATAAATCAATATTTATTATATATGAGTTTTTAAATAATGTGATGAAAAAAATAACGGTAAGGGATATCTCTTAACTAACCTTTTTATTAAGATTATGGGAAAAATGAAGCCCTTAGATCATTTTGTGATTCTCGTTCAATGTTTTTCTTTCCAAATTAAAGCCTAATTTTATACCTAATATAATTTAATCACATATGAAAATCTTTATTATTTAATTTATTAAAATGAATAAATTATATTTTAGTTTCATGTTTTTTTCTAATGCAAAAAGTCTTCAATATACACTTGTCCTTTCTATCATTGTTTATTATTTATTGGTGATATATGATGAAAATATCATGTAGTAATATTGGTAAAAATGATTGTGACACTATAGTTGAAAGGAATATTTATGTGACAGAAAACCTATGTCATTATCACTTTAAAATAATTTATAATAAAAATGAATATATAATAATATATATTTAGTATTCACATATTTTGACATATTCGGTAATCTAATGTTTAAAAAAGTTTGTTCTTGAAAACCTATTCGAACTCAGTGCACTAAAAATATTTCAAATAATGATTATTTGTAACATTAATAATTATAAAAAATCCTTCAGAAAATAATTTTTTTAGCACGATTATATATAAATTTCAATTATAATTTTTACATTTTTAAATTAATTTATAAATTTATAAAAAATGAGGTTCCAAATTATATTAAATAACTAAATTAAATCCAATATAAAAACATTATAATAAATAACATGTTATCATTGAAATTATTTGTTTGGATATTATAAAAACATTTCAATTTAATCATATAGAAAATTTAATTAAAAATATTTAGAAAATATTAACTTACATGTTTCATGTAATAGGAAATTATAAAAACTATACCAGATGAAGGTTGACAATGACTTTTATTTCCACCCATCAATAAAATTATACCTCTTTCAGTTCCATGGTTGAACCATTAGTCTTCCTTGAATTGAGAAGCATAATATGAATTGTTTTTCAATAAATTATAAGACATTTGTTTTATATTGATTATTTTAAATATATATATATATGTACTATAGATACTAAATATAATTATTAAAAATATATTTTATCCAATTTAAAAATGTAAAAAATGTAACATTATATTCAAACCTTTAATGGGTTTATCTATTTATTTTTGTAAATAATTAGTATTATTGAACTAAATAGGATAGATGTCAATCATAAATGGATGTATTCTAGTCATATGACCATAGTGTATAGAGAGTTCATCTAGTGTGAAATATATATTGAAAATTAACATTCTCAACTCATTATTTAGTTTCTATATTATTTTTATTCAAGAATGGTTTTTCCAATTATGTTGGAAGAAGACTTAATCTATAATGGAATAGATTGATGTGTTAATTAGTGGTGTAAACATAAAAAAAACAAAAATATAAATAGTGAATTAGATAAAACTATTGTTTATATATTATATGGTATGATCACAAGTTTATATATGGAGGTGGGTGATCTAACTGTACATCCACTTGAACTAGGGTTTCCCGTCCTCTGAAACAACACTTTTATGATGTTTTTTATATTGAATTTTGAGATACCCTCTATAAATTTCCCACATGAATAGGTGTTTCATAATTATACATTATTCACACCATACTCACCTTAAAATTTAATCCCTTAATCACTCAACCAAGATAAGGAAAATTCATTGAAATAGAAAAAAAATAAAAAATATTGAAGACAAGAAATAATACGAGTGATTTACATGCATCAGAAAATAAGTTCTCTATGTGTTGGTGAAACTCAACATTATTTATAACCACTATAAGATATAATATATTATGTAATTATTACTAGGTATATTTCATACACAAAAAAACTCAATTCAAAATAACAAATGCACCTATTTAACTTCACACAATTACCACTTCTTCAATCGCTCTTATATAATTAATCATATTAGCATTGAGACACCACACACATATATAATATGTGTAATACATAAAAAAATATAAACCTTATACCATGAAAACATTGTCAATCATAACTACACCACCATAGTTGGTATAACAATTCGGTAACCCCTGTACATCACTGAGATTCCAGAACTCCTAAACTTCATTAAAAGAAATGAACATGTGATTTATTTTCTTCTCAATAAAATACATTGAATGAATACTATTCTTACATTGATCAAAAAACCTTCCTCTAAGTAATTTCTAGTGAATTTCATTAAAATGAAAAAAATAATGATGAATTAAAACTAGGCCTCACATTCTAAAAATATTCCACTATGATAGTTATTTTAGATATCCTTCAAACCACTACAACATTAAAAAAAATAAAAAAGAAACCTACACCTCTATGTGAAATTTTTTTTCTTCTATTTTTATGCCACTTACCCTAGTCTAATTTTTTTTAATGTTTCTTAATACATTCTTGAAGTATCACATTAGTGAATAAGTCTGCTAAATTTTGTTTATCTATCATCTACCCAATATCCATCAATTTTCCCCTAGAATTTTTTTTATGATG
This sequence comes from Viscum album, assembly GCA_963277665.1. Taxonomy (NCBI): domain Eukaryota; kingdom Viridiplantae; phylum Streptophyta; class Magnoliopsida; order Santalales; family Viscaceae; genus Viscum; species Viscum album. Next base: position 1,430,175,583 of record OY728125.1, read on the forward strand.
TGTGACTTTAGGTTGATATTTTTTCTAAATTTAACAATGAATTTTTATCCAATTATAATTCAAATTGATTTTCATCTAAAATAACTCATACTTTCTATCTACTTCTATGATTCTTTAAAAGATTCATTAACAATACCATTTCTCTCCTATCTTCCCCTATAACTATAAAATTTTCGTTAATTTATCTCAAAGTAAATATTCTTTATAGTTCATTCATCCCAAAAAAATATTATTACTTTATAGGTATATAGAAAATCTAGTCCGTATCTTATAATTATGGGGCCTATTATAAAATATTCATCAATATATTAATGAAAAAATCCATTTATCCCATAAGACATTATTATATCATCCGTTACTTTAAAATGCCAATGGATTAACTAGAAAACATAATAATGTAACATTCCTCTATCTAATAAGAATATATATATATATATATATACTCATAACTCCCACTATAATAAAAATGTTTTATTGTGTACAAATAATAATGAAAATCATATTTCTTATCGCTTAAGTATTTGAAACCCTCTCCATGTATGTGGCATTATTTTCCATTTTTTGGATTTATTCTTATTCAATATGGAATTCATGACTAAGGTCTTCTAGAATATCTTAATCCATTACATCCCAATTACTTCATGGTACTTATTAATAAAATCATTCTCAGACATGATCACGGTTATAGATCCCTTATTTCTTTAAATCTTAACTCAAAAAGAATAATTATTGGTCCCTAGATCATTATATTAAAATGTTACAACCATGTTATACTTCATATTTTGAATCCTTTTTTCATTCATTTTTTATAAAAATTTATAATCCACATATAAATGAAATATGACGTATTTCCCAAAGTACTATTTCTTCTAGTTAAAAAATAATGATCACTATTTCTCATTTTGAATCATTCTTCATACACGACTGTATAGAACATATTATTCAATTTTCATGGTGATTTATTCAGAAAGTAAGTTATTTTCATTTAATTAAAAATTAGGTTTTTTTCTATATATTCCCTGAATCCTTCACCAGTACTCATATAATTTTCTTTCTCCAACACTCCATAAATAAATGAAATAGTTATACCTCTCTATTTTATACAAAAAATTATATGATTCATCAATCCAAACATTTTATACATATTTACTTATTTAAATACATTTTAGAATATTTTCAATAAACCAGACATATCATTTTATGAAATAATTATTCCACCAATTGAGTCATATACCTTTTATTTCAATTTTTTTATTCTTTTAAAAGGAAACCCACTTATTATGTTGTACCTTCATTAATTTTAGAAAGTAAAAAAGATCCCATGTTCCATTAAATGTCAATAAAGATGTATATTTATCATCTGTATACATCTATTTTTGAGAATCATTATTTATGTCCACAAAATAAGGGTTCTCTGATTCTCCTATATAGATTAGAAGAATAACGGAAATATAAGTCCCAAACGACTATAATGGGTTTCTAACTCGGGATGATCTATTCAAGTGAGATTGTTATATTAATCATCTATTCTCTTCCATCTAGTACAATTACTTGTAGTTCTAAAAAATAGAGATCTCTCATGTGAGCTTTAGATACTCATAAATATTCTAGAATATCATCCACAGGTATCACCTCTAATATTTCTGTTCATTCTTCTTAGTTAAAAAGAACATTCCCCTTCAACTATTATTACTTTGATCAACATGATCTTCAATAATTTATTTTTCCCCCTCATGTTTCGACTCCCATTTTTAGTCCTTCCATAGTATATATTCATTGATATTAGCATATCAACTCTTGAGGATATGCTTCTTATTATAATCTCACTATTGATAGCCTATGTTCTAAACACCGTACACATTGAAAGAACATAGTTTATAAATAGCCTCAATCTCTTGACCACCCATTTCCTAATCAATCTCTTATGAAAAATTATGATATATTTAAAAAGGTGAAATTTTGGCCATTTAATAAACAACAGCTCCTCCAAAATTCACTAATCAAGTACTAATTTTGAACTTTAATTTATTTTCTTAATTTGGAAAATTAAGCACCTCTTCTTAATTTCTTTTATTAATTCCTCAATGTAACCACATACATTGAGTCTAAAATGATAAAGTTATATTTATATGATTAGGAACTCCATTATCATGCCTTATTAATTTCTTCTTATGTAAATTTCCCTTCTTTTTTCTGATGTACTCACCACCATTATCAATAGAAGGATATTGAATCTTCTAGTTGAATTCCATTTCATCCATGGAATTCTATTGAATTAAATTCCAAAAATCATCAGAATTATTCTTTAGAATGTTAACTCTATATTTAGGCATAGTTCCATAAATACATTTTATAATGTAAATAGTACCACTAAGTTGATAAATAATTAAATGTACCTAATATTTTTAATGAAACTATTATAACTTATGGTCCCTAAGAGTACATCAATCTAAATTGTAGGATTCCCTTATTATTTCCCCATCCTGAAGATTTGACTCATTTTTATGTATCTTCCTTCATGCTTGGGTATTAAATTACTTGTTATAAATTTCTTATTTTTTTCATATAGATGAATAAGATTTTAATAAAAAACATCTAGATCATCGGAAGTTATACATTTGGAACTACACTTCCAGTTGTACTTCTAGAAAAATATAGTGTTTCAAAATTAAATTGTTTTGAGAAAAACATGGATAACTATGTAACATTATATACTGTATTAAAAAATATATCTGATATCCACCATCTTTACATTTCTCTATGAATATTATCATCTTTTGTTTCCTTATTATATATAAATATTTTTTGAGGCTATGGATACTAACATTATTCATTTAGTGCCCAGTAATACATTAGAATATACATGATAAGAAAAAATTATCTAGATCCCTCTATCATACATATATACTTTTTACATTCATATGATTATGTTCTTCCATGGATTTATTTTGGGATTTTATTGTTCTTCATAATGTTTCATCATTTCCCAAAACACAAAAATGTAGGCCCGGTACTATTCAAATCATGTCATTTATTATCCAATAGTTTCTCTTATAATTATATCTTATGAAAATTATTCTTCTTTTGTGACAGTCCTTGACCATAAACATTGATCAAATTCATGGAATGTCCATGGAGTGCCTTCTGGAAGTGTATTTTATTATGGATATAATTCATGAAAAAATATATTATATTTTAAATTATTAAAGAGTTTTTCACATAATCACCATATCATCCAGTATTTCCAGTAGATAAGGGAGTATATGTTATTTCATATATCATCCATGATCATTTCCTTAATTATTTAAGTCTCCCTCAAATCATTCTGAAAACATTCATTTGATTTTCCACTAGTCTTGCTTCCACAAAACTAATTTTCAATAGTAACCACAACATAACTCTTTGATAAGTTATATAGGTTTTTCATAAAAACTATATAAATATTAAATCACCTATGTAATTACTTTCACAGAATTTATGTTAAAAGAAACATTTTGTGATGATGAAATCCTTATAAGCATAATTACCGTTCAATCTTGTGGATGCTATTATTTTATTTCCATCGCCTCTAGTCAAATAGTTTTATGTAGAGTATCAATGTTTTTTATGTTATATGGTTCTTTATACTCTTTATCTAGAACAAAAAATCCATTCCAAAAAATGTTTCAACTCAGATATTCTCTTCATCCATTGGAATACCTTTCGATGATAGAAAACTACCACTGAAATTGAGATAACATATATTAATTTGTGAGTTTTCTAAACTCGGGAATTTAAATAAAACATATTACCATGATTATTTTATGAATATGTAATCATCAGAGAAATTAAATTCATTCCACTATAAATTTAAACTTGTTATGGTGTGGATAATATGATTTGAGACCCTCTTTAACTTTATGACTAGTATTTGTGTACTTAAAGTAGAAATATTTGACACAGTACTCAGTATATAAATCTATCCCATGCATATTAAATCCATGTCATGTGAATTCATGGAAATATAAATAAATACTATGAAAATAATAAAAATAATATTGAATAAATTTTTTATCATGATATATAAAATAATTCATATGTTCACGGTAGTAGCACTTTATTCATGATATTCAATATAAGATACAAGATATTACAACATGCTTTGCTGGGTATAAGAAATATAAATAAACCCTCAATTATCCTCAATATATCCTTCTCATTATATATATACATTAATATTTTGCTTGGTAACTATTCCTTAATCAGTCACTATAGCATTGAGGTTCCAAACATATATATATAATGTTTCATCAGGTAAATAAGTTAAACCTACTACCTTCAAATCCCAGGAAATCAAAACATGATAGATTCAGTTTGTTTATGGACATGGTAAACATTCTATATATTTTATCTTATAGAATTCTTTGTGATAGTCAAAATAACTAAATTTTATATTGAACTGTTAACACCTTGGAGAGATTACTCTGTATAGCACAAAGGCCTTCTATTTTTATTCATTTTTTATAATCACACTTTTAAGGGTTGAAGGGGTACCCTACATTGACTGTATACTTTTTTGACATTACATTACTCGATGTCCTTTGAGGAATCCATCTAGACTATATGTACTTGGAACTGATCCTCCCCATAGTCTATATCCTGATGATATCTCTCCACCGTCAAACGAATGTTTGGCTAGGCTTACCATGCGTAAACAGTTTTTCCCCGATGGCCATTTCCATACCCACCCATTATTTTAAATGTATTAGCTTCTAATCTAGTGAATTATCCTCCATCCCGTGCATGAATATGTTGTCTCTCTATGCACACTATTGTATTAACCTTCAGTTGACTATTTTTTAGTAAATTGTATTAAAATTTACAAAAAAATATGTAGATATTAAACTAGGATACATATGATAATCTTGTAAATGATGATGGATAATATATTGAGGAAAATATTATTTAATTTAAAGATGAAATTTTCAATTTTAAAAATCAATATGTGATGTTAAAGAGTTGTGGAGATACCCTCCTATAAATTGAATACCCTAACTACAAACATTATCTTTCAACCATTATCAATTCAATTTATAATCTATTAATGTATTGAGTTACATAAGATTTATAGAAAATTTTTCTCAATTTAATTACACGATTCTAAGAGATAATGGCCTACTTTATTAGAAATATGATGATAAATGAATTTTATACTTATTGGGTTTTATCTATAAAAGTGTATATATTTATTTAAATTTATTGGTTTTATAGTATTAATTCATCATCTTTAGTATGGCATAAATTCAAAAAAAAATTGGATCTATCATCAAGAAATAAATGTGCTAAAAAATTTTAAAATTGTGAATAATTGATTACTAGTGTATTACTATATATATTAATCTTTAATAGAGTATTCTTGATGAATATCACTATAGTAGAATTGTAAATCCTTGTAAATCATAGGGATTACAAGAACTAACGAATCCCTATTCAAAACTAGAGGGATTATATATATCATAGGGGTATTTTCACATTTATTTAGAAATTTTTAATGATAATTATTGGTCAAAGGGAAATATAGAAAATTTTAATGAAACTATTGTTGAAATACAACAATGATAGTATAATACATAAATTTATGATGGAACCCATTGTTGTTTTATAGGAATCCTTGATGTTCTCAAAGATTAAAGAATGAAATATCTATAGAATATGTCATATGATGTGGTCCATTATTTACATATGTTATATGTAATCATTGAACACGTTCAATGATTTCATGATAAGTCTTTCTTCAAGTTAAAATTGTTTAATTATTGTATGAAATCATGACGGGGAATCATAAATAATTCATGCAACATCTGGTTTCATTTCATGCATCAATGCAATATTTGCATCAATATAACACTAGGATCACAAATAAGGATATGTTGGAGTTAACATATCTTTTGTATATATACAAAATATGCATACAGTTTAAGATAAATTTAACAAATATTCCAACTACACAAATATACCAAAGGAATTCCTGAAAATCATCAAAAATAATTATAAATCAATCCAAAACTTCTTTTTGATACGGTTATATCTATATTTATTTATTTTCAAAGAAAGAAAATTATCAATAAAATTTTACTTATATAAGGGCATGAATTTGTGTCTCAGTAGGGCTTATTAGTAATGATAAAAAATACTAAATCCATATTTTATTAATGCAATCAAAGAGAAGATTCTAGTAAAACATCAGTGCTACACAAGCTACTAAGGGTCCTGCATTGATCTACATAAAACATACTAATATATATATAAAAACAACCCCACAAATAGATTAATCATATCAATGACATATAAAAATATAAATACCTTTTTCCATGGCATCAATAGATCACAATATATAGATATTGTCAATATATTATAGGAAAACTCATATATTCTTGATTCATAAAAAACAATTCTAACTAGTTTGATGAATGCATCATGTGTCATTCATCAAATATATGAATACATCACATAAACCTAATTCAAGTAACTAAAAATATTATACACAACTCAGATAATAATGGAAATTCGTTTTATTAGTTTTTTTCAATCGTGTTATGGATGTCTTTAGTAATCATCAAAGTGAAAAAATATCCTCTTTATTGCACTCCTACCAAATACATTATTAATAACATAATCAAAACCACCCTAATTAGCTAGGTCTCTTTAGAATTGTGTAGTTGAGGTATCAATGTATTAATTTTATCTTTATTGGTTTCTATCCAATATCATGTAATGAGTACTGATAATAAGCATACTCCCCTAATTATATCATTGATTGTATGACAATCCATTTGATATACATTAGTGGGTTAGTATAACTAATAATTTTCTATTTATTACATGAGGAAACTATTCATGGTATATCATAAAAAAACCTTATAAAGAGTTTAGGATTTTATTAATTATATCCTTATAATTTCATTATAACCTCAAATAATCTTTGATGATCATTGATTATAGACCACACAATGTCATATATTAATGTGATTTTACCAGTCACTAATTTATAAACAATTACATAAAAATGAATCTATTATATATAAATATGTACATTATTATAAATTCAAGATACATATTATTTTTATAAACTCATTAAGAATATTTAACATGAAAGATGAATTGGAACAATTTTTTAAATGCATATACGAAAAACTGCAAATTTAGCCTCATGTTTGCAACTTTTTTGATTCACTCATCAAATCTAAATATTATTCATGTAACATCTCTATGTTACCCCTAGATAAATCCCTCAAAATAAAATCAATAGGGTGTAACATATATTAAACATGACATTTTGAATAATGGTGAGAATTGTAAATCATAATATTAACAATAAATTATTTAAATATTTTTAATATTCTTAAATTCACAACATAAAATTTTATTATGTTAAAATACAATGCCTAAATAAAACACTATATATGAGTAAAATAATTATTCTTGTAACCTTATTCCATCAAACCTTATACTTGGAATCAATTCAATTATTTACACTATAACTAAACAGTGTAACTATTTTCATTGAAAATAAATATCATATGCTACTCCATTTAGGATAATGTGGAATTCATTATTTTGTTATTACAAAATATTACAATATAAATTTTTTTTACCATATCCTAATCCATTTAGTATTTAAATTTTATTTTATAATTGTATAATATTTTATTTTATTAAATTGAGCTTATCTAAGTTCAATAACACACCCAATAGTCAATTATATATGATAGCATTCAAAGAATATACTTATTATATTTTAAAAAAACATTATAATTATATGAAATAATAGTTATTTACCTTTATAGTAATAATATACAAATAATCTATCATTTATATATCATATATAATATTATATATGTTTAGGAAAATTTTAATAAAAAATATTATTCTTTAAAATATATCACTAATGAACGGTGTTAAGAACTTACAGACTATTTTAGAAAAATAGGAAATATATATTTTATCCTTGGTAAAACAAATTATACATATATCCTTTTCAAAACTATTATAGAATTTTATGACCCTTATACGTTATTCATTCTGATAATAATATATTATTTTTTCAAAGAACTCAATGCTAACAAATAACACCTCTTAGAATATATGATATATGAAATTAAGGTAAACATATTTTACTTAGATTAATTTTAGATGAATTTATTCCATTACATTCACCGATTTGATATTCTAACCCTTTGGTTAATCACTAGAATGAAAACTAAAATTTCAATCAATTCTTACATTGATTATGAACACCCCTATATTTACAAGACATGTATTGTATACATAAATTTTCCAATATCCATCAAAACATATGAGAATATTTCTAAAACACTTCTACCTAATATGTATTTTTGATAGAGTCCCAAAAAACCCCTTGAACAGTCATGAATAATTCCATCGTTTTGAATCTATACATTATTCAAATTCTTGCCTTTGGTTTTAATGATCTCAAGAGCATACATGAAGAATTTTTTCTTGACCCTCAACTAATTGATCTTCTCATGTTTTTTACTTTTACAAAACTATACATTCAACATTATATAATAATATTCACGTCATATTAATTGTTAATTTATTCGGAAACCTTAAAGAATATCATTTAATCATTTCATGAAATTATCTATATTTTAAGAAAAAATACAGTATAGACAATGTAATGAATTATTTAACTAGAATAAACCTCTATGAAACTTTTAGTCTCTCGAATTATTTACAATACACATTCAATTTGGTTATTATTGACTTACCAATTCATATATAGCATAAGATATCAAAATTCATTTAGACAATTTATATTTAATTACAATGAAATCTGAAGTTTTTCATTATATTATTCTTTTAATCATTTATATTTTCATGTTAAACAATATTATTACATAGGAAACTGTTGGTTTTTCACATATAGTTGATGTTATACAATTTTCTTATATTTTATATATTATGGGTTCCCTTTCAAGTATTGATTTCAATGTTAAGTTTTATGATTACTCAACTAAATATCTACAATATAATATTTAGTCAAATGTGTATCATGTTATATATATATAAAATTTTCATGAAATTTTAATGAATTTTCCCCCACTAAAAATGTTTACCTCATACATCATATTCATTTATTGGTCTAGGATTCATATTACACTATGTGATTAGTAAACTTAAATATTCATATAATGAAATAGTTATTTCTATAAGAAATAATCCAATTTAAAATATTTATGGCTCATTTATATTTCAAAATATAAAAATTTATCAAAATATATCATATGCATATACTTAACTATATTCCAATAGAATATTAACTATAAGGGTTTCCCTACTAAGTGTAGCCAAAATAAAATGATCAAAATAATATAATAAAAGACAATCCAGGGAACCTATATTTGGCATTAAAATACCCAAATAGGATATTGGGTCACACATTACATTCTTTCCTTATGAAATAAAATACATCACACCAAACTGTGGCCCAAAACTACCCATTTGTAAGGTCCATGTATTTCAAAAAAAAATCTTTTTAATGAATCTCACATTTTTTATTTTATGGGATTTCATTTTAATGGTGTCAAATATTTAAAATACATCACATTCATATCAATTTCAAAAATATTGTAACATATGAAATATTTATCATCTACATAGTTATTTCATTATATATATATGTGTGTGCTTTTAATGATTTATTTTTTTAAATCCTTATTCTAATAACCAAATTCCTATTTTCACCCAACATTATAATGTAACAATTTAAAAAACCCATAATTAATATTATTTACTCAAATTAGAGTAATTTTATATTCCTAAATATTATAATACATTTAATTCATAATGTATAGTAACATTTCTTATTAATGTATAGTGTAATATAAAATTTTATATCTCTACCTGAGTAAGATGAGATCCATAGACAACCAACCCCACTTCCCTAAAACATGAAATAATCCCCAAATATATTTTTGATTCCATGGTACCTATTCTATTGAATATTTTACCCAACATATAGTTTAATACATAATATCCCTAACTCATAATATATACAAACTATGAATAACACCTTTTTCCAAGCATACCAATGAAATAAAAAACTAAGGTCATATTAGAAAAGAACTAACTTCATTGATTTCATATGTAGCATATACTGAAGGGATTTATCTCATAGATGAAATTTATTATATAAATAAATTATACACAATATTTCCAATATCAAAATTAAACATACATGAATAAACTAGAGCAGAAATTCTAAATAAATTACTTTTTTGTAAATCTATACTAGATATTAACATGTATGAACAATTGATAAATAAAATCATACATTAAAAATTTTATTATTAACCTAAACAATAAGGATCTTCAATAATTAGCTATATAAAAACCATATATACAAATTTAAAATAAAATCTATCATATTATTCTTTATAGAGTATTTTAATATATGCATTTGTTAATTCAAGAATTATAAACATTTTATAATATAATTTCTATTTTGTAATCAGTTTTATAAAGTCTAAACATAACATATTTGACATTATTTTATCATTTGATTTATTCAATATCCAAAACCGTTTATATGATTTCAAAATACCATATTAAACAAGGACCCATATAAATTTAATAGTTTCAATTATTTAGTTATGAAGGATTCCTAAATTTATTTGTAATATAATTTTGGGCATTATTTATGTAATTTATAACCCCTTTTTAAAACACCCATTGTATTTATTAGAAAAAAATTTAATTAAATATCATATGTAATTCCATATATTTTAGTAAATGGTGTTTTAAAATTTAAAATATATTATTTAGAATAATTATTAAATAATTCTCTCATAAAATTTTTTATATATAATTATAACATATTTATAAGTAATTAATTTATAAACTCTTTATAAATTATAATATTAAATAAATATAATTTATTATAATTTATAAACTTTTTATAAACCATATAACGTAGGAAAAACTAGTCTTAAAATTAAATATTTAATGTAAATGTAATTTCTATAACAAATATTTCAATAAAATCTAACCAATTAACCATAATCATTTTATTTTTAATATATTTATAAATTAATTTTATGAATTCCAAAATATAAATTTACATATATTTATACGAATATTTTAAATAATTTAATTCAATTCATAATAGTATTATCATAATAAATAATCATATTATTTAATTTTCAAAATCATCATAATCATATATACAGTATTTATAAGGAAATGTGGTATAAAATACCAATTTTAGGAAACCTAACACTTATCTGTTATAAGAATTTTATAAAATACAAGTAAGGATATGAAATTATATGTTTATTTTAACATTATATTACCCATATAATGAAACCCTTCTTCCAAAAAGGTAATGTTTGATTACATATACATTGATAAAAACCTATAAACAATGGTAATTTATATTTAACATCACAACAAACCCCTATATGTATAGGTGTATCATGATAAACTTTACACAGAACATTATAACTTAAGGTAAATCATGATTTCATTTATGTTGACCCATATGTGTAAATGGAATGTGGCATGACATTTAAATAGACCCCTCTACATAAATGTAATTTTAATGTACCATTATACATATCTCTCTAGATGTAAATGTAAACAAGGTGGACATTTATGTGATTAGGGTAGTTTTTTATAAAGGTAACTTGAAAAAAAAATATTGAATGTATTTCTACAAAAAAATGTAGATTATGTATAATGATTAATTAATGAACAAGTCCTTGATACCACTGATGGGTTGTAGTCATTCTTTTATATGAATATCTCCAATGGGACATCCCTCTTAATGTATCAAATCTCTCTATTATTTCAACACAAGGGATATGGAACTATTTAAATTACGTATATCGCCCTGGGGAGGATAGTCGCACATAATAACCATTCATGTATGAGAGGTCCTAATAAAAAGTTTAATATTTAGGCCTTTATTTTATAACAACATTGGGTTTCACAATATAATTTCATGATATTTAGAAATTGAAACAAACCCAAAAATAATGTAATTTATCATTAGGAAATTCATGTGGTAAAATTATTATATAAAATAAAAAATTGTATTATCAATGATGTAATCTCTATCATATTCTTTATTAAAGTATGGTATATGTGGTTCTACAAATAATGATGTCAAAAACCTCCTTACATCTTGGGATTACTCGAAGCGATTGATCCATGTTTCTAACTATATGACTCTCATACATTCTATGGGTGCGAGATCCCTTATCAAAAAAAATAAAGAATGGTGATTTTGAAATAAACGAGTTATAAAAAACATTTTATGAAAATAATTATTACAATTAAAACTAATTATATTAAACCCATATTAATTATGGAAAACACTTCATTATTATTATCCTCCTTGAAAAATTGAATGAATAATGAACATATATGTAATTATGGATATCAAATAATGCTATGAGTTATTTACATATATTTGAGTTGACCATTTAAATCATTAAATGAATGAATGATAGGTAGTTTATACATTTAAAATGTATTAATAATATATGGAACCATGTTGTAGAATCAGATGAAATTCATACATCTTTATGTTTCATTGAATACATTCATGTTACATTGGAATAAATGTAACCCTTTCCTTATGCCCGAGGATATGTTTGATCCATAATATCATTAATATATACACAACATATGGCTTTATTTTTAGTGACCATCATATATAAATAATGATATATTATTTCTCAAGGATCATGGATCATATAAGAATTTCCAGAAGTGTGTTGTGTCATTATACATGAAACATGAACCAAATCCCTTGAATATTTTATAGTACATTATAATCATTCTAATGATTAGATTCCTAAATAAAGTTTAACATAAGTTAATTAAATTCATAGGGAATATAAATAATCTAATTCGTTTTAGGAAATAAGATCACCCAATAGAATCTGATTAGAATAATGATTTTCTTTTGTATCATGAATTTGAAATCGAGTCTAGATACCATTATATCATTCTATCTACTGAAAAAAAGAATTATCTTAGTGGAAAACATAGTAATCATAGTTTATACATGGTTATATTAGAAAATTATAAATTTCATATAAGGTTATTTATAAATCACAAATACATTATATTTATCTTCATATAATGACTCTAAAACAACTAGATATGGATATTAATGTTTTTCCAGCTCCATTGATTGAAAATATGAATTTAATGTGGGATTCACATGTTGTATTTTATGATGCTCATAAAAATGAATATTTCACGTGGGGGAACATGTTTTTTGTGATGATAAGTTGATTTTTGGATTACTTTTAATTTTCATGATATATCATTAATGTAATAATAATTTTTCCTATTTGAGAATACATTACACTCTCAAATAGGATGAAATTGTAACACCACAGGTAAATAAAGAATATGACATTTTCTTATTTATCCATATTTGTGAATAAAATATTAACATCACTTTAAAGGTAATTCTATTCTCGATGGCGTACCCAATATACAACAACAAGTTTCATTTAAATCATACGTCGCACTCTAATAATAAAATAATATTATATTAAATGGTAGTTAACGTCTAGCCGTTGTAATAGGGGGAATGAACAGAACTAACTAAAAATTGATTATATATGTTTGTCAATTATTTTTACTTTTTTCAATAAATTTTAGAGGATTAAAAATTCAAATGAATCCAGTTTTTGAGCGTAAACATTCTAATATTCTTTAAAAGGTCGATTAACCGCCTATTGATGGAGAACCCCTTTTAAATTCACTTTTTGACAATTTTATAAACACTATTTTTCAAAATAAACATATTATTTATGATTGGGACATTGAAATTTACGTTGGGTTAATTTTTGGTATTTTTCTGACAATGTTCATTTTTCAATGAATAGTGAAAAATACTGCATTTTACATCAAAACTGCTTTTTCATATAATTTAATTATAGGGTTATATTATCTTTTTAATTTATTTTAAAGTGTAATTGGAATATATTTTTACCATGTAATTCAATGATGGTCATTGGGATTAATTTCACTTTGGAATTAGGCATAAACAAGTGCCAAACTTTTCATAAATATTGTTTCTAAAAAACCCGCTATTTGTTTTGACAACGGGAAGTTTTTTTTTAAATTAATTATTGAAATTTATGTGTTTGGAATTTGGTAAAATTAATTACATATTTGGAATCAGAAGGCTCAAATTATGTAATTAAGACTCTTGTTTTTGGACATTATGAATAGTATGACGGTAATTATCTTTAATTATCTTGATTAATGAGTAATCAGGTAGTTAAAGATAATAAGATAATACCGTAATAATACAAAATGACCACAAAATTTTTCCTAAGGCTACTGGTTGTCTCATGGCCGAACATGGGATTCCTTGTGCCAAACTTGGGGGCCCCATGGAATCACTTTTGTGAGAAAGTGACTTTTTATCTTTTTATTTTTAAAGAATGTTAAATGTAACAAAGAATGTATCACCTAAGTAAAATATTTTTAGTTTTGTATAAATAAATGATCATTTGTACTATAAACATTAATTGGAAATATAAAAATATTTCTTACATCATAGTATTTGTTTTATAATTTTTAGACATTAAATATATTAAATTATTTATGTCATCATGATGATGCAGCGATGACCTCATTATTTAACGATTTATATAAAATGGATAAGATAATGTAATATCTTAGAACTAAACATGTCCAAAACCTATTTTATGGGTTTATTTAAAACCCTTATCACCTTATCCTAGAAACACATCAATGTGGGACCATTAAAATCCGAAACTCATTTGAAAATAAAGTTACATTTTATACCTTTCCAAGAGTGCCCCTCCTCTCCTCTTATAAAAGGCCCCCACCTCTACCTCCATACCCACACATCCAAAGCCTTTGGATCGGCCAAACCCTGCCCATTTTGTCTCCCCACATCCCTCTCTAACTCCTATAATCCTCACTTTGGGCATAAGTCTTCCCAAGGAAGCCTTTGAGCTCAAACCAAAGGGAGTTACCTGATTTTAAGGTAATGTCTTCACTTGTGTCCTTTTGTTTTATTTTGCTTCTCCAACCCCCTAAACACTTTTTATTCATTTCTTTTGTAACAAATAAAGTATTTTCAAAATACTAGGATGTTGTTATAATAATTATTCGATCTACACTTACACACACCTTCGTCTAATGGTTAAAGAACATACTGTTTCTGTGGTTGCCGATTTTCTGCCTCACGAAACGATGATTGTTCAATATTCTTTTAACACCTTTAATGGTGGAAATTATGATGTCACTGTATTTTATATATGATATATACTGTATTTATGTTTACTATATGCTTCTGTATTTTATATTTAAACCATATCTTTATTCTTTTAATGTTGTGTAAATGCGATAATTTCATATGGGGAAGTGCGGACTACCGCCCCCTCAAGTGATGTGAATCGTACATGCAATACATGGAATGTATAAAGAATTAAATTAATGATCATATGTGACTTATATAACATATATATTATACTTGAATTATAATATATATATATCATTTATTTTTACTTCCATTAATATGAAAAAAGAAAAAAATGAAAGTAGCGTTCATGCGTACGTACGGCCTACCGTCTCCATGAACGGTGCTTTTCGTTTTTTATCTCCAAATGATATGTAATAGAATAAAATGAATATTTACTGGATATATATGATATATATGATATATAAATCATGATTATAACTCTGGATATAATGGACACATGAACAACTAGTAATTATAAAGAGCATATTTTGACTCAAGTACCAATGATCATTTAAACGACCGTTATTAACTAAAATAATTACATAGTGTTCATGAAATTGTAATAAGTGATATAAAAGGAATATTTAACTTGAAAAAGGTTCTTAATGAAGTAGAAATTAACTCATGTTTATTATTCAAGAGATTAATGAACGATCGAGTCAAGTCGGACCCGAGGTAAGGGATCCTACTCCTCTCTTTCTTTTTTACACCCTTTTATGTCATTCCTTTTAAGCTCATATTTCTTGTGATTGGGATGTTATTTTATATTAATCTTACAGTAATTTTTATATTCTATATATGAGAGAACATATTTCCTCTCATCAATCCATTTCCGAAGTTTTAAGTGGCACAGTTAGGCTGCCGAGTTTTCGTAAGGGATTTTTCATCTCACTTTTATTCCCGTGAGATTTATGCTACATTTTCCACAATTCCCTTTCAGTGGTGTATGTACTTCCCATTATTATACACTTTGTGTAGTAAAATTTCATTTATGGTTATTCACATCTTCATTGTATGACCCTTCTTTCATGGGGTGTACGTTTTGAAATTTGCCCAAATCGGTAAGGGAACCTTTCACCCTCCTATTTTTTCAAAGACATCTCTTGTTATGTCTTTTTATTTACATATTTTTATGTTGGGATATGTTATTTTATATCCTTATTTATGTAAATTTTATTTCCAAGTGATGATATTACCTTTTTATCTCTCATCAACTCATTTTCTAAATTTTGAAGTGATGCCGTTAGGCTGCCGAATTTTACCAAGGGAACTTTTTCACCCAATTACGATTTTTTTGGGTTCACCATATAGTTATTGAATATTTCATCCTTTGAATATGTGTGAATGAAATTTTATTGTTTTAAACTTAATATCCACTTATATTGGGTGTATTTATATTTTTTCACACATAATTTTGAGATTGATTTATCCTTAATTTAAGGATACCTTCTTTATAAGGGATTCCATCACATTTGACATTTCTATTGAGACTTCATTGTTGTTATGCACAAATTCACTCTTATATGGTGTATATACTGTCCTTTGGAATATTATATCATGAAACCATTTATTATCATGATATTATAATGTTCTGACTAAATGTTATTCCTCAATTATTGTATTCAAGTGTCTCTAATTTTGGTAAAACCCCTTTGACCAAAATATCGCTTTAAATGTTTTAAATAGTTTTTCTTATTAATATCCATGTTTTCAAAATGGTTTTAAGGGTTTATTTATATGGATATTAATGGTTTAAAATTTTAAAATCTTCATGGTGGTATGGGACACTTTGATTCAAAAATATCTTTATTAAATATTTTAAATGGTTTTGGAAATGGTTTCTTTTTTAATAGATTCATTATTTCAATATACAAAAATGTTATATTGTGATTGAAATGTGGAAATGTTATGTTTCCTTTATGCATGTTTTTTGTGATATGTTTATGTTATGGTTCTTGGGAATTGTTATGAAAACGGGTGGTTCCGTGATAAACTAAGGGCGGGTGAGCCCGATATAGCTCTCCAATGCATTGGGTAACGCAAAGGAGTGAAACATTAAGGTTTCTCCGAAGAGATTTAGGGAATATATTGTGGTGGGTATTCCAAACGTAACCAAGAGGGTTACTCCCTACGTAAGAATGTTATGAATTCCTCAAGTTACCTTTTATGTATTATGATTTCTATGATTTATTCATGATTTGATGAGGTATGTTAAAGTGCCTATGTTTTATGTGTCAAGTATGATTTCATTATTATGTATATATGAACTCATGTTTATGTTCCATATTTTTTTATAACCCTTACTGAGCTTTTTATGCTCATCCCATGTTTTTTTGAAAATTTTTTCACAGGTCAAGGGAAAGATACATGAAAAGATGATAGTGTCAAGGAAGTGTCAAGAAAGAATCCATGTTTTATTTAAATATGTTTCCGTTTAGGGGAAAAATGAATACTATATTTTATGTAACTACTTTGTTTAAATGTGGAATGTAATACAAGTTTTATGATCTAATTCTCTAAAACTCTAAACTTGAAATGATCCTCAATGTGTAATCTTGTAATAACTAAAGATTAAGTAAGGTTTAAGGCTGGGGTCTTATAGTTGGTATCAGAGGTCGGTTTAGACAACTTTATGGATTAGGAGTTTTTTTAGACACATGATTAGTCCATATATCTATTATTTCAGTTAAATCTTTGTTTTATATCTTTTTTTCAGGTCAAGTAAAGTCTGTTACGAATGGAAGGAGACGGATCTCAAACGACATTCCTATCTCTTCCTGATGGCATTCTTGCAATAATTATTCCAAAGTAATGTTCGGATGATTGTGAAACTTTTTCTAGCATACAAATCACTTGCAAGCAGTTGTTTGAGATATCAAACACCTCCACTATACCTCGTTGTCATCGTGGATCATGGGTTGTTTTTAGACAAATACTATTTTCACAATATTCTCATATTTTCATGAAAGGTAAATATTATCAAGGAATTTTCAAATATTTTACCTTATCACGGGAATGTAAAGCATATTATGATTTTAAAAATGGTGCTAAGGAAGGAGACCCTTGCAAAACCTATTTATATTTTATTTTAAAATATAGTCTCTTAGCACATACTTATGGTATTTTAAAAGGACCAATAATAGAATGTTTCAACTCAAATTATGTCCGACTATTTTATAGAAATCATGTTTTAACAGATGTTTTGGAATTATATGTCATACATGATTATTTTCCAAAACTGATTTTATGTGAACACCCATATGACCCATGTTGTACAAGGTGTATTTGGATGGAGGAAAAAATGATTTTGAAGGATCTCTAAATCATTGTTTTAATGCATGGGACATCTACCTACGTGAGCAAGATGACGATGAAACCGAGTGGATGCCATGATATTGGTATGATGTTATTCATTTTGGGGATCGTTTAATTTTATCTTATGGTGGTGAAATAAGACTTCAAGAATTAAGATGTTGTGATCGTAATGAACTTGGATGAAAATGAGAGTTATAAGGAAACTATTGAGGTTAAAACATGTTAGGGTTATTTTTGGAGTTTTATAAAAAGGACAACACGCAGATAGTGTGACAACCTGTCGCGTCGGACAAAGCTGCGGGAATCGAACCCACAACCAAAGTGCAACTGGTATTTATTGCCTACCACTAGACTACGTGAAGTCCCTGGTTAGTTTGAATGATTATTTTTAGTTAGATTATTTTATGAATTAAGAGTTAGTTGAGTTTGGGTTATTTATGGAAATTTATTAACCTATCATGGAGGATATGTGATTAGGTTAATTACTTTTCAATACGAGACATTAAGAGCAACTGATGTTGTTTGGAGATAAATGTTAAGATTTAAAATGGAAGACTATGTGACTAAATCCTTCAAATATTTGGGTTTCAATCTTAGTTTGGTTTACTTTAAGCAATTTTATGGACAAATTGTTTATTAAATGGTCCTCTTTGAACTTTGGGTTTTGTTGGACAAATTTTGGAGATTAAGAATTGATTTTCTTTTTATAAAGTGTTATCCTTTTCTAGATTATCAAATCTTTTACTAACCTTTTTTGTTTTTTGTTTTTGATAAATTCTAAATACATGGGAAGTATATAGTTCTCTTTTTTGGATTAGGTGATTCTCTAGAAGTTGATTATAATACACTTAATGTGAACAAGTCTTCCTAAATACTCGTCTCTTGGAGAAAATATGAGTTTGTGTAAGGAATATAATAAAAGTTGAAAGTAAACATGATAAGTGATTATGTTTCCTTATGAATAAATTCTTCAATAAAAAGCAAATTAAAACAAAAATGTTGTCTACTAACTTTTCCTACTGGGGAATCGGATACCGTTTAACCCATCACATGTTTGTGATTTTCTTGTTGTTAACTTTCTCCTAAACATGTTTTCTATCACTCTCCATCAGAACATGACCCTTTATTTTTTCCTCCATGACCATGTTTTCTTACATGGAATCCTAGTATGGGTTAACTTGGGTGACCTCTATACTTATCTTTCTTTATTTTCAAGTGATTGTTTTACTGACTCTAGATCCAATGTGGGACTTTCAAGGATGTTTCCAAGCTCAATTTTAAAATTGTGAGGACGCAATTCCCAAAAGGGGGAAAGGATGTAACACCCCAGGTAAATAAAGAACATGACATTTTCATATTTATCCATATTTGTGAATAAAATATTAATATTACTTTAAAGGGAATCCTATGCTCTATGGTGTACCAAATATGCAACAACAAGTTTCTTTGAAATCTTACGTTGCACTCTAATAATAAAATAATATTATTTTAAATGGTAGTTAACGCCTAGCCGTTGTAATGGAGGGAATGAACAGAACTAACTAAAAAATGTTATATATGTTTGTAAAATATTTTTACTTTTTTTTTCAATAAATTTTAGAGGATTAAAAATGCAAATGAATCCAGTTTTTAAGTGTAAACTTTCTAGTATTCTTTAAAAGGTTGATTAACCGCCTTTTGATGGCGAACCCCTTTTAAATCCACTTTTTGAAAATTTTATATTCCTTATTTTTTAAAATAAACATATTATTTATGATTGGGAAATTTATATTTACGTTGGCTTAATTTTTGGTATTTTTTTGACAATGTTCATTTTTCAATGAATAGTGAAAAATACTACATTTTACATCAAAACTGCTTTTTCATATAATTTAATTATATGGTTATATTATCTTTTTAATTTGTTTTAAAGTGTAATTAGAATTTATTTTTACCATGTAATTCAATTATGGTCATTGGGATTAATTTCACTTCTTAATTACGCATAAACAAGTGCCAAACTTTTCATAAATATTGTTTCTAAAAAACCCGCTATATGTTTTGACAACGGGAAGTTTTTTTTTAAATTAATTATTTCAATTTATGTGTTTTCAATTTGGTAAAATGAATTACATATTTGGAATCAGAAGGTCCAAATTATGTAATTAAGACTCTTTTGTTTTTGGACATTATGAATAGTAACGATGATAATTATCTTTAATTATCTTGATTAACGAGTAATCAGGTAGTTAATGATAATAAGATAATATTGTAATAATAATAAATGACCACAAAATGTGTCCTAAGGCTACTGGTTTTCTCATGGCCGACCATGGGATGAATTGTGCCATGCTTGGGGGCCCCATGGAAACACTTTTGTGAGAAAGTGACTTTTTATATTTTTATTTTTAAAGAATGTTAAATGTAACAAAGAATGTATCACCTAAGTAAAACATTTATAATTTTGTTTACATAAATGATATTTTGGACTATAAATATTAATTGGAAATATAAAAATATTTCCTACATCATAGTATTTTTTTAATAATTTTTATATATCAAAAAAATTAAATTATTTATGACATCATAATGATGCAGTGATGACCTCATTATTTAACGATTTAAATAAAATGGAAAGATAATGTAATATCTAAGACCTAAACATGTCCAAAACCTATTGGATGTGTGGATTTCTAACCCTTATAACCTTATACTCGAAACACATCAATGTGGGACCATTAAAATCCGAAACTCATTTGAAAATAAAGTTACATTTTATACCTTTCCAAGAGTGCCGCTCCTCTCCTCTTATAAAAGGCCCCCACCTCTACCTCCTTACCCACAATTCCAAAGCCATTGGATCAGCCAAACCCTGACCATTTTGTCTCCCCACATACCTCTCTAACTCCTTGAATCCTCACTTTGGGCAGAAGTCTTCTCAAGGAAGCCTTTGAGCTCAAACCAAAGGGAGTTACCTGATTTTAAGGTAATGTCTTCACTTGTGACCTTTTGTTTTATTTTGCTTCTCCAACCCCCTAAACTCTTTTTATTAATTTCCTTTGTAACAAATCCAGTATCTTAAATATACTAGGATGTTGTTATAAGAATGATTCTAGCTACACTTACGAACACCTTCATCTAATGGTTAAAGAACATACTGTTTCTGTGGTTGGCGATTTTCTGCCTCACGAAACGGTGATTGTTTGATATTCTTTTAACACCTTTAAAGGTGGACATTATGATGACATTTTATTTTATATAAGATATATATGGTTTTTATGTTTACTATATGATTCTTTATTTTATATTTAAACCATACCACTACTCTTTTCATGTTGTGTAAATGCGATAATTTCATATGAGGAAGTGCGGACTACTACCCCCTCAAGTGATTTGACTCGTACATGCAATACATGGAATGTATAAAGAATGAAATTAATGTAAATATGTGACCTATATAACATATATATTATACTGGAATTATAATATATATATATATATATCATTTATTTTTAATTCTATTAATATGAAAAAATAAAAAAATGAAAGTAGCGTTCATGCGTACGTATGGCCTACCGTCTCCAAGAACGGTGTTTTTTGTTTTTTATCTCCAAATGATATGTAATAGTATAAAATGAATATTTAATGGATATATATGATATATATGATATATACATCATGATTATAACTCTGGATATAATGGATACATGAACAACTTGTAATTATAAAGAGCATATTTTGACTCAAGTACCAATGATCGTTTAAACGACCGTTATTAACTAAAATAATTACATAGTGTTAATGACATGATAATAAGTGATATAAAAGTAATAATGAACTTTAAAAAGGTTCTTAAGGAAGTATAAATGAACTCAATTTTATTATTCAAGAGATTAAAGAACGATCAAGTGAAGTCGGACCCGAGGTAAGGGATCCTACTCCTCTCTTTCTTTTTTACACCCTTTTATGTCATTCATTTTAAGCTCATATTTCATTTGATTGGAATGTTCTTTTATATTACTATTACTGTAATTTTTTTATCATATGATGAGAGACCATATTTCATCTCATCAATCCATTTTTAATGTTTTAAGTGGCGCCATTAGGCTGCCGAGTTTTCGTAAGGGATTTTTCATCTCACTTTTATTCCCGTGAGATTTATGCTACATTTTCCACAATTCCCTTTGAGTGGTGTATGTAATGACCATTATTAGAAACTTTTTGTAGTATAATTTTATTTATGGGTATTCACATTTTCATTTTATGACCCTTCTTTCATGGGGTGTACTTTTTGAAAGATTCCCAAATCGGTAAGGAAACCATTCACCCTCCTCTTTTTAAAAGACATCTCTTGTTATGTCTTTTAATTTACATCTTTTTTATGTTGGGATATGTTCTTTTATATCCTTATTGATGTAAATTTTATGTCCAAGTGATGAGATTCCATTTTTATCTCTCATCAACTAATTTTCTGAATTTTGAAATGATGTCGTTAGGCTGTCGAATTTTACCAAGGGAACTTTTTAACCCAATTTCGATTTCTTTGGGTTCAACATGTAGTTATTGAATATGTCATCCTTTGAATATGTGTGAATGAATTTTTATTGTTTTACACTTAATATCCACTTATATTGGGTGTATTTATATTTGTCACACATAATTTTGAGATTGATTTATCCTTAATATATGGATACCTTCTTTATAAGGGATTTCATCACATTTGACATTTCTATTGAGACTTCATTGTTGTTATGCCCCAATTCACTCTTATATGGTGTGTATACTGTCCTTTGGAATATTATATCATGAAACCATTTATTCTCATGATATTATAATGTTCTGACTAAATGTTATTCCTCAATTATTGTATTCAAGTGTCTCTAATTTTGGTAAAACCCCTTTAACCAAAATATTGCTTTAAATGTTTTAAATATTTTTTCTTATTATTATAAATGATTTGAAAATGGTTTTAAGGGTTTATTTATATGGATATTAATTTTTTAAAATTTTAAAAGCTTCAAGGTGGTATGGAACACTTTGATTCAAAAATCTTTTTATTAAATGTTTTAAATGGTTTTGGAAATGGTTTCTTTTTGAATGGATTCATTATTTCAATATACTAAAATGTTATACTGTGATTGAAATGTGGATGTGTTATGTTTACTTTATGCATGTTTTGTGTGATAATTTTATGTTATGGTTCTTGGGAATTGTTATGAAAATGGGTGGTTCCGTGATAAACAAAGGGCGGGTGAGCCCGATATAGCTCTCCAATGCATTGGGTAACGCAAAGGAGTGAAACATTAAGGTTTCTCCGAAGAGATTTAGGGAATATATTGTGGTGGGTATTCCAAACGTAACCAGGAGGGTTACTCCCTACGTAAGAATTTTATTAATGCCTCAAGTTACCTTTTATGTCTTATGATTTCTATGATTTATTCATGATTTGATGAGGTATGTTAAAGTGACTATGTTTTATGTGTAAAGTATGATTTCATTCTTTTGTATATATGAACTCATGTTTCTGTTCCATATTTTTTTATAACCCTTACTGAGCTTTTTATGCTCATCCCATGTTTTTTTGAAATTTTTTTCATAGTTCAAGGGAAAGGTACATGAAATGATGATAGTGTCAAGGAAGTGCCAAGAAAGAATCCATGTTTTATTTAAATATGTTTCCATTGAGGGGAAAAATGAATACTATATTTTATGTAACCACTTTGTTTAAATGTGGAATGTAATGCAAGTTTTATGATCTAATTCTCTAAAACTCTAAACCTGAAAAGATCCTTAATGTGTAATATTGTAATAACTCAAGATTAAGTAAGGTTTAAGGCTGGGGCCTTATTGAAATATTATTTAACATCAATGTTTCCAAGACATCAAAGTTTTTCTCTCTAATGATATAAATGATGATACCGGTGCACATAATTTTGATGAGAATTAAGAATAAGGTATAGTAACATCTCAAATAATAAATAATCAATTCTTTTACAATGTAAAGGATAATTCAACCGTTTTAGAGAAATAATTTTCAAAAAATCTAATTAAAATCAGTAGAAAAAAGAGAATATTTTTTCATGAATTATAGTATTGTATTTTTTTATGTCAAATATATTCTTCATTTTATGAACATAAAAAAATTATATATTTATATTTTATTTTATACATTATTCAATGTATGCGATAAAATAAAATATGTCATTAAAAATTTATTGGAAACGAAAAAAATATGATAAGGGAATATTGGTCCCCAATAAATGGTGAATAGTGTATTTTTATTCCTCCACTTGATAACACTATTTCTAGTCAATAGAGAATTCCATTTTTTTAATATCTTGAATTGTATAAGGGTATCTGTGGGTTGTTAATAAAATATCAAAAATAGAATAACAATGAATGATATAAAGATAAATATCCAAAAATCAAATGGAACTCATGTTTTAATTAATGATATAATGCATATGGATTTATGTTTTGTTCATAGTGAAATTTTCTTACACACAATAACCAATACTGTCTTATTTTTTAAGGATATCTGAATTAAATTGATAGTATTGGTGTTCATTTCAAATACAAAAAAATGAATTTGATATAAAATTTATTGAATTTTCCATGTTCTTCCCACATTAATTCAAATATATAAGTGTTAACTTGGTTCAATATATCCAAATATATTGGTTTGGTACATTATAGATTGATATAAACCATTTAATTATTTATGATGATTTTGGAAGGTTATATCAAAAAATAATGTCAACTATAAGGTTGTACTGTAAGGATATATATTTTTGGGGTATTAATTTAATTCAATACCAAATATGTATATTATTTGAAAAAATTGGTCTCATAAAACATTTTCATAGCGGGTACCTTGTGGGTGTATGAATTTCAAAGAGATATGGACCTAATTAAAATTTACTAGAATGGGTAGACATGCTAATGCATTTTATATAATTGTATAGAAGATTCATAATGTATTGAATCTCCAAATTAATTCATAGGTGTATCAATACCATTAACATATTAAATGTTGATATTAAAATAACATAACATAAATTTTATAGAATGGTTTCAAGACCATATTTTTAAATAATTTACTAAAATTAAGAATTCAATTTCAGAATGATATTGAATGATAATCAGATGAAAACTTTTACATGTATTTTCGTAAAATGGATATGTAATTTATGGTTATATATTCCATGTGATGGAATGTTATGACGATTATATGATGAAGAATGGTAGAGTTACTCTTTTACTAGAAACCGCTCATTTTTTAAGTATAAATGATATAAATCCAATATTCACAAACATGTTATACTTTTCCATCATTGAAAAAATATATAGTTGGATAATATTCATTCCATGTGTTTTAGTTTATAATATAATGGGTATATAGTAATAGTGTGGTAAAAAATGATGTGTTAGTTTTCATGAAAGTGAATTTAAGTATGGAAGGGCCAATGAATGAATGATTATTAATTGAATTATAGGTATTGTTAGTATTTTATATACTAGATCCGATAAGTACATATTGTTCAATTAATCTGCTGTTGAATAAATAAATTGTAAGTTAAAATAAAAATTCCAATGAGGGTAACACATTCAATAGGATATAACAATAATTTTCAATGTCCCTAATTCATATTCACAATGTGTTTTATATGTCAAAGGAATCCAGAATTATAGTAATTGGATATATAATATATGGGTCAAACACCATCATCATTCAATGAAAAATAAATATATTTCCATGACCATGTTAATTATTTTGTATAAAATTTAATTCATTCTAAAAATATTTTTTCACTATTACATTTACTTAATAAAAATCAATGTTTTAACTAATTTTATAGGTAATGGATTCACTATATGATTGTTCTACCAAACAAGAGGAGCATCATATAGAAAAAATATGAAAGGAATTAAATTTTAGAATGTAGAAAACATGTGGTTGAATTTTTTTGGATTTTAATAGTGTAATGATCTTAAAAAATTAATAAGGAGAGTAGAAAATGATTAATGTTTAAGGATGTATAGAATTCACAAGATCAACTTTTAAACTGCAAAATAACCATTTTCATTAACTAAATTTTTTCATGTCTTCAATACATGTTCTAATTGATATTGATAAATGGCATAGTGTTTCCAATAATTATAAGAAAATATATTTTTATATAAATTAGGGTAAAATTATTATATAATTTCTATATTTGGTAAACAATCACTTAAATATTTATTTTCATTTCATTGTCACTTTATAGAGTAAATTTATTTTACATTATTTTTGAATGAATCTTTTATTAATGGTCAGCATAAAATCGCATCAACCCATTCCTAAACATATTGTATAGAGGCATCTCATGGATGATTAAGGGAAGGTAAAAACACACCCACCATCTATATACAAACTAATGATACACCCGAAAACATTGAATTGTCTCATTATCCATAATGAATAGAAATTATTTCAAGTAAATTTTAATTGGTAATATTTATTTCTTCATTATGTGTATTAATCATTTTGATTCAAGAATTATTAATTACGAAATTACGGAGTGATGAAAATAAAAAACATCCATCCAAACTAACATACCTATACTATATATCAATGATAGAGTACACATCAAATAAGAATAAAGTGGTATATATGTTAAATATAAAATAAATTTTTTTGTGGTCTGAAATGAAAAACTAATTATGATCCTATGTTTATATTAATATAGATTAATTTGAATCTAAAGAAACTTATATTTCATACCATGTGCTATGGAATGTGGATCATCTAAAAATGGAAGAATAGTAGATGGAAAGTCACAAAAATTATTGGATTCATGTGAATGTATGACTTAATAGAATGGTTTTTTTCTTCTAAATTAGAATGACACAATAATGTCCAATTATTTTCATATATTTTTACTTAGTTTATGCATAATAATTATTAGTAGTAGTACCTAAATATTAACAGATTTTTGTGTCCTTCAAGTATCTAGAAAAATATTTATGTCGTATAGGTGTATGTTTCATTGTTTAGCCTCAATAATAATATGATAAAGAAAATTAAATACTATCATTTATTTGAGATGTTGAGAAAATACATGAATAAATAAGTTCTCAGAGAGAAAAAGTTACATTAAAGCATTTTTTTAGACCATCTTCTAAAAGATGGTCATGGAGATTAAATAAAACACTAACATACAGTACATGAAGATCCACACATATATATTTGAGGCTAGTAATTCACCACAAATTCATAGGTTACCAATATTAATTTAATTTTTCAAAAAATGTCCTATATATTTTGAATAAAAAACTATTAATATCATTCCTATATTAAAATTATTACTTGTTATATTGATTGTTATTTATATGTATTATAAAACACCTATTAACATTTTGTGAGTTTTATATTGTATAATATACAAGGTTATATTATACACAATAAACAACCTACAAAATATCATTATATATTAGGAATTTTTTTTGCTCCAAATTTGAGCACTATGAAACATATTCCACTTGATATTATGGATGTCCACAAGGTAAAACATTATATATGATCATTTATATATTGTTCATTTAATCATATTAGTTACATGATGATAATGATGTTTGTTCTGTACAATTTGTTTTATATTAAAATACATTATAATTAATAAATAATCATCATAATTTAGGTATGTAATTACATATGAAGAAACATAAAGAAAAACAAATAGTTTAGCCAATACATTATAGAATACTAACAAATAAATCAAAAGGACCATTCATGGTTATCATTACCTCCACTAATTCCACTGCCACATTTATTTTCATTCATGTGAATATAATGATTACAGTCCAAAATAATGTTGTATTAAGAGTCGAGCATTATAGTCCGAAATGATCTTGAGATTATAAATAAAATTCACTATCATGAATATCTATAAGCCTCTGTTTTCAACATACTAGGGAGGTATATTTTCATAATTTTATTTTCCAATAAATAATGAACTTTTATAAATATAGTTAAATTCAATTCATATTTTCTATAACTGTATATATCACAACTATATGAAGGGAATCCTTGTAATGGAAAACTTGGACTCATTGTTCATCATATGAATTATAGACAATAAATTTCAATCGATGAGAATTGAATTAATTAATAATTATATCTAATACTCACAATGTTTTAACATAACATTATAGGTGATTTTATAATTTAAATACATAAAATGATTTTTTAAAACTATAAAATAAAATCTTATAACATATATTTTCATTATTTCAGTAAAAATTATATTCTTATGATATGGTTGATTCTAATTAGAATTAATTTTTATACTTTGAATAATTAATTTTTGGATCCAATGAATGGGTATCAAAAAATGAAACCACACAAGATATACAATAAAAATTCATATCTCCCTACATTTAAAATTTAAAAAATTAAATTAAAATTATATGTTACATATTATGTTTAAAGGATAATGTTTTATTAAGGGGATTTGTTTAATAATGATAAAAATAATTATATAAGGATGGAAAAAGCACTCAATCATCTTATGGAATAATGAATACGGATATGTATTTGGGTATACATAATAATATTTCACTATAAAAAAATATAAGTAAATAGATTATTTGTGTTGGTAAATTTTTTTACTATGACTGAAATAATGTAATGAAAACCGTTGTGGTTATAATATTTTGAAATTTAAGAATAATATTTAATTTCATCAACAAACCAAAATTCATAGAGAATTATTTTAAAAGGCAATTACTATTTCATTAAAAATATTTATTAATTGAATCTTATCAATACATTCTATCACTAAAATTAATCTTGATAGTCCAAGTATTCAAAAAAGTATATTGGTTTGTTTATAAATTATTTGAAAAATTACGAGGTTCTAGAATTTATATAGACATCATGTTTAGATGATTTCCTATCTGGTTTATAATATTTTTAATTTGCAGAGATCATGATATCTTTTTTATCTAATGTTTAAGTAATTAATTATCTTATCATTTTAAATTATATCATTATAGATAAATTCCAAATAAAATTATTACATATTAGTATGAATAAGATATAATATATCATGATTCTTTTTAAATGGGGATTGTATAGTTATTTTAATATGTGAGACTAGAAGACCTTGCAATTTCAAATTTAGTTTATTTTCTATATTTTAGGCTATTTCATCTTTTTGTGTTCATAAACAATAAAATATGATTATAAAAGAAAATACATATAAAAAAATTATTTTTTACATGAAATTTTATGATAATAATCAATGAATTATTTACGACATATTCTACTGCATGACATTTCTATTTTAAATTTTCTATGATAAGAATGAAATAATTTGAAATTTGTATTATATAAAGTAATTTAAAAGCATGAGTTTGGGGAAAAATTATTTATAATGACCATGTATTTAAAATAAATGTTATGAAAAAACACTTACTTATTTATGATATGTAGGAATAGAAACTAAAAACATATAAGATTATTTTTTCTTAGGATGAAAAAAAATTCATATTCAGAACTTTAAAACCCTAAAACATGTTTTTAACTGATGAAAATATAAAAATTAATATTAATGATAAATCATATAAAAATTATATTATTATTGTTTATTAACTCCCCAAATAGGTGACATATTAATCTTACCTGCAGTGCGATCCAGTTGACTAAGTAAGCAGTTTTAAAGATGTATATTTCTTTAAAAATAGTTCATCAAGGGGTCAAAGTCATTAAAACATCATTATAATACCATTAATAAAAATTACAATATATATTGATTAATTTTTGAAATATATTAAATTAATCCACAATAATCTAATTTGTTTTTCAAATGCTAAAATTTTTTCCCCTTCAGAATCCCACATCATATCAACTATATTAGTTTGGAAGTCATTATTATTGTGCTTCAACACTATATCACTAAATCTAGTCTAAATATATGTAATAAAAATGATGAATCAATAACAGTTTCATGTAAGGAGTACATTAATAACATTGAAATGGGAGGTCTTGGGATTTGAGATATTAGCGTATTCAATGATGGCCTCATTGGGAAATTTACATCGAATCAACTTAATAATGATATGCCTTATGATTTTAAACTGAATAGTTTAATAGGGAAATTATTAAACAAATATTAATTTTATATTTCATCATATGTCTAGCCATATCTGAAGTAGTCCTTCTGTAGCAGCCCAGGTAAATAAAGAATATGACATTTTCATATTTATCCATATTTGTGAATAAAATATTAATATCACTTTAAAGGGGACGCTATGCTCGATGGCGTACCCAAAACATAACAACGTGTTTTTTGGGAATCTTACATTGCACTCTAATAATAAAATAATATATTTTAAATGGAAGTTAACATGTAGCCGTTGTATTGGCGGGAATGGATAGAAATAACTAAAATATGATTATATATGTTTTTAAATGTTTTTACATTTTCCCAATAAAATATAAAGGCTTAAAATACGGAAAGAATTCAATTTTAGGCATTTATACCCTAATTTTCACTAAGGGTTCACTTATCACCTTTTGACGGCGAACCATCATTAAATATAGTTTTGATCAATCTTATAAATTCTATTGGAACAAAAATTACTCTTCTTTAGAATCGGGACATCAAAATTTACTTTGTGTAAATTTTTGGTACCTTTCCGATAAAGTTCATTTTTTAATGAATAGTGTAAAATGTTGTATTTTAATTCAAAACCTCGTTTTAATATAATTTATCTATATGATTAGATTATCTTTTTAATTGGTTTTAAAGTAAAATTAGAAAATATTTTTACCATTAAATCCAATAGTGGTCGTTGGAATTAATTTCACTTTGAAATCGAACTTAAACTAGTGTCAATCTTTTGATACTTATTGTTTCATAAAAACACGCTATTTGCTCTGAAAGCGGGAATTAATTATTAAATTAATTAATTCAACTTATATGTTTTTAATTTTGTATAATGGACTTAATTTTCGAATTCGGAATATCAAATATAGCATAGGGTAAATTTTTGGTAATTTTCTGAAAAACTTCAATTTTTGATGAATAGTGAAACCACTTAGTGGTACTTATAAAAACTGATTTTCCGTTTAAATGAAATTTTTCCATCATTGTGTTTTGAATTTAAAAAATCAGACATACATGGTTGTCATTAAGAAGTAAAATTTGGTTCAATGAGATTAAAATAATTATTTTGGTGAATAGTAACTTATTAAGTTTTTAATCGCGATTAGTGGTAATTAGTGTAGTTTAAGGTAAAATTAATGCTTTAATAAAATGAGATGAGCTTGACACATGTCCTACCCTAATTGGTTGTGTCATGGCCGACCAAGAAATGCCATGGGTCAACTTGGGGACCCCATGGAGCCACTTTGTTTGGGAAATGACATAAATAACTTTTTATTTAATGTTAAAGTAAAAATGACACACACATGAGATGTTTTACTAAAACAATTTTTACATGGGGTTATAAAGATCCGATTTTTGATTATAAATATTAATTAGAAAGCTAAAACGATTTACTACATCATAGTAATTTTTTTATTATTTTTAGACATTAAATAAATTAAATTATTTATGACATCATGATGATGCAGCGATGACTTCATTATTTAAAGATTTAAATAAAATGGAAAGATACTGCAATATCTAAGACCTAAACATGTAAAAAACCTATTGGATGAGTGTATTTCTATCCCTTATCACCTTAGCCTCGAAATACCTCAATGTGTGACCTTTAAAATCCGAAAATCTTTTGAAAATAAAGTATCATTTTGTAACTTTACAAGGGTGCCCCTCCTCCCCTCTTATAAAAGGCCCCCACCTCTACCTCTTTTCCCACACTCCCAAAGACATTGTCCTGGCCAAACCCTTCCCATTTTGTCTCTCCACTTCCCTATCTTACTCCTTGAAGCCTCACTTTGGGAAGAAGTCTTTCCAAGGAAGCCTTTGATCTCAAACCAAGGAGAGTTACCCGATTTTAAGGTAATGTCTTCTTTTGAGTCCTTTTGTTTTATTTTGCTTCTCCAACCCCCTAAACACTTTTCATTATTTTCTTTTGTAACAACTACAGTATCCTCAATATACTATTATATTGTTATAAGAAGTATTAGAGCTACACTTACACACACATACATCTAAAGGTTAAATAACATACTATTTCTGTGGATGGCGAATTTCTGCCTCCCGAAACGATGATTGTTCAACATTCTCTTAACACCTTCAAAGGTGGCCATTAATATGTCACTATATTTATATATGATATATAACATTTTTATGTTTTACTTATGCTTCTGTATTTTTCATTTGTGTCTTACCTTTATGGATTCTATTATGGGTATACACGATATCTTCATTTTAGGAAGTGCGGACTACCGCCCCCTCAAAGTGATGTGATTCGTTAATGCCATATGTGGGACGTATAAAGGATGGATTTAATGTTATTATATATGATTTTATACTGTAATTATTATATACCTCTATATAATTATTATTTAATTCCATTAAAGTATGATATAGAAATGAAAGTAGCGTTCGTGCGTACGTACGGCTTACCGTCTCAATGAACGGTGCATTTCATTTCTTATCCCCAAATGTAATGTACTATTATAAGTACATGTATATAATGGATATATATGATGAATGATACATCTAAATGATGAATATAATTATGTAATTAAAAAATACATACCTCTCATTTTGTTTTAATTCCATTAATATGACAAAGAAATGAAAGTAGCGTTCATGCGTATGTAAGGCTTACCGTCTCCATGAACGGTGCATTTCATTTCTTACCTCTAAATGATTATGTAATATTATAAATACATTTATATTCTGGATATATATTATATATATAATATCCATATCAGGAATTTCATTCTGGATATAAAGAACCTTTGACCACACAAACAACATGTAATTGTAAGAAGTCCATTTTCGACTTAAGAACCAAATATCGACAAAACAAACATTATTAACTTAAATGGTTACATAATGTTTATAACATGGAAATAAGTGATATAAAAGGATTAATGAACTTTATAAAAGGTTCTTAAGCAAATATAAAATTAACTCATGTTTATTATTCAGGACGTTAAAGAACGATCGAGTCAAGTCGGACCCGAGGTAAGGGATCCTACTCCTCTCTTTCTTTTTAAGTACACTCCTTTATGTCAATCCTTTTAAAGCTCATATTTATTGTTATTGGGATGTTATTTTATATTAATCTTACTGTAATTTTTATGTTCATGTGATGAGAGACCCTATTCTCTCTCATCAATCCATTTTGGATGTTTTGAGTGGCGCCGATAGGCTGCCAAATTTTCGTAAGAGATCTAACCTCTCTCATTCTTTTAAAGTACTCTCCTTTATGTCACTTCTTTTAAGCTCATATTTGTTATTTTGGGGGATGTCCTTTTATATTCCACTTTTTATAAACATTATGTTTATGTGATTAGAGACCCTATTTCCTCTCATCAATCCATTTTGGAAGTTTTAGGTGGCGCCGTTAGGCTGCCGAGTTTTCATAAGAGATTTTTCATCTCACTTTTATTCCCGTGAGATTTATGCTACATTTTCCATAATTTCTATTGAGTGGTTCATGTACTACCCACTATTACACTCCTTTTGTAATATAATTCCATTTATGGGTATTTACATATTAATTGTATGAAACTTCTTCAATGGTGTGTAATCTTCAAAAGTTACCCAAGTCGGTAAGGGAACCTTTCACCCTCCTCTTTTTAAAAGACTTCGTTTGTTATGTCTTTTAATTCACATACTATTATGTTGGGATATGTTCTTATATATCCTGATTGATGTAAATTTTATGTCCAAGTGATGAGATTCCCTTTCTATCTCTCATCACCTCATTTTCTGAATTTTTGAAGTGACGTCGTTAGGCTATCAAATGTTTGCAAGGGAACTTCTTAGCCCAAATTTGATTCTTTGGGATAAACTTGTACTCCTTGAATATGTCGTTCTATGAATTTGTGTGAATAACCTCTGATTTTTTTACACTTAATATCCACTTATATTTTGTGTATTTGTTTGTCACACATAATTATGCAATTGATTTTTCCTTAAACCAAGGATACCGTCTTTGTAAGGGACTTCGTCTCAATCTCCTTTCATTGAGGCATATTTCATTTTATACACAACTTTAATTTATACGGTCTATAAACCCCTTTGACTTTTACTTTTAAACAAAAGGAATCTTTTTCTACGAAGCGTTTTACAAAACGACATAAAGGAATGTTTCTTTTAACGTACACGGTGAGAACGACCTTTTCCGCCGCCATGAGTATTATATGGTCTTTGGCTTCCTCAACAAGCCGTAATGTTTTTAAAATAAAATAAATACCATATACTCTATTATTTATTTTGGTATTGAAAATGGTTTTGATAAAGGATTCTATTATGATATATAGTGATTGAAATGTGGAAATGTTATCATTCTTTTATATTGGTTTTATGTTTTATGATTTTATATTGGTACTTGGACATTTGTCGGGTGGTTACGTGATAAACCATATGACGGGTGGTGCCGTGAATACCAGGACGGATGGTTATGTTATAACCTCCAATGCATTGGGTATGGAAGTCGGCCATATGGCTATTCCATTATTTATGTATGGAAATTGGCCGTATGGATATTTGATTAAGTGATATGTGTGGAAGTTGACCGTATGGTTATTCCACTTAAGTATGTTTATGTCCCAAGTTACCTTTATATATGTTATGTGTTCTCTATATGGGTTTTATGGTAATACTTTGGTTGCAAAAAGGTAAGTAATGATATTTTATTCAGTGAAGATTTTTTACTACTTCATAAAGGTGAATAGTATTACTTTGATAAAGTATATATGGTTTACTTTTTGTTTTGATAAACTAACAGTTTTTATTCTTTGTGTATCCCTTACTGAGTTTTTATGCTCATCCCATGTTTTTGAAATGTTTTTCACAGGACTTAGCGTGGAATAGGGTCAAGGATGGGATCAAGGGAAATTCATGCTTCCTAAAACATGAAACTAGACATGTTTCTTTTTAAGAGTTTTTATTTTATGGAAATTTAGTAGAAGCGACTACTTTGTAATCTTTTGAGATGTAATAGTTATGTCCTAATTCTCTAAAACTCTAAACCTGAAAAGATCCTCAATGTGAATTACTCATTTAATTCAATATTATGTAGGGTTTAAGTCTGGGGCCTTATAGTTGGTATCAAAGGTCGGTTTAGATAACTTTAGAGGTTAGGGTATTCTCTAAGAACAAGTGACATTACCAAATTGTTTAGGATTTCAGAAAGAGTCCTAGTTTTAGATAAAGTGAATGAGTAAGTATATCTTAGTGTTTATCTTCCTCATTAGTACATGATGGTTATGTTGATATACTCACACTAAGCTTTTTGGTTTTAGTAAATGGCTGGATCTAGCAGGCACCAAAGTGACAATGGGTTTGAAGGAAAATGTGGTGGTTCTCTGATTAAGAGACTGGATGAGATGGGGGATTCAATGAGGAATCTCATGGTTGTTCTAAACCAACTATCAAGGAGTCATGATCAACCACTTCAACCTTGGTGAGTTCTCTAATGCATCATGTACGATATGGACAACTCGATGTGGAAATTCAGGTAATAATTATTATGGTAACCATTAGGGTTTATATGATCCTTAATTTTTAGGTAATTATGGGTTACTCTATGATATGATGGAAAATGAAAGGAATGAGGTGAACTTGAGGTTAAAATATGTTATGATCATTTTTGAAGATTTTATCTCGTTTTGGGGGATTTTTTAAGAGTAATATAGTTTTGAAAAAAGGACAACACGCAGACCGTGTGACAACCTGTCACATCAGACAAAGCTGTAGGAATCGAACCCACAACCAAAGTGTGACTGGTATTTATTGCCTACCACTGGACTACGAGAAATCCATGGTTAGTTTCACTGATTCTTTCTAGTTTTATGATTTTATGAATTAATAGTAAGTTGATTTTGGGTTATTTATGAAAATTATTAACTTATCATGGAGAATATGTGATTAGGTTAATTACTTTTCAATACGAGACTTTAGGAGAAACATATGTTGTTTGGAGATAAATGTTACGATTTAACTTGGAAGACTATGTGACTAAATCCTTCAAATATTTGGGTTTCAACCTTAGTTTGGTTTACTTTGAAGAATTTTATGGACAAATTGTTTATCTAATGGTCCTCGTTAAACTTTGGGTTTTGTTGGACTGAGTGAAAATTAAATTTTTTTTTCAAAAGCACTTTTGAGGAGAAAGTGGGAAACCAGAATGACATCAGAGACTTAAAACACAACCATTCCTCCACGATCAATATCATCAAGACCAAATACAATCCAATTCAAAAGCAACGAGAAGGAACACCCTAGAAACAAAAACAATATAATCAGCTTCCACCTTCCCATCACTGCTCGACAAATTTTGGAGATTTAGCATAGATTTTCTTTTTATAAAGGGTTATCCTTTTCTGGATTATCTGATCTTGTACTAGACTTTTTGGTTATGGTTTTGGTTAAATTCTAAAAACATGGGAAGTATATAGTTATCTTTTGTGGATTAGGTGATTCTCTAGAAGTTGATTATAGTACTCTTAATGTGAGAAAGTCTTCCTAAATACTCGTCTTTTGGAGAAAATATGAGTTTGTGTAAGGAATCTAATAAATGTTGAAAGTCAACAAGATAAGTGATTATGTTTCCATATGAATAAATTCCTCAATAAAAAGTAACTTAAAACAAAAATGTTGTCTATTAAATTTTCCTACTGGGGAATCAAATACAGTTTAACCCATCACAAGTTTGTGATTTTCTCATGGTTAACTTTCTCCTAAACATGTTTTCTATCACTCTACATCAGAACATGACCATTTGTTTTCTCCTCCAGGTCCATATTTTCATACTTGGAATCCTAGTATGGGTTAACTCGGGTGACCTTTGTACTTATCTTCCTTTATTTTAAAGTGATTGTTTTACCGACTCTTGTTCCGATGTGGGACATTCAAGGATGTTTCCAAGCCCAATTTTAAAATTGCGAGGACGCAATTCCCAAAAGGGGGGGAAGGATGTAACAGCCCAGGTAAATAAAGAATGTGACATTTTCATATTTATCCATATTTGTGAATAAAATATTAATATCACTTTAAAGGGGACGCTATGCTCGATGGCGTACACAACACGCAACAACGAGTTTTTTGGGAATCTTACGTTGCACTCTAATAATAAAATAATATTATTTTAAATGGCAGTTAACATGTAGTTGTTGTATTGGAAGGAATGGATAGAAATAACTAAAATATGATTATATATGTTTTTAAATGTTTTTACATTTACCCAATAAAAGATAAAGGCTTAAAATACGGAAAGAATTCAATTTTAGGCATTTATACCCTAATTTTCACTAAGGGTTCACTTATCACCATTTGACGGCGAACCTTCATTAAATATAGTTTTGATCAATCTTATAAATTCTATTGGACTAAAAATAACTCTTCTTTAGAATCGTGACATTAAAATTTACTTTGTGTAAATTTTTTGTACCTTTCCGATAAAGTTCAATTTTTAATGAATAGTGTAAAATGTTGTATTTTAATTCAAAACCTTTTTTTAATCTAATTAATTTATATGATTAGATTATATTTTGAATTGGTTTTAATGTGAAATTAGAATATATTTTTACCATTAAATCCAATAGTGGTCGTTGGAATTAATTTCACTTTGAAATCGAACTTACACTAGTGTCAATCTTTTGATACTTATTGTTTCATAAAAACACGCTATTTGCTTTGACAGCGAGAATTAATTATTAAATTAATTAATGCAACTTATATGTTGTGAATTTTGTAAAATGGAATTCATTTTTGAATTCGGAATATCAAATATAGCTTAGGGTAAATTTTTGGTAATATTCTGAAAAACTTCAATTTTTGATGAATAGTGAAACCACTAAGTGGTACTTATAAAAGTTGATTTTCCGTTTAAATGAAATTTTGCCATCCTTGTGTTTTGAATTTCAAAAATCCGACATACATGGTTGTCATTAATAAGTAAAATGTGGTTCAATGAGATTAAAATAATTTTTTTGATGAATAGTAACTTATTAAGTTTTTAATCACGATTAGTGGTAATTGGTGTAGTTTAAGGTAAAAGTAATGATTTAATAAAATGAGATTAGCTTGACACATGTCCTGCCCTCATTGGTTGTGTCATGGCCGACCAAGACAAGCCATGGGTCAACTTGGGGACCCCATGGAGCCACTTTGTTTGGGAAATGACATAAATAACTTTTTATTTAATGTTAAAGTAAAAATGACACAGACATGAAATGTTTTACTAAAAAAAATTTTACATGGGGTTATAAAGATCAGATTTTTGATTATAAATAGTCAATATAAATCTAAAACTATTTCCTACATCATAGTATTTTTTTTATAATTTTTAGACATTAAATAAAATAAATTATTTATGACATCATGATGATGCAGTGATGACCTCATTATTTAAAGATTTAAATAAAATGGAAAGATAATGTAATATCTAAGACCTACACATGTCCGAAACCAATTGGATGAGTGTATTTCGAACCCTTATCACCTTATCCTAGAAATAAATCAATGTGGGACCTTTAAAATCCGAAACTCTTTTGAAAATAAATTAACACTTTGTAACTTTACAAGAGTGCCCCTCCTCTCCTCTTATAAAAGGCCCCCACCTCTACCTCTTTTCCCACACTCCCAAAGCCTTTGGCTCGGCCAAAACCTGCCCATTTTGTCTCTCAAATTCCCTCTCTTACTCTGTGAAGCCTCACATTGGGCAGAAGTCTTTCCAAGGAAGCCTTTGATCTCAAACCAAGGGGAGTT
This sequence comes from Viscum album, assembly GCA_963277665.1. Lineage (NCBI taxonomy): Eukaryota > Viridiplantae > Streptophyta > Magnoliopsida > Santalales > Viscaceae > Viscum > Viscum album. Next base: position 1,430,215,084 of record OY728125.1, read on the forward strand.
ACCCGACTTTAAGGTAATGTCTTCTTTTGAGTCCTTTTGTTCTATTTTGCTTCTCCAACCCCCTAAACTCTTTTTATTCTTTTCTTTTTTTAAAAACTCCAGTATCCTAAATATACTAGGATGTTTTTATAATAAGTATTCTAGCTACACAAACACACACATACATCTAATGGTTAAAGAACATACTGTTTCCGTGGATGGCGAATTTCTGCCTCCCGAAACGATGATTGTTCAACTTTATCTTAACACCTTCAAAGGAGGCCATTAAGATGTCACTATATTTATATATGATATATAATATGTTTATGTTTTACTTATGATTCTGTATTTTTCATTTTTTTCTTACCTTTATGGCTTCCATTATGGGTATACGTGATATCTTCATTTTAGGAAGTGCGGACTACCGCCCCCTCAAAGTGATGTGAATCGTTAATGCCATACGTGGGACGTATAAAGGATGGATTTAATGTTATTATATATGATGTTATACTAGATGTATTATATACCTCTATATCATTATTATTTCATTCCATTAAAGTATGAGATATAAATGAAAGTAGCGTTCATGCATACGTACGGCTTATCGTCTCCATGAACGGTGCATTTCATTTCTTATCCACAAATGCAATGTACTATTATAAGTACATGTATATAATGTATATATATGATGAATGATACATCCAAATGATGAATATAATTCTATAATTAAAATATAAATACCTCTCATTTAGTTTTAATTCCATTAATATGACAAAGAAATGAAAGTAGCGTTCATGCGTACGTACAGCTTACCATCTCTAGGAACGGTGCATTTCATTTCTTACCTCTAAATGATTATGTAATATTATAAATACATGTATATGATGGATATATATGATATATATGATATCCAAATCAGGAATGTCATTATGGATATAAAGAACCTTTGACCACACGAACAACATGTAATTTTAAGAAGTCCATTTTCGACTTAAGAACCAAATATCGACAAAACAAACATTATTAACTTAAATGGTTACATAATGTTTATAACATGGCAATAAGTGATATAAAAGGAATAATGAACTTTAAAAAGGTTCTTAAGAAAATAGAAATTAACTCATGTTTATTATTCAGGACGTTAAAGAACGATCGAGTCAAGTCGGACCCGAGGTAAGGGATCATACTCCTCTCTTTCTTTTTAAGTACACACTTTTATGTCATTCCTTTTAAAGCTAATATTTATTGCTATTGGGATGTTATTTTATATTAATACTACTGTAATTTTCATGTTCATGTGATGAGAGACCCTATTCTCTCTCATCAATCCATTTTGGAAGTTTTGTGTTGTGCCGATAGGCTGCCGAATTTTTGTAAGAGATCTAACCTCTCTCTTTCTTTTAAAGTACTCTCCTTTATGTCACTTCTTTTAAGATCCTATTTGTTATGTTGGGGGATGTTATTTTATATTCCTATTTCTTTAAACATTATGTTTATCTGATGAGAGACCCTATTTCCACTCATCAATCCATTTTGGATGTTTTAAGTGGCGCCGTTAGACTGCCGAGTTTTCGTAAAAGATTTTTCATCTCACTTTTATTACCGTGAGATTTATACTACATTTGCCACAATTTCCATTGAGTGTTTTATGTACTACCCACTATTAAACTCCTTTTTTAATATAATTCCATTTATGGGTATTTACATATTCATTGTATGACACTTCTTCAATGGGGTGTAATTTTTGAAAGTTACCCAAGTCGGTAAGGGAACCTTTCACCCTCCTATTTTTAAAAGACTTCGTTTGTTATGTCTTTTAATTCACATACTATTATGTTGGGATATGTTCTTCTATATCCTGATTGATGTAAATTTTATGTCCAAGTGATGATATTCCCTTTTTTATCTCTCATCAACTGATTTTATGAATTTTTGAAGTGATGCCGTTAGGCTGTCAAATGTTTTCAAGGGAACTTCTTAGCCCAAATTTGATTCTTTGGGATAAACTTGTACTCCTTGAATATGTCATTCTATGAATATGTGTGAATAACCACTGATTTTTTTACACTTAATATCCACTTTTATTTTGTGTATTAGTTTTTCACACATAATTATGCAATTGATTTATCCTTAAACCAAGGATACCATCTTTGTAAGGGACTTCGTCTCAATCTCCTTTCATTGAGGCATATTTCGATTTATACATAACTTTCTTTTATACGGTGTATAAGCCCCTTTGACTTTTACTTTTATACAAAAGGAATATTTTTCTACGAAGAATTTTACAAAACGACAAAAAAGAATTTTTCTTTTAACGTACGCGGTGACAACGACCTTTTCCGCCGCCGCGAGTATTATTTGGTCTTTGGCTTCCTCAACAAGCCGTAATGTTTTTAAAATAAAATAAATACCATATACTCTTTTATGTATTTTGGTATTGAAAATGGTTTTGATAAAGGATTATATTATGATATATTGTGATTGAAATGTGGAAATGTTATCATTCCTTTATATTGGTTTTATGTTTTATGATTTTATATTGGTACTTGGAAATTTGACGGGTGGTTATGTGATAAACCATATGACGGGTGGTGCCGTGAATACCAGCATGGGTGGTAACGTTATAACCTCCAATGTATTGGGTATGGAAGTTGGCCATATGACTATTCCATTAAGTATGTATGGAAATTGGCCTAATGGCTATTCCATTAAGCGATATGTGTGGAAGTTGACTGTATGGTTATTCCACTTAAGTATGTTTATGTCCCAAGTTACCATTATATATGTTATGTGTTCTCTATATGGGTTTTATGGTAATCCTTTGGTTACAAAAATGTATGTAATGATATTTTATTCAGTGAAGAGTTTTTACTACTTCATAAAGGCGAAAAGTATTACTTTGATAAAGTATACATGGTTTACTTTTTGTTTTGATAAACTAACAATTTTTATTCTTTGTGTATCCCTTACTGAGTTTTTATGCTCATCCCAAGTTTTTGAAATGTTTTTCACAGGACTTAGTGTGGAATAGGGTCAAGGATGGGATAAAGGGAAAGTCATGATACCTAAAACATGAAACTAGACATGTTTCTTTTTAAGAGTTTTTATTTTATGCAAATTTAGTAGAAGCGACTACTTTGTAATATTTTGATATGTAATAGTTATGTCCTTATTTTCTAAAACTCTAAACCTGAAAAGATCCTCAATGTGAATTAAACATTTAATTCAATATATAGTAAGGTTTAAGGGTGGGGCCTTATACCTTCACTAATATCACTCATTAAATTCAATGTTTGGTTAGCTGTAATTATCCTTTAAACTGTTGAACCAATAATTGGTTTGGTAGCCCATTGGAAAACCTTTTTATCATACCTCCTATTATAATGAACATAAACATTAACGATTTTTCACACATTAAAAAAACTAGTCACATTCAACCCAATCTTGTTCATGTGGAAATTCATAATTGCCTCATCATGAATCGTGATACCCTTATATGGAGACACACGCTGTTTCATCAAATAAGCACAAATGATTACAATACATTGCATTATGAGGCATTCAACAGACCATTTTCATGGCTTTTAAAATTAAAGGCAACCATTATAAAACCTTCCCAATGTCGTCTCCTTTGTATTATATGGATGAATAATGTCCCTAATAATTAAAAAATTTGGAATATTCACCATCACATGGTCTCAGTCTATCTCCTATTTTTCGAGGCTGAGGAAGATGCCCATAATCATCTCATTACTTGTAGTTTTCTACAGTAGTTGTGGGAATTTGTTGGATATCTGTTTGGAATTTATTTTAACAATAAACTGTAGGTACATGATTTCGTAGAGCTTCTCACCAATGTAGGTGGAAGTGACCAAATTTAGTATTGTCTTATTATAGCAATTGTAACGATTTTTCAGCAGTCTAGATTTTATGGAATACCAGGGCCTTTTATTATCAATAGTTGTCCCACAGTTTGTTAATTATTGTGATTCATAGGTATTTGTACTCTAAATCAGCTCTAATATTAGAATCATGTTAAACATCTTTAAAGACCTTGACACCCTTTTGTGGTTGGGTGTTGCAGGAAAGACGAGAATACACAATGAGCTTAAATTTATAAGATAGATCCCACCTGTCATTTCATTGATCAAGGCTAATGTTGAAAGTGAAACCTCTGGAATTCTAGGACCCTCAGGTTTTGGAGGTGTATTCCATACATACTATAAAGTTTTTAAGGGATTATTTTTACATTAAAATATAATTGGAATGGAAAGTGAAGTAGAATTATGGGCTATTATACACATAGTTTGGTACGCCATTCAATATTAGAGGAACTAATTATGGACTAAATATGATTATGAATATTTTATTATATAAATTCATACAATAAAATGAAATGTTATCTCTAAAATGTGGCCACACTCAATTGAGTGTCTTAGTAATATTGATCAACTCTATTTTTTTATCTCACATAATAATTGATAAGCATATTAACTAGCATATGCCTTATCGAAGAAGGCAGTCTTAAATATGATTATGATGTGGTTATTTCGAACCCCTTATTTTTTTCCCATGGTGGATGCTGATGTGGTGGTACGCAACATACCTGGCATTGTATTAACCACTTGTAATTCTCCAATTTCCGTATTCTTTTTTATATAATATTTCCCAAAGGATGTATGAATAGACCCTAGGATTTTTTTCTATCAAATATTTACATTTCATCCTACTCCCTATGTGTTGTATATTTACTATTTTTTCTATTCCGTTTACACTTTCCCAAAGCAGTTTTCAGCAATCCAGTCCCTTGAAAGATTCATTTTAGTTCCCAATGAGAATATCATAATAAAAAATTGTCAAAAAATGATGGATCATCTTAATGATTTAGTGAAATGACACAAGGTTACTTTATAATGTTTTATAATCAAACTCATGTCAATATAGTAAATTGTATGATTGGTATGAACCAAAATTAATTATTTCTAAATTAAATTAATATTCTTGATCAAAATATGTGTCACACAGTCAATATTAAGCAAAATAGATCATATTTCCTTGATACTTTAAGAAAATGATCTTTGATTTATTTATCACAAGAAAAAATTAATCACATATCAATTTAGAAAATTGTTTTTCTGGATTGATATAGAGTACATGTTTATAGCTTAAAAGTGTCATTTTAGCCTAAAATGTGTGTCACATAGTCAAATTTGTGAAAATTATATTGTATTATCTATAAAATTTAACGAATATTGAAATTCATTAATAACATGTAACAAATAACCATATGTCAATCTACCCAAAAGTGCATGTGATATGACCAAATGTGAATGTTTTCAATTAATAGAGATATTTTACATAAAAAAATGAGTCGCATAGTCAAAAATGAGAAAAAACTCAAAATGTGTCAAAAATTATGGAAATGATTGATATTTCATTTATTATGTGTAGGAATTAATCGCACACCTATTCAATACACAGTGTGTCTAGTGTGATTGAAAGGGAATTATTTCATTCAAAAGTGACATTTTAGTTCAAAACTAATTTAAGATAATCAAAACTAATTTAAGATAATCAAAACTAAGAAAAAATCATTTATTGTCTTAATACTATTTAAAATTGACCTTCAGTTATTATTTGTTGACATTTGTGAATCATTTTTATATCAATCTATCATAGGGTGTCACAGTTATTACTAAATGTTCATATTTCAATAAAAATTGAAATTTTAGTTACCAACACACATCACATAGTCAAATCCAAGAAAATTTGTTTTTTTTATCTTGATAATTTATAACAAATATTTTTTATTCATTTGTGAGGTGAAATAATAAATCCATCATCAATGTAAAACTTATTGGTCCCCATATTTCTAAAAGTTCAAGTTTTCATTAAAAAATCATTTTAGTTCAAAATGCGCATCACATATATGAATCCTTGTAAATAAAATCTGATTTCCATAATACATTGGTAAAAATATCCTGGAATCATTTTTGACATTTCGGTATCAAACGCTCATCAATACAACTAATAGTGTGTCTGGAATGACTCAATGTGTGCATTTTCAGTATAGGTAACATTTACGTGCATAACTCATGGGACATAATAAAAACAATGAAAATTAATAGATTATCATGAAAACTTTTTATAATGATATGAGACTCATTTTAGAAATTTAAAAATCTTATATACCTCATTCTAATACATGGTCCTTCTTGTATGAGTCAATGTTTAAGATTTTATAATTAACGTAACATCGTAGTTCAAAATGTTCAGAAAATACACTAAATTTTGCAAAAAAATATAAATTTTCATGAAATTTGAGGGATTAAATGATAATTCAATTTTATCATTTAAGATTTTACCACACCTAAATCAAGAAAACATTTAGGTTTTGATGTTAATTATCATTTAATTCATCAAATTCATATCATTGGGAGTTCAATCCCATTATAGAATGACTAGAAGGGGTCGAATTGACATTGAAAAATGAAACAACTAAAGTGAGATACCAATGAATAGATTAAAAAAATTGTAAAGTGTATGTGTACTGAAATTATAAAATTAAATAAATAAATTTTATGATGATATTTAATTGATGATTTCACTTAATAATTAAATCAGTGATATGATAAGAGTGAGTACTTGATTATAAATTAAAGCGATTATGAACGATATGAAATCACAATAATTTCTATAGGATACAAAAATAATAGTTTAAAATTTAATTAAATAACTATGTATATATGAGTTAAGAATATTTATATTATGTGATTATAAGATTTAGTGATAAATGATGATAAAATGTGAAAAGTAAAAGTTGAGATATAGATTTGATTTAGGAGTTCAATAATAGCTCAGTTTGAGCCTCTACATATCCTTTCATTGGTTTGAGATATTTGTTTGTTTCTTCATTGATTTTTATATAGATCAAGTAACTAATTCAGATAATTCCTTTTCTTTGGTTATATTAACAATCCTACCTCTATTACCTTATTTCTAGTAAGAAACCATTTATAAATATCTCTTACTTTGTGTTCATGATCACCCAATGATTTTTTTTCAAATGATGTAGAAAGAATCCAATGACATAATTAAATGATAGGAATTTTTATTATATTGGTTCGTTCTTTCAAAAATCCCCTCCCTTATATCCCATAAAGATATTACAATTTGAGAGTCGATATTGAGTTGTAATATTGTATAGAATATATGTGATTGATAATTGAAATTTGATCTTGAATGAAGGCTTTCAGATTGATGGGGAAGACAATTTGGATATATCCTTTTCACCATATAATTTCATTATTCAATACACCATAATTATAGTATCCTCTAGGTCTAATATTTATTTTATTCAAAGGTTTATGTGAAATTTTATTATTCTTCTAGGTCATTATAAATCATGAAAAATTAATTAAAATTTGTTGGGTCCACTAAAAAATAGAATCTTGAGATGTTGTAGGAACTCGAATTGGAAAATGACTTACACCACTGGGAGGCTATTGGTTCACCTTGAGATCTACTAACATACATAGTTACGACTTGCTAGAAGATGCTCCTCCACCATGTAAATGGTGGAATCTTACTACTTTTGAATTCTTTATATAAATGTCACCAGTGGTTCAGTGACAAACATCAGCAATCTCTTGCTACCTACAGTTTCCCAAAATACATCATGGCCAATAATTCTATTATTTATTTCCATTGGTTAATCAGATATCGTGCTTCTACAATTTTGACACATCTGTTCATAGTTCCATTTATCTTGAATTTTTACAATGAATCATTTTTATTCATTTATAAATTAGATATCAATTCATTTTTATTCCATCATAATAATGTGACATGATTTGGATCAAAAACACCATACCTCTCGTAAATGAATTTATTAAATAAATAATTTATATTTTTTTATAAGGAAATGATCATTATAGAGTAATTGGTATAAAAATATCCCCTTATTTCTTGATAAAAAACATGTAATATAAAGATTTATATCAAGATTAAATCATGATTGAATCATAAAAAGGTATTCAATAAATTTCTATGTTGGTATAAAATATTATGAATAATTAAAAAACAGAACTAAAACATAAATAAATTCCCTTTTTTAAAATTTGGAAATGTTTTTCTCCTACTAAAGAGGATTTAGAATAACATTATCTAAATTTTAATGACATATTCAACAATTTACCCTCATTTTAGAGCCATAAAAAAATTTGTGATTATTATCCTCCAAAAACGAAAGGGAAATTACTTTTACATTTAATTATATTTAATATAAAATTGAATATAATTTGAGAAATTTTAAATTAAATGATTATATTATATTTACTGATTTTAAAATAAATTATAATTATATTTAAAAAAAGAATAATATTTGGAAATAAATCCATATATCATATTTAAAAATGTATTAAATAAAAAGAGAAAAATGTAAAATCTAAATATTTGAAAATTACTTATTTGAAAACCCAATTAATCCAATTTAATGTAAAAAAAATAGAAAACTGCAACAAGTGAGATAAGGAGATAATTGATATTGAGATAATTTTCAATAGATAGAGTAGAGATCTATAAATGAATTTAAAGATATAAATAGAATTTAAAACATAAATAACCCACCCATAATGAGGTAAATGTGGATTTTGTAAACTTTTCTGGAAGGAAAAATGTTATACTGCTTCTAAATTTTTTTATTTAAATAGGAATTGAAAAAATTAAAAATAAAGAGAGAGTGAGGTTTAAATAAGTCAATATTTATCAATATTGATGAAAAAAATTGATTATATCAAAGGTGGAAATAATATAACAGTTGTATTAAGAGGTAATAATTAAATAGTAGATCTGTCATTTCAGGGGTAAAGACAAAAATATACACCAATGATTAGTTGATATATATTAAAAATATAAATCAAATCATAATAAAGGTGTGTACCATAAAATCAAATGAAAGGGACATATTGTAATGAATGATACAAAAATAAGGCTATGTATTCTATTCTATTAGAATAAATCATGCATATATAGAATATAGAAGTGTATGATATAAAAATATGAATTTAAAATCACTCTATGTATAAATTAATTATAGAAAACGAAAATTAAATAATTTAAATGATTATCCTTCATGATAAATGGATTATCACATCATATTTAGGTAGACTATTTTTATTGTGATGTGATTATATGATATGTAAATAACATTAAGTGGTATATCCCTACAAGATAACAAATTTGAGTTAACTTTATTAAAAAATAATTGTGTCATCCAAGGTTATCAATAACAGACTTAGGAAACCATGTTTGTGTAGTACATGATTATCTAATATAAATATTATAATAAATATAAATATATTTTGGTTCCCTATATCCTATATATTTGAAGCCACACTCAAAAATATAATACCCAATAATTTCCTCATTATTGATTTTCTTTAGGAACGCCACTTTACAAATGTTGTATTATTCAAAAAACTATTTAAATATGATTGAAAAAATTTAGAATTCAATTTAGTATAACATTTAGAGCCCAAAATCATATATTGATATTGACCACCTTGGATTAATTTAGATAAATTTTTCTTAAGATCATATATTTGAAATTTGAAATTATGAATGTTAGGTCAATAATTTAATTTCATGACCAACTCTTAAATTTATTTAGAGATAATATCCACTTTCCTTATGAAACTCTTTATATTAACTATTGAGTTATTTTTATTATGAAATTATATCTTCATTGAGAATAACAAGTAATTTTATTTGCATATATTATAAATATTAATTGAATGGATAAGAGGACGAATACAATTTTGATGGATTCTAAGATAAAGGATAATAAACAACATAACTAACTTCATCATCATCCTCTACATGATCCATAAGGAATTTTTCACTAATGGATCTTGAGGAGGATGAGGAAGTTTATTTGATTGACTAATCCCGATAAATACATGTTGAATACTTAAAATATTTTATAATTTTTTTATTTGTTATAATTTTCATTTTGTATATAGAACATCCTATTTTGATGTGTCAGTTTGTATTGTATTTGTATCACATTACTTCTGATACATTCTTCCTACCATAATAGGTTTATTTCTAATTATTAATGATTTTATTCGATTTATTGTCATTATTTTTAGTTTTAGATTCACATAAGTTCAATATTTATCATCAATATCTTTGTAAGTTACTGTCTATTTGGGTCATTTAGATTTTCTCCTTCTTTAACTTCTTTATTAGACTTTTAATTCCTAGTTATTTAATATGTGTTAAGATATCTAACAAGTTCCTTTGGTAGATATTTTTTGCAATTTTTTTGGTACAACTATTGACATGGGTGTCCATGATCTTAGAAAACCAATAAAATCACTTTCACCAATGTTTTTTTAGAAAATTAATCACTAAGAGATAGTTGACCATTAAAAATGTCAACCATATGTGTAAATATATCGACAATAGAATCATATAAATTTTTAAATTTTTTAAAGTATATTATAAAAATATAAAATATAGTAAAATAACATTATTCATTAATTCATGTGTCAATTCCTTGTGTATTATTTTTTCATGTGCAGTTTTACAAGATTAATTAAGATTTAATTCATTTTGGTCATGCCTACAGTAATGGATATTCATTTATTTTCCATTAATCTCAATGGATGTAAAATATTTTGGTTTCAATTTATCTTTCATTAATTTATAGGGTCATATTCATTCAGAAACATTTTTTAAATAGGATACCCTATACATCTGTGAAACTTAGATATGTCATTTTTAAAGTTAATGTAATTAGATCCATAAAAATAGTGCATTCCAAATAGAATTTATTTAATTATCACAATGATGTATGAATTAGGCGTCATACAACATATTGTTCTTTGAATGTCATCATGTTATAAATCAATGATTAATATAATAACAAATTAAGTCCCTAGTATTATGGGGAGTAGTTGGGGAATTCCCATTATATAGTAAAATAGATATATTGTGATTGTAATAAAAAAATTAAAAAAAAATTAAACAGTACAAATTGAGGAATTATAAAATTTTATAACGATAAAGAAATGATGGTTTTTAATTGATGGATACACTTAAGAATTAAATTGTTATATGATAAGGGTGACTCATGATTACCAATTAATGCAATAATTAATTTTATGAGTTCATTATAATTTAGAAGAAAAAAAGGTACTAATTATATTTTTAATTAAAGGTGTAAGAGTAGAAGATTTAATTGTATATAAATTATTTGATTAGGTTATTTTTGTCTAAAATGAGATACTAAATGAAATGTAAAGAGGGACAAATATATTTTAAAATTCAATTTTGGGATTCCTTAATGTGATACCCTATATATCCTTCCCAATATTTGACAGGTTTTTATATTTCTACTTAGATTTTAATGTTTATAAAGTAACTGATTCCTCACCATCTATTTCATCGTTATGGAATGAAACTTCCCTCCCTTAATTTATTTATAGTATGCATCAATTGATGATGATCCCTTATAATGTTGTTGTGATAACCCATCCTCCTTTCTTTTAAATGGAGGTAGAATGAATCCAATTATAAAGTAAGATAGGAATAACAGATATTTGGATGGAACAATAATGTTACAAAAACAGTCCTCTATATCTCAAATCAGTAACATCATGGATCCAAGTGTTTCTTAAAGGTACCCCATACCCGATTTCTCACATGTCCTCAATCACATATCCCCAAATTCTATAGGCTTCCAACTAGAAGAAAGGGGCATGTGTGTGATATTGGGGAAATTTTTCCCTCATTGGAAGTGTAAACACAGAGGAAACAAATAGTATACAGTTGTAGAAATGGTATTACCATAATATAGAAGAAAATAGTAGAAAACTTGTAGTAATAATGAAACTGGATCATATATATATAAATGATTAATGAAACCTATATCTATTAAATTATCCAAAAAATACACAGTGTAATGAATACATTACTAAACAAAAGTATAGAAAAGCAGTAAACTCCAATAGCATCGCTAGCCTCATCTTTGTCCCTTGCTCGCCAACTCCAAGAGAAATCAAGTACCTAATCAAGATGGGTTCTTTCCCTTATCTTTACCTATAACCATATAATCTATTTGGTTACAAAATCACGAAAAAATAGGGTGTGAGGAAATTCCTAGTATGAAACCACCAAAATATCTTTGCATAAATGGGAGTGAATATATATAGCAGGTAATATGAAGAAATTAAGTAACAAAAAATTAAGTACTCAAAATTAAACAATTGTACAGCTTTGAATAAATTTTATTTCTATTTAATAATTATTCAAACCATTGAATAATTAAATATTTGGTTCTAGCCTAATCTATGTACCCGTATGTAACAGAAAAACAAATTTATCAGAGGACCATATAAACAATATAGTAAGACCGAATTCATGCTAGTGGTATGGCTTGGAAGACTTGTCACAATCGTGAAAATACTCAAAAAAAATATAGTAAAGATATGACATTACATCCCCCTTTCGTTTACGTAGAAGTACACAACTAAAAATGACCACCCAGGCATCTGTCACGGTCAATAACCCTAGGTTAACATGGAATCAAAAAAATATAAATGACCTCTAGGTTGCTCTAAAGTTCAATACCTTCTCGGTCTCATAGCCTAAATAATCATAAATGACCTCCTTGGTAGCTCTCATGGTCAATATCCCTAGGTAAATGTCTATGACAATTCTCTCATAGTCCTGTGTAAATAAACATGGAAACCTCCACAATTACTCTGGTCTATGTCTCTCACAGTCCATTAAATGATAATCGCGCAGATCAAAGCAATGACACACATGTAATATATTAATACTACATGGATAACATGCACAAGGATAAGACATGAAATTAATATAATAAGAAAAACTATATCCTAATCAAATCAAGGAATGGAAAGTAGGTATTCTTCATAGTCAACCTAGGTGAAACGATGATAAATATTCTAACTTCGCAAACACTCCCATGTGGTGTCCCGTAAACAAGGAATAAATCCTTACCCACATTCTACAACCCCTTTTCAATTAATTAAACCATATAAGGTAAATAATATGGATAAATTCAAAAATACGCAAAACCCCAAACATGGATATTCAACAGTATAAGCATATATAATCAAAATACAATCAAATAAAGGCACAAATAACCTACCTTTATGTTGTACAATTAACACTCTAGAACTTTGGCACTTGAATCAGACAAAAACATGGTAGATCTAAAAATATGTCATAAACGATCAATCATAAATAAATCAGTAGTCATAAGAAATCAAGAAGAGAGGCTCTAGGGAAAGGGAGAAATCACAGATTGGAATCCAACTCACCAGGCAGTGTCTCAATCAGAGCTCAGACAGTGGAACGGGAGGATCTTAATGTTCAATGAGGTCTCATCACTCTCATGTATGGAACATGGGGAGAAAAGGTGTTTTTTGGAAATGATATGTGACCGCGGTCTAGCTCATCAATTACAAATAGATGTATATTGTGTGTTCATTTAACATACATGTTATGTACTAGGCTTAAATTTCATCCACTTTAGACTATCTACAAGGCACCTTCAAGAACATGTACATGGCTGTTACACAACCAATACATGACTGTCCATGGAAATAAGGTACACAGAGTGTATGAAAAAATACACATCACGCACTTATAAATTTTCAATTTCTTCCTTTGTCCTTAAAAAACCTGACATAAAGATCCATACCTAAAAAAGACCAGGGTTCTTACAAACATTCTCCCTTAATGCAATTTTTCCCTGAATTTTGCTTCCAATGATGGTGAAGAATAATAATCCAATAAATCCGGCCATTGGGAATGTATTTCGGCCTCCCTCTTTCAAGTCTCATCTTGTGCTCTCCTATGCTTCCAAAGCACTTGTAATATAGGAAAAGATCCACCATGGATAACATTTATGCTGTGATATACAATCTGAATAGGGTGATCCCCAAAGTATGCATCCACCTAAAAATCAACCTCCTCTGGTTGAAAATTGTGAGACTAGTCTAAAAAGTAGTGTTGTTTCTGAAAAAAAAGATAGACATCATGCATTATCTGGTACCTCTGAGGTAACTAAAACCAAAAGGCCACTAACATAACTCTCTTGAAAACCTCAAATGGTGCAACATGTCTAGGTGAAATTATCCCCAGTTTCATAATTCACTTGTGTCCCAACCATAGTGTGTCATGTAAGAAAACCTGATTTCCAACCTCAAACTCTAGAGGTTGTCTCCATCGACCAACATAATATTACTGGAGAGACTATATAGTAACTATCCTATTCCAAATATATTTCACTTCATCAGTGGTCTCCTTGAAAAGATGAGGTCCCATCATATCTGCCTCTCTTGCCTCCATCCAACATAGGGGTGATTGGAAGGGCCTATAATAAACAGCCTCTTAGGGTTCTATCTAAAACATTTCTTAAAAACTATTATTGTATGAAAACTCCACTAGGGGTATGTGTCTCTCCTAAGAGCCACCGAAATTCATGATGCATGATCATAGAATGTTCTCCAGAACCAGAATCACGCACTAATTATGGATATCTATATAGGGATGGTTTGCTTTAATTATAAGTACATGATTACCCAAAGCCCTCTATAGTCCATGTTTAAGATGAGAAGTAAGCCGAGATTCCCTTTCTGAAATGATCGAGTGTATAACCCCATTAAAATGTACAATATCTCGGATGTACATCCTCCCAAGGTAAACAACATTGATGATTTTCTTAAATTATAAGGAAATTTGAATCCTTTTTGATTCTATCGATAAAAACCCAAAAAACATCTTTCCCTCGAGGTGAACATGGTAAAATCGTCATGAAATCCATTAATACATCATTCAACTTACACTTGGTAATGGATCACTCTTGTAAAAAACCATCTTGGTCGTTGATTCTTCACCTTCACCTGCTGAAAGGTGGAAAATATAATAACGAATCCATCCACATCCCTCTTCATACCTGGCCAACAATACTGATAGTGTAGATCTCAATACATAATGGTGACACTAGGATAAACTGCCCATGCAGAGTCATGACAATCTCGCATCAACTCCTTATGTATTTATACTAACACCCATATGCGTCCATGAAAATACAAGACCTCCTCAAAACCTACAATCCCCCAATAATAGGATCCACACATGACACACTCTCTCAAAAGACTACTCCTTCAGAATCTAAATTATTTTTTATTTTCACTCGATATAGTAGTGTAGAGGAAAGAACCATAGAAAAGTGAATTGTCTGTCCCTACTTGTAGTGAACCTCCAAATGTATCTCAATGAACATATCCATAAGCTTCCACTTAGTGATGGAATTTGTAACTACAAGTAACTGGGTCCTCCTTCTCAACACATCAGTCATTGCATTGACATTCCCAAGTTTGTATGATAGCTCAAAGTTGAATCACCAAAGTTATTAAACCCTCCATCAATGTATGAAATTATGATCATGGTGAGTAAAGATACTATTTACAATTTTTTGTTCATTTTATACCACTAAATTCTAACCTAAATAATAATGTATCTAACAAAGAAAATCTTGCACAACTACATCTTTCTAAATATTGTGCTATATGGTAATTTTTATTATGTGGCATCAACTTCCGAGACCAGTATGAAACGACTCCTTCCACCGGCATAAACAAACCTCCCAGTCCTATAACTGATGCATCATAATAAATTGTGTAAAACTTGTCCATCATTGAAAAAATCAGCATTTTTGCTGAATTCTATCACACTTTTAGCTTCTAAAAGGATGAATCCTAGGAATCTATCCACAAGTACATTTCACATTTCTTAATCTCATCCTTTAGTGATGCTGTAAAGAGTGAAAAGTCGGGTATAAAGTGCCTTTAGAAACTAGAAATCCCTATAAAACTCTCTTCCTCAAAGATGTTATTCGTCTACTCCCATGAAACTACTGATCTCAAATTCAATGGGTCTACTGATACTCTTATCTCTGAGATAACATGACCCTTGAAGTGAATTCGTCCATCCAAAAGGGGCACTTTGATAACATAGATTATAACTGATTCTCTCTTAGTTTAATCAAAATGTTCTCAAGATGGGTGGAGTGTTCAGGTCGATTGTGAGAGTACACAATGATATCATTCATGAAGGATGCTACAAAATAATCAAATTAAGAATAGAATACTCAGTTCATCAGTTCCAAAAAAATTATCGGCATGTTCGTGAGACCGAACGACATTACCACATAATTTTACAGACCATACATGACCTAAAAGTCTGTAAGAGGTATATCTCATCATATAACATGAAACAAATGATAACTAGTCCTCATGTCAATTTTAGAGAACACGCGGTCTCCTTGAATATGATCAATGAGATCATCAATCCTCAGTAAAGGATATCATTACTTAACTGTGAACTAGTTAATCTTCTAATAATCCAAAAAAAGTATAAGGGTACCATCTAACATCTTTGCAAAAAGGATTGGAAAACCTACAAGAATATGTAATGGATTGGAATAAACCCTTTTCCTATAAGTCCTATAACTACTTATTGAGCTCCTGTAACTCTGGTTCAACCATCTGATATGGAGAAATGGACTCCGGTGCTGCTCCCGGAACAATATCAATAATGAAATATACCTCTCATTCCCAAGGTAATACTAAAAAATTCATCTTGATAGACATCACTAATATGATCCACATTTGGATGAATGTCCATTTGGGGAGTCCCATGGAAATTCATATATAAACATGTAATCTGGGATGCAATTACTCCCACCCCACGATAATCGAGTCTTCCTCTGCTTGCATGGACGTCCCATTCTCCCTTGTGTAGAAAAGAACCACCCTCTTGGGATGTGAAAATCACCATGCAATGATAGAAGTCAAAAACTCCCTGAAAGGAGACTAACTAGTCCATTATAAGAATGACATCGAAGCCTTTCATCACTATGACACAGAGATCCCACAAGATGTGAAACCCACCAACCCGAGGAAGGAAATACTTGAACTAGTGTACAGTATCCATCCTAATCCCCAATGGACTGTCTAGTGTCATAAAAAGTTCAGAAGTAAATATAATAATCCTAAGGCTCTCCACAATGACAAAAAAATATAAAACTATGAGAAACCCCTATATCAAAAATAGAGGAAGCTAAAACTGCAGAAACTAGAAGCATACATCTACCCTTAGAGGGTCTGGGATCATTATCCTACGAGGTCTTCTCCACTGCAAAAATCTTACCTGTACCATGGCCCTGTAACCCTACCTGACAACCCTATGATGATCCACCCAACTATCACTGAAATCTGGTGGTTTGGAAACCCCCACCATGACCACATCCTTCGCCTGAACAGCCTCACGAAATCTTGTTCCCAGACTGTGGATAAATTGGTCGTGCTGCACCAAAACATGGAG
Organism: Viscum album; assembly: GCA_963277665.1. Taxonomy (NCBI): domain Eukaryota; kingdom Viridiplantae; phylum Streptophyta; class Magnoliopsida; order Santalales; family Viscaceae; genus Viscum; species Viscum album. The sequence goes on from OY728125.1 coordinate 1,430,232,490, forward strand.
TCATAATAGATCCACTTTCACTTGCCTCTGGTGTGAAAACCCATAAATTACACTAAAGATGACCCATCTTGCCACAAGATTGGAACTCAACTGGGTCTCTCGGGATCTGAGGTCTCATGTTACCACTCTTCCCACACAGGAATCACCTCACATGGAAACCTATAGATACATCCCTACTACATGAATCAATGCGCAAAGGCTCCCTATAGTGATTACAGTAATCCAATGAAGGATTACTAGAACAATATATTGAACCGCCCTGGCTCGTATCTCCCAACTTCCTCAGATTGGGCTCAGTAATTTGTGCCCGGTTCACTAAACCTGTCACCAAAGCTAGCCTTATGATTTTCACCTGCATTTAGATGTCATAGCAGAAAAAATCATCAAAATACCAATCCAATGATAAATCATCACCTCCGAAAACATGTTTAATGTGATAATGCTCTATAAATGAGAATAGTAATACATCCCAAAAAGGAATCCCTACTCCAAAAGCATGAACTCCTAGGCTTGATTGGCCCTCATTTTCATTGGGTAAAATTATTCATAGAAGGTCCTATGAAACTATTCCCAATACATATCACGATGATGTCGCACCTAAGAGAAAAAATCCCACTATCTCATGGAGGAATCATGTAGAATATATGTCATGAGATTCACCCCTCCTCTCAAGAGGAGTCTCCATATTCTTAAAGATAGAGAGCACAGACTCTATCCATTACTTTGTAGATTGTGGTCATCTATCCCTGGATAAGGTGGAAGAATAATACTAATGGAACACATGCGCCAACACTTTTATAATCGAGGAAGGATGGTGTGCTCCATAGAATGTATGCAGCATCCTCATAAAGCATTCACAAAACTGTTCATCAACAATAGCGTCTGTTATAATAATTAGTGCCAAGACATGAATGATATAATGATCTGCTTGTAGTCGCTGATCTACCATTTTTGGTGTCTAGTCGTCTCCCCACACCTATCATAAAACTGGAAGAATTCATGTAGGAATGACACTTTAAGGTCACACACACATACACCGAAATTTATTATTGAAAAGGAAAAAACTCAGAAGAGTAAGAAAATAAATGGGTGAAGGAAAAAACTGAACTATTACAAAAAACAATTACACAGTGTGTATAACTCACACGATGTGTTCCCTTTAACCCTTATATGGGCATGTGCCTTTTCTAAACTCGGTCATGTAATACCCCTATACGTGTTGTGTTCCACCTATGACATGATGTTAACCATAATTTTATCTCCTTCCCTATTAATTCTTTATGGCTAGAACTACATGGTTCTCTTCTGGGAAACACTAAACCGTATTTTAACTCTTGAAACAATGTGTACCACTTTTGTTTCATCAACCTATGTCGTTATTCACACTGCTGGCACACTGTCTTTACAGAATGACATTTACTCCCAGTACACTGAATATTAGACCAATCATTTATCAACCCCGTGTCTCTACCCACATTTTTAGTCACTCATAAAAAGACTATAGGTCAAGGACATATGGTACACGCCGTGTACATAAGAAAATTTGTTTCCTTTAGAACAGAAGAACACATGGAGTGTGTTCATAACACCACATTATGTGTTGTCTAAATTTATGAATAGTAAGACTCTAAAACATCTCTAGATCCCTTTAACATAAAATTTTATCCATGTTATGAATCATTACGACTTGTGAGAGATAGTACACCCACAAATCAATGTTTGGCATCCTTATTGATATCATTAATTTAAAAAATTAAATTATAATTTCAAACATGGTCCACAAAATTCCGATCCAAGAGGGACCATACCTAATCAGGGACCATTTTTTCCATTCATCCAAATGAAACATTAAATATTTTATTTTCCTCTCAAAATATCAAATATTTTATCATAGTATCTTTGACAGTAGCATGCAATATGTAATGATCAATAAATGGAACGACAGGAATGCCTGAGAAGTGATCTCCAGAAAGATCCTTTAAGCTGCATGACATGGAATACCATAATCTCTTTGGGATACAACAAAAATAGAAACATAATGATTTCAATATAAACATCATAAAATAAGGGAATCACCCAACATAGAAATGAAATCAACTCTTATTATAGAAAAACCAAAAAATAGAACCAATTTATGATAACTCGGCTTTTCCCTATACATGGGTTGGCTAATCCTGGGCATAGTTTATTACTAACTACCTATTACATCCTATCAATATATATATATAGGATCCAAATATTAGGTCTATGAAGAAAAGAAATTTCTCCCTCAAACCACTTTGTAACATCCTAGATCCAGGGGTTCTCAATGGTGCCTCGTACCTTGTTGGTCACATGGAATTAAGTTAATTTCCCAAAACTCTTGAGGCTACTGTCTAGAAGTGATGGTATTTAGTGTGATTGTGGAGAAACAATTCCCTCATTGGAAAAGAAAACACTTTGGAAACAAATAGTAAATAGTAAGAGAAGAAGTAATACTCTACAACAAAAGTAAACAGTGGAAGACTATTAGTAATAAAGCTATAGGAGAATATATATATATATATATATATACGATTCATTTCACATGTATCTATGAATCCATACAAACATGTCACAATTATGGATATAAAATACTAAACCAAATTATAGAATAGTAGTAAAATCCAACATCATCGCAAGACTTAGCTTCGTCCCATCCTCTCCAGCTCCAATATCAATCATGTACCTAATCAAGAATGGAACTTACCCTTACCTGTTCCTGCTACCATATAATATGATTGGGTCCAAAAACATGACCCAACAATGTATGAGATGAAATCTAGTAGGAACCACCAAAATACTTGTTCCTAATAGTCAGTGAATATATATAGCTGTTAATATGATGAAATAAAGTTATAAACTAAGAATTACCCCAAAGTAAACAATCCTATAGTTTTCAATTACATACATTTCCATTTATTAATTATTAAAACAGTTGAATAATAAAATCATGGGATCTATCATAAGAAATGTATCCCCTGTGTAATAGAAAATAGATTTCTTAGAAGAAAATTTAAACAATCTAGTAAGATCGAGTCAAAATTGTGCATTGTCTTGGGAGACTCATCATAACTGTTCTAACATTCAAAAAAACCTCTGCGAAATCTCTCACAGTATTACCCCATTTAGTTCAATATATCAGTACGAAACTACAAATAACCAAATGGGAAGCTCTCACAATCAGTGACCCTAGGTCAACATGGAATCAAAAACACATAAATGACTTATGTGAAGCTCTCACATTCAATATCCCATGGGTCACATAGCATAAAAACCATAAATAACCACCTGGGTAGCTCTCAGTGTCAATACCCATAGGTCAATGTCTACACCAAGGGATTCATGGTCTTGTGAAAATAAACATGGAAACTCCCACAATTTCTCTAGTCCATGTCTCTCATAGTACATGGGAAGATCAACACACATATCCTAAAAAGGAAGCACATGTAATCTATAACTACTACATTGATAACATTAAAATCATAACACATGTAATTCATATACTCTAAAAAACCTCATCCTAAACATCTCAAGGTAAATAATCATGGAATTACTCATATGAATCCTATGAGATATGGCCATAAATAGTGAAACTAGGGAAACATGCCCAAGGGGTGTCCCTTAATCATGGAATCAAACCATACACATATGCTACAACCCATTTTCAATCAATTAAAACATAGAAGGTGAATAATAGTCATAAATTAGAAAATATGTAATACCCTAAACAAGGATATTCTTCAATTTAAGCATTTATAATAAAAAAATCAAATAAATACACAAACAACCTACCGTGATGTTGTAAAATGAACACTCTCGAACATTAGCCCTTGAATCAGCCTTGAACATTGTAGATACACAGAAGGATAAAAATATCAACACTAAATAACTCACATGAGAAGATAAATCTAGAAGAGAATCTATAGGGGATGATAAAACTCATAGGAGGGAATCCAACACACCCAAAAACGTCTCTATCAGAGCTCAGACAGTGGAATAGAAGGATCTCAATGTTCACATCCATCTCATCACTCTCCTATACAAAACACATGGAAAGAAGCACTTTCTATAGATCATATTCTCCCCTTGTTGGACTCATTAATTAAAAATAAATGTACATGGAGTGTTCATTTAATGTACACACTGTGTACCAGCCTCAACTGCCTCTTACTTTTGCAGGTCGGGAAGGTCACCTACACGACCATGTACTTGGCCATTACACGACTAGTGCACGAATGAACACGACAATAGGGTACACAGCCAGTACTCAAAAATACCCAGAGTGTACATATAAAATTACCATTTCAACCATTGTCCTAAAAAACCTGAAATAAATATCCATACATGAAAAGGAGATCGGGGTTCGAAAAAATATAATTTTAATGGATATGTAAATATATAATTTTTAATAGAGCATAATAAACTAATAATATATATTTTCTCTTAAAAATTCTTTGATAATGTAGGAGAAGATTACATTGAATCACCATTTGCACACTCCAATTTTATTTTTAATACATAATAATTGTAAATAAGTCCATGAACCTCTATTTATGTCCTACATTGATCCAAATAATATTCATTAATTTTTTGTCACAATTTTGAATTTTAAAATCATTTTTAATAGATGTTGTTCTCATAATAACAGAGAACTAGGAATTATTGTTCAAACAACATTGAGTTGTCAATGGTACACTAGGAGATCCATATATCTCCCTTAATATACTAGAGGTTTTACAATCTACCACTAAATTGATGATGGAATTTTTAATGATTCTAATTCTATAATTATTCCACCAGATACATGGTACTCCTCCACTGGGTAGTCGGTGGATTCCAACTTCTTTAAGAGGTTTTATACACATGAGGCTAATTAGTCAGAGGTCTACACCATCCAACGATTTCAACATACTATTTCACTAAATTACTTTATGTTCAGTCATTTATTTTTTCATATCCTCCTTTTGATATATATAATTCCATCCATAATATGAACACTTCAATTATAACATTAAAATATCTTCAATTTCCATTCAAAAGTCATTTTTATTACTTAAATAAGGATCCTTTAATGGAATTGTGTTCAATTAAAAAATATATGAATTCATATGTAAAAATAATAATAATCACATAAATGAAATTGTTTTATAATAAATTATGGGTTTGTGAAAATGAAAAAACATTGAATTAGTGATAGATAAAACATGCATTACATTCATCAGAACATCATGTACCAAATGATGATGGGTTGGATGATAAGTTCATATAATAGTAGATGGAATTCTCAAAGTAAAAGAAATCATTTTATATTAACATCTACAAATGGATTTAAGATAAAGTGAAAGAGGATTGGTAGTATAACAATGTTTATGGGTAAATGGTTTGGTAATAAATGTTAAGAAGACATGTTCAATGGTCAATTATTTTAGGAGATTGGGTATTATTGTTTTAAAAATTGGAACTTATTAAATAAGAATTAGTACCTTCAATGTTAATTTGGTATATGAATATGAGAATTAATTATAGGGATATAATGATGATTATGATTACATGACTTTTGTATTTTTTTTAAATCATAATTATCATATAGTTTTAATAAATTCCATATAAATATGATTATTTAGTGCACCTGAAACTCATCATTGAATAAATTTAAAAACACTCTACTCAATTATAGTTTTTCCATTTCATTATTTACTATTGAAAACATAGTCATATGATTTATGGTTATTTTATTCTATGAAATATGTATTTCTGTGGTGGGTGGGGAGATAAGTTTTCCTATTTGTAGAAAACACAGGCATAGGGAAATACACATCCAATGAATTGTTTTTTATCACAAGAGTATCTTGTGTATGATATTATAGTATAATAACCTATGGATTTCTCATGGTCAAAAAAATCATAGCAGATTAGATATTCAGGGGTTGTTCCCCAATATGTTATAATAGATCTTATGGTTCATTATATAAGTTAAACACACTAGTATTAAAATTATTATGGAATTAGATGTAGAGGTATCCATAATGATAAATTTCATATAATAGATTTTTGTTTTTAGAGATTTCATAGTGCATTTCACTTAATTTAAAAGGACATGGAAGATCCATTTTCTGGAGTGATGCTGGTTCTAATGAAGAAGGAATAAGTGAAGTTCTTTGATAGAAAATAAATAATGTTGTAAATAATGTTTACTTATTGAAACGGTTCCTTGATTGTTTATGAGAAAAAAATAAAATGATAAAAAAGGCACATTCATAAATGTACATTAAACCTATATATTTGAATAAAGGGTTCGTGATGAGAGGGATATTAAATATATTGTTATTTGAAGGATGAATAGTGGTAGATCAAATGACAAATTTTTTCAGAATTATCTGATTGAATCTCAAATTAGTGAAGTTAATGTTCAAGTATGATGTAATGGTAATCCTAAAATTATTATTTATACTAAAAAGTATCGATGAAAATGTTACTACAATGATTAACAGTACATAAAACTAGACCGTGAGATTGATGATATCTGAATCATGATACTCCATTAAGTGATTATATTTGGGAAATCTCATGAACTATATGGTATTGTTTGTAATGTTTATTATAGTTTGTGATCATTGTATAAAAGGAAGTTTTATCAAAAGAATCATTCTGATGATAATTCCATGTAATAGAGTTAAAGGATGTTTTTCCCCAGTCCTACATAATATAGTTTTGGGAAGAAAGGGAATATTAATAATGATTTTTAATGTCACAAGGAAATCACAAAAAAAAAACTCAGCCTCTATTATATCGAATTAATTTAGTCTAATAGAAGAAATAAACAATTACTTATTGAGTGTTAACACACCAATGAAATATTTGGTTATTGACTATAGATAATCTTTCTATTCAACTTTTGGTCAATGATTTATAATCATGTATATTTCTTATATGTTACTAATATTACATATACTTGATTTTGAGTCCCTATAAATAATTATAAAAGTTAATTTTCAACATCTATATAAAGAAATGGGGATTCATGAAGAGAATAGAAGTCTGATATGTCCTTAGTTTATAGAATATTATTTTTTTTATATTAACAATTAGATGATGTTTTAAATGGGACTAGAATTGAAAATGGGTCATGGTTTGTTTCTTAGGGATCGACGGTGGATTCAAAATGAGTTATGGATGAGATTGTTTACATGACCATCAATATAGAGAAAAATTCAGTAGTAAAAATTTCAACATTTAATGATCTAGTTGTATTACACATTAGGTTAGTTTTCCTTTTAAAGTATAATATGAATCTTTTATGGTATAAGGGAATATTGAATCATAATCACCTTGAAATTTTATAGTGTGATGTTTTAATTTGGAATGAAAAAATAGTGAACATTAACTTTTATTACTAGAATACGCAAAAAAAGAAATTTAGAGCTAGATCAATAAAATGTTTTGGGACGTTCCCCTATTTTTTCCATTGGTAGTTTCCTATATAATCATAATTTCATTGATGATTCTATAATGAAAATATATATTTCCTTCTTGATGAAAAAATATTATATATATATTTTAGGTGCCTAATTAGTGTAAATATTTAGTAGAAAGGTATTTCATCTAATATATGATGTGCATGAAAATATAATTTGGTGGTTAGTACATTGGACACAAATTTTGGAAGTTCATATAGACTATGGGATTATGGATTATGAATTAAGTGACAACAAATCCATATAAAATGGACTACTTGAGAGAATTAGTTGGAATTTAAATGAGGTATTTTGGAGGTGAGGCTTCACTTAGGATGAACAATGGAAATATTTGTAGAGGAACTCAACACAAAAATTAATATTTTTATATAAAATCATGCATCGATAGTTGGAAAGGATGTTTGAATTTAGATATGGTTTTGAAAACAATAAGAAACTCAATTGGTTAATGAATTTTGTTTTTTATAATATATACATGTAAAAGATAAAAATAGAGATAATCATGAATCAGAATCCAAAATGTTTTTTATCATTGGTCATGGAGATAAAAAAATTGATATTATCTTCTGGATAATAAAAGGAAATATGTTATTTCAAGGAGAGATATTTATTTCATTGAAAAGGATACATGTATCAGACCTAAATATTCTATGAAAGAATTTATCTAATGATTAACTTTCAGAGTCTATGTTAATCTGAGTTGGAACATCAATATTTTATAAAAATAAGGGAACATATATATTATAAATGAAAAATCTGAATCAAGCATAAAATTTTGTGGAATATCATCCCAAATGGTTAATTTTGAATGAATCTTTAGTGGGAGAAGTAAATATATTAACTCATAAGTTCAATGACTAGAAATCCAGGTATTAGTACTTAGAGATGATAATATTAGTATACTGATGCTAAATTAATTGAGGAGATCACCTTGAGTGAGGATATCAGTTCATAGTTATCGAGATGATACGAATTTCATACAACAAATGGATATAGGGGAACCAAAAAATATCGATTGAGTAGCTACAACTAGTGAAATAAAATAGTAATATTCATACATGAATTAGGAGATGTAATTATTACAGTTCATTTTATATTATTGGTCATATAGATGTTCAAAATGAACATTAATATAATTGGGTCTGATGGAGTAAATATAATGTTGATGGAAATAAAGGTACATTAAATGAATGGTAGTGAAGTGGATTTAATAAAATGAATGTGGTGAAATAATAGAAATGTGTTCAGATATATTTAGGAACTCCACTATCCAAAAAGTGCATTGAATGTTAGCATCATATTTTTTATACTCATAATAGTTGTATGTATTGATAATGTTCTATCAGGGTGATTCAAATAACGGGATATATATGAAGAAACAAATAGGTTTACCTAAAAAAAATTAAATTGAAGAAGATATGTAAATTATAAAAAAGGTGTATGGCCTAAAAAAGAATCATAAAATGGAACCTGAAATTCAATTAAATGATGTCAATATAAATATAGAGAATTTATGTTTCTAATAGTAATGTTAATTCGATATGTTTATCAGATTATTTTTTTATTTAGATAACAACCTATTTTTAAGGCTGAATGTCCATAAAATACCAAAATTGATGTCTGAATGATATGAGATATTCATGATGAAAGTTCTATTGTAAGAATACATGATTTTGATTATGAATATTGAGTGAGATAAAAAATATGGAATATTGGTTCTATATTTGAAGGATTATATGTTATCAATCATCAAGAGCATTGGAATGGTTGAAAGTACGAAAATATTCTTGACACTTTAATTTTACATAGAATTATATATGCCACTACCAATAGGGATTGATGTTGAGAATTGATATATGGAGAAGGAACAATATGTTTCAGTGATAGGAAGTGTAATAATAGCTATGTTTTTTATTCCTCTATACATTATATGTACAGTTCGAGTTATGATTCAATACATGGATAATACATGGAAATTAAATTTGGGGGATGCGTAGTGGATCCATAAGTATTTAAAAAGAAATATCATATACAAATTCATATATTCTATAATATTATCTTCTAAAATGCAACGTTTTCTAAATATTTTTTGGTTAAATTGATTCACAAAAAGGTAATTCTTTTATGTGATTAAATTATGAAGATTTTCTATTAGTTGGTTATTAATTTTATAGAAAATTGTTATTCAATCTTTAAAGAAGTCCATATATATTGCTAAATGGAATGATGGAAAGGATATGATAAGATTTAACTACGTGGAGAATAAAATTAGAAAAATTTCATAAGTAGTATTTATTTTGAATATATAATATGTGAAATCTAGTTAGAAAATAATCTACTTCTCCATTATAAGATTAATCTAATTAGCATTAAGTATAATTGGATCATAAATATAAGGGTGTAGAATGTTTTGTAGTAATTGAAGATACAATATATCCACAAATTAGAAGATATGTTTACCTAGGTTATATATTAGGAAATTATAATGCAATATCATGCCTCTATTGATATTTTGTAAATAAAAAAAATGGAATAAAAATTTTGTTGCAATATACATATAGGGAGTTATTATGGTACCCTAAAAAATTCTTCTGGGAGATTATCAAGATGTGAAGTAGGTTTCAGTTCACTAGAATTTCATATTTAAAAAACAAATTCAACATAATTACATACTCTAGATGATGAATAGATGTATGATAGTTTTAGATAGAGGTAATGATACATCTATTTATTCAACATGATCATCGAATGTTCTTATATTCCAATGGATTTATAGAAAAGTGTGGGAGGAGAGCAGTTTTAGAAAGGATGATGGGTCACCGGGTTTGTGATAAATAACACATGGTTAATCATATTGATCCTTCGTTTAAGGGGAGAATGTATTATTGGTTGAATGGTTTTTACATAGTATATAAGAATTGGGACCATAAGTGTTATATAGTTATGTGAATAAAATAGTAAATTGGGGATTCATAATTTTAGTGGTGATTTCTTGTCATTTTTAATTTATTTATAATCACATGTATCCTCTAGTTATAATAAAACCATCCAAATTTTGTTTTTTCCATGCACGTGGGACACCCCTTCTGAAGAATATAAATAATATGTGTTCATTTTTAAATTTTTCCATTTTATTTATTACCAAAGAAAATTTTTATGATAATTTTTATGTATATGAGTTGTTATGGTATGAATAGTTGAATTATAAAACTATATTATGGTAAAGTGATGATGGAATTTAGTTGAAGAATTCACATAATAATTTAATCCAAAAAATAAAAATATTGATTTCCAAAATAACAATTCTTGGGGTATAAATGATATGAGATCATACTAATTTTAAAACGAAATAAAAGGAATAATTTAAAAATTAATTAAATGAGTAAGAGTATAAGAGTTATTAATATCAAAATTATGATAATATTCAATTTGATGATAAAATATGACAAAATTAAAAATGTAATACTATAGAGAAATACAATAAAGTGGTTTATCAGAAGTTCAATGTGTAACCCATACTTATCCTCCCCGTAGACTAAGGGGGTTTTGTCTTTCACCCATAATTTTAATAAAGATCAAGTGAAAAATTCCACCCTTTCCATTTAATTATAGTGGAATAAAATCTATCTACCATTATTTATTAGTCGTGAGAAAAAATTATTTATGTTCTCTCAAATTATATTTTTGATTAAACAACCACCTTTATTACCGAAAAATGTTTCATGAAATTGTTTTCATAAGATTATGAAAATATGATAGATTTTCATATAATCATTAAGTTAAAATGTTTCATCCTTGTATTTCAAAAAGGTTATAAAATTTTGATATTATAGATAAATAGATAAGGTATAAGATAGTATAAATATTGTAAATTGATGTTGTATATTGAAATAATATATGATAATTATGGATAACACCATTTTGATTCATTTTTTACATGATCCAATTTTATTTTTTAATCCACCATAATTGAGAAGGCCACTATATTCCATTATTTATAGACATAAAAGGTCCAACGAATATTCTATATCTCATACAAATCGTTAGATATTGTCAAATGACTATTATGATTTGTTGGTCTACTAGAAATGTGAATCTTGAATTTTGGTATGAATTTCATCAAGGACATTATATGTACTCTATGGTAGATACAGGTACAACAAAATATCTACGGGATTTGTATGATTCCACCAGCTTGATAATGCATGTCCAATGAGTAGATAATCTAATAGGTAGTGTTTCTTATTCTAGAGTTATTTTATCTTCTCTCTCGTGATACTGCATAGGGTAGTTGGTGGACTCTTTCTTCATTGAGAGGTTTTTTATACATGTTATCAGCTAGACAATGCTTCCAATTTTTTCCCAATTTCTATTTAGGCCTATCAAGATTTCATTAAATTAGACTGGTTGGTTCAAGAAAATACTTATGGGATATCAACACATCCATTAAAACATCAAAATATCTTTAATTTCATTCCAAATGGCTACATTAAAACTTTAAGAAGTATTATTCACATTCTTTTTATTTCACCACAAAACCATTACTTTATATGAATAAAAAACAATTATATTCACTTAAATTAAATTATTAGATGAAAAATTATCAATTTTTATCTTCAGAACACTATGTAAGAGAGTGTGTTACATGATGATTTTTTTCATTATAATTTCTTATATCAGATGGTGAAGGGAAATATGTGAAGCTCAAATAATGGTTGTGGAACTTCATAATGGCATCCTAGATCATTGGATGCTTGCATCTGCCAATGGATTAACAAAATACCACTATAGTTCTATTTGTTTTGTAATGTTTAAGGGACATTGTGTTGGAAATCAGTCTGAGGAATTCATTATTATTGATCCATGAATTTTGGGGACTGGGAATTATAGGTTGACTGGTTGGAACTTAGGATATATGTAGGGGGACCTTCTGTTTAAATTTCCTATTTTATTCACTATGTGTTTTACTTTTAAATGTATTTCTAATATATAGTAAATTTGTTTGATTTTTTTTCTGTAATAATGAGAACTTATTACTCTGAGTTGGGTGAAATAACATCACACACCCAAAAAGCATAGTTATGTGCAAGCGAACATCATAATATTATTTTTCTACTATACATAGCCTATTAGGTATAATCTTCTTCTAGTTCCTTATTTGGATTTCTAGTTTTCTTATTAGAATCATTGATGATCAGAGTTTCATGGGTTGTTCTTGAATAAGTGGTTTTAGAGATTTTTTAGATCATAATGTTAATTAAACAATAGAATCCTAATCATGCCATCATACAAAGGGATGGTACATATAGATATATTTAATTGAATAAAAATTGGATTTTATTGAATTTATATTGAATATAATTTAATTAAAATAGTAATTATGGTAAAATATTCAGAGTGAAGCTATTGATGATAGAGAACAAATAGTGGGAGTCCTTGGATAAAATGTCTCTAATACATTTAATAATGTCTTTAGCATGAATTTTTTAATATTTAAGAGGGAAAAAAATAATAGTCAATGCACTAAAAGAACTATCAGAAACATAAGAGGAATATATTTCTTTGAATAATTTTTCATGATCAATTGGCTATTTTAAATAAGTTCATCAAAAGGAAGACTACTGGTAGATCACATGAAGGATTTTAATCTAATTAGAGGGAAGCATAAATTACAAAGTCAATTTCACCAGTGATGGTTTAGAAATCCTAGTTTTATCATTGGTATTATAATGATGGAATGAAGCTGTTATTGTGGATGGTAAATAATTCATCAAAATACACCTAATATTAAACTATGTATCCTATATTTTCTAAAATAATTCATGTAGTAGAGTATAATACCATATAAATAGTTAATAAATGATATTTCAACATCGATATGGTAAATAGGGGATTCTTGAAGCAAAAAATGACTAACAAGTACCTAGATTATGAAATACTATTATTTATATTTTATAATTATATTATGTGGGATAACTCACAATATTTATAAATGAAAAGTTTAATGTTTCATAGGGATCAATGGTGGTTTCCAAAGGCTAAAATGATTTAACTCTTTACAAGACTAGAAATTTTGATAGATTTATAATAATCAATGTTAAAATTATAATTACTAGGATGTATGGATTTTCAGTTCAGTCATCTTAGTGAGAAGAATATAAATATGTTATACTATAATGGAATATTAAATATTGATCAGATGAAAATTTGAATGTGTGAAATAGTGAATTGAGAAATAAAAATTGTTTCATTCAACATAGATTGTTGGAATCCTCGGAACACAATGATGGAGCCAGAGCACCAAAATGATTGTAGAACATCCCCTATTATGTTCTAAGGGTGTTTTCAATGAATTATTACTTTCATTGATGATTATATAAGAATGTTATAGAATAATTTCATGAACCATATGTATGATTTCATCTAGTTGTTTATATAGTTGAAATACATGAAAAAAAGTGAAAGTTACTGGATGTTGATGTGCATATGGGAAAACAATATTTATGAGTAAACCATACAAAAAAATCCAGAACATATACTAAAATAAGGGAATGAGTCATGATAAGATGATTCGATGATGTCCATAAAACATTTGAGCTTCCAAAAGAATGGAAATGAATTTGACAGAGAATAAAAGGTGTATACAAGTATTGATCAAAGGATTTTGGAGGAAATTTAAAAAGTAGTTATAGATACTTTTGGATAGCCCCAAGAAGATTCTAGTTTAGAAAATTCAGTAGAAAAAATTCTTTAGAAATTGGAAATATCATTTTAGTGCCTACGGACCCATCCAGTGGCTCTGATATTGGTATATCTTTGGAAATTAACGATGGTACATCCATTGGGATGTAGCAGTATGCACTTCTTAAAACCCACAAAATTACTGGTCATAAAAATAATGGTTTTGTTTCATCTGGATTTACACCATCCAATGAGGTGGAATTACATGGGGTATTAGAAGAAATATATGAAGTTGGACAACCCTCTAAGTACCCTATATGATTGGTTCCCCGGGATTATGACTCAGGTATTACATCATTATCTAATAATGTTTTATGAAATGATACCTTAGTTTTAGTGGGCAAGTAACCTTCCCCAAATTTTACCACACTCACTCATGTTGCGAACCCTTCAGTGTATTTAATGGATATTCTAATGGGAAACCCATTGAATGCCAAAACACATGATAAAAATAAGAATATTTCTAATACAGGTATTGCTATCATATATGATGTTTCTCCTAGGATTAAAGAAGGGAAATAACCTAGTCTTCCATCAAAATAATGTCACAATATCAATGTGGAAGAAGGTAACATGTTGTTGAAAATAGGGTGATCTAACCCCAAAATTAGGTTCTAATTGATATTTTATATTAAATCTTTTAGTATATTATTCTATCAAACATGTTTACAATTTTTTAAAAAAATTATTATGACTCAAAGACCAATTTATTCCTTAATTTTTGAACATAAATTCAACTTTTCATTGAAATTTATGTATCTTTTATCTTATGGTTATAAATTTTCAGGTTCTTGCTAAGATGGTCTTGTTGTGGAATCTCTATGTGTTTTTTTATCATTCATATTTTCAAAATGCAAATTCCATCAAATATTATGAACAAAAATTTTCTAGTGATTTCTCCCTTGATGGATTTCAAATATATTTGGTACCATAATTTATGATAAAAATAGATACCAAGATCAAATAACTCATTTTCAAGATAATTAATTTTTAGCTAACAAAATTAACGACCATTGGTTTGTGATTGAGGAATTTAATGTGATTATTACATCCTGTGAGAAAACTGGACTATCCCATTCCATCTCCCCATGATAATATAGAACTTCTATAGAAGATTGTGACTATGTCAAAATTAATCTCATTAGTGGAAAGTTCATATGGTATAGAAGACACTACAATAGGGTCATTGCTAGCAAACTGGATTGAGATTTCATGAATATCCCCACACTAGAAAATATGGACACCTTCTCTATCATTACCTTGCATAATATTCACTTGGATAATCATCCTATTACTGTTAGTCTTTTTATAAGAATACTTAAACCAAATCTTCCATTCAAATTTAATAATTATTGGTCAGCTGCACCAGAATGATCAAACATCATAAATTGTTTTGGAGGCTATGTACCATCACAATAATGCCTTTTATTGTATCACCACGTTAAAGAACCTCAAACAATATCATAAGGGTTGTGGTAGTTATAAATCTATGTATATTGACAATGAAAGCTCTACCCTTTTGAATTAACTTGTCCATATTCATAACAACACAACTAGCGCTAATATCGCCTTGTATCCTCAACTTGAAATCCAAACTTATGTGAAAATTAAATCTCTTATTTTTCTTAAAGACAACACTTTTAAACAAATCATTACAAAAATAGATTTTAATTTTGGACATAAATATTAAATTCTACAACTCTCTTTACAAAAATTAAAAAAGTTTGTAGACCTTTTTCCTTCCTTATAGATAATGACACCCTCATTGACTCTATAGAGGACATTTCTAATAATGTTGTCTCTTACATGGATACTATTTTCAATGGTAGAAATGTCAACAAGGACCTCCATCTTGATTTCATTCCAGATATGGTGAATGAAAAAGATAATGCTTATATTTTAAGCACACATCTTGATCATAAAATCAAAGACACTATTTTTAGCCTTAATATTTATATTTCCCTAGGTCCTAATGGATTTAAAAATGGATTCATTCAACATTACTGGGGGTTATTCACATTGATGTTTTCAAACATGTCATGTATTTTTTCTAATGGTTTTCTTCCCCATGTCCAAAATAATCAATTTCTTACTTTAATCACTAATGTGGACAATCCCTTTGAGATTGATCTCTTCCGAAATATTTCTATTAATAACTCTCCTTAAAAGATCATTACAAAACATCGTGATAATATAAATTTCTATATATTCAATAAAATTTTTTATTGGAATCAGTTTAGTTTTATTAATGTATAGTCTATACTTTATTTCATTTCTCCTTCCATGTAATGTACAAACAGCTTAAACAATGCCACAATAAGATGAAATATTTCCATTAAACATGATATTAAGAAATACTTTAATTCAATTGATTGGAGATAAATTTTAAAAGTTCTTCAATGATTTAGTTTCAATGATACATTTATAAGTTGGATAAACATCTTATTGAAATCAGCTTCTATATACATACATGTTAATGGTTCCGATAAGTGTTATTTTATATGCACCAATTGAGATAGAAAATGTGATCCTTTATATTCCATTCTTTTTTCTATTACAGAAATTACCTAAAAATATTTATCGCTGACCTTATTGATCAAAATAAGTTTAAAACCATTCTAGTTTCTATAAATTTATATGTTCTTACCCATATTTTATATGTAGATGACATCATCTTGTTCTTACTAGGCTATTAAAGGAATGTTCAAATCATTAAAATGCTTTGTATCATTATGAATAAATCAGTTTTCAATCTATAAGAAGTAAAAAATCCATTGTCTTCACTATAAATTTTTTCTTCTAATAGAAAATGTATTATCATAAATAATTTAGGTATCAAGAAAGGATCCTTCCATTTTAGTTATCATGGTGTTCTGATTTTTTAGTGAAGGATCAAATCCATTTACTTTTTCACTGTTGGTGACCATGTCATCAATCATCTATCCTTCTAGAAGGGTAAATCCCCAATAAGGATGGTAGGATCTGTCGGGTGAAATCTACAATTGTCTCAAAAATGTCCTGCTTGCTGATTGGCTACAAATTTCCTTCTAATATTATTATAAAAATTAATGTTTGCATAATAAAATTAGTTTGGACTAGTTTGATTCTTCAAATGAATCTTCTAATCATTCACTAGGATAATTTTTGTAATCCTTTAGAGAAGGGTGTTCTTGGAATTAAAATCTCAAACTCTTTAATTAATCCCTTCATGATAAAATTAAATAGAGGATGATTTACAACAACTCTAATTATATTAATTTCATAAAAAATAATCCTTATAAAGTTTATGATGGGAAACTTGAAGTATTTTAACTGTTCCATATGGACATCCATTAGAAATTTTTTTTCCAATCTGATGAATAATTCTAGATGGATAGTTATCACTAATTCATCCATTAATTTTTTTATGGACAACTAGAATAGAGACCCATAAATCTATTTGTCACCTTCCAATTCTCTTCCAGAAAACCCCAACTACACTATTAAGAATGTTATTCAATCATGTAACATCAACATTCCAGATAACCAAATTCATGTTATATATAATTATTCCTAATCAAATGAAGATCATTTATTTATATGGGATCCTACTTACAATGGTTTCTTTGATTCTAAAAGTTTTTACAATCACAATTTTTCAAATTATGAATCTTACTTTTGTTGGTTAAAATCATTTGACCAGCCAGGGATTAACCCCAAGAGACTTACTCTTGTTTATAATATTGCTCACAATAGAGTTCAAACTGATGTTTGTCTTCAGTATTATGGGATTCAATATTTCGATAACTATCTTTTTAGTCACCAACATAGTGAAGATACTAACCATCTATTTTTTTCTTATGCTACCGATTCAGCCATTTGGAACTATATTACTGATATCTTTGATTGCAGATGGTTACTCCTTGAATCTATCATATCCCGATTGAAATGTTATGTGGAGAATGAAACCACTCAACAAATCATGAATATCATTTTAACTGTTGTTGCTGAGCTCATGAACGTGATATGGTATGATTGAAATTCTAATCCCCAAAATAATTGATCATACACTCTTAAGGTAGGTCGGATGAAAATTTTCATTGCAATTAGGGATTCTTCCTCAATTCAAAAAGATTATTCTGAAAACTCTTTTTGAGACTTTGAGATCATTCATCGACTTCATATTGATAGTCTCTAGATACAACAATGGCATACCTTTGGGGGGTTCCGGAAATCCCTGCTCCTAGTATGGATCAATGTTAAAGCCAATGTAACTTCTAAAGGAAACCCGAGACCAGTAGGTTGTGGTGCTATTTTCTAAACAACGCTATCAAGTGTCATGGATGATTCCATAGAAGCTATGGTATTTCCTCATTATTTTAAGTGGAAATGATGGTTGTGATCCATTCCATTGAATTTTCGATGAAAAATGGCTAGAAAAATATGTGTACCGAAAGTGATTTGACCACTATTTTCCAAGGTATTTTGAATGGTGGGACCATTATTGCCTATAAGATTAATACCCATTGGATGAGTTGATTTGTATCGCTTATTGAGACACGCTACATTGTCACTCATGCCTTTAGTGAAGAGAATATTATTATGTATGATCCTGATTACAAGTTAGTCACCCAGGGAATAACATGGTGGCATTACCTACCTATTGATCATCTCCTTCTTTTTGATAAATATTTTTTCAAGATATAACAATTCATACTCATTTAGTTTATTTGGTTTATTTAATAAATTTTCCATAGTCTTTTACAGAGTAACTTCCATATTAAAAAATACTATAACATAAACAAATTAATATATTTAGTTTATTATCATATGCAATGTTAAAATTAGGAATATAGAAAGTCATGAATTATAATCCAAAATGTGTCTTTCTATCTTTAAAAAGATAAAAAATTTGGATATAGACTTTGGGATAGTGAAGGTGATAAGTTATTATTAGAACAAATGATCCATTTTATTAAAATATTCTATTGTGGAATCATAACTTTGCATTGATGGATTTTTAGGAATGGCCATCTATAAAAGTTCACATTTCACTATATCAAAGAAAATATTTATTAAAAAATAGGAGAAAAACGATTTGAGTGGTAAAAGAAACATGAGTTCCCAAGTGTATTTGAAAAAATATCATACAATATTTTTAAGGGATAACAATGTTTTATTAAAAGAACTGTAATTATGTGCCTCAAATGTTTTGGTACGAGAAATATAGGAATGAGTAGAGCGAGATTGAAAAATTAGTTTAGAATAGTTGATTTAGTTGAAGAGATCAACCAGTAAATATATCAATATGATAAGTATTTATTACTACTAATAGATGTAGGGGAACCAAAATATCTACAGAAAGAATACCCACTCGGTGTGTTAGAATAGTGGGTGTTAGCCGTTAATATTGATATTTATTTATTAATATATAACCTAACATGAAAGATTATTGAAATTATTGATAGAAAAAAAGTACATAAAAATGTTTTAAGGGATTAAAAATGATTTTGATGAAAATAAATGTACAAAAAATGAATGTCAATGAATATTTTTCAATATAAATAATGTGTTGACAACATTGAATTCTTTTTCTGAATGTCAGGAATGCCAATATCCAAATAATTTTCAGTACTATAGCATAATAAATGCTATATGTAGTATATATGGTTGTAAATAAATCATTTCTTCATGACTATTTAGAGGAGTATATCTTCAAAATATATCCAATAGGTTTACCAGATAATGGAAAAAATATGTTGTGTTAATTGAAGAATATCTTGCATAGATTAAATATATATCCATAAGATGGAATCATAAATTTGTATAATTCATTTTGAAAGAAGTTTTCAATGGATGTAACACCGACCATTTATATTAATAAAAGTATTGAGAATATTATACATTAAGAATATTTTTTTATGTTGATAATATACTAATTTTAAGACTAAATGATTAAACAATTTGGAAAAAATGTGTGGCTTGTCTGAAATGTTTGAAATGAAAGATCTTGAACCTGAAGAAATTATTTTATGGAAGAATCTTGTGATACATAAGAAATAAATAATATTTTTTATATATTGAATGGAATATATCTGAAATATCATTGAGGAATTTTTAATAGTCCATGGTAAGGAAGTATCTAACACTATTTCTTATCACTTCAAATTATCCAATAAAAAAATATTGAAATGGATGTTTCGAATCGGTAAATAGAAAAATTATTTTATGATTTATTAGTTGGAAGCCTGGTGTATGCTATGATTTAGAATCAAAAATGCATTCCCATGAAGGAGTCATGTTTCAGTGAATAGAGAATATCTGAATAATAAGTTAAGATAAAGTGGGGTGGATCATTCAGTAATTGAAATGAATATTATATTTCACCTTTTCCTTTATAATTTTTAATCTATTACAATTATTTGTGGACTAAAACATTGATAGAAACATAGATTC
Source organism: Viscum album (assembly GCA_963277665.1). NCBI lineage: Eukaryota > Viridiplantae > Streptophyta > Magnoliopsida > Santalales > Viscaceae > Viscum > Viscum album. Next base: position 1,430,253,162 of record OY728125.1, read on the forward strand.
AAAATAAAAAAATTACCAGTTTTCTATTTGGATATGTTGGACTGAATTTTAGTTGGTTATGGAATTTATAGTGGATTGTCACTATATGTTTAGTAGAATATGAGTATATAGATTCTTTGAATGCTAATAAAGTAATATTATGAATTAATAAAGTCATAGAAGATAATTAAAAAAATTATTAAGGATTAATTTTTTTTTCTGATATCCAAAGTGCAATCAACATAACTTAGATTCCATATATACATGCTTAAGATAGTTCATTAACATAAAATATCACTTCATTGTAAAAAATAATGTAGTAATTAATAATAGCAGGAAACCAAATTGAGGATGATATGTTAACCAAAGTGATAGAATATGAATTTCTGATTTAGCAACGTACAAATATGGGGCTTGGTTATATAGAAATAGATTAAAATATGGAGAATGTTTATTAATTCATTTTATGTATTGTTATTGATGTTTTTGGAAACAAAATTCAAGTGGGATATTTCTTAGAGTCGAAGTATATTTTAGTTCATCAAATTTTCATCAATCAAAATTACATTAAACAAAATTTCATGAACAATATGATGAAGAGTATGATTATAGGTGAATAATGTTATATAATTAATTCTCCCTATCCAATAATAACAACAAAATATTGCATTATATTATGAAATTATTATATAGAATTGGAGTTATGGATGTTTAGTAGGGTTTAAGGGTCATTGCGTTTGTAATCAACAAAACACAACCATGCTTAGTGATTCATGTTTAAGTGGGGTGATGTATTACAGGTATACTAATCGAAACCTATTATGTGAGTATTATTTCCTTCATTTATAAGAATGTATGTGAAGAAAAAATTAAATAAAATTCAATAAAGTCTACGGGGATTGATTTTATTTTTTATTTAATTTTTAATAACATGAATCGTTGGGTTATAATAAAATTGGTAGTAACATATTTCTCCCAGTCATGTAGGGCACATCATTCAAATGACATAAAAACATTATTTTTATTTCTTGTGTTTCCAAATAATGTTTAATGAATAAATACTTTTTTACATTGTATGTTTGGGAGTTTATATTGTGTGTGATTGTTAGATTAGTCTGGTGAGAAGGGTGTGAAGTCCTTCTCTATGAAATAAACATAGTCATAGGGATGTGAAATATAATAGATATGTTTGTTCACTATATGGATATTTTTAAATATAATCATATAATAGATTAATATAAATAAATTGGGATGACTTATTATAAGTATAATGGTTTAATGAATTATGGGATGCTCCACAATAATTCCAGAATAATAAAATCATGGTGCATATTTTCAGTTTAATATAGTTTTATTTTAGTTTGAAACATCTGTCCCATTATTAAAAATAAAAAAAATTCATTATATTTTTTTATTAAATTATAATAATTATTCTTAATTAATTTACGTGTATAGGAATAAACCGTACATCAATAAAAATCACTTTGTGCCTGCTATAACTAATTAAGTTTGTTCTTATTTAAAATTGACATTTTTGTTAAAAATGCATGTCACAATATGAAAAATGAGAAAACACACTCATATTTTCTAGATACCAAGGAAAATATCATTAATTAAATTTTGATGTAATGAAATTAAAAGAAATAAATTTGAAAAATCGGTTGGATGGTATGACTGAAAGTGCATGCGTTATTTTAAAATTGACATTTTAGTTCAGAAAGTTTATTAAATACCCAAACAAGAATAACAAACAGTAATTGCATTTATATATTATATATTTATAATTTATATTTCATTTCTAGTGTGTATATGTCAAAAAACCCCAATATGATACACATTATATCCTATATGACCCATAGATCCAGATTTCAATATTAATGTGACATTTGACATCAAAACACAAACTATATATTCAAAACTGAAAAAAACACTCAGATTCTATTGATTCATTTAAAAAACGAATAATTCAATTATAATATATGGGAATTTTTTCCATTTAAATTTGGGACATGGTTTAGATATAATTACTGTTTGTGTATTATTACATATAAAAAGGGATTTTTTCCATAATAGATGACACAAAATCAAACCATGCAATGTTGCTAGGAATGTATTGATAGTTTGGTACATTAATATATGATTAATTTCTGATGTGAATAGATTGACATCATGTCAATTCGACACATTGGTAGACAATTATGACTAAAATCACGACTGTTTAATCTTTTAAGAAGTGTACAAAAGAATGACAGTCACACACCCACGTGTGAATGTTTGTGTGTTTGTGAAGAAGAAGAAAATATTATGGTATAATGATATATATATATATATATATATTATTATAAATTTTTTAAAAACATTATATTATTTATGGAAATAAATAATAATTAAATATAAAATTTTCATGTAAATTAGTAGTTCTTATGAATTACAGAAACACACACACACACACATATATATTCAAAATCATATAAAAATTAAAAATATAAAATAAATTATATATATATATATATATTAATATAAATATATAAATATATAACACATCCATATATATATATATTCATATACATGCATTTCTATCATTTTAAATAAGCAATGTAAAAATGGTTTTTAGTTTCAATTCTTAATAAATTATCCAACCCATTTAGTTTTTCTTATAGTATAATAATATATAGGATATGAATATAAATCTCTATTGTTAGAAAAAAAACTCTCCCTCACTTCCACTATATTTTTCGTACACATTTTCTTACTAAGATGTATTTTTTAAATAATAATAAAATAAAAATCATTATTATCTTAATGTCACTAATATATAAATTTTAGAGAGGGGAAAATATATCATCTTTTCAGAAAATTGAAGAAAAAAAATAAGATATTTATGGATTTAAAAATTTTCATTTTATCAAAATTTTAGACGAATGGATGGACAACTGAATTTCAATTAAAAAAATGAATTTATTTAACGGATCCACAATTATATAAATAGTGGTTCTATATTGTTCATAAACATGTTCGGTCCCTTAGTTAGCATTAGGGGCTAGTTTTTGTCATAGATTTTCATTCCCTATTTCCAAATTACAATATATATACATATATATATTGATTTTAAATAATTAGATAAATGGTTCTGTCTATTAGAAAATCGATTGACCCAAGAAAGAGTGTCAAATTATTATATGTTCTGCTCACACCCTTAGGGATTTCATTTAACAAAATTATAATTTTATTTTCATATATATGAAATACAATTTTAACATTTATATTAATTATTTTATTCATTTAGAAACTCTATAAATAAATTAATCTAAAAATATAACTAAAAACTTCATCTACAAATTATTTTAATAAGGGAAGGTACCCTCACATACCTTATGTATATTCCTATCGGTGTTCATTTTCCCTTTTAGATAGGCGATAATGCATGTAAGAGTTTATACCTTGGGATATGCTAGTGTAGTCCATGAAGTTTGATGCGGGGTTTTAGTCATGAAATAATATTCCTTTAGGCTTCATGAAACTATAATAGAGTATCTATGCGGTGGTTCAATACTTAGTGGGGATGTGATCTGTCTCATCTAGAGGTGTGTGTGCTGTTTAGTTTATTGTATCATTCATGATAAAAAATAATAATTAGAATATAATTATAATAATATTTAAGAATATAAATAATAATATAATTCATTAACATTGAATAATGATATATTAATACAATTATTTATAAGATAATGAATAATTAATAACATATTGATAGGGTCCTTGATGGGGAATTTTTGGATAATTTTTGACCAATAACATAAATTGTGACATAGGATAGGGTGCATACTCAGTTATACACTGATGGTGACATAGGTTAGGGTGCATACCTAGTAACATGCTAACATGTGTAGGGATGCAGTGCAGGATTGGGTTACATTGGGCCAGTATAAAGGGAACCCATACTATTATATATGATCAACCTTATTGTTGATTCCAGAATAAAACTCAATAGAGATAATAATCCTTGACAATGGTGGTGGAGGGATGTACAAAACATGGAAGATATATAATGCATTATGTCTGAGGTAGTGGACTTCTGAATCATGCCATGACCAATCCCTCGAGGCCTGTGCTGTGACTACCCAAAACCCACTTTCCATAGTCCATCGATTGTCAACTTTTACTAGAAATGAATTTCCCTAAAATTGGGAAGGCATTAACTTTAATCATGAAAACACCCAAACCAAGAACACAACATGATGCAAACCACGTAGTAAAACAATAGTAGCAGTTCTTTGTACTTAAATTAAAGGGGTCCAGAATATAATCCCAACAGAAAGGTACAACTACTACAAAAAAACAACACTTGAGATCATTCACCATGGATCCTACCTGAAGGGTAGGTACAGCTCGTCCCCATAGCTCTCCACATCAACAATTCACCTCTATGTACCACCTATATCTAGCTCCCTAATGTCTCAGAAAAGCTCCTCATCGTCTACACAATACACAATAAGGTGCAGGCGAATCCCATGTAGGTGTGAGTATAATAATACCCATTAGGGACCCCGAGACCCCTGAAGGTCTCCCAGAATTCCACAAATTAAATATAAAAAATAATGAACTCAAAAACAAAGCATGAAATAAAGACATCTTACACCAGGTATACAACTTAAATATTAGGAATAAATATGATTAGTCTTATGCTATATCATTTTATTATGTTAGGAAGTTCCACAACTACACCATGTAGAAGTTGGCACATTTTCGATCCACATAGGGCAGTATGTCGCTAATCCATGACGTAACGCTCTAAGGCTGGTCCTTATCTATTCGCACAGTGTTGATCCACACAGGGTCACTATGATGATGATCCACACAGAGTCTCTATGGTTCTCATCCACACACGGTCGCTGTGATTTTGATCAACATAGGGTCTCTATGATGTTGATCCACATAGGGTCTCTATAATGATGATCCATATAGGTTCTCTATGATGATGATCCACACAAGGTTTCTATGATGTTGATCCAAATTTGGTCTCTATGATGGTGATCCACAAAGATTATCTATGATGTTGATCCATACAGGGTCAATTTTATGTTGATCCACATAGGGTCATTATGATGTTGATCCACATAGGGTCGTTATGATGCTAATACACATAGGTTCGCTATGAGGCGGATCCACATAGTGTCTCTATGATGCTGGTCAACATAGGGTCGCTCTCTAATTGGCATCCCACCATTGGATTCCCCGCACATGGGCGATTGAGTTCTATGGAATATTATACAGAAGATATCGGTTTTCATCATATACCACACAGTTCAAAAAAGGCGAAACCCAAAGGACCACCATGTCGTAGGATTTCCAATGCAACAAATGGTGATTAAATCTGACGCTCATTCTATGAGTTGTTAGAGTTTTAGTTCTGATATCCTAGTTGGATTTAGGTTCGATCCAACCCTTCCATACTCCAACATTCTCCAAAACACAGGTATATTATCTCAAATATATCGTATTCTTCTATGGATTCCAGCATTCTATATAGTTTGTCAAATGGATGTCGGCTTTTTTGATATATGGTATTTTAAGTAAATATGGGCCGAAAACTGACCATATCTGGTGTGACCAGGTCAGACCAACCCGACCCACCCCATCCAAGGATGACCCGACCTAGTCAAGGTCCGAACTAGTCCATCCCGAACTAGATGGGCCATCCCAAGGGGCTAGGACGTGGTAGTCTCACAACTTCTAGGCCACTGACAGGCCCATCCCACTATATTTGGCGTGACCCGTACAATGGTCGAAACCTCTCTGAGTGATCAAATGTACATTCAGTTTGCAACAGCGGCACCATGTGGTGCAGCCCCACATTGTTAGTGGTATTCGTGAAATGAATTTCCCCTGTCACCTTTGCTTGAAGTCTTGGCCTCCCTCCACTACACGCGACGGTGTGTGGCCCACTAACAACATGGCTGGCTGCCCCTACGGCCCGCCACAGCGTCTTCAGTCATAGCCTTATTCCGTGGTCGGTGAGAGCTGGCTGCCCCTGGTGGAGCTATTGTGGCCCACTAGGCAAGCTCTGGTGGTTCGTTTTCCCTTTCTATTTCACCTATAGGCCTCCAAGGATGTTTTCCTCCATGCGTGGCTCTCGGATTCATGTTGTCGTTGAGTTTAAATTTCCCCCAGAAGATTGAAAAAAAATCAAAAAGTATTAGATGGTCTAGGCCTTGTTAGGTTGGCCCACTCCGTCCGCATTATAAATTTAACAATGTATTTGTAATCAAATCATCAAAAGATATATTAGAACCCCGTTAAAAAACTTCAGGAATTATCTACCCATATTTTCGTGAAAATCTTGGATTAACTTATTTTTTTTATCCACATTCGTCATGTTTTTCATGAATGATTGGTTGAAACGATTCAATTGAATTTAATGAAAAACCCCTACCTTGTATTTGTAGGAGATTTTATGGTTGTGGGAAAAGAATCCAAATTCGTTGAAGCCACTGACCATCATCAATCTGACATCGTTTTCCCCAAAGGTGTCATACAAGCCTCCATTCATCGTTTTAAGGGTTGATAGTAAGATATTATCCAGAGTTCTCCCCCAATATCTGACCACCCACTCCCGTTGCCAATGTTTTTAAAATCCAAAGGACGAGTTAAGTGATTAATCCCCTTTTCAATTAATGGTTCATTAATTTTTGTAATTAATGAAATTTATTAATTACACAAGGGGTGGTAACACAACCTATGTGTATCCTGAATTTTATGTCCCTCTTTAAATACCCAACCACCTTCTTGGTCCCTGCTGCTATCACTCAAGAGGGGGTAGAAATGTAAAATTACATATTATGTATTGTTATTATTCTATCAAAATGTCAGTAAAACTAACACATTCTCTCTACCTACTGAGGAATATGTTAAGCCGGTTTTAAGTGAATACCAACATTTTAAATTCAATGGTGACCTCAGATTTAAATTCGGAGAACCAGCTAAAAATATTTAAAATCCAACTCGCATGTTTACTAAATGTACCTTAAAAAGGGAAAAACCCATTCTGAGCTCTCCCGGCCACAGAATCATGTGCCAAAAATTTTCATAGACATTAATAATCCCAAATAAATTGTAAAAATTAGTATGGAATTTCCAAGTCAATACATTTTCACCGCAATGGGGATTTTAATTCCCAAAATATACAATGAATCTAAGAAATAAATGGGGATAATGAGAACACATATCAGACTCCCCTTCCATGTCCACTCCTAGAGGTTCTCGTGCTTCAAATAGACTCACACAAGAGGAATTGTCTTCCCATGAAGGACCTTGCCTTCTCGATCCTCTATCTTTACCAGGAATGCTGCAAACGTTGCCTCGACGTCAATGTCAAACTCCCCCCAATCGATAACGTGCAATAGATCATCCATATACCTCCACAACTACGACACATAGAAAACATTATAAACTTGGTACATATATGGGGGAAGAGATATATGTTACGCCACCTCGCATAAACTTTTGAGGACCTGGAAAGGTCCGATGAACTCAGATATAGTTTTCTGCCCCCACCATACCTCTGTGATCCTCGTTAGGGTGAGACCCATATGAATACATGGTATCCCTCTGCAAAATATGAGGGTCCTAACCTCCTGTTAGTATAAGAGGTCTACCAGCTCTTTGCAGTCTTCATCCTCTCTTGAATAGTCTACACCTTCTCAGTGGTCACCCATAACAACTATAGCCCCTTAATTGATGACTCCCTTGGGTCAGTTTAGCATAGAGGTGATCTTCATGGTCACTCATATATGGCCTCAAATGGATCCATGCCAATGGTGGAGTGATAAATATTGTTTTATGGGAACTCCACCAGTGGTTGGTGGTCCTCCAAACTGTAGCCAGTATCATAGACACTAGAACCAATCATTTCCTCGAGTTTTTGTATGGTCCTCTTCATCTGATCATTTTTCGGAGGATAGAGGGTGGTGCTCTCACATAGCTGAGTCTCAAATGCCACTGGAAATCCATTACACTATAAGTATTAAAACATGCATCATGATCTAAGACGATCATCGATGGAACCTTGTGAAGCCATAAAATATCCTTTACTTAAAGACGTCCCAATCCCTCTTTTGATCCCTTCTCTTGGATGTGTAGGAAGTGGGCCGACTTGGTGTGTCATTCAACAATCAAATAGATATAATCATGGACCCTAGATATATGCGGTAGCCCCATCCAGAATTGCATGGAGATACTATCCAACTTCCACTCTGGTACCACAAGTGGTTGTGCTAAACCTGGTAGAACCTAATGCTCAGCCTTCACTTTTTGACAAGTAAGGGATCGTGATACGAACTCTGCCACTGCTTTATTCATCCCTATCCAATAGTACTGACACTGGAGGTTATGGTACATATTTCCCACAAAAGATGTACCACCAAAGGGTATGAATTAATCTATCTCAACATGTCCTCCCATAGAATCACCGGTACCATAGTGCATCCTCTAAAGAGAGTAATGTGATCCCCGCCTTTACGAAAACTATCAGGAGCTTGTACTAAGGATATCTAAGCACATCGGGCCTCATAGTAAACATCCCCTAGCTGTTAATCCTATACTCATAGAAGGAGTGGGGTAGTAACTATCATAGAATATAGGTATGGTGTTTCATCCCTATCCAAAATGGAAAACCCCAATGCGGCTAGTTACACTCTCACCTAACTCAGAAACTATAGACCCGACCTCCTGCTATGAAAATCTTCCCCCACATTCCCCTTCCATTGAGTGTGAAATATCGCAAAGACATAGTCATGTTGGAACTCTATCCATCATCATTGCCTTTGGTTCAGGTTCTTCTGTGATAATATATACCAGAGACTCTTGTGATCAGAGTAAACAGTATATCGTTATCCCATAAAGTAGTGTTGCAACCTATTCATGTAGAAGGCCACAACTACTTACTCAAGGTCATGGGTTGCATAGTTCTTCTCATTCTGTCTTAGGAAACGTGATCTGTAGGCAATCATCACATGCTCCTGCATCCGGAAACATCCTATTCTAGTCCCTGATTCGTCAAAGTATACTACAAACCCTAGACCCACTTTTTGTGACCTAAAGACGGGGGCACTCATCAGTCGCTACCTAATATATTGAAAACTCTACTGGTATCACTCCATCCACACGAAAGGTTATCCCTTCCTAGTCAAGGATTTAAAGGGTGTCTCAACTCTAGAAAATCCGGATACGAACCTATGGTAGTACACTTCCAAACCTAGGATACTTCGCACCACTGTCACACTCTTGGGTAGATCCCAATACTGTACTTCTTCTATATTCATTGGATCCATTATGATTCCATCCCCTGGGATAACATGTCCCAAAAAGTGGACATCAAATATCCGGAAATAGTACATCGGGAGCTTACAAGAAAGATGGTGTTCTCTGATTGTATCCAGAACTATTTGTAGGTAAGTGGCAAGGTCCTCCTCTAGTGCTGAGTAATCCAAGATGTCCTCAATGAATAACACCACGATGTGATCAAGGTTATGATGGATGATTGTGTTCATTTGTCCCTTTAACACTACTAGGGAATTAGTAATGCCAAAATTCATTACAACGAATTCATAGTGGCCATACTGGCATCTAATGGTCGTCTTTGGTACATCCTCATCGCATACCCTGAGATGATTATAGCCTGATCTGCGGTTTATCATTAAAAACAATAGATCTCCCATCAGTTGGTCTAAGATAACATCATAACTCAATTGTTGATACTTGTTATTTAGGGTCACTTGTTTCAGGTGATGGTATTCCATGCAATTCCTTGGACTCCCATCTTCCTTCTTGGTGAACAAAATCGGGGATTCCCTATAACACCCCAGGTAAATAAAGAATATGACATTTTTATATTTATCTCTATTTTTAATTAAAATGTTAATATTAATTTAATGGGAAAGCTATGCTCGATGTCTTACCCAATACGCAACAACGATTTTCTTTGAAATCATACGTTGCACACTTATAATATAATAATATTATAATATTTAACACATAACGGTTGTAATGGAGGGAATGAACAGAAATAACTACAAAATGATTACATATGTTTGTTAAATATTTTTACATTTATCCAATAAATGTTAGAGGCTTAAAATCCAAATGAATCCAATTTTAAGAATAAATACTCTAATATTTTTACAATCTTGTTTTACCGCCTTTTGATGGAGAACCATTTTTAAATCTCTCTTCTGACAATTTTATATGCTATATTTGTCCAAATAAACTTATTCATTATTATTGGGACATTGAAATTTACTTTGGACAAATTTCTGGTATTTTTAGATAATGTTCATTTTTAATAAATAGTGAAAAGTGTTATATTTTAATTCAAACCCCCTTTTTAATATAATTTATTTATATAGTTATATTATAGTTTTAATTTATTTTAAAGTGAAATTTGAATATATTTTTACCATTTAATCCAATGGTTTTCGTTGGAATTAATATCACTTTGATATTGGACATAAACGAGTGTCAATCTATTGATATATATTGTTTCTTAAAAACAAGCTTTTAGTTTTGACTGCGGGGTTTAATTATAAAATTAATTGATGAAACTTCTATGTTATGAATTTGGAAAAATAGACATCATTTTTGAATTCGGAACATCAAATATAGCTTAGGGTGAATTTTCGGTATTTTTCTGAAAAACCATAATTTTTTATGAATAGTGAAACCACAAAGTGGTAGTTACAAAAACTGATTTTTCGTTTAAATGGAACTTTACCACTTCTGTGATTTGAATTTCAAAAATCCAATATAAATTATTTTCATTATTATGTAAAATGCGGTTCAATGGGATGAAAATAATATTTGATGAAAAGTAACTTTTAAGTTTTATTAATCGTGATTAAAGGTAATTAATGTGATTTAAGGTTAAAATGATATTATGATAAAATGAAAATATTTTGACACTTGTCCTAACACTATTGGATGAGTCATGGCCGACCAAGAAAACCCATGGGTAGATTTTGGGACCCCATGGAGCCACTTGGGTATGATTATGACATTAATGCCTTTTATTTAAAGTAAAAGTAAAAATGACACAAACATGTTTTGTTTTACTAAACCAATTTTTACATGGGGTAATATAAGAGTTATTTTTGACTATAAATAGTCATTGGAAATATAAAAAGACTTCCTACATCATAGTAGTTTCTTTATAATTTTTAGACATTAAATAAATTAAATTATTTATGACATCATGATGATGCAGTGATTACCTCATTATTTAACGATTTAAATAAAATGAAAAGATAATGTAAAATATAAGCCCAAAACATGTCAAAATACTAATGGATGGGTGGATTTAGAACTCTAATCACCTTATCCTTGAAATAAATAAATTTGGGACCTTTAAAATCCGAAACTCATTTGAGAATAAAGTAACATTTTATACCTTTCCAAGAGTGCCCATCCTCTCCTCTTATAAAAGGCCCCCACCTCTACCTCCTTACCCACACCTATCAAGCATTTGGATCGGCCAAGCTCGGATCATTTTGTCTCTCCACATCCCTCTCCTCATCCTAAAATCCTTACATTATGCAGAAAGATCTTCATGAAACACTTTTGGTTCAACCCAAAGGCAGTTACCCGATTTAAAGGTAAAGTCTTATTTAATGTTCTTTTGTTTTATTTTTCATCTCCAACCCCATAAAATCTTTTTATTAATTTATTTTGTAACAAAACCAGTATCTTCAATATACTAGGATGTTGTTATAATAATTTTTTGAGCTACACTCCCACACACCTCCGTCTAATGGTTAATGAACATACTATTTCTGTGGATGGCGAATTTCTGCATCATTAAACGATGATTGTTCAATATTCTTTTAACACCATTAAATTTGGTCATTATGATGTCACTATAGTTATATATGATATATAATATGATTTTTTTTAAGTTTTTGTATTTTTCATTTATGGCATACCTTTATGGTTTCCATTATGGGTAAAAGGGCTATCTTCATTTTAGGAAGTGCGGACTACTGCCCCCTCAAAGTGATTTGATTCATTAATTCCATATGTTGGAATTATAAAGGATAAAGTTAATGATATTATATATGATACTATACTGGAATTATAATATACATTTATATCATTATTATTTCATTCCATTAATGTATGAAATAGAAATGAAAGTAGTGTTCATGCGTACGTATGTCTTACCGTCTCCATGAACGGTGCATTTCATTTCTTACCTCTAAATGATTATGTAATATTATAAATTCATGTGTATAATGGATATATATATGGTATTTATGATATATAAATCATTAATATCACTCTTGATATAATTTATATTTGACTACATGAACAACTAGTAAATATAAGAAGTTCACTTTTGACTCAAGTACCAAGTATCGACCAAATGACCGTTATTAACTTAAATGATTACTTAATGTTCATAACTTGGTAATAAGTGATATAAAAGGAATAATGAACTTGAAAATTTTTCTTAATAATGTATAAATTAACTCAAGTGTATTATTCAGGAGATTAAAGGACGATCGAGTCAAGTCGGACACAAGGTAAGGGATCCAACCTCTCTCTTTATTTTTAAGTACACTCTTTTATGTCATTCCATTTAATCTCATCTTTCTTGTGATTGGGATGTTATTCTATATTACTCCTACTGTACTTTTTATGTTCATATTATGAGAGACCCTATTTTCTCTCATCAATTCATTTTGGATGTTTTGAGTGGCGTCGTTAGGCTGTCGAATTTTTGTAAGAGATCCAATCTCTCTATTTTAAGTACTCTCCTTTATATCACTTCTTTTATGATCCTCCTTGTAATGTTGGGGGATGTTATTTTATATTACTCTTGTTGTCCAATTAATTTTAATATGATTATAGACCCTATTTTATCTCATGAATCCATTTTTGGAAGTTTTAAGTGGCGTCGTTAGGCTGTCGAGTTTTCGTAAGGGATTTTTCATCTCACTTTTATTCATGTGAGATTTATGATACATTTTCCACCATTTTACTTTGAGTGGTGTATTTAATGCCAATTATTCTACACTTGGAGTAATATACTTTCATTTATGGGTATTTACATCAATGTTTTATAGTCCTTCTTTCATGGGGTGTACGTTTCGGAAGTTACCCAATTCGGTAAGGGAACCTTTCACCCTCCTCAATTTAAAATAAATATTTTTTAGGTATTTTAATCTTATTATGATGGGATATGTTCTTATATATCCTTACAGCTATAAATTTTATGTCTAAGTGATGAGATACCCCTTTTTATCTCTCATCAACTCATTTTCTGAATTTTGAAGTGACGCAGTTAGACTGTCAAATTTTTGCAAGGGAACATCTTAACCCAATTTTGATTATTTGGGATAAAATTGTACTCCTTGAATATGTCGTTATATGAATATGTGTGGATAACCACAGATTTTTTACACTTAATATCCACTTATATTTGGTGTATTCATTTGTAACACATAATTATGTAACTGATTTATCCTTAATCCATGGATACCGTCTTTGTAAGGGACTTCTTATCGATCTCCTTTCATTAAGGCATATTTTTGTTCAAATACAAGGCTTTCTTTTATACTGTGTATAAACCCCTTTGACATATACTTTTATTCGAAAGGAGTCTTTTCAATACGAAGCATTTTACTAAATTACAAAAAGTATGTCTCTTTTTAACATACGCGGTGACAATGACCTTTCCGCCACCGCGAGTATTATTTGATCTTTGTCTTCCTCAACAAAGCCGTAGTATTTTTAAATGTTAATAAATACCATATACTCTTTTTTGGTATTGAAAATGGTTTTTATAATGGATTTTTTATGTCAATATATTTTAGTGATATATTGTTCTTGAAATGTGGAAAGTTTTTCTTTCCTTTATAATTGTTTTATGTGTTATTGTTTTATACTGGTACTTCGACATTTGACGGGTCGTTACATGATAAACCATATAACGGGTGATGCCGTCAATACCAGGATGGGTGGTTACGTTATAACCTCCAATGCATTGGGTATGGAAGTCGTCCGTATGGCTATTACATTAAGTATGTGTGGAAGTCAACCGTATGGTTATTCCATTTCAGTATGTTTATGTCCCAAGTTACCTTTATATGTTATGTGTTCTTTATATGGGTTTTATGGTAATATTTGGGTTACAAAATGGTAAGTAATGGTCTTTTATTCAGAGAAGAGTTTTTACTACTTCATAAAGGTGAAAAGTATTACTTTGGTATAGTACTCATGGTTTACTTGTTGTTTTAAGAAACTAACAGTTTTCCTTCTTTGTGTATCCTTTACTGAGATTTTTATACTCATCCCAAGTTTTTGAAATGCTTTTCACAGGTCAATGGAAAGGTACATTATATGATGATAGTGTCATGGAAGTGTCAAGAAATAATCCATGTTTTATTTTAAATATATTTCCTTTGATGGGAAAAAATTAATACTATCTTTTATGTAACAACCTGGTTTAAATGTGGAATGTAATGCGTGTTTTATGATCTAATTCTCTAAAACTCTAAACCTGAAAAGATCCTCTATGTGAATTATTCATTTAATTTATGATTAAGTATTGTTTAATGCTGATGACTTATTGTTGCTATCAGAGGTCGGTTTAGATAACTTTATAGGTTAGGGTATTCTTTAAGCATAAGTGAAAAGTTGTGTTTAGCCATAATGGATAGTATATTAGATGGAGTCATTGTTGTTTTTTTGAAGGTTGGAACGAGTTTGAGATAACTTGGATAAGTATATCTTAGTGTTTATCTTCCTCTTTAATATATGATGATTTGTTGATATACTCACACTGACTTTTTTTTTGTTTTAGTAAATGGAGGATCTAGCAGGAACCAAAGTGACAATGGATATGAAGGAAACTATGGTGGTTCTCTGATTAAGAGACTAAATGAAATACGGGATTCAATGAGGAATCTCGTGGTTATTCCAAACCAACTATCAAGGAGTCATGGTTAACCACATGAACATTGGTGAGTTCTCTAATACATCGTGTACGAGAGAACCAACTCAATGTGGATGTCCAGGTAATAATTATAAAGGTAACCATTGGGGTTTATATGATCCTTACATTAAGGTAATTATGGGTTACTACATGATATGAGGGAATACGAAAGGCATGAGATAAAATTGAGGTTAAAATATGTTATGGTTTTTTTGATGAATTTATCCCTTTTTGAGGAATGTTATAAAATTATATAGTTTTTGAAAAGGGCAACACGCAGACCGTGTGACAACCCATCGCGTCGGACGAAGCTGTGGGAATCAAACCCACAACTAAATTGCAACTGGTATTTATCGCCTACCATTGGACTACGTGATGTCCCTGGTTATTTTGACTAATTATTTATAGTTAGATTATTTTATGAATCAATAAAAAGTTTATTTTGTGTTATCTATGGAAATGATTATCCTATAATGGAGAATTTGTGATTAGGTTAATTACTTTTTAGTATGAGACTGTAAGAGTAACATATGTTATTTTGGAGAGAAAAGTTAAGATTTATCTTAGGAGACTATGTGATTAAATACTTCAGATTTTTGGGTTTCAATATTAGTTGGGTTTACTAGGAATAATTTTATGGATTTATGTTTATTGAATGGTCTTTGTTGAACTTTGGGTTTTGTTTGACAAGTTTTGGATATTAGGAGTAGTTTTTCTTTTTGTAAAAAAAATATCCATTTTGGGTATTATCTAATCTCGTACTAGACTTTTTGGTTTTGTTTTGGTTAATATCTAAAGACATTGGAAATATATAGTTCTCTTTTTTTGGATTAGGTGATTCTCAAGAAGTTTATTATAGTACTCTTAATGCGAACAAGTCTTCCTAAATACTCAACTTTTGGAGAAAATATGAGTTTGATTAAGGAATCTAGTAAAAGATGAAAGTCTACTTGACAAGTAAGTATGTTTCATTATGATTTAGTTAAGCTCAAAAATAAATTTCTCAATTAAGAGTAACTTAAAACAAAAATTTTGTCTGTTTACTTTTCCTACTGGGGAATCAAATACCGTTTAACCCATCACAAGCTTGTGATTTTCTTGTGGTTAACTTTCTCCTATACATGTTTACTATCACTCTCCATCAGAACATGAACCTTTGTTTTTTCCTCCATATCCATATTTTCATACTTGTAATCCTAGTATGGGTTAACTCGGGTGACCTTTGTACTTCTCTCCCATTCTTTTTATGTGATAGTTTTACTGACTCTTGTTCCGATGTGGGACTTTAAATGATGTTTCCGAGCCCAATTTTAAAATTACGGGGACACAATTCCCAAAAGGGGGGAAGGATGTAACACCCAAGGTAAATAATGAATATGAATTTTTTATATTTATCCCTATTTGTGAATAAAATGTTAATATTAATTTAAAGGGAACGCTATGCATGATGGCTTATCCAATACGCAACAACGAGTTTCTTTAAAATCTTACATTGCACACTAATAATATAATAATTTTATAATAGTTAACGCCTAGTCGTTGTAATGGAGGTAATGAACAGAAATAACTACAAAATTATTACATAAGTTTGTTAAATATTTTTTCGTTTATCCAATAAATGTTAGAGGCTTGAAATCCAAATGAATCCAATTTTAAGAATAAATACTCTAATATTTTTAGAAGATTGTTTTTCTTGCCTTTTGATGGAGAACCATTTTTAAATATATAATATAACAATTTTATAAGCTATATTTTTCAAAATAAACTTATTCTTTATGATTGGGACATTGAAATTTAATTTGGACAAATTTCTGGTATTTTTCTGATAATGTTCATTTCTTAACGAATAGTAAAAAGTATTGTATTTTAATTCAAAACCACTTTTTAATATAATGTATTTATATAGTTAGATTATCTTTTTAATTGGTTTTAAAGTTAAATTATAATATATTTTTAACATTTAATCCAATGGTGGTCATTTTAATTAATATCACTTTGATATTGGTCATAAATGAGTGTCAATCTTTTGATAGATATTATTTCTTAAAAACAAGCTATTAGTTTTGATAGCGGGATTTAATTATAAAATTAATTAATTCAACTTATATTTTATTAATTTGGTAAAATAGACATCATTTTTTAATTTGTAATATCAAATATATCTTAGGGTGAATTTTTGGAATTTTTCGGAAAAACTATAATTTTTTATGAATAGTGAAACCACAAAGTGGTAGTTACAAAAACTGTTTTTTCGTTTAAATGGAACTTTACCAATTCTGTTATTTGAATTTCAAAAATCCAATATAAATGATTTTAATTATTAATTAAAATGTGGTTCAATGGGATGTAAATAATATTTGATGAAAAGTAACTTTTAAGTTTTATTAATTGCGATTAAAGGTAATTAGTGTGATTTAAGGTAAAAATGATATTATAATAAAATGAAAATATCTTGACACTTGTCATAACCCTATTGGATGATTCATGGAGTACCAATACAACCCATGGGACGATTTTCGGGACCCAATGGATCCACTTGGGTAAGATAATGACATTAATGCCTTTTATTTAAAATAAAAGTAAAAATGACACAAACATGTATTGTTTTACTAAAACAATTTTTAGATGGGGTTATATAAGTCATATTTCTTAATAGAAATATTAATGGAAATATAAAAATATTTCCTACATCATAGTATTTTTTTATAATTTTTAGACATTAAATAAATTAAATTATTTATGACATCATGATGATGCATCGATTACCTCATTATTTAACGATTTAAATAAAATGAAAATATAATGTAACAAATAAGACCTAAACATGTCAAAAACCTATATTATGGGTGGATTTATAACTCTTATCACATTACCCTCCAAAAACATCAATTTGTCACCATTAAAATCCGAAACTCATTTGAAAATAATGTAACATTTTATAACTTTCCAAGAGTGCCCCTCCTCTCCTCTTATAAAAGGCCCCCACCTCTACCTCCTTACCCACACCTCTCAACCCTTTGGATAGTCCAATATTTGATCCTTTTGTCTCTCCACATCCCTTTCCACATCCTAGAAGCCTTACAATAGGCAGAAAGCTCTTCAAGAAACCCTTTTGTTTCAAACCCACGGGAGTTACCCGATTTAAAGGTTAAGTCATCTTTAATGTTCTTTTGTTTTATTTTGCTTCTCCAACCCCCTAAATTTTTTTATTCATTTCCTTTGTAAAAACCCCCATATCTTAAATATACTATGATTTTTTTATAATATGGTTTCGAGCTACACTCCCACACACCTCTGTCAAATTTTTAATAAACATACTGTTTATGTGGATGGCGAATTTCTGCCTCACGAAACGATGATTGTTCAATATTCTTTTAACACTTTAAAAGGTGTCCATTATGATGTCACTATATTTATATATGATATATTATTTGTTTATGTTTTCCTTAAGCTTCTGTATGTTTCATTTATGGCATACCTTTATGGTTTCCATTATGGGTAAACACGATATCTTCATTTTAAGAAGTGCGGACTACCGCCCCCTCAAAGTGATTTGATTCGTTAATGCCATATGTGGGAAGTATAAAGCATAAAGATAATGATATTATATATGATACTAAACTGAAATTTTAATACACCTTTATATCATTATTATTTCATTCCATTAAAGTACGAAATAGAAATGAACGTAGCGTTCATGCGTACGTACGGATTACCGTCTCCATGAACGGTGCATTTCATTTCTTACCTCTAAATGATTATGTAATATTATAAATTCATGTATATACTGGATATATAAATGGTATATATGATATCTAAATCATTAATATCATTCTTGAGATAATTGATATTTTAATACATGAACAACTAGTAAATATAAGAAGTTCACTTTTGACTCAAGTACCAAGTATTGACAAAATGACCGTTATTGACATAAATGATTACATAATGTGCATAACATGGTAATAAGTGATATAAAAGAAATAAATAACTTTAAAAATGTTCTTAAGAAAGTATAAATTAACTCATGTTTAATATCCAGGAGATTAAAGAACGATCGAGTCAAGTCGGACACGAGGTAAGGGATCCAAATTCTCTCTTTCTTTTTATGTACAGTCTTTTATGTAATTAGTTTTATGCTCATATTTATTACTATTGGGATGTTCTTTTATATTACTCTTACTTTAATTTTTATGTTCATATGATTTGATACCCAATTTTTTTCTCATCAATCCATTTTGGATGTATTGAGTGGCGCCATTAAGCTGCCAAATTTTCGTAAGAGATCCAATCTCTCCCTTTTTAAGTACTCTTTTTTATGTCACTTCTTTTAAGCTCCACTTTGTTATGCTGGGGGATGTTATTTTATATTCCTCTTGATTTAAAGTTCATGTTAATATTATTAGAGACCCTATTTGATCTCATCATTCCATTTTTTGAAGTTTTAAGTGGCGTCATTAGGCTGCCGAGTTTTCGTAAGGGATTTTTCATTTCACTTTTATTCCTGTGAGATTTATGCTACATATTATGCAATTTTTCTTTGAGTGGTGTATTTACTACCCATTATTCTACTATTGGTGTAATATACTTTCTTTTATGGGTATTTACATCAATGTTGTATAGTTCTTCTTTCATCGGGTGTACATTTCGAAAGTTACCCAATTCTGTAAGGGAACCTTTCACCCTCCTCATTTTAAAAGACTTTTTTAAGTCTTTTAATCTTATTATGATGGGATATGTTCTTATATATCCTTAATGCTATAAATGTTACTTTCAAGTGATGAGATACCCCTTTTTATCTCTCATCAACTAATTTTCGGAATTTTGAATGAGCCGTTAGGATGTCAAATTTTTTCAAGGGAACTTCGTAACCCAATTTTGATTCATTGGGATAAACCTGTACTCCTTGAATATGTTGTTCTATGAATATGTGTGAATATCCTCTGATTTTATTACACTTAATATCCACTTATATTTTCTGTATTCGTTTGTGACACATAATTATGTAATTGATTTATCCTTAATCCATGGATACCTTATTTATAAGGGACTTCGTCTCGATCTCCATTAATTAAGGCATATTTTTGTTCTAATACAAGGATTTCTTTTATACGGTGTATAAAACCCTTTTAATTATACGTTTATTCTAAAGGAATATTTTTTATACGAAGCGTTTTACTAAACGAAAAAAAGTATGTTTCTTTTTAACATACGCGGTGACAATGACATTTCCGCCGCCGCGAGTATTATTTGATCTTTCGCTTCCTCAACAAGACGTTATATTTTTAAAAGTAAATAAATAAAATATACTCTTTTTTGGTATTGAAAATGGTTTTGATAATGTTTTTGTTATGTCAATATATTTATGTGATATATTGTGCTTGAAATGTGGAAATGTTTTCTTTCATTTAAATTTGTTTTATGTGTTATGATTTTATAATGGTACTTGGAAATTTGACGGGTGGTTACATGATAAACCATATGACATGTGGTTCCGTGAATACCAGGATGGGTGCTTACGTTATAACCTCCAATGCATTGGGTATGGAAGTCAACCGTATGGCTATTCCATTAAGTATGCGTGGAAGTAGACCGTATGGTTATTCCATTTAAGTATGTTTATGTCCAAAGTTACCTTTATATGTTATGTGATATTTATATGGGTTTTTTGGTAATATTTTGGTTACAAAAGGGTATGTAATGGTATTTTATTCAGTGAAGTGTTTTTACTACTTCATAGAGGTGAAAAGTTTTACTTTGGTCAAGTACTCATGGTTTACTTGTTGTTTTGAAAAACAAATAGTTTTCCTTCTTTTTGTATCCTTTACTGAGATTTTTGTGCTCATCCCTAGTTTTTTAAATGTTTTTCACAGGTCAAGGGATTGGTACATGATATGATGATAGTGTCAAGGAAGTGTCATGAAATAATACATGTTTTATTTTACATATGTTTCTATTGATGGGAAAAATGAATACTATCATTTATGTAACAACTTTGTTTAAATGTGGAATGTAATGCATGTTTTATGATCAAATTTTCTAAAACTGTAAACCTGAAAAGATCCTCTACGTGAATTATTAATTTAATTCATGACTAAGTAATGTTTATGTCTGAGGCTTTATATTCCCATTGAGAAACATTGGGCCTTATGAATCCCTTCCTCTGCAAGTCATCTAGTTGTACCCGCAACTGACAAAGCTCCGCGAGAGTCATCCTGTCTGCTGGAGTAGATATCAGTGTTGTCCCAGTGTACAGGTCTCTGTATATGTCTAACAATCTGTGAGGAGGTAGTCCAGAAACATATTCGTGAAAGACATCGTCATATTGATCCACCACTATAGGATATATCAGACACCAATCATCAACTACTATAAGATTAAGGCTAGAGAATTGATCTGTGATCGAGTTCACCCTACTCCAAGAAAGTCCATCCTAGTATCCAATGGTTTCCTTCTCACCGGTGAAGGAAAACCTTCTTCTATCCTCCCGGACACACTGCACTTTGCGCCTAAAAAAGTCAATATGTGCATGGACTGTGGATAACTTGTCCATACCCAAGATGACATCGCGTGACCTTGACGCTGCTACTACGAGATCCCAGCCAATGCTCTCACCTCCTCGAGTAATCTCAAAATGGAAGAACCATTGTGTAATGGTCGAATAATCCCTCATATGAGTCTCCAATCATAAGGAACGAGCCAATGGTTCTACCAGAATCTCCAAGCTCTGAACGAGAGCCATGGAAATGATAGTGTGACATGAAATTGTGCCTATAATTACTAAAACTAGGTTGTGGTAGACATAGATCGTACCTTGAATCATCTCAGAAGCACCGTGGACTTAGGCCTCTACTTCTTGAAGCTGAGCTTATCCTAGTCCACATACTCCCTGAGGTCGTTGTGGACCACCTAGAGGTAGTGGAAGTATAACCTCAAATCGCCACCCACCTCCTACAGGATGGCCTACACCTCTTCCATGTATACCATCCAATGGACTTCCACACTCAAATATTTTACTCTATATTGGTTAAACCTTGAACGCCTGTTGATAGTTGGTATTTCTGTTCTGGCAGTCGCGAGCCATGTGGTCCTACCCGATTCGTAAGAAGCACAATCTTCTCCTCTGATTTCCTGCTCTACCTTGTGATCTCAACACCTCCAAACCATCATCCTTGGGTCATCCTCAGGATTATTTATCCCTCTTTGACATTTACATAATCTATCTACTGCCTTATGTAGATGACTCAGATACCTGTCATCTGATAGTGGCTCTCACTATCGGTTCCTGCTTAGGTAAGAAGCACTCCACCAACAACGGTCTCTTGAGTACTCCAACCTACATAGGGATATTGAGTGATATCATCAATGATCTGATCTCCCATTGGAGACCCTGATAAATTGTCTGGGCACTGAATAAAGGGTCTTATACCTTGTCGGTGGAGCAGGTAGAGAGGTCAGTAAATCTTGTTAAGTACTGGTCCACTATCAGGCTGCCCTGCTATAAGTGTAGGAACTACTGAATATGCACAGAGCATAATGTTGTTGGAATGAACTATTCCCTGAATAGGGTCTCAAAGTACATCCAAGTGAGGGTCGCCTCATCATGTAACTGAAGAGTTTGGCTGCAGCATCATCCTACTGTACACTAGATAGGACTGGCATCTATGACCACCATATTCTCTACTGGGGTCCCAACAAGGCAGAAAAATCTAGACATAGCCTAAAGTCATTCTTCATCTTTCTGTGGATCCATCTTTCCTTGAAATCTCAAAGGCCTTTTCCATTGGAACTCAAGAAATGTGCTCAGTCAGCGTGCATTGTCTCCTAGTGGGGCTGGTGGAAAATACATCCCAATGGGTAGTGGTGCTACTGGTGCCCCACCAAAAGTTGATATAGCTGTAAGAGGACCGTAAACCGAATCACCATCACTCATTGGGCTGTCACCATGAACTCTATGTGGAATCATGGTTAGTTGAATACATGGAGGCTTCCTAAAAATAAACTAGTGTGCCACTATCAAAAATTTACACCTGGTGAACTAACTCAAAAGATATCAAAACTAAAACATTTTCAAAAACCATGCAATCCATATTTTTGTGCACCAAGTAGTAAATCAGAATTCAGGGTCCTGGTGTAAGGATACATCGGCCACCTCACCAAACCTAGACTACCTGAACTGAAAACCAGACATGAAACTATTGCTCCATTATAAATATCAGAGTCCTAGTTCTTCGGTAGAACTGACTCCTTTGATACCACTTTATCACGACCTGTCCACAGAGGCTCGTGTTATGACTACCCCAAGCCCACCTTACATAGGCCAGGGGCTGGTGACTAGCATAGTAAAGTAAATTCCCTAATTTTGGAAAGGAATTTCCTTTAAGCATATAAACACAAAAAACAAGAACATGATAAGATGAAAACCATGTAGTAAACCTGTAGTAGGAATTGTGTGTATTGAAAGTAAAGGGTCCTGAATAAATGCCCAACTGAAAGGTAATATTACAATAGAAAGCGGACCCTGTGAATATTGACCAAGGATCGTACCAGAAGGGTAGGTGAAACCCATCTTTGCAGCTCTCCACATCAACCAGTCACCTTCGTGTACCGCCTGGTCCAGGATCCCTAATGTCTCAATGATGCTTATCATCATCCCCACAAGACCCTATAAGGTACGGCTGTAGCCCGTGCTTGGGTGAGTATAGTAATACCTTTTAGGGACCCTAATACCCCTGAAGGTCTCCCATAATTCCACAATAGAAAAACTACAAATCAATTCCTTAAAAACCAAGCATAAAATAAAGACATCTTACCCCTGGTATTCAACTGAGAGATCATGAATAAAGACAATTAGTCTTATGTTATATCATTTTATTCATTTAGGATGTTCTAGAACTGAACCTTGTAGAAGTTGTTACATTGTCGATCCACATAGGTTCATATGTCACAGATCCAAGATAGGCCTCTCTATGGATGTCCTCTCCATGTCCCGCATTGGTGATCCACACAGGGTCACTGGGATACTGATCCTCACATGGTCAATATGATGTTGATCCATGTAGGGTCGCTATGATGCTGATCCAAACAGGTCCTTTGTGACGGTGATCCACACAGGGTCACTATGATGCTGATACACATATGTTCACTATGATGCTGATCCACATAGGGTCGCTATGATGCTGATCCACATAGGGTTTCCCACCAATTGAAATCCGACCATAGGATTTCTCATTCTCAGTTTGCTTGAGCTCCATAAAAACTTCTCATCATGATATCAATTCTGTCTCAACTACCACGAAGTTATATAAAATATTAACAAAAATTACCTCCATGTAGTAAGGATATCAATGCGATAGAAAACATGTCAGTCAGACACCCATTCTATGAGTTTTAAGCGTTTTAGTTTCGAGGGCCCGATTGGATTTAGGTTCGATCC
The DNA here is from genome assembly GCA_963277665.1 of Viscum album. NCBI lineage: Eukaryota > Viridiplantae > Streptophyta > Magnoliopsida > Santalales > Viscaceae > Viscum > Viscum album. The sequence continues at coordinate 1,430,277,563 of OY728125.1, forward strand.
AACCCGGCCCTACTCTATCATTCTTTAAACCTCAGGTGGAGTGCCTCAAATGGATCATATTGTTCCAATAATTCTAGCACCATAGACAGTTCTTCAATCATAAATATATATTTTTAGATTTGAAATTTTAATAGAAACTAAGCTGCCAAGGGTTTGGATCTGGTCTGACCCGGTGGAACTAACCCATCCCGGGCCGACCTAGTCCGGCCTGAACCGACTAGGCCAGCTAGAGGGACTGGTCCACGGCGGGCTCGGCCCACCAAGCCGTGGTAGCCTCGAACCATTGGGCCATGAACTGGCCCGGGCTGCCCTGCATGGGCACAACCTGCATGGCCCTAGGAATAGTGTGGCCCACTAGCTGGGCAAGACCCATGTGTGAGTATACTCCCCTCCGAATGGGAAAATGTCTGTTCCTTTTGCAACGACAACACCATGTGGCACTGCCCGCACACTATTAGCGGGACCTATGGGGCATGGGACCCCTTCACCATGAAATGAAGTTGTAGCCTCACTTTGTGGCATGCGAAGACGTGCTTCCCACTACCGACAGGACACCTTAGTACATCGACATCCTCTATGACTGGTGATATCCATCTGCTTCCGCACTCGTGCCTCACCAGTGGGCCTTTCACAGGACACTAGATGATCTTTGGTGGTCCATTTTCTCTTCTAATTGTTCCAACGGGCCTCCCGAGACGCTTTCGTCAGTTCATGGCTCCAGTTTTCATGTTGTTGTCATATTCTAATTTTTCCCATAAAGAACATGAAAAATCTGAAAGAGGTGGATGTTAAAAACATTATTCGGTTGGCCCGTTCCCTCTATGATAGCAATTAAACCTGAGTGTGGTAATCAAATCATCAAATGATAAATTAAAACCCTATTAAAAAATTCCCGCATTATCTACTTGTAGTTTCATGCAAATATAGGATTATATCATTTTTGTTTAATCCACATTCATCATGTTTTTGAAGAATGATAGGTTGAAAAAAATTACATTAATTTTATAAAAAAACCCTACATTGGATTCGTAAGAGATATTGTAGTTGTTGTAGAATAATCCACATTTGTTTAAGCAACCGACCTTCATCAATCAACGATTGGTTTCGCCAATGATGTTATCCAATCCTTCATTCATCATTGGAATGGTTGATCATTGGATCTTCCTAAGAGTTTTCACCCAATATCTCCCCACACTCTCCCTTTACAAATGTTTTTAAAATCCAATGGATGAGTTAAGAAGTTTCTAATCATTTCAATTAATGGTTTATTAATTTTTATAATTAGTGAACCTTATTATTTATACGAGGGGTGGATACAAAACATATGTGTAACCATCACTTAATGGCCCACATTAAATGCCTGACCAACTATGTTGTCCCTGGCACTATCACTGAAGAGGTGGTTGAAAAATTAAATCACATATTATGTGATTTTACTATTCGTTCAAAATTTTCATAAAACTAAATTTTTTTCTCGACCTACTATAGTCAATGTTAAGCCACCCTTATGTGAATCACAGTTATGTGAATTCAATAGTTCCCTTAGATTTCAATTCGGAGCACTGGTTAAAAGTTAGAAAATCATTCAAGCACATTTACTAAATGAACCATCAAAATGTTCAAAATTATGTTCTACGATATCTAATCCTCCTAATCACGTGCTTTAAATTTTCACAAGCTCAAATAATTTCAAACAATTTAATAACATATATGGAATTTTCATTCATTTACAAAGAAAACATGACTAGTAGCCAATATTTCAAGTTTGAGTTAGTCTAGAAAAGGTGGTCACTATGGGATTTCTTTTTATTATAACTACTATAGATTTACCTTTATAATGTTAATCTATTGTTTGTCACTTTAAATTTTTTTGATCAAGGGATCCTTATATCCATTTTGAAAAAATTCATGTTGCATATTAAATTTATTTGGTGCAATTAAATAGTATTTTTCAATATTAAAATATACTAATATAGAATTATGTAATATATTTCCTTAAATAAGACTTATATAGTACTAAAAAAGAATATATATATATATATATTATTTAATAGATTTAGTGAAAGGGATTTTTAACAATTATTAAATATTAATATTAATTAGATATTTATTAATTAGTAATGATTAATTGTTATTTAACAACAATTGTGAGATAAAAAAGAAATAAAAAAATAAATTATTTTGTTATCTAAATATAAGTTGATAAGTTTTATTTAATATAAAAAATAACCTTTTATCTGAGTGTTTATTTGAGCTCCAGGTGATGTATAATCGGTATTTTTGAAGAGATTTAGAATTTATCGACCAAATGAGACAATGGACCCAATTATTTATTTTTTTTTAAAATGTGTGAATGTCCTCTAGAAGTAAACTCCCAACTATATATCATGTGATAGTCATCACTGACATTTATCAATGCTATAAAAACAATAATAAAGGGTGTACATTTATATATTGTAACTAAAATCGTCAACAAAGACAATTTATATCACCCTAAAAAAAACACATACAATGGGGTGCACATTTTTTCATTTTTTTTGGATGACAAAGGTGTTATTTATCAGGGCTTTTCTTAGTGCTGATAAAGGGAAACATGAATTATTAAATTATTATGTAAATATATATATTTTTGTAAATAAAATATATAAATATGATTTATATAACATAAAATTACAATGTAATATTAGTATTATTTCTATAATAATATATACATAAACTATCACAAATATAGTTATAAATAAAAATATTTAATAATATATTTAAAAAATTTAATTAAAAATTGTATATTTAACTAACATAAATATGATATATTCTTTTTTTATTTAAAAAAATATTTAAATATACATATGAATATATATATATATATATTTATTTATTTAACTATATGATTCACATTTGAATTTATTTATTGAAATTCATATTATACTATTTAAACTAAACCTACATGTATTTGTATGTATATGTATTCATTGGCATGCATGTGTATGCAAGTGTATGTATGTGTACGTCTTTATATGGATGAATGTATGTGTTGTATGTGTATGTCTGTTTTTTGTTTTGTGTGTGTATGTGTGTATTTATTTGTGTACGTGGATTCGTGTAAATGTGAAAATGTATGCGAAAATGTATGTGTATATGTGTGTGTGTGTGGATGCATATAAAAATGTATGTATGTCAGTGTATGTGTATGTATATGTGTATGTATGCATATGGATGTGTATGTATATTCATTCATGTTTATGTAATTCTATGTATGTGTGTGTGTATACATATGTGTTGGTGTAAGTATATTCATGTGAATGTGTTGGTGTATATGTATGTGTATCTGTATATGTGTTTATATATATATATGTGTGTATGTTTCCATGCATGTATGTGTACATATTTATTTATATACAAAGGTATGTGTCTAATTGTATGTGTATGTGTATGTGTATGTGTATGTGTTTGTGTGTGTGTATGTGTATTTTCATGTGTATGTGTATGTCTATGGGTATGGGTATGGGTATGTGTATGTGTATGTGTATATGTACATGTATTTCTATGTTTATTAATTTGTGTATGTGAATATTTTTTCATATGTTTGTTTATGTTACATGTTATTGTATGCTCATTTATGTGTATGTATGTGCATATACGTGTATGAAATGGTATGTATGTTTATCTGTATGTTTATACATAAAAGTATGTGTTTGTGTATGTTTATGTGTATTTGTATGTGTATGTTTATGTATATGTGTATGTGTATGTGTATGTTTATCTGTATTTGTATGTTTATGTGTATGTGTATGTGCATGTTTATATGCATTTGAATGCGTACGTATATGTGTATATCTATTTGTATGTACTTGTACTTGTATGTCTATGTGCATGAATGTGTCTATGTGTATGTGCTTGTGTATGTATGTTTCTGTATTATGTGTATGTATACATATGTATGCAGATATATGTGTATGCATGTGTTTGAAATTGTTTGATATATTTTATAATTAATTATTTATTTTATTTCAAATCAATACAAAACATACATCAATAATTTTAATTTTATTATAAATTATAAATTTATTTTTATTTATTTTTTTGTTAATTAAATACAAATTATAATTTTAGGAATTCAATTATTTAAAGTACTTATTCATTTTACTCAATTTTATATTTGGTTGTAATACTATTTCATTTTTTTCACATTATTTATATTTATTATTTTGTTTTATTTTTGAAATTTATAAATTTTTTTAATTTTTTACATATTTATAGAGAATGTTATAATACATTCAATGGGTTTGTAATTAATATGATTTATATTTATTGATTTTTTAAATAAGTTATTATATTTTTAAAGTAATTAAAATTTATATAAATAATTTCAATAAATTATTATTATATTAAATGATTAGTATTGTTCATATAAGTCATTTCTATTTAATTTTTATAAATATAAAAAATATCATTTCTTTATTTATTTATATGTCATTTTTATACTTTTTAATTAATTTATTTAATTTTATGAATTCACTTATTTAAAATAATTTTCTAATATTTTCATTTTTATATATTTATTTTTAATATTATTAGAAGTATCATTATTTGGTCATTTTTAATATTTATTAGTTGATTTTTTTTGTAATTTAACCATTTTTAATATTTACTCATACACAATTTTTTATAATTTTTTAATATATTAAATATTTTCATAATTTATAAGATTAGTAATTATTTTATTTTATATATTTATTTTTAATATTTGTAAAATATTTGAAATTTAATTTATTAATTTATTTTAATGCATTTTTAAATATCTCTTGTAATTTAAATAATTAATTAATTTTTTTTAAATTATTTTATTATTTATATAATTTTTATTATTTATTTATTCATTTTTTTCATATTATTATTTATTTAGAATTCATATAAAGAATCTTAAGAATTCATTTTTTTTAATTGGTTTGTAATCTATTACATTTTATTTATTTATTTGATATATTCTTTTAGTCAATTGTATTTATTGATTTTTAATTTTTATTAATATTTTTAATTTTTTTATTTTTTACATTTTCTAGTTTCTATTAACCATGCTTTAGTATTTTAAATATTTTTTTAATTTATATGAATTTTATTTATTAAATTTTGGTTGTATTTTTTTAAAATTTTAAACTTGTATGAAATTCATAAAAATTATTTATTTCGGCTTAATTTTGAATAAGTTTGTAATTTATATAGTTAATTTAGTTTATCTTGAATAAAACTGTTATTTTTTAAATTAATAATACTTATATATTCATTTTTTAATGTTTTTATGTTTTCATTTATGGAATTAATGTTTTGAATTCGTTTTTTTTTTATTTTTTTTTTCAAATTTAATTATTCATTTTTTATATTTATTCCATTAATATTTCTAATTAATTTTTAATAACTTCATAATTTTTTCATTTGTAACATATATTTATTCATATATTTTGTTAAGTATTAATATTTTATATATGTTTCTAATTTATATATTTAATTCATTCAAATGAAATTTTTACATAACTTGGGAATATGAATAGTTAATATGTTTCACTTTTATTTTTGTAATTAATCTTTTTTAATCATTTATTTTTTACATTTTATGTCAGTGGAGTTTAAGAAAACGATAATGGGGTATTTTTTCAATGCTAAAACATAAGAACTAAAATTTATTACTTTTCATATCTTTTTTAGTTGTGATAAAAGTTCGGACTTATTATCACAAAAAATAACAAACAAAAGTAGTGTTTCTCAGTGCTTATGTTTTTAGAACTGATAAAATATAATTTCAATGGTTCTTTTCAATACATGTTAATAAAACCCTTCACACTCTTTTTAAAGGAACCCTAAAAAATTTCATCTTCCTCGAACTGTATTTATGCTTTTGATGAACTAAACATCTGGTACAACCAATGTTGATTGTTTTTGGAAAATGTAACCTTATAATCAAAGGTAAAAATTATGAACATGTTTTTATGGAAGACTAATAAATCATTAATGTGTTTTTTCTCAAGGTTTCTGAGTTTATCTTTTCTTTCACATATCTATAGTAGCTCAACTATTTCATTTTGGAATTCTCAAGTGAGACAAAATGGATTTATTTATTGATATAATTTTTCATTCCCCATATATTTAATAAGAATTAAGGACAACATGAATCATCTATATGATTTTTTTTCAACTCAAATCGAGTGTATATCATCGACATCTTCATTTCTTTTAGTTTCATTGATGTAATAGTTATTTGTTTCCATATGAATAATGATATATTTACCCATTTAATATCTACAACAAACACATCTTCCAAATTTTATATTGAATATAATTTATTGTTATATTGATTGATTTGTATTAAAAAAACTAAGCTATGAATTATAAAACATTTTGTGCGGCTTTATTATGTTGTTTCCCAACTAATTTATATTAATCTATTTATCCAAATATAATTAAATAGGTACACATTCATTTAAAATTTTTAAAGATTTAGAATAAATTGATAATCAATTATTTCAATGACTCTTTAATATTATATATTACATAAAATATATCCTCTTCATGGTCTTTAAATTCTGAAATTAGGGTTATTTTTTGATAAAAAATTCATTCTCCAAATTCTTCCTCCAAACATAACTATTCTCAAAATAAAATGGAATATTAAAATTCTTATTTTCATTTTTACCAAATGAATAATTTGATTACAACATCTTTCATAAATAATAAACATTAATGTCTATAATCAATGTTATTACTTTGTTTCAAACACTATGGAGACATTTTAAAAACTAAAGCAATTTTTTAGATATATGTCTTGAAAGTGAGATCCTCTCATATATAACCTAACTCTCATAAACCAACCCTGGTCGACCCAGAAAGTGAAGCCCAATCTGTATGCGACAAATAGGGAAGGGCATTCTAGATCCCCACGGGCATTCACAAGTGTCTTGGAATCGAAATAAATGATTTGGTAATTATTTTCCCATATTTACCATATTAAAATAACCAATTAAAAGCCCTAAACCAGATCATAAAAATTTAGCCAAATGCACATTTAAAAAAAATCCAAATTCTTCATTTACAACTAAACAAGTTCTAGAAGGAGGGCATTGACACAACACCACAATCCTCTATGCAACAAGAGGAGCAACATCCCTAAGACACTGCCAGAAAGTTCCACAACCAAGGCCACTAGGAATACAAACATCCAACATCACACATCCTTCCTTAACGTGAAATAAAGAGACAATAGGCTCTGTATATCGTTGATGGTGTATACAAGGTGTGATCCAGATCCCAGAAGGACTCCACTCGAGTAGAGATTCAAGGCATTAAACAATACATGACAAATAAAATTGATAGGTGGATATTTTTAGAAATTCCAAGATAATTTCAAAGAAAACAACATTAATTAAGAACAACATTGAATGAGTCCATCATTAATTATAAATCAGTTTCAAAGATTTAAAATTTAAATAAAACAGTTTTAGTAAATTCTAATTTAATGACAACATACTTCCTTTTAATATTTATCAACCCAACCTACCATATGCTGATGGTATGTGAAAATAATCTTTGGCAACTAGTAACAGGAACACCCATAGGAACTAGTTAATTATCAGACCAAAGTACCACATATCTCAATGAAATGTAACTATAAAAAATACTAATTCTCAGGCATGAGACACTAGTAGAGAACATACAGCTAACCTATTGGTCCCCAATCATCATCAGTATTTAGGAAGTGTTTTCAGTATCAATCTTGCAACATGAAATTGGGAGGAACCTCTAAGGATCTCTACCATACTAGTACATGTCCTCCCACCTAGATACATGGGTTTCCCTATTTTTCTCTATCATTCTTCACACATCACATAATACTGATTACATAATTTATCAAACAACTAAGCATCATTCATCATAAACAACCACTTCCCCATGAAAACCCATTTTTGAAAACATACATGCACCAAAATATTTCCCACTTATGTTTTCTAATGGCCCAGTCCTCTCCGGCCCATTCGTTTGTCAGAAAGAGGGTCATAAAGTGTTATGGAGGGTAAAATGGATGTTTCCCACACTTTTCAGAATTTTGAAACTACACGCCATGTAGTGTGAGTACACGTCGTGTACCCTCTCTCCGGGTATACCCCATGTTGAAGGCCATGTCCTTTCCTTGTGAAATAAATGGGTATAGGCCGTGTACCCCAATACTACACACCGTGTAGTCCCTCCCCGTGTATGTGTTACCCTCAAACCGTGTGTGGACCAGTCAACGGCCATGTGCCATGTTGGAACCGTGTCTTTGCCGTGTGATATAAATGGGTACACGCCATGTACCCCAATACTACACGCCGTGTGGTCCATCCCCGCATATGCGTTACCTTCAAACTGTGTGTTGACCAGTCAATGGCTGCGTGCCGCGGTGAAGGCCGTGTTGGAAGCCGTGTGGTGACCGTGTGAAATGGACGAGTACACGCCGTGTACCATAATGTACATGCCGTGTAGCTTTTTTTTCACGCCTATAAAAGGAGGGGTCCCCTCCACCTTTTAACTCACTCCTCTCATCCCCTTTCCTCTGAGGAGAGCTCTCCCAAGAGTCTTGAAGGCTCCTTTTCTTCCATAACTTCTTTTTCTGAGCTCCGATTTACGATCCATCAACGGCCATAGGATCGTAATGACGAGGTGGAGATTCTGAGCATGAATCTGTTGCCTTTCCTTCGGACATTTCCTCCCAACTTCCACCCGAGGTGGTTTTTCCGGGTTTTGACAGAAGTGACGGACGCCGACAGACATCTTCTAAAGTTGATCTGGGGGAGCGTTGTGACCAGAACCAGTAGAGGTAGGGATCTTACCTTTGTTTCTCTAAATTGAACATCATGCGAGGTGGGTTACCTCTTGTTTAGGTGAAACACTTTTGAACCAGTTTAATAAAGATAATAATTGACTTAATGAATGGGGATGGAGAAGTTATTATGTTATCTTTATTTATATCCTGTAATATTATGTTGTGAATTTAATAGGCTTATGCCTACTAAAAATATCGGTCATTGGGGCCTTTGAATGTGCAATTAAATGTTTCCCTATATTTCAATACCATTTATGGAGGGAAACATTGTGGAATGTGGGAATTGGTTAATCATGTAAAGTTGGATGATTAAATGAATAACCGGAACCCTTGTGTTATCACCCCGGTTGAACAAAACTGAAATAATAAACATGTGGGTGATGGTTAGGGTTTATTTATGTGAAGGGGGGGTGTTTGTGGGATGTTGTGGATCGGGTGAGCAGTGGTGCTGCGGTTGGCTTGGTTGTGGGTTGGTGTGAATGCTATGCTGGTGATGGGAAGCGGGGCTCCGATAAATGGTATCAAGGGATGATGATGTATGGGTTTCGGTGTGTTTGTGGTTATGGTGGTTGGCAGCGGGGCCACAGGGATGGGTTTGAATGTGAACAAACTATGGGTTGTGAATAATAAATAAAACTGGAAGAGTTAAAAAATGTTGGGGCATGGTAATAGAACGGGAATAATAATCAAGGGGTTTAGTTGGCCAATAAAAAGGGATTTGTTGTCTTGCTGGTGTTTTCAAAACTTGATTTGTGGATTCCAGGGATATGTTTTACGAACTTTTGATATGTTTGGTTACAGTTGATTTCCCAGTAGTTAAGGAACTAAATAAAGAAAATTCTGTTGAAACATGAAAACCTAAATGGGGTTGTGGTTGTTTGTGGTATGCATACTTCGTAGTAGCAGTGCCAAGGCACGTGCTCAGTTTCTCTGTTTAGAATCCATAGGTTGGGCTGAGTGTTTGGTGTGTATATATATATATATATATCTGTATCTTTGTGTTTTGTCGCACCTCACCCATGTCGAGCACTTAGTGTCGAACACTCCCATTTCATGGGAGAGGGTGTTTCCCCATAGTTACCACCTCCTTCCATCTCCTTCTTCCCTAGGCTATGATGGATTGAGGCGAACTTACACCCAAGACTCATTGGGTACGTTTCGATTGGGGTGGGTTTGGCCCAAGAGTCTTCGAGCAGGTTTTCCCAAGAACCTTTGAGATGAGGCCCAGGTGCGTGGGGGCGGGATACGTGGTTGTGAGGCCTAGTTGTGTCCGGGCGGGATATGTTTTTGTGAGGCCCAAGTGTGTGCGGGCGGGATATGTGGTTGTGAGGCCCAATTGTGTGCTAGCAGGCTACGTGGTTTTGAGGCTCAGGTGTGTGCGGGCGGGATATGCGGTTCTTGAGGCCCAGGTGTGTGCGGGTGGGAAGAGTGTGGCAATGTCAGGACATTCCCCATTTTGGAAGAGCAGCTAACTAATGCGAAATGGTGTGGGGTACCCAATACTATTTTTCTTATATACTTCTACCTGTTGTGATTGTGTTTTTGGTGAGTGTGGCTGGTGAGGTTGTGTGGATAAAATTCCTTGTTAGTTTTCTTTTGTTGTTCTCACGGGACATTAGGATGTCTCCACATTTGTGCACGAGAGCTTTAGGATTACCTACTGAGTATACATGTTTGCTCACCCTACGTTTACTTTCAGGTTTCCAGGAGGACTACCAGGGCCATACGGGACCCTACTAGTCGGGATAGTTGGATTTGTTGCAGTTTTTGTACTCATATTTCTTTTTGGTATTGTACTTTTGAGCATTCTTGTACTTTTACCTTGTTTCAGAACTATTTAAACATGCATGTGGGAATAGTTTGGGTTTATTTCTATTCACATGTTCTTTTTATTTTTGGTTGATGACTCATCCTATTTCTCGATCTTAAATAATAAAAAGGGTAATGCCTCCCATATTTGTGAAAACTAATACCCTTGGTGCAAGTTGCCACCCCGGGACCTACAGGAGGCGGGACTCGGGGGTCATTATCTCCCTTTCACCATTGCCAGCTCAGGAGGGGCATCATTGGTGGGAGGGGTCGTTATAGAATGGTATCAGAGGTGATGGTTGAGATATAAGATGGATTCTAGAGTTACGCACAGTGAGGATTGCATGGGATGGTAGGGCAACAGTGTTGGTTAATCTTGATGCATGACATAGGCTAGGGAATATCGACTCGGACCCAAGATTTTAAGGCCCCCCATGATCGGATGCAATGACTCTGAGCCTACCGAACGGCCAAGTGATACTACCTTGATTGCAGGGTAGAGAACCTAGGGAAGGTACATGCATCATCATGACTGTGTTTTACTTGATTTGGGTGTTCTGGGAAAGAAGTTGAATAAAATGCTAAAATTATACCTTGAGAAATTTCATTACTACTTGGGCTTAGGAGATCTTTGTTTACCATTCAGATATGGGACCTGGACGTCATCCCCAGGTGACTTAGATGGCCGAGGACTAGCAGATTCAGTTGGTCGATCAGTTGATGATTGACCGAGCGGAGGAAGATACCCAATGGCATAAGACTCTCCGTTATTTCCAGCGGAAAACTATCAAGAAGTATGAGGGTAGTACTTTGGATACGGAGATAGAGTGTCACCACCCGTCCTCGGGACCCGTGTCGTGACTACCCCATGCATGCCTTCCATAGGCCAGGCGTTGGCGACTAGCACCAAGGCGTAAATCCCAACAAAAAGGGAAGGAATTGCCTTTAAAAGTAAACAAACACTACAGAGTAAGCCAGCAGAAGTAAACACTAAGTAAATTGAGTACAAGTAAGTGCAGAAAGTAAATGGGCCAGAATACAAACCCAATCTAAAAGTAAAGTACAACTGGAAAGAATGTACAACAACTGAAAGTAAAGTAGCTACGTCAAGCCGTCCTCTGGTACTCCCACCTGAAGGGTGGGTACAGATAACCACCTCAGCTCCTCGGTTCCAGCCGTCCGCTCCGTGAACTTCCCGCCCAGTGGTCCACCTCCAGGTACCAACCTACTCCAGAAGCTCCAACCACGATCAGCAATGTTTGTCGTCTACAACCAACACAATGTAGTGCGGGCATAGACCGTGCAGGGGTGAGTATAAGCTACTCTGTAGCTACCCTAAGACCCCCGAAGGTCTTCCATAATCCACAAAGGATAATCCAAAAAGGAAAGATGCAATCACGATGTAACATCCGACACTACATAGGTATATGCCCATACATATACCTAAGTTATCAATTCCAGTTCGGCTGCAACATCCGAGCCCATGTTTGATCACATCCACACAGGATTACACAACACAGTCCAAGTAGGAAAGAAAACAATGATTCAGCTAACACAGGTATACTTCTTCGTATGACGATAGAGATGATCAGATGTAGCCACTAATTCATATAAGCCATCGGACCCATACAGGATCGATAGGTACTAACCCCCGCAATGACCCACAAAGGATCGATAGGTACTAACCCCCGCAATGACCCACAAAGGATTGATAGGTACTAACCCCCGCAATGACCCACAAATGATCGATAGGTACTAACCCCCGCAATGAACCACACAAGATCGGACCCACGCAGGATCTGTAGGTGCTGGCCCACATAGGACTGCTGAGCACTGACCCACATAGGATCTTACCCACACAGGATCGGTAGAACTGATCCAAGTATAATTGCTGAGTGCTGTAGTGGTCGCCATCAAATCCACAGAGGATTTCTGTATAGTTGTCATCATCGTCGCAGTCGCGGCCAGCTCTAGGGTTCCCGCACACAGCACGCTCATTTGGGAGGGTCCGCTCCACGAGCCGAGGGGCTGATACATCAACAGACATGTAGTCCAAAGTTGATGTATCCAAAAGTTCCGTAACGTCAACAGGAACTCAACGTCACAGACGACGCATCAATCGGACGCCCGGTCTGAAAGTTATCGGCCTTTTCATCCCAGGGTCCCGGTTGGTTTTTAAGTCAAAACCAACCCAATCGTACTACAACTGCGTCCAAACCTCGAGCGGAGTAAGCCAAAAGGACTGTCTCACTAATACAAATCCATCAATGTCGACGACACGTCAATCGGACGTCCAGAGATCAAGTTATAAGCTTTTCCGCTCCAAGGGCCCAGTTGGTTTTGTGTACGAACCAACCCGGGCGAACAAAAAGTTCTCTGAAACCTTGAGTGTAATATACCTAAACGACTGTCTCGATCCAAGGATCGCATCGCAGCTGACGGTGCATCGATCGGAGGTACGTATCCCATGTTATTGGCAGAAGACCGAAAGAGGTTCGAAAGTGGGGGTTTCGGGCCCGGACTGATCCTACCCGAGACCCCCTGGGTCGGCCCGAACCGGGTCGCCCCGACCCGGGTCCGGCTCCGGCCCGGCGGCCCGGCCTGGCGGTCTGGCCTAGCGGCTCAGCCCGACGCACTGGCACGCTGGCGCTGGCCAGGTGGCTCGGCCGAAATGGCCGAGCGTTTGGGGGCGGGGGCGTGCGCTGCCCCCCCCCCCCCCCCCCCGTGTGAAACTGCAGCCCCCATGAGGGGGGCAGCTCCTGCTGGCCAGCCGAGGGTTATGACCCTCAGCTTTTCCCCTGGACCGGCCAGCCTGCACCGACCGGCTAGCTGCTGCCGCCACCGGACCAGGGCGGTCCCGTCCCCCTACTCCGACGCCTGCGGCCCGGAACTGGCTGCTGGTTCCTGCTCCGCCGCGGCCTTGGTCCGTCCCCCCCCTCCCCCCCCCCACAGTTGCCCCGCTCCGGCCGCGGTGTCTTCGAGGTTCTCCATCGCGGTGCGACGGTGCCACAATTCTTCGCCCAAATCTCATAGCTTCCGCGCGCTGCAACGGCACCGCGCCGCCTCACACGTGTCGCAATAAAATCAAACAAACAAGGGGGAGGAGGGTCGGCTATGTTCGTGATATTTGACCTCGTTCTGTTATTGCGATATCAGGCTGCTCAAATTAAAAAGAAGAAAGCGACAGATGTAATCACGAACAAACAATTAAAATAAACCCCTACCTCGACCGTAGTCGTCGAACGAGGTTGTCGCGGAAAGGGACGTCACGGAAAGAAGGCGGATCGTCGCGTCGTGGAGGACCAGTGTATCCCTTCCTTTGACGCGGAAAGAAGGAATGAGGTGATTCACATCGGGTCGTCGATCTCCGAGGAAGGCATCCCTCACCGTCGTCCGTCTTCGGAGGTCGATGTTCTTCGTGTTCTTCGTCGAGGAGGAAGAACTTCAAGATCTTGAGGAAATTTTCCCAAGCCCCACACAACCCAACAACTCTCATAAAATAAGAGTTTGTCTTATTTTATTTCTCAAGCCATGCATTTTGAAATTCAAAAACGAAACAATAAATTAAATGAATTAATTGCAATCGTTTAAACCGCCAAAATTAATTGACGTTTTTCATAAAAAGAAAAACGTGAGGGTTGACTTCCACTTAATAGGGGTGCAGGTGCATTACCTTATTAAAGGAGGGGGTTTGGGAAGAAAAGAAACAGTGGGGCTTGTGTGGGTCCCACCTCACAAATCTCCCACCTAGTGGGTACGATATTGTGGGTCCCACTTCATCCACTTAGCTTTGGCTGAACAAAAATAAAATAAAATTGGTTGCACCACTTTTATTTTATTCTTTTACTAAAACCCAAAAATTAAAAACAACACCCGAGAAAACACAAATCCGGAAAAGGTGTTTCTAAGTAATTATCGGCTCTGCGATTCCATCGGTGTCCTCAGATTTTGATTCCGAGCACCGGTTCAAAAGTTAGGAAAACTCGCTCGTTTGTTCACTGAACTTACCCGAGCTAAACTTTGGAAAATGATTCCGGGCACAGTGGGCCTCGGAATTAGGTGCCGTTAGAAACTGCATTCTTGTAAAATTACCAAGAAAATTATGAAATAAATTTCCTTGAATTTTATGGGTCTTTACATCACTTCCACCTCAGGGATTTACGTCCCCATAAAGATACATCATAATCTAGGGAAACAAATGTGGGTACTGAGAATGCATCTGAGCCTCCCTCTCCCAAGTGCTCCCCTGGAGGTTCCCGTGCTTCCATCTGATGCACACTAGAGGAATAGACCGTCCACATAGGACCCAATCCTGTCGATACTCAATCTCCACCAGGACCTCTGCAAAAGTCGGCCATTCATCAATGTCCAGCTCCCCATGGTCAATGATATGCATCATGTCGTGCACATATCTCCTCAGCTGGGATATTTGGAAGACATCGTGCAACCGGTGCAATTGAGGTGGTAGAGCCTGGCGATAAGCCACCTCGCCAATCATGCTGAGGACCTGGAATGGTCTGATGAAGCAAGGAGACAACTTCCTGCCTCGGACAAATCTCTGTAATCCACATCGAGGTGAGACCCGCAAGAAGACATGGTCGCCATCCCCGAACTCCAGTGGCCTCTGCCTCCTGTCAGCATAAGACTTCTGTCATCTCTGAGCTGTTCTCATCCGCTCTTGGATGACCTATACCTTCTCCATCGTGGCTTGGACCATCTCCGGTCCCACAAGTGATAACTCCCCAGGGTATGTCCAGCACAGAGGAGATCTGCAAGGTCGGCCATAAAACGCCTCGTATGGTGCCATCCCGATGGTGGATTGGTAGCTGTTGTTGTACGCGATCTCCGCTAAGGGTAGGTGGTCCTCCCAGCTTTGACCAAAGTCGAGGACACATGCGCGGAGAATTTCCTCGAGAGTCTGAATGTTCCTCTCCGTCTGACCATCTGTCTGAGGGTGAAAGGCGGTACTCAGATGTAGCTACGTCCCGAATGCCTCTTGCAACCCCTTCCAAAGCCAGGAAGTAAATCGAACATCTCGATCAGAGACGATAGATGATTGCACACCCTGAAGTCGTACAATATCCTGAATGTAGAGACGTACAAAGCTCTCCATTGAGCCCTGCTCTCTGATGGGTAAGAAGTGATCCGACTTGGTGAGTTAGTCGACAATCACCCAAATGGAGTCATGACCTCTGGAAGTGTGTGGAAGTCCAGTAACAATGTCCATAGATATGTTGTCCCACATCCACTCCGGGACCTCCAAGGGCTGTACCAATCCTCCTGGTACCTGGTGCTCTGCCTTCACCTGCTGGCAGGTGAGGCATCGAGAAACGAACTCTGCCACAACCTTATTCATGATTGGCCACCAGTGCTGTCATCTGAGATCCTGGTACGTCTTCGCCACTCCAGGATGTACCGCCAAAGAGGATGTGTGAAACTCTCTCATCACCTCCTCCCATAAAAAACTGGTACCATGGTATGTCCTTAAAAAGGATTTCGTTCTCTCCCCCTTAAGAGAAACCATCAGGTGCCTATCCTGAGGATATCTGCGCACATCGTGTCTCACAGACGGCATCCCCACACTGTGCCTCTCTGACTCGCTACAGCAGTGGAGGAGTGACTGTGAGTGACTGAAGAAAGTATGCTCCATCTCTATCCACGAAGGATATCTGCAAAGCAGATAGCTGCTCTGTCGCCTCCCGAAGTAGCTGAATTCCCATCCTCCTGCTGAGAGCATCGTCTACCACGTTCCCCTTTCTAGGAGTGTAGACCATCTCAAAATCATAGTCTTGGAGGAACTCGACCCGTCACCGGTATCTCAGGTTCTGGTCCTTCTATGAGAAGATGTACCTGAGACTCTGATGGTCAGAATAGAATGTAAAGTGCTCGCCCATTAGATAGCGTCGCCACATCTTCAATGCGAAGACAACTTCTTCTATCTCCAGGTCATGGGTAGCGTAGTTCTATTCAGGCTACCTCAACTGACGTGATCCATAGTCGATCACATACTGCTCCTGCATCAGGACACATCCAAGTCTGGTCCCTGATGCATTGCAGTAGACTACGTACCCAACTCACTCCTCCGGTAGCCTCAAGATAGGCGCGCTAGTCAATCACTGTCTCAGCTCCTAGAAGCTCTGTTGACATCTGTCTGACCACAAAAACGGTTTTCCCTTCTTCTTCAAAGCTGATAGTGGTGCCGAAACTCTATATAATTTTGTTACAAATCTCCGGTAGTATCCAGCTAGTCCCAAGAAACTCTGCACCTCCGTCACACTCCTGGGAGGTTCCCATGCTAGCACTCCCTCGATCTTCGCAGGATCCACCACAAATCCTGCCTCAGAGATGACATGTCCCAAGAAGTGGACCTCGCTTATCCAGAACTAACACTTTGAGAGATTTCCAAAAAGCTGGTGCTCTCGGAGTGTGTCTAGTACAACCCGTAAGTGGTAGGCGTGCTCCTCCTCGATCATCGAGTATATCAAAATATCGTCGATGAAGACCATGACAAATCGATCGAGGTATGGCTGAAAGACCATGTTCACGAGACCCATGAGCACTGCTGAAGCATTGGTTACGCTGGATGGCATAACCAAGAACTCATTGTGTCCATACCGACATCTGAAGGTCGTCTTCTGCACGTCCTCATCCCGAACTCTGAGCTGATGATAGCCTGATCTAAGGTCTATCTTTGAGAACCATCGTTATCCCTTTAGATGATCGTAGAGGTCATCAATCCTCGGTAGTGGATACTTGTTACTCACAATCACCGGGTTTATGCGACGATAGTTGACACAAAGTCGCAAGCTCCCATCCGCCTTCTTGGTGAACAATATCAGGGAAGCCCAGGGTGAAACACTGGGTCAGATGAATCCCTTGCCCTGCAAGTCCTCCAAATGTACATGTAGCTCTCGTAGCTCAGCGCGGGCCATCCGATACGCTTGGGTGGATATCGGGGTTGTCCTGGGGTACAGATCAATACAAAAGTCTACCTCTCTACGAGGAGGTAGTCCTGGAACATTGTCGGGGAAAACATCTGCATACTGATCCACCACTACATGAAAACCAGGACACCGCACGTCAACTGCTCCTAGGATAAGGCTAGCCAACTGAAGAGTGATGGGCTGTCCTCTCCTCTGCGAGAGTCCATCCAGGGCTGCGAAGGCTCCCTTCTCTCTGGTGAAGGTGATCCTACTCCCATCGGTGAGTACACACCGTACTTTGCGCCTAATACAGTCAATCTTAGCATAGACTATAGATAACCAATCCATGCCCAAGATGACTTTGTAAGGCCTCGACGCCGCTACAAGAAGATCCCAGATGAATCTCTCACCATCTAGAGTAAGCTCACACTGCCGGCACCAATGCGTAATCATCGAGTCTGCTCCCGTAAGAGTCTCTAGCCGTAAGGATCGAGCCAACGTCTCTGTCGGAATCTCCGAGATCCGAACAAGGGAAGCAGCTATGAAAGAATGACTCACTCCACTGTATATAAGAACTACATCTAGGGTGTAATAGAAAGAGATAGTACCTCAAATCATCTCGGGCACATCATGGTCATAGGCCTCCGCTGCCTGAAGCTATTCCTGTCTCTGCCCTCCAGCTCCCAGTAAACAGGGTGGACTTCCTGGGGTGGCGGTGGTAGAGCCTCAAAGCGTCGCCCACCACCTGCTGCTCAACCAGCTCCACTGCCTTGTCCACCTACTCTCTGCCGACCACCACGGTCGACCCTCTGCCTCTGCCTGGGTGGTCCCTCAACCGTCTGCTGCTCCTCGGCATGGCGGGTCAGGCAGTCACGAGCCATGTGGACCTGCCCGCCGCATGTGTAGCATTGTCTGCCTCTCGAAAGACTGGCTCCATGCTGTTTTCCCCGCACCACTGAGCCAGTGTCCGGAGTTCGGCTACCTGAGGGTCGGGTCTGCCTGGACCCATGTGTCATCCGTCGACTGCCTACTGCAGAAGACTCTACTATGCGCCACCCTGCGGTAGGTCTCGCTCCTGATGTAGGCTCAACAAGGAAGCTCTCGATGAGAAGGGCTCTCTCTAGTACCCCTTCCTGTGTCGGAATGCTGAGGGAGATCAACGATGCCTTGATATCCTGCCTCAAACCCCGCTCAAAGTTTCGGGCCCGGAAGAATGGGTCCCATACCATGTCCGTCGAATAGCGCGAGAGATATGTAAATATCACCGAGTACTGTGCGACTGTCAAGCTGCCCTGCCGTAGCTGTAGAAGCTCCTCGATGCGCACTTCCCGAAGGGTGGCTGGGACGAACTCCGAGCGGAAGAGGCTCTGAAATTCCGTCCAGAAGAGAGATGCCTCCTCGTGCACCTAGAGCATGAAGCTCCACCATCTGACTGTTGGCGCGTGGAGGAGGCTCGTTGCGAGGATCACCATGAGGTCAACCGGTGTCCTCACTAACCTAAAAACTCGTACAACTGCCTCCATCCAATCCTAGACTGCCTGTGGGTCCGTCTCCCCGCGGATCCTGGGCGGTCGTTGATGCTGAAACTCATGCAGTGCACTAAGGCGACGTGCATCGTCAGTGAATGGGGCTGGTAGCATCGGTAGCTCGGCATGTAGAGGTACCACCGATGCCTCTGCTGTCAAAGGGCCATTTACCGAGGCCTCGTCGCTCGGTGGGTTGTCATCACGCACAATGCTCGGACCCCTAGCTGGCTGCTATCGTGGGGCCATCCTGAAAAGAAACAGGTGCACCACGGTTAAACAGTATACCTTGTGAGCTGACACAAAGTAATCACAAAGAAAACTTGTAACACACACGCATACAATGTTTTCGTGCATTAGGACGGAAATCAGAAGTTAGGGCCCCGATGTACTTATACGTCGGCCACCGCACCAACACTAGACTCCCTGGACTGATAACCACACTCAATACCCTTAACACTATTGCTTCACATAGAAAAAGATCAGAGTCCTGTGTTCTGCGGTAAAACCGAACTCCTCTGATACCAATTTTTCACGACCCGTCCTCGGGGCCCGTTCCGTGACTACCCCAAGCCCGCCTTCCATAGGCCAGGGGTTGGCGACTAGCACCAAGGTGTAAATACCAACAAAAAGGGAATTCATAGCCCTTAAAAGTAAAAAAATACTAAAGAGTAAGCCAGCAGAAGTAAACACTAAGTAAACTGAGTACAAGTAAG
Organism: Viscum album; assembly: GCA_963277665.1. Lineage (NCBI taxonomy): Eukaryota > Viridiplantae > Streptophyta > Magnoliopsida > Santalales > Viscaceae > Viscum > Viscum album. The sequence continues at coordinate 1,430,297,382 of OY728125.1, forward strand.
TGCGGAAAGTAAATGTGCCAGAATACAAAACTAAACTGAAAGTAAAGTACAACTAGAAAGAAAGTACATCAACTGAAAGTAAAGCAGCTACGTCGAACCGTCCTCTGGTACTCCCACCTGAAGGGTGGGTAAAGATACCCACCTCAGCTCCTCGGGTCCAGCTGTCTGCTCTGTGAACGTCCCGCCCAGTGGTCCACCTCTAGGTACCGACCTGCTCCGCAAGCTCCAACCACAATCAGCACTGTCCATCGTCTGCAACCAACACAATGTAGTACGGGCATAGCCTGTGAAAGTGTGAGTATAAGCTACTTAGTAGGGACCCCGAGACCCCCGATGGTCTCCCAGAATCCACAAAGGATAATCCACAAAGGAAAGATACAATCACGAAGTAATATCCGACACTACTTAGGTATATCCCCATACATATACCTATGTTATCAATTCCAGTTCTACTCCATCATCCGAGCCCATGTTCGATCACATCCACATAGGATAGAAAAACACAATCCACGTAGTAATGCATACCAAGATTCAGCTCACACAGGTATACTTCTTCATATGACGATAGAGATGATCAGATGTAGCCACTGATTCATCTAAGCCATCGGACCCACACATGATCGATAGGTACTAACCCCCGCAATGACCCACAAAGGATCGATGGGTACTAACCCCCACAATGACCAAAAAATGATCGATAGGTACTAACCCTCGCAATAACCCAGAAAGGATAGATAGGTACTAACCCCCGCAATGACCCACACTGGATCAGAACTATACAGGATCTATAGGTGTTGGCCCACGCATGACCGCTGAGCGCAGACCCACATAGGATCTGACCCACACAAGATCAGTAGCACTGATCCACGTAGGATCGCTGAGTGTTGTAGTCGTCGCCGACGAATCCACGGAGGATTTCTGTACAGTCGTCATCGTCGTCGCAGTCGCAGCCAACTCTAGGGTTCCCGCACATAGCAAGCTCATTCGGGAGGGTCCGCTCCACAAGCCGAGGGGCTGATACATCAACTGACACATAGTTCGAAGTTGATGTATCCAAAACTTCCTTAACGTCAACAGGAACTCAACGTCACAGACGACCTGTCAATCAGACGCTCGTTCTGAGAGTTATTGGCCTTTTCGTCCTTGGGGCCCGGTTGGGTTTTAAGTCAAAACCAACCCGACCGTAATCTAATTGCGTCCAGGCCTTGAGCGGATTAAGCCAAAAGATTCGTCTCACTATGTGGAATCCATCAAAGGCGACAACACGTCAATCGGACATCCGGAGCTCAAGTTATAAGCGTCTCTGCTCCGAGGACCCGGTTGGTTTCGTGTATGAACCAACCAGGCTGAACCCAAAGTTCTCCAAAACCTTGAGTGTAATATACCGAAACTACCGTCTCGATCCAAGGATCACATCGCAGCTGATGGTTCATCCATCGGAGGTCCGTATCCCATGTTATGGGAAGAAGACCGAAAGAAGTCCGAAAGTGGGGGTTTCAGGCTCGGACCGATCCGGCCCGAGACCCCCAGGGTTGGCCAGAACTGGGTCGACCCGATCCGGGTCTGGGTCTGGCTCACTTGGGTGTGGCCCGGCCTAGCTGGCATGATCCGGCCTAGCCTGGGCGCGGCCTGGCCCGGCACGCTGGCGCTGGCCAGGTGGCTCGGCCGAAACGACTGAGCGTTTGGGGGCGGGGGTGCACTGCCCCACCCTGTGTGAAACTACAGCCCCCATGAGGGGGCCGCTCCTTCTGGCCAGCCGGAGGTTATGACCCCTGACGTTTCCCCCTGACCGAATGGCCCGCACCAGCCGGCCGGCTGCTGCCGCCACGGGACCTGGGTGGTCCCGTCCCCCTGTTCTGACGCCGGCGGCCCGGAACCAGCCACCGGTCCCTGCTCTGCCACGGCCTTGGTCCGTCCGGTGTGGTGCAATGGCACCACGCCCCTCCACTACGACCCCGCTCCAGCCTCGATGTCTTCGAGGTTCCATCAAGGTTCTTCGGCGCGGCGCGACAGCACCTCACCTTTGTTTGACTTCAACGGCGCGGCGCGACGGCGCCAGGCTTCTTCGCCCAAATCTTATAGCTTCCATGCGGGGAAAAGGCACTGCGCCGCCTCACACGTGTCGCAAAAAAATCAAAAAAACAAAGGGGAGGAGTGTCGACTGTGTTCGTGCGGTCCGACCTCCTTCCGTTATTGCGATATCAGGCGGCTCAAATTAAAAAGAAGAATGCGACGGAAGTAATCACGAACAAACAATTAAAATAAAACCCTACCTCGAGCAAAGTCGTCGAATGAGGTTGTCGCAGAAAGGGACGTCGTAGAAAGAAGGCAGATCGTCACATTGCGGAGGAACGGTATCTCCCTTCATTTGAAGCGGAAAGAAGGAAAGAGGTGATGCGCATCGGGTCATCGATCTCCGAGGAAGGCATCTCTCACCATCGTCCGTCGTCGGAGGTCGGCGTTCTTCGTGTTCTTCATCGAGGAGGAAGAACATCAAGATCTTGAGCAAATTCTCCCAAGACCCACACATCCCAACAACAATCATAAAATAAGAGTTTTTGTTATTTTATTTCTCAATCCATGCATTTTTTAATTCAAAAACGAAACAATCAATTAAATGAATTAATTGGAATCGTTTAAACAACCCAAATTAATAGAGGCATTTCATAAACAGAAAAATGCAAGGGTTGACTTCCACTTAATAGGGGTACGAGTGTGTTACCTTATAAAAGGAGGGGGTTTAGGAAGAAAAGAAACGGTGGGGCTCGTGTGGGGCCCACCTCACAAATATCCTACCCAGTGGGTAGGATATTGTGGGTCCCACTTCATCCACTTAGATTAGGTTAAACAAAAATAAAATAAAATTGGTTGCACCACTTTTATTTTATTCCTTTACATAACCCCAAAAATTAAAAACCACACCCAAGAAAACGCAACTCCGGAAAATGTGTTTCTAAGAAATTATCGGCACAACGATTCCATCGGTGTCCTCGAATTTCGATTCCGAGCACTGGTTCAAAAGTTTGGAAATCCCGCGAGTTGGTTCACTGAACATACCCGAGCTAAACTTTGGAAAATGATTCCGGGCACACCGGGCCTCGGAATCAGGTGCCATCAAGAACTGCATTCTTGTAAAATTCCCAATAAAATTAAGAAAAACATCATTGAATTTTATGGGTCTTTAAACGAAGGGGTTGCTTGAGGAGATAGGGATCACTTTTACCTTGATCCTTCCTTCGAGGGAGTATTGGGTTGCCCTATCAGTCAGTCAGCTGATAGGTGCAGCACGGCAGTCTCGGATGCTCTACCTCGGAGAGAGGATAGAGGCATAGGTTCCGTGGGCTGACTTTGAGAGTGAATTCCGAGAGGAATTCTTTTCATCCATGATCAAGGCATAGAAGCAACAGGAGTTACTCCCCCTTCAGCAGGGGAGTATATTAGTACGAGAGTTGGGGATCAAGTTCAAAGAAATCATATGCTTTGCTCCGAATCTCTTTCCAGATGAGGAGTCTCGGGCGAGACGTTTGGAGGAGACGCTTCGTCCTTCACTCTAGTATGTTGTCACCCCCTTCACCCTTCCGAAGTACATGGAAGTACAGAAGACGGAAGAGGTTGTAGAGAGGATGCACTCTCTGGGAGGTGCACCAAGTGAGGGGATCTAGCCGGTCTCATCGAAGGGGAAGGCAGTCAGCAACAGGTCTCATGCGACAGGTCCTTCCAGGTTCAGGCCAGTGGGGAGCAGGCCCCAGTAGTTCCAGTTCATATCATTAGGTCCTCGTCCATTTTTCATAATCCCATGACCTAAGTGTTTGTATTGTGGAGGTTTCAGACACGTTCAGAGTCGATTCCCAACCCGAGCTCAGTATGGTGGAGGTGGGAAGCTTCAGATCCCACCTCAGCAGCACCAGTTGTCAGTGAAGCCCTTCCAGCAGCAGCAAGACCCTACTCCTACTAGGGTAGACTTTGCAGGAGGAGGCCGAACTCAGGGTGATCCTCAGGGACCTCGACTAGGATGTGCTAGGGGAGCTGGTTTACATCAGAAAGGCAGAGGAGCTGGGCGTGGACAGTAGCACACAGTAGAGTTGGCAGCTACAGCAGGACCAGAGGTGGTGCGAGGTACGATTTGTTTATTCGGAATTCTCATTCCTTCTTTGTTCAATTCAGGAGCTTCGCACTCCTTTGTTGCACCTGGTCTAGCACATTCTTTGGGACTAGACGTAGAGAGACTTTCCGTTCCACTGGTGTTGAGTACACCATTTGGAGGCCATACCAGCATATCTTGTGTTTTCCAGGGATGTGGGCCGACGTTGGGACAACATCGATCTAGTGGGGACCTTCTTCTGTTACAGATTCATCCATACGTTTTCATCCTAGGCATCAATTGGTTTTTTTCATTAGTGACGTTATCGTCTGCTTCCGAAGAAGGGTCGTGTTCTCCGACGTGGATGGGAAACGTGTAGCTTTTTTTGGCGAGAGGAGATATAAAGTGGGAACTCAGTGTGTGGAGCCTCTCCATTCCTTTTTTGGTGGTTTATTAGTAGTTTCAGCTGATACAGAAATGGTGGATGTCCCGGAGGTTGTTGGGGAGTTCCTCGATGTTTTTCCCGATGAGGTTGTGACTCTACCCCCCCCCCTGACATGACGCTGAGTTAATGATAGACTTACAACCTGGTGTTCGTCCGATTTCGATGGCCCCTTATCGAATGACACCTTCAGATTTGCGGGAGTTGCGCATTAAGATTGACGATATGATTGAGAAGGGGTTTGTTCGACCTAGAGTGTCGCCATAGAGTGATCATGTTTTGTTCGTGAAGAAGGCAGATGGTGGTCTCAGGTTATGCGTAGACTACCGAAAGTTGAATCAGGTAAAGGTCATGAACTGTTACCTCCTTCCAAGGATAGATGATCTATTCATCCAACAGAGGGGAGAATGTTGGTTTTCTAAGGATGATCTATGATCTAGGTATCATCAGCTGAGGGTGAAGGACAATGAAATCTCGATGACGGCTTTCAGGTGCAGGTATGGGCACTTCGAGTTTGTAGTGATGCCATTTGGAGTTATGAATGCACCAGATGAGTTCATGGGACTTATGAACTTTGTCTTCCAAGAGTTTCTGGACCGGTTCATCATTGTGTTTATCGATGAAATCCTTATCCACTCATGATCAGAGGAGGAGCACATTGAGCATCTAAGGGAAGTCGTTGAAGTCCTTCGACACGACCAGATTTACAAGAAATTGTCGAAGTGTAAGTTCTTATCACAAGAAGTACACTTACTTGGGTATGTAGTGTCTCAGCATGGAGTGTCAGTAAACCCGTTGAAGGTGGAGGCAGTTGTTTCTTGGGCAGCATCCAAGAGCGTGCAAAAAGTTCATAGTTTCTTGGGGTTGGTAAGTTACTATCGGAGGTTCATTTCAGACTTCTCTCGAGTTTCTTCTCCATTGAAAAATTTGACAAGGAATAACCAGGACTTCCAATGGATTGAGCAATTCTAGGAAGCATTCGACTACTTGAAGGAGAAGTTGGTCAGTGGTCCAGTTCTCAGGTTTCCAGAGGAAGAGTTGTTGTATGAGGTGTTTTGTGATGCTTCTGGCCTTGGTCTGGGGTGCGTGCTGATGTAGAAGAAGGATGTGATCTGTTATGGGTCTAGGAAGTTGCGCCCTCATGAGCGTAACTATGCCACCCATGACCAGGAACATGCAGTAGTAGTGTTCGCACTAAAGTTGTGGCGATATTACCTCCTTGGGGAGTGCTCTGTGGTCTTCTCAGATCACAGGAGGCTGCGTTATATCTTCTCCCAGCGTGACCTAAACTTACGGAAGCGGAGATGGGTCAATTTTCTCCAAGACTATGACTTCTAGATCTCTTACACTGAAGGTTAGAGAAAAGTTGTGGCTAATTCCTTGAGCAGGAAGTCACATGCGGAAGTGGTTCGGGAATCTGCTGATGCTTGGAATGCGATGGGAGAGTTGTCCGCCTTGCACTTGGATGCAAGGGTAGAAGGTGTTAGAGGCTATTTGTTTCAGATGATAGTGCAGTCCTCTGTGTTGCAGCAAGTGGAAGAGTCTCAGTGGGGGGACTCTGAGACAGAGGTAATACGATATCGTGTCGATTAGGGAAACAATCCAGAAGGATGGTCAGAGGACAACCAACATCGGATGATTTTTCATGGAAGGTTGTTTGTTCCGGAGGTGATGTGTGAGGGAGTTATCCGTGAGTTCCATAGCTCAGCCTTGGCGGTACATCCAAGAGTTTCAAAAATGTACCGAGGCCTAAGGGAACAGTTTTGGTGGCCCAGGGTGAAACGGGATGTGGCAGAGTTTGTGGATAAATTTCTAGTGTGTCAGCAAGTGAAGGCTAAACACCGTGTTCCTAGTGGTTTGTTGGATCCTTTAGATGTCCCTGAGTGGAAGTGGGATGACATCTCAATGGACTTCGTCACTGGACTACCCAGATCTCAGGGTGGTTATCATGCTATCTGGGAAGTGGTGGATCGGCTAACGAAATCGGCTCACTTATTAGCGATTAAGGAGTCGATCATGGCGAGTACCTTAGCACAGAGGTACGTACATGAGGTAGTGTGTTTTCTTGGAGATATGAAGACTATCGTCTCAGACCAGGATACTTGGTTTACCTGACGAGTCTGTAGGAGGTTAAAACATGCTTTTGGCACCTAGCTACGCCTTAGCACTGCTTTCCACCCCCAGACCGATGGGAAGATAGAGCAGACTATCCAGACGTTGGAGGAAATTCTGCGAGCATGCGTTCTGGATTTTGGTGGATCATGGTTACGACACTTGCCTTTATTAAATTTTCCCTACGACAACAGCATCCACTCTACTATTGTCATGGAACCGTTTGAGGAACAGTATGGAAGACCATGTCATTTACCCATTTGTTGGACAGAGGTTGTTGAGACAGGTTCTCATGGGCCATAGGTAGTGCAGTGCACCACAGAGAAAGTCCAGCTTATACGTGAGAGGATGAAAGTGGCTCAGAACCGACAGAAGTCTTATGATGATCGTTGGAGGAGACCGTTGGAGTTCAAGGTGGGAGATCATGTGTTTGTGAAGGTTTCCCCTCGACGGGGGCAGCGGAGGTTTGGGAAAGGGGGAAATATCTCACCTAGGTTCATCGGGGATTTTGAGGTGCTAAGGCAAGTCGGCGAGGTGGCATATCAGCTAGCCCGGCCACCTCAGTTGGAGATGGTTCATGACAACTTCCACATCTCCCATCTACATCGATACTTACACTACGACTCTCACGTTATTGACTTGGGAGAGTTAGATATAGGAGATGAATGGACCATCGAGGAATGACCAGTCAGAATCGAGGATCATAAAGAGAAGGTACTCCGTGGATGAACCATTCCCTTGGTTCCTCTGTTGTGGAGGCATGGCGGCCTCAAGGAGAGCACTTGGGAGCTGGTGGCCCTAGATGAACGCTTAGTACCTGGAGTTGTTTTGACATGTGTTTGATTTTTTCCTCTAAGATTTGTTGTTATACTATGTACCTTTGATATATGGAATGCTTGGCTTGTCGGTCATGACAACTTTTGTTTTCTTGTTCTCTGAATGTGTGTAACATGTCCGAATGTGTTGGAAAAAGGAAAAAACCTGATCCTTAATCAAGATGCATTAATGCGGATGCGATTGAACCCATGCGGGCGAGTTAGTTCTTACTAAAGTGGGTAATATCTCGACATAGGGGAAGGAATTTCCCCAGACCACATGTTCGGGTAGTGTGTTGGTTGTGTGGTGTTAGGGGTAGTGCAAGTTGAAAAAGAAATCCTAATGTATGAAAGTGGGAAGACCCAATTTTTAATCGAGACAACTTAATGAGGATGCGATTAAACCCATCCAGGCGAGTCAGTGCCGCCTAAAGCTGATAATATCTCGACATAAGAGAAGGAATTCCTAACACGTATGATTAGGGTTGTTGAATGGTTTCCTGTTATAACGAGGGCCCTAAGAGGTATCATGTTGGGTTACTCTGGGTTGGATTTTTATTTCATGGGGATGAGAATATTTTAAGAGGTATCAGATGTAAGGTCTCGGACCTCTCCAGCCCACTCCTTTGTCAAAAAGAGGGTCATAAAGTGTTCTAGAGGGTAAAATGGGATTTTCCCAATCTTTTCAGAATTTTGAAACTACACGCCGTGTTGTGTGAGTACACGTCATGTACCCTCTCACCGGGTATACCCTGTGTTGAAGGCCGTGTCCTTTCCGTGTGAAATAAATTGGTACACGTTGTGTACCCCAACACTACATGCCGTGTAGTCCCTCCCCGTGTATGCGTTACCCTCAAACCGTGTGTTGACTAGTCAACTATCATGTGTCGTGTTGGAGCTGTGTCCTTTTCATGTGAAATAAATGGGTACATGCCGTGTAACCCAATACTACATGCCATGTAGTCCCCCCCGGAGTATGCGTTACCTTAAACCGTGTGTTGACCATTCAACGGCTGCGTGTTACGGTGAAGGCCGTGTTGGAAGCCATGTGGTGACCGTGTGAAATGGCCGAGTACATGCTGTGTACCATAATGTACACACTGTGTACTTTTGTTTTTCAGGCCTATAAAAGGAGGGGTCCCCTCCTCCTTTTCAACTCACCCCTCTCTTCCCCTTTCCTCTGAGCAGAGCTCTCCTAATAGACTCAAAGGTTCCTTTTCTTCCCTAACTTCTTCGTTTGAGCTCCGATTTACGATCTGTCAGTGGCCACGTGATCGTAAGAACGAGGCAGAACTTCTGAGCTTGAATCAGTTTCCTTTCCTTCTGCCTTCCCTTCCCAAATTCCACCCGTGGCAGTTTTCCCGGGATTTGACAGAAGTGACGGACGCTGAAAGACGTCTTCTAAAGTTGATCCAGGGGAAATTTGTGACCAGAAACTGTTGAGGTAGGGATCTTACCTTTGCCTCTCTAAATTGTGCATCATTCTGGGTGGGTGCCCTCTTGTTTACGTGAAACACTTTTGAACCAGTTTAATAAACATAATAGTTAACTTAAAGAATGGGGATGGAGAAGTTATTATGATATCTTTATTTATATCTTGTGATATTATGTTGTGAATTGAATAGGCTTATGCCTACTGAAAATCACGGTCGTTGGGGGCCTTTTTTGTGCAATTAAATGACGCCCTATCTTTCTAGACCATTTATGGATGGAAACTTTGTGGAATGTGGGAATTGGTTAATCACATAAAGTTGGATGATTAAATGAATAACTGTAACCCTTGTGTGATCACCTCAGTTGAACAAAACTCAAACAATAAACATATGGGTCTGGTTAGGGGTTATTTATTGGAAGGGGGGGTGTTTGTGGGATGTTGTAGATCAGGTGAGAAGTGGGGCTACGGTTGGCTTGGTGGTGGGTTGGTTTGAATGCTATGTTGGTGATGGGCAGCGGGGATGTGATAAATGGTATCAATGGATGATGATGTACACGTTTCTGTGTGTTTGTGGTTGTGGTGGTTGGTAGAGGGGCCGCAGGGATGGGTTTGAAAGTGAAAAAACTATGGGTGGTGAATAATAAATAAAAGTGGAAGAGTTAATGAATGGTGGGGCATGGTAATGGAACAGGAATAATAATCAATGGTTTTAGTTGGTCAATAAAATGGGACTTGTTGTGTTGTTGGTGTTTTCCTAACTTGATTTGTTTATGGCAGGGATATGTTTGATGAACATTTTATATGGTTGGTTGCGGTTGATTTCCCAGTAGTTAAGGAAATAAATAAAATTTTTTTTTTGAAACATGAAAACCTAAATGGGGTTGGGGTTGTTTGTAGTATGCATACTTCGTAGTAGCAGTGCTGAGGAACGTGCTCAGTTTCTCTATTTAGAATCCATAGGTTGGGCTGAGTGTTTGGTATATATATATATATATATATATATATCTGTATCTTTGTGTTTTGTCGCACCTCACCCATGTTGATCACTTAGTGCCGAAAACACCCATTTCATGGGAGAGGGTGTTTTCCCCATAGTTACAAGCTTCATCCTTCTCCTTCATCCCTAAGTTGTGATGGATGGAGGTGACCTTACACCCAACACTCTTAGGGTAGGTTTTCATTGGGGTGGGTTTTTCCCATGACTCTTCAGGAAGGTTTTCCCAATAACCTTCGGGATGAGGCCTAGGTGTGTGCGGTCGGGATACGTGGTTGTGGGGCCCAGGTGTGTGCGGGCGGGATATTCGGTTCTTGAGGCCCAGGTTTGTGCGGGTGGGAAGAGTGTGGCAGCGTCAGGACATTATTCATTAGGAAGAGCAGCTAACTAGTGGGAAATGATGCGGGGTACCCAATACTCTTATTCTTATATACTAGTACCTGTTGTGATTGTGTTTTTTTAGTGTGTCTGGTGAGGTTGGGTGGATAGTTTTCCTTTCTAGGTTTCTTCTGTTGTTCTCACAGGACATTATGACGTCTCCCCACTTATGCACAAGAGCTTTAGGTTTCCCTACTGAGTATACTTGTATGCTCACCCTATGATTACTTTCAGGTTTCCAGGAGGACTACCAGGGCTGTGCGGGACCCTACTAGTTGGGACAGTTGGATTTGTTGCAGTTGTTGTACTCTTGTTTCTTTTTGGTATTGTACTTTTAATATTTCTTGTACTTGTACCTTGTTTCAGAACTATATAAAAATGTATGTGGGATTGGATTGGGTTTATTTCTATACACCTGCTCTTTTCATTTTTGGTGGTTGACTCATCCTATTTCCCTATCATATATAATAAAAAGGGTAATGCCTCCCATATTTGTGAAAACTCATGCCCTTGGTGCTTTTCACCACCCCGGGGCCTGCTGGAGGCGGGACTCAGGGGTCATTATCTCCCTTTCACCATTGCCAGCTGAGGAGGGGCATCTTTGGTGGTAGGGGGTCATGACATGTTTATCACCATTATAAAAATTTATCAAACCATTAACACAATTTATAAAACATTTCTCAATGAATACCCAAATGGAATTTCATCGAAAGTGGATTGAAACAAATATTAAAAATAAACTGCATAGTAGATACAAATCCAAATGAAGTTCGTAGTATGCACATAGTTTAAAAAATCAATTGCATGGTTTAAAAATGGCAAAAAGTGGAACATGATGTCTTGGATATGAAAAATACTCAATTTTATATAAGACTGCCACTTTAAAATTATACAAATGATCAATCGATCCAATTTCCACATTCACACCATGAAAATAATTTATTTAGGCATTTTAGTAGTTTATACAATGTTAAAAAATGAGGAAAATGTTTTACCTCAAATTAAAACCGGTTTCAATTAAAAAACCACTTTAAAAATATAACACATAATATATTCATATTGAAACATGATTTTCACCACATATATATTTTAATAAATCTATTTCACAAATTTAATACATTTATAAAATTCATTGTAAGAGTTAATACATTCCACACATCTAGTTTCACAAGAAAAAATATTTTTTTAAGCAAAATGCATGTTAAAACTACATAAAACCCACCTAAAAACAAAAAATATAGTTCAAAATAATACCAATATTACCAAAGAAGCAACGAAATCCACCATTAAATGGTTAACCGTGGAACAACCTACCTCCGGTGTTGAAATACATCCAAACTCGGTGTGAAGCTATAATTGAACACCAAATGCAAGACACAAAACACAAGAATAACCCTAATTCATGTATTCAAATAAAAAAGTCAAGATCTCACCATCAATGAAAAGAAACCCCAACAAAAACCCAAAGGAAATTATAAACAAGAATACTCGGTTTGAGTAAGGGTGACACAAGAGAATCAATAGAGGAGCGGTGGGGTCGTCGGCCAGGGGGCAAAGAGGTCAATAGAGTCATGGCATTCTGGCTGGAGTAAAGGATAGGGAATGGGGTGGAGTTGTACAGGTGTGCCACTAGTGGTTGGTGTATCGAGGAGGGGGTGGATGAGGTGGTTTGACAGAGTGTTAGAGGAGGGGGGCTGAGGCAGCTGCTTGGAGCTTCAAAAGAGGGGAGGACTGATGAGGGTAGCGACCTGCAAGGAGGGGGGGGGGGAAGAAGGTTAATAGAGTCATGGTGTGCTAGCTGGAGTAAAGGATGTGGAATGGGGTGGAGATTTACTGGTGTGCCACTAGTGGTTGGTTTACTGAGGAGGGGGTGGATGAGGTGGTTTGCCAGAGTGTTAGAGGAGGGTGGCTGAGGCGGCTACTTGGAGCTGGAGGGGAGGGGAGGACTGACGAGGGTTGTGACCTGCAAGGAGGGGGGCTAGGTGTGCCTTACGCATGATCTAGGGAAGGGTTGGGAAACCCCTAGGGTTTACTTGTATATTTGTTTCTTTTTACATTTTATAATAATTATAATAATATTATTATTAAAATATTATCTGTAATAATAATAGTGAAAATAAAAAAATTAAAAAAAATATATTATTCTTACAATAATAATAATAATTAAAAATATACTTATTATACTAATTTCATGAAATTTATATCTAATAATAGTGATATTAATAAAACATTATTAATAAATATAATAACAATAATTTTTAATAATAAAATTATTATTGAATATTCTAAATAATAAAAATATTAACATTTATTTAATATTAAATAATAATCTCAAAAATAACAATTTATTAATAATAATATTAATAAAAAAATTGATAATAATAATAATTTCATTACCAACATAATAATAATATTATATGTTTAAAACATTTACCGAATTTTATTTTCATAAAATTTAATTTGTTTCAAACTATGGAAACCATAGGGTCTAAGACATGTGCGGGCCATTGTCATGGCCTGACATCCCCACATAGTTACCTGCATGTAGTCACACTATTCTACAAATATGCTACAACCATACTGAATGGAAGTAAATAGGACAATACAAATCAAAAGTATTAAAATTATTAAAATATATAGATCGGGGTGTTACAATAATCCCAACCATGATCCCATTCTATCCCCATAAATTCACAAAGATGGTCATTAACAAATCCTCGATTCCATACCCAAACCAACTAGGAAAAAAGATCAGGAATCCTGGGATGTCCTTTACTATCCACATGACACAACCGAACGATCCTCAGGATACCACCACAGAAAATAAGGGGAGAGCACAAGAGGTTTCCCCCCACAACAAAAATTCTACAAATATATGAACATCAAAACCAAAAAACACCATTCCTGTGTGAAAATGAGGAAACTCCTTATCTGATTTCACTTAACTCCCTCACATAAAACAATAAATGCCTTATATTAACAAGAAACTAAGTAGTCTTTAATCATGAATGTAACCCTCCCTCTAATCCTGATCGAAATCATCCTACCATAAGGGATCAAACTGAAAACATGCAAATAAGGAACCCAATATACCATGGCACCAGAAAAATGGATCTCCCTAATATAACTGAAACCCACTGAACAAGGGGGTACAACCACACTACTGGAATAAACAATTCCCCCATATACCAGCTAAATATCACATAACTAGTGGATACACAAGAAAAGAAGATTCAACCCTAACTAGAAACTCCATCTGTTATCAGAACAATACTCTAGACCTTTTATCACCAAAAAAACCTTCAAAAATATACATTTAGAATAGACCAAGATTCTTAGATTGTGGAAGAACTAGTCCATCAAACTAGTGTAATATAATGATGAACATTCCCCTCCAAAAAACATTGATATTAAAATTCATATTTTTCCATCCCTATATGTAAAAAAAGAACCACCCAAAGGTTTAATACAACTCAAGGAACTGCTGATTTTTTGAGAGCATAAACCCTATGCATGGAGATGGGGATCTGATGGAGGAAACATCTTATGCTTCAAGGATAGGCACTAGCATAACCCATCCAAAACACCATTTTCGAATGATGCTTCATCCTGAACATTCGCTCGGTGACCTGAACGGTGTCACGTCAACAAGACTTTAGAGGGATGTGACATGGTGGCTTAGAAATCTAGAACTGACCATAATAATAGAACTAAGGAGAATGGTCTGATGAACTGGGAGCCAAAATGGATGAATGAGATTCTTTAGAATCATGTTCCTCTAGAACACTCAGATCAACCGATTGGGAACCTTCCCAAAATCCAACCATTACCAACTACACCCCAACCACAATGACAAAGATTCATTCAACCTATAGTATTCTAATACCAGATTGTCCAAAAAAACCCTATCATTTTCAAACTCAGGAGTTCAAAACAACTAGAAGACACACTCTACATCCACGACCACACAAATGTACCAAGAAGCCTTGATTTCTATGATGAAATAGTAAACCATAAAAAAACAAAAAATGGCCATGAATCTCAAGAGAAATTCATGACCATTCGGGGTAGCATTCTCCAAGAAACACAAAAACACAACCAAAAGTAACACACCCAAGCCAAGAGAAATAGACTCATAATTCAAACATATACAAACACAGGAAAAAATCACTTTTACAAAAACTACAATTTCTTTTAACATCAATATTTCTTATTCTATAGCTACATTCCAAATACCAAAATCAACATTTCATGAAAAACCACATCCTGAAATCAATTTTTCATTCAAGTACATTTTTTAAAAACCAAGCCAAACCTTAAATTCCAAGTCCCCATCGATGGAATCCTATGAACCACCATATAAGTGTCCATCCATTTCCACTCAAATTAGCCTTCCAAATATGTCAATGTGCACATCATGTTCCAACCCACATGTATGTAGACGATCCTAAGGAATACCAAGGACCACACTATCTCTTTGGTTACCAAATCTAATCACAATCCATATTTTTCATTCAATAATACTTCCTCATTTAAAATCCCACTTCCCGAATTTCCAAAACAATTTGAAAAAACCATTTTACCAGATTTACAATGATTAGAAAAATATCCCCTTTCATTTCAAAAAACACCTTTATTTCACAAAACAAACAATAATAAAAAATAAAAATCAAGGAAAATCAGAAACAACAACTAAAAAAAATTAATGAGGAGCTACTTAAATTTCTCAACCTGGTGACATCATAGAGATCCATGCCCCACATAAGTCAAAACACAAAGTGGACCTTGAACTAGGAACCTGAGCTCCATATGGGTAACTACTCCATGTGGGCTCACAACCTGACACCGAGTCACCTCTATTTTCATCCCTCAATCCAAAATAAAAGACAAAAGATTCAAAACCAAGACTACCCCTGGTAACTCATGTCTTTTCATGAGCGGTGGTGACTAGGTAGAAACCCATAACCCACCTCATGATCCTAAAAAATCTTAATCTTCATATTCTAGACACCCAAAACATCGAGTACCTCCTTTCATAACATTTTTCATGATACAACCCAGGTTAACTATAAAATTGTCACCTGAAACGGTCCATGATAATTACCAAAGGGAGTTCTCATTCCCTACGTGCTGGCTCAAGTTCCAGGGTATCGAAAGAAATTATTTGGTAAAGATTTACACGAATTTACCATATTAAATTAACCTATAAGAAACCCAATACCATATCAGTAAAATTTAACCAAATGCACCTGTAATAAATTTGATATTCTTCATTTACACCTAACCATGTGAAAAAACAGATGACATCAAGGGTTACTAAAATGACACTCCAAACCTCTTTCCAATAAGAGGAACACCATCCTAAATCCACCGACACCATGTTCCACAACCAAGGCCACTAGGAAACAAAACTACCAACCCAACATATCATTCCATGACATAAAATAAAGAGTCAAAATAGTCTACATGAACCCAATGGTGTATACATGGTGTGAGCCAAAGATCAGTAGGATACAACCAGCATAGATATTCAATGCATTAAATATTACATGAAAAATAAATTTGCATACTTGATATTTTATAGAAATTCTAGGATAATTTTAAAGAAAATAACATTAAAGAAGAACAATATTGAATGAGTGTAACATTAAATATAAATTAGTTTTAATGAATGGACATTTAAATAAAATAGTTTCAATGAATTCTACATTTAGAACAAAATCATATTTTTAATATTTATCATCCCAAAATACTATATGATTATAGTAAGTGAATGATAAACCGTGTGCACTAGTCACTGGAACACCCCTGGGCACTTGTTAGTTGTGGGAACAAGGTACCACATATCTCAGAGAAAAGGATAAAAAAATATTTGTTCACATGAATGAGCCACAAGTATGGAAAATACACATTACCTATTGTTCCCCAATAATAATCAGTATTAATTTAGTGTTGTTAGTGGAAATATTTCTATGTGAAACAAGGATGAACCACTTTAGATCACTAGAATACCAATACACATCATGTATCCTTGTTACACGGGTTTCTCTATTGTGCTCAATAAAGATTCACATGTTACATAAAAACACATAAACTATTAAACATCCAACTAATAATCATGCTTCACAAACAATCACTTACCCATCACAAACCCATTTTTGAAAACATATGAACACAGAAATATTTACCACCTATGTTTCAAAAATTTAAAATAATTTAACATTACATTTACACAACTTATAAAATAATTTTCAATAAATACACAAATTCCATTTCATCCAATGTGCTCTAAAACCCACTTTTTAATTGAACATTAGTGTCAAATCACAATATAGTTCTTGACATACATGTAGTTTCAAAAATCAATTTCATTCTTTACAAAATTACACCATTTGGAACATAGAGGCATGGACTTGAAAAATACTCTATTTTATAAAAAACTATGACATTAATATTATACACATGCTCAATCATTCAAATTACCGCTTTTCCACCAAGTAAATAAATTATTTAACCATTTGATTAGTCCATAAAATGATAACAAATAGAGAGAACATGTTTTTACTCAAAACACACCCAGTGTTATTTTAAATCACAACATAAAAAATTAAAAGCACAAATTATTCATATTATAACTTGATTTTCACCATATTTTTTTTTTAATAAGTCAATTTCACAAATCACAAACATTTCCTAAAAGCATAGTAGCATATTATACCTAGAACGTATCCAAATTCACCAGAATAAAAATATATTTTTATTCTAAACATATGTTAATACTCTTTGAAACCCACATACAGTCCACACATATACTTCATAAAACATACCAAATTAAACAACCAAGAAATTAAATTCATCATTAAATTGTTAATCCTAGAACCACCTACACCCTGTGTTGAAAAACCCCAACACTCAGTGGGAAGCTTCAATCACAAACCAATTGAATGAAAAACAACCCAAGATTAACCATAATTCATGTATACAATCTATCAAAGAAAAATTTTTCACCCTCAAGTAAAAGAAACAGAAAATGAAAAAATATTTCATGGTTAATGAAGCTTACATGGAGTGAGGAAGGGTGGTGAAAGAGAATCACGAGTGGAGCAGATGGGTTGTCAGCCAAGGGTGGGTGGGGGCACCTACCATGGAGGTCATTAGAGTTGGATCATCATGGTCAGAGAAAAAAGGGGGGAAGGGGGGTATTGTCCTGATACACTGTTAGTAGGAAGCGTAGTGGGAGGAGGGATGTCGGGGCAGTAGGAAGGGGTGAAAGTGGAGGGTGACTGAGGAGACTGGATAGAGCACGAATTGAGGGGAGGACTGGCTGGGGTTGTGACCTGTAAGAATGGGGGGAGGATTCACCTCACTCATGAGATGGGGAGGAGGGAGACGCCCCTAGGGTTTACTCTAATTTTATATTTCAACTTCTTATGATAATAATATTATTATTAATACAATAATAATTGAAATAATAACAATAATACTATTAATATTATTACAATAATAATAATTAAAAATATACAAATAATAATAATTCCTTGCATTTGATTTTAAATTATAAAGATATCAAAAACAATTAATTAATAATATTATTAAAAAAATTAAATGGTAATAATAATATTAAAAATTAATAATAAAAATTATCATTTTCTTTTAAATAATAATTATAGTAAAAAATTTATTAATAATACTATTTATAAGAAATTTAATAATAATAATAATACCATCACCTATATTATATTGTTATCATAATTATCATGTTTTAAAAATTTACCAAATTCTATTTTCATAAATTGTTTTTCTTTCAAACATTGGAAACCACGCGTTTTAACCTGTGTGTCGGGCATTAGCTAGGCCTGGAATCCTCGCACAGTAACCAGCAAGAAGATTCATAGTTGAACAACTGTGCTACGACTATGTAGAATAGAATTAAAGATGATAGTAATAATTGAAATAATTAATATAATTAAATTCTAGTGATCTGGGTGTGACACTTACACTTATCCCGTATCAATGATCCCTAGGTTTCTTATGAACATTGATAATGACCAAGAGTGATTTATCTCCCAAAATATTAATTTTATGAAAACAATAGATTAGGATATCTGACTTGTTATTATAAAAATATAAGTGTTATAATACGTAAATTCATATAATTATTGTTCTTTATATTTTCTAGAATGTTATTTATGCCCTATCAATTTATATCAAATAAGATGATTATATGTGTGGGTATATAAATATTAGTCTTTTAGTGATATAAAATTCTCACATTTGAGTATTTATTAATTTTCATTAAATATAAAAACTATATAATCGTGTAAAATAGATGCACATTCAAAAGGGATGGATTTCAGTGATATATTAAAAGAATATGTGGATGGGATGAAAGAGTTTATAAAGTTTGTAAAAGATCATGTACATAACCCCTCCCAAATCCTTTCTTGTGATTAAATTGTTTTTATTAAATACTAATTGTTCTAGAGTATTTTGAAGAACACATTTGGTGTAACCTAATAAATAAATGTAATAAATATTCACAAAACATGGTGAAGAACTAAATATATACTTAAACTGGAATTACAATATGTTTTATAAATCATATAATATTATTACATGTTTTAACAATAATGATGAGTTTATCTACGATATGATTATGTTTTTGAATGATGATGATGATTATCATATTGATTAAGTAATAATTAATGATGAAAATTTACACCATGGTTGTCTAAAAATGAATTATATGTTAGAAAGTTGTGTAATGATTCCATTGTATTTTTTTACTAAAAACAATTCAACCATATAAAAGACATCTATTATAAAAATAGCCACACATGGAGTGATTCTTGAATTACATAATAACATTATATAAGGACCTGACAATAATGCTTACTTAATATTGATTTAATTGAATAAATCACATTGAGGATCATTTCACGTTTAGAGTTCTAGATAATTATGACAAAACTATTACATCTCAAAATATTACAAAGTAGACACTTCTACACAGTTTCCATTTTTTTTAAAAACACGAACTCTTGAAAAAAAGAGTCATGTCTAGTTCCATGTTTAAGACAACAATAATTTTCCTTCATCCTATCTTTGACCCTATTCCATATTATGTCCTGTAAAAAAAAATTTCAAAAACATGGGAAGAGCATAAAAAGCTCTGTAAGGGATGCACAACTAATGGAAACTGTTAGTTTTTCAAAACAATAAGTAAACCATGAATACACTAACATAAGTAATACTTTTCACCTTTATGAAGTAGTAAATACTCTTCACTGAATAAAATATCATTAAATACCCTTTTGTAACCAAAATATTACCATAAAACCCATATAAATAACACATAACATATAAAGGTAACTTGGGAAATAAAAATACTTAAATAGAATAACCATACGGTCGACTTCCACACATATCACTAAATGGAATCGCCATATAGATGACTTCCATACCCAATGAATTGGAGGTTATAATGTAACCACCCATCCTGGTATTCATGGAACCACCCATCATATGGTTTATCATGTAACCACCCATCAAATGTCCAAGTACCATTACAAAATCATAACACAAAAAACAATTATAATGTAAAGAAAACATTTCCACATTTCAATCACAATATTTCAATTAAATATATTGAAATAACAAATCCATTATCAAAACCATTATCAGTACCAAAATAAAAAAAATAGTATATGGTATTTATTTACTTTTAAAAACATTATGTCTTGTTGAGGAAGCCAAAGACCAAATAATACTCGCAGCGGTGAAAAAGGTCATTGTCACCGCTTACGTTAAAAGAAACATTCATTTTTTTAATTTAGTAAAACAAATCGTAAAAGAAGATTCCCATTGACATGTAAAGGGTGTTTATACAGTGTATAAAATAAATTCTTGTATTAGAACAAAATATGCCTCAATGAAAGGAGATTGAGATGAAGTCTCTTACAAAATCAGTATCCTTATATTAAGGATAAATCAATTATATAATTATGTGTGACAAATATAAATACACACAAAATAAGAGGATATTAACTGTAAACCAATCAGATGAAATCCACACATATTCATAGTACGACATAATCAATAAGTATAGGTTTAACCCTAAGAATTGAAATTGGGTTAAGAAGTTCCCTTACAGAAATTCGACAGCCTAACGACGTCATTTTAAAATTCAGAAAATGAGACGATGAGAGTTAAAAATGTTATCTCATCACATGGACATATCATTTACAAAAATAAGGATATATTAAAACATATCCCAACATAAGAAGATGTAAATAAAAAGACCTAACAAAAGAAGTCTTTTAAAAAGAAGAGGGTGAAAGGTTACCTTACCGACTTGGGTAACTTTCGAAATGTATAACCCATGAAAGAAGGGTCGTACAATGAAGATGTAAATACCCATAAATGAGATTGTATTATGGAAATAATAGAATAATGGGAAGTACATACACCACAGTAAAGGAAATACTAGAAAATGTAGCATGAATCTCACGATAATATAAAGTGCGATAAAACCCCTTACCTCGTTGTAATCAATCGAGTCGTATGACCAAAAGATAATAACCACCAAATGAATTTAGGAACAACATGAATAAAAATAGAATAATGATAATATATATCAATTATCAGTACAAAATACACCACATTCCATAAATAAGTGGTGACCAATGGAAATATCACGGAATTAAAAGGGACATAAGAAACCCCTTACGAAAATTCGGTAGCCTAACGACGCCCCGTAAAAATTAATAAAATGAATTGATGAGAGTAAGAGGGGGTCTCTAATCATATGAAAATAAAAATTATAGTATGGTGAATATAAATGAACATCCTCAAACATAAGAACATGGAGCATAAAAGAAATGACATAAATGAGAGTACTTGAAAAGAAAGAGAGAGGTCATATCCTTTACATCAAGTCCAACTTGTCTTATTCATTTATTTATATTCCTGAATAATAATATTTGTTCAATTTATAGTTGATTAAGGTACGCCTTTAATTTTTATTATTCAATTCATATCACATAATATAATTAGTTAATTATGTGAGCTCATATTTGATGTTTTTGTCGATATAGAGTACATGAGTCAAAAAAATGAACTTGTTTGAAAAGAATTGTCCATGTAGCTATATGTAAATCATCTCAAGAATATTATTAATAATTTAAATATCATATATATCCAGTATATATTCATTTTATACTATTCCAAAACATTTGGAGATAAAAAATGAAATGTACTGTTCATGGAGACAGTATGTCGTACGTACGAATAAACACTACTTTCGTTTCATTGTCATATTAATGGAATTAAAACTAAATGATACATATATATATTATAATTCCCGTAATATATATACTTTATATAGGTCACATAATTTCCTTAATTTCATTCATTATACATTCCATGTATTTCATGAATGAGTCACATCACTTGAGGCGGCGATAGTCCACACTTCCTCAAATGAAATTATCGCATTTGCACAACATGAAAAGAATTAAGTTATGTTTTAAATTTAAAATAATGAAGAATATAGAGGAAATAAATATAATATATATCATTTATAAATATAGTTCAATCATAATGGCCACCATGAGAGGTGGTAGGAGAAGATTGAACAATCATCGTTTCATGAGGCAGTAATTCACCATCCACAGAAATAGTATGTTCTTTACCCATTAGATGTAGGTGTGTGTAAGTTTAGATATAATAATTCTAATAACAACATACTAGTATATTTAATGTACTGGTTTTGATACAAAATAAATGAATAAAAAGAGTTTAGGGGGTTGGATAAACAAAATAAATCAAAAGAACATAAGAGAAGAAATTAACTTTAAATTGGGTAACACCCCTTGGTTTGAACCAAAAAAGTTACTTGAAGAGATTTCTACCTAAGGTAAGGCTTATATGATGAAGAGAGAGATATTGGGAGATTATTTGAGTAGATCTTGGACGATCCAAATGGCTTGAGAAGTGTGAGAGATGGGTTGGAAGTGGGGTCTTTTTATAAGGGAGAGGAGGGTCTCTTTTGGTAAGCATGAAACTATTTTTCTATTATATAATGATTTTCGGTTTCTAAAGGTCCCAAAATAATTAAAGTCTAAGATAAGGTTTTCCTTGTTATAAATAAAATCATCCAAGAAGAATTGTACAAGTTTTTTATTTTATTTTAAACGTTATCTTCTTATTTATTTAAATCATTCATTAATGACCTTAACACCGCATCATCATTATGTCATAAATTTTTTTATTTATATAATGTGTAAAAATTATAAAACAATTACCATGATGTAAGAAATATTTTTATATTTCTATTGTATTTTTATATTAAAAAATATAACTTATATAACCCAATGTAAAAATTGTTTTATAAAAACAATACATGTTTGTAACATTTCTATTTTAACTTTAAATACAAAGTTATTAATGTCATTTTCTTACCCAAGTGGCTCAATGGGGTCCCCAAGTGAACATATGGATTTTATTGGTCGTTCATGTGTCATCCAATAAGGGTAGGATATGTATCAAGGTAATTTAGTATTACCAAAAAATTATTTTTACCATAAATTACACTAATTACCTCTAATCGCGATTAATAAAACTAAAAATATACTATTCACCAAAAATGATTTTCATCCCATTGAACCAAATTTTACTTAATAATGACAATCATGTATTTCAGATTTTTAAAATTCAATTCATAGATGTGGTAATTTTTCTTTTAAACAAAAAAATTATTTTGTAACTACCATTTAGTGGTTGCACAATTCATAAAAAATCGAAGTTTTTTAAAAGAATACCAAATATTAAACCAAAGCTACATTTGATATTCCAAAATAAAAACTGATATCCATTTTACCAAATTCAAAACATAGAAGTTTCATTAATCAATTTTATAATTAACTCTCACTTTCAAAACAAATAGCGTGTTTTTACGAAATAATATCTATCAAAAGATTGATAATTGTTTATGTCCTATTTCAAAGTGAAATTAATTACAATATCCACCATTGGATTAAATGGTAAAAATATATTCTAATTTAAAATAAAAACCAATTAAAAAGATAATCTATCAACATAAATAAATTTTATTAAAAAGGAGGTTTTGAATTAAAATACAATATCATTACCTATTCATTAAAAAATTGAATTTTATTAGAAAAATACCAAAAACATACAAAAACATAATTTTGATGTCCTGATTCAAAAGAAGGATTCTATTTTTTCAAATATAACATATAAAATTCTCAAAATGTGTATTTAAAATGGGTTCTTCCACAAAAGGCGGTTAATCAACCTTTTAAAGAATATTAGAATATTTATGCTTAAAATTGGATTCATTGACATTTTAAGCCTCTAGAATTTATTGTATAAAAGTAGAAATATTTAACAAACATATATAATCATTTTTTAGTTAGTTCTGCTCATTCCTGCCAATACAAAGACTAAGAATTTACCACCATTTAAAATAATATTATTTTATTATTAGTGTGCAACGTAAGATTTCAAAGAAGCTTGTTGGTGCGTATTGGGTACGCCATTGAGCATAGAATTCCCTTTAATGTAATATTAACATTTTAATCACAAATATTGATAAATATGATAATGTCATATTCTTTTTTCCCCGAGTTGTTACACCTTATCACTTGAATGATAAGATACCAGAAGATATTGAGCTTCCTAGTCCAATATATTATGCCAATGAAATGATACATTCAGTGGGTGTGTTCTATAAAAGAGTATATGTTTATAGAAATGAATTTTTACAATTTCCAATGGACAATTAATCTATTAAAAATCTTAAAGTGTAGTGAATCTCTTTATAAGAATATTTTATCACATCCGTTAAAATTCTTATAGTTCATTCCATTCATTCCATGGTTTAGGAACCAATTTTGGATTTAGGATACTATAAGGAAATTAACAATGAACATGAGATTATGAAATAAATATAGGAAACATTATCACCAATCCAATAGTCCTTAATAGAGTAAAATTTAAAACTAATTTTGTTAATTTAGAAATGATTCAATGAACCTTTTTCTTTCTTTATTCTTAGTTGTAGTGAATCTTTTGGTTTCAAAATGAAACACTCATATTACATTACTTATTATGTTAGTAAATTACAATCTTCCCCTCTGGTTGTGAAAGAAGTTAAAATACATTATGTTGTCACTTCTTATATGACGACCAAAAATATCGGGTAATGATAATGAAATTTATTTAGCAATATTGGTCAAATATTTTAAATTAATGTGGTATTTAGGTGTTAGATGTGAAGATTCTTACAAAAAATGAAGAGTCTATTTTGAGATAAATGTTTCATGGGAAAATAAATTCTGTTCAAATATAGATAATTTTTTAAGGATATAATATCAAAGGAACTCAAGTATTTCACATTTCTGAATAAGGTAAAAACTATGTTAGGATGGAACATTAATCAAAGACTAATTTTCTTGAGCCTCATAGATTTAGACCCAGATGACATAAATATTGATCATGGATAACATCCCAAAATGATAATTCAGATGAATTTACAAAACCATATCCACTAATATATAATACAATATTTTATAAAATAAAGTATATAGACACTGATTTTGGAAAAAAGTATTCAAAAAACCTTATAAAAACATTTTGGAAAATGGGATCATTTTATTTGAAATACTATACTTGAAATGTTTGTACATCAAAACTTTTCACGATGTAATGTATGTGGGGAATATTTATTTTATAGTGTCATTAGTATGAAACTAAAATCTCTTAAAACATTATAAAATTAAGGAACGGTTTTAAATGATTGACCTGGTGATACAAGAAGAGTAATATCTAAATATGGGTGAATGATATAATTTTCTTCCTCTGTCTACTTACAATCTTTACAAGAAATAGAGGTATTCTATTTTAAACATCTTAGAAGGCGTAACTGTTCCATATGAGTATTAATAAAATTTCATGTATATAATTTCAAAGATTGATTTTATGTTATTTTTTTTGGGATAACATGATGGTCATATTTTAATGGAAATCTAATTCCTTTTACATCACAATGTATTTTTCATAATAATGTCTAACAAACAATAACAAAATTTTGTTTCTTTTTAAAAGCTATATCCATAAAATTTATAGACCCATAGAAATTTCCGACTATATAAAATGAAATTTCTTTCATATAATGATGATTAGAGATATTCTTTCCACCACTATTTTTTGATATTATGGTTCACTTGATGGTTAACCTAGTTTATGTGATATGACTATATTGTTCCTTACATTGTACAATAATGTACCCTATTGAATGGTATATAATGATTGTAATATGTGATGATAAAAATTGAGGTCAACTAGAATGTTTTATTAAAGAGATAAATATTGAATAAAAAGATGATGAATTCTATTCCGAAAACCTATTTTATGTTGAAAGTATTCATATACCAAAATCTCATCACACTAAGAAACTTGTAGGTGAATGGATTTTAGGAATATATTTCTATCAATTACTATAATAGAGTGAGAGAAGGTTCAAATTTATATTTAACATAATATATTAAAAGTTTCACCATATTTTTAATTCCACAAAGTTATTTTTTGGCATTTGAATACATCAAAGACTGAATGATGGATATAAAATAAATATATTTTAATGTTGATAGGATGGTTTCAAGATCTTATATATAAAGTGTAAACTATAAATACAAAATCTAATTTATAATGACATTGACGGATTAACAGAGGACCATGTCTACATATAGTATCCTACAATGGTAATAAAAACAATGGTTAAACATTATATAGAAAGGAACCTAATTGATGTAGTACTATGAAAAATAGTGGAGTTACACATGTGGAAAAATTAATTCATGATTCCTGTACTATGATGAAAAATCATATTTATGTAAATTTTTCATACCTTTTCATCATAAAAAAGATATGGGTGTTGTCTTATACAACACTAATAGTGAAATTTTTTAAATGAAAACCGGTTAACAACATGAATACAGTTATAGTTGATTAAATGGGATTAATGAAAATTTATTTTTATAAAGAACGGTATGAATACAAACCATTAATTAGGGAATCACAAGTTATGTAATTATTTCATATCCTATATCCTTTAAATAGAATGTAGTGAATTATTCTGCTATAGACGAAAACCTCAGAACAGATGGATGAAAAAAATAGAGGATGAAACTTTCATTATGATGTGACAAAAATTTAATAGTGTCCCCAATGTATATGAGGATTTATATGTCAATGGTGACCTCAATGAGATGATTTGAATACTCGATGGAGAGGTTTAATACCTTCAATAATTAATTGAATAAACATATAATTCAACAATAAGATTATTTATTTTTAATATAAATTATGTTATATCATGTTATTATATGTTCATTATTGAATTTATGTAATATAAATAAAATGTTCAACCACATATGCATATAATATTTTCTATACATTCCAATGATCCATATCATGGGGAACAACAACTATCTTAATATGCCAATGATCCGAATACAGATAACCAACTTGTTTCTCCATCGTTTGATGCAAGAAATCATTAG
The DNA here is from genome assembly GCA_963277665.1 of Viscum album. NCBI lineage: Eukaryota > Viridiplantae > Streptophyta > Magnoliopsida > Santalales > Viscaceae > Viscum > Viscum album. The sequence goes on from OY728125.1 coordinate 1,430,324,225, forward strand.
GAACAAAAAATATAAAATTATAATGTAGTGGAAATTGATGAAGGTGTACAAAGTAGGTCCTAGATAATATAAGAGAATTGTAGCGTGACATTGTTAACAAAAAAAATATGGTGATAAGTAGGGGAATCAAATTCAACGTTGGATAGGATTCACAAGGTCAGCCTGTTAACCCCAAAAAGACTATGTCAATTAGTTACATTGGTATGAATACTATAATTCATGTTCCTATCGATGTATATATATGGAATAATGTTGTAAATGTGATTAATACATTAATTGGGGTATATATTTGGGTAAAATTTCGATAACATGTCAATATTTTACTTAAATATAAAATAATGAAACATTGATTTACTAATCATTATCCCATGCAGAGTGAATTTATACTATATGATTGAAAAATAAAATTTTAATTATTGGTCAATAGAAAGGATCATAGGAACCCTAAAAAACTAATACTATGCAGCATCTCAAGGATACATGAAGGAATGTAAACCTGCAGCCACAAAATATGTTTTCACACATAATTAACCAAGAAAAATGGAATATGTTTTTGGTCATTATGAGGAGGAATGTATTGGTACCCTAAGATTATTAATACACTACATAAAAATATATCTATTAATCACATTGATTATGAATTTTTAATTCATGAACCAACAACTATGTGTTGGAAATTACAATCATGAATCAAATCCAACACACCCCTTCAATAAATTAATCATGTTGATCTCTTTACCTAAAAAATTGATCTATATTTTAAAATAATCATAATACATTCATATGTAATAAAAAACAACATATTTGTATTACATTAATTATTTTTAGATAGTTGAAACAAAATTCAAATCCACCACAATCCCATGTTATGACATATCGTAGGAGAAACATGTAAATAAGTATTTAATTTTAATAGTTGAAAAAAAAATTATGTGATGTATATTTACGTAAGAAATAATAAAAATTTATTATGATTTAAATAACCATAACAAATATATGATTACTTACTTCTATATATTTTAACTTTTTTAGAGACATGAATATATATTAGATATACCCCATGAATGAATATATTCAGTGGCCTTGAAGAAATTATAACTATATGTTTGAGTCATAGGTGTGGGTTTTGGAGTGTCATATGGAATATATTTTGGTAAATTAAATTAACAATGTTATAATGTTATAAAAATAGTGGCGGTACAAACAAGGATAACTACACTAGAAAGATACTTTATTTGTATTATGAATTGTTATAGTGTGTTATGGGAAGGCGTACATGTGGGGAAATAAAACAATAAATACTACATAAAGATCCACCCCTAACAAATTTGAGGCAAACCATTCATTTCAAAGGGTATATATACTAGAGGTAAGTTATTTTTTCATAACTATTTCTATGAAATTTGAATCAGGAAAAAATTGATACCTTCATATTCTTTTATTCTATTGGGTGAAAATTATTGTTATTAAAATCAATTGGAACTCACCCATCACCCAATTTCCAGGGGAAAAATGTACAATACCAATGAGTTATTATGAAAAATAAAAAATTCCAAAATATCACATGATATCGGGATTCATGTAGCTCATGACGCAAAAACTGTGCTTCATATTCCCCTTAATGGTTTGGATGTTAACATCGGAGAACATACAATTTGATCTTCAATATAATGTTTATTTTCTCAATTGAAAATACATTACTAAATATGGTTTTCCCATTCCAATTTATTTTTAATGTATAATCATTAATAATAAATGAAAAAGGCCTACGATGATGAATGTAAGTATATGTGGAGAAATGAATTGTTGTGTAAAAAATCCTATGGATCAAATAAATTATTGAAAATTTCTTCAAAACATACCATTACCCCACTTGTTCAACATCCTAATTTACTAATACTTGACACTCATACAGATAAATCATTATAATATAGTGGTAAAAATATCATATATATATAATAAAAAATGTACGAGGAAGAAATTACATATTTTCATTGTATTGATAATATATGTGTAATGATAAAGATAAGATGAACATGAAACTTCATTTTAAATCTACACATGGGGTGTTTTTTTCATAATACTTTTATCCAATACCATATCTACTATGATAATTTCAATTGAATACTCCTCTTTTTTGGTGTGTATATAATTTAAATACTTAATGAGAAAACTCTATGAAATAAATTGGAATCATTAATCATCACATCACTTATACAGAAAAGTGTTAGTTGTAATAATATGAATATTCATTAATAGTGAAAATGGAAAAAATGTTTTAATAAAACAAACACATGAAAAAAACATATTTTTACAAATGATGAAGTGGTGAAACTCTACAATTTTAACATATTAAATATATTTTCATTACATTAATCACTTATTACATTTTTAAGGAGAATAAGATTCTCATTTAAGTTAGTTTGGAAGATCCAGATATTTCTTTTCTGAATTCAATGCTTTAATACCGAAAAAATTAACAATAAATGATAACATAAATAAAATAATAGTACACTAAATGTAAATTTTTTAAATTGAAATTCATTGTTTATATGTAATGAAATGTGTTTTGAGTTAATTTAATATTTCCGTAGAATTTGAATTCAGGCATTTAATGGACATTCCATACAATGAACTGAGCATCTGAACATAATTTTGATTGTACAAAACACTTAAAGGTGTTGTTTTTTGACTTAGGTAGATTCCATAGAAGTCCCTCATGTGAATTGTTGTGTTTCTGGAGAAACAATACATACAAATACCATGTTTGGATGGTCTTTACTGGGTGCACAGTCTATGTAAAACCATGTGGCCCTAAACAAGAAATTGTGTGGCATGTTTCAAAGGAGTAGAAGTTGTTTCATGGACATCACATGATTTACCCAAACTATTCTCAAATAAATCATTTATATCTCCACTTACATAGTAATAATTCACTATTCATTGCACAATTGTTGTAAGGTTAGGATAACTATATAGGAAAAATCATACGATGTGGTTTTGCAAGCATTGGGTGTCGAATGGTTGGTGTATTTTTTGGCCAATAAATATGGCCATACTGTGAGTAAAATATTTAAGGGTTAAATGGATAAAATATCTTAAATGTGTTTTAAAACATATTTATTTATTTTCTTATCCTCCACTTTCCGCATGATGCTATCCATAGAACCAAGGGGTTTCTCCTTAAATCCAATTTTTGGATTAATGTATCTCTTATATAAAAAGTAAAAATCGAATTCCATCTGTCTCAATGTATTTGTATATGTGATATATCAATTCTTTTTTTACATTTTTATATTTAATATTATCTTTATCTAGTTATCATGGTGTAAGATGATATTCCCTATTTTTATCGTGAATGTATGTTTATTTATTTACATAAAAACCATTGCAAATCAAATCTTGATATTAGAGAGGTGGATTATTCAGTTCATAATGTATGCGGTCTAAAATATTTTCATTGGGTTTCTATCATTTTATAAACAGTGTCTTCACACTACACAATATATTTTCCACACATTGGATTAAAATTGGTTCCATCTTTTTAAATTGATATACACACATTGTTATTGTCTAGTTGATCATTGTTAGGTAGTTTGAGGTTGTCATCCATGATCGAGTACACCTCATCGTGTGTGATGAAATGTATTTACTCTTAGTATATTAAATTAATTAATTATTTGAATGCCTCTTAAGAATTCCGATTCGGTTAATAATGGAATTTTCCTTTCTAATAAAATGTCTAATTGATAAAGTAATCCTATATGTTCTTTAATGAAACAATTTCCGTGTTTTTTCATGTTTGGTAGATTTTATGAAATTTTTATTTAATGTGAATTTAGTTATGAATCTTGATTTTCTTGCATAATTATTATAAATTAAGTAGTTGATAAACTATTTCATGTTTAATAATAAAAAACCTCGGATGTGGGGCACTATATTTGAAATTATAATGTTGTAATTTTTCATTTATATAACTCTTGTTTTATAGCCATGTTTTTTCCTTATGATATTATGATAGTTCTTATCATATGTAATATTATTTAAAGGCCTCATTGAAATTATTAGATGGAGTTTCCCAATTATATATTTTTATAGAACCATTTCCCCATCAAAGTGTATAACCTGAACACTCCTATCAAAAATCCAATGAACCAATCCCCTTATATGATCTTGGATTGGTTGTTAATGGGATTAATGACGTAGTTAAACTCCCTAGTGAAATGATATTGTTCTAATATCCTCTTTAGCATTATTAAAAGAATCACTATTTTTTAGATATACCAAATAACATCTTTTATATTGAATGGATTGTCATAATGGAATGCCTTCCTTGAATGATTTATTTTAAATATCATAAATGATAAGTGTTGTATAAATATAAAGGATTCCTCATTGAATGGATTACTTTCCAAAATTAAAATAATAATTTTATTAAAATTATTTGAAAAGGGTGGGAAATCCACACTATTTATTGCATGCTTATGTAGGGGACTAATTCAAATTTTCATTAATGAAATGACCTTAGTAATGAATATGGTTATTAAATGTGAACAATGAGTGGTAATAACATATGGATACTATTTTTAATATTATTATTCCTTCATATAGGTTGTGGAATGATGGTATGTTTTCTTTTGTGCATGTAGGTATCATGATCCCTTACATCGGGTGTTGATTCATGTTTTCTCAAACCATATAGATTATTTGAACGGTGGGAATGACCCACCACATACCATGATGAGTGTTGGAATGAAAACACAGAGGTCACTGTATTTAGTGTTAACATAATTTCACAATCACCATATTTTGTGTCAAGAATGATGATTCACACTCTTTATGAGATGTAGTTCTTGTACCATTTACTAGACCATATAGTCTTGTTTAGACTAGTTATAGATGACTGAGTTAGGCCATGGTCCCTCCATCACGACATATTCCAGGTTTATGTCCCCTTACATATGAACTTACATTGTTCATATAGGTGGATGAAATATATAACTATACCATATATATATTTAATATATATTTACTGATCATAAAATCTTTCTAGTAAAGAGATGATGCCGTTATGGATGCCATGTGTTCTTAATAAACTTGAGTAGGCTGGTTGTTGTTCACTTCAGTTTTGTTTATTATTCATTCTATATGTAAACTACATTACTTAATATTTAAATGATGTAATAATTTTATGAAACTATGGTTGGTAACCAACTATGTTTATTATCTCATGCTCTGCTTGGGCTTCAATTGCAGTAGGGGTACCTGTGTAGATCTAATGTTTACAATACCATGATTCATTTATTGTGTAGATTTTATTATATCAAGGATTTGGGAGCTCATAACTGAGATGATGCTCAGGATGATCATGGTAATCAACCCTGGGGATTTAAATTTTTTTTTTCATTATTTTTGTACTAAACCAAATATTTTTAACTATTATATTTGTACAATATTAGTCATGTAACATAATCAGGAATTCCTTGTATTGTTGTATATTGGTGTTGGACACCTTTTTATCTAGTAGGTATGATTCTTCCACTACTTTCATTTGTTTGTTTCTATTATAACATTGTTCTACTCTGATCATGAGGTTATATTCACTACACCGTCAGCTTCATAGACCCTCACTGCTAGTGGGCAGCCTCTACCATATGAGGAGAAGCTCTTTGGGCCATGTGACCCCCCAATCTGACAACATGTTTGGGGGTCAATGAGGCCGAGATATTGAAAATTAGTATCAGATGATTCTTTTATCCTTCTTCATACAAGTTTGGGTTGGTAAATATGATATTAGGAATATGTTGACCCTTGGTAAATAGCCATGTCTGGGACTGATCATCCTACCCAATTGGAAATGTCCAAGTGGAAATGTCTATGATCGATGTATTCACTATTTGATATTTTTGTTGATTGTGATTTCACATTTAGTTAATGGTTTACTTTCCCCTACTCTTTTATTAATGACATTTTAGGTATATTACCCTATTTTGTGTATGTAAAGGATGAATCATTACATTTATCATTATAGGCACATAAAAATTTACCAAACATGTGTATTCCATGCCATGTAGTTTCATTTATAAGATGCATGCTGATTATGGTTTTGTTTCTTGAGTGATATTACATGATTGTGTTGTCATTATAATTATTTATTATATAACATGATTATGTGATTATATTCCATGATGTATGTTCATCTAGAATGATTCTTGGTGTTTACATTATGTGATAAAACTAATAGTGATGTTTTAATATAACTAAACAGATTCATGTGATAAATATATTGGCTTCAATTAAATGGGAGACAATTTTTAGTTTTATGGTGTGTGGGTTATTTTAAATTTTTACATGTGAACCAGTATACTAACACCATCTTTTGTGTTTTGTAAATATATCAAATGAAAATTCTTAAATTGTTGAAGCTTGTAATGATAAAATTTTAATAATTAAATGAATACTAGTGTGTCTCATTATGATGAAATTGGGTTTGTTAAACTAGACCCTCAAAGGTCACCTTATATCTAATGACATAAAAATGGAACCATAAGTGGTATAATTTGTTTAAAGCCTCGTTTCTGGGTAGTTTAAAAATATATTTAAGTTTCCTTGGAAGGTAATCATGACTGTTTTCTACATGCCCCTTTTTCCTTTTATAAATTGATTAATTGGTACATGTGGGAACTAGTAATGTATTAATTTTCATAAACTAGTGATAAGGTTTATTCCTATTTTTCATAAGGGGATATACTATGGTAGGTTACACCCTTAGATCTTAAATTCATCACTAGTGTTGTGATCTTTCTATTTCCTGGTGTTATTTGTGTTCTGATTTCCTAAGTAAGAACCATAGATCCCAAATGAAACCATAAATTAGATTGGTGGTCATGTTTTTAAAGACCATTTTATGGATGTGAGAATCAAATAAGGATTTGTTTCAGTAGGTTATACATTTGATGGGCATGGTCAGCCACTTTTAATCTCGTGTGAACCTATCTCTTTCCTCAGTACTAGATGACATGGTGTGTTGTCATATATGTTAATTTTCCTATCAGGAAACATGAATCTGGGTTAAATATCCTTATTTTTCCATAAAATACTTGAACACTCATATTGAAAACCTATAGATAGTATCAAGGATGTGTTGTTGTGCTTCAAAATTTAGTTTTAGTATTATTTTTTATACATAGAATGTAATGAGTTTCTTATGATATGATGAAAAAAATGAGTTCAGATAAATCATTGAGCCTTTTACTATTGAATATGTTGTCGAGGAATATACATAGTAGAGTGACCTATTAGAATAAGGGAGTCAATTTGGTCTCAATGTTGTGTATGAATTCTAGAGGATTGTGTATTTTTACATGCTGGTTAGGTTGGTTTTTGTATTCATTATAGATGATGTACTGTTTGGGTTTAATTTTTATTTTGACCGAGCATGTTTGTGACTGGATAGTCTATCCCTCTTATAGATGATAATTACACTCCTAATTTGAGGCATATCGTGTTGATTCTAGTTTACATTTTAGTTATTTCTTGGTATCACGATGAAGATTCCAGTGGTCTATGTATGAACCCCCTAAGAAACTCTATTGTTTTTTGAATGACATTGGTGGTTTTATCAAGTTATCAAAGGATTCATTGGGTGGTGAAGGATTGTGTTTTGTTAATGATGATATATATAAGGGTGAAGTTGATCATCCATTAAGAGGTTGATTAGTTATGGTTTGACTATTTTTTTGGTGTTTGGTTATGGTTCATTGAAAACCACATTGAGCACTTCATCATGGTTATGATAGAGGTTTCTCTATTCTCCCAAACCTTTTAATGTATTATTGTTTTGGAATAATCATGTTTCCTAACATGAATTCATCTTGGATTCACTAAGAGGGAATTAATCATATTCCAAACTAAATTTTAAAGGCTATTGGGAAAGTTGGGGTGCTTTATCAGGGTTGTACCCTAGTTGTGAGGTTTACATTGAGGATGGTTAGTCATGAGTGATAATGGGGTTCACATGTTTTAATTACATGCAAAGGAACATGGAAACTTGTCATTATTCATTGAATTTACCCTAGGTGGATTCCACTCGAGGATCGGTCAATGATTTTAAGGGGACATATTATCTATGTACCGACGTCTCACATATAAACATATAGTATGGATTACTTTGGGTTATTTCCATCGAATCCAATTTGTTGAATATGAGGTTAACCTAGACTTGTTTTCGGTCTCTAAAGTGATGTTTAAAGGGTGTAAAATCTAGTGGGATGAGTCAGAGTTACACCTTTTTGTGATAAGGAATCACAATTTAAATTACTAGGAAAAGGTTTGACCAAGGATAATAATAGGAATTTTAATATGGAATTTAGCGAACATGCTCATAGTAACTGGTAGATGGATTTGTAGAAGGTCTTGTGTTTTAGTTTTTAATACACTATCCATCTATGCTAACCATTTTGGAAATGGTTAATGATAGGTGGTTCAACTTGTCATAATTCTTTTTCAAGGTGTACTGTTGAAATGAACAATTTTAATGTGCATATCCAGGTTAAGGGAGGTGTTGTGTATATGTAGGATTTGTCTATTATTGAAAGCTTGAGTGAAATGTTTCAACTTGGTTGATAGATATTTAACCATTTAATTATGTAGTTTTTTATGACCTTATATGTGATCAAGATCACCATTTTATGGAAATCAAGCTAGGAGCATCGCTAGAATGATTAAGGAATACCTCAATGGAATTTCCAATGGTGGAGGTACTGTGGATCTGAATTGGTAATTTCTAATAGTAAAATCCTTTTGTGGGATGAGACATCATCCAGGTTCTTAAATAGACAATTACATTATAATATCTCGTGCTAAATTTTCTTGAATAACCACCAATTCAATGTTTCAATTGGAAACAAGTGTAAGCCTCTGTTTTGGTGGCTAAATTTAGGTAAGATAAAGAATTTTTTAGATGTGAATTAGGTATGTGGAAATGAAATGTGACCATTTTAATGAGACTTCATACCAATTTTAGGTTGGGTGTTATTTCCATTGTCTCTAATGGATTTTTGTGGACGATAAATTCAAAGGTGAGTAGATTGTAATGAACCGTGTTTTGAGCGTATGTAATATTTCATGGGAATTTGATATTTTGTGTTTACTAGATTGACTATTCCTTGAACTGAGACAAGGAACATAATTACAAGAGTTTTAACACATATTGGTGTTGTTTTTTGAAATGGTTAATGTCTCAAGGGGTCCTTTTTGTCCTCAGTTGAGTATTTGGATTATTCGGAACTCGAAATGTAGTGTTTGGATGGTCGAAAAAGGGAACATGGTTTTTCTGAATCCATGTTCTCCCAGTTAAAACATGTGTGTCCAATTTCAAAGACACAGAAGGTGTCACACAGTTTACCCAAGCCGTACACCTATCCCAAACCATCAGTCCCCCTCAGTCAAGATATATATATATATATGAACTATTAATTGTATGGTTGGGTCATGGTTAGTCTAACCATGCGGTACAAACCATTGGAGGCGGTTTCATAGGAAGACAGTGCCGCATGATTGATGCATGATTTGAACTAATCTGGTGAAACAATTTTTAATGGTGAAATGGAAAAAATACCGTTACTGAGGTTAAAAAAAAATTATCTCATTTCCCCTCTTCCTCCATCTATATGAGGCTATCCTTGGCATGTGGGGTTCCTCCTTCAAGGAAATTCTATGATTTGATGTATCTCCTCTATCTAATGTTGGAATTGAACACCATCAATCTCTACAGATCTATACTAGTGAGATATTGGATAACTTTTAAACTATTTTCATTTAATATTCTATTTATCAAGTTATCATGGTGAAATATCATTTTCCCAATATTCTGGGAGAATTTCTGTTTCCTCAAATTATTCTAAACTAGACCAAATAAAAGAATTATATTAGGCAAGTGAAGTATCCAAAGCATAAGGAAGGTGTTTTAGGAATTTTTCCTCAAGTTTCCATGATTTTATAAATAGTTTTGTTGTGTCGCATGCAAACTGTTTCTACACATTGCCATAAAATTTGTTACTTCATCTTAAATTGATCTATGAACAATGTAAAAGTCCCATTGATCATTGTTTTATAGTTTGAGGTTTTCATCCTCAATTGATTACAACTCTCAGGTATTCCAGATTGAATTTCCTCTTATTAGATTAAATTAATTACTTCTTTGAATTCCTCCTGTGAGTTCATCCTGGGTTAATAATTTAATTTTCCCTTGTAATAAATTTTCCTACTAATAATGAAACCTCTTATGTTATATATTGATGATATGTTAATTTTGGGACTTGTATGGCAGTTTTTTCTAAAATTCATCATTAATGTGAATTTAGTTTTGAATCTTTCTTATTATGCATTATTATTCTAAACTATTTTTTTCATAATCAATGCCATGTATTTATAATAAAACCCCTCAAATGAGGTGTTCTATCTTAAAAATTATAAAGTGGAAATTCTTCATTTATATCATTCTTATTTTATTTCCTTGAGTTTTCCCTATAAATTTATAATAATTCTTTTTATATGGAATGTTATTTCATGTTCTCCTTGATATTCTTAAAATGAGTTTCCCAGTAATAAATATTTGTAGAACCATTTCAATATCTATGTGCATGTCTTGATCTATCCTATCTAAATAACCAATGAACCATGCCCCTATTAAGGATTTGAATATCATTATAAATGGGATTACCCAAGAAGGTAAATTCATAAGTGAAAAAATAACCATCTTGGAGCCCCACGTTACATTTCAAAAGAAACTAAATTTTCTAAATATAACAAATGAAATGTGTAGATAGAATGGATTTTCGTGATGAATGTCTTCTTTTAATGATTTCTTTTAAATTTTATAAATAATATGGCTTGATTATATTTAAAGGCCGGATTATTTAATGGTTTTCTTTCATATATAAATAGAATGTTTTTAATGAAATTATTTTTAAAGGGAGTAATGTCCACACTTTTATGTGTGTACTTATGTACATGTTTAATTAAATTTTTCATTAAATATATTCCCTAAGTTTTGAATGAAATTATTAAATTTAATGCATGACAGGTAATTCCTCATGGATAATATTTTAAATATGATTAAGCCTTGATATAGGTTGTGCAAGTATGGTTTGGTTTTTTTTGAGCATGTAATTATCACACTCCCTTACCACATATGTTAAGTCATTGTGTCTCACACCATTGAAATTATTAGGAAGGTAGACATGACGTACCACATACCTTGATAAGTGTGGGCATCAAGAAACAATCATCACTATAAGGAGTGTTTATTAGACGGAACAATCACCATAATGAGTGACGAGCATGATATATCTTACACATTATGACATGTTTTTCATTTTCCCTCTGTTCGATCTTATAGGATCATTTATACTAGTTATGGATAACTGAGCTACATCCCGATCCAACCAACACCTAGTATTCTATGAATATGGCCAATTATGTCCAAAGGTAATTGTTTTGTATATTTTAATGAATTATATAACTATATTATTTAAATATCATTACTATATATATATTTACTGATCAGAATCAATTTCTGGCCATGAGCCAAAGTAGGTATAACAACTGTGCGTTATTGAGAAACAAGTGCAGGTTGGTTGATGTTTATCTTTGTTTGGTTTATTATTAATTATACAAGAACACAAAATTAAATTATTTTAATTTGATGGATTTAGTTGTATACATCATTAATGGTAACCTACTAGGATTATTATATCACACCTTCCTTGGGATGCCGTTTCACTAGGGTATGGGAGAAAATATCACGTTTGTAGTGCCATGATTCATTGTTTGTGCTGATTTTTCAAGAACATGGGAGTTATGAGAACATGAATAAGCTGAAGTATATGATGATCATGAAGATCTCCCAGGGGGATTTTCTTTAATTTATTTATTTTTGAACTGTGCAACATCTTGTTAAATATTTTAATTTTACCATTTTTTTCATCTATCAATATCATAAAATGCATGCATTATTGTACATTGGTGCTAACCATTTTTGTAATTTAGTTGATATTTTTGTTCTGTTATTTAATGAGGTTTATTTATAATTTATTTCTGTGATACTATGGTCATTATGTTATAGTGTCTCCACTATCACCTCCATTAACTCTTGGTGCTAGTCGGAAGCCTCTAGCGTATGAGGAGACACACTTGATGCCATGTGACCCATTGATCCAACTACCAATTTAGTTTTCACTGGGGATGAGAAGTTATATTTTATATATAATATTATACTTTAATTTATTATTTTTCAGGAAGGGGAGGTGTCTTAATATGATCAAAATCATGGCATGAAGACCATCCCTAAGAATAAAAAGGCTTTAAAAATCTACAATAGGATAAGTATTTGGTCAAATATAATAATATCTCACCTTACAAAAATATATCATCAAAATTAATAGTTTTAATAAATACTTATGCAGTGTATGAAGCAATCTAATGGCCAAAATTGGGGTTAATATGTTTACAAATTCAAGAAATATATTACATTCCATCGTCAATCTAGAGTACCCAAAGAGGTATTTCTGATGATAATTACAATTTTATATACAATTATTATTAAAAAATAACTATTCAAGAAAGATATAATATTCCATAAATAATATAGTACTATGGGGACAGTTCATACTCCATATATCGCAATGTAGACATAGATATTTTGAAAATTAATTTGTAGAATACATGGTGTTAAATGTATGCAGACCTCATTAAGAGGTGACATCATCAAATTTATTTATATAATTTTATATTCATTGAATCTACATAATTTTTTGTTAATTTTCATATAATTTTTAACCAATACATAATTATTTAATTATAAAAGGGATTATTATGGAGTGAATTCATGGATAATTGATTCCCCTCTATCCATGTTCTGATCTATAAAAGTACAATATTCACAGTTAAAAATAATTTTTCAATTAATTAATTTATAAGGATGAGTCAAATAGGTATTATGAGATCTTTTTATATATCTATTTTTTATTTATTTGATTTATTTTTATTCATATGATTGATTGTTTGATTTAAAAAGGAACCAAAGTACATTGTTTGTTTAAGATAAAATGTTTTTTAAAAGGAGTGTGAAATACTCATAATAGAGAATGAACTTTTATAAAGTTTTGATAATTTAAAATTTATATCCATAATCCATTTTTTGTAGAAAAGTGATTATTCATTCCTCAATTCAAGACACAATGTGATTTGTTGACTCAAAATTCATGTTTTACGATTTAAAATTACATTTTACCTAAAAATATGTGTTTCTCACTGGAAAGCCAATAAATGCCCTCATATTATCTTTATTATTTTGTAAAATTATACATACATAATTTTTTATGTCTATTAGTTAGAAGCATGATATTTTGACATGTGGTATGATCAGTTTTGAAAAATGTGTCTGTTTTAAGTTGAAAATTATATTTTAGTTATAAAATTAATGAAATTCTCAGAAAATCAATAACCATCAAATTTTTATATAGATTTTTAAAAAAATTCACTATCTATTTTTTATTTTTTATATATAATCCTCATATTAAATAGATACATGGTGTGATATGTGTGACATGAAGTGTGTGTCTTTATTTAGAAATGTCACCTTATAAAAAAATTGTGACACACCCAAAACCATGTAAACACATTTAGATTATTTTTAAACTTTTCAAAATTGATCTATATGTTATATTTAATGTGAGATAATTATCTAAAACTCAATATGATATATGTTATGAACAATAAAACATGAAAGTTGTGGTTTCTGTTTGAAAATTGCCTTGTAGTTGAAATATTGTTTCACACACTTAAAATAAAGAAAAACCGCTGATATTTTCTTCAAATATTAATAAAACAACCCTTTGGTAATTTAACACTCATAGGAAGCATCCAAATATGAATATAAAATTCACTATGATTGGTATGACGCAAAGTGTATGATTCAAGTTTAATTGTTAAATTTTATTTAATAACTTTTGTCTCTCATGGAATACCTATAAATGACGATCTTATTATATTGATACATTAGTAAAATAATCATTATGGTGTTTTGACATGTATAAATCAACCACAAATCAATAATATATAAAATTTGACCAATATGACCCAATGTGTGTGTGTTTTTTTAAAATTGTAATTTTAGATCAAAACACAAATCACATTCTCAAAACCATGAAAACACACTTATAATATTTTTTTACTTTATTAAAAACCTATATTTTTCATTTGTTAAATGTATTAATCCTTAGTTCCTCAATCAGATACACGATGTGCCTAAGATGTGTCAAAATGTGGTTTTTCAGATTAGAAATTAAATTTTACTTAAAAATTATTGTTTCATTCTTAAAAAGTATGGAAAACATAATTTATTTTTATATGTCACATCAATTATCCATACACAATTTCCTATATGTAGGAATAAACTATAGAACAAAATGATACATGGGATGGATAATATGAAAAAAATGGGGATTTTCAGATAAAAATGATATTTCAGTTTAAAAAAGTTACCACTCAGGGAAAACCAATCGAGCATACTCGTATTATATTGATAATGCATAAACTTTATACATAATTTATTATATTTGTATATAAATCATTCACAAATCAATAAGACAGACATTGTGTCCAGTATGATTAAACGTGTGCTTTTTTAATTTAAATTTTATTTTATAAAAAACATATTAAAATCCGTAAACAACTATAGAAAACAATCAAAATTCCATGATTCATTATAAAAATGATCTTTATGTCATTTTTTATTTGTACGAGTTGAATTAATAACCATACAACTCACATTGTGAAATATCAGTTGCAATGGGACTGCTTTTAAATAAAATTTCTATTTGAGTTCCAAAAATAGAAGACATACTCAAAAAAATGAATAAAAAATCATATGGTTTTGACACATTAGAAAATGATTTCTATGTAATTTTTGAAAATTAGGTATCCTTATCCCCTCAATTCTATACATGAGGTGATCTGTATTACTCAAAATGTTTGGTTTCAGAGTAAATTTTTTTTGTTAAATATATTTATGAATTACACAATACTATTAAAAAACATTGATATTGATTTCATATATTGGAAAATGATCTATATGTTATTTTTTACATATAAGAATAATAATTATCTCAATATGATAAATAGTTTTACTAACATGGTGGGAAATGTTGTTTTTAAAAAATTTCAATTTTATTAAAATAAATGTGACACTCAACATAAATAGGACAAATGCACGAAATTGTCGTGATTATTTCAGAAAATAATAAAAAAGTAATTTTTAAAGTGTAGGGATTAATTACATGTAAATTCATCACATGGTTCCACAAATATGGTGTACAATATGTTTATTAAAATTAAAAATGACATATTAATATAGGACATGTATCACTCTTTTAAAATATAGAAAACATACTTGTATTGTCTTGGGACATTATTAAAATGATCGTAAAGAAATATTTTATGTTTTGGAATAAAAAAAAGTAAATAAAACACATGGTGTGAACTAAATGATTTAATTTATTGGTTTTTTAAATATAAATTTTTGTTCAAAACACATGTAACATACTTAAAACCAATAAAGGGATCTTAGATTCTATTTATAATTTAGAAAAATGATAAATACATAATTTTTAATTTATAAGAATCAACCACATATTAATATGTCACATTGTGTGTATGGTGTGAATATATGTGTAGGTTTTTAGTATAAATTTTATAATTTAATTTAAACATGTGTCACAAACATAGAAATATGAAATTAAACATGGATTATTTTGACACATTAGGAAAATGATTTATAAATCATTTTTGACATGAATAAATTTACCACCCATTAATCTTACACACGGTGTACCCTGTATTACACAATATTTATGCTATAAAATTAAAATTGGAATATTATTAATATATGGTACCATATATTAATATTATTTTTTTTAATAATTATGGTATTAATAATATATTAGTTATTTTTTATAAAGGCGAAATTGTTTTCTCAAGCGGGGGTGGTTTGTTTAGAAACTCATTTCATGACTATTCTCTTTTGTTACAAGGTCAGTTGACAAAGGAAACATAACATTAATGTACTTCAATTTATTAATTTTTATGACATGTTTTATATACCATGTTAAATATACACACTAATGATTGATATATTTTATAAATGCTGTTTTTACATTATTTTTTATGTAAATTTACCTGATGTTAATTTTTTATTAACTACTGTAGTGTAATATAATTATAGATTCACATTAATCTAACATGGATTTTAAATTTACTAGGAAAGGAACTGAAAATAGCTCACTTTATTAGTTCTATAAAATAATATTTATGTTTAAAAAATTTTATGTATACAAAAATAACTGACAATGGGAAACCATTATCATTGATAATCTAGACCTATTAAATGGACCCTTCTATCATAATTTGTTAACTGTTGAGGTAGGGTCCATTTATCAATTTTATTTACAGAATTGATAAAATAATAATTATGTTGAATGATATTATTAAATCATAAATTTTATCATGGATGAATGTTATTTCATTCACTTTTAAAAATCATATTTTTACTAGATTATTTTGATTTTGATACTCAAATTTTTCAAATTTGATAGATTTTCTTCTTATTTGAAGCTAATGTTGTTCAATTTTTTTTATTGGATACTAAATATAAACCATTGAAAGACAAAAATATATATATATATTATAATGTTGAATCATTAAAGATTTTTATATTTTAGAATCATTTAAAAATTAATATGTAAATATATATGAGTATTTCCATATATTTACAAAAAGTATTTTATATATATAATAAATAATTCAAGTCATTTTCATTTCAAATTCCATATTAAATATATAATCCATATGGAAATAAATATTTATTATTCATTTTATTTAAATAAAATTATATAGATTTCTTTATTTTTTAAAGAATATAAAAATTAGTGGAGATCGATCAGTGAAAGATAAAAAAAATAACAAGTGAACTAAGAGATCGAATATTTAGAACTGACCTGTGTACTCCAAGTTAAAGGTTGAGGGGAATCATGATTTTCCCCATTAAACAAAGTATATATTATAATGAAAATAGTTCATAAAAACATGAATTATTTAAATAATCACGCAAAAAAACTTACATGCAATCATCATGTGATGAGATCAAATTTATCATAATCAAGAAAGTAGACTCCTTGAAAAATGAATTCCTACAATGAAAAAGGGAATCAAACATAATCGAAATAATTTTAAGGGCCACAATAACTTGATTTAATAATTATAAAGGATTTATGGTATGTTTTAGCAATAGTTATGGGGTTATCTTGAGTAGTCAACCCAATAGCTACATAATTATTCCTAGGTAGTGACCCGCCCAAATTAATAGTTATGGAATTATTAAAGGGGGGTTTCCACTTATTTTCACCATATCATCCATATATTGGGAAATGTATAGTATCTCTAGATATAAATGAATATAACCATTCTATATCTGTATACATATATAAATTTATTTGTTGGTTCAAATGATTAGAAGTGAAAACTTCTTGTGGATCCAAATCATCAGCTCCATCAATCATAGAAGGTTGAATTTCATATCAGTGTGAAAAGAAAACCAATTTGGTAAATATGTTTAAAAATAATGATAATGGTCATTTAAATCATATATATTTACATCCCATGCCATAAAAACATCCCACACTCTAGAAAAACTCGATATCACATGATCCAATGATTCCACACCACAAAGATAAAGAGGTCATCATTGTCCATTTGCCGATTGTTGAAGGGAGATGAAATACATCATGTGGAGAATACAAGAAATAACATTCCCCTCAAAGAATATAACATTTCGTAGGAATGTAAAACTCAAAATCCCCAACTGTGGTTAGGTATCTAGAAGTGGGATGGAAACTAAAGTGATATATTAACTAAAATTGACAAAATAAACACCTAAAACATCCCAAAACCATCAATTATGTTCAACTTTACCCCTAAAAATCAATTTAATGAACGATTTAAATTTTTAACTCTCATTATTAGAAGACAATAATTTTTCAATACATTAACCATTAAATTAATAATTAAAAAATTCCCTCATAGTGTACTTTTTTGAACCACCCTTAACAATTGTAGTTTCTTATAGACTTTCACTATCAGTAAGAACGAGGTCATTATGAATAATAACATACACCTTTTTTTATTTGAAATATAGTCACGTACTAAGAAGTAGACATAATCCTACAAAAAATAACTAAATAAATTTATTTATGGGCTGTAAACATGATTGAAAAAGGATTTCGGAAAGTATATATCATGTAGAACATATGCGATAGGATAATCTAGGTTCTCAAGTATATTCCATTCATATTTATGAAGTACAGAATCACTAAAACATCTTATATCCCTGAATCACATACCCCAACATTGCTTAATTTTTTTTTAATTCCATCAAGCAATCTAAAACAGTTTCTGATTATTATTATAAGGTTCCCACCATAAATAAGTGATACAAGACTGAAAGTTGTTCACAATGGATTCATAATCATAAATAAAGATATCATGTATGTGGAAATATATTGTGCCAAATAATTTATAAGATAATCATTAACAAAATTTTACACATGTCTTCTTGACCACCTTGGATTATCTTGGAAACCATGTTGGGGAGATTAGAAGAAATAATTTTTAATTGTTTTATAATAGTATGGAGGACCATAATTTTTTTTATAAATTTCCACTATCAAGATACCCGAATCACTTTAAAAACTATCCCTCTTATATTGGGAAACATCGTTGTTGAATTAAATTGCATCCATCAAAATATTATCTAATTTCCCTAATGGAACTTCATAAATGATTATGAAATGAAAAATTGTCCAAAACACCTCTATAGTAGCTCTGGAATATAAGAGATAGTCATCCACCAAAAGGAGGTGGAAGATATTGGGGATGATGAACACTCAAACATGATGAATAATATTATCCTGAAAATAACTTGTGATATGATTAAAGAAAATTACTGGGGAGGATATAAATATATGGTGAAAGGGGATCACACTTACAAAGGTTGTTAGTGGGGATGTCACTTTGGGTACAACTTCCATTATCCCGTATCATGAAATAAACCAAAGAAACATACCACATTGTTACACTCCTCATAAAATTTAGCTATTTTATTTACCTTATTAATGTGAATTAATATATGTATACCTATACCAGTGTTCATATATTTTCTATATATAAATACATTTGTGACGGTGTGTGTGTTTGTGTATATAAACAAACATATATATATATTTATGTTTATTTTTTAATACATGAAATGAAACAAATAAAAGAATAAAGCGTACCATGCATATAACAATACATATATATATATTTATGTATTATTAATTTTATGTATATAAAAATAAATATATATTAATATATATACAACACATTAATATTTTTAGACATTTAGACATTTATTTATTCTTTAATAATTATTTATTACTATATATATAAATATATTTTCTTCTAAAAATTCCAAAATATATAGATATGAACTTTATATATATATATATGTGTGTGTGTGTGTTTGAAATAGTAAAAATATAAATAAAAATATAAATATAAATATATACCTAAATATGTGTGTGAATTTGTGTTCATTAAATAAAATATAAATATTTGTGTGTGTGTAATATATTAACAATTTATTGTATGTGACAATAAATATGTTTGTGTATGTGTGTAGATGTGTAGTCTAAATACATCATATTATTTAATTTTTGTAAATCGAACATTAAATATTTGTTATAAATATATATTATAAATTTTTATTACTATATACAAACATATATAAGACAATTTCACATCAAAAAATTATTTGTAGAATAGAATATAATAATATTTATAATAAATATTCATTATATAGAATTACAATATAATATATTTATATGTAAATTTCAAAATACATATAATAATATATTAAAAATGTATTTTCAAATAGTTTTAAAACAATATATATTTATATAAATAATGATATATAATTATAAACTGAATAAATATATCAATAAATGAAATATGGTCTATATATATCATAATCCTTTGAAGAAATCCTGATGTTACCATTGTAATGGTTTTAGTATTTAACAAAGAGTCTCTAAGTTCATATTCAGGTGTAAGTAGGCCCAAACAAAGAAAAAACGGTTATGATAAATGGGAGTGGGGCACATAGTGGTAAAAAAATTGATAAATGGGGGGTTTTACTTTCCCCAAATTAAACTGTGGGGAAGTAGGGGTGATAGTACTGATAAAAATGGGAATCTGACATAGGTTATATGGGTTGTGTAGAAATTACAATGTCATTGAGGCTCCTAATAATTTAAAAAAAGATATTTTTTGAGTTATACCAAGACTAAAAAAGTGATGATAAAGACTGTTTTCAGTACATGAAATTTGATGTTAATGGAACTGTATATTACTGTTAAAATTTATGTTTGTGATGGTATAATTTATTTATCATATATAAATGTATCTTTTGTCTTTTATTTTTAGTTCTATCAAAATATATTTTCATTTAATTGTTCTAAAATATGGAATTACTTTTTATAACTAAAAGATATATTTTTTTGATTGTAGAAATTCAATATGTAGTAGTTTATCTTAGGTAATTTGGGGTTCGACGCTAGATATTTAATCCACTAGTGGGTAAGGATAAGCATTGGTGTGATTAAGGATGGAAAGGGGGTGGGATAATTTATTTTAAAAATCTCTTAATAAGTTAGAACTAAATTTTATACAATAAAAATAATTATGTTATTAATAAAAAATTATAATAGATAAGTGAAAGAATACAAAACATGTGAGAAATTAATTTAAATTAAAATTTCAGTGTATCAGAAGTAAAATAAATAACACAAGAGCATTTCATAATGAAATTCAAAATTAACCCCTAAATGGATCCAACATCTCTACCCCTAAGTAATTTAGAGGATTTATACTCTATTGGTTCAAATATAACACACAAAATCCATTTTAACATGTAAATCCCTTGAAAAAAAGTATCAAAACGAAAACCCATCCCCATTCTTTATGAATATGAAAAAAACCAATGCCTTGACATAAGGAATATAAAATAATCCAAAAAATGTCTTTAAGGTCCAATGAAGAATGATTAGAAATGTAATGAGGAGTACATTATTTTTCACAATCACATTGAATATTACACTCATATCACTCATTACAAAAGTGTGAGGGAAGAAATATAAAAAAGGGAGGGACTGAAATTTTTAAAATAGATATGGAATACAATAAGAAAGTAAATGAAATAACTAGAGAATTAAAAATTGAATCATAAGCTAATTACATGTGGACCATTTCGTTACAAATATCCAAGGGTCTGTATTAATAGCTTCCAAGGTCTCCAGGGACCTTCTTGAGGACTTTCAAATTATATATAGCCACTAGGGGATCATATAAGTAATGGGGGTCAGATTATAATGAATAATTTTCTATATAGTCATGAATACTCTATAATATCAGTGGGTGCCACCGACCAACCGATGTCACCCCCATAAGGTAGTCGTTGGTACTTGATAGTAGGGGCTCTAAAAAATTTCTTTCATCCCCTTATGATCCCTCTATATTATCTTGGACACCCATTAAAAAATGTCTAAAATAGAAATAATAAAATTTATGAAAAAATCTCTTGAAACAAAAAGGTGTGATTACCATCAATGCAAACTAAATAAGAGAGTGAGATGTAAAATAATTATTATGGGCCCACTAAGGTGTTTGGGTGTTTTAGTTAACTACAACTAATAATTACCTCTAATGAATGCACATTCTTGTAATATATAATATAATTATTTATATTATTAATTTTTTATTGAGGATTATACTAGTTATTTTGTATAATATAATTTATGATATGAATAATAATATATAAAAAAATTCCTACCAAGAGGCCTAAGATCCTAGAAATTCATTAATGGAAAAAGAAAAGGAGAAAAATATTGAAGGAAAACAAAATGGGGTCATTCAATGAGATATGATTTAATTATGAAAAGAAAAATCTGGATGAAAAAAGTATCATTTCCATAGTCATAATTAGGATCATCAACATCATCAACATTCTCCCACTCTGATTGTGAATTACCTTGATTGATAATCCAAATATTAATTTACATTGAATTTTCATGCTCTAGGTGGAGCTTGACCATTGAGGTCATGGAGGAAGATCTGGTAGACACATTCATTATCAAATTGGATTAATCATTCTGTGGTTATATTTTCTAAGTAAAAATATTAAAATCTTCACTCATTTATTTCCAATTAATTACAACAAACTTAAACGAAACAACACCACCAATGCCAGAATCCATGAGCTGATTAGTGTTCAATATAACCAAATTCATCCTATCACTTCTGTCATTTTTAATTTACCCCATTATAAAAATACCAAGGATCAATATGCATTCTGAATCTCTTTATAATTGAACTAATGAGAATCAAATTACTCATATTCATGTGTATCATTTCCTGAGTAATCCATTACAATTAGATGAACAATTTCTCCATGACCTTCTTGCTGTGAAGGAGCATCTTCAACTACAGAAGACTGGACAAGGGCCTCACCAACCAACACTATAAACTCCTCATATTTCTGAAAGGAAACCCCTATGTACTGCTACCCAAAACATTGTTTAACAACCAAAATCGAATTAAAAGTATCATCATCCATAATTTGATGACCATAACCTAAAGTAGAACCATCAACCATATCTTGTTGACTAGAAACCATGGGAGAACCATCAAAATCCAGATCCATTCTATTATAAAAATAAGAACTAAATCAATGTGAACCATTTTTGTCATTACCAGATACTATATCCTCAATGGTCTTCATACCCTTATCAGATATTCTTCATATATCCACATTCTTCTCTCATATATACCATGAAGAACATACTAAACCCCATAAAAACGTATTATTTATGTGTCTAAGGAACATTAAACCCATACAAAAGGAATGAAGCTTAACATAAATGATCTTGAGATCAAGATCATAGTCCTGAGTTGAGAGAACAATTTTCTCAGTATGGATAGAAGGAGAATCAACTTCAATAATAATCTGCACACATTGAAAAAACTGAGAATCCTCCATCACTTTTTCCATATTGATAGGAACACCAATCCCTATGTTGTTGTCAAAAAAATACTTGTATACCAAAGAACCCATTTCAAATCGAAATCATGAACCCAAAACAAAATTACAATTGAAAGCCACATACATAAAAAAATTTCAACCCACTATTTTATACAGTGCATACATGGACATAGGAATAAGAAAACTGACCCCAATATCTTTTTTTCAGATCATCATATAGAAATAGGATATGAAAAAATACATTCAATTTGAATTATCCCCTCCATTTATTAAACGCAAGAAAATCCTCCCATTTAGCATAGTAGAAAAATCCCATTACATGGCCATTATTGGATTAGGGGAAGAGATGCTCATGAAATCAGCCCAAATTCTCATAAACATTGGTCCAATGGATTTATTTTCCTATCCCAGCTAAGATGGCATGATATGGGTCGGTTCCCTATAGTTAATCTTCATTATACAATGGCCATCATCGGTTAATGGCTATTTCCCCCAATAATATCTACCACCCAAATACTGACCAACATTGGAGGCCTATAAACATTCATATCCAAATGATAGTGGGTACCACCACCACCCTTGTTGTCTCCCATGTAATTGGACCCTGAAACAATGAAACCCAACAATGTATGGTGGTGTATAGAACCTGCTCGCGGCTGACCAACGTCTAACCTATATCATAGAAATTATTTTCTGCCAACCATCCACGCTAAAGTGTTTCTTCTACCATCCCATAAATGATGTAAAATATAAAGCTTTCTAAATTCTCAAAAAATGGTGTCTATCCATGATTTAACCCCAACTTCATGCATTTTAACGGGGCTACCTCACCACTTGACCAACAACCCAATTGAAAAAATTATTACGGGTTAATTATATTAATACATAATATAAATAATGAATATATAATTTATAAATATTTATTGAATATGATGATTTAATGGAATACCCATGGTCTCTTTATTAAAAACAAAAAAAATATTAGAGAAGGATTGAAAATAAACACATGTGGAACTGAACACTAAAAAACCAACCAACATTACCACTTAGTTTAAAAAATGAATAAATATGGAAACATACCAAAATAAAAAAATATCACCGAAGGCCGAAGAATAATGATAAAAAATATATCAATTTTTTCTGTCCCATAGATTATAAGCACTAAAATAGGAACCCTAAATATATTACTTATATTCTGATTGAGTAACTATAAAATTACAGAAACCCATAAAACCATGAGAATAAGGAAAATGTATTGATCTCATATTATTTACCATTTTTTGATTATTTCTCATAATATTCAGCATCCCCTAGAACTACGATAGATCCAATATTAGGTTTATGGTCTATAGTTGTTTCATAAATATCCAATTTCTCTATAACCATTTTCAATGTATTCTTTATTAAAATTCCCCTCAAACAACACATGCATGAAAAAATAGTCGGATATATGTACCATAAATTTCATCACAACTCTTTCAAAAGAACCAATATTTGATGTCATGGTGGGGGAGGGTTACTACCTGGGATCCTTCAATCATGACAGATAGCATTACCATTACCACTAAAAACAAATAATAAGAACTATGATAATTTGGAACCTATAAGGGAGTTCCTAAATATTTTTATCATCCAAATCCTCCTGAGACCTGAATGTTATAAAAAACCAACCTACAAATATTCCACGGATAATTGATTTAGCTATTTGAGCCACCTAGTGATTGATATTCATTTTTGATCTAAGATAATAGAGATTCCTTCCACCATTTATCTAGTTTCATGATTTGTAGTAAGTCCAAATAGAACAAGGATCTGTTTGTTAACATCCTCTAATGAATTATTAAATCCTGGAGTATACTCATGAGTAGAATATTTATCAATCATGACCGGACCCAAAAATCCAATAAAATAGTTACATGAATTTTACATAACATATTCCAAAGGTAATTATCGATTCACATAGGCTGAGGACTAGTTTTTGGGGAAAAATAAAGAATAAATTATTATTCCATAAAAATTTCCGAGAATAAAAAATTAGCAGATATGAACTTATAAATATTTGTTATTGTAATTTAGTCATCAGGAGAAAATTTTATCAAAACAAACTACAATTAAAATATATTATAAAACCCAAAGACAAAATCAATTCAAGATCTCCTTGTAATATGTGGATCAAATATTCATTATATCACTTCCAACTACTATGGTACCACTATCAAAAATGTAGTGACCCATCCCTAAAAAATAAATAGCCAATGTCTATAACCATTACATTGGAATTATTAAAAAGGAAAAAAATCCTGAATGATTTAATAGTTTAGAAGTCATGGTAGACTAGTTATATACATGTTTCCTCTTTTAAAAATGAAGACAATTATAACAACCAAAATATTTTTTGGATGACATTATTCAATCTATGATATCCAAGAACATATTTCATATTACACTTCAAGGAATTTTGATGAAAGGAAATAAAATATGAATGAGATATAATTATGTGTATTGGTTAAGAAAAAATGAAGAAATAATTAATTAATGAGAATAGTCTATATGAAAATGTTTTAACTATTGATAAATTCCATGTAATTAATAAACTAATATGTAAGTGATTAAATAATAAGAAAAGGTAATAACTAAAAAAACATGCCATTCAAAATTATTGGATAAGGAATAATCAATATATAAAGTTAAGAAATTAAAACACCTGATGGTTAATCCATGTGCTACAAATGAAATTCATTTGTATATATGTAGACAAAAAATCACATTGATAAATAAAAACTGAATCTAAATGAATGAAACTCTTAATTATTGGATTCCATGTTTCCTATCTACATGTTAACATTCCCATTAATACATTTCACATGAAGGTTTATCATATTGGGTAAAAAAACCTAAGTCTAGATAAATGACTCATCCCTTTAGACTACTGATGCATCAAGGGGATATCTATAACTAGGCCCTTCAAATGCCATACATATCCAAATAATTCCTAAAATATTGAATAATCGATTTAACAATGTTCTTTATCATATTTCAATATAGAGTATCTGATACATATTTACCAATTTTTATCCAGTTATTCAAATAACTATCCAGTATATACCATTTGTAAAAATGGTATACTGTTTAGACCATAATAATATCCATGATAAATGATATGGATATTTATGGGAAACATAATGTTCAATGATTAATGGCGATTGAATATTTCAAGTGGACTGACAAAGGAATCAAGGAAATTAATTTAAATAATATTCTTTATAAATTATTCAAAAACCATCAATATAAATAATATTTATAATGTCAATAAAACCTATCCCATGTGGAGTAAAAATAATGGATTTTTATTCTTGATGAATTAATATCATTTAAAAATATTTTTTATTGAAATTATAGAGGAAAACATCCTTTTAATTTTGAAAATCATTTAAATTTTTTTTTTTGAAAAAAAATTTCAATAACATTTTATATAAAAATTAAAATTTTAAAAATACAAAGGCTGCTTCAAAGGATCGGAGATTCGTAAATACATACTTGTCTTACAAGGTAAAAAGAACATTCCTTTTTCATAATAAAATGATTAGTAAAATATCTTATTTTAAATGTAACACCGTTATTACTTTAAAAACATTTTTAAAAGTAAAAAAATGGTAAAATGTCCACAAAAAATAATTTTTACTGTTTATAATGATTTATTTAAAATAATTTTGAAAATTTTGATTTTAGAATAAAATAGCTTATCATAATAAAGAGATAAAATATATAGGGTTTTCATAGAATCATTTTTTAAAACATTTTGAGTTCCACAAAGTAGTAAAATGATATTATTAAATTAAAAAGTTTTGAATAACCATATAAAAATTGAAGTGTAAAAAATCCGGAATGAAATCAGATTGTCATGTAGACCCATTAAAATACCATAAAATTGAAATGAGAATAAATCAATGGATATTTTAGGTGTGTAAAATTTAAAACAACATAAAATAGGTGGAAATTCAAAAATAGATAGTAATAAGTGATTACACACATAATCTCGGTATATCCATGATAATGAGGTGGTAATATAACCCAATGAATAAATATTATCTTATGAAATTATTTACCACTTGGAAAATTGAAACTCAAACCCCTTAAGAAGAATTACTCAAATTAAAACTCAAAAATGTTTAGTCAAAAATGTTTACTTAGGACTTTTCCATTCCTTTATGTTTTGAAAATCAAAAACACTCTATTTTATGGAAAATTTTATTTTCCTTATTAAGGAAAATATTTGTTCCCCATGAAAAATTTATCCTTACTTTTTTCGATTGTTCATGTTTTAGTTTATATAAAACTAAATATTTTTATTCTTAAGTGTGAAATATAGTTCACATTAAAAACCATTGAATTATATAAATACATCAATATAGAGTATACAATTTTTTGGTTTCGAATTCAGAATCTGAATTCTCTAATATTCAGAATCATAATTCTATGTAATTCATACTCTCAATTATCTGAAATTTAGAATCCAAATTCTATGAAATTCAGACACCAAATTCCCTATAATTTGGACTTTGAATTCCTTATATTTCAGCTTCTGATTTCATTAGAATTTAGGGTCTAAATTCATTATTATTTTGACTCCAAATTCTTTAGAATTCTTGTTCTGAATTCCTTAAAAGTTATGTTCTTAATTCCATAGAATCGAGGTTCCAAATTCCTTAGAATTCATACTCCTAATTCATTAGAATTCAGGTTCCAAATTATTTAGAAATCAGAATCCTAATTCCATAGAATTAAGGTTCCAAATTCCTTATAATTCAAAAACCAAATTCCTTAGAATTCTTGTTCTGAATTCCATAGAATTTTGTTTCTGAATTCCTTAGAATTCATGTTCCAAATTCCTTAGAATTCAGGTTCTGAATTCCTGAGAATTCAGGTTCCGAATTGTGTATAATTCTGACTCCAAAATCTATAGAAAATTTATTCCAAATTCTTTGAATATCAGAATCTGAATATTCAACAAATATAGAATCTGAATGTTCGTATAATCGAAAAATTATTTTCTTTAAACTCAGGAAAATAAGATTTAGTTGAGAAACCATATTTTTCTTAGATTTGTAATAGTTATGATATGATGTCATGTATTCGATTTCTAACTAACTTTTGTCTGAGTGAAACATATACAGGTCCCTCTGAGAATCAAGGATAAATATGTCTATTAGAGGAGGCATCCGATCATTAGAGGAGTACCTACAAATAAGAGCTCATTTTAGAATCTCACTACACTCATGAACTTTAACAACTAACTGATATACAACCCTAGAGATTACAAGCTGTTTAAATGATTTATAGAGAGATATACTCCCATGCTTCATGAATACTAAACAGCTTGTTCATATTTCTTTTTATGACTCTGAATGTTGATGAGTATATTTAGTGGCTTTTGGGAATAGGAATACAGAGGTTCTGACTACCATAATTTTTGAGGACATACATGATAAAGAAGAAAAAGGTTTCGATTACCTTGAATTTCGAGGGCTTGCGGGGATAGCAAGGCATGCTTTGATATTCTTATCATGGTCTTATCCTGGTGTCAATAAGACATACATTCTTTAATATATAAATCAAAGGACCTTTATAAAATTTTGTTGGATACCCTACTCTTTGGGTCAAATGATTTCATACATGTTACTTGTGTTGTTTCAAGTTTGTTTTCTGTTGCATTTGATTAATTAGGAATGTATGACTATCCTATAAATTCTTATATTTGTTCTATGATTAAGTAATATTCTATATGATTTAAGTTAGAATCTTAGTACTTGAAAGAATTTGAGAAGATTCATTTCCAAAACCATACTTATGGAATATATATTGTTATTAAAACCAAGAGATTTTGTGAATTTTCCTTGTTTAAATTTGATAAACAATAGAATGGTTTATAACATCTTTAAAATTTGTAAAGGAATTTTCAAAGGATAAAATTCACCCCCTTTTGTATATTACAAATCTACATCATATACCAACACTATAATCGAAATCAGCGATCCCACAATTGGTATTAGTGGAGGTCTCTGAAATAATTACATTCACATATAAGTTTTGTTTCTCACGTTTTCATTGTTCTATATGTTACTTTCTTAGGATTTCTATCAATGATTAACAACTTTTTTTATTTACAATTTCTTTTGGAAAGATATTTTCTTCTAGATTATAGGAATTAATGTTGGTTAGATTGAAAATCTTAATCCTACTAGACTGCCAATCATTGATGGGAATGATTATGAATAATGGAGTGATCATATGAAGACCTTTGTGATAAACGCAGGTGTAGAAAACTACATTATGTTAACTGGAGATATAAGATTGGAGATAAATAACATAGAACCTTTACTAATACAGAAAATGTGCAATACCAGCCAAACATTAAGGTACCAAATAATTTTCTTTGTTCCATGACATGAAATATATATAGCCAAATTTCACCTTCTGAAGCAGCAAATAGCATTTGGAAGAAACTTGATGTAACTCACATTAAAACTTACAAATTCATTGAAAATGGATGAGCTGTGCTCAAAGCTGAATATCATGGTTTCTAAATTCCTTATGGAGAACCCATATGTATGCTACTACAAAGATTCATGACCATTGTCAACAGTTTATAATCTATGGGTGAGAAATGTTTAGAGGATCAGGCACTTGTGGACAAAATTATAGATATCATGCCTAATGAGTGGTAATCTAAGAGGACAGCCATAGATGAAAATAAAAAAGCTACTCTGATTTCCCTTGAAGATATTTTTAGAACTCTTCTTCAACATGAAACCATAATCAAAAGAGATGATGAAAATATTATGAAGAAGAATGGAAATGGCAGTTTTTCTTTTACAATAAATTCAAATCATATGAAATCCATGACTCCTAAGAGAGTTACAAGATCCAAATCTAAGAAGGTTGTTATTCAGTCCGAATCAAGTGGAAGTAAATCTTTAGAAAACAAAATATCCATTCTTGATAAAAGGATGAACACGATTGTTGGACAAATGAACATTAAATCTAGATACAAGAAGAATGAAATAAAGGAGAAGAAAGGCTCGGAATTCACTTTCTATGAATGAAAATGACCAGGCATTATAAATTCAGATTTTTCTTTGCTTAAGAAAAAAGAATAAAACGAAAATCATTCTAAGAGGAATAGAAAGAAATACTAAAAATTAAGGCTAATAATGGTTTTAAATCCAATTACACATGGATTGCTAGTGGTGGTGACTCTTATGATGAATCCTCAGAGTATGAATCTTCTGATACGAAGAATCTTAGTCTAATTACAATGTTACATATTGAAAATCGTCGTTTAATGGCCATGGTACACAATATTGAATCTATGACCAATGTATCCTTGAATGCTGATTATAGTGATAGTAAATACTACAAATATTTGGAGGAAGAATATTCTTCTGATTCAGAGAATACTTTACCTACTTATGAAAATGTTTTTTGGTTTTCTGTGATCCTTGATAATGTAAATTCAAAAGTATAGAAAAATAATGATAATGAAAATTACTGAAATATATTTCTTATTAAGGAAATATTAGTTCATTCTAAGGATATTAGTAAGAAAAAATTTTATTTGGAAAATATTTCAAAATCCACTGAGGAGGTTAATTCTAGGAAGGATGAAATTTCTAAGGATCTAGAAAAATTAATTTCTAAGAAAAGTGTTTTAGAGCCTAAATGCAGTGCTAAAAATAATGTTTTTTTGGATAAGAACTTAGTTATTAGACTGAAGTTAGAAATATTTTCCTTGAGGAAGTTTTTATCAAAATTTACACTGGGAAAATAAATATTTGATAAGATGTATTCCAAAATTCGAACACTATGGAAAAATTATGGATTTGGTTATACTAGTTCAAAACCCGTTTTCTGTATCAATTATTTTTTCCTCAAAGTGATCCATTCTGCACTAAGTGTAACGCCCCGACCCCAGTTACCCAGAGTCGGTGCATTATTACATAACATTGGCATGATCACTAGAAAGATCAAATCTCGAAAGACCGATTGGTTTAGTAGCCTTCAAAACACTAGATATATTCATATGTTTTACATTACATCATAAAATGAAAAACTACTACAACAACATAATGTTTCCACAATCCACACTATTAACCCCTCATAAAATCCCTGCAGGTCATTCATAACTTACTTCTTCACATCCTGGGAAAAATAAAACATAGAAAAGGGGTGAGCTCAAATGCCCAGTAAGGATAACAATATAGCGGAAACTTTCATAAATAAGAATAAACATTTAAGGCAATTCATTACTAAAACAAAAGCCTTTTAAACTTTAACTTCTACATAGTATGGAAAAAGTAAAATGAAATAATGCCATTTACTTATTCACATGGATATTCTACTAATCGAATAATCACATACAAAAATCAATAACCACTTTCATAATGTTGGAATGCATAATGCCAGACTATCATAACCACATAGTCAAGGCCTCGTGCCAAGACTACAAATAAGATTTTGTCAAGGCCTTGTGCCAAGACACTAGTTTGTCTCATGAGACCTACCGATGCATCGAGGAGCTATAGCGGGCTCCACCCGTCACTTACTAAGTCCAATGCATTCCCATATGAAAAGGTTTAAACATAACATAAACATTCGTATTAAAACTAGCATACGAAATGTCAATAATTTCACCATAAACTATGAATGGTATAAAAATAGCACATCCACATTCAAACATATCACAAAACCTTCAATACAATATAGAAGTTT
This sequence comes from Viscum album, assembly GCA_963277665.1. Taxonomy (NCBI): domain Eukaryota; kingdom Viridiplantae; phylum Streptophyta; class Magnoliopsida; order Santalales; family Viscaceae; genus Viscum; species Viscum album. The sequence continues at coordinate 1,430,356,188 of OY728125.1, forward strand.
TGTATCACAATAGATCAAATTCAAATAAGCGTAAAATCCATCAAAGGATGTTGACATAGATGAAATCAAAATTCCTTTTAAAGAAATATCTCTTTTTATTTTGAAATCATTTAAGATCCATATAAAATAAAACATTTTCTTTGAAAATATTCTTATAAGCTTGTAAGGGAAGTTTTGAAGATTTTATAATGGCGGAAATTAGCCGCACCCGCCGTATAAGTTAAAAAAACATTCTTACCTTAATTCTGTCGAAAAGGTTAAAAATGACATTATTTTGAAAACAACAGAAAGATTCCTTTATAAACCTCTTATAAAAAGTCAAACAAGGGTATAAATGACTTTAACCCATATTATTGTAAATAATAAATATGTTTTGAAATACATTTCGAAGAAACATGGATGTGTATGATAAAGAAATCCCAGTAGATTATTACGTATAAACAACCTCGGATAATGAAGAGATTGTGAAATAACCCTTAACTTGTACTTTTCCTTGGTTTGGGTAGGTTAACCTCCTGTATAATGGTGAAATAATTGTTATTAAATTATCCAAGAATCATATATATTAATATGACATCATATATGATCTTTTAACATTGATTTGTTAATAATATCTTAGAATTATCGTCGTTTCGGGTGTTAACTTACTTGTTTTCTTTTATATGTTTTGTTACGTAAGACATGTTTGTAAAGGATAGGTTGTATATTATTCATATCCAGAATGATATCAAGTCCTTAAACATCATTTTTAAATCATCAAATGATAATTATACTTGAATGGATACGATGGATAATGAATCTCATCGCGTTCGTGGAGACGGTAGTCCGTACGTACGCACGAGCGACAATATCATTCTTTTGATATTAAAATAATATATAAATGGATGGTATATCATATATACAGAATCATTAACATGTTATATTTATTATTTACATGAGTTACACATCATTATTATACCCATCCAAATAATAATATATTGAATAACAATTACACCACGACGTGGAGACGGTAAGCCGTACGTACGCACGTATGGTGACATGTTATTCAAAGGGTGGATAGAATACTGAATATGGTTGTACCATATTTATAATAACATCACAGTATATGTAAGATACTGGAGTTATTATTTTAGAATGGTAAGAACAAAGAAAGAGGAAGTGGAAGAAGAAAGGAACTTGGAAAAGGGTGGTGAAATCATTACCTCTTCTTCGGGTTCTTCCTTTTGATTTGATCAAAAGGGATCATTAGGTTGGCTTTATGATCAAACTAAGGCCTCTAGGTTGTAGTGAGGGATGTTTGGAGAGTATTTGGGCAGAGTTTGGCCGAACCAAAAGGCTTTGAAGGTGTGAAGAAATGAGAAGGAGGAGTGCCCTTTTATAAGAGGGGTGAGGGGCACGTTTGGAAAAGGTAGAAAAATTAATTTATAATAAATTCATATTCTGTTTCTAATGGTTCCAAAGTTGATTATTCAAAGGTTAAGGTGGGGATAGGTAGAAAACCACTCAACCAATAGAATTTAGACAGGTTTGGGTACTTATATTAACCTTATCTTTAAGTATTAAGTCTAAGTTAATTAGTTTCACTTTTACAATGTCTCTTTGTATTTTTATATAATATGGTTAATAAACATACTATATACATCCAAGAGACCCCCAAGTGGTCCATTAATGATGCACCTATCATGATATAAGTCTCTTGGCCGAACCCTAGATTTTTAGGAATTTAATATCAATTAATAATATAATATTTGTTTTAAGAACTCTTTTATGTCAATTTTGACACTATTCAATAGTTGATTTTTGTGAAACTCATAACAGTTTGATTACTTCGAACAAAGTCAATTAAATCAATCCTAATATATAATATTATCCTAGAAAATTAGTTTAATTCATTAAAAGTTTCATATTATATTTATTTGGGTATTTATAATATCAATTATTTTAATTTTTCACTATTATAGTAATTACTACATCATCATTGTGTCATAAATAAAATAAATTATTTAATGTCTAAAAATTATAAATAAAATATAATTATGTAGGAAATGGTTTTAGCTTTCTAATGAATATTTATAATCTAAAATCCAACATATATAACCCTATGTAACAATTGTTGTTCTAAACGATATATGCTTGTGTCATTTTTGTATTCATTTTAACTAAATTAAAATAAAGTGTCATTATCACTTACAAGTGGATCCATGGGGTCCCAAAATAGACCCAAAGATTCCCATGGTCGACCATGTATCAACCAATAGGGTTAATACACGTTTTAGGGTAATTTAGTATTATTATAATATTATTTTTAACCCTTATTTACCGGATTTACCCTTAACCATGGTAAATAAAATATTTACCGCAGTAATTATTCAAAATGTCTAAAAATAAATGTTACCTATTTACACAATTTTAACATCCTGATTCCAAATATGGAATCCATTTTCCTAAATTCTAAACATAGAAGTGGCAGAAATTAATTAAAAATTAATTCCCGCTGTCAAAACAAAAAGCGTGTTTTAAGAGATAATAACTATCAAAAGATTGACACTTGTTTATGTTTAGTTTAATTGTAAAATTATGTCCAATGACCAACATTATATTAAATGGTAAAAATATATTATAAATATACTTTAAAACTACTAAAATTCATAATTTATCACTATTAATTATTTTGATTAAAAAAGTTGTTTTTAATTAAAATTTAGTAATTTTCACTATTCATCAAAATATGAAAGTTATCCGAAAAGTACCAAAATTTCACCTTAGGCTAAATTTGATATTCTGAATCCAAAAATGAAGTCCATTTTAAAATATAAAATATATATAACTTCAAAAAGTAGGTATTACTATTCATAACAGCTAGTTTGATTGGTTACGGTGTGTTAGAACTCGGTGTTGCGTACAACACACACTAGCGTACCGTGGAAGCTTGGGATGTTTCATTTTAAATTTTTGATGTCCCCATTTAGTCAAAAAGTTTAAAATATAGTATCTAAAAAGGGTTCACTATTAAAATTTGGTAAAAGTGCAATACTGAAAATGAATTTGTTCTTACATTATGTCTAAGAAACTCATAATATGAATTCTAAAATTATAAGGATTATATAAAGTTTAAAATTTAGTTAACACTATTCATAACCTCTTTTGAATGGATTTTTTTTAAGTCATGGTGTGATTGAACTCTGTGTTGCGTGTAGTGCAAGTTATTGAATTATTTTGAAGAAATAACACACTATGAAATCTTGGGGTGTTACATTCTCCCCTCCTTCAATAAATTGCGTCCTCGCAATTTGAAATTGTTCTTCGAAAATAAAAGGTTGAAAATAAAAAATATCTTTATGGGAAAACCCACATCGGAAATTGGGTTACTAAAATTTATTCTTAATATGAGGAAAAGAGAAATGAAAGGGTCACCACCAAATTATGATCTCGATTAAAAGAACATTGGTGGCAATTAGAGACATATAATTGGAGGAAAAACGTAAATATTTATAGGTAGTGATGGAGGTCATCAATCACAAACAAGTATAAAACTAAGGTCCTTAAATTCATCAATCTATGATGAATTGAAATACCATCGGTTCAACAAAACATAGGGTATTAGGATAACACATTCTTGACGTTTCAAAATATCCTAGTTGAAATCCCACATCGAAAAATGAATTAACGAGGCCTCTATTTAAAATAAAGAGTGTAAAGTATGAAGATTACCGAAAATAACACATACTAGGGTTCCATGTAGGAAAATATGGATATGGAAGAGAAATATAACCATCAATTATCTGATGGAGAGTGGTAGAGAACATGGCTATGAAAAGGCCAACAATCCCAAAGCCATAAATTAGTGATGATTTAAGGTACCATCTAGGACAACATTTTTGTTCTAAGTTCCTTTTCTTAATGATGAGGAATTTATTTATGAGATTGGCTAAGATCATAAGGAGATATACTTACTTTAAAATTATAGTTTTATCCCTTAATAAATTTCTACCAAAAACTCATCATTCACTCGTAAAAAAAAATTCTATTTATACTATTCATAGAGGGTTCCAAAATAAATGAATTTATAATTCATCTACCAGATATTTTAAAAAAACTACTTTAATTAATCCAGGACATCTCGTGGGATAGTGGTAGGTGATACCCCCTTGTCGCCCTTCGGTTGCGGGTTCAAGTCTTGCGGCCTTGCCGGACGCGACGGGTTGCCGCCCGACCTCCGGGTTGTCCTTTTATGGAAATCCAAAATAATACAAACTAGAACTATCCAAAATACTTCTATCCAAACTCACAGTCCAACATTTATAAGAAAGGTAAACATAATGTAGATCCTTTTTACCCCGTAATAGCATATGAATACCTTCATCTTGTATTCTTCAAATATACTGAAACAACCTGAATTACCATATTCCTTATTGATTACATTAATGCTCCCTTATTCAATATAGAAAGCTGGATATACTTCATAAATCCAAAAATGATTTAAACCCCAAAAAATGATGGAATATACAAATCATTAATCAGCTTAAAGGTAGTCAATAATATCCAATATAATTTATCCAAATCAATCATGTATTATTCTAAAATCACCACCTCGGTATCTGAACCATATTATGGTTTATCTTTCTCTCAACCATATATTTTCCAAACATTTAACCTGCTACTGAGTCACTTTTCTTTGTTCCACACCATCTCAAGTCCTTAATGAAATAGTACTGCAGTACAATCCTTATATACTCCATAATTATTATAACAAGTACATTGTTGATACAACACTCAATTGAAATAATCAACATAAGAACTCTAATCATTCCTCTTCATCTGTGGTAGTATCATAACTTGATTATTATCCAATAACATCATTTGCGGCATAGTCTAATGACTGGGACATAGGCTCGCGTAGTGTCCAAACTCCTTGCAAATGAAGCATTGTACATTTGAAACCATTTTCTTACCCTTGCAGTCACGTACTTTGTGCCCTTTTCCTCCACAATTATAACAAACTCCCATTCCTTTCAGGCAAGTTCTAGGGTGTTTCTTTCCACAGTTACCACATATGAGAAAATTCTTCTTTTCCCTCTTCCCTTTATCCATCTTTCTCTCTTCCATCCTTTTCTTCTCTTGCTTCCCTTCAAAGCCATAGGACTCAGTAAACTCTTTACTTATCTTATCAACACATGATATTATTTCTTCATATGATGATAATACATGGGAGACTATTTCTCTTATAAATTCTAGCTTAAGACCATGAAAGATATGATCCTTCCTTCTCTTTGGATCATGTGCATTTCCGGAGTTCTCATTCCTTCTACTGGGCGCCATTTCTAAACAATGGCATAAACTAGATCAGTTTATGAATCAAAATACATAATCCCATACTTATAAAACACTTAACATAAATTGAACTATTTATGGATATAATCCATAATCATAAAAATGTTTTCTTTGAGGAAGTATATACTCATAAACCCTTCATAATTATTTGTAAAGAAAATGAGAGTTATCCTAAGCATATCCCCCGGGAGTGTCGTAACCAAGAGTGCAGCAAGGCCCGTTGTCGTGCACCAGTTCCCGTTCGAGTCTAGCTCAAAGCGGTGTTTTCGGGTTTTACCCCTAGGTACATCTGTGCCAGAGCCGCCTCTACCTGCTCGTATCCAGATAGGGATGTATTGCTCGGAAAACTCACAAAATCTCTACAATACCAAAATTCTAGGAAGTTATTCTATACTAATCCTTAACGTTCATCTTAGGTCTACGTGCTCTAATCAGAGTTTATCTATATCTAGCTTCCAAGGTTTGTACTAAACATCCTATGATACCAACTGTAACGCCCCGACCCCAGTTACCCAGTGTCGGTGAATTATTACATAACATTGGCATGATCACTATAAAGATCAAATCTCGAAAGACCGATTGGTTTAGTAGACTTGGAAACACTAGATATATTCATAAGTTGTACATTAAATCATAAAATGAAAAACTACTACAACAACATAATGTTTCCACAATCCACACTATTAACCCCTCATAAAATCCCTGCAGGTCATTCATAACTTACTTCTTCACATCCTGGGAAAAATAAAACATAGAAAAGGGGTGAGCTCAAATGCCCAGTAAGGATAACAATATAGCGGAAACTTTCATAAATAAGAATAAACATTTAAGGCAATGCATTACTAAAACAAAAGCCTTTTAAACATTAACTTCAACATGGTATGGAAAAAGTAAAATGAAATAATGCCATTTACTTATTCACATGGATATTCTACTAATCGAATAATCACATGCAAAAATCAATAACCACTTTCATAATGTTGGAATGCATAATGCCAGACTATCATAACCACATAGTCAAGGCCTCGTACCAAGACTACAAATAAGATTTTTTCAAGGCCTTGTTCCAAGACACTAGTTTGTCTCATCAGACCTACCGATGCATCGAGGAGCTATAGCGGGCTCCACCCGTCACTTACTAAGTCCAATGCATTCCCATATGAAAAGGTTTAAACATAACATAAACATTCGTATTAAAACTTGCATACGAAATGTCAATAATTACACCATAAACTATGAATGGTATAAAAATAGCACATCCACAGTCAAACATATCAAAAAACCTTCAATACAATATAGAAGTTTTGTATCACAATAGATCAAATTCAAATAAGCGTAAAATCCATCAAAGGATGTTGACATAGATGAAATCAAAATTCTTTTTAAAGAAATATCTCTTTTTATTTTGAAATCATTTAAGATCGAAATAAAATAAAACATTTTCTTTGAAAATATTCTTATAAGCTTGTAAGGGAAGTTTTGAAGATTTTATAATGGCGGAAATTAGCCGCACCCGCCGTATAAGTTAAAAAAAACATTCTTACCTTAATTCTGTCGAAAAGGTTAAAAATGACCTTGTTTTGAAAACGACGGAAAGATTCCTTTATAAACCTCTTATAAAAAGTCAAACAAGGGTATAAATGATTTTAACCCATATTCTTGTAAATAATAAATATGTTTTGAAATACATTTCGAAGAAACATGGATGTGGATGATAAAGAAATCCCAGTAGATTATTACGTATAAACAACCTCAGATAATGAAGAGATTGTGAAATAACCCTTACCTTGTACTTTTCCATGGTTGGGGTAGGTTAACCTCCTGTATAATGGTGAAATAATTGTTATTAAATTATACAAGAATCATATATATTAATATGATATCATATATGATCTTTTAACATTGATTTGTTAATAATATCTTAGAATTATCGTCGTTTCGGGTGTTGACTTACTTGTTTTCTTTTATATGTTTTGTTACGTAAGACATGTTTGTAAAGGATAGGTTGTATATTATTCATATCTAGAATGATATCAAGTCCTTAAACATCATTTTTAAATCATCAAATGATAATTATACTTGAATGGATACGATGGAGAATGAATCTCATCGCGTTCGTGGAGACGGTAGTCCGTACGTACGCACGAGCGACAATATCATTCTTTTGATATTAAAATAATATATAAATGGATGGTATATCATATATACAGAATCATTAACATGTTATATTTATTATTTTAATGAGTTACACATCATTATTATACCCATCCAAATAATAATATATTGAATAACAATTACACCACGACGTGGAGACGGTAAGCCGTACGTACGCACGTATGGTGACATGTTATTCAAAGGGTGGATATAATACTGAATATGGTTGTACCATATTTATAATAACATCACAGTATATTTAAGATACTGGAGTTATTATTTTAGAATGGTAAGAACAAAGAAAGAGGAAGTGGAAGAAGAAAGGAACTTGGAAAAGGGTGGTGAAATCATTACCTCTTCTTCGGGTTCTTCCTTTTGATTTGATCAAAAGGGATCCGTAGGTTGGCTTTCTGATAAAACTAAGGCCTCTAGGTTGTAGTGAGGGATTTAGGGAGAGTATTTGGGCAGAGTTTGGCCGATCCAAAAGGCTTTGAAGGTGTGAAGAAATGAGAAGGAGGAGTGCCCTTTTATAAGAGGGGTGAGGGGCACCTTTGGAAAAGCTAGAAATATTAATTTATAATAAATTCATATTCGGTTTCTAATGGCTCCAAAGTTGATTATTCAAAGGTTAAGGTGGGTATAGGTAGAAAACCACTCAACCAATAGAATTTAGACAGGTTTGGGTACTTATATTAACCTTATCTTTAAGTATTAACTCTAAGTTAATTAGTTTCACTTTTACAATGTCTCTTTGTATTTTTATATAATATGGTTAATAAACTTACTATATACATCCAAGAGACCCCCAAGTGTTCCATTAATGTTGAACCTATCATGATATAAGTCTCTTGGCCGAACTTTAGATTTTTAGGAATTTAATATCAATTAATTATATAATATTTGTTTTAAGAACTCTTTTATGTCAATTTTGACACTATTCAATAGTTGATTTTTGTGAAACTTATAACAGATTGATTACTTCGAACAAAGTCAATTAAATCAATCCTAATATATCATATTATCCTTGAAAATTAGTTTAATTCATTAAAAGTTTCATATTTTATTTATTTGGGTATTTATAATATCAATTATTTTAATTTTTCACTATTATAGTAATTACTGCATCATCATTGTGTCATAAATAAAATAAATTATTTAATGTCTAAAAATTATAAATAAAATATAATTATGTAGGAAATCGTTTTAGATTTCTAATGAATATTTATAATCTAACATCCAACATATATAACCCTATGTAACAATTGTTGTTCTAAAAGATATATGCTTGTGTCATTTTTGTATTCATTTTAACTAAATTAAAATAAAGTGTCATTATCACTTACAAGTGGATCCATGGGGTCCCAAAATAGACCCAAAGATTCCCATGGTCTACCATGTATCAACCAATAGGGTTAAGACACGTTTTAGGGTAATTTAGTATTATTATAATATTATTTTTTAACCCTTATTTACCGGATTTACCCTTAACCATGGTAAATAAAATATTTACCGCAGTAATTATTCAAAATGTCTAAAAATAAATGTTACCTATTTACACAATTTGAACATCCTGATTCCAAATATGGAATCCATTTTCCTAAATTCTAAACACAGAAGTGGCAGAAATTAATTTAAAATTAATTCCCGCTGTCAAAACAAAAAGCGTGTTTTAAGAGATAATAACTATCAAAAGATTGACACTTGTTTATGTTTGGTTTAATTGTAAAATTATGTCCAATGACCAACATTATATTAAATGGTAAAAATATATTCTAAATATACTTTAAAACTACTAAAATTCATAATTTATCACTATTAATTATTTTGATTAAAAAAGTTGTTTTTAATTAAAATTTAGTAATTTTCACTATTCATCAAAATATGAAAGTTATCCGAAAAGTACCAAAATTTCACCTTTGGCTAAATTTGATATTCCGAATCCAAAAATGAAGTCCATTTTAAAATATAAAATATATATAACTTCAAAAAGTAGTTATTACTATTCATAACAGCTAGTTTGATTGGTTACGGTGTGTTAGAACTCGGTGTTGCGTACAACACACGCTAGCGTACCGTGGAAGTTTGGGATGTTTCATTTTAAATTTTTGATGTCCCCATTTAGTCAAAAAGTTTAAAATATAGTATCTAAAAAGGGTTCACTATTAAAATTTGGTAAAAGTGCAATACTGAAAATGAATTTGTTCTTACATTATGTCTAAGAAACTCATAATATGAATTCTAAAATTATAAGGATTATATAAAGTTTAAAATTTAGTTAACACTATTCATAACCTCTTTTGAATGGATTTTTTTTAAGTCATGGTGTGATTGAACTCGGTGTTGCGTGTAGTGCAAGTTATTGAATTATTTTGAAGAAATAACACACTATGAAATCTTGGGGTGTTACACTAACTGTCAGTGTAATGGGCATTGGGAAAAATTATTATCCAATCCAAACACAGTATTTAGGTTTTCATAAAGAATATTTTTCCAAGAAAATGTGGATTCCTAATATTTTTCTTTCTGATGTTTCCGAATCCCAAAATTTTTGGGTTCAAAAATTCTAACCCTCATATTTTCAAGAATGTAAAGATATTACCAATAGGAATACTTGGTACATGGATAGTGGATGTTCTGGACACATGGCTGGTAACATAAAATTATTTGAAAACATTATCATGAAAAAGAAAGGAAAAGTAACTTTCTGAGATAATTCTTAGGGAGAAATTATTGGTATAGGTAACGTTGTTCTTCTTGGAAAACATTGATTTAAAATGTTTTATTTGTTAAGGTATTTAAGGAAAGACTTATTAGAATAATTAAATTATGTGATAAAGGTTACCTTGGAATTTTTTTGAATGACATATTCTTAGTACACAACTCCACAGAAGAGTTTATTATTTCTTCTAAAAGGCAAGAGATTATATACACAATAAACATAGAAGTCTGTAGGAGCTAAGATCTACCTTGTCATTGTGAAATGAAATATCATTCTTGGTTATGGAATAGAATGTTAGGACACTGTAATCATAGGAATCTATGAAAACACTCTACGAGAAGACTTATTATCGGTTTACTAGAGATTAGATTTGATTCTTCAAATGTTTGTGATCCTTGTAAATATGGCACACAAAATAAATAATGTTTTAAATAAATTGGTGAATTCTAAACCACTGATGCATTACATTAGGTGAATATAGATCTTCTTGGTCCAAGACAAACTGGATTGTTTGGAGGTATATATTTAGTATTTGTTCTAGTTGATGATTACACTAGATTTTCATGGGTATATTTTCTAGAAAAGAAATCTAAATCTTTTTCTCATTTCAATATTTTTAGAGCCCATGTTAAAAATGAGAAAAACATTCCTTTGAAAACTATTCATAGTGATAATGGAGGAGAATTTCAAAATATTGATTTTGAATCCTTTTATAGTAGAAAATTCATTACTCATTACATCTCATCACCAAGAACTCCTAAACAAAATGGGGATGTTGAAAAAAGAAATGTAATTATTCAAGAGAAAAAAAGAACCATGTTGAGTGAATATTCAGTAGCCAATCATTTTTGAGATGAAGCTATAAGTACTACTTTTTATACTATAAATCTTGCTTTGATTATACCTTTTCTTAATAAAAACACCTTATGAATTATGGAATGGTATAAAACCAATAAATTACAACTTCTAGGTTTTTTTATCAAGGTATTCATTCTGAATAGTAAAGATAAACTACACAAATTTACACTAAAATATGATAGAATAATTTTATTAGGCTACTCTACAACCTCTATGGATTATAGCGTTCTCAATAAAAATACATGTATAGTTGATGAAATAGTACATGTTAAATTAAATGAAACCAATACCATTTTCTATATATCCTCAACCCACATCATTATATGTTTTCTCAAAAACCAATTATTAACTTTTGATAAAAGATCCTTCTGATAATGAAAATGTTCAAGAAAATGTTTTTGAAGAATTTACCCCAGAATACTTCCTACAATACATTGATGAATAGGTATCACAAAACCCAAATTAGTTGTTTCTTAAGGATCATTGCAGAGATAATTTCATTGGTGATGTAAATCAACCTATAAGGACTAGAAGTTCTTTAACAAATGAAGTAGAACATATTGAATTCCTTTAAAAATTATAACCAAAATGCACTAATTAATCATTAGGAGATGATGATTGAATAAAATCTATGCTTGATGAGCTAAATTAATTCAAAAGGAATAATGTCTAGACCTTGGTTGAATGACCTAAGGAAACAACTGTTATTGGAGTAAAATTGGTCTTCGGAAATAAGTGTGATGTAAATGGAATCATAGTAATAAATAATTCTAGATTAGTTTCTAAAGGATATAGTAAACAAAAAGGAATCGACTATGAAGAAACCTATTCTCCAGTACCTATACTTGAATCTATTTGTATTCTACTTTCATTTCCAGCATTCTTCAACCTGAAACATTTTCAAATGGATGTTAAATGTGATTTCCTTAATGTTTATGTTCAAGAGAATTTTTTTGTTGATCATTCTCCTAGTTTTAAACATAAAAAACATATAGAACATGTTTTAAAACATACCAATGCATTGTATGGTCAGAACAAGATCCTAGAGCCTGGTATGATAGACTTACATGGTTTTTGATTCATGACAATTATGTTAATGGAAATGATGATCCAGTGCATTTTATAAAAAATGATAAGAAAAATATTTTTACTGGCCAAATTTATGTTGATGACATTATATTTGGTTTAACTTAGCTATCTTTAACCGATTTTCTTTCAAATCTAATGAAATCTGAGTTTGAAATGAGAATGATGGGCGAGTTAACATTTTTCCTCGATTTTCAAATTCTCTCAAAAACCAGAAGGCATCTATTTATCTCAGCATAAGTATTTTAAATATTTTATTAAAATGTATGGATATGACAACTGTAAGAGTGTAAGTACTCTCATTGGTACCTCAAATTCACATTATCTTGATGAAGTTGGGAAACTAGTTGATCAAACCTCCTTTAGAGGTATGAGAAGAAGTCTACTTTATATGATTGCTAGTCATCCAAAATTAATGCTTTTAGTATCCTTATGTTTGAGATATCAATCCAATCCAAAGGAATCTCATTTAAAGTTAGTGAAAAGGATTTCTCGCTACTTAAAGGGAACCATGGATTTCGGACTCTTTTATACTTCTGGAAATGATTTTGTTTTAAAATTCTTTAGATGATGAATTTGGTGTGTGTATAATGGATTGGAAATGTACATTCAGAACTTGTCATTTCATTGGAGATTCATTAGTTTCTTGGTCATGAAAAAATAAAAACATAGTAGAACTTTTCACTGTTGAAGTTGAATATGTAGTAGCTGGAAGTTTTTGGTCGCAAGTGTTGTTGATGCAACACACACTCACACACTATGATATTAGTTTTACCAAAACCCAAATATTGTGTGATAATACTAGATCCATTTCCTTATGTAAACACCCTACACATCACTCTCATGTAAAACACATAGATACTAGGAAACACTTTCTTAGGGAACACACACAAAAAAGATATCATTCTTCAATTTATCAGAATACATGATCAACTTATGGATATTTTCACAAAATCATTACCATCTGATAGATTTGAATACATTAAACAGATGTTAGTAATGAAAACCATAAGATAATATTCTACAATATCTTCTTTGTTGAAACCTATCTCCTTACAATAACAAACTCCTTTTCATAGGGGGGGTACAATTGTTTGTAGTCACAATTTTTATAGTCAAAATTTTCATAGCCAATTTTTTTTTCATAATCAACATTTCAGAATCTACAGTTATTGAAGAAAAAATTTCCATATTATGAATAATCTTCTTGGAAATTTGAATGGTATGTTTCTATTTATAATTTGTAGTAATAGTTCTTTTCCCTGTTGGTATTTAAATTTATTTTTAGACACTTCATATTCACATTCCCTTAAATCTGAAGGTTCTTAAAAACTATAAATGATTAGATTCTATCAAAATCCTTCTCCAACTATCATCTTAACCGTCTTATCTTCTCAAGAAATATTTCAACAATTTTATCAATCAGGGATGCTGAACCATCACTTAAATAGCCTATATAAAGGACACTAGATTCTTGTCCTACATCGATCTCCAAGCCTTCGCGTACTAAAGCTCTGCCTCTATTTTTAAATAAATTACATATTTATAAGGTTTCCTTACATTCAAAAGTATACTGAAGGCTCTATTTAGAAAGAAACTACAACAATTAAGGAAATCACCGAGTGGAAGATCTATCGAGAAAGGTAATTAGATCTGATTTTTATTCCCAATATTACACCAATGTTTCTAAGAATATCAAGAAGAATAGTTAGGAGAATGTATGCATGTCAAAAACCAAGAGAACATGATTCAGTGTATCCATAATTGCTGGCTGAATTCTATGAGATAGTTAGTTTTTCCAATGGAGTAGGGGGAGACAAATTTTCATTCGAGATCAATGAAAAAACATACTCTCTTTCTTATATCAGGGCAGTAAATCTGATTGGAATTCCATATTAGGAAGAAGAATGGTTTTTTTCTAATTAGTTTCCTGATGTAATAGGATCTTTTGATATGGATATTCTATTGACTATCTTGGCTGGAAGGAAGTGAAGACTCTAAAAATTGTTCATCATTCTACAAAGCATCAGATTCTTCAGTTACGGGTTGATGGTTTTCTCATTATGAGAGAAGGGGACAATGAAACCCAGATGAAAATTGATGTTTATATTGTAGATTTCTTGGTGATCCTAAGAAAGGTAAACCTGGTTAAGCATATCATGGTTACGATTGAGAATATAAATAATGGAAATATGAAGTCTCATGTAATCATGTATCCAACCATTCTTTAAATGAACATTGTTCTTTGCCTTTAGTCTTTCAGTATTCCTTGCAGTTAAATGCCGAGAAATTGTATGGTGATTCTTTTGAATGATGATACTCTAAGGAGGATAAAGACTGGATTTAATAGTCTATCTGGAGAATATCATGATTTGACATTAGTAGAAGTTGAAGCTCTTTCAATGAAATATGAGGTGGCTAAAAATCAATCCTCACTTCCAAAACCCAAGAAACAAAAGATATATAGTGAGGGAGTGGTTTCCAAATAGAGAAAGGAAAAGAATAACAAGAAAAAAGGGGATCTTATTTTTGGTTTGGATCATGCTAAGGAAAAAGACTTGAAGGAAAAGACTGATGGAGATCTTGAGAACAAACAAAAATATAAAAAGCAAAAGAATAAGATGTATGAGGATGACATAGTCCAATCCCTTCTTAAGGCTGCGGAAAAAGTCTCTAAATGAATTATGGTACCAGAATAATTTCTATTAGATCCATTACCAGAGACTCTGGGAAACAAGCCAGTGATTCTAGAAAAAAATCACGAAGATGAAATAGTGCAAGAAGAAGAAGTATAAGAAGAAGAAGAATAAGGTAGTAGTGATACCGAATATATAATAAAGAATGTAGAATATTTCAATGAGAAGGAATGTAAATCTGAGAAACTCTTAATCCAAAACTCTGGAGCCTAATCCTCAAAACATGCTACCACTGGAAAAGATGAGAAGGGTGAGGAATAAGTGAATAAGTTTTTTGAAAATTACAGTATTAATCATGATTTCATTCACCTAGTGGATATAGAGGTAGGATCCAAGAATGAAGTAGTTGATGAAGATAAATTTGTTTAGCTATCAGATAGTGAACATGAATCTCTTAATCAAGAAGAAATCATTCTGAAGGTTTATAAGGGATAAAATGTGGTTGTGAATACACCTAGATGAAATGTGGTAGAGAAGAAAAAATTTGGTTCTTCATTGAAGAGGAAGGATGTTGAAATAGAAAAACAATCCTCACCAACCAAAGTCTTAGATTCAAAATCATCCTCACTCAGACATGACATTGTTTTTCAGTCATTGAAAAAGATTGTGGGAATTATTCCCTCATTAAATAGTATTGACTCGAGATTCCAGATAATTTAGCATTCATTAAATCAGAATTTGGATTCTGTTTCCTTGGTGATGGATAAATGTTTTAGTCTTGAGTTCGATTTCAAATATTTTCTCATCATCTTTGAGGATCATAATAGATCTTTCAATAAAATAAGAAGTTTTTCAAGGAATAAAATAGAAGAGATGAGAATCTTTTATGAATTTCATGATAGTGTCATGGATGCTTATAACACCAAGGATATGGAGATGAAGGATCTCACTAATAGTTTTGAGGAAAATATTAGTCTTGAACAGACTTATCAGAAGAAAATAATCAAGGATCTGAATGGGAAGATGAATTCTATGGCCATGAATTCAAAGTGAGAAAGGGATATCAGAATTGAGATAGAGGAAAATCTTGTTAAGCAGGAATAAGTCTTGAAAGCCACGACAGATAATCTTACGGCTCATGAAGATAAGATAAAAACCATAGAGAATAAAACTAAAGATCAAGATCAGATTCTCAAGCATATGGAGGAGGGTCACAATGAACTAAAGAAGCTAAATACTACTATGAAGAAGATGATTCCAAAATAGAAATAAGGATATTATTTTTTATATATGATCTTTTGTTGTATTTTTTCCTGATTGTACAAAATCTTGAAATATTAATGAAATTCTTATTACACTTTTTTTTTGTTTAATAATAATCTTCCAGGTACCAAATTTCTTTCCATTCCAATTTTTCCTTTTTTAAAATCACTATGGTGGATAAAGGAATGTCAAAAAGAATACTAAATAATGAAGAAATTTACCTAAGGGGATTTCATCAAAGGGGGAGTTTTCATCACGAAGATTTTCATATATAGGAAAATAAAAAATCACATTCATGAATTCAAGAATACGATCCGTATTGTTTTCAAAACCTAATTGTGAGTTATTCATATTAAAATTTATCCATATGTAAAGGGAGATACGTTTTTATTTCTATGTTCGTTATATTTTAAAATCATTATATTGTTTTTAGTAAGGATGTATGTGCCTTCCAAAAAGGGAGAGATTGATGAGATAATATGATTTCCTTATGACCTTTTCATTCCTTTATGTTTTGAAAATCTCAAACACTATATCATAAGGGAAATTTTAATTTTTAAAAAAAGGAAAACTTTCCTTCCCTAAGGTAAATTTATCCTTAATTGATTTTCAATTTTCATGTTTATGTTTCTCTAAAACTAACTCTTTTTATTCCTAAGTTTCAAATTTGGTTTCACATATAAAACCTCAGAAATATATAAAAATATAAATATATAGTATTCTATTTTCTGGTTTTGAATTCAGACTCTGAAATCTCTGAAATTCAGACTCCGAATTCTCTGAAATTCAGACTCTGAATTTTCTAAAATTCAGACTCTCAATTCCCTAGAATTTAGACTCCCAATTCATTAGATTTATGTTTCCAAATTCTTTATAATTATTGTTTGGAATTATATATAATTCAGACACCGAATAACATATAATTCAGGTTCTGAATTCCTTAGAATTTAGGTTCTAAATTCCATAGAATTCAGGTTCTGAATTTCTTAGAATTCAGACTCTAAATTGCATAGAATTCGGTTTTTGAAATCCTTAGAATTAATAATCTGAATTTTTTTATTTATGGTTTCAAATTCCTTAGGATTTATGTACGTAATTCCATAGAATTCATAATCTGAATTACATAGAATTATGGTTCCAAATTCCATTGAATTTAGGTTACAAATTCCATAGAATTTAGGTTCAAAATTCCATTGAATGAAGACATCGAAATCAACAGAATTATGATTCCAAATTTCATGAAAAATTGATTCTAAGTATTCATGAAATATAAAATCTAAATATTCTTAAACTCTGAAAATTATTTTCCTTAGACTCTAGAAAATTTTATTTAGTTGAGCAACCATATTTTCCTTACATTTGTTATAGATTGGAAATGATGTTGTGTATTATGTTTCTATCTAACCATTGTTTGAGTGACATGTATACATGTCCCTCTGAGAATCAATGAAAAATATGACCATTGTACTAGGGTGCCAACGGTTGGAGAAGTACTAATAATTACGAGATCATTTCAATGAGCTCACAATAATCATGAACTTTAACAACTGACTAATCTACAACTCTAGATATTACATGCTGTTGAAGTGATTTCTAAAGAGATATACTCTCATGCTTCGTGCGTAGTGAACATATTGTTTAGATTTCATCACGTGACTCTGAATTTTACTGAGTACATTTTATGGAATTTGGGGATAGGTACACAGAGCTGCCGAATGACCTAATATTCGAGGGCTTCCAGGGATAGAAAGACAGAGGTGTTGACTACCTTAATGTTCGAGGAATTTTTAATAAGAAAGGCAGAAGTTCTCACTATCATGAAGTTCAAGGGCTTCTGTGGATAGCAAGACAGACTCCGATATTCTTATGAAGGTCATAACCTTATGTGAGTAAGACATAAATTCTTGAAAGTATAAATCAAGGGACCTTTAACCAAGGTTTTTGGATATGCTACTCTTTGGGTTAAAATATTTAATACATGTTACTTGTGTTGTTTCATTTTTTCATTCCATTTCATTTTATTAATAATTAAAGTATAAATATCTAATACTTTCTTGTATTTTTACTCTGATTAAGTAATATTCTATAATCATTAAGGTAGAATGATTGTCCATGTAAACATTTGATCTGTTTTATTTCTGGAACCGTACTTCGAAAATCTAGAATGTTTGTAGGACCAAGAGGTTTTTTGAATTTATCTTGTTTATGTTTTATAAAAAATCGAATGGTTTATATCAACTTTAAATGTTCCAAAGGAATTTTTAAAAGATACAATTAACCCCCCCCCATGTATATTGAGCATCTACATCATATTCTGATACTACAATTGGTATTAGAGATCTGACAAAAATACCAAGAAATTAAAATAATTAAAGTTATAATATTTCAAAATGGGTTGTATATACACTATAAAAAAGAATTAAGTGGTGAATATGACCTTTATCCCATAAATGTAAAAAATAAAGATAAAAAACGTTACCTTTATTCAGACATGTCACATGAATCTTTACATTCCACAATAAATAAAAAATGTTAATTATTTCCTTTCATTATAAATTATTCCCTGATTATCATTACTTTTATTTCATATATTACAATGTTTTGAAAAAACATGAATAATTATTTTTACATCGAGTGTTTTGACCGTATTTGGTTATGTGTCAAAAATCAATTTGGTAGGTAAAATATGGTAAAAAGGGTCATCATATATAAATAACTAGAATAATTTTGACTTAATTATCATTTTTTACATCAAATATAATATTAAAATGAATCATGAATGAATGTTATGAAAAAATGGATTTTACAATCATTGAGATGGTATGTTAAATATATGCATGAGTAACATAGAAATTTTTTAGAGATCGTTATGGGAAGATGGTATGTAAAACATTATCATTCCATAATGATTATTATATCATAAATACCATTTTATTTAATCATATATACTTATATATATATATATATTTCATGTGATGTAAAAGTAACCAGATCATGATAGGGAAATAGTAGTCCACACATCCACGACCAACATTATCACTTTTTAGTGTGTGATAATGGTAATAAGAAAAATGATATATTATGTTTCTAGATAAGTAATAATTTCATAAATATCATATAGATTTAATTTTGGTAAAATGTTTTTATTTAAAACCATCGTTTATCTGATCTAGATAATGTGTGAATGAATCGCATAGATTGGAAGAGGCAGTAGTCCACACATCCCAAATGATTTATTTAGATTTACAAAAATAGGAAAGAAAAATAGTATATATTATATAAAAATTGAAAAATCATAATGAAATAATAAATTTCATATATGAATAGTATAAATATAATTTTCATCATTACATCCAACCATTATAGGTCGTAATAGAAAAAAATGAACAACATAATTTTGTGAGGTGATAGTTCACCATACATATAATCGGTAATTTCATTATCTATTAGATATAAAAGTGTGTAGGTGTAGTTATAACCATTATAATAAAAAAATATTTTATTTAGGATACTGGTTTCATTATATGATCATGGAATAAGATGTTTTCATGGTCCATACAATAAAAATAAAATAATAGAGCTCGATAAAGGATGTTACCTCTTATTCAGGTAACTCCCTTTGGTTTTCACCAAAGGGATTCATTAAATGTATTTATGTCAAATGTGAGGCTTCTAGAATGATATTATGAATCATGGTAGATTATTTTAGTATATTTTGGTCATTATAAAGGGGATTGAGAGGTGTTAAGATGTTGGAGGGTGAGTACTTTTTATAGTGGAGGAGGATTGGAATTCTTATAAATTTCTTAAAAGGGAATTCCACACATGTTTTTTGTAACGACCTCGGCCTAGGTGCCACTAAATTAGTGACCTGATCTTGATCATCACATGAAATCATGCATGCCTCCTTTTATGCTAGAGGATGGTGAAAAAAATTGAGGGTCATGTTGGTCATTTGGGGTGAATATATCCTCTATACCAGAGTAATACACATCATATCACAATATAAATAGCAAAAACAAAAGGAAACACCCAATAAAATTCCCATCCAATCATCTACCAAAATGGGTACAAGCCTCAAGAAACCTTAAATACATCATTTCATGCAACAATTCCAAGTGGACAAAACCCTAAATAATGACAAATAGCCAAATCAACAAAATTTTCACGTATCTTTGTCTCTGACATCATCCATGCATGTCCCATATCTACATCAACTCCCTAAAAATATGGCCCTTCCCTTATCCTAACTTTCTATAATGAAATTTTTTTGGGTACATAACGACGAACAGAGTAGGGTTTGATTACAACTCACTAGGCCACCACCAATTGTGTCTAAAAATATCCAGTTTCTAGATATTGCATTAAATTATAAATAAATAACATGAAAATGAAATTAACTTTAGGGCCACTAGATAACAATACCTACTTATCTATACTAGCTGTAGTAATAATTCATTTTGTCTCTATTATTACTAGTTCATCATCAATCACACAAAGTTCATTACATTCAACATTTACATAAGGAAATAAGTTGGACCCTAACTCACTATGGATAACATATCATTAATTCATAATATCCTCACCTCGATGCCTCAGTATAGGTGGAATGAAACCGTTAGGGGAATAGAGCTCCATACCCTTCCCCTACTTTTTCAATGTGGGTGGATTTAGAGCATTAGTCCAACTTGACCTGTGGGAGGAGCCTTAGTCCTTTATCCCACAACTAAATACATGTGAACATGCTTAACCATCCATTCACCACACACAAACCATATAACAACCAAACAAAACCAATACATACAACAATCATAATACATCATAATCAACATGGTAAATCAGATTGTACCATATCCCATTAACTCATTTTCCATTTATATCACTTATCCATTTAGCCTAATTCCCATTATCAATCATAAATCACTAAGAATATTTGTAAGGAACCTTAAATTTCAAGGAATTGTTTTTCATAAATTCTTGGTGATTTTACGAGTATGCGGTTTCTGACGGCACCTGATTCTGAGGCCCGGTGTGCCCGGAATCAATTTCTGAAGATTAGCTCGGGTACGTTCAGTGAACGAACGAGCGGGTTTTTCTATCTTTTGAACCGGTGCTTGGAATCGAAATCTGAGGGCACCGATGAAACCGCAATGATGGTATTTCCTTAAGAGGACATTTTCCGAAGGTGCGTTTTCTCGGGAGGAGTTGTTAAAAATTGTGGATTTAAATGTGAAATAAAAATAATTTTGCTACAATTTTATTTACTTTAACAAATGGTTATATCCTACATGGGGTTGTTGGGGTGGGACCCAAAACCCCCTAACTACCCATGTTAAGATATTTGTGATGAGGGGCCCACATGAGCCCCACCGCTTCACATTCCTTTAACTCCCAATCTCCGCCTTAATGTGAGTAACTCCTCCCTCTCACCCTCATTAAGTTTTTCAACTTAACTACCCATTTAATTATAAAACTCAAGCTTAATCAATGAACTGAGTTATGTGTTTTAATTTTAAAAATTGAAATACATGGCTTGATGTAATAATATAAGATAAGTTTTATTTTATTTTGGGGGTTAGTTGTTGTGTGAAGATATTGGGAGATAGAGCTCTAAACTCTTGAATAACTTCATCTTCGTCATTGATGAACACGAAGAACACCAGCACCAACCTCGACTTCTTTCTTCTCAACGTTGATGAAGCGACGCCGTATTCCCGCGACAACATCAAAAGAACAACGAAAGCATCTCCATCCTCCGTCAAGCGATCAACCTTCTTGAATTAAGGTATATGTGTGTTTTGATTTGAGAAATATTGGTTTTCCTTCCATATTTTTGTCTCTCTCTATAACTTTTTCTATCGAACTAATGCGGAAGGAACCGAACCATACTAACACGGTCTGATTCCTCCGCTGTTCATGTTGTATTGTGTTCTCCAACCTTTCTCGAGCGGAAAATCAAGGCATGTTTTCGGAGCATATCGGAGGCCCGATAACATCAGAAATGGCCCCAGAACATCGTGACATCCAACGAATGAGATTTTTGTAGCAAACAGGTCATCAGAGTGAAGGACGAACGCCTCGGGAGGTGTGCTGTCTAGAAGCGCCGTTTCTGGAAAATTCCAGAATAGACGGCATGTACATCCAAATCACATGCTGTGTAGTACAATCGTTCAACGACAGAGGTAACAGACATCAGAATAAGTGACACATGGCGTGTGACACCTGTCACACGGGGTGTACTGTCCACACAGTTAGAAAGAGGGGACTTTGAAGTACATGGCATGTATTCAAGGGAAATACATGGACATGGACAGAAATATATGGCCACGAGGCATGGAATGTATTATCTTCTTTGAAAGGCAGAAGCGGCTTTGCAAGTCTTGGCGTGTAATTCGGAAGATACATAGACACGGGCGGAACCACACAGCCATGAGGCCTAGCATGTATTACCCCCACCACGGCAGAAGCGACATTGCGTGGCTCAGCGTGTAATATCAGTGATACATGGACATGGGCAGAACCATACGTCCAAGAGGCATGACATGTATTCCGGAAATACATGGACACTGGGTGGAGTCCCCAGGTATGAAATCCACCACGTGGCCAGACTTGTCCAGCGCACATGGAACCAACCCTAGAGGTTTGGACACGGCGTGTAACTGTAGTACACTCCATGTATTTACTTTTTACACGAACAACCCTTCGACACAGGCTGTGGTACACGGACAGTACCCGTGGACTGAAGACATGGCTTGGAACCATACCACATGACATGTACTTAATTTTTACACGACCAGCCCCATGACACGGGCCATATCACATGGGAAGTACCTGGTGTCTGATGACACTATGTGTATTAATTACATACATGTTGTGTACATTAGAATAATATCTTGGTTGTCTTGTTCTCTGTGACTCGGGCACATTTTTCTTGGTTTTCCCCTATGTCCTGGTACGGAACGTTGGGATACATCATCTCTGGTCTTCGTGAATATTGATGTATCCACCCCTTTGACTCGAGGAGGGGACCCTCCTGTAATCGAGTGTGCTATGTGCGGGAACCCCAGAGCTGGCTGTGACTATGATGACTACCGTGCTGGGATCCTTTGTGGGTTCAATGACGATGATGACTGTACTTGGATCCTACTTAGGATCAGCTGCGAGAACAATTGTACTTGGATCCTCCATGGGTTCGGAAATGATGAAGACTATACATGGATCCTACGTAGGTTCGGCAACGATGGTTACTGTACATGGATCCTAGGTGGGTTCGGTAGCGATGACTTCTGTACTTGGATCCTTCATGGGTTCGGAGGGGGAGATGATTCAGAGGCTACTTCTATCATCTCCACCACTCTTCATGAGTATTATACCTTTGTGAGCTGAGTCTTGATTTTCAAACATTATCTTAGATATGATTGACATGCTATCTTGTGTGGATTGGGTTGTTCTTTCCTGTGTAGATTGGGTTGTACTTTCCTATGTGGATTGTGTTGAATGTGGGTTTGTTAGTTGGAGAAGAATAGGAAATGAAGACTTAGGTATATGTATGGGCATATACCTATGTAGATTTGGTTGAAATATCGTGATTGTAACATTCCTTTGTGGTTTATCCATTGTGGATTATGGGAGACCATCGGGGGTCTCGGGGTCCCTAATGAGTATCGTATACTCACCCTTGCACGGGCCATGCCCGCACTACGTTGTGTTGGATGTAGACGACGAACAACGGTGATCGAGGTGGAGGTACGTGGAGCTGGATGGTACCTGGAAGAGGATCATTGTACAGAACGTACACGGAATGGACGGCTGGACCCAAGGAGCTGAGGAGACTATCTGTACCCAGCCTTCAGGTGTGATTTCCAGAGGACGACTCGGTGTTGCTGCCATACTTTTCAGCTGATGTACTTTCTTTCAGTTGTACTTTTCTTTCAGTTGGGTTTGTATTTTGGCCCATTTACTTTCCATCACATTCTTTTGTACTCAGTTTACATAGAGTTTACTTCAGGTTGCATTATCTGTGGTGTTTGTTTACTTTATAAAGGAAATGCCTTCCCTTTTATCGGGATTTACGCCTTTGGTGCTAGTGTCCAGCCCCTGTCTTATGTAAGGCAGGCTTGTGGTAGTCACGGAATGGGCCCCAAGGACGGGTCGTGAAAAATTGGTACCCGATGAGTCATTTCTAATGCAGAACATAGTACTCTGATAATTTATTCTGTGTGAAGAAATAGTGTTAAGGTTATTGAGTGTGGTTATCAGTCCAGGGAGTCCATTGTTGGTACGGCGGTTGACGTATCCATACACCAGGACCCTGACTTCTGATTTCCGACTCAGTGCACTAAAAAATTGATTGCATGTGTGTTTCAAAAGTTTTCTTTGTGATTACTTTGTGTCAGCTCACTAGGTATACTGCATTAACCGTGGCGCACCTGTTTCTTTTCAGGATGGCCCCATGACAACATCCATCTAGGGTTCTGAGATTTTTGTGAGATGGCAGCCCACTGAGTGATGAGGCCTCGGTGAAGGTCCCAATTACAGTGGAGGCACCGGCAGTGGCTCTGCCCGCCGAGCCACCGATGCCACCAGCCCCAGCAGCTGAGGGTGCATGTCGCCTGAGTGCACTACATGAGTTTCAGCATCAGAGACCGCCTAGGTTCGGCAGGGAGACGGACCCTCAGGAAACCGAGGATTGGCTGGAGGCTATTTTTCGAGTCTTTAGATTAGTGGGGACACCATATGACCTCATGGTGATCCTTGCGGTGAGTCTCCTGCACGTGGTAGCAGGTAGATGGTGGAGCCTGATGCTCCAGATGCACGACGAGACCTCTATCCTTTCATTGGACTTCGAGAACCTATTCTTCTCGGAGTTCGTTCCATCCACCCTCCATGTGGTGCACATTTAGGAGTTACTACAACTGCGGCAAGGCATCATGACAGTAGCCCAGTACTCGGCGAGATTTACTGATCTCTCGCGCTACTCCACGGACATGGTACGGGACCCATTCTTCTGGGCCCAGACCTTCGAGTAGGGACTGAGGAATGAGATCATGGAATCAATGATCTCCCTTTGTATTCCGACGCAGGTAGGAGTGCTGGAGAGAGCCCTTCTCGTAGAGAGATTTCTTGCTGAGCCTACAACAGCAGCGAGACCTACCGCAGGGCGGCACGTAGCGGAGTCTTCTGTAGCTGGAAGTCGATGGATGTCACAAGGGGTCCAAGAAGACTAGACCATCATGTGGGATACCTCATGATACTAGCTCGGAGGTGCGGGGCACATGCAACAGATCCAGACATACGAGAGGGAGACAGTGCTATGCATGCGGCGAACATGGCCACATGGCTCAGGACTGTCCGACCCTCCATATAGAGGAGGAGTAGATGGTAGAGGGACCACCCAGGCAGAGGGAGAGGTTCGACCGTGGTGGTCCGCATGGAGTAGGTGGACGAGACAGAGGAGCTGGCCGAGCAGCTGGTGGTGGGAGATGCTTTGAAGCTCCACCACCACCACCACCAGGAGGTCCACCTGGACCAGAGGGAGCTGGCGGACAGAGGTAGGCTCAGCTTCATGAAACGGAGGCCTACGACCACGGCACACCTCAGATGATTCAAGGTACTATCTGTGTCTACTCCACCCTTGTTTCAGTTCTTATAGACATAGGATCGATTTATTATTTCATTGCCACTGCACTTGTTCGGAACTCGGAGATTCCGACGGAGATGTTCACTCGATCCATACGACTAGAGACTCCTACTAGAGCAGACTCGATGATTACGCACTGGTGCCGAAAGTGTGAGCTTACTCTAGGAGGAGAGTGCTTTGGCTGGGAATTTCTTGTAGCGGCGTCTAGGCCTTATGACATCATCTTGGGCATGGATTGGTTATCTAAGGTCCATTCTCAGATCGACTGTATTAGGCGCAAGGTGAGATGTGTTCGCACCGATGGGAGAAGGTTCACCTTCACCAGCGAGAAGGGAGCCTTTGCAGTGTAGGATGGACACATGCAGAGGAGAGGATAGCTGACCACTCATTAGTTGTCTATTCTCATCCTTGGAGTAGTTGACGTGCAGAGTATGAGTTTTCCAGTTGTGTTGGATTAGTATGCGAACATTTTTCCTGATGACGTTCCAGCACTACCTACTCGCAGAGAGTTAGACTTCTATATTGACATGTATCCCGTGATAGCCCTGATATCTAATCCAGAATATTAGATGGCTCCCACTTTTCTTTGAGATCTACGAGTATAGCTGGAGGTCTTCCAGGGAAAGGGATTCATCCGACCCAGTGTTTCACCCCGGGCTTCACCGATATTGTTCGCCAAAAAGGTGAACGAGAGATTGAGACAGTGTGTCAATTACCATCGCCTAAAATAGGTGACCTTAAATAACAATTATTCACTACCGAGGATT
Source organism: Viscum album (assembly GCA_963277665.1). NCBI lineage: Eukaryota > Viridiplantae > Streptophyta > Magnoliopsida > Santalales > Viscaceae > Viscum > Viscum album. The sequence continues at coordinate 1,430,382,642 of OY728125.1, forward strand.
CACGACCTCTTCGATCAGCTCAAGAGAGCATGCTGGTTCTTGAAGATAGACCTCATGTTAGGTTAACATCTGCTCAGAGTTCGAGATGAGGATGTTCAGAAGACGAATTTCAGGTGTCGGTATGGCCACTGTGATTTCGTGGTTATGAATTTCGGCGTAACCAACACTCCAGAAGTTTTCATGACTCTCATGAACAGGATCCTCCATCCATACCTCGATCTATTTGTCATAGTCATCGTCGAGGACATATTGATTTATTCTACTACTGAGGAGGAGCATGCCTACCACTTACGGGTTGTACTGGACACACTTCGAGAGCACCAACATTATGGAAAGCTCTCGAAGTGTTAGTTCTGTATACGTGAGGTCCACTTCTTGGGGCACGTGATATCTGAGGTGGGAGTTGCGGTGGATCCTGTGAAGATCGAGGCAGTACTAGCTTGGGATCCACCTAGGAGCGTGACGGATGTGCGGAGTTTCCTAGGTCTGGCTGGGTACTATCGATGGTTTGGGCTAGACTTCTCTAGAGCTGCAACACCACTTTCATCTTTAAAGAAGAAAGGGAAACCCTTCATGTGGTCGGACAGATGTCAGCAGAGTTTCCAGGAGCGGGACAGAGATTGAGCAGTGCACCCATCTTGAGGCTACCAGAGGAGGGAGTAGGGTAGGTAGTCTACTACGTTGCATCAGGGGCCGGGCTCGGGTGTTTCCTGATGTAGGAGTAGGCAGTGATCACCTATGGATCACGAAAGTTGAGGTAGTATGAGCAGAACTATGCTACCCATGACCTGGAGTTTGCATAAGTGGTCTTTTCTATGAATATGCGGTGACACTATCTGATGGGCATGCACTTTATAGTCTACTCTGACCACTAAAGTCTCAAGTACATATTCTTGCAGAAGGACCTGAACCTGAGATAGAGACGATGGCTCTAAATCCTCCATGACTATGACTTTGGGACAGTCTATACACCTAGAAAGGGGATGTAGTAATTGATGCTCTTAGAAAAATTTCGGGCATCCAGCTACTTAGAGAGGCGACAGAGCAGATAGCCGCATTGCAGATATTCTTCGTGGATAGAGATAAGGCATCTTTTCTATAGTCGCTCATAGTCACTCCACAACTCCTTCAGCGGGTCAGAGAGGAACAACATGTGGACTTGACTATGAGATGAGACGTGTGAGAATATCCACAGGACATGCCCCTGATGGATTTTCTGTAGGAAGAGACCACATCATCCTTTTCAAAGGACGTACCATGGTACCAGCTTCTTTGTAGGAGGAGGTGCTGAGGGAGTTCCATACTTCTCTGTTGGTGGTACATCTAGGATTAACGAAGAAGTACCAGGATCTCAGATGATAGCACTGGTGGCCGGGTATGAAGAAGGTTATGGATGAGTTAGTGTTGTGATGCCTCACCTGCCAGCAGGTGAAGGTGGAGCACCAGGTACCAGCAGGCTTGGTACAACCCTTGTAGGTCCCATTGTGGAATTGGGATGGGATATCTATGGATTTCGTGACTGGACTTCCACGAACATCCAGAGGACACAACTCCAACTGGGCGATAGTAGACCGACTCACCAAGTCGGCCCACTTCATAGCCATCAGAGAGCAGGGCTCAGTGGAGAGCTTGGGACATCTCTACATTCAAGAGATCATACGGCTTCATGGTGTGCCATCGACTATCATATCTGATCTTGATGCTATCTTTACTTCCCGACTTTGGAAGGGGTTACAGGAGGAATTTGGGATGCAGCTACGCCTGAGCACCACCTTTAACCCGCAGAAGGATGGCCAGATGGGGAGGACCATTCAGACTCTTAAGGACATGCTCCGTGTTTGTGTCCTCAACTCTGGTAGCAGCTGGGAAGATCACCTACCATTGGTGGAGTTTGCGTACAACAACAACTACCACTCCACCAATAGGATGGCACCATAAGAGGCATTATACGGCCGACCATGTAGATCACCTCTGTGCTGGATAGATCCTAGGGAGTCAGCACTAGTAGGACCAGAGACGGTCCGAGCCACAACCGAGAATGTTAAGGTCATCCAGGAGCAGATGAGGATAGTTCAGAGCTGACATAAGACTTATGCTGACAGAAGGCATAGACCACTAGAGTTCTAGAATGGTGACCATGTTTTCTTACGGGTCTCACCTCGATGTGGATTACAGAGATTTTTCTGGGGCGGCAGGTTATCTCTACGATTCATCAGACCATTCCAGGTTCTAATCAGGATAGGTGAGGTGGCTTATCGCCAGGCTCTTCCACCTCAGTTGAACCGGGTGCACGACGTCGTTCAAGTAACTCGGATATGGAGATACGTACACGACCCGACACATATCATCGACCATGGGGAGCTGGACATCGATGATTGTGCAACTTTTGTAGAGGTCCCGGTGGAGATCTTGGATCGATAGGAGTGGTTCCTACGTGGGCAGTTGATTCCTCTAATGCGCATCAGGAGGCATCACAGGAACCTCCAAGATAGCACTTCGAAATAGGAGGCTCAGATGCATGCGCAATACCCTCATTTGTTCCCCTAGTTTGTGATGTATATTTATGGGGACATAAATCCCTACGGTGGGAGAAATTTAATGACCTGAAAATTTCAGGGGGAATTTTTTTCTTAAATTCATTGGGATTTTACGAGTACGCGGTTTCTGACGGCACCTGATTCCGAGGCCCAGTGTGGCCAGAATCAATTTCCGAAGTTTATCTCTGGTACATTTAGTGAACGAACATGCATGTTTTTCAAACTTTTGAACCAGTGCTCAGATTTGAAATCTGAGGGCCCTGATGAAACCACATCGGTAGTATTTGCTTATGAGGACCTTTTCCGGAGGTGCGTTTGCTCGGAAGGAGTTGTCAAAAATTGTGGATTAAAATGTGAAGTAAATAAAAATCGAGGTACAATTTTTTTTACATTAACACATGGTTATATCCTACATGGGGTAGTTGGGGTGGGACCCACAATCCCCTAACTACCCATGTTATGATATTTGTGAGGAGGGGCCCACAGGAGCCCCACCCCTTCACATTCCTTTAACTCCCTAACTCCTCCTTAATGTGAGTAACTCGTCCCTCTCACCCTCATTAAGTTTTCCAACTTAACTCCCCATTTAATTAGACAACTCAAGCTTAATCAATGAAGTGAGTTATGTGTTTGAATTTTAAAAATTTAAATTCATGGATTGAAGTAATAAAAAAAGATAAGTCTAATTTTATTTTGGGGGTTAGTTGTTGTGTGAAGATATTGGGAGAGATAGCTCTAAACTCTTTAAGAACTTCATCTTCATCGTTGAAGAACGCGAAGAACGCCGACGCCAACCTCGACTTCTTTCTTCTCGACGTTGACGAAGTGATGTCGTCTTTCCGCAGTAACATCAATGGAACAATGGAAGCATCTCCATCCTCCATCATGTGATCAAACTTCTTGAAATAAGGTAGGGGTGTGTTTTTATTTGAGAAGTATTGGTTTTCCTTCCATGTTGACGTTTCTCTCTAAACCATTTTCTATCAAACTCATGCGGATGGAACCAGACCAAACTAACACGGTCTGATTCCTCCACCTTTCCTGTTGTATGGTGATCTCCAACCGTTCTTGAGCGGAGAATCAAGGCAAGTTTTTAGAGCCGATAGGAGGCCCGAAAACATCGGAAACGACCTTGGAACATCGGGATGGCCTAGGAATGGGAGTTTTGTGGAAAACATATCATCAGAACAAAGGAAGGATGCCTTGGGAGGCATTCTGGCTAGAGGTGTTGTTTCTGGAAAATTCTAGAATACATGGTGTGTACTTCCAAAGCACACACCATGTGGTACAATCGTTCAGCTACAGAGGTAACTAAAATCATAAGAAGTGACACACAGAATGTGACATCGGTCACAAGACGTGTACTGTCCACATAGTTTGACAAAGGGGACTTCGAAGGACATGGCGTATATTCAAGGGAAATACACGAACACTGACAAAAATACATAGCCACGAGGCACGACGTGTATTATCTTATTTGAAAGGCCGAAGTGGCTTTGTGAGGCTCAGCGTGTAATTCGAAAGATACACAAACAAATGAGGAACCACACGGCCATGAGGCACCATGTGTATTACCACCACCATGGCGGAAACGGCTTCGTGAGGATAATCATGTAATCTCGGTGATACACGGACACGGGCAGAACCATACGGCCAAGAGGCACGGCGTGTATTCTGGAAATACACGGACACGGGGTGGACTCCCCAGGCATGTACTCCACCACACGTCCAGACTTGGCCAGCACACATGAAACCAACCCTAGTGGTTTGGACATGGCATGTAACCATAGTACATGCCGTGTATTTACTTTTTACACGAATGAACCTTCGACACAGGCTGTGGAACACGTACAGTACCCGTGGAATGAAGACATGGCGTGTAACCATACGACACGCCATGTACATAATTTTTACATGACCAGCCCCATGACACAAGCCATATCCCAGGGGTAGTACCTGGTGTCTGATGACACAATGTGTATTAATTACCTACACGTCCTGTACTTCAGAAAAATGACTTGGTTGTCTTGTTCTCTATGACTACGGAACATTTTTCTTAGTTTACCCCTATGTCATGGGAAGGAACATTGGGATACATCATCTATGGTTTTCGTGATATTTGATGTATCCACCCCTTTGAATCGAGGAGAGGACCCTCCCAGAATCGAGTGTGCTATGTGCGAGAACCCTAGAGATGACTACGAATGCGACGACTACCGTGATGGAATTCTCCATGGGTTCGACGATAATGATGAATGTACTTAGATCCTACGTGGGTTTGGCAGCGAGGATGACTATACATGGATCCTTCGTGGGTTCGGCAGCGATGAAGAATGTACATGGATCCTACGTGGGTTCGGCAGCGACGACTTCTGTACTTGGATCCTTCGTGGGTTCGGTGGGGGAGATGATTCAAAGACTACATATATCATCTCCACCCCTCTTTGTGAGTAGTATACCTTTGTGAGATGAGTCTTGATTTTCAAACATTATCTTTGATATGATTGACTTGTTATCCTGTATGGATTGGGTTGTACTTACTTGGGTGGATTGGGTTGTACATTCCTATGTGGACTGGGTTGAACATGGGCTCGTGAGTTGAAGCAGAACTTGAAATGACAACCTAGGTATATGTATGGGCATATACCTAAGTAGAGTTGGTTGAAACATCGTGATTGTATCATTTCTTTGTGGTTTATCCTTTGTGGATATTGGGAGACCTTCAGGGGTATCGGGGTACCTACCAAGTATCGTAAAATCATCCCTACACGGGCCATGCCTACACTACATTCTGTTAGATTCAGACGACAAACAACACTGATCGAGGTGGAGGCTTGTGGAGTTGGATGGTACCTGGAGGATGATCACTGGACAGAACATACATGGAATAGAAGGCTGGACCCGAGGAGCTGAGGAGACTATCTGTACCCACCCTTCAGGTGGGATTTCCAGAGGATGGCTCGATGTTGTTGATTTACTTTTCAGCTGATGTACATTCATTCAGTTGTACCTTACTTCCAGTTGGGTTTGTATTTTGGCCCATTTACATTCCAACACTTACTTTTGTACTCAGTTTACATAGTGTTTACTTCAGCAGGCGTACTCTGTGGTGTTTGTTTACTTTATAAAGGCAATGACTTCCCTTTTATCCAGATTTATGCCTTTGGTGCTAGTCGCCAGCCCCTGGCCTATGGAAGGCAGGCTTGGGGTAGTCACGGCATGGGCCCCGAGGATGGGTCGTGACAAATTGGTATTAGAGGAGTCGTTTTTTCTGCAAAACATAGGACTCTAATAATTTCTTTTGTGTCAAGAAATTGAGTTATGGGTATTGAGTGCGGTTATCAGTCCAGGGAGCCCAGTGTTAGTGCGGCGGCCGACGTATCCATACAACAAGACCCTGACCTCTGATTTCCGACTCAGTACACAAAAACATTTATTGCATGTGTGTTTCAAAAGTTTTCTTTGTGATTACTTTGTGTCAGCTCACCAGGTATACTGTATTAATCATGGAAAACCTGTTTCTTTTCAAGATGGCCCCACGATGACATCTATATAGGGTTACGAGCTTTGTGCGAGACGGCAGCCCACTGAGTGACGAGGCCTCAGTGTAGGGCCCTATTACAGCGGAGGCACTGGCGGTACCTCTACCCATCGAGCCACCGATGCCACCAGCCCTAGCAGCTGAGGGTGCACATCGCCTGAGTGCACTGTATGAGTTTCAGCATCACAGACCACCCAGGTTCCACTGGGAGATGGACCCTCAAGTAGCCGAGGATTGGCTGGAGGATGTTGTTCGAGTCTTCTGATTAGTGGGGACACCAGCTGACCTCCTGGTGATCCTTACGGTGAGTCTCATGCACACGACAGTAGGTAGATGGTGGAGCCTGATGCTCCAGGTTCATGATGATACATCTCTCCTTTAGTCGGACTTCTAGAGCCTTTTCCGCTCAGAGTTCATTCCATCCACCCTCCGTGTGGTGCACATTCAAGAGTTACTACAGCTGCGGCAGGGCAGCATGACAGTATCCCAGTACTCGGTGAAATTCACTGATCTCTCGCGCTACTCCATGTACATGGTACGAGACCCATTCTTCTGGGCTTGGACCTTCAAGCAGGTAATGAGGCATGAGATCAGGGCATCTATGATCTCCCTTAGTATTCCGACGTGAGCATGAGTATTGGAGTGAGCCATTCTCATGGAGAGATTTTTTTCTAAGCCAACACTATCGGTGAGACCTACCGCAGGGTGGCACATAGTGGAGCCTTATGAAGCTGGCAGTCGACGGATGTCACAGAGTTTCAAGTGGACCAGACCATTAGGTGGGCAACCTCAGGATACTGGCTCGGTGGTGCGGGTCACACGTAGCAGAGCCAGTCATACGAGAGGCAGACAGTGCTATGCATGTGGCGGACAGGGCCGCATGGCTCGGGACTGTCTGACCCGCCATGTAGAGGATCAACAGACAGTTGAGGGACCACCCAGGAAGGGGCAGAGGTTCGACCGTAGTAGTCCGCAGGGAGCAGGAGGACGAGGTAGAGGATCTATCCAAGAAACAGATGGTGGGCGATGCTTTTAGGCTCTACCGCTACCACCACCAGGTGGTCCACCGTGATCATATGGAGCTGGCGGACAGAGCCAGGCTCAGCTTCAGGCAGCGGAGGCCTATGACCACGGCACACCTGAGATGATTTGAGGTACTATATGTGTCTACTCCACCCTTGCTGAAATTCTTATATACTCAAGAGAGATTCATTCTTTCATTACTGCTACCCTTTTTCAGAGATCAAAGATTCCTACAGAGCCATTGGCTCGATCCTTATGGCTAGAGACTCCTACGGGAGCAGACTCAATGATTACACACTGGTGCTAGCAGTGTGAGATTACTCTAGGAGGCGAGATCTTCGGTTGGGATCTTCTTGTAGCGGCGTCGATGCCTTACGACGTCATCTTGGGAATGGATTGGTTATCTACGATCTATGATCAGATCGACTGTATTAGGCGCAAGGTGCAATGTGCTCGCACCGATGGGAGAAGGTTCACCTTCACCGGCGAGAAGGGAGCCTTTGCAGCGCAAGATGGACACAAGGAGATGATAGGAAAATAGATCACTCATCTGTTGGATATTCTCATCCTTGGAGAAGTTGACGTGCGATTACCGAGTTTTCATGTTTTGGTTGATCAGTATGTGGATATTTTTCCTGAAGAAGTTCCAGGACTACCTCCTCGAAGAGATGTAGACTTCTATATTGACCTGTACCCTAGGACAACCCTAATATCTACTCCAAGATTTCTGATGTCTCCCACTGAGCTTCGATAGCTATGTGTACAGTTGGAGGACTTGCAGAGAAAGAGATTCATCCGACCCAGTGTTTCACCCTCGGCTTCCCCACTATTGTTCTACAAGAAGGCGGACTGGAGATTGCGACTATGGGTCGATTACCATCGCCTAAACCAGGTGACCGTAAAGAACTAGTATCCATTATCGAGGATTTATGACCTCTTCGATCAGCTCAAGGGAGCATGCTGGTTCTCAAAGATAGACCTCAGGTCAGGCTATCATCAACTCAGAGTTCGAGACAAGGATATAGAGAAGACATCCATCTGGTGTTGTTATGGCCACTATGAGTTATTGGTTATGCCTTTCGGCGTAAAAAATTCTCCAACAGTGTTCATGAGTCTCTGGAAAAGGATCTTCCAGCCTTACCTCGATCAATTTGTCATAGTCTTCATCAACGACATATTGATTTACTCGACTACTGAGGAGGAGCATGCCTACCACTTGCGGGTTGTACTGGAAACACTTCGAGAGCACCAACTTTATGGAAAGCTCTCAAAGTTTTAGTTCTGTATATGTGAGGTATACTTCTTGGGGCACTTCATCTATGAGGTGGGAGTTGCGGTGGATCCTGTGAAGATCGAGGCAGTGCTAGCTTGGGAGCCACCTAGGAGCATGACAGAGGTGAGGAGTTCCCTAGGTCTGGCTGGGTACTATCAGAGGTTTGTGTGAGACTTCTCCGGAGTTGTAGCACTGCTTTCATCTTTAATGAAAAAAGGGAAACCCTTCGTGTGGTCATAAAGATGTTAGCATATCTTCCAGGAGCTGGGACATAGATTGAACAGTGCACCCATCTTTAGGCTACCACAGGAGGGAGTAGGGTACGTAGTCTACTACGATGCATCAGGGACCGGACTCGGGTGTGTCCTGATGCAGGAGCAGGCAGTGATCACCTATGGATCATGACAGATGAGGTAGTACGAGCAGAACTACGCTACACATGACCTGGAGTTAGCATCAGTGGTCTTCACTATGAAGATTTGGCGGCACTATCTGATGGGAATGCGCTTTACAGTCTACTCTAACCACTAGAGTCTCAGGTACATCTTCCTGCAGGAGGACCTGAACCTGAGATAGCGGCGATGGTTCGACATCCTCCCAGAATATGACATTGGGACACTATATACACCTAGAAAGGGGAACGTAGTAGCTAATGCTCTCAGCAGAAGGTCAGGAATCCAACTTCTTGGAGAAGCGACAGAGTTTCTTTCCGCATTGTAGATATCCTTCGTGGATAGAGATGGGGCATATTTTCTATAGTCTCTCATAGTCACTCCACAAATCCTTCAGTGGTTTAGAGAGGCACATCATGGGGATGTTGACTGTGAGATGCGACGTGCGCGGATATCCATAGGACAGACACCTAATGGATTTTCTATAGGAGGAGACCACATCATCTATTTCAAAGGACGTACCATGGTACCAGCTTCTTTGAGGAGGAGGTGTTGTGGGATTTTCATACTTCTCCATTAGTGGTACATCCAGGATTAGAAAAGATGTACCAGGATCTCAAACAACAACACTGGTGTCCGGGAATGAAGAAGGTTGTGGCAGTGTTAGTTTCGCAATGCCTCACCTTCCAGCAGGTGAAGGCAGAGCACCAGGTACCAGCAGGCTTGGTACATCCCTTGTAGGTCGCTTTGTGGAAGTGGGATGGGATATCTATGGATTTCGTGATAGTACATACACGTACTTCCAGAGGACACGACTCCATATGGGCGATAGTAGACCGACTCACCAAGTCAGCCCACTTCTTACCCATCAGAGAGTAGGGATCAGTGGAGATCTTGGGACACCACTAAATTCAAGAGATCGTACGGCTTCAGGGTGTCCTTTAGACTATCGTCTCTGATTAGGATGCTTTATTTACTTCTCGGCTATGGAAGTGGTTGCAGGAGGTATTTGGGATGCAGCTACGCCTGATCACTGCCTTTCACCCTCAGATGGATGGCCAGATAGAGAGGACCATTCATACTGTCGAGGACTTGTCCTTTCATGTGTCCTAGACAATGGTAGCAGCTGGGAAGATCAATTACCGTTGGTGGAGTTTGCGTACAACAACAACTACCACTCCACCATCGAGATGGAACCATACGAGGAATTGTACAACAGACCATGTAGATCACCTCTGTGATGGACAGATCCTGGGGAGTCAGCACTAGTAGGACAAGAGATGGTCCAACCCACAACGGAGAAAGTTCAGGTCATTCAGAATCATATGAGGATAGATCATAGCTGACAGATGTCTTATGATGACAGAAGGTAGAGACCACTAGAGTTCAAGGATAGCGACCACGTTTTCTTATGGGTCTCACCTCGACGTGGATTACGAAGATTTGGCCAGGGCGGCAAGTTATCTTTGTGCTTCATCAGACCATTCTAGGTTCTCAGCAGGATTTATCGCCTGGATATTCCACCTCAGTTGAACCGGGGGCACGACGTCTTCCACGTATCTCAGCTAAGGAGATATGTGCACGACCCGACACATATCATTGACCATGGGGAGCTGGAAATCGATGATGGGGTATCTTCTGCAGAGGTCCCGGTAGAGATTCAGGATCAATAGAAGAGGGTCCAACCTGGGCGGTCGATTCCTCTAGTGTGCATCAGGTGGTAGCACGAGAACCTCTAGGAGAGCACTAGGGAGCGGGAGGCTTAGATTCGTGCACAATACCCTCATTTGTTATCCTATTTTGTGATGTATCTTTACGGGGATGTAAAGACCTAAGGTGGGAGTAATTTAAAGACTTGTAAATTTCAAGGAAAATTTTTTCAAAAATTCTTTTGGATTTTACGAGTACGTGGTTTCGGACGGCACCTGATTCCGAGGCCCAGTGTTCCCGGAATAAATTTCTGAAGTTTATCTCGGGTACGTTCAACAAACGAATGAGCGGGTTTTTCTATCTTTTGAACTGGTGCTCGGAATTGAAATCTGAGTGCACCGATGAAACCGCAACGACAGTATTTTATTAATAGGAACTTTTCTGAAGGTGCGTTTTCTCGATAGGATTTGATAAAAATTGTGGATTAAAATGTGAAGTAAATAAAAATTGTGGTACAAATTTATTTACATTAGCATATGGTTATATCCTACATGGGGTAGTTGGGGTGGGACCCACAAGCCCCTAACTACCCATGTTAGGATAATTGTGAGGAGGGGCCCACACGAGCCCCACCCCTTCACATTCCTATAACTCCCTATCTCCCCATTAATGTGAGTAACTCCTCCCTCTCACCCTCATTTAGTTTTCTAACTTAACTCCCCATTTAATTAGACAACTCAAGCTTAACCAATGAAGTTAGTTATGTGTTTGAATTTTAAAAATTGAAATTCATGGCATGAAGCAATAAAATAAGATAAGCCTTATATTATTTTGGGGGATAGTTGTTTTGTAAAGATATTGGGAGAGAGATCTCTAAACTCTTAAAGAAATTCGTCTTCTTCATTGAAAAACACGAAGAACACCGGCACCAACCTTGACTTCTTTCTTCTCGACATTGACGAAGTCACACTGTCTTTCCACGGAAACATCAACGGAACAACATAAGAATCTCTATCCTCCGTCAAGTGATCAACCTTCTTGAATTAAGGTAGGGGTGTGTTTTGATTTGATAAATATTGGGTTTCCTTCCATGTTGATGTTTCTCTCTAAACCTTTTGCTATCGAACTAATTCGGAAGGAACTGTACCAAACTAACACGGTCTGATTCCTCCATCGTTCTTGTTGTTTGGTGTTCTCCAACCGTTCTTGAGCGGAGAATCGAGGCAAGTTTACAGAGCCGATTGGAGGCCTGAAAACATCGGAAATGGACTCAGAACATCGAGACGACCTAGGAAATGGATTTTTGTAGCAAATGGGTCATCGAAACAAAGGATGGACGCCTCGGGAGGCGTGCCGTATAAAGGCGTCGTTTATAGAAAATTCCAGAACACACGGCTTGTACTTCCAAAGAACATGCCGTGTAGTACAATTGTTCAGCGGCAGAGGTAACAGTCATCAGAAGAAGTGACACACGGCGTGTGACATTGGTCACATGGCGTGTACTGTCCACACAGTTGGATAGAGGGGACTTCGAAAGACATGGCATGTATTCAAGAGAAATACATGGGCATAAACAGAAATACAGGGCCATGAGGAACGACGTGTATTATCTTCTTTGAAAGGAATAATCAGCTTCACGAGGCTCGGCGTGTAATCCGGAAGGTACACAGACACGGGAGGAACCACATGGCTATGAGGCATAGCATGTATTACCACCACCATGATGTAAGCGGCTTCGCGAGGCTCGACATGTAATCTGGGTGATACACAGACACAGGCAGAACCATACGGCCAAGAGGCATGGCGTGTATTCCGAAAATACATGGACATAGGGTGGATTCCATGGGCATGTACTCCACCACACAGCCAGACTTGGCCAGCGCACATGGAACAGAACCTAGTGGTTCGGAGATGGCGTCTAACCGTAGTACACTCAATGTATTTACTTTATACACGGACATCTCTTCGACACGAGCTGTGGTCCACATACTGTAACACCCCGAGATTTTATGAAAAATATTCTTTTTAATTTCATTAATGTCTTGTGTTATACGCTACACCAAAAAGAGCTTTCACAAAACACATCTCTGACCTGGATTGAATTACACACAATCGCGACCTTCCACGATAGCGTGTGTTGTACGCAACACCATGTTTCGCTAAACAACGATATGCTATTAAAATATTATTAAAATAGCCATTATGAATAGTAATAACCACTTTTTGAAATTTTTTAAATTTTATTTTTCAAAATGGACTTCATTTTTGGATTCGTAATATCGAAATTAGCTTTGGGTGAAATTTTGGTGATTTTCGGATAACATTCATATTTTGATGAATAGTGAGAATTACTAAATTTTAATTAAAAACAACTTTTTCAATCGAAATAATTAATAGTGATAAATTATTAATTTGAGTGGTTTTAAAGTATATTTAGAATATATTTTTACAATTCAATACAATGTTGGTCATTGGATGTAATTTCACATTTAAACCAGTTATAAACAAGTGTCAATCTTTTGATAGTTATTATCTCTTAAAAACACGCCTTTTGTTTTGACGATGGGAATTGATTTTTAAATTAATTAATGCAACTGATATGTTTTGAATTTTGTAAAATAGAAATCATTTTTGAGTTCATAATATAAAATATATCTTAGGCCCAATTTTTGGTATTTTTCTGAAAAACATCAATTTTTGATGAATAGTGAAACTACTAAGTGGTAGTTAAAAAACTGAATTTTTCATAAAACATAATTTTACCGCTTCTGTGAATAGAATTTCAAAAATCCGAGAGACACGGTTGATGTCAGTAAGTAAAATGTGGTTCAATGAGATGAAATTAATTTTTGGGGAATAGTAACTTTTTACTTTTATTTACCACGGTTAAAAGTAAGTTGTGTATTTAAGGGTAAAAATGATATTATTACAACCCTAACACATGTCCAAATTCTATTTGATAAGTGTAATTCGACCAAAAACAATCCTAGGAATAAAATATGACCGTTTAGGCCCACTTGGATTAGATTAGGACATTTATTATTATTTAAATCAAAGAAGAGTTAAAAGAGTTAAAATCAAAGTTTATTTACTAAAACATTTTTAATATAGGGTAATACATAAGATAAATTCGATTGTAAATATTCATTAGAAATCTAAAACGATTTACTACATAATTTTGTTTTATTTTTAATTTTTATACATTAAATAATTTAATTTATTTATGACAAAACGATGATGCAGTAATTATATTATTAATGAAATATTGACATAATTGATGTCATAAATACTCAAATAAATATAATTTGAGACTTTTTATGACATACACTAATTTTCTAGGTTACTATGACATGTTATTGTTGATTTAAGTAACTTTTTTAGAACTTATCATTCTGTTATGATTTTCACAAAAATCAATTACTAAATAGTGTCATAATTGACATAAAATAGTTTTTAAAACAAATATTATATTATTAATTGTTATTTTATTCCTAAAAATCTAAGGTTCGGTCAAATGACTTAGATAAGGTTATGTATATTAATAATAAACAATTTGGGGTTCTTTGGGCTTCTTATAGTAAGTTTATTATCCTTATAGTATAATAACACAAGAAGACATGTTAAAATTAAAATTATTTAACTTAATGTTAAATCTAAATGATAAGGTTACAATAGGAACCTAAACTTGTCTAAATTCTATAGGATGAGAGGATTTCGACCCATCCCCACCTTAGCCTCTAATTAAATCAATTTGGAGATATTTAAAACTGAACGTTACTTTATAATAAAATAATATTTTTAGTTATTCCAAAGGTGCCCCTCTCCTCCCTTATAAAAGGACACCTCCTCCCTCTCTTCCTCACACAACTTTGAGCCTTCAAGCTCAGCCAACCCCTGAAAAAATCTCTTCTCCACTTCCCTATCAACATCCTAGAGGTTCTGGTCTTCCTCAAAGACCAATTTTAGTGCCCTAAGAGGAGGTCTCAAAGAGGCGCTTCAAAGAAGAGGTAATTTCCGTTACCAATTCTTTCACCTTTATTTCTTCTTCCACTTCGTCTTCTTAGGTTGTTTCATTATGAAGTAATAAAATAAGTATCACTAATATAATGATATGTTATTATAAGTATGAAACAATCCTAATTCACCATCTATCCATCCTACGGAAAATGAAATCACCGCGCATGCGTACGTACAGATAACCGTCTCCACGCCGTGGTGTAATCTGTTTTTCCACCAACACCTTACATGGATGGGTATTATGGTGTAAATAATAACTATAAATAGTTATTATAACATCATAATGATTTTGATATATTGTATCATCCACTCCAATTCAATTCAATAATTATGGAAATGATATCATCACTCGTGCGTACGTACGAACTACCGTCTCCACGACGCGATGAGATTCATTATCCATGTTAACCTTTTAAGAATGATTATAAAGTATATATAAGCAATAATAATTAAATATATGACATGGTAAATCTACTGGATTTATGTATATATATATGTCATCTACTTACTTCCATTTAAGACAATAAGGAAAGGAAAACAGCGTTCATGCGTACGTACGGACTACCGTCTCCATGAACGGTGTGTTTCATTTCATTTATCTATATATTATATATATATATACTGAATATATATGATATATAAATCATATTTTATATTATGGAAGTATGTAAATCATGATATAAGTAATAATAATGTCAAGAACAACAAGTCCAAACACCTACGATAAATGAAACAATTTTACCCAAAACGCTCTTTAACATGGAATTTACAAAAGAACGGGTAATATAAAGTAATAAGTGAACCATATATGATATCATAACAATGAATATGATTCTATAATAAGTAAATTAAATTATTTAAATCATTATACTGGAGGTTCGGACACTTACGAAGCAAATCAGATCTAAGGTAAGGGAAATATCACAATCTCATTTTTATCCGAGATTGTTTATAGTTTGATATTTACTGGGGTGTATTTTATCATCCACATCCATGTTTCCTCAATATGTAATATTATTTCCATCCACCTACAATTGTTTAAATCCAATTTTACTCTTCGGTGAGTTTTTAGTAATTGATATGAAAGGAATCTTTTGTCGTTTTTCGTACGAGGTACTTTTTGACTTTTCTGACAAAAGTACGAGAAGGATGTTTTTTTTAACTGAAACGGCACGAACGAATTTTTACAGTTTTATAAAGCCTTATTTTCATGAAGCTTCCTCCAAAAGATTTCATGACTATTTTCAATAAAATCTATTTCTTTTAAAATTGCATGATGTTTTGTGAAAAGAAATTGATTTTGAAGAAGAAAGGATATTTTCCTCAAGAATTCATTTCATGTGTTTTATCAAAATTATTTTCCATCTAAGATAATAAAGGGTTCTATTTCTATCCATATTGTTACATTGATTTGACTGCGTTGTGATGGAATTATGTTTATGAATTCCTTTATCTTATATGAATGGTTTTATGATGTCATGTTGTTTAAGAATCCCATTTTTATTACATGGGTTATGCAATGATGAATGATTTATGATTTTGTGGCACAAATAAGAATGGTATCATTATGAGATGGGTGGGACCTATATCTCCCTCCAATGCATTGGGTAAAGATTTCGTATCTCATGAGATAGACATGGCTGGAACGGTAGGTTATACCGGTTCAGTGAAACAGGACTGAAACGAGGGTGACTCAGTTCCGAAATGGACTTTGTCCACTAAGATAGTCTTGGTAATGAGTCTTGACAAATAAGATATGATTCTCTATGATTATGTGTGTATGCCACAATGTTTCATGTTTTAAGTTATGATTATTGTGATTACATTTCACTGCCATGTTTTATCCCATGTTATGAAATTATGATCTCTTTTGCAGGTTAAGATTTCCAAAAGTTATGTTCTTATGAATATGACGTGATTGATATTTCTTTTGTTTACCCTTACTGAGCATTTGAGCTCACCCTTTTATGTTTTATTTTCCCCAGGATATAAAGAAAGGTTTTAGGTAAAAAAAAAGGGAAGAGCTTTATGGGAGATGTTGAAGATCTTTCACCAGGATTAGAATATTATATTCCGAGTTTCCAAAGACACTAAACTATTACGATCCTTGTGTGTGTGTTTTTGTTATGTACTAAGTATTCCGCAAATGTAATGTAATATCAATATACGTCAAGCTTCGGGTCTCTACAGTTGGTATCATAGGAAAGGTTTAGTCAACCTTTGGAAACTAGGATGCGAAAATGTAAGTGAGATCCCTAGAGATATTTCTAAGGTATGTCTAGGGATGTCCCTAAGGTTATGTATACGTATATTTTATAGTACTAGAATTACGCTAACGATCATAGAATTTAACCTAAGATGTTAGATATTGAAGGTACTCCCCCTTTACTATGTTGTTTTCTCCAGCATGATTTTTTCCTCTCACACAATTATTTTGGTGTTTTAGTTAATGGAAGGAACCAGAATGAATTTGGTTAACAATGAATACAATGGAAAAATTGGTGACAATGAGCAACAAAATTGTGTAATTACTAGAGAGAAAGATATTGTGATTATGCCGAATCAGTCATCGCGATATATGATTAATAAGGTGAAATTTAGTGGTATTCCAAATTCATCAAAGAAGAGGAAGATAAACTATTATGCATGTTCGCATGTTGAGGATCATAAAGAAAGCAAGGTGAGATTTCTAAAGAAGGGAAGAAGAACCTTGAGGAATACCTCAAATGGAGGGACCGATGTTATCTGTGTGGAGAAAAGGGTCATAGAGTGATAGACTGTTATGGAGTTCAATGTATTATTTGTGGAGAACATGGGCATTACCCAACTCAATGCCCTGACCTAAAAAGTTACTTCTAAATAAAGGAAGGACTTATTCCAGGACAATAATTGAAGAGGATGGATTGAAGTGTTTATGTATTGGTATTAAAGAATAATGTTGTTGAGGTACTTTTATTAGAATATTTTTGTATTATTCTATTGTGGTTTTCAATAATTTTAAGGTATCGACAACCATGAAAAGTGATTCAAATATTTTAGAAAGCAGATGATATGCGCATCATGAAGGGATAAGGATAAAATGAAATGTTTGACAGTATTCATGAGCTCATGATTGATATAAGGACTAAGTGATATCATGGTTTGAGTATATAGAATTTTTGGATTTTGGTATGTGGAAAGAGTTAACTTTTGACAGCATTCATGTTTTCACTAAGGTTTAATTGGTATTCATTTATCAAGAGAATACATGATTAAGGTATTCACATGATTTGAATGTGACCAACAAGACATATCTTATGATATATGGGGATCAACGATGGTATTAAATCTCTGGTAATTGTTTTCACTATATTATGAGAGTGGACTGCAGTATTATGGATAAGCCTAAAGATTGGAATGGATTATGTTGGACATAAGATAGTATTGTTTAAGGATAAAAGTTTTTCGATATTATTGATGGGATGTTATAGTAATATAGTTTTAGAAAAAGGACAACCTGCAGGACGGGCGACAGCCCATCGCGTCGGACAAGGCCGTGGGAATCGAACCCACAACCGAAGTGCGACTGGCCTTTATCGCCTACCACTGGCCTACAATAAGTCCCTGTTTAGTATAAAGTAGTTTTATTTTATTAAGAGGTATTATATATGAAGTATAAGTCCATTTTAGGAACCATATATGATTATTCTCACTAAAGAATGACTTATGTATATTTAATAACTTTTTCTAACCTTTTGTTTGAGACAGATGGAATGACCTGTCATACTAACACTTCACGAATAACAAATTCAACTTCATTTATTTAAGAGATGAAGTGGAAACTGTTCAAGGCACGAACAACCGTGAGATTGTACCAAAATAAACTAAGTATTTATTCTAATTCAAATTCTTCAACTTTAGGGAAACGATCTTGAAAACCAAAAATGTTGTCATAGTTCTCTTATATCTAATTAATCAGATGGTACCTTAGATCATCAAAAATTTATGGATTTGTGATTATTGGATTTTCCATAGCCATGTTCTCTACCACTCTCCATCAGAACATGATGGTTAGATTTTTCTTCCATATCCATATTTTCACCTATGTGGAAACCCAGTGATTAGTTTATTTGGGTAACCGTTACGTTTCATACTTTTGTTTTTAAATATTGGTTTTGGTATTCCTTTTTACGATGTGGGTTTCTATTAAAGAAACTTTCGAGTAGTAAACCATTTATAACCCTGACGAATTTCGAGGGCGAAATTAATTTTAAGGGGGGTATAATGTAACACCCCGAGATTTTATGAAAAATATTATTTTTTAATTTCATTAATGTCTTGTGTTATATGATACACCAAAAGGATCTTTCACAACACACATCTCTGACCTGGATTGAATTACACGCAATCGCGACCTTCCACAATAGCGTGTGTTGTATGCAACACCAAGTTTCGCTAAACAACGATATGCTATTAAAATATTATTATAACTAGCCGTTATGAATAGTAATAACCACTTTTTGAAATTTTGTAAATTTTCTTTTTCAAAATGGACTTCATTTTTGGATTCGGAATATCGAAATTAGCGTTGGGTGAAATTTTGGTGATTTTCGGATAACTTTCATATTTTGATGAATAGTGAAAATTACTAAATTTTAATTAAAAACAACTTTTTCAATCGAAATAATTAATAGTGATAAATTACTAATTGGAGTGGTTTTAAAGTATATTTAGAATATATTTTTACAATTCAATACAATGTTGGTCATTGGATGTAATTTCACATTTAAACCAGTTATAAACAAGTGTCAATCTTTTGATAGTTATTATCTCTTAAAAACACTCCTTTTGTTTTGACGACGGGAATTAATTTTTTAATTAATTAATGCAACTGATCTGTTTTGAATTTGGTAAAATAGAAATCATTTTTGAGTTCATAATATAAATTATAGCTTAGGCCTAATTTTTGGTATTTTTCTGAAAACCTTCAATTTTTTATAAATAGTGAAACCACTAAGTGGTAGTTAAAAAAAACTGAATTTTTCATAAAACATAATTTTACCTCTTCTGTGAGTGGAATTTCAAAAATCCGAGAGACACGGTTGATGTCAGTAAGTAAACTGTGGTTCAATGAGCTGAAAATAATTTTTGGTGAATAGTAACTTTTTACTTTTATTTACCACGGTTAAAAGTAAATAAGGTAATTAAGGGTAAAAATAATATTATTATTACCCTAACACATGTCCAAATTCTATTGGATAAGTGTTATTCGACCAAAAACAAGCTTAGGAATAAAATATGACCATTTAGGCCCACTTGGATTAGATTAAGACATTTATTATTATTTAATTCAAAGAAGAGTTAAAAGAGTTAAAATCAAAGTTTATTTATGAAAACATTTTTAATATATGGTTATACATAAGATAAATTTGATTGTAAATATTCATTAGAAATCTAAAACGATTTAATACATAATGGTATTTTATTTGTAATTTCTAGACTTTAAATTAATTAATTTATTTATGACACAACGATGATGCAGTAATTATCTTATTAATGAAATATTGACATAATTGATGTTATAAATACTCAAATAAATATAATTTGAGACTTTTTATGACTTACACTAATTTTCTAGGTTAATATGACATGTTATTGTTGATTTAATTAACTTATTTCGAACTTATCATTCTGTTTTAATTTTCACAAAAATCAATTACTAAATAGTGTCAAAATTGACATAAAATTGTTTTTTAAAAAAATATTATATTATTAATTGTTATTTTATTCCTAAAAATCTGAGGTTCGGCCAAATGACTTAGATAAGGTTATTTATATTAATAATAAACAATTTTGGGTTCTTTTGTCTTCTTATAGTATGTTTATTAACCTTATAGTATAAGAACACAAGAAGACACGGTAAAAGTAAAATTATTTAACTTAATGTTAAATCTAAATGATAAGGTTAAAATAGGAACCTAAACTTGTCTAAATTCTATTGGATGAGAGGATTTCGACCCATCCCCACCTTATCCTCGAAATAAATCAATTTGGAGCTATTTAAAATCTAACTTGACTTTATAATAAAATAATATTTTTAGTTATTCCAAAGGTGCCCCTCTCCTCCCTTATAAAAGGACACCTCCTCCCTCTCTTCCTCACACAACTTTGAGCCTTCAAGCTCAGCCAACCCCTGCCAAAATCTCTTCTCCACTTCCCTAGAAACATCCTAGAGGTTCTGGTCTTCCTCAAGGACCAATTTTAGTGCCCTAAGAGGAGGTCTCAAAGAGGCGCTTCAAAGAAGAGGTAATTTCCGTTACCAATTCTTTCACCTTTATTTCTTCTTCCACTTCTTCTTCTTAGGTTGTTTCATTATGATGTAATAACATCAGTATCACTAATATACTGATATGTTATTATAAGTATGAAACAAACCTAATTCACTATCTATCCATCCTACGGAAAACGAAATCAACGCGCGTGCGTACGTACGGAATACCGTCTCCACGCCGTGGTGTAATCTGTTTTTCCACCAACACCTTACATGGATGGGTATTATGGTATAAAGAATAACTATACATAGTTATTATAACATAATAATTATTCTTATATATTGTATCATCCACTCCAATTCAATTCAATAATTATGGAAATGATATCATCGCTCATGCGTACGTACGGACTACCGTCTCCACGACGCGATGAGATTCATTCTCCATGTTAACCATTTAAGAATGATTTTAAAGTATATATAAGAAATAATAATGAAATATATGACATGGTAAATCTACTGGATTTATGTATATATATATTTCATCTACTTACTTCCATTTAAGACAATAATGAAAGGAAAACAACGTTCATGCGTACGTACGGTCTACCGTCTCCATGAACGGTGTGTTTCATTTCATTTATCTATCTATTATATATATATATATATATACTGAATATATATGATATATAAATCATATTTTATATCCTGGAAGTATGTAAATCATGATATAAGTAATAATAATGTCCAGAACAACAAGTCCAAACACCTATGATAAATGAAACAATTTTACCCAAAACACACTTTAACATAGAATTTACAAAAGAACGGGTAATATAAAGTCATAAGTGAACCATATATGATATCATAACAATGAATATGATTCTGTAATAAGTAAATGACATTATTTAAATCATTTTACAGGAGGTTCGGACACTTACGAAGCAAATCAGGCCTAAGGTAAGGGAAATATCACAATCTCATTTTTATCCGAGATTGTTTATAGTTTGGTATTTACTGGGGTGTATTTTATCATCCACATCCATGTTTCCTCAATATGTAATATTATTTCCATCCACCTACAATTTTTTAAATCCAATTTTACCCTTCGGTGAGTTTTTAGTAAAAGATATGAAAGGAATCTTTTGTCGTTTTTCGTATGAGTTACTTTTTGACTTTTCAGACAAAAGTACGAGAAGAATGTTTTTTTAACTTAAACGGCACGAACGGATTTTTACGATTTTATAAAGCCTTATTTTCATGAAGCTTCCTCCAAAATATTTCATGAATATTTTCAATAAAATCTCTTTCTTTTAAAATTTCATGATGTTTTGTGAAAAGAAATTGATTTTGTAGAAGAAAGGATATTTTCCTCAAGAATTCATTTCATGTGTTTTATCAAAATTATTTTCCATCTAGGATAATAAAGGGTTATGTTTCTATCCATATTGTTACATTGATTTGACTATGTTGTGATGGAATTATGTTTATGAATTCCTTTATCTTATATGAATGGTTTTATGATGTCATGTTGTTTAAGAATCCCATTTTTATTACATGGGTTATGCAATGATGAATGATTTATGATTTTGTGGCACACATAAGAAGGGTATCATTATGAGATGGGTGGGACCTATATCTCCCTCCAATTCATTGGGTAATTATTTTGTATCTCATGAGATAGACATGGCTGGAACGGTAGGTTATACCGGTTCAGTGGAACAGGACTGAAACGAGGGTGACTCGGTTCCGAAATAGACTTTGTCCACTAAGATACTCTTGGAAATGAGTCTTGACTAATAAGAGATGATTCTATATGATTATGTGTGTATGCCACAAAGTTTCATGTTTTAAGTTATGATTATTTTGATTACATTTCACATCCATGTTTTATCCCATGTTATGAAATTACGATCTCTTTTGCAGGTTATGATTTCCAAAAGTTATGTTCTTATGAATATGGCGTGATTGATATTTCTTTTATTTACCCTTACTGAGCATTTGAGCTCACCCTTTTATGTTTTATTTTCCCCAGGATATAAAGAAAGGTTTTAGGTTAAAAAAGGGAAGATCTTTATGGGATATGTTAAAGATCTTTCACCAGGATTAGAAGATTATATTCCGAGTTTCGAAAGACACTAAACTATTACGATCCTTGTGTGTGTGTTTTTGTTATGTACTAAGTATTCCGCAAATGTAATGTAATGTCAATGTACGTCAAGCTTCAGGTCTCTACACATACAATACCTGTGGACTGAAGACACGGTGTGTAACCATACCAAAATCCATGTAATTACTTTTTTCATGACCAGCCCCATGACACGGGCCGTATCACACGGGCAGTACTCGGTGTCTGAGGACACGACGTGTATTAACAACCTACATGCTGTGTACTTTAGAATAATGGCTTGGTTGTCTTGTTCTCTGTGACTCGGGCACAGTTTTTATGCTTTTCCCCTATGTCATGGGACAGAACATTAGGATACATCATCTCTAGTCTTCATGACAGTTGATGTATCCACCCCTTTGATTGGAGGAGCGGACCCTCCCAAAATCAAGTGTGCTATGTTCGGGAACCCTAGAGCTGGCTGCGACTGTGACAACTACCGTGCTGGGATCCTCCTTGGGTTCGACGACGATGATGACTGTACATGGATCTACGTGGGTTCAGAAGCGAGGACGACTGTACTTGGATCCTCCGTGGGTTCGGCAGCGATGCCTACTGTACTTGGATCCTACGTGGTTTCTGTAACGATGGTTACTGTACTTGAATCCTACGTGGGATTGGCAGCGATGACTTCTGTAATTGAATCCTTCGTGGGTTCGGTGAGGGAGATGATTCATATGCTATTTATATCATCTCCACCCATGTCATGAGTAGTATACCTGTGTGAGCTGAGTCTTGATTTTCAAACATTATCTTCGATATGATTGACTTGCTATCCTATGGGGATTGGGTTGTGATTTCTTATTTGGATTGGGTTGTACTTTCCTGTGTGGACTGGGTTGAACTTGGGCTCGTGAGTTGGAGAAGAACTGGAAATCACGACTTAGGTATATGTATGGGGATATACCTAAGTAGAGTTGGTTGAAACATCATGATTGTATCTTTCGTTTGTGGTTTATCCTTTGTGGATTCTGGGAGAACTTCGGGGGTCTCGGGGTCCCTACTGAGTAACGAATACACACACATGCGCGGGCCATACCCACACTACGTTGTGTTGGATTCAGATGACGGACAACGCTGATCGAGGTGGAGGCTCTTGGAGCTAGACGGTATCTGGAGGAGGATCACTGGACGAAACTTACACGGAACGGACAATTGGACCCAAGGATCCGAGGAGACTATCTTTACCCACCCTTCATGTGGGATTTCCAGAGGACGGCTTGGTGTTGCTACATTACTTGTCAGCTGCTGTACATTCTTTCAGTTGTACTTTACTTCCAGTTGGGTTTGTATTTTGGCCAATTTACTTTCCAGCACATACATTTGTACTCCGTTTACATAGTGTTTACTTCAGATTGCGTACTCTATGGTGTTTGTTTACTTTATAAAGTCAATACCTTCAATTTTATCAGGATTTACGCCTTTGGTGCTAGTCGCCGGCCCTTGGCCTATGGAAGGCGGGCTTGGGGTGGTCACAGAACGGGCCACGAGGATGGGTCGTGACAATATTCATGTATTCCCTTATATCTATCCATTACATATAATAATAAGCATCATACCCCTTCCATAATTAACCATTACCCCATTTTTACTTCCAATTAAAATGTAACATACTCATAAATGGCTATAAATGATTATACAACATCATAGAACATACCTAGATAATTCTAGATCTAGAAAGTACCTTCACACACTGTGGGTGGAATCAAATTGGTCAAATCATCCTTAATGTGTTCCTTGGGGACCTTGAGAATTCATTGATATCTATTAGGCTCCCAAAATATCGATCCTCACCAATGGAGTCCTAATAAAAACAAAAGGTGGTAACGAAAAAAGTTTCACATGAAAAAGTCTATATTGAATCTTTGGGATATAACATATAAACCGCCTACCATGAATCCATTAACCAACTCACCCTCAACTGAGACATTCGATCCCGATTTAGCATACTCTTAACGTATCAACCATGATCTCACCGAAAAAAATATGGATTTAGATATTCATAATGAGATGGAAGAAAACTGTAAACCCTAATCATGAATGGAATGAATGGAGGAGATTTGGATTATTTGAATCTTCAATCTGCAACTGACGACAGTCCAAATAGCCTAGAGATGGAAGGTATTCACCTATGAAAGCTCTTGAACCTCTGGATTTTCACTAGGGTTTCAGTAGTTGGGGAGGTGGAAATTAATGAGTGAGACTTAAAATACCATAATTTCATTTTTGTACATTTATCAACATTACTGGGATGCATGGTTTACCGAGATGGTTTTTCCAAACGTGCTCAAACTGTGTGAGAGCTACTATCCTAAAATCATACATTCTCATGGTTTCCTTGGGATTCATAAAAGTTAACATAACTATGATTTAACCATGCACATGACTCTATCCAAGGATGCACATTTAATATTGTTTCTCAATAATGTTTTCCCCAACCTTGCGCAAACCATGAAACATGCATAAAAATTAATCTTTTCATCCACTTTGATGCCCAAAACCCCTGGGAAACCCCTAAAATATCTCAAGATCTTTTAGAAACACATATTTGACCAAAAAATGGAATTAATCAAAAACATACCTTAAGAAAATTCTCAGATCTTACGACATCCCTACCTTAGGATGACTTCTCCTTGAGCAACTCTTCCTGATCATCATTGAGGTTCTAAATCAAATAAATCTGGCCACTAAACTAGTATATCTAATGCTCGGTCCCTAGTCTCTTCATGGAAAATTTTCTGATTCCAAAGAACTTGGATCAAATGTACAAAAATGCCACACATGACTTTGATGCTCTTTAACGAACACATTTGTACCAATCTCAACATAAATAAAATTTACCATATGAGACGAATCATAATGAAAATACTGGAGTTGTGAATCATAAAAAAAATCATGCATCTCTTTGTAACATTGGGGATGTGCCAACCAATAAGCCACCAATTTGATAATCTCCACAATCTCAAATGGTCCCACATATTTGGGAAACAAATTTCCATGTTTCCATATTCAATAGTGACCCATCCTTGAATAAACTGGAAGAAACACACTATCACCTATCATGAACTCGATCGGTCTACGGTGCTGGTATGCATATGATCACTGCCTACTCTACACTGTTGAAATATTATTCTGAGTCAACCAACCCTTCTTGGATGCCTCCTGGATGAGACTCGGTCCTAACATCTTAGACTCCCCAGTTTCAATTTACCATAATAGATATCTACATGGCCTACCATACAGTGAATCAAATGGACCCATCTGAATTGATTTAAAAAAAATTGATGTTGAAAGAAATGTAAACATGCTGCAAGTGCCTTTCCCACGAACCAACGAAATCCAGAACACCAGCATTCAACTTATCCTCCAATGCCTAAATTGGATGCTCTGATTTCCCATCATTATGTGGGTGATAATCCATAGTCTAAAACACTTGGGTACCAAGTGCCTTCTATATCCCCTTTAAGAAGAGTGATGCAAAATGTGGATGATTACCTGAAACTATATTTCTTGGAACCCAATGCGGCTGCAATACCTCTAGAACATACAACTCTCCCAACTAATCATCTATTCATGTTTCTTGAATCAGTAAAAATGATCCACCTTAGACAACTAATACACAAAGTCCTAGATTTAATCATTAATTTGTGGAATCCACATAAGAATGGCAATGAAATCCAGCATTACCTCATTCCACATTCATTATGGAATAGGAAATTACTGTAACAAACCATCTAGATGTGGATGCTCATCCTTCACCTATTGAAAGGTTGAAAATCATCGCAAAAAACCTGAAACCACATTCTTCATTTCCAACCAAAAATAATCCTAGTGAAAATCAAGATACATGTTATTCAAGCCCTGTGGTAATACCCACATCAATGCATGGAACTCGTGCATCAACTCTTCGTGTGAAACAACCAATATCATAACATGGCCTTGAAAAACCTGGCCCATCCTACACTTAAGGGAACATCTATGAAAATAATGACATGATTTTCAATTCATAGATTGATTCTAGAAGATCCTGATTCTGAGTCTTTCATCTTAGAGTGTCCCCAACATGATTCCCTTTTCCCAATGTGTAAAATATCTCAAAATCGAAGGATTGAAATAACTCGATTCACCTTCACTACCAAAGATTAAAACTCCAATGATATAATATGTTCCTAATAAATTAATGATCTATGAATACCATGAACTACTCTCCCAATAAGTAGTTCCTCAAACACATTACGCTATAAACCACAACTGCTAGCTCAAGATCATGGATTGGGTAATTTCTTTCATGAGGCCTAATTTATCTAGACCCATAATCTATAACCCAATCATTCTAGATCAACAATTCCCTAAGACCCACATTGGATGCATCAAAAAATAACATATACAAATTACTAGGTCCATATATGATCAAAATATTTTTGGTAGTAAACCACATGTTCAATTCATGAAAATAAGTCTTTCATGCCTCAAACCACTCAAAATTAACACCCTTCTTGGTTATCATGAGAGTGGTCTAGCCAAATGAGAGAAATACCTAATGAAACACCATAAATAGCTATAAAACCCAGAAAAAAGGATATTCAATAAATTCTTTCACTAATCCCAAGAAACCACTTCTTGAACCTTCTCTACATGCACCGACACACCTGACTCAATAATGATGTGTCCCTTGAAATGCACTTTATCAATCCAGAACTAACATTTTGATATATTGGA
Source organism: Viscum album (assembly GCA_963277665.1). Lineage (NCBI taxonomy): Eukaryota > Viridiplantae > Streptophyta > Magnoliopsida > Santalales > Viscaceae > Viscum > Viscum album. The sequence continues at coordinate 1,430,410,211 of OY728125.1, forward strand.
ATATATCATATTCTATCTAATTATACTCAATATGATGTCATGATGTTATCCATGATCTTCAAGGGTTTGTGAGAACATCTAGATGTCATCAAAAAATTCATCCTTGAACTGATCTAGAAAAAGGTGAACTATCTGATTCATTAGTACCATAAACATAGATGGGGCATTGGTCAACCCAAATAACATCACCAATAATTCATAAAACATGTAATTTCTCTGAAAATATATCTACAATATGTCAGATGGTCTCACCATTAATTTCTGGTATTCAAATCTCAAATCAATCTTAGAAAACACTGAAAAACACCTTAGTTTGTCAAATAAGTCATCAATTCCAGAAAATGTGAATCAGTTCTTAACATTCATTTGATTCAACATCCTATAATAAATACAAAACCTCAAAAAACCATAAAAATTATTTTAAAATAGAATAAGTGATCCGCATGGTGATGTACTTGGTTGAATGAATCCCTTTTTCTCCAACTCTTCCAGCTGAGCCTTCAGTTCTGAAAGATATGTCGACCCCATTTTTTATGGTGGAATAGAAACTATTTCTGCCCCTGGTAGAAAGTCGATAGTGAAAAACACATCCTTTTCAGGTTGAAATGCCGAGAAATCATCCAGAAAAATATTGTAAAACTAATATCATAAGAGAGGAAATATATTTTTCTACAAATATCTGTCATCCAGAATAAGGAATGCCACTCGGGTTGTGAGTTTCCCAACATCTGAAAAAGAAATTCTATACGGTCTTCTCTTACATCACACTCAACACGAAAGACATAATTTTCTCCATTGAGAGACTTGAATATTACCCTGTGAGGGTAACAATCTATTTTTTCATCATAAATCATTATCCATGTGATTACCAAAACTATGTCAAAACCTAATATCTTGAGGACAAACGAGTTCCACATGAAACGATTACCACCAAACTCTATGGTAAAACCTCTACACTATTGGATAACCTCATCTCACACCCCACTAGAGTATAAATCAACATAACCCCACACAAATGATCCATGGATTGGAAAAACATAACCACAAACTATGAAGAGATAAAAGAGTGTGTGTCACTTGTGTCAAAGAACACGTTATCTAGCATGTAAGCTACAATAATCATACCTCATATGGAAGAAGGTCCAACCTCGCCTCCAAGAGGTGTAGACTAGAATTTGTGAAGATATATTATCAATCTACCCTAGGATTCATCTAGAATACAATACAAAACATTTTCCTAATGGTGTGGATGGTATTGTCCCAGAGTTCCATATCCACCATCACTACTTGCACAACCAATGGAACTCAAACTACTTTCTTTATCTGGGGGGATTGATCCCCTACATACACTCAGCATATGACTCTAACTCCCATACATACCTTGCTTCCATGGGTTTCTGCAACACCCCTATATATGTCCTAACCATACATTGGAAAGGCACTCAGCTAGTGTTTGGGGACACTGACCCCAAATGTGTCCTAGCCTACCGCACTGATAGCAGAACACCTGATCACCACCCTGATATGTTTCCCCTCTATTTTATATATTCTATTCACTCTCACCCTGTTGGAATTTTCAAAAATGATTATTCCATCATTAAGAGGTTGTACTACCTTTCCAACCAGTTGGAAACACAAGTCCACCACCCTAATATCCCTTCAGGTTCCCTTCTGATATATGGGCTTGGTCTACTACCTCTAAAAACTTATTCAGGTGGAATATGTTAGGCTAAGACATAATATCATGCCTAATCCCATCATGGTATCATATTTCCATAGTTTCGTCATATTCGGCCATCATTGGGACAAATTTGAAAAGGTCAGTGATGTTTCTAGAATAATCCATCACTGATGAAAACCCTAGCGTCAAACTCATAAACACTATAACTTTATCCCACATCATGGCATCTTGGTAGAAATTTCATAGAAACGTTTATTGGAAATATTTCCATGCCATTCCTTCATCCTTCCCCATCTAAATCATAATGTCTCACAAGCGCTTGGAAATCCCTCTTAACATGTATGTTTCTAAGTTTTGTGACTTTTCAATAGGAGTATCTTGGTGATAAATAATAGTCTAGTTAGACACTATCCAAAACACTGCTTATTCAATCCCACAAAATCTAGTAATGTTCAGAGGGTGCTGCTGCAAAAACCCCCTAATCAGCTTAAACATACTCGACACATCATGTCATTAGTATAATTCATTAATCCGTATAAAATGATAATGATTCTCATATGACATGTATTCACTATTATCTTGAACCACCAGATCCTCTATATCCACTACTGGGGGATATTTCTCCACCATTTCCTCCTATCAACCTACTAGCATAAGTATATTTGGTGGTGTCTCTCTATAATACCAAACACGATCTTTATATCACAATCTGATACACATTCTAAAATATAAAATAAGACTATTTATTTTCCACCACTAAACCATTTCACATACGACACCCGTAAAATGCATGATCAGACCTAGAACACTACCCTCAACCATCCGTACCAAGGGTTTGGCTAACACAAGGTATCTAACTCACAGTACTTGAAGACTTACCTTCTAAACCATATCTAAATCATTCTCACATCATGACATACTATAATAACATTTCATTTCATATACGACCCTTTATAATGCTTAATGGATTAATTGTTGTTCATCATTTTTCTCCCATTTTAACCCATTTTTATTGTTCTTTTAAACAAAAATTTCACCACTCTTATGAAATTCAAATACATTCTATCTTCTATGGCCCACAAAACCATCCCATGTGTTTCTGTGTACAATGATGAAATCCACTTATGTACATAGGTTCCAAGAACGATGGATGAATTCCCAACCTCGTGTCATTCTGGAATCTAGATAAATATCACAAAACATTCACATCACACCACATGTGCATCACCCAATAGTGAAATATCATAAACTATACCCACAATCAATATTAACAATAATTTCCACCCAGGGTGACCTGGGGTTTCCCTTGTACATGTGTTATCTAATACCAGAAAAGAGATCATGAACAAGGCCCAAAACTATAATAATCTACAATCTACCACAACCAAATAGTATGAAATAGAAAATAAACCACATTATACCAATTTGTAATGTCCCTAACTTGAGTTCCACTAAATCAGTTCCCCAATTCAACTCCTCACAATACCTTAAGAACACCTCACAATATGCCAATGGATGTCGACTAACAGTGAGGGTCTAGTTGGTCATGTGTGTAGACTATACCCAATATACCATAAAAATCCACATCTAATCACAATATACATAACAGAAAAATTAGAAAAAAATTAAAAACATGCATTTAAAAAATATCTCCAAAATTTGGTAAAAACCACAGGAAATTGTAAATATGTCTTTTCAAGCTACAATTCCAACAATAATAACAAAAAATGAAGACAAACATAGAAATACACAAAATGGGCATGTATCCTAGTCTTAAATATCATGTATGAAATTACCATATCCAACTCACCTCAATATGATCATCCACTTGCTCTTTTCCGAACATGAATGCATGAAATCTGCTTAGGTACCCAACATCAACCCTTGCAGGGTGTGAGTAAAACTCAGTAGGCCACCAAAAATTGTGTTTACAAATATCCAGTCTATAGATAGTACATTCATGTATAAATAAATAAAATGTGATGTAAATACAATTATAAGTCCACTATTTAACAGTCTCTACATAGATATACTACCAGTGGGGCCAATTCATTATGTATCTTTTATTACTAGGTCATCATTAATCACACACGGTTCATAGAAAGAATCATTTTCATAGGGTAATTAGAAAGTCCCAAACTCACTAGGTATATCATATAACAACATTAAAATATCATCAACTTGATGCCTTAGTCCATGTGGAATAAACCGTTAGGGAATAGAGATCTGTTTCCATCTATAACCTATGCAATGTGGGTGGATTTAATGAATCAATCCTACTCGACTCTTAGAATGAGCCTCAGTCCTTTATCCCACACCCCAATGAATGTGAAAATGCTAAACCATCCATTTACTACACCAAAACTGTAACACCCCGATATTTTATGAAAAATATTCTTTTTAATTTCATAATTGTCTTGTGTTATACGCTACACCAAAATGAGCTTTCATGACACACATCTCTGACCTGGCTTGAATTACACAAAATCGCGAGTTTCCTCGATATCTTGCGTCGTACGCAATACCGAGTTTCGCTAAACAACGATATGCTATTAAAATATTATTAAAACTAGCCGTTATGAATAGTAACAAATACTTTTTGAAATTTTGTAAATTTTAATTTTCAAAATGGACTTCATTTTTGGATTCGGAATATCAAAATTAGCTTAGGGTGAAATTTTGGTGATTTTCGGATAACTTTCATATTTTGATGAATAGTGAAAATTACTAAATTTTAATTAAAAATAATTTTTTGAATCGAAATAATTAATATTGATAAATTGTTAATTTGAGTGGTTTTAAAGTATATTTAGAATATATTTTTACAATTTAATACAATTTTGGTCATTGGATGTAATTTCACATTTAAACCAGTTATAAACAAGTGTCAATCTTTTGATAGTTATTATCTCTTAAAAACACGCCATTTATTTTGACGACGGGATTTGATTTTTAAATTAGATAATGTAACTGATATGTTTTTAATTTGGTAAAATAGAGATCATTTTTGAGTTCATAATATCAAATATATCTTAGGCCTAATTTTTGGTATTTTTCTGGAAACTTTCATTTTTTGATGAATAGTGAAACCACTAAGTGGTAGTAAAAAAAATGAATTTTTCATAAACCATAATTTTACCACTTCTGTGAGTGGATTTTCAAAAATCCGAGAGACACGGTTTATGTCAATAAGTAAAATTTGGTTCATTGAGATGAAAATAATTTTTGGTAATACTAACTTTTTACTTTTTTTTACCACGGTTAAAAGTAAATAGGGTAATTAAGGGTATAAATGATATTATTATTACCCAAAAACATGTCCTAATTCTATTGGACAACTGTAATTCGACCAAAAACAACCTCAGTAATAAAATATGACCATTTAGGCCTACTTGGATTAGATTAGGAAATTTATTATTAATTTATTTAAAGAAAGGTTAAAATAGTTAAAATCAAAGTTTAATAAGTAAATAATTTTTAATATGGGGTTATACATAAGATAAATTCGACTATAAATATTCATTAGAAATCTAAAAATATTTCCTACATAATGGTATTTTATTTGGAATTTTTAGACATTAAATAATTTAATTTATTTATGACACAACGATGATGCAGTTATTATCTTATTAATGAAATATTGACATAATTGATGTTATAAATACCCAAATAAACATAATTTGAGATTTTTTATGAACTAAATAAATTTTCTAGGTTAATATGACATGTTATTGTTGATATATGTAACTTAGTTAGAACTTATCATTCTGTTATGAATTTTATAAAAATCATGTACCAAATAGTGTCAAAATTGACATAAATTAGTTTTTAAAACAAATATTATATTATTAATTGGTATTTAATTCCTAAAAATCTAAGGTTCTGCCAAATTACTTAGATACGGTTATATATATTAATAATATACAACTTGGGGTTCGTTTGGCTTGATATAGTAAGTTTATTAACCTTATAGTATAAGAACACAAGAAGACATGGTAAAAGTAAAATTATTTAACTTAATGTTAAATCTAAATGATAAGGTTAAAATAGGAACCTAAACTTGTCTAAATTCTATTGGATGAGAGGATTTCGACCCATCCCCACCTTAGCTTCGAAATATATCAATTTGGACCTATTTAAAACCGAACATGACTTTATAATAAAATAATATTTTTAGTTATTCCAAAGGTACCCCTCTCCTCCCTTATAAAAGAGCACATCCTCCCTCTCTTCCTCACACCACTTTGAGCCTTCAAGCTCGTCCAACTCCTGCCAATTTCTCCTCTCCAGTTCTCTAGAGACATCCTATACATCCTGGTCTTCTTCAAAGACCAATTTTAGTACCCTAAAAGAAGGTCTCAAAGAAGCACTTCAAAGAAGAGGTAATGTCCCTTACTGATTCTTTCATTTTATTTCTTCTTCCACTTCTTATTATTTAGTTATTTAATTATGAAGTAATAACATAAGTATCACTAATATACAGATATGTTATTATAATTATGAAACAATACTATTTCACCATCTATCCATCCTACAGAAAAAGAAATCACCGCGTGTGCGTACGTACGGAATACCGTCTCCACGCCGTGGTGTAATCTATTTTCCACCACCACCTTACTTGGATGGGTATAAGGGTGTAAATAATGACTATATATGACTATTATAAAGTTATACTGATTCTGAAATAGTATACATATACTCCAATACAATTCCACGATCATAGGAACGATATCATCACTCGTGCATACGTACGGAATACCGTCTCCACGATGTGATGCGACTCGTTCTACATGATCTTCATTTAATAATGATTATATAAATGAATTGAATGAATGAATATGATATATATTACACTAATACCATTATGTAAATGAGGTATCTATAACCTAAATATAATAATAAGAATTTATTCAAAAAAACACGCATAAGAACAAAAAGTTATAAACACCCGAATAACAAGTAGCAATGAAATATTACTACTACGAAGCTATTAATATGACCATATATGATATAATAACAATGAATATGATTATGAAATAATTCAATGACATTATTTAAATCATTATACAGGAGGTTCGGACACATACGAAGCAAATCGGACCTAATGTAAGGGAAATATCACAATCTCATTTTTTTATCCGAGATTGTTTATACTTTGGTATTTACTGGGGTGTATTTTATCATCCACATCCATGTTTCCCCAATATGTAATATTTATATCCTTCTACAATAGTTTATATCCAATTTTACCCTTCGGTGAGTTTTTAGTAAAATATATGAAAGGAATCTTTTGTCATTTTTCGTACGAGGTACTTTTTGACTTTTCCGACAAAAGTACGAGAAGAATGTTTTTTTAACTTATACGTAATGAATGGATTTTTAAAACATTATTTCCAAGAACCATCCTTTACAAGTTTTCAAGTTTATTTTTAATCAACTTCTTTTAGTTTAAAATTGTATGACATGTTAAGAATGTAAAAGTGTTTTGAAGTAGAAAAGATATTTTCCTCAAGAATGAAGTTCAAGTGTTTTATCAAAAAAAATTTCCATCCAAGATAATAAAGGGTTCTATTTTTGTCCCTATTATTACATTGATTTGATTATGTTGTGATGGAATTATTTTTATGAATTCCTTTATCATATAAGAATTGTTTTATGATGTCATGATGTTTAAGATTCCCATTTTTATTACATGGGTTATGAAATGATGCATGATTTATGATTTTGTGGCACACATAAGAATGGTATCATTATGAGATGGGTGGGACCTATATCTCCCTACAATGCATTGGTAAATGATTTTATATCTCATGAGATAGACATGGCTGGAAGGGTTGGTTATACCGGTTCAGTGAAACAGGACTGAAACGAGGGTGACTCGGTTCAGAAAGGGACTTTATCCACTAAGATAGTCTTGGAAATGAGTCTTGACTAACAAGAAATGATTCTCTATGATTATGTGTGTATGCCACAATGTTTCATGTTTTAAGTTATGATTATTGTGATTACATTTCACTGCCATTATTTATCCCATGTTATGAAATTATGATCTCTTTTGCAGGTTAAGATTTCCAAAAGTTATGTGCTTGTGTATACGATGTGATTGATATTTCTTTTGTTTACCCTTACAGAGCATTTGAGCTCACCCTTTTGTATGTTTTCTTTCCCCAGGCCAGGAAGAAGGTTATTAATTAGGATATGCCAAAACGGGACAATAGATATGATAAAATATGTGGGAGGAAAAGTTGATTCTTTATGAACCAGTTGTTTATGTTTCCCAGTTTCTAAAGACACTATACCTATACGGTCCTTTCGTGGTTTTTTATATGTTGTAATAAGTATGCTTCAATTTTGAAGTATTAACAATGTATGTAAAGTATGGGTCATTATAGTTGGTATTAGAGGAAAGGTATAGTCAACCATTGGAATCTAGGATGTGAAAGCCTTAGTAAGAACCCTAAGGATAAGTCTAAGCATAGAACACAATCTTATTGTTTTAGAAATGGCCATGAATAACCTAGGATAAGACCTTAAGTGTGAAATTTTATTCTTGATTATGTGGTTTTCCTATTATAATTATTGTTTCTCACACTATTCTTCTTGGTTTTAGTCAATGGCTGGAACCCGAAGGAACATTGTTAATCTGGAATGCGACGGGAAATGCAATGATTGTCCCCCTGAGCAACCAAACGTTATGGGAGCTGGAATGAAAAATCTTGGAGCCATGCTCACACAACTTTCTCAAGCTATGAATCATGCATGACATCCAAACGAGCAAAGGAAGGAGCAACATTATGTTTAATCCTTCATGAGGCAGCGTCTACCTTCTTTCAGTGGGTCTACTAATCCATTAGTTTCTGAACAATGGATTAGTACTACTGAAAAGATATTTTCAGTTCTTCAATGTTCTAAACATGATTAAGTCATCCTAGAAGTGTATCATTTGGAAGGAGATGCTGATCAACGGTGGAATATTATTAAGAATACGAGGCAAAGGGATGAAATTGAGTCCATGGAATGGGACGAGTTCAAGAACTTTTTTTTCAGTATGTACTTCCCTCGTATTCTTCAAACAAAAATGGAAAAGGAGTTTCTTGAGCTGAAGCAGAAGGATGATGAATCTGTTGGTATATACGAAGCGAAATTTACAAGACTTGCAAGGTACGCATCTGGCATTATCATCCAACCTGAAAGTAAAGTTGATCGATTTTTAAGTGGCTTAAAACCAAGTCTTCGAAGGGCATTAGCTATAAGAGACTTCAGTAGCTATGATGAAATTGTGTGTTGTGTTATCAAGGTTGAAATGGAAGTTGTTGTTACATATCCATCTCATGGTTTTGACAAGAAACGAAAGATGGTGGTCAAGGAGTAATCTCAAAATAATTGTGAAAAGAAGATGAATGTTTTCTTATGCACAAATTGTGGAAAGAAGCATGGTGGAGATTGTCTTAAAGGGACTAGAAAATGTTTTAAGTGTGAAAAAGAAGGTCATCGAGCAGCTGAGTGTCGAAGTAATGGTAAAAGGGTTTCTAATGATGTGAATAAAGAAAACACTGCAGAGAACGCACCACCAACACTTCAATGCTTCAAGTGCAAAGAAATGGGCCATTATGCTAATAAATGCATTAATCCAAGGGTTAGTGATGATCGACATGAGCAACCGCTTAAGGCAAAGGACAAAGGGAAGTCACATGCGATCACTAGTGGCGATGTTGAATATGACAACGATGTGGGGGAATGATTAAGTGTTTATGTAATGGGATTCCAAAATAATGTTGTATCATGGTGTATTGGAATATTTATGTATTGGTCTAATTTGGTATTCGAAGTGATTGAGATATTTTTGGAAATAAGATGATATGCGCATAATGAAGGGAAAAAGAGAAAATGACATGTTTAACAGTATTCATGAGCTCATGATTGATATAAGGACTAAGTGATATCATGGTTTTAGTATATAGAATTTTGAGGATTTTGGTATGTGGAAAGTGTTAACTTTTAACTACATTCATGTTTTCACTATGGTTCAATGGGTATTCAATAGAATAAATGATTAAGGCCTTTGAATGTTTGGAATGTGACCAACAAGACATATCTTATGATATATGGGGATCAACGATGATATTAAATCTCCGGTAATCATTTTCACTATATTATGAGAGTGGACTGCAGTATTATGGATAATCCTAAAGATTGGAATGGATTATTTTGGACATAAGTTAGTATTGTTTAAGGATAGAAGTTTTTCGATATTATTGATGAGATGTTATAGTAATATAGTTTTAGAAAAAGGAAAACCTGCAGGACGGGCGACAACCCATCGCGTCGAACAAGGCTATGGGAATCGAACCCACAACCGAAGTGCGACTGGCCTTTATCGCCTACCACTGGCCTACAGGAAGTCCCTGTTTAGTAGAAACTAGTTTTATTATATTAAGCAGTATGATATATGAAGTATATGTTCATTTTAGGAACTATATAGGATTAATCTCACTATAGATGGACTAATGTATTTTTTCTAACCTTTTGTTTGAGACAGATGGAATGACCCATCATTTATCACATGATCTGCTAACACATCAAAAATGACAAATTCAACTTCATTTATTTAAGAGATGAAGTGGAAATTGTCCAAAGAACGACAAACGGTGATACTATAGCAAAATCACGAAAGTATTTCATCTAATTCCAAAATGATCTTGAAAACCAAAAATGTTGTCCTAGTGCTCTTATATCTAATGAATCAGATGGTACCATAGATCGTCACAAATTTATGGCTTTGTGAGTGCTGGATTATCCATAGCCATGTTCTCTACCACTCTCCATCAGAACATGATGGTTAGATTTCTCTTCCATATACATATCTTCACCTATGTGGAAACCCAGTGATTAGTTTATTTGGGTAACCGTTACGTTTCATACTTTTGTTTTTAAAGATTGGTTTTGGTATTCCTTTTTAAAATGTGGGGTTCTATTAAAGAAACTTTCAAGTAGTAAACCATTTATAACCCCGACGAATTTCGAGGGCGAAATTAATTTTAAGGGTGGTAGAATGTAACACCCCGATATTTTATGAAAAATATTCTTTTTAATTTCATTAATATCTTGTGTTATACGCTACACCAAAAGGAGATTTCATGACACACATCTCTGACCTGGCTTGAATTACACAAAATCGCGAGTTTCCTCGATAGCTTGCGTCGTACACAATACCGAGTTTCACTAAACAACGATATGCTATTAAAATATTATTAAAACCAGCCGTTATGAATAGTAATAACCACTTTTTGAAATTTTGTAAATTTTATTTTTCAAAATGGACTTCATTTTTGGATTCGTAATATCGAAATTAGCTTAGGGTGAAATTTTGGTGATTTTCGGATAACTTTCATATTTTGATGAATAGTGAAAATTACTAAATTTTAATTAAAAACAACTTTTTCAATCGAAATAATTAATAGTGATAAATTGTTAATTTGAGTGGTTTTAAAGTATATTTAGAATATATTTTTTACAATTTAATACAATTTTGGTCATTGGATGTAATTTCACATTTAAACCAGTTATAAACAAGTGTCAATCTTTTGATAGTTATTATCTCTTAAAAACACGACATTTGTTTTGACGACAGGATTTAATTTTTAAATTAGTTAATGTAACTGATATGTTTTGAATTTGGTAAAATAGACATCATTTTTGAGTTCATAATATCAAATATAGCTTAGGCATAATTTTTGGTATTTTTCTGGAAACTTTCATTTTTTGATGAATCGTGAAACCACTAAGTGGTAGTAAAAAAATGAGTTTTTCATAAAACTTAATTTTACCGATTATGTGAGTGGAATTTCAAAAATCCGAGAGACACAGTTGATGTAAGTAAGTAAAATGTGGTTCATTGAGATGAAAATAATTTTTGGTGAATAGTAACTTTTTACTTTTTTTTACCACGATTAAAAGTAAATAGGGTAATTAAGGGTAAAAATGATATTATTATTATCCTAACACATGTCCTAATTCTATTTGACAAGTTTAATTCGACCAAAAACATCCTTAGGAATAAAATATGACAATTTAGGCCTACTTGGATTAGATTAGGACATTTATTATTAATTTATTTAAAGAAGGGTTAAAATAGTTAAAATCAATGTTTAATAAGTAATTCATTTTTAATATGAGGTTATACATAAGATAAATTCGACTATAAATATTAATTAGAAAGATAAAAATATTTCCTACATAATGGTATTTTATTTTCAATTTTTAGACATTAAATAATTTAATTTATTTATGACACAACGATGATGCAGTAATTATCTTATTAATAAAATATTGACATAATTGATGTTATAAATACCAAAATAAATATAATTTGAGATTTTTTATGAACTAAATAGATTTTCTAGGTTAATATGACATGTTATTGTTGATATAAGTGACTTGGTTCGAACTTATCATTCTGTTATGAATTTCATAAAAATCATGTACCAAATAGTGTCAAAATTGACATAAATTAGTTTTTAAAACAAATATTATATTATTAATTGTTATTTAATTCCTAAAAATATAAGGATCGGCCGAATGAATTATATGAGGTTATATATATTAATAATAAACAAATTGGGGTTCGTTTGGATTGATATAGTAAGCTTATTAAACTTATAGAATAAGAACACAAGAAGACATGGAAAAAGTAAAATTATTTAACTTAATGTTAAATCTAAATGATAAGGTTAAAATAGGAACCTAAACTTGTCTAAATTCTATTTCATGAGATTATTTCGACCCATCCCCACCTTAGCTTCGAAATATATCAATTTTGAGCTATTTAAAACCGAACTTGACTTAATAATAAAATAATATTTTTAGTTATTCCAAAGGTACCCCTCTCCTCCCTTATAAAATAGCACCTCCTCCCTCTCTTCCTCACACCACTTTGAGCCTTCAAGCTCGTCCAAACCCTGCCACTTTCGCCTCTCCACTTCCCTAGAGACATCCTAGAGGTCCTGGTCTTCTTCAAAGACCAATTTTAGTCCCCTAAAAGAAGGTCTCAAAGAAGCACTTCAAAGAAGAGGTAATGTCCGTTACCGATTCTTTCATCTTTATTTCTTCTTCCACTTCTTCTTCTTTAGTTGTTTAATTATGAAGTAATAACATCAGTATAACTCATATACTGATATGTTACTATAAGTATGAAACAACTCTATTTCACCATCTATCCATCCTATGGAAAAAGAAATCACCGCGTGTGCGTACGTACGGAATACCTTCTCCACGCCATGGTGTAATCTATTTTCCACCACCACCTTACTTGGATGGGTATAATGGTAAAAATAATGACTATATATGACTATTATAAAGTGATACTGATTCTGAAATAGTATACATATACTCCAATACAATTCCATGATCATAGGAACAATATCATCACTCGTGCGTACGTATGAAATACCATCTCCCCGATGTGATGCGACTCGTTCTACATGATCTTCATTTCATAATGATTACATAAATGAATTTAATGATTGATTTTGATATATATTACACTAATACCATTCTGGAAATGAGGTATCTATAACCTAAAGAGAAGAATAAGAATTTATTCGACAAAACACGCATAAGAACAAAAAGTTATAAACACCCGAATAACAAGTAGCAATGAAATATTACTACTAAGAAGCTAAGAATATGACCATATATGATATAATAACAACGAATATGATTCTTTAATAAGTCAATGACATTATTTAAATCATTATACAGGAGGTTCGGACACTTACGAAGCAAATCGGACCTAAGGTAAGGGAAATATCAGAATCTCGTTTTTTTATACGAGATTGTTTATACTTTGGTATTTACTGGGGTGTATTTTATCATCCACATCCATGTTTCCCCAATATGTAATATTTATATCCTTCTAAAATAGTTTATATCCAATTTTACCCTTCGGCGAGTTTTTAGTAAAAGATATGAAAGGAATCTTTTTTCATTTTTCATACGAGGTACTTTTTAACTTTTCCGACAAAAGTACGAGAAGAATGTTTTTTTAACATATACGAAATGAATGGATTTTTAAAACATTATTTCCAAGAAGAATCCTTTACAAGTTTTCAAGTTTATTTTTAATCAACTTCTTTTAGTTTAAATTTTTTTGACATGTTAAGAAAGGAAAAGTGTTTTGAAGTAGAAAAGATATTTTCCTCAAGAATGAAGTTCAAGTGTTTTATCAAAATTATTTTCCATCTAAGATAATAAAGGGTTCTGTTTTTGTCCCTATTATTACATTGATTAGATTATGTTGTGATGGAATTATTTTTATGAATTCCTTTATCATATATGAATTGTTTTATGATGTCATGATGTTTAAGATTCCCATTTTTATTACATGGGTTATGAAATGATGTATGATTTATGATTTTGTGGCACACATATGAATGGTATCATTATGAGATGGGTGTGACCTATATCTCCCTCCAATGCATTGGGTAAATATTTTATATCTCATGAGATAGACATGGATGGAACGGTAGGTTATAACGGTTCAGTGAAACAGGACTGAAACGAGGGTGACTCGGTTCAGAAAGGGACTTTGTCCACTAAGATAGTCTTGGCAATGAGTCTTGACTAACAAGAAATGATTCTCTATTATTATGTGTGTATGACACAAAGTTTCATGTTTTAAGTTATGATTATTGTGATTACATTTCACTGCCATGATTTATCCCATGTTATGAAATTATGATCTCTTTTGCAGGTTAAGATTTCCAAAAGTTATGTTCTTGTGTATACGATGTGATTGATATTTCTTTTGTTTACCCTTAATGAGCATTTGAGCTCACCCTTTTGTATGTTTTCTTTCCCCAGGTCAATAAGAAGGTTACTAATTAGGATATGCCAAAAAGGGACTCTAGATATGATGAAATAAGTGGGAGGCAATGTTTATGCTTTATGAACCAGTTGTTTATGTTTCCCAGTTTCTAAAGACATTATACCTATACGGTCCTTTCCTGGTTTTGTTATATGTTGTAATAAGTACACTTCAATTTTGAAGTATTAACAATGTATGTAATGTATGGGTCGTTATAAAAACCTTATTGAAACCAAACACAAGCAATACATATGATAATGATAAACTATAATAATCAACTTCATAAATCAAATTGTGCCATATCCCATTAACGAATTTTCCATTTACATAACATAGAACATTTATCTTGATTCCCATTTCCATGACTAACTCACTTATCATATTCAATAATTATATTATATAAACCCATTAGACATATTAATCAGCCTCATACTCCAACCATAATTAAAAAATAACCATTTTGGACATTTGTTAATATTTTAACATACTCAACAAGGGATCTACATGATCATTAAACAGCCTATAACATACTTACCTAATTTTAGGTCTAAAAAGTATCAACACACCATGTGGGTAGACTTAAATAGATCAAATCATCCTTGATTTGTTCCTTGGGGAATGTGAGGGTTCCTACTTATCATTTAGACACCAAAAAAACCAAATCTTACAAATGGAGTCGAAAGAACAATAAAAGGTTATAATGAACAAAGTTAGAACCGAACAAATCTATATCGAAACTATGGGATATAACATATAGAACCCTTATCTATATTCTATTGATGAATGCACCCTCAACTAATTCCTTAGAACTTGATTAAACAAATCCCTGAACCCTAATTCCATATATTACTGGTGAAAGAGGGTTTTAGATATTTTGGAGGATATTGAAGGCAATGAGAACCCAAATTAAGAAGAGGAAACAGAGAGGATATTAGACAAAGTTGAATATATGATCTTCAAAAAAATTCTCTAAATGGAATAAAGATGGAGGAGATTCACCTTTGGGAGTTTTTGGAGGCTTCAGATTTTCACTATGGTAAAAACACGAGGGGGGGAGGAAAATTACAAGCAAGACTTAAAATCACATAGTGGTATGTTTTTACTTTTATAAACATTACTAGGTTACACAATTTACCTGAAATGTTTTCCAATCCTTGAAAAAACCATGTGAGAGATAATCTCCCATAATCAACCCTTCACATGATTTATTCCGAATTCTACATGGTTATCTGAACTGTGCGGTAACAGTGATCAAGCCTCTGTCTACGGTACCATAGTAACCTCAGATACTCCACATAAATTTCACTAATCGTGCGTTAACCATGAAATATGCCATGAAATTCATTTTCTCCCTTCTATTTCCAGCCACAAACCCCCAATACACCCCGATATCCTCCCTAGGATCATTGGGAAATATTTATTTGACCAAAATAAATGACGTAAACATGGACATAAAAAAAATCATACCACAAGAAAAATCTCGGATCTTACATTTTTCTTATGATAGGTATATCCAATAATGATATAAATTCGACAAAAGGGAGGGTAGGGTAGACATGTGAACATAAAATGTCTTTTTGGAATGTTTATTGGTCATTTAGACCTTAGGTTAATGGTATAGTCCATTGATAAGAAAAAGTTTCTCATACTCATTGTAATTAATTAGTATCATATTCAATAATCATTTTGTGTCAAATAATTTTTTTTCTTTATTATATATTATAAATTATTATAATAATATATTTGGATTTCATTTTCACAAATTTTAATCACATTAGTTCCATAAATTAATTTAAATTTAATCCTACAGATAGGACGAAAATGCAAGGTTTTAATGTAAACAATTTTCAAAGGATTGAGATGTTTTTATATCAAATTTCAATGGAAAAATGATTCCAATGGAAAACATATGATTAATTGATATAAATTGAATTTAAAACGAATTTATAATATAAATTAAATTTAAAAATAAATTATAGGAAAAGATAGTTTTGAAATAAATTTCCTTAATTTCACTATTCACCAAAAAATAAAACATCACAAAAATATACGAAATTTTTTTAAACTAACCTAATTTTTATATTTCCAGTTACAAAATAAAACTTACTTTTAAATATAAAAATATAAATTTAAAAACAATCTAATTAAACTATTTTCACCATTAATTTGATGAAAATATATCATTAGAAAAATATAGGGTTTCAAGCATATACTCCGGTTTGTTTTTAACTTATAACTATATAAGATATTAGATAAATTTTAAATGTATTTTTTTTAAATTTATAATATATATATTTAATTAATATCAATAATTAAGCATAATTAATCTAATTTATTATGATAAAACACATTTGTGAGCATAAAAATATTTCTTTTATATTCAATTAGTTTTTATGTTCACGTATAATTATTTTATAACCTATAAAACCATTTTATATATGTGTAAACCATATATTTTCATTACTTAATTAATACAATTCATAAACTAAAATTTAACGTCTAGGTTATTTCTTATTATAAATTATTATATATTTAAATACATATTGATGCTCAGTAAAAATCAGTCTTGGATGTAACATATGTTATTGAAGAAAATCATTATTCTGGATGATGCAAGATAACTCGGTATTATGTGAATATAAAGTGATATAATAGAATGAATTTATTTATACTATTAATTATATTGTAATGACGTGGGATATTTTATTTTCTAATGTGATTGGTTTTGTGAGATATTCAAGCTATTCAATAAAATGTTATTATATAATAATATTTGGGTATTACATTCTCCCCAACTTAATTAAATTACAAACTCATAATTTAAACTCTCTATTGGTAATATATTTTTTAAATTTTTTTGAAAGTAAAAAAATCAAGATAAGGGTTCATAAAACATCCACTAGAAATGAGAGAATGGGAATTAGAATGGTCACATGGACAAACATATAACTATGTATGTAAGTAAGAGAATATTAGTGGGAAAGAGAGATACATACATGGTGGAAAAGGGTAAATAGTTTTAGGGATTAATAAATGTCATCAATCAAAAACAGGGGAAGGTTAAATGAAATGTTGTTGTCCCAAAACCCATAAATCTGTGATGATTTCAATGACCATTGCTTTGGTAGAAACTGTGGTTTTAGAATAATATTTTTTAACATTTTATTAATTATTATTATTTACATTACTACCTAACAAAATAATGAAATATAATTAACTCATATATTTATATAAAAAAAATTCATCCACTATTATTTTAAGAATATATAATTCATACATTACTTCATGAAATAGATATCCAAATACTTACATTGATTATTGTAGCACAAAAATAATCTTCTAACAGATTGTGTGTCCCATTAAAGAGTGACATGTCTAACTATTCTCTAAATTAAATATGGCTAAGACATTAACATGTAAACCTAACATATAACACTATCAGTTCATCATTAATATTCATTCATCAATATATTTAACTGAAAACAATTACATATTAACCCGATAATTATGTAGGTCAATGTTGGACATTAAACCCTTATCATCCTTTTATCATGTTTTCAATTCCCACATACTTACCCATTTTGATGGGTTGTTCCTCGACATATAGGTTTTAATTTTTTAAAACAATATTAACATATTTTAAAATATAAATATGATTGAAATATGTGAAATTTAATCATTATGTATCCTTTTAACTAATGTTTTTAATACATCCTCAATACATAAATACACCATCCATTTATTTATACACAAATACTTAGTCTATTGTTGATCTTATAGATGTGGTAATTTCATAAAAAAAAGAAATATAGATTGAGAATCAATATTCATATTTGAAGAACCATATCATTATTTTTTGGATGTCTAAATCTGGACACAATATTTTAAATCTAAGACACCTCACATTAAACAGAGTCCATTCAATTTCATTATCTATTGAAATCCTTCATAATGGTCTATAAAAAAAATTTAATTAACCTATGCATATCCCATATGTTTGAAAAATAGGTACATTGTAACGACCATTTTTTATAGAAGGTTACACCATGTAAGGACCTATGTTGCTTTTCAGAGTATTTACCCCAATGTATATATATACTAGAACCATGTTAACTTGTAGTATCAAAATAGTGTTGTATTTCTATGTATACCCACATAATTTAATCCTTACTAGAAATCTGCTATTTAATTATAATGTTTTCCAAAAATTCAATTGTAGGGTTGTGTTCCTTAATCGATGGTTTCCTAAATATAATTCCCAATGTTTCTACTAAACTACCTATTATACCAATTATAGAAACCTGACCCCAGAAATATTAGAGATGGTTTCTACTACCATTACATGGGTATGATTACAATGAATCAAATCTTAATTAATCTAATAGTTTAGTAGTCTTTGTATTCCATATACATACTTGAGTATTATTTTACTAATTAAAACAAATATTGAAACATATTTTTTTCTTCTTGAAAATCATTATTCCCTCTATGATAAACTTTCAAATTATTCTTATTACAACTCATGGAATCCAAGGTAAATGAAATAAAATAAGGGTCATCTCAATTGAGCCATAACTATTGAGAATAAAAGAAGGAATAGGGAATCAATGATAACCATTAATATGTAAAGATAATTACAAAATAAAAATTGCATATAATCAATAAAATAATAATAATGTTCATAAACAATATGGAATGGTAAATAACAAAAAATTCAATCCATTAAAAATTACTGGATAAGGCATAATCCATACGGCATGGTAGTAAACTGAAACACATTCTATTTAATCAAAGAGTTTATAATTAAATGAATCCATAGTTACATAAATGAAAAATAACATGGATAAATATTAATTGAATCTAAATAAATGAAATGATTAATTATTAGACACCATGTGTCATAGGTAAATGGTACATCCATTTTCAAGACATTTCATTATATTGTTTTGGATATTGAGTAAATAAACATAAAAGGTTGTCAAACTGAATCATCCCATAAGATTAATGATGCATCGAGGGGATATCTATACTCAGGTCCCACCCATTTTGTACCTTTCGAAAGTATTCATCCATTATCAAAAAATTTATTTAACAATGTTTCTTATCCAATATCCATTTGAAGCAGAATAAAAACTTTTATCATTATTTCCACAGTAAATATAATAACTAAAAAGTAAAAATCATATGTAAAAATGGTATATGTTTTAAAAAATTATTACTTTCATGATAAGTGATATCAATTTTTAGGTGAATCATATTGTTCAATTATCCCTATATATTGAATATTTATAGGTTATTAATAATGGAATTAAGGAATAGAATGACCATACTTTCTTTTGCAAAATCAATCGAAAACCATCTCGAGGAAGAATAAGGTTGTTATCAATACGACATATCCCTAGTAGATTAAAAACAACCACGTTTTTCATTGATGAATATATATACTCTAAAAATATATTTTAAAACATTATTGAGGAATATATACTATTCATTTTGAAAAAAAAATTGAATATTCTTTCCATTGAAAATCACATTTATAAAAATTCATTGAAAATGGACCTCTTAATCATTCAAAGGATGATTCAATGGAATAATGATATTCAAATCTGCACATGTTGTATGCGGTAAAAAGAACATTCATTTTACACATTAAAAAAGTTATAAGAATGAACTGTTCAAAATGCGATATAATGATTCTTTCAAAAAACGTAGTAAAAGAAAAAAGGGTAAAATTGTAATTAATAAATAATATTATAATGGTTATATATATTTTATTCAAAATTTTTAGAGAAATATTTTTTAAGAGAAAATATGTTCTCCGACTAAATAGAGAAATGAAGTTGGGTATTCTTAAAAAAAATTATAAAACCTTTGAGTAACCAATGAGTGGGAAAATGGTATGATTATATGAAAATGATCATGAAAAGTCATGTAATAATATAATGAAAGGTATTATTTTAAAACTAAATGAATAGATTATGCATTTAAAATGTAAATTTTAAATAAAATAGGTGGGATCAAGTTAATATATAGTAATATGTGATTTCGTACATAATCCCGCAATATTGATGGCAATGAGGAGGTAATATAAACCAATAAAAAGTAATCTTGTTTGGAAATTCTGTACCACATTGTACCTTTTAAATCATATCCAATTAGAATAAGTAATTATAAATTGAACTCAAAATAAAATTTAGAAAAAATATTTCATGATATTATATATCAAAATGGTCAGTATATACACTACACAAATATAGTAAGTAGTGAACATGAAATTTTTCTCATAGATGTAAAAATTTAGATGAAAATACCTTACCTTCAATCTGATATTTCATGTGTGTTATTATATTACTGAATAATATAATTATTATAATTATTTATTTTTTTTAAGAAACGTTTCATGTTTATCTATACATTTATTTCACTTATTAAAATGAGGTAAACAACTACTTATAAAAATATGTTTATGTTGATTTTTTTTACAATATTCGATTTATGTTTCAAAAGTGAATTTTGTAGGTCTACTATGGTTGAAGGGGAAATTATACAAAAATATATAGAATAATAATGACATAATAATAATATTCATACATCAATTATAATTTTAAAACCAATTATGAATGATGATTAAGGAAAATGAATAAATGTTATAATCATGGAGATGGTAGGCCATATGTAGGCATTACTTACATTACCATTTTTCAATGATTGTTATAGAATGAAGGGAATTAACATAAAAAAATTACGTAATTATAATTATATAATAAATAAAATGTTATATAATCCTATATTCTTATATATATATAGTTATTTTTATGTAAAAGGAATCACATCATGAAAATGAGGTGGTATCCCCCACATCTATGATCGACGTTAACACTTTTTACAGTGTGAAAAGCGCAATAAAGGAAATGGTATATTATGTTTCCGGATAGGTAATTGTGTCATGAATATAGTATATATTAAATTTATGTTACATATATTTTTTTATTAAAAACATTTTTTAAACATTCCACTTATTGCATGAATGAATCACCTCCCTTTTTGTAGGACATAGTCCCAACGTCCAAAAATGACATTATCGTATTTACAAAAAATTGGAATCATAAGACTATGTGTTATATAAAAATTTAAAAATAATAAAACAAAAAAAAATTAAATATCATATATAAATATAATTTCCTTCATAATTCCCCGCCATCAGAGGTGATAATGGAAAAATTAATGACATCATTTTGTGAGACTATAGTACATTGTACATAGAAATGGGAAGATTGTTACCCATTAAAAGGAATTGTGTGTAGTTTTAGGTAAAAAGAAAATAATAAAAACAGATAAGTATGTATAGGATACATTTTATTGTATAATCATCAAATAAGAATAGTTTTGGGGGTGGAGAACGAAAATAAAAAAATAGATTGAGGAAAGGAGTTTCCTCTTATTTAGGTAACTCCTATTAGATTTCACCAACGAGATTTATTGAATGGATTTGTTAATAAGGATAGGTTTAAATGTTGAGGTAAAGGATATTGGGAGCTTAACATAGTATTGTTTCATTGAGCCAAATTATATTGAGATGTGTGAGGATGTTGGATCGAGATATTCCTTTTTATATGAGAGGTGGAGTAAAATTCTAGGAAATTTTTTAAAATAGAATTCCATGCAGATTTTTCCTATGAAATTTCGTCAAAATAATGGTATAATTTCTATAAAAGTGAGTATATTGTCAAAATATGAACATAAAATTTATTTTTTAATTGTTAATATGTAATTTTTGTCATTATGTTAAAGGTTTAATCCCTTGATAAGCTCTTTTTTAACAAAATGATTGTAATTATTTTCAATCACTTTCACTAATAATTTTTATATAAAACTAAGTTGAACATATTAGAGAATAAATATTATTATTATTTAAGATAAGGAATCAATTTTTTAAAATTCAAATCACTTAAGTGGTAGAAATTAACACAAATTTAATCACCCATAAGGGATGACAATGGGGGTTTTTTAGGATAAAATGCTCAATATCTTTAGATGTTATTATATTCATTTTTAATGTGAAATCGATTATAATGAATTAATTGGGGTAATTTATATTTAATTAATATAATGTTTTATTAATATTAATTTATAATACAATATAACAATATAAAATATTAAGATTAAAATGTAGTTGTGAATTAAAATTCTGTATTTTTCAATATCTATAAAAAAACTCCATTAAAAAATAAAAACAAAATTCACTCCAAAATATTTTTTATGTTTTTAATTCAAAACTAATGTTTAAATTGACTTATATTATTCACAATATTTCCAAAACTTTTCTTTAAAATATCTTATACATTAAAATGATATTAAACTATCTTCGAAAAAAATAATTATTTATGTGTAAAATCAAAATTTTCTTGTCTTACAAATATGAAATCGATAGGATAACTTTTAAAAATATATTATTATATATATATATATTTAAAATCAATAATTAATAGTAATTAATTAAATTTATTATAATAAAAATAATTTTGAGCATAAAAACAACTCATTTATATTAAATTGGTTATTATATTCACTTCAAATTAATTTATAATAAATTAATTATTATTATATTTTTTTAAACCATATAATTTTTTAAGTTAGTAAAAAATATATATAACTATTAATTTAATAGTTAGGTTATATCTTATTATAAATAATAATATTTTTAATAATATATTCTTTCCTAGATGAAACATGGTTTTACGAGTAACGTATGGTATTGATCAAACTAACCGTTGAATGTGAGGCAAGCTAACATACTATTTCATTCTATTAACGCTATATGTTAGATATAATTAATTTAAAAGAGTAATTATATTTAAAATTATAGAGATAATATATTCTCTTGAACGCATTTTATTTCATGTCATTTAATCTAATGAATTCAATGTTCTAAAATTATAATTTTGGTGTGTTACCAAGAACAACTATTGCATCCGTGTAGTGATTTCCATTTTCCTAGACAATGATAAATAGACTCTATATACATCAAATGTAATATTTAGGGTGCGAGAAACACATTCCCATTATTAATCATCCCTGATATTTAATATGTATTCCATAACAAATAAATCATATATTATTAATTTAAAAATAAAATGTTTTTTTAATTATATTCCATAATTTAAAATAAAACATTTTTTTCAAAACATATCAATGGTATGAATAAACAATATATTTCAAATATAAAGAAAAAATAGTTTCTATAAAATAGGAATGTGTAATTCATTTCATAAATACTGTAATGTATAAATAATTTTCCATTATAAAGCCATATTTACCAGATCAGGGTTACTTATTTCAAGGCTCAACAATCCACACACATCTTAATGAAGCACTAATATATGTTTTCACTAATGCTAATAATTCATGCATAGTTGAAATTTTAAATTATAAAAAATAAACTCTCTATCCTCATCATAATTTAATTTGTGTTTTTAAAATTAATCCATTTCTATGTAGAACTAATATATTTATAGAATACCTGTCCAATACTACCCACATTACAACATAGCCACCGGTAAACATCATTTAACTCAATCATAAAAGGTGTTTCAATTATATTCAATCAGTAATAAATCATTTCATCCATTAGTTTCATTCATCGATAAAGTTGTGATTTAAGAATACCATATCATTTCAAAACTAACATCAATGTTTTCATAAAAACTAACACCTTTCAAAAAAATGATTTAATTTAAAATCCATAAATCACTTCTTGATTCATTTCTCTAAAAATTATCAAATTTTTTATTCAATCCATTAATTTTAATTCATGATAATTTTCCTAAAGTAGAAACATTCTTTCAAAATACATCATCAGATTTGTTGCATCACACACACCATCTAATTTTAAAAACATTTAGCTGAAGCACAAATCGATCTATATACATAAACTGTAAATATATTTAAAATAATACGAAGTAAAACTGATTCAATTGAAAATAATGTCATTATCAAACAACATACATCACTCTAGATATCATCAACATCAAAATTCGTATCCACATCCCGAGAGATGAGAGGATATACTCAATAAATAGGGGACCTAGGAACAGAATAAACAAATACAAAATAGAATCCAGTAATACAACAAGAATTAGTTTCCCTCTTAAAAAAATTCCTATAATCGATAATGGAATAAAAAATTAGAATAAGGTAACACATAAGAAAAGAGATTCAATTCTTCAATCAACATGTTCGATCTCTAATGTTTTGTGGTTGTAATATACAAAATAATATCAGGAGAGACTACATGTTTAAAGGGATCAATTTAGGTTTATGGTAGAAACAATTACAAATCAAAATTTGATTATTATGTTAAAATACGTATGAGAAAACATTTTTAATCACTTAATAGATATGAGTCACTAATTTTTATAGGCTTCCACCAGATATATGGCGTTATGATGCTTAATTACTTAGCAATTACAAACCACATTGGCCGAGTAATGAATTTATTATTAGATTTACATCATTCTATCAATCCTTTTAATGGATTATAGACCACATCGATGAGTTTTAAGACTTATTATACGAAATAATTCACTACAATCATTCCATTGGATGGATAGTTTTTTTCACCAATAATTTAGCAGAATGTATGTAGAAATTGTTGTTATATTCCTCTATCAATTCCCAATCGAATTTTATAAGACAAATCTAAAACTATAAAAAAGAATAAAATTAATCACCCCAACCTACATAAAAGGTATGGAAAAAAACAAAAAATAATAGGAAAACCCAAATATTAGATAAAAATAATAGATAATAAAATAAATCACACTAAAAGAATGTTTCAACATTTTACTATTCCCCTCACTATAAATTCATTCACCTCCCTAGAAATCATCTTCAAGAAGATTGTTCCAAATAAATATAAGAAAAATGATCTCTCATCAATGAATCATAGTACCACATACTAGGAATTTTGGACCCATGCCTCCATTTAACTTAATCAAATGTTACATACTTCCCGTGGAGAACCAACATCGGAGAATCAAAAATCCATACTAGCAACATAATCATTGTAAAATCTGGATCCAAATAAAGGTCATCCGAATTGTATATATGATAGGGGTATGAAATAATTTTATTGAGATAAGACACATGTATAACATTATTTAATGAGTTCATCTTAGGTGGAAAGGTAAAAAATATACCCCCATTACAATATGATAAAGAACACAAATGATCTCACATATCTCAATCCGAACATCCATATATTTTAGAGATTACAGTGACAAAATCAAAGAGGGACATTAGAGATAACCTATTCAAAAACTGAGTTCTCAAAAGTATGTCAATGGAGATCTGTATATGATTTAAAAAATCTATTATATATTATCCCACCCCAAATAAGCATATGGATCATTTCAGTCATCTCTTCTACAAAACCATGTCTCATTAGGAAAGCATAACCATCTTTTGACCCAAAATTTGGAGATTGACCAGGATGTTTATATACATACTTAATGGGTACCATTTTAATTTTTAATTATAAAAATTATTATTATAAAACTCAAACATCCCCAAATGGTAATCTTTCACTATTCATGTTTCATAGATCTAAGAATGATGCATGTCCTCAAGAATATGTAAAGCTCATTATCTCTAACCATCGATCTAATTATGGTACATTGTTCTTGGAAAGACCTTGTATCCCATTATCTATTGAAGGATTCTCTATAAATAGCATGAGAACTATGAATTCATTTAAAAAAATGGCATAAGAGCTGTGAAGAATTAAAAAATATTTTGTATAAAATAATCACCAATGAAAACATCTTTATTAGTATCATGAATAAAAATGATGTGAGATTTTTTATTAAATCAATCAATCACTTCCCAAATCACATTAATTTCTATATAAGTATGTGTAAATCCCACAATAATTTCCATCTATATGTCATCTCACATACATGTTATCATAGAGAGCGGTGAATTAATCACAATGGATTTTGATGCTTGACATTAACATACTGGTAGGTATCATAATGTTAAAAATATATATTTCATATTTTTTTATACATGGACACCATAATCAATGAATCGAATAAAAAAATATTGATCTTTCTTAGGTGAACTTCCCACTATAAATCATTAAAATATCCCATCACATATATCGTCAAAGGATACCGAACAATATAAGATTTCCCAAAACAAATAATTCCCTCTAGGGATAGAGACCACTATATGATAGCACCCCCACCATATAATGAATCATAAATTCCTTATAAATCATTATAAATATACTTATAAATGAAAATAAACACATGAATAGAGGATTTTAGCTGACCAATTTCCAAAACAACCTTGGTCTCATCCTCATATACTCCTGAATTCATGAAACCAATGAGTTAAATGAGATACCACTACCCTGATGATTCTATCATGGAATGTTTTTTCTGATTATTTCTCATAGAATCGGTAAAACTGTTCCACTTAACTAGAGTTTAGGCAATGTCAACATTTAATTATTTTAGGTAATATTCCTTTAACTTCTGGCTGATATTCAAATAATTTTTCCAGAAGATATAACAATATCGTTGATAGTATGAATAAACTGTAAACCATTAAATGAAATTATAGTTTTTCTAACTGTAAGAAGTTTCCTTCATATATATGATTTCAAGATCATACATGTGGTTTTTCATCAAATGAGGACAGAGCTAATGAGAACTATAAACAACCATCTGATCACCTTGATAGAGAACAGAACCGAAATCCAAACCGAATGCATCAAAATAATAACATTTGTAACATTATATCTTTTGGGAGAGTTAATAATCTACATAATTTGAAATACCACTTGAAATCATTGAATTAATAACAGAATTAAAATCCCAAATGTAATTCACTTTTTTTAGAGTGAGATTTGTCAATAAAGAAATCATATTTGAGATAGATATTATAAACTGATAATAATACCATGCTGAACCTAGAATTATTTTAATATTGAAGAAATTTCTTGGTTTCTCCCATGATAATGCGAAATTTCACTTTCTCATGATCAGATGACAAAACATGTTGCAATGAAACATACCCTAAGATCAACACCTCCAAAATCATGAATTGGAAATTTTATTTCCTAGAATAAAGTATGTGAATACACAAGATATCACAAAATAGTCCCAAGAGTAATATGATATGCTCTTTTTATTTTGAGTAAACAAATATTTCAGCTAAAAATACCATAATAAAATATTTGAGATTCTAGTGAAAAATATTGTTCCATAGTTCAGTAATCCCAATAGGATCATTGTTCTGACCAAATGCAATTGCATGATACTCATTATGGTTATAAATTACCTATAATATGGTTTTGGTATATCAAAATCCATTATCCAAAGCATGTGGTTACCAAAACAAAGGTCAATATTAAAGAACCCCTTCAACCCTATCAGTTGATCAAAAAAATTATCAATTAGATAGAATTATTACATGATATTTAGCATAAAATTGTTCAAATTATAGAACAAAATACAAAAATGAAGGGTTACACTAGCTTTCTAGGTAAAAAGTGATGGTTATATAGAAGGAAAAACTCTAGTTTTAATGAACCATTTTGAAATATAATTATAAAATTTATTTTTTACCTCCTTCAATTCAAATGGTTTCATAGATTAGGTTAAAATATATATGTATTAATTACCAGACACTAAGTAAATGGAAAACCCCACGTACCTCACCTATTGTAGACCAAAAAAAATCAAACAGAAAAATATATATAATCCAAATGGTTATTAGAAGTAGTTCACTAAAATAGAGTTCTTAATTCCACCCAATAGTAGAAATGGATATGATTGTATCTAGATCTATAAGGTAAAGTCTTATTTTTCATTAAATCATCTCCCATTCTACCTAATTATATGAAACTCTATACAAGGTATAATAAATGACACCGAATGAAGATAATAGTCAATATGAACATTATGCACCACCAACCATCACATCGACTGTATGATGACTATATGAAAAATATCTGGAACAAAAAACTCCTAGACGATCTCCATCTCCCAAAAATAGAAAACACAATAGAGATTTCAAATAACCTTTTCTCACTTAAAATTGATAGAAATTTTAATTTACAACATATATGGAATATGATCCATAGACACATTTAATATGTCTCTAATTCACTATTTCATGAAGGAATGATATGAAATGGTTTAAAAACAACACTAGAGATAAATAAGTGTTAATTTTATCTCACATTTTCATAGGGACCACCAACTTGTGACTCATCCACTGTGTGAATCAGCTTTATTCTTCAAATATATGGTTGGAATCCCATTTTTCATAAATCATTTGACCATTCCACAAATTCAATCAATATTGACGTTCGAGTACTAGTTTGAAGAGTATTAGAGACATGGTAAACCCTCTATATGTGGCCAGAACCTCCAAATGATCATTAAATATTAGATTCCTCAATGAATCCATGCATTAATTTTCAATCCATTCCATATTATAAATAATTATGTATGTCTCTACATGACACTAAATTAGATCTAGATGGTGTTTGAAATATAGGACCACCAACACTGTGTCAAAAATTAGGCTATTCCAATTCATGTTCCTCTTAAGGTATCCACTAAAACATCCAATATGATTTGGAAAATTTTCATTCGGCCGTAAAATAATATCCAATTCAATTTCAAACATTAAATATCAATGTCGAACATTATGATAAAATGTATGATTTTTATTAAATACATATGATCAGATAACTAATTGAAGTTCCATATTAAACCCCTAGTCCTTCATCTTCTCATTCACCACTACCTTAGGTGAAAACTAACAGATTCAAGTAATACAATTTTTTATTGAATCATTATCCAATCTGCATGGTAAAGGTTGATAAAATCCATGTATATTTACAATACCATCAACTCAAAATGTAATTACTATTTGAAATGATTCTGGGCGTGTTTCCACTCAAATCACTCATTTTTATATTCTAGAACCATATATTCCCACCATTCTTATCTTAGTTACTCAATATGGATAATGGAACTCTTCACCTTAATGTATTCTAGGGTCTCCAAGTACATGATGTTTTATTGGAACTTCCCCAATGAATTCTATAACTCTCAAGCATGTATATTTCCCTTGATGGAGGGTGTTTTATGTTAATGAAATCCAAAGGAAAATAATATCTGCAATTGTTACTCTAAGGTTCCACCTCTACATGGGTTGTGGAGTGGATCCTTATCCTAGATCAATGACTGTAGAAAAAACTATCATAATGAGTTTTTGGTCAACTAAAGGGTTCAATTTATGTGGTTTATTAGTATCATCATCCTGAAGTCTAATATGAAGAATTCCAAGATCCATACTAATGTAAAATATCAACAAACACTAAGAAAACATTATTCAAGAGACACAATAATGTCCAATAAATTAATTAGATTACATATTGGGAATCAAAATATTATATCAGATACTAGTAAAGGTATAGAATTAGATCAAAAAATAACCACAAGGATACCATTTCATAACCATCAATGGTAATATAAGGCTCATCACGTTGAGAGATGTCTAGAATGTTTCTCGTAACATGTCCCTCAATTTCCAAAAATTCTATCTCCTCTGTACCAAAACATCCAAAATACCATACTGAAATCCTATAAGTGACACACCCTTCATTGATATTAATTTTTAAAGACTCAACCTTGAGAAACTACTATTATATTATTGGAATCATACCCCCTTCAATTTTTAGAGTATTATTGATCCCTATTTTCCGAAGACTAGCATATTGGCCAAAAAAATAATTTAATGGGAATGATTTCACCATAAGAATAACCAGATGACACAAAACAATAGACAAGAACCCCATAATAATAAGTATTCTAATACAGTAATCAAGGATAAAGTACAAAAAACAAAAATCTATATAAATCTAAAATATCTATGATAAAATTATCTTAATATCTTATTATAACATGTTGATCACATACTATACTCATCATCACAAAAATCAAAGGTCCCCTTATCAATAACAACACCCATTGAGAAACAGTTCTTTCCATATTCATAGACCTACCAAAATAAATTTTATATACACTAAAAGTTGTATGTCTTGTCTGAAAAACACTATCCCAGTAGAATTACACCATGATATTTCTTAATCATTTCATATAAATGAAACCAAATAAAACTAATTTAAATAAATTATTTTTTGAAAAATATTATTCAATCATAATAATAAATTAATATGTTAATATAATTTCATGAAAAAATCTAACAAAAATACATTAAATAAGTATACATAATAATTTATATCAAACAATCATAAAATATAATTTCAAAAACACTGAAATATATTTATCATTATTAATAATAGAAATATGGTTATAATGTATGGGTTAGTTAGTCATAGGATCAAGGGTACTAACAAATATTAGTGAATTATGGCACCATGTGGGCACCCATACTTATAACTCATGCCTAGTGGGAATATAGATCAATCGAATAAATGAAATCCCTTTCGTAATCATTGTTTATTTATCATCTTGATCATAAATTTATTACTAGGTATAGATAATACATTTCATGTTTTTTTTGGAATAATCATTAAACAAAACAGGATCCCATATGCTTTAAAATAATAAATCATGAATGGTTCCCTCATTCTATTCAATCAAATTTAAATATTTTCATTTTTCCCCATGTATATATTTTCAATTTGTCATTTTTGGTTGAAAAACAATTTCAATGGTTTCATAAAAACTCATTAATTTAAAAATTATTGATTTAATTTATAATTCATAAAATGTTTCATTCATACCTTTCTAAATTCATCTTGAAATAAATTCATTTAATAATTAAATTCAATTTGATATTATTTTCTAGAAATAAAAACTATATTTCAAAATAAATCATTATAGTGGGTGAACCACACATGTCATTCAAATTTGAAACAACAATTATAAAAGATAGAAATCATGATTTAAAACTAATTGGAAATAAAATTTCAAATAAAACAAGTAACAATGATTACAATTAATACGAATTTAATGAATAAACATCCTACCTTAGTCTGTCCATCATCCGCATACATCAATATCTACATCCACAGACAGGAGAGGCTAGAATATATCAAGTTGGGAATCTAGAACATAATTATTGTATAAAAAAGAATCCAATAATATCCCAAGGAATCTTATCCCTTGTAGAAGATGAATCATTAGGGTGAAGGGAATTTATGATCATATTAAGGTATCGCATACTGAAAGAGTTTCTTCATTTAAATTTGGCATATTGAACCTTATAGTTTTGAGTTTTGAAGGAAAAAAATCATCTAAATGATCCTCTCACTTCATAGTGGTCGGATTGAGATTGATGGAGAGGATATTAGAAATAACCTGAAAGATTAATGGAAATAATTTATTATATTATCCTTTAATTTGATTCCTAGATCAGCATCACTAGCTTGATAGTATCTTCCACTGACAAACCTTTTATTCTAAGTAGACCACATTGGATACTAAAATCCCCATATGAGAGATGATGTGATTCCATTAGTTTTTTATTGTATTTTATATTTGAATTAAAAAATTTAACCTTCCAATTCCTGGTTGATAGGACTCATTGGGGATCAATTTGAGTACCTATAGCTATTATAGATATAAAACTCTATCCACTCTTAATACAAACTCATTAGGAACATCCTTACATATCATGAAGAATAAAATATAGAAAAGTTACCACCATTAATGTAAAATAACAAGAATGAATAACCCAAAATCATTAGGAAAAACAATAGATCAACTTGAAAAGAAAGATACAAAAATAAACTCATTATCATACCAGAATAAAAGTAATGATATGTTATATTATTATCCAAATAATAGAGATTCAGACATATAAAACCATCTAAAGAATCACATAATCATCCAAACTCTTTTTCATAGTCTTTATTCTACCTAAAATCTATGACTTGTAAAACTATAATGAAAGTGTACTATTTTTTTCCTTAAATTTGGTAGTAGATTTAGCATACTTTTATTATATTCTGTTGAAATCCCTTAATGTGACCATTATTTTATCTTTATAGAGTTTAAGATCAACCACCTCCTACAAAACATGTTAAAAAACAGATTAATAATATAAATGATCAACACCTTCGTCAACGTTATACTATATAATTGGAACATCATTTATACCTTCATCCAAACCATTATCCATATTATTATCACATGAACCATAAATGTTTCCAAGAATTATAATTAGATAGGACTGTTGTTTTCAAGAATGATTTGGTGAAAAATACTTCCCCTTCTCAAAATTCATCTAAGCCTAATTCTTATTAATATTCCCCATATATTATCGATCATCATGAGTTCCCTCATCATTACAAAGATCTAATGAGAGTTGACCATAGCCTTCGTAAATATGAATTCCATCTCTCTAACCATCCGAATCCTTTATCTATATTAAAATATAATAGGCACTCTTATCCCAATGATCTCATCACCTCCTGCATTATTCACTACATATACATCTGAATCAATAATTTCCCAAAAACGATTTTAGGTTAAGTGATCAAGGCCCTTACCATGAGAAGAGAATCCTTCCATCCCATCACTCCCATTTAGATATTTCCTTTAATAATGCCAAGATATGCCATGAAAAAAAATTTAAAAACATATGGATCCTCCACCTAAATTCCTTCACAAGAAGAAATCCACTATAAAAGGAATCACATTATATGTTTTGAAAACAATTATCCTTACAGCGACCATACCAATTACCATATATAAAAATCAAGAGTAACTTATCATAATTAAATTTCATATTAATGTTATAATTATTCATATATAATATAACCATATAAATCCAAAATTGAATAATGATAAGCCTCTACCAAAACACACCAAAAAGATTACATTAGAAAAAACTATGTTTTAATACCCATCCAAATTTGAACACCAATGTTTTCGTAATGATTTTATAAATATAAAGATTCTAAATAATGCAAGAAAAACAATTATTCCAAAACCAAAATGAGAAAAAATATTATTAATTATAAATGATTCAATTTCCAATGACCATTAATTTATATACAAGGATTCATGTTTTACCTATAATGACCACAAACCCAATCATTACATAGTTAGTCATCTAAAGGAAAAACAAAATTAATTTTTATGAAAAAAGGTTTTCTATCAAAATATCATAATGATAGATACCTATGAAATTTTGGATAGTTACCAGTAAACTATCCTTGTCCAGTTATGTAAATCATTAAATTTATTAAAATTCTTCGATCCAATCATGGTACAACATAATTTGAAATTATAGATAAACTTATATTTTCCATTGTATTCAATTTTAAAATTTCCAAATTTTAAAATTAATTATATCATAATTATTTTTTATTTAATGTTTAAAATAAATAATTTTCTTATTTAATTTTCATTTAATAATATATTATTACTGAAACCAGGGTAATTAGCTTTATCATATTTTAAGATAAAATAAAACGAGTTTAATTAATTTTATGCCCTTTCTAATATTCAAATATATATTACTCATGAAAATTTGAGGTCAAATACTTTCTCTTTAAGACTAGGGGTTTACACTGGGCATATTCTCATATATAGTAAAACTAATCTTTCATTCAATCCATCCATTGTCATGTATTTTATGTGTAATAATGTTCCAATTAAAATATAAGATATTTTATTACCAACATGTATGACATCAATAATTTGTTTTTCCCTATATACAGTACTAAATTTTGGGGGGATTATGAAATATTTATTCTATTTTTTTTAAAAAAATAGAGATAAATATACCATTTCCTATTAAAATAATGAATTGAAAATGCATCCTTTTATAAGAGTCATTTTACTATATATATAAAATGATCTTTTTTAACATTTTCACCATTGAAAAAGGTTTTCCACCATAATAAAATTTAAATATAAATATTTATATATTCTAAAAATATGATTTTTAAAACTATATATATATATACACATACCACATATATATAGGTACTAGTACCCCACCAATGAATTTTCACATAAAAAACTCATTTTGTTTCTCATTCACATTCACACACTCACATTTTTTAGTTATTAAAAGATTTTGATAAATTAAACATTTTATGACAACAAAATATATGAGTAAACAATAGTTGATACATAATAAAAACAAATCATGAAATAACAGTCTATCATAGTAATTAAATTTTAGTTGGTATTTTCAAGTTTTATATTAATCTTCTATTGATGATTATTATATTTTATATAAACATTATATGATATTTATTAGTCTTTTCATAATTATATGATGACTTCCCAACATGTATCAAATTTTTCATGATTGAATTCATGTCTTGAATATCTCTATAAATAATATGGTAACTAATATTTTATTCCAAGTTAGTAGAAAAAATTCAGATATGTTTGTAATATATTCCAATAATTATTTGATATCAATTATTTTTTTGAATAGTTTGATGTAATATTTCATTTGATTGTACGGAAAATCAAAATTAAATATATCCACAAAATAATGAAATATACATAATCAGTTATCATTAACAGGTATCTATGAACGTTAAATGATCATAACTATAAATTGATGTATTATTTAACTTCAATAATATATAAAATCTATATTTAATAGTATTGAATTTTCATAAAACAATTATAACTATATGCTATTTGAATGATCATAGAGAATATATACCGATATAAATTGATAGTAAGAGTTCAATATTACTAGTTAAATAATAGGTAAGAAATATATTAATTGATTTTATTTAAAATGATGAGGACATATGCAGTACTATTATGTTGTTGAAATAGAAAATTGTTTTTTCAAATATTCAGTGATTTATAAAATTCTGGGTACAATTCTTTTTAAAATAAGACAAAGATATATAGGATAAATGTGTTCACTATAAGAAGTAAAATCCTTCTCAAATTTATCAATTTCAATCACTGTTAATTGTAATTTGAATTAATTGGATATTTCCAAATAATAACTAGATTTCTTAGGTTTATAAATTTATAATGTAATATCAATTTAGAGTTATGATATTTCACACACATAATAAGATATTTCAATTTTTTAAATTTTGAGTATGCTGATTTTACAAAATTACTCACACATTTAGAGTACTTTTATTTAAATGTAGTCAAATAGTACTCAAATTTATCTAATTTAAAGAGAATAATACACTCAATTTTATAAATATGTTTTTATTACAGTGTTCTAATATATCTCAACTATGATTAATATAATGACATTTTTCCATATTTATTTCCACAACTACATATTATTTTTTTAAATTTTTGTAGAAATGTATTTCACAACAAAAGGTTACTGAATATACATGAAAATCATTATGAAGTGTACCCTTCATCTTCAATGATAAAAATCAAATTAATGGTAAACATTATTTAATAAATCTAGGAATCAATGAAAAAGGTTGTGAAATAGGCATGTGTTCTCTAGAGAAAATATTCATTCAATTATTTAATTTATTCAAATAAATAAATTATAATTATGTTATATAATCTTTCATTTGGTAATTTGTTTCCAATATTGAATTGAATAAGAAACGGAATTAAATATTTCCTAATTTTTGGTGTAATGGTTATACTATTTTAGTACATGAAACTAATATTTATGATATTTCATTCAATGGAACATTCTCTTTTAAAATAACATTTAATGTTAGACACCAAAAATAATTATATAAGTTATAAAAAGTATGTTTTAATAACATAAATTTTACTCATTTCAAGAAATATTTGACGATATGATTTTCTCAAAATTATTTTTAATGAAAAAAATGAAATAATTCTATCATAATGGTCATTGATTATTCGATATATTTAATCCTTACACTTCAACACCAAAAAGAATAATTTTATATTTGGTTAAGTGAAGTTCAACATGAAATCCAATTTCCTCATTCTACAACATATTTTATAATTGATTGAATTACTATATACACATTTATAAGAAAAAAATATATTAATATTATTAAATTACTTGAATGAATATATTTTAGTGATATAATGATATTTTAGATATAAAATTCATCACATATTTTTTTGAAGAAGATTACCAATATATATCCATCATTATTTTTAATTTTTATATGGACTAAATATCAATGAAAATAGAGTATTCATGTTATAAAATGATAAAATATATATCAATGATTAAATTTAATGATGAATTTTTAAATAGACAATTCAGTGATGCAGCATATTATGTAAGATAAAATGCATCTTTTTTTATATTTTAATAAAAATTATTTTGACAATTATTAATGCTATTTCAATCTGTGATACATAATATCTTATACCGTTCATTAAAAGAAAATGATCATTACAAACTATACCATGGTAGTCATAAAATTTCATATTAATTGAATATAAACATGGGAATTTAGGGTGACACCAATGGAATAGTAGATAAAGGTGATGTATTATAGTTATGATAAAATATAATTCCATTCAAACACTCTACCTTCTTTCAATAGTAAATTCATGATTAAAAATACACATTGTAGTAACATTGAATTTTAATAGTGTCAAAAATATTTTTAACTTCGTAACTTATAATCAAAGAAATTTTTCATTATTTTTTACCATGTTTCAAATATATTTTTGATGAGTTAAGAGTAAAAATCTAATAGAAAATAATGAAATCCATTATCCAAACTTTGTTCATGATCTATTTTCTTATATTCTTATCAATCATATTGAAAAAATGATCCTGATGATATAAAAAAACATAGGATGTTGTTATCATGCATTCACATGTTTTTTCAGTAGTGTTTTCATCATATTAATGAGTAAATAATGTTATATAATATTCAAATGAAACATCATCAATAATTTTTGATGTTTTAAGAATATTTGTATTAAGTTACAATAAAAAGGTTTTAATTTAATAATCCATATAAGTACATATAGTGAATATGTAAATAGAGATGTAAAATTTGATATGTTACCATGAGAAATATCTTGGTGGAAATATATTATCATATAGAAACTTACAAATAATATAAAATATTGAAACAAATATTCTAATTCAAGACAAGAGAAATTATAATATATTTCAAAATCAATACACTATAATAATTTCTTGATTGTGAAATTTATTTTATGCATTCATACATGTGATAATAATTACAATGTTTGAACATATTTGAATGTTCTTTAATTTATAAATAGTTCCAATTTTTTATGAATTTGTTATTTAGAATTTAAGGAATATTGATGTAACATACTAACAATTCCCACTATAAAGAAAACATTGTTTCAAAAAAAATTACAGATGGTATAATTTCATGATTCATAAGACCATTATTTAGTTTATATAATTCATCCCAAAAATTAAAAATGGTAGTTTCTTCTATATAAAATATAATTGGAAACATAATTTAAATTTAATTCAAAAATTATGTGTTTGATAAGAAATTTAAAATTGAATTTAAAAGTGCTTTTCATAAATCAGATTTAGTTCATTTATCATTTTATTTTTTTTATATTATTGGATTGGTTGATGGTGATGAATCTTTACAAAAAATCTATCATAACATTGTCATTATATTTTTTTTAATAAAAGTAAAAATAGAACTATAAACTATTTGAGACTGATAAGAAAAATTGAAAATTTACCATCAGAAAGTTATATAGAGAGAATATTATTTTTTATTTCATCAAATAGATTCAAATTTAATCCTAAATGGTGGACATTTACATTAGAAGGATTTATTGGGGTTCTCTAGTAATAAATGATTTTGTACTTCTGTAGGGTTTCTAAATAATTAACATTATTTACAATAATCTAAATTTTGTTTTCATATAAAACAATCCTTCTTGAATAATTATTTTATACTTTCTTATAAGATTGCATCAACTAATTATTTCAATATTTTTTTGTCATAAATTTGTACTAGACTCATGAGATTATTATAATAGTAGCGATATTGGTAGAAAACATGGTTGAATGTTTTTTTGAACAAAATTGTTGATTTTATAACTAAATTATAATCAATAAAATATCTATAATAATAGATAAAGTACTAATATATAATACTAAAAATTTATCTGAATAAGATCCATTTAAATAGAAAATTTCATGGGACATAAGGGGAAATGATTTATTTTATTAACCTTTCATTAAATAAATTCCTTTGAATACAATATGTTTCTATACGTTTCAATGATATACATCACACTCTATGAGATAAAATATATACAATAATATACTCATACACATTTTAGAGAGATAAAATATAAACAGTGATATACAATAAATGATCAGTGAATAAAATGTATGTAGTGGGATATAATGTATACCGTGAAATGGATTTTAGTAAGATACAATGTCTGGTTTATAAATACATTGTTAGTTTATGTGCACTATCAATATTCGCTGTAAAATATTAATATTTTTTAGTACTGTATGTAATGTTTTGACAAAAAATTATACATTTTATACATAACTACTGTTAAAAAAGATAGAAATAGAAAAAAATTTACGTTAATAGATATATTTATTACCACTCTATTCTATTTATATATAACATACATCAGATATAATTTTGTGTTGTAAAAATGACTAAATATGCATTGATCATAAAATTTATTTATAATGAAGATCTATTACATGTATTTATTAATTTCAAATTAAACTCTATGTAATAGATAATAGGTCATCATATAGTGAAAGGATAGAAATCAACGAATTATAGTACTTGAGATAATTACTAACATATTAAAACATCAAACTCCACTCAAACATATATAATAGTAGATAAGTTAGATAATAGATTAAATTTAAAATATATACATATAGAGAGAGAATATATAACAACAAATTATACTATATATAATAGTCGACAGAAATTGTAAACTAAAATATATATTACATTAGATGGGTTCTCAAAAAAATTATATCTATTATGTTTCCAATATTTTATATGATTATAATCATATATAACTTATTATAGACAATATAGATACAATACTTGTACTATTTTATTATAGAAACAAATTATATACGATATCAATTACAATACATCAATATACTAACAGATTACATCAATTATGTAATAGATCATTTGATATGAAATTTATATATTTTTTTTCCATCTTATAGTATACATTCATCACATAGTATAATATGTTAGATTACCTATCATCATAGAATATCCTATTGAATTATATATATATATATATTATCTATAATTAGTTGGTATATTATAGACCATGTTATATGAATTTATTATATTGATTTGTTGTATATCACCATGATTATCAAATTAAACTATGTACTAAAGAGTTCATTACTAGTTGATACAAATGATATGTATCCCTTAAACATATATTGAAAATATCACTATATACTTATAGTTTTTATTATAAATAGTATCAAAAAATTATTCAGTATAAAAGAGATATCAGTTGTAGGAAAACAACCACCAACTCAAAATTTTCTACTACAAAATAAATGAATACATATTAAATAATTGGCATAAATATATATGAAGAATTTAAAAATAAAATGTGGGGGATTAAAATTATTAAAATGTTTAAAAAATATTATAAATCATCCCTAATAAAAATTATACCATAAATTATTGTTTATTATTTACATGTTTTGATGTAATTATATAATATCAAACTAAAATTTTCATCAGTAATGAGAAAATCATTGTATGTTATTTCCTTTGTGATTTTTGATTAATTTATGAACCAAATTATTATCTAATTTTAACTTAATTTCTCAATGTTTTATAATATTTAATTAATATGATTCATTACTAAGTGTTTGAATGATCTATTTTAAAGAAACATCACTAATTAGTAAAACAACCAAATTTTTAGTAATGACATCATCATTATAAAATGAGTAGAATAAAATAAATTTCAATATAATTCTATAAATTTGAATGAAGTTTAACAAATAAAATTCATTAAAATCTAATTTCCATTTTTAAATATTTCATTCTAATTAGATTTAGTTATATACCTCAATAGTCTGTCATGATTTTCACATATTAGAAATTTTAATCCTATTTTGTTTAATCTTGATATTATTATATATGTCCAACTAAGAATATAAATATTATATGATATATATATATATTCCAAATTAATAAATATTTTGTAAATGATTATTGTTAATAATCGATTCAAATGGAGGATAATATCTTTTTTTAAGCTTCTGTGGACACCTAGAATATGAATGAGTCATATTTACTCTTATTATGGAAAAATGATTTTCAGAATGAGTATTTATTATATTCTATGATCTCATAACATGATATCATAATTCAATGAAAATTTAAAATATTCCATTATAATTTCTACAATATAAGTTTATATTTCTCAGTAACATATCTATTACCCCAGATTGAGAATTAATTTATAACACATAAAACTAGATATATTGATTCCATTTACAATTTCAATTATATATTTGTTCCTTGGTTTTTATCAATCTAAACATTCTTGGAAAAATAAGTCAAACTTTGATGATCTTCATCTTATTCAGGAATAAATGTTAACATTTAATAATTTAGTTGTTGGAAAGTATCTCTTGTTGATTCTAAAATAGATGATTATTATATGTATTTTGGATCATTGTAATTTGTAGATAAATAGAGGTATGTCTTCTGAACAATAACATAAACTGGATTTTGAAATTTAGTAAGTATAATGCCTTATATAATGTGAATTTTTATCACACAATCAGTTCAATATCTCAGAACACCATTATCTATTTGCAGGATTTGATATTAATAAACATTGAGTTTAAAACAGTCTATAAAGTTCATGGAGAAGAAAAGTGTCATGTTCACCATGATGTAATGAACATGAAAATTTCTCCATAGTTAATAAGAATTTATACATAATAATATTGTATCACATTTTTTCCCATGAAGAACAGCTGATAAAATCTACTAAAATTCCTAACTAATGAAGTGGTTTTCCACAAATTAGTAGATAGTATCTGGTAAGAATATAAAATCCCAATATTCAAAAATAATATTGATACCACTGGTGCCTTATCCTAAATAATAGTAAATTTTTTTTCCCAATACATTATCTAATTCACATCTATCTTGTATATTATATGTATATGTTTCTATAAAAAAATTAGAACAAAATATTGAAAGTGTTATATTATCCTATCAAAAAGCAACAAGGATGTTATACCACATGAAGATAAAATAAGTAAATGATGACCTTTTGAATGATTTTATGAAATTATTGTCTTAAAAATGGAATAATTAATTATGTGTCAATTTCAGTGTAATGATAAAGAACCTTAGGTGGGAACTTTTGATGCATTAATAACTTTGTTAGTGTAATTTCTTATTCATTGGTCAGTTTTTAATATAGAATAGAATTTTTTCATTAGGATTTCATTATTTCATTTTTTAAATGGAACCAATATACTTATAATGAATGTAGTAGATGAATATGGGAGAGGAATATGTGGATAATTATTTAATTATTTTTCTTTATAGTGAGTCATATTTTTAATATCCAAAAATTCATACTGTTTCATTTATTGATCTCAGATATGATTTTATTTTAACACGAAACCATGTTAGATATGAAGAAAATAGGTATTTAATAAATAATTTACCATCAAATAAGGGATTAAAATATATTTATAGGGTCACACAAAGTATATAGAAAATTGATAAAGTAAAATATTTAAATATATAAGAATGAGTTAGTTATTTAAATAAATGTATGATTTTTTAGTTATAAAAAAGGTTATTAATTTAAGGAATGAATTTGATAATTGTTTTAACTATGATAAAATAAAACATCAATTAATATCAACGATTTATTTAAACTAATGTTTGTAAAATAGTTAAATATTTAAAATATACAATATGTTTTAGTGGTTTTATAGTTTGTAACCCTATGGGCATGTACATGATGAAATCTATTGTGGGAATATAGAAAAAATAAATCTATTTACAAGAATTGGAAATTTATAGTGGGAATATTGTAATATATAACGGGAATATTCCATTTACAACATTAGAATATTTAAAAAACAGTAATATTTATAGAACTCAAATATTATATTTATTGAACATGAATATTTTATTCTGAATACTAAACCCATGGGAATACAACCTAGTAATATTTACAAAACTATAAAATTTATAGTAATAGAATTTTATTAAATAATGTACTTTAAAAGTAGAATATTTACAACACTAGAATATTATATTTACATCACAAGAATATTCTACCTATGACAATATAGTACTAGGAAATCAATAATATAAGTCTAAATTTCTATTAATAACGCTAGAATCCATTTTATAATCATAGTGAATACATTAAAAAAACTGGAAATGAATAAATCAAGATGAATTTTGGAAAAAATAAATGGATTTTTTTTATATTTTTTTGAAAGATATAAATTGGTACGAAAAGTGTATATATAACAGTATTATAATGATTATTATATTAGTCATATAGTAATAAATATTGAAAATTGATACATCAAGTAAATATCATGTTTTGTAGATTACATCAGATGAAAACATGGTTTGTGACTATATATAAACCAAATTTAACATATACACCTAAAGAATAATTAATTAATATGAATACCCAATGAAATTTAATATTTTTAGTTTAGATATATTTTTATGTTTTTAGAAGGTAGTTTTCTTGATAATGACCAAAACACAAATTTTATTGAAAAAAAAATGGTTACACATGTATGAAATAATGAATTTTGTTTACATCCCTAACATAAAGCGGGAGTAACTCGGGTGAATGATCATACCTCTAATGAATTTCATGAGCAACACCCATATTAGCAAGCCCATCAGTGACCTTTTTTACTTTAAGATATGTATGGGTGACGATGAAATTGATATCTGAATGTGATTTCAGGTAGTTCTTCCAGTGAGTAGTGAGCATCCAAGAAAGATGAATGGCACCATTGCAAACGGTGTGGATAATAGTAGTGGAGTCACTCTCATTCAAGATTTTGTTCTAGTTTTGTAGCTTTGAAAACAAAATTGCAT
Source organism: Viscum album (assembly GCA_963277665.1). Taxonomy (NCBI): domain Eukaryota; kingdom Viridiplantae; phylum Streptophyta; class Magnoliopsida; order Santalales; family Viscaceae; genus Viscum; species Viscum album. Next base: position 1,430,453,855 of record OY728125.1, read on the forward strand.
GGATAACTCACATCATCTCATCTTCCAAAGATGAATCAAGACTACATGATCCATAGAAGTAGTTGAGCATCTGTTCAAGGTGATTTCTAAAGATGGCTTCACAACCCGCTGGCCCAGGGCAACCTTTAGAGGCACCATCCACATTGAATTTAATCCAGCCTGGGGGGAAGAGTCTACCAAAATACTTTAAATGTATATTTAGGGTGACGGTAATTCCAGTCAACCCGAATACATCTAAGAATCCCAAGGTTATGATCCAAGTTGTTGCAATGATCCTTTTGAATCGAATATTCTTCCCAAATTGCAATGAGGATTCCCATTTTACCTGCATTAATCATGAATGTGTTGTTACGAAAAGTAAAATAATTTCTACCATATCAGATTACATGAAGAAGCTCTGAAACAGCTGCGACAAAAATATTCTTCATTTGTTGGTAGTCAAGAAGTTCCATAGACCGCTATAGCTAAGAGGTTATATAACTAGAAAACAATCATCCGCACTCAAAAATGTCAAAAAATATAATGCCAGAGAGCAGTTTCTGTATCAAAATAAAGAAAAAGGAGATTAATATCTTCTCAATTTTGGTTACAAATACGACATTTTGATTAAATATTAATTATAAAATTATGTCAGTAGGTATCCAGGAGTATTCTACTATGGGCGATATGCCAAACTAATGTGAATATCAAGGGTTTTAACGAGGCATTATTGATCTTTTTTAACCTGGATAAATTTTTATCCTCATTGTTGAACCAGTGATTGTAGTAATTTTTTGAGTCAAGGATTCCATTGTGAGAAGCTTCCCAAATAAGAAAATAAACATTATTAGTGAAGGGATAATTTTCAACAATGTTTTTGATATCCTCTGGTAAAGAAGGGTTTTGCAAATTCATGATATTCTTTATGGCGTCATTAGTGTGGATAGGAGGATGGTTATTAGTAATTAATGAGATTAGGGGAGATCTAGTCTAGTTATCCAGCAAAAAATTTAAATTTAAATATTTTCTAGCCATCCATTTAGATTTATCCATAATGGAAGTGAAGGTGTTTTTAATGGAGGGCCATATAGAGGACTGAAGAAAGTGAGAATGATTATTTATAATTTTGATAAGGAAACGAGACCTATAAAAATCCATGGATGGAGAGTTATTATGAATGATGTTCCATGTGAGCTTGGATTTGAGAGATTCATTAATATTATTGAGGTTCTTAATACCAATACCCCTTTATCAATCGGTTTGCAGCTAGTGGCCCTGGGAACTATGACCAGTTTTCTCTCCAGAGTACTCCTACTCCATAAAATTTTTTTAATAGCGACATTCATGTTCTTAAGGAGACTCCTCAGCCATTTTTTATATAATCCTAGAGTAAAGAATTTTTGTGAAAATTTTGGATTTGACCAGAAAAATTCACCCATCACTCGAGAGGTTTTATCCCTTCTAGAAAGAGAGACGTCGAAGCACATGGTCAATGACGGGGGAGAAGTAAGCCTCTTTTGGTCTAACCCAAAAGACGGGAATACCAAGATACATGTAGGGTAATAATCCATTTTTAACAGCTAGGGTAGTGGTGATGTTGATTTTCCTATAGGAGGTATAGTGTTTACCAATGTTACGGTAATATTTGTTCCTATTGATATGTTGAACAGACAATTTTTGGTAGTGAAGAAGGATGGCTTTTAGATTATAAATATTTCTTTTGGCACCCAGAATAAAGAGAATAATGTAATCGACATATAAAAGGTGTTAGGGGGAATTCAAGCTTCTAGCAGCAAAGATCGGTTTAAAATTACCATTTTATATAGATTGAGTAAGCAGTCTACTTACGCATTGTTTAGAAATTTAGAAAATAACAGTCGAGAGAAGGTCACCTTGTCTAACTCCCTTGGAAAAATTAACATAAACTTTTGGAATCCATTAATGAGGATGGAAATATCATCCAAATTAAAAATGGTATAGATTCTATTTATAAATTTTTTATTGAATCCAAACCGCATATGGACATTATACATGAAATTTCAATCGATGGTACCAAAACCCTTAGAAATGTCATATTTAATGGAAAAATTCCTACTTTGATTTTTCCTGTTTAAAATATAGGTGGATTAAGAGGCGAGGAAAATGCAGTCTTGAATAGATCTTCCATTTATGAAGGAAAATTGATTCCAGGAGACAATTCTATTTCTAATATCATCCATTAAATTGGAAATCAATTTGGTGATAATCATGAAGAAAGATTTTATGAGTGGAATGGTCCGGAAAAGGTGTGATTCATCTGCATTCTCAGTTTTATGGATAAGGAATAGGAATTGAGAATTTAATCAATGAGGGAGAATTCCTTTGGAAAAGAAAATTTTCACCATAAAACAGACATCAACCTGAATCAGATCATAGTTTTTTTTGATACAACCCATTATTAAGACCATCCGTGCCAGGTGCACTATCTGAGTTCGGGATATAGACCGTGTAATTAATTTTTTGGTCTAAAGGAATACTATTATGAATTGAGTTTTCATCATCAATAACCAGTGTTGGAATGAGATCAGGCATATGATCTTTATTAATACCATATCCATTGAAGATATTATGAAAGTAAGATATCAAATAATTGGAAATTCTTTCTTCAGTGTCAAGAGTCTGTCCCCCCTCTCTATGATAGGAAATAAGCCAATATGATTTTCTAACTCTATGGAGGGAATTGTATAATTTAGTGTTCCTATCCCCATAATTAATCAATTTTAATTTAATGATATTCTTTTTTGATGTTATCAAGAATGTTGAGAAAATTGATTACTTTAGAGGAAATATTGCTTTGATGTTTGGAGTCGTGAGAAAAGTTAAAAAAGGTGCTATACATTTGAATTTGTGTTATATCATTTTCCAGAAGGGTGATATTATTGACTATTTCATTTGTTTTAGATTTTCACCAGTTTTGAGGAATTGCTTATGAGTTTTCAATTTCACCAGACAAGAAAACCCATCATAATGACTATGCATATTAGTACATGTGTTTTTGATGATATTAATACAGTCCGGGTCAGAGGACAAAGTAGTGTTATATCTGAAAGGGGTCCTAGGTTCTAAAGTGCTGTGTGGAATGCTATGTAATATGGTATGACGATCAAAAGAAATCATTGTAAGAGTGATACTAGAGATCTATTCCCATTTATTCTGGGAATGGTCATTAGTGAATGCCCTGTCAAGTTTACTAGCCACCATCCAATTATAATGTTTTTTGTACCAGGTGAATTTAGAACCCATTAGATTAAACTCTTTAAAGTTATTATGTTCAATACAAGTTTTAAATTCCTTAAAGGAGAGAGAGGCACATGGAGGGAATACTTTTTCACTATAATAAATAATATAATTAAAGTCTTCTACTATAAACCAAGGATTATGGATTGTGTTACGTAGTTGGGTGAGCTCATTCCAAATAGATCTCCTATCTTGGTATCTATTCCAAGAATAAACAAAAGATGTGTATATATGAGCATGATCAAAAATGATATCATAGTTAATAGCTTGGTTTGAGGAATTTTGTGTACAAATATTATGCAAATAAGAGTCAGAAAATAACCATAAAGATTCAGTGGATAAACCATTATTGCAACCCCCAATGAAAGAGTAACCAAATTAGGATTAATGTTTGAATCTAGAAGCATAATTAACTTTAGGGTCAATAATGGAAAAATGTTTCGGGAAGTGAGTATTAATAAACCCTTTTAATAAATTAATGGTATTAGGGTTAGAAATCCCCTAAAATTTCTTGAAGAACATATTCATTTATACCTTTTTTAGTGTATAGTTGTATCTTATATTATGAATATATTAAATTAATGAAAAAATGATAAGAATTCAAAAATGTGATTTTTTTATTATGTAATTTTATGTTATGATATAAGAAGTTCATATTAACATGATAAAATAATACAGTAACACAGAATCATGGAAATTGGAATTGTGACATATTTCATTGAATATATTTAATATATTCAGAAAACATTTTCATGGTGATAGTCCATACATGTTCTGGTCAATGATACTCGGTTAGAGAATAAAAAGTTAGTAGACAACATGGAAAAGGAAATCCCCATTTCTCAAATATTACTCTATCTAATAACCTCAATGAATTAATTATCTATACTATGTAATCTAAAATAATTCAATGATTCTGGAAATGTATGATGGATGGTTTGATTGATATTTAGATGATCATTAAATCTTGATGTAACTCTAACTTAATTCATATAATATAATATAGTTCTGCTTGGGGGGGGGGGTAGATCATGAAATCTACTAAAAACCACACTTTATAGGATTACATATTCATTATTTACTATGGTGATCATTATATTGTGGTAATTTACTATATGTGAGACACATTTATTTTGGAAATATGAGGTTGTTTTGAACAATTTGATGAACATTATTTTCGAGATTGTTGTTTTTTATAGATTTTTATCAATCTTAGGCATATTAAAATTAGTTATGTATTTCTCCACTTAAAAATGAAAGTATAGTAACTCAAATGGATGATCTATGAAATGCATTTTATATCAATATATTCTACAAGAATATTCACCAGTGGAAATATATTGAATATCATAAGAAATTGTTTTATCATCTATAGGTTTGAAGCCTTCGTATGATTTTTTTCAAATATTTTTCATTCATGAATTTGTTCTGACATTGTTTATGTATTTAGCAAAATAATATATTGAAGATGACTGATTATATATTTCAATGTTCAGTTGATCGGGTTATTTAAGGAAAAGAGTTGGATTATAAGGGATAACGTAATGATTTTCAAGTCTAACACTTTTAGTTGATTTCATTTATCCACTATGTCAAATTCAATATATAGAATGTCAATTCACATCAAGGCATATAGAACTACAAACAATTTTTGGGGAAATAGATTAACGGTAAATGTTTTTTCATATAAGTTGATAGTTAATTGTCATAACCACAGGGTCAATGAATCATTATGTTTTTCCCATATTCATACCAAAAAAAATACTCAATTTTTTCTAGTATTTTAGCTAAATGTTCCAGATTTATAAAATAATTTTCTCAGTTTTTTAGGGATATTAACTAAAAAAATGTACATATACATGACTAAAGACATGATATTTCATTTCAATGGTACATATAACTACATATATAGTATATCATAAATAAATTAATTCATATATTAAAGGAAGAAGATAAATATTACTGAGAATTTAATGATAAAAAATGATATAATATTGATAATCTCCATAAATCAACCCATATTAAAAATCACTCATTAAATTGTAAACCTTAATATTGAATACCATTAACAATATTTGTGAAAAATCCATTTATTTATGGTTCTAACTATTATGAAATCAAGTTATATCAGGAAAATATGTGTCAGGTGTTAATGTGAGCTGGTGATCTGGATATCTATATTAGAATGAAATTACCATTGCATATTGATAAAATTGAGTCATGTATATTGTTCCACCAATGAATGATAAAGTTAAAAAATAATATGTTTTCTAGAAATTGTACACACACCCTTACATCCTAAATAATATACTTTCAAAACACTATATAACTCAACGTTATTTTTTGTTAAATCAAATTATGTAAAAACATTTAGATGAATCCATTTTATATAAATACACTAAAAATGTTTTAAGATTCATCTTTAATGTAAGTTTATCCCATGATGAATTAGACTAAATTGAATATGGCTCTAATACTACTCTCTCATGGGTAATTCTGTAATATTTTCTATTATGAACGACAATCAATCATAAAAAATATTTGAATACCCACCCTTTACATTGGTAATAAGTATTGGATTTTGAAATGGATTATATAGAGGATGAAGCCATATATACAAAATAGGTCACCTGATAATGATTGTATGATGATATCTTGGACATCGTTAACATCTTCAACGTCATCAATTTCTGTTATATAAATTTCGGATGATTTTAGAAATCTATATATGATTGAAAACAAATAATCTTATTATCCTCTATTTAAACAGTAGACTAGAATTTTTTTCGAATAAATCCCTTATAGATAATATTTTTAAACTAATAGATATTATTCATAAATCACATACTTTAGTTTTTCCTCAATGATAGAGTTCATATAAGATATTGTATCATTTTTTTAGGATATTTGTAAAAAATATAAATTGGAATTTGAAAAAAAAATAAAGAGAGAGTATGTGTATGGAAATTATAAAACATCATAGACAAGATTATATTTTACAATTCACATAATGTGTCAAAACATATTGCAGGGTGACTTCTGTGGCTTATCCTGTAGGAGAAAATAATCTTCCAATATGGTGGTATATTTTTCAATAGAGGATGTATGTATAAATAACACCTCCAATATAGAAAGAATTATCAATTCATCCTCACATTAATATTTAATAGAAAATTCTATTGCAAATGTAGATATGATCCAAAACTATCACACCCTGACTTTTTAGTTAAATTAAATTGTATTATTTCTTTGCTCTGAGTTCTCACGCTGAGGATTAGGCTAATCCCCAGTTTAGAATTTTAGTTTTTTAAAAATTAAAGTGGGTTTCAAACCCATGTGAAGTCACCGAACGATGGGCAGTAACCCCGTGGTTGGCCCGGGTGCCCGCAGAATTTTCTAACGATTAAAATAAATAATTATTTAAATAAATGAAGAGATTTAAATGTTTAAATTGTAATAATAATTATAATATTTAGTAATTAATAATTTTATTTTATATCTTGCATTACATGAAACACCCTGTTAATCAACTGTTACACACAACACCATGTTATGCTTTCACTACACGCAACACTAGGTTAGCTATTTTTTATAAAAGAACGTACATTTTAACAAAACCATGATATATTATTAATATAAATAGTTAAAAAGAGTTTTATAACATTTCCATTAATCATATAAATATTAATGTTAAGAAATACTTATTAAATATTATGTATAATTGCTTTATATAAAATAAAATATTCATAAAAAGGACATTAGTTTTTTAATAATGTCTTTATATTTTTCAACAATAATATTTTCTCAAAATATTTTATTTTTATTTAATTTTGTGAACAGTAATAAAATTATTTTTTAAAAAAATATATAAAATTAATTTAATATTATTTTTTTAATTTTATGTCCAATATTGGTTTAGAGTGATTTCTTAGGATATCTGAAAATTTTAAATTTTGATTTATAGTGAAATACACTAAATTTTCACTGATAACACTTTTTTCATTTAATATATATTTAAATTTACACTATATTCCAATTTTTTTAACCTATATTATTTCAATTATACTTCCATAAATCAAATTTTGGCCATTTTAGACAATTTTATATTGATTTTTAATATAAAAAATTTGTAGAATATTGATTTTTATCACTTTAAAACCCTTCTTTCTTATAATGTGTGTGAGATTTACTTTAAATAATATTTTGACACTTATGTGAATGGAATTTGTAAAAATGACTTCCATATTTTGAATTCATTTAATTTATATTTGATAATTGTAAAAATTTAGTTATTTTTCAAAAAATGAGTACTAAAAACATTAAAAAATTATTTACAACAGTAACGGTAAAAATGTATATATTGGGGGTAATAAACTAAATTGATAATGGTTAAAAATAACCAATTTTTTCTATTAAAACATTAGATGATTTTATTTCAAACTTATACCATCTATTATCAATAATACATCCTTTTTATCCTTTTTACAAGTAAAATAACTCGGGTGGAATTCTCTACTTAAATAACATTACAATTGTGCCCCTCAGCTCACATATAAAAGACAACCAATTCTCCTCTGGTCCTCACACCTTAAAATATCCCTATTCCATAAAATTCATGACTAAATCACATCCAAATTTCCATCCACTAATCCTAGAATCTTTATTATGGATACAAATCCAACCTAGGAAGTATTTTGTTTCCACCCTATGAAGGATGCCCGAAGAAGAGGTAACATTGAACAATGTGAATTTTTATTTTATTTCACACACCAAATCCAAAAATTAATATTATACAATTATAATATAATAACCACAATGTAGTCCATAATTATATCACACATACCTTCATACTATATATTTTTTGGTAATATGATTGCATCGCTCATGTTTACAGAAGACTATAGCCCCATGAAATTATTTGATCCACACAGGCTATAGATAGATATATTAAGGATTATTTCAATAAAAAATATTAGATATATATGACAAAAAAATTATTCAATAATGACAATATATCATTTAGATTTCATTATTTCAAACTGAAAAGAAAATTAAAATAGCCTGCATGCGTTTGCCCAAGCTACAGTTTCATTGATCAGTGAATTGCACTTTCAATCACTAAATTGTATAAATTACACTAAATAAACATATAATGAATATATATGATATATATATATATCATTTTTAAAATTATATATATGATTAAATAATAATTTATATGACCGGGTCTGTATAATAAAAATTCCAACCATTTTTGAAAAACAATTTGATTATTACCCGAAACACAACTATAACATATAATTGTAAATAAATAGGTAATAAAAGATAGTAAGTCAATCATATAAGATATTATATATATATTTATGTTTCATTAATAGATTTATAATAAAATTATATTTATTATACATGAATTTTGATCATGTAAAAAGGAATCCCTAACTTTATGTAATGGAAGTTTCATCTCATTTTTTCTTCTTTGAGATGTAAATTATGTGATGAACCTATACTATTTCATGATATATATGTAAAAAACCCTTATAAATTTAACATAATTAATTTATTTATCCTTATAATATTTCATGGTCTAATTGAAGTTATTTTCTCATGTGAATTATAATTTAAAATTACCAATGTGGTAATAATTTTATATTACAATCTCATCGTATAAAATGATTGTTTAGGATTATGATTCAAATGATAAAATAATAGTATCCATTTTTCAATAAACTCATTAATTTTATATTCTAATTTTTATTCATAATATATTATAATAATTGTGCCCTTTTTCCACTCATTGGTGCTTAATATAATTGAGAAATTTATGTTAAGAAAATAAATATTTATTTCTCTTATAATTCAAAAATTCTGTTTCTACCAAAATCATGTTTTTTGAAAAAGGATTAATATTATTTGATTATTATCTTATTATTTTTAAATTACAATTTCCCCTTTGTTAAATTTTTTTAAAAATTATTTAACTTTATCTATTTATTTTTTTTAAACAATGTTCATTTGTCTCTTACCAAAAATTTGAAATGAATCATTGTTTTAATGTATAAAAGATGATTTAAATTTTCCATTTTCATGACAAATTTTTCATTTAATTCCTCCTCTATATTTTTTCATGGTTATTTTCGAAACAAAATTTTTTGAAATTTTTTTGACTTTTGTTATGCATTTTTTATATAAGAAAGGAAACTTTACTCATGAAATGATTTAATTGACAATTGAATAACATTTTACATCTAAGAGGATATATGTTGGGGTTTCATATGCCTTAATGATAATATGATCCGAGTATACCATTCTTATTGTTTCCCTAAATTGTTTGTGATTTTTATGGTATGATGTTTACGAAACACATTTTTATTCCATGGGTTATTCCATGCTTAAATTCTTATGAAACCCATATATTTTTTCATAAATTATTCTATGAAACAATGATAAAATGATTAGGAAACATTTCTATCTTCCAGAGGTGATGTTATAATGAAATTTATATTAAAACCACTTAATTTAATGTGTTTTTATATGAATTTTTTATGATATTTTCGCACACATATGTATGGTTTTTATTATGAGATTGTTGTGAACTATATCTCCTTTTACTAGATTGGCTAATGATATAAATCTAATGAGATAGAAAATATTGAAATGAGGTGTAAATTTTTCTTATTAAGGGTCTTTTTCAGCTATGATGCTATTGGGACTAAACCTATTCCATTATGATGGTTCATGTAGTAAAACCATTCAAATATGTTATCTGTGGAAGTGAGCCTTGAAAAATATGGATGTTATTATATATGGTTATGTGTATTCCAAAATTTACCTATCTTATGCCAATATTATTCCCTCATGTAAAATGATCTTTTATTTCTATACGATTCCTATAATATGAATTTTTAATATGTATTCCATGACAAAAGATTATTAACTATTGTAGGAAGAGTAATGTTTCCAAATGTTATGTTCATGTTCTCAAACCCTTTTACTCATATTATACTTATTTTTATACCTTGATTAACTATATTGTCCCCTTATTCTCACCCTTTCTTAAGATTATTTTTTATCATGTTATAAGGAAATTTTTTATGTATAACATTACCAATAAGGGAATTAGTTATAAATATAATGGGGGATATGACATAGTCTACAAATGTACCAGTTCTTAATGTTTCCAGTGTTACTAAACTAATATGGTCTTTAGGCATGCATTTGTGTAATGTATTTAATATTCTTGTAAAATGATGTAATATCTATATATGTAAATCTTGGTTCATTATAGATGGAATCAAGGGATATTTTAAATTTACTATTGTAATCTTGGAAGGTAAAACATTAATGACATCCCCAAGGTCATGTATAAGGATAATGAAAAGTATATGACAATGTATAATGAAAATGTACTATAATTTTTTTAAAGGATAGACTTAGTGGATACCATTAAATTATTCACATGTATTGATACTAAAAGTGTTTATGTCTCTAGCATAGAGGTACATAATGGTAATATCTCTAAAAAGGGTGAATTGAGATAAAGCACAATGTCACATGGTTCATAAAAAAGGACATGATACACATGTTGTTTGACACTCCTTGGGTATTTGAATATGAAATTCTCAAACTCTTTATGAGAAATCATGATTTATTTAAATAGATAAAGACAATGAATGAAATTGGATAAACATTACGTGTCATATATAAAAAAATGATTGGTGATTTAAACATAATATATATTGTTTTCATGATTATGTGGTTCTTAATAATGATTATTGTTTCATACAATAAAATTATTGTTTTTTATTGATAGAACCGAAAGAAACTATGACCAGTTATAGTGTGATAGAACATACAATGAATGTACTCATATGCATCTAAATGTTTTTGGATATAGAATGAAATATTTTGTTGTTATTGTCACCAAACATTCTAATTATGTAAATCATGATAAAATTCCAAATGAACGATGTAGGGACCAATAATGTATTGAGTCCTTTAGGATTTAACTTCTTCCTTCAATCAGTAGAATTATTAATCCTTCCATAATTGTATAACAGATCAGTGTGACTGTACAGATATCTTCTATTCTCCCTTTTTCAGAACCTGAATATTTAATTTTTGATGTATACCTTTGGTTAGGTGAATTGGATTAATGGTGTAATCTTATAAATAATATGAATAAATATGATAAAATTGAATCCATGGACTAGGATGTGTTCATGAACTTGTTTTTCAATTAGTAATTTCCGTAAATTCTTCATTTTAAGATTTATATTATGTTTATTAAGTAAAATAAATACAATATATAATTTGTTAGTAGCTATGAGGAAACGTTTATGACACTATTGAGGTATGATTCACGTGTAATAATCCAACCTGAAACTACAGTCGATAATTTCATTTATGTGTTAAATCAACGTCTCTGATTGGAGTTTTCAATAATAAAATTTGGTAACTTTGAATAGATTTTTCTATGAACAATAAATTTGGAAATGGAGGTTAGAGTTATGCATAAATATCAGGGTTTTGAAAGGAAAATTATTATAGAGTTTAAATGAAAATCTAAAAAACATGGATAGGAGAATATGAGATTTCATTTATGATCAATGAGTTAAAAGAATTATAGAGGATATTGTATTAAGGTTAACAATAGATTTGTCAATTGAGGAATGGAATTATACTGGGATATTGGTTGTCTGAGTGATGAGAATAAGTTATCTAATGTTGTAAAAATGGAGAAAGATTCCATACATGCACCAAAAACACTCAAGTGATTCAAATGAAAGGATTATGGGACCCATCATAGCCATTTACCAAATATGAAGGTTAATGATGATGATCGCAGTCAATAACTAATTAAGCTAAGGGACAATTGGAAATCTCATGATATAACTATTTCTGACGAAGGGTGTGATAATGATGTGATGAATGGTACACATAAAATTCATTATAGAAATATTAAAATGTTATTTTAATATGGATATAACCATTATTTTAATATCTACATAATTTTAAAAGGGTGTCATGATTACAACCAAAAAATTAGAAATATAATTTTTAGTGAAAATCTTTAATTTTACAATGGAAGCATCTCAATTAAATGATTATGGTCTAGTTGATATTGTTTGTAATGTTGTTCTTCAAAAGGTATTTATTCTTCCTATGGTATAATTTGATGTCATCTTATGCATGGATTGTATTTCTATACATCAAACCCTCCTCAAATAATAGGGAATTTATGCCACATTTTATATTCTAAACTAACCAATGATCATCTATAAATTGGTTAATAATAAATAACATTTAATATATATCACATAAATTGTATGGTTCTTAATTCCCATTTAGAAGGGGTGTTCATCTCAAATTGTTAGGAAGAAACTCAATATTGATCAATTACCTATTTTTTTATAATTTATTGATGGATTTGTAGAGGAGTTTCCCAGACTTCCATAATATCCAGTAATTGTGTTCTATATAGAACTCATACATGGAGCCACACCAATTTCAATGACACCCTATAGAATGGATTCAATTGAGATGAAAGAATTAAAGAATAAGCACCAATAAATCCTTGAAAATGGATTTATTCAGCCAATTATTTCACCCTGTTGTTTACATGTTCCATTTGGTAAAAAAGATGGATATATGGGGCTAAGAACTGATTACGGGTTGTTGAATATGATCATGATCAAGAAAAAGTGTCATGTTCCTTATATTGATTACATTGTGGATAAACTGGTTGGAGTTCAATATTTTTATAACATTGACCTTCATTAAAGATATCATCAATTGAGGGTTAATAAGGATAATGTCCCCAAAATAGTATTCTATAAAAGGTATGGATACATTGAATATATATTCATATCATTCAATATACTAATTACCTCAATATAATCATGGATTTAATGATTATAGTATTTATAGATTACCTTGATTAGTTTTTTGTTGTCTTTATAGATGACATTATTTTCTATTCCCAGAGTAAATTTGAAGATCAAGACTAGTGGTGAATTATAATAATGACCCAAAGTAACATGAAAATATATGAATAATTTATGAAATTTCAATTTTGGCATCAAAAGGTTCTATTTTTTGTTCATATAATATTAATAGAGGATATATTAGTAGATTTATTAAAGATAGAGTAGCTAAAATGTTGGTCTAGGAAAACCATGGTGATAAATACCAATAGTTTTCTTGGTCTAGATATATATTTTATCTGATTTGTAGATAATTTTTCATGACTATCTAATTCAATCCTCATGTTAACTCAGGTTTCATCCATGTTCCTCTAGATGGATGAATCTTAGAAAAATTTCATGGAATTGAAGGGAAGATTAGATAGTTCACATGGGATTACGATAAACTATAGTGTATTTGGGTTTGTAATCTATATTAATTCATCCAACAAGGTGTTGGGATGTGTTATTTTTTAGAATTATATGGTTATATCTTATGCATAAGTACAACTGATGAATCATGAGAAAAATTACATATCTCTCAATTATGGGGTAGATGTGGTAAATTTTGAAAAAACAATATGGGGGCATTATATTTAAGTAGAAAAGAGACAAGTATATATTAAAAAAATTTATAAAGTATATGTTCACATATATTGAGTTAAACATGGGCTAAAAAATATGGTTATAGATGATTAAAGATTATAATGGCTTAATACATGACCACCAATGAAAAACAAACAAGGTGGATGATTCTTTGAGTTGAAAGGATCATTCTAAATTATCCCTATTGAGGTTAAAAAATGTACCAATATTTATAAAGTTTTGAATGTTTGATCAATAAATCCTAATGGAAGGGGAAATATCGAATCTTTATCAATTCAATGTTCAACCATCTATAAATTTAAATATTGATAAGGAATAAATGAATGATGTAGAGTCGTAAAATAAATTTATAAATTTTTCTTCGATTAACTTTTTTTAGGATGGAACGATAAGGTTCATGAGTCTTGTATGTTTTCCATCTATTATAGATTTGAAGAAGGAATTTTCAAAGGATGCTTGAAGTTAATAATTCGCTATTCATCCTATAATTTTCATTGTTTATAGAGTTTTCAAATAATATTTCAGGTGGGTTGATATGAAGAGAGATATCACTAGTTTGTAACATGGTGCTTGGTATGTCAGCATATTACGGCCAAATGATAAAAGTATAAGAAAATTTTACATCCATTACAACTTTCAAAATGGAAATAGTACAACATTCCCATGGATTTTTTCATTGGACTCTACAAAATTTCTAAAGGGAGAAATGATATATGTATTGTAGCCTATCACCTAACTAATTCAACACACATAATTACAATAAAATATTACTTATCTAATTATTATATTTCTACGATATACATTCAGGATGTGGTAAAGATGAATTGTGTACCACATTCCATTGATTAAAATCGAGATCTAAGGATAAAATTATGGTTTTGATAAATAATTCCTCAAGATATTGATATAGTGTTGAGTTAATCTATCGCATATCATCCACAAGAAAATAGTTTTTCAGATAAAACATTTCAAACACAAGAGGATATGTGGAGTAATTTTTATTAGATTCAAAAGATAGATGGGATAAACATATTCATCTAGTTTAGTTCTCATACAAAAACTTAATTCACTCCAGCATTTAGATGGAGCCTTTTGAAGCCCTCTAAGTAAAAAAATGTAGATCTCTAACATGATTGAATGAAATGATTAACGAAATATATTAGGACCTAAGATAACTAAAAAAGGTAGAGATGGTTAGATCTATTCATCCACACATAAATGTATATTAGAGTCTTCATAAATGTTATGATGGAAATCAATGACATGATCTATAATTTTAAGTTTCTGATATAATATTTTTAATAATTTCTCCATAGAATATTGTTATGAGATTTAGGAAGGAAGGGAAAAAATAACTTACTATATCAGTCCATTTAAAATTAATTATTATATAGGTATGTTAACTTATCACATGGTTCTTCTATATATTCACTATTAAATTGATGATATATTCCATATATATCACCTAAGAATGTAAATACCAAAACACTCATATGTACTTAACTAATAAGTCACAAAAATGGAGAAATATATTTCTTTTTAGGAATAACTAGTGGAGATTTAGGATTATATAGATAAAATTCTACAAAAAAATACCACTCAAAAAGTGAATGTTTTATGGTGAAATAGACTGTTTGAGGAATATGTGTGGGAACTCAAAGATATATTGATGCATAATTATAAAATTTTTTATGTCTATGGGAATACATACAAGGGAGAAATTAATTTTAAGGGGGGGGGGTATAATGTAACACCCTGAGTTATAGTAAATTATTATTATTTTTTGTAAATTAAATTTCATTAATAGAATGTTCTACCCATAACACCAATTTATATGTTAAACCACGTAGATCATTAAATACATGAATCAATGTGTTATCTTGTGTTATAAAATACATTTCATTTTAACAAAATCATGATATATTATTTATATATATATATTTTATTTTGACTATTTTATCCATGATTTATAATTACAAATATTAAATGTAAAAAAGTACTTTTAAATTATTATGTAAAATCATTTTATATGGGGAAATCATATTGACAAAAGGGTACTTAATGTTTCCATAATATATTTATATGTTTCAAAATCTCATTTTTCTCAAAAATAATACATTTTATTTATTTTTGTTAACAATAATAAAAATATATTTCAAAAAAGTATAAAAATTATTTGAGAAAATAAACATCAATTTTGACGTAATTATGTCAACGTATTTGTATGGTAATGTTTTGGAATTTTTTGAAAAGTACTAATTTTTTATGAATAGTTAAATATACTGTATTTTAATTGAAAATTATCTTTTTTGTTAATTAATTTATAAAGATAAATTATATTTTAAATTTGTTTTAAATAATAATTATTTTAATTAGAAACCATTAAACCAATTTAATTCCTTTTAATCAGATTCATGCAGAATTTGCATATAAAATCTTTTAAATCATTTGACCATTTTCTCTTTAAAAATCAGTTTTCATATGGCATATATGGTATTAAAATTAAATTTTATATTTCCACATATATGAATGGAAATCCGAAAAAGTCACTCAATATTTGGAATCTAAATATATTATATTATCTAATATTCTTAACTATATTTGAAATGGATTGGTTTTACAATTTTATTGTCATGTTCTTTGTCCATTATTCTCATGTTATGGTTATTTAACTCTCTTGTTTACCCTCACTAAGAATAAAATGTAACCATTTCCATTGTTTCATTTCATCATGATATAATTAAATGTATTTTGTATTATATTTATATGAAGGGTTATTGATATGAATAAAATATTGGGATATGACATAGTCTTCCTATATTTTATTAGATTTTGTTTTCTTGGACATTAAAGGCCCTAAAAAATTATGGTCCCCTGGAATGTGTTTCAGTAATGTATTGAATATTAAAAGAATAATGTAATATTTATGTATATCAATCCAAGGTCATTAGAAAATAACCATATAATATTTATTTGTTATATTATACAATTTTTGTATGGAATAATATGTATTCTTTACATGAAATAGAGGCCAAACCTAAAAGTCATAGATGCCCATATCTTATATCTAATGAGATTGGAAGATAGAAACAACCTCCAATCACCCTATTTAATGTTTGCAAGTTTTTCATCAATGTTTTTACAAATGGTCATCCCTAACCCTTATAGTGAGGAGTGTGAGGCCTTTACATATGGATTCATACCATTTTCCTCCCTATCCATATCCAAACACATTTTTGGTCAAAACTAAACCCTCAGTACCGATCATCCGGGAAAATGATGTTCCAAACAGATATCACATAGAGATTGTTCCTTGAGGCCCCAGAGTCTGAAGGCCCAAAATTTCATGATGGACTAGTGTCTCATAATAATCCAAAATATGTGGCTCAGAGTAGAAAACTATATTAACATAAATTCTACTATTTTTCCTCACTACAACAACTTATATAGTTCACACAGACCTACAGTATTGTAGTACATCCATAGTACGACATTAATACTTCTACTCATGTATTTGAAAATGGGGTTTGATGTAGTATTATAGGGTATTTAACACATGGGATTTACCCCAATTCGAACCACAAATATTATTTATATGAAATTAAATAATTAATAATATATAACAAGAGTTTAAATCTAGATTTCCACCCTTGTGGGGGGGATACCATTAATAGAAAAATCCATATGAGTTTACATATGAAACAATGTATATATATTCATTATATTAATAGTGGATTTGATATATCCAATATGAAACCTTTGGTAGAGAAAACAGGTCCTTGTAGATATTAAATATTGTGGGGATTATGGTGGATGGTTTTATAGAACCTAATAAGGATAATTTTATATGACTATTATGGGGGGAAACTTATGAAAACTTGACCTGATATTGGCATTTCATATATGGGGAATTGGAATACTAAAGTGATAATTTATAAAACAATATCCTTCATATTATGTATTATTTAGTGGGTAGTCATAAATTTAATTCATACCATTATATTTGAGGTTATAGGATTCCAACCATATGTTTCTTGGTCATTGAATAAGTCCAATTAGCGATTCTTATTCCTAATAAAGATAGATCATTATTGACACACTCTTTTTTCTAGGTTTTTAAGTTATTTGAGGTTTTTAATCACTTGATGAAATCATATGATAGGATTTTCAAACATTAATTGTTGGTATTTTTTTCGTTTTAAAAAATTGAATGTGATAACATTGTATATGGTCAACTGTTGGGTGTTTGATCTATCTTATTTCACCATTGAAGCACATTGGTGTGTGTTTGATTTGGTATCCTAATATAATAAATAAAAAAATATTTATTTATTTATTATCAATAATTAATTAATAATTTTATTTAATGAATTGGGGGTTAAAAGAAAAAAAGACACACACCACTAGGACTATAAAGAATAATCTCACACCACTCTAATGGTTGACACATTATAATGTTATATCATTAAAATTTTATAACATGCAAGCCCACCATTTGATGGCCTCGAGGCCCCATCACCCTAACCTAAATTCCCCTACATATGACTTCTGATGGTCTACATATACACAAGCCTTCACCTTTCTCGCATCAATGCATGCACCATTGTCCATAAAATGTATTAGAAACCCCTCTTATTTGAGGTACTCATGATTTGAATGCTGATTATATATATAATTATAGGGTGACCTAACCTCAATTTTGATCCCATGACTACATTAATAATATTATAAATTGTATTACAAAATTATAATCACATGATTATTTTTTATTAATATTGTCACTTATTTTGAATTATTATTATTAATTATTATATTATTGTTTATAAATTATTTCATTCTAATTCTATTTTTAGTTATAAATTATTAATTGAAATAATATTAACTATAATTAATATATTATTATATTAGTAATTACTAAAATTCACAATGGTTATTAATTATATTTGTTAAATTATTACTAATTATTATTATTATTATTTTTAACTTATATTAATGATATTTTATTTTAATGTTTTATATTTTTAGTTAAATATTATTATTTACATATTATTATTAAAATAGTCTAATTTTAATGATGTGAAATTTAAACTAAATATCACATTCAAAACACACATTGGATGTCATTATCACTACGCGTAGGAAATATAGTTGTGGGATGAGTTTTAAATTATATTTTTGGATTACATTAATAATAGAAATTCCAAATATGAATCGATATTATATATAATCTATACTATGTATACCCGTACAAATGAGCAACAAACACTCTTATGTAAAATTTATGTATAAATGTTTATGGATTTTACCAAGGTTTTTTTAATTTTTAAATTAAATTATGAAGAATATAAATTTCAAAAAAGGGCCAATACATAGTGGTAATTGAAATATTTACAGGGTTGCGGAAGAAACATTGGATCAGGTGGGACTTACGAGAAATTATGGGTTATTTTTAGTTTATTCTCTTTGATGTTGTCATTTTTTACCTTCTTCATATATCTCCCTCCTTTTACAATTTTATTTTATTAATAAATTTGATGTCATGGTTTTCCCCCCAAACCCATGGCTAGGCCATTTTATTTTAAATTTTAAATATTTTTAGTCATTTTTTCAAATAAATTTATTACAATGATATATACCTATGAAATTCGGGAAATTAACCTTAAATGGTTTCATTTAATAAAACTATAATTTGTGTATAAATTATTTTTTTTTAAAAGCTCATTGGTTTAATAATGACCTATCATATTTTTAAATATTATAAAAGTAAATATTTTCCATTTAAGTACCTTTTTATAATTTTATAATCATAAAATTAAATTATAATTATAACATTTATTGATATCAAATTAAATATATATATTTTATAAATTTATTATAATTTAAAAATATTTAATAATTGAAAAAAATAAAAATAATATAATTTAACTTGAATGTGAAACAAAAATAAATAAATATTTTTATGATTTTATTATAATTTTAAAATATTTATTCTAAGAAAATGTTAAGGAAACTATGTTTCATTTTTGATTTCATGCCAACTCCATGGGTATTCACATATTGAGTATAACTAATTTTGCATTTAATACATCATGAGTCATGAATTTTTAATGTAATATTTTTCTAATAAAACATTCACAAATATTTTTTCACAGTATGAATGAAATTAATACTATGTTTCACGTCCAAATACACAACTATTTATTAAGGAATAATAGTTCTAGTCTTTATGATTTTTTTTAAAACATAGATAATGGTACGTATTAATATTAAAAACTAAGGATTTCTACCCACAAAATCAATCGAGGGGTAATAACAAACAATTTATATTTGTTATCTCTCCACTTACCTTAAATAAAGTGAGAATCACACCTCATCGTAAGTTGTAGATCTTCATCGAATGTGGTACACAACAATCCATTTACAATGAATGGGAAACCAATGTCAATATATCATAATGGACTAGGATCTATAAACACCACTCGAGGTCATCCTATTCTTGGAAAATTACATTTTTCCCATGACCGTTTCCCCATAATTTATTTAAGCACTACTCTAGGCCTCCCCCTGAGAATGTTTTTCTTCATTATACATTTCCTACATCCTTTCAAGAGATCATATATCACTATCATACCTTCTTGTGTATTTCTAGGATATGATGATGCCTGATACCTTGTTTCACTGAGTAGATTATATATATATATATATTTATTTAAATGTACTAATATGAACTCTATAAAAAAATATTTTGATATATTAAATTTGGTTTATATTAAAATTAATTATGGAATATTCACATTATATAGTTAATAACACACATAGATATAAACAAACAGATATATATATATATATAGAATAAAAACCCAACAATACTCATGTACAACTGGTTCCCTTTCAGGACATAGAAAATTCCCTTGAAAGGGTTCAAAACCATGAGGCTAAAATTCATTCTATGGATCTGACTCGGTAAAAGTACTATGAGTCAAGGTTTCCTTTCCCAATAGAGCATATTAAATTTAGGAGAGTGAAATTATTATATTGTTGATATAATGATGGGAGTAGAACTTCGAACCCTTATGGATACATATATTCATAATTATATGAATTTATATATCTGTGGGTTTATTTAAATTTATATTTAAAATTATATTTCTATATCCATATTACGAAATATATTAATATATTTTATGTTTAAAAAAATTAAAATATATTAAAAAATAACATATAAATTGGTTACTTAATAAATTAAATCATATTAGAAGTAATTTTTTTATCAATTTTGTTTTCATAATTTATCTTATACAATGTTGTTAAATATATATTAAGGAAAAAAATATTGAATAATGAAATTAAATACATAAATGAAATTTACATGTTAATATATTATATTTTAATTTATTAAAAAATTATATATATATATATATATATATTATATAACTATTTCATCAAATTTATTTATCTAAACTAATAGATATGAATTTAAATATATATAATGCTTATATATAAATGGACATATATTTGGTAAAATATATTTAGATTAATATATGCACACACACATGATAATGGGGTCTATTCTTATAGGTCCATGAGGTCCTAATTCTAGAGGATAGTGAGGCATGACCCATTGAGGAATGTGGTTATGTGTTCTTTTGGTTTCATGGAATACCTAAACATATTAATAAATTAAATATATATTAAATTATATATTACTATTGATTAATTATGTTAATTATTTAATGTATTAGTAGTAACATGGGAAAAATATAAAATCTACATGTTTAGGTTTACAAGGATAGATCACACCATTATCCACTAGTTGACCCATAATAAAGTTAACTCATTAAAATTCAATAACTTGATAGACAACCATTTGATGGCATGAATCCCCCATCATCCAAACCTATATTCCCCATTGATACATCCTAAGCCAGTCTATAATAACGAGAGTCCTCACCCTTGCCTTCATCATCTCCTTCATCATTGGCCATAAGATTTATTAAAAACCACCCTTCTGGGAGGTTATTAATAATTCTGCCCAACTAATATGCAGAATTATAGGGTGACCATACCTCTCTTTCATTCCCCCAACTACATTAATAATATAATAAATTGGATTATTAAATAATAGGCATAGGTTTGTTTATTATTTATAGTATCTCTTATTGTTAACAATAATTATTAATTATTAAAAAATATACTATTTATTAATAATAGTACTATTAATTATATAAGTAATAATTAATTAGTAAATTAAATTTTTTATTTTTTATTTTTTATTTTTTTACTTTTTTATCTCATTAACTGTATTAATATTATTGTTGACTATTAATTTTTAATCTTATTTTTATTTATAAATTATTTATTTAAATAACATTAATAATAAATTATTTTCAAAAAAAATTAATAATAAATTTTTATATTATTATATTATAAATTACTATGTATCATATTAGATATTAATTATGTTATTTATATTAATAATATTGATTATTTATAATATTAATTATTATTTATATTAATGAAATTTTATATAATTTGGTTGTTTTATTAAATATATATAATTATTTAAATATTATTATTATTATTATCAATATATAGTTATTTTAATGATATGAATGTGAAACTAAAACCCATATAGAAAATTCATAAGGGATTTCAAGGATCCTTCCCCTTTGAAATATATTTTTGGATTAAGTTTTTAATTATATTATATAATCACTTTAATAATATTAATTATAAATAAGAAACTATATTTTAAATAATCTAAAAAATAAATATATACACACAGAAATGATCAACCAGTCTACTATATCTTATTTTTGTATAAATGTTTGTGGATTTTAATAAATTGATTTTCATTAAAATTCATTTATGAGGAATATAATCCTCCAAAAGGGTGATAATTTGTTGAAGAGGTAGACGTAGAAGTCGCAATGGAAGGAACCTAGAATCTAAAGGGACTCTCACGATTTAAAAAGTTGTTTTAAATTGCTTCACTTTGTTATGTGAATTTTCTAACTTTCTTGAACTATCTACCTCATATATACGATGTTTTTTTATTATCATACTTGACGTCATGGGTTTATCCTCGAAACCCATGGATGTGAAATTTTGGTATCAATTATTTATAGGGTTTGAAACATTTTTTCAATATATTTATCATAATGAAAGATACTATGATATTTCAGATAATTAACTAAAAACTATTTAGTTTTATAAAACTATAATATTTTTATTAATCATTAATTTTTAAAAATCCATAATTTATTAATATTAACATATAATATTTTAAAATTTTATATCAGTTAATCATTCATTTTATGTACCATTTTATAATATCATAATTATAAAATTCATTTATATTTCAAAATATTTTTAATATAAAATTAAATAAAATTATTTTATAATTTCATTATAATTTAATACAATATAATGGTTGAATTATTGATTAAATATTTAATTAAATTTTATTTTTAAATCAATAAAAATAAATATATATTATTATTTAATTTAAAATTTCAAATATATATTATGTTAGAAGTTGTAGGGAACAATGCGTTCTTTTAGACTGTAAACCAACTTCATGGGTATTATCATATATAGTATAAATAATTTTGTATTTACACCATCCTTATTCATAAATTATATATATCATAATTTTATAATCAAACTTAAAATTTTTTTTCTCCCAACATGAATCACATTGATGTAATGTTTTACCTCCAGACACGCTACGAAATATCAAGGAATGAATGTTCTATCCTTTATAGAATTAAAAAAATCACCTATAAAGTTACCTCTTACTAGTGATAAAAATTTATTTATACTCCCACCATCACTCTTGGGGGATGTTATAACCATTAATGTTTCATATATCATTATTTCCCATTAATTTCGGGAAGGATCTTGTCTCCATGTCAATCATAGATCCCCATTGAATGTGTTAATGGACCATGTATTTCCATCAAAAGGGAAACCAATGTGTGTAGATACCCATGGCCTAGGATATCCCAAAACCACTTATGGACATCCTCTTCTTATGAAATATCGGTTATCCACCAACTATTTTTAAAATGAATATTTAAAAAAATAAATAATATTATAATAAATTTATCAATTATGTTTTTAAAATATTTGAAATACAAAATTCATAAATTTTTATTTAACCTGAAAAATATTAAATAATTTTTCGAAATATATATAAAAATTTATATTTAAATATATTATATTATAAAATTACTTAAATAATTATATATATATATATTATAATTTAAATATATCAAATAGGGCATGAAAATTTTAAAATAAAAATGTATCCAAATATCTATAATGTTCATATATAAATGGGCTTGTATTTTATTAAAATATATTTATATTAATACACACACACAAACACATGACAATGGAATGTATGCTAGAAAGGTATTCAAGCCCCAATGTAGGGGGATGCGGCAAGACCCATAGAGGCGCTAGGTTGTCATTGTGTTTTTGTTTCTTATAATCCATCAACCGATAATATTTAAATTTCATTTTTTTGTAATTTATTATATATAATTAATTATAGTAAATATTTAATTTATTGAAAACTTCATGAATCAAAATAAAACCCACACCACTAGGCCTAAAAGTACAGATCACTCCCAACGGTTGACCCATTATAATGGTAGCAAATTAAAATTTAATAACCCAAATGTCAAATATTTTATGGCCTGGTGGCTCCAAAATCCTAACCTAAATTCCCCCAGTATATGTATTGTGTTGGTCTATGTATACCTTACTCCTCACCCTTTCCAACATCATTACCTACATCATCATCAATAAAATGTCTTAGAAACTTCCTTATTGGATAATTTGATGATTTGAAACCTGGTAATACAAAAAATTAAAGGTTGACTTTACCTATCTTTTAATACCTATACTGCATTAATAATATTATTAATTATACTTTTAAATTATAATCATGTTATTATTTATTATTTATTTTATATGTTGTTATTGAAAATTATAATGTTTTTGTCTAAATTTCATTACTTGTTATTAATTACTGTAATAATTATATTAATAGTTGATAATTAGTAAATTATATTATATTATCATTAATTATATATTTTTTATCATTACAATTATATTAATAAATATTTAATTTTTCAATTGTTAATTTTATTTTTACATAAAAATTATTAATTGGAATAAAATTATTAAAAAATTATTATATTATTATATCATAAAAAATAATTTTATCATATTATTTATTAACTTTATTTATTATTTTATAACTTTTTATTATTTATAATATTAATTATTTTTATGTTAATTATATTTTATTTTAGGTGGTTATATTTTTAATTTTATATTATTATTGATATATTATACTTATAATTAATATATTTAATTTTTAATGATGTGAATGTGAAAAGAAATCACGCATGGAAAATCCATAATAGATTCCATGGTCACGTCCCCTAAGGAATGTAATTTTGGGTTGAGGGTTTGGGTATGTTTCTAGATTACATTAATAAAGGTAATTTTAAATAAGAAATTATATTTTTAATGCTTTGTAAAATATTTAGACACACACACACACAAATGAGTAACCCAATTATTCCTTCTTATTTATGTGTAAATGTATGGAAAATTTATTTAACCTAAAAAATATTAAATAATGGATTCCTTGAGGAACTCATATTACATAGTTTTCATCATTGTTAGACCAAATCATATAATAATTGAAGTGGTGTCTAATCAGTATATCTCATCCCACCATTGACTGCATGGCCCATTTAGTCCAGTCCAAGGCATGATTTATCTTAGTTGTAAGGAATAAAAGTCTAATCCAATTAATTAATGATCCAGAAATAAAATTATAAGTTCAAATAATATATCAAATAATAATTATAATAAATATAATATAATTAATTCTAATTGAAAAAATGGGATTTCGATCAAATTTTCAAATGAATGTTCTAATCCAAATATTTTAGGTAAACATATTTAACATGATGTGAGAAAATTATTTCATTTTTTTAAATAATACAATTAAAAAGAAAATTAATTTGATTTTAATATTTATTTATATAATTAAAATGACATTTCATCACACTACATTACCCCATAATTACTTGATAATATCAATTGTTCAAAAACCCTTTCACTTTTATATTTATTATCCTATTTAGGACATATGAGCTAAAGCATTCATTTCATTAAAATAAATGGAAAATGAATTCAAAGATGGTATGGACTTGCCAAATTGGAATACAAATCCGTATTTGGGACATAACATGCACATATATTCTTGGATTTCCCCCTAATTTGTATATAAGGACACTTACCAATTTTTTGACAAAATATTCCTTCAGGAATGGAAGTCAGTTCTTGCATTTTTGTGTTCTAACCGACTGTTCATGTGGTAATATATTATTTTTTCGGATTTCCACATTCAAACATAAAACCTCTTAAAACATAGCCTCCCTCCATATATTAATTTTTTTTTTGTCATTTGGAGGGGTTTTACATTCATTAAGATATTACAAGAAGAACAAAAGAGGTTTCATACCATTATAATTCACAATTAGTGGAGGGATGCTATCAATATAGGATCTCCACTAAAATGATCTTATTTTCCTGTTCATTATTATAATTTTTTGATTTTATAATAACACAAATTGTTTTTATATCAATTATTAATTATTGTTCATATTTATTCTTCAATTTTCATCCTATTGGTCCATAAATCATGATTATAAACAATATTGAATTACAACATTTATAATCCATTGTAGATATATTTCATTTCCACGATGACTACATCACACATAGATGAGTAGTTTTCAAATTAATTTATCTACCTATTACATTCTTCAACAATTTATTTTGAATTAATGGGATAATTTCATTCAAATTATATGATCCATGAATTCAGTATTGGAATTAGAAAAAACCAATCATTCAATTGAACAATTAACACAAAAACACATGAGTATGAGATTATTGTAAATTGTGAGATAACAAAACATAATCAGTAAAATAGACAACAATGGATAGATATGTAGAGATAAAATATAAACCCCCCAAAAATCGCCATTATTTCCATAATGGACATATTATTTAATTTACCACATCCCATAATCTATTCATATAATGACAACAAATTATGGGTTATGTGATAACATGTTCTGATGCTAGCACCGGAGTTTACTCTTTTAATTTAAGTGGTAATGTTATTTGTCATTTGGTTATTGGGTTATAAAATAATGGTATGATTATTCAGTTGATGTTAATTTAAATTATTATTGTCAATATATATCTTAATAGGTAGAGTTATATAAATTTTTCATTTTATGTAGTTTTCTATTAAAATATATTCCCTTTTTGTTTCCTCTATCTCTATATAATAATAGGAAAAAATCCAATATTCTTGCATCATACTTCTTCTTATAATTTTATAAATATCAAACAAACCTACAACCTTACCCCAATCTAGGTTGTTTAGTATTTTTTTCTCTATTTTCTGTATACCTTATGAATTTTTTTTAATTATTACTTATTTGTGAGATGACCATGGTTAGCCACTATGCTGCACCAAGTTAGCAAAGAAATAGACATCATTTGTGAGCACCCATGATAGATCCTTTCATACAGACACAAACATAATTATTTAATATAAGCACATATATATATATATATTCCATAATGTCACTTTAATTATATAAATAAATATACAAATAAATTAATTTTTGTTTCTATTTAAATTTAAAATATTTTTATATTAGTAATATATAATTTACATTATATTTATATATTGTTAATTATATGTGTATTTATATAAATATATATATTATTGTATATAAATAAACATATAATGATATAAAATAAAAATATCAATATATAATGTATATTTAAATATATCATTCCTATTAATATAATTATTTATTTTCATTCTTATTATCATAATTTATATATCTATATGAAATATATTTAAATTTAATATAATCATTTAAATAAATATTTATATCAAAATATGTTTATTAAAAAATAAATATATATTGTGTATCTATTTATCTGCAAATACATTAATATAATCATTGGAGTTTTAATGTAAATCCTCGACATCGAATGAAAATAATGCAGTGTGAAAAAAAATGAATTCTAATTATTTGCTAATATACATTTATGTGTATAAAATATGTATGTATATCTCTCCCAGTATGTGTATGAATTTATGTGTGTGTATTTATATTTATATGTTATGTATATATTTGTGTATGTTGGAATGTATGTATGTATGTATGTAGAAACGTACATACATATGTATGTATGTATGTAGAAACGTACATACATATGTATCTATGTATGTATGTTTGTGTGTGTGTATGTATATGTTTCTATGTGTATTTATGTATTCATGTGTTACTATATTTATGACTATGTATATGGTTGTATGCATATGAAATAACATGTGGGTATGTAGATATGTTAATATCTGTGTATGTGCATATATATGTGTATGTGCATGTAAATGTATGTTTATGTATCTCCATGCGTGTGAATTTTTATATATGACTATATATATGTATATATGTGTATATATGTGTATGAATATTTATAAATGTGTATGTATGTGTCTGCATGTATATGTATGTGCCCACATGTGTGTGTGTGTTTGCGGGTGTGTGTGTATTTGATTTTTTGTGTGTGTGTCTATATAAGTCTGTGTTTTTCTTCATGTACGTGTATATGAATTTATGTATGTCTATGTGTTTTTGTATATATATGCATGTGTATGTGTATATAGTCCATGTATGTGTGTGTACATGGAAGTGTGTGTTTGTATGTCAATGTGTATGTGTATGTATATGTCCATGTTTATGGGTATGTGAAAGTGTATGTGTATGTGTATCAGTATGTGTATGTGTATGTGTATGTGTATGTGTGTGCCTATGTGTGTCTCTGTTTCTGGGATTGTGTATGGATGAGTATGTGTGTGTATGTGTGTGTTTGTACAAGTGTATTTGTATGTGTATGTGTAAATCTCAATATATATGATTTTTGGTTTGTTTACCAATACATCATACAAAAAAATTATAAATTTATATAAATAATAACAATCATAATTATAAAAAAAATTAAATGTTATTAATAAATATTTATAATTTTTACATACAACCAATATAACATATACATTTATATATTTAATTAACAAAATATAATATATAGATATATTGAAAATTTTAGATATCTTTAAATATAAATAATTAAAATTTGACTTATAATTTTATTATGTTATAAATAATTATATATTGAAAAAAAACATTTATAAATAATATTTTTATTTATTCATTAATATGTAATATTTTTAATATAATTTTTACTTTCATAATTATTAATAAGTAATTTTTGGTAAATCATCTATACTTAATGTAGTAAATAATATTTTTCAATTTTTTTATAAATATATAATCAATTTTTTAAAATATTTTTTAACTAAAAATATGAATTCATTATTTTTTAACATTCGTAAATTAATCACATGTATTTGTCAATTTTTATTTATTTTCAACATTCTGTCTAATATTTCTATTTAATCATTTTTTATTTTTGCATATTTTTAACAAAATACAATTTCTTGTTTTTTAAATATTTATTTATACATTTTCATTTATTATGTTTTAATATTATAAATACAATTTCAATTTTTATAATTAATATATATTCATTATAATTCATTATGTTTTAATATTTGAGATATGGTTGTAATTAATATAATAAATTTATTTAAATATATTTTTTAAATTTATTTTATTTTATACAATTAATATATTTCTTTCTTAATATTTTGGTGATTAATATGATTAATATTAATAATTTGTTGTATGAATTGTTTATGATTAATATTTTTATGGAAAAAAGGATAATTTTTTCATTACTAAAAAATATTAGTAACTATACATTTATCGCCAATTTCGAGGAACTAATTATGGGGTTAATTTATTAGAGGTAAAAAAAGGTTTGATAAAAGCCTTCTATATGCGTTCTTTTATTTTTTTATCATTTATAAAGTAAACTTTTAATAATAATTTTTTGTTAATGTTGATGATGGCCATGTTTTCTTTTAAAATAACCCTAAGAGATCATGTCACCCATAATTCCATTTATACTCTCGATGAACTAATTCATCGTAATAGCCAAACACCTTTTTTAATCAACTCTTAAAAATGAATTCATGTTATTTATTATAAGGCCCCAGCCTTAAACCTTACTTAATCTTGAGTTATTACAAGATTACACATTGAGGATCTTTTCAGGTTTAGAGTTTTAGAGAATTAGATCATGAAACTTGCATTACATTCCACATTTAAACAAAGTGGTTACATAAAAGACAATATTCATTCTTCCCATCAACGGAAACCTATTTAAAATAAAACATGGATTCCTTCTTGACACATCCTTGACACTATCATCACATCATGTACCTTTCCCTTGAACTGTGAAAAACATTTCAAAAACTTGGGATGAGCATAAAAACCTCAGTAAGGGTTATAAAAATATGGAAAGGAAACATGAGTTCATATATATATAAGAATGAAAACATACTTTACCCATGAAACATAGGCATATCAAATCATGAATAAATCATAGAAAACATAAGACATAAAGGTAACTTGAGGCATTCATAACATTCTTACGTAGGGAGTAACCCTCTTGGTTACGTTTGGAATACCCATCACAGTATATTCCCTAAATCTCTTCGGAGAAACCTTAATGTTTCACTCCTTCGCATTACCCAATGCATTGGAGAGCTATATCGGGCTCACCCGCCCTTAGTTTATCACGGAACCACCCGTTTTCATAACAATGCCCAAGAACCATAACATAAATGTATCACATAAAACATGCATAAAGGAAACATAACATTTCCACATTTCAATCACAATATAACATCTTAGTATATTTAAATAATGAATCCATTCAAAAAGAAACCACTTCCAAAACCATTTAAAACATTTAATAAAGAGATTTTTGAATCAAAGTGTCCAATACCACCTTGAAGCTTTTAACATTTTAAACCATTAATATACATATAAATAAATCCTTAAAACCATTTTTAAAACATGGATGTTAATAAGAACAAATCATTAAAACATTTAAAGCGATATTTTGGTTAAAGGGGTTTTACCAAAATTAGAGACACTTGAATACAATAATTGAGGAATAACATTTAGTAAGAACTTTATAATATCATGAGAATAAATGGATTCATGATATAATACTCCAAAGGACAATATATACACCATATAAGAGTGAATTGGTGCATAACAACAATGAACCCTCAATAGAAATGTCAAATGTGATGAAATCCCTTATAAAGAAGGTATCCTTAAATTAAGGACAAATCAATCTCAAAAATATGTGTGACAAATATAAATACACCCAATATAAGTGGATATTAAGTTTAAAACAATAAAATGTCATTCACACATATTCAATAGATGACATATTCAATGACTACATGTTGAACCCAAAGAAATCGAAATTTGGGTTAAAAAGTTCTCTTGACAGCCTAACGGCATCACATCAAAATGAGTTGATGAGAGATAAAAAGTGTATCTCATCACATGGACATAAAATTTACATCAATAAGGATATATGAGAACATATCCCAACATAACAATGTGTAAATTAAAAGACCCAACAAAAGAAGTCTTTTAAAAAAGAGGAGGGTGAAAGGTTCCCTTACCGACTTGGGTATCTTTCAAAACATACACCCCATGAAAGAAGGACCATAGATCATTGATGTAAATACTCATAAAAGAAATTATATTACACAAAGAGTAGAATAATGGGCAGTACATACACCACTCAATGGAAATGTAGCATAAATCTCATGGGAATAAAAGTGAGATGAGAAATCCCTCATGAAAACTCGGCAGCCTAACGTCGCCACATAAAACTTCCAAAAAGGATTGATGAGAGAGAATAGGGTCTCTCATCACATGAACATAAAAATTACAGTAGGAGTAATATAAAATAACATCCCAATCATACGAAATATGAGCTTAAAAGAAATTACATAAAAGAGTGTACTTAAAAAGAAAGAGAGGTGTATGATCCCTTACCTCGGGTCCGACTTGACACGATCGTTCTTTAATCTCCTGAATAATAAACATGAGTTAATTTATAATTCCTTAAGAACCATTTTTCAAGTTCATTATTACTTTTATACCACTTATTACCATGTCACAAACATTATGTAATCATTTAAGTTAATAATATTTATTTTGCCGATATTTGGTTCTTAAGTCGAAAGTGGTCTTCTTACAATTACATGTTGTTCGTGTGGCCAAATGTTTATTATATCCAGAATTGTATTCATTATGTAGATATCATATATGTCATATATATCCAGTACATGAATGCATTTATAACATCACATAATCATTTAGAGGTAAGAAATGAAATGCACCGTTCATGAAGACGGTAAGCCGTACGTACGCATGAACGCTACTTTCATTTCTATTTGATATTTTATAGAATGGAATAATAATGATATATTGTTATATTATAATTCCATTATAATATCATATATAATATCATATTTCCATCCTTTATACATCCCACATATAGTATTTAATGAATCAAATCACTTTGAGGGGGCGGTAGTCCGCACTTCCTTAAATGAAGATATCGCGTATACCCATAATGGAAGCCATAAAGGTAAGACAAAAATGAAAAATACAGAAGCATAAATAAAACATAAACATATTATATAAAAATAGTGACATCATAATTTCCACCTTTGAAGGTGTTAAATGAGTATTGAACAATCATCGTTTCGGGAGGCAGAATTTCACCATCCACGGAAACCGTATGTTCTTTAACCATTTGATGTAGTTGTGTGATAGTGTAGCTCGAATAAATCTTATAAAAACATCCTAGTATATTGAGGATACTGGTGTTGTTACAAAATAAGTAAATAAAAAGAGTTTAGGGGGTTGGAGAAGCAAAATAAAACAAATAAACATGAGAGAATGAATTACCTTTAAAAGTGTAACTCCTTTTGATTTGAGCCTAAAGGCTTCCTTTGAAAGGATTCTGCCCAAAGGGAATCCTCTAGGATTAGTAGAGGGATGTGGAGAGAGTAAATGGGCAGGGGTTGGCCGAGCCAAAGGCTTGAGAAGTGTGTTAAATGAGGTAGAGGTGGGGGCCTTTTATAAGAGGAGAGGAGGGGTACTTTTGGAAAGTAAAGAAATATTACTTTATTTGAAAATGTTTTTCGGTTTTAAAAGGTCCCACATTGATAGAATTCGTGGATACGATGATAAGGCTTCGAAATCCACTCATCCAATAAGTTTTGTACATGTGTAGTTCATAGATTTTACATTATCTTTCCATTTTATTTAAATCGTCAAATAATGATATCATCGCTGCATCATTATTATGTCATAAATAATTTAATTTATTTAATGTCTAAAAATTATAAAAAAAATACTATTATGTAGGAAATCGTTTTATCTTTCCAATGAATATTTATAATAAAAAATATGACTTGTATAACCCCACTTAAAAATTGTTTTAGTAAAACATATCATGTTTGTGTCAATTTTACTTTTACATTAAATAAAATGTTATTTATGTCATTTCCCAACCAAAGTGGATCCATGGGGTCCCCAAGTTGACCCATGGCTTGTCTTGGTCGGCCTTTACACAACCAATAAGGTTGGGACATGTGTCTAGGTCATTTCATATCATTAAAGCATTATTTATACCTTAAACTACACTAATTACCACTAATCGCGATTAAAAACTTAATAAGTTACTATTCACCAAAAAATTATTTTAATCTCATTGAACCTCATTTTACTTCCTAATGACAACCATGTATGTAGGATTTTCAAAATTCAATACACATTAGTGGTAAACTTTCATTTAACTGAAAAAACAGTTTGCTTGATTACCACTTAGTGGTTTCACTATTCATCAAAAATTGATGTTTTTCAGAAAATTACCAAAAATTCACCCTAAGCTATATTTGATATTCTGAATTCAAAAATGAATTCCTTTTTAAAATATTCAAAACATATAAGTCAAATTAATTAATTTAATAATTAATTCCCGCTGTCATGACAAATAGCGTGTTTTATGAAACAATAAGTATCAAAAGATTGACACTAGTTTAAGTCTGATTTCAAAGTGAAATTGATTCCAACGACCACTATTGGATTTAATGGTAAAAATATTTTTTAATTTCACTTTAAAGCCAATTCAAAATATAATCTAATCATATAAATAAATTAGATTAAAAAGTGGTTTTGAATTAAAATACAACATTTTACACTATTCATTAAAAAAATGAACTTTATCGGAAAGATACCAAGAATTTACACAAAGTAAATTTTGATGTCCCGATTCTTAATAAGAGTTTTATTTGGTCCAAAAGAATGTTTAAGAGTGAACAATACTATATTTAATGACGATTCTCCATCAAAAGGTGATAAGTGAACCTTTAGTGAAAACTAGGGCATATACGCCTAAAATTTAATTCTTTCCGTATTTTAAGCCTTTATCTTTTATTGTATAAATGTAAAAACATTTAAAAACATATATAATCATATTTTAGTTATTTCTATCCATTCCCGCCATTACAACGGCTACCATAATATTATTTTATTATTAGAGTGCAACGTAAGATTCCCAAGAAACTCGTTGTTGCGTGTTGGGTACGCCATCGAGCATAGCATCCTCTTTAAAGTTATTTAAATATTTTATACAAAAATATGGATAAATATGAAATGTCATATTCTTTATTTACCTGGGGTGTTAAATCCTTCCCCCCTTTTGGGAATTGCGTCCTCGCAATTTTAAAATTGCGCTTGGAAACATCCTTGAAAGTCCCACATCGGAACAAAAGTCGGTAAAACAAACACTTTAAAATAAAGAAAGATAAGTACAAAGGTCACCCGAGTTAACCCATACTAGGATTCCAAGTATGAAAATATGGACATGGTGGAAAAAAACAAAGGGTCATGTTCTGAAGGAGAGTGATAGAAAACATGTTTAGGAGGAAGTTAACCACGAGAAAATCACAAACTTGTGATGGGTTAAACGGTCTTCGATTCCCCAGTAGGAAAAGTTAATAGACAACATTTTTGTTTTAAGTTACTTTTTATTGAGGAATTTATTCATAAGGAAACATAATCACTTATCATATTGACTTTCAACCTTTATTAGATTCCTTACACAAACTCATATTTTCTCCAAAAGACGAGTATTTAGGAAGACTTGTTCACATTAAGAGTAATATAATCAACTTCTAGAGAATCACCTAATAAACAAAATAGAACTATATACTTCCCATGTCTTTAGACTTTTACCAAATCAAGTAAACCATGTATACTCTATCAAAGTAATACCTTCACCTTCATGAAGTAGTAAAAACTCTTCACTGAATAAAGTATCATTACTTACCTTTTTGTAACCAAAGGATTACCATAAAACCCATATAAAGAACACATAGAATATATAAAGGTAACTTGGGACATAAACATACTTAAGTGGAATAACCATACGGTTGACTTCCACACATATCACTTAATGGAATAGCCATACGGCCAATTTCCATACATACTTAATGGAATAGCCATACGACCGACTTCCATACCCAATGCATTGGAGGTTATAACGTAACCACCCGTCCTGGTATTCACGGCACCACCCGTCATATGGTTTATAACGTAACCACCCGTTAAAATGTCCAAGTACTAGTATAAAATCATAAAACATAAAACCAATATAAAGGAATGATAACATTTCCACAGTTCAATCACAATATATCATAAATATATTGACATAATAGAATCCTTTTTCAAAACCATTTTCAATACCAAAATACATAAAAGAGTATATGGTATTTATTTTATTCTAAAAACATTACGGCTTGTTGAGAAAGCCAAAGATCAAATAATACTCGCGGCGGTGGAAAAGGTCGTTGTCACAGCGTACGTTAAAAAACATTCTTTTTTGTCGTTTAGTAAAACGCTTCGTAGAAAAAGATTCCTTTTATATAAAAGTAAAAGTCAAAGGATTTTATACACCATATAAAAGAAAGTTGTGTATAAAATGAAATATGCCTCAATGAAAGGAGATTGAGACGAAGTCTCTTACCTTGGGTCCGACTTGACTCGATCGTTCTTTAACGTCCTGAATAACAAACTTGAGTTAATTTATACTTGATTAAGAACCTTTTTAAAGTTAATTATTCCTTTTATATCACTTATTTCCATGTTATAAACATTATGTAACCATTTAAGTAAATAATGTTTGTTTTGTCAATATTTGGTTCTTAAGTCGAAAGTTGACTTCTTACAATTACATGTTGTTCATGTGGTCAAAAGTTCTTTATATCCAGAATGAAATTCCCGATTTGGATATAATATGTATCATATATATCCAGCATATACATGTATTTATAATATTACATAATCATTTAGAGGTAATAAATGAAATGCACCGTTCATGGAGATGGTAATCCGTACGTACGCATGAACGCTACTTTCATTTCTTTGTCATATTAATGGAATTAAAACTAAATGAGAGGTATGTATATTTTAATTATAGAATTATATTCATCATTTAGATATATCATTAATTATATATATCCATTATATACATGTACTTTTAATAGTACATTACATTTGGGGATAAGAAATGAAATGCACCGTTCATGGAGACGGTAAGTCGTACGCACGCATGAACGCTACTTTCATTTCTATCTCATACATTAATGGATAGAAATAATAATCATATAGAGGTATATTATAATTCCAGTATAACATCATATATAATAACTTTAAATCCATCCTTTACACGTCCCACATATGGCATTAACGAATCACATCACTTTGAGGGGGCGGTAGTCCGCACTTCCTTAAATGAAGATATCGTGTTTACCCATAATGGAAACCATAAAGGTATGCCAAAAATGAAAAATACAGAAGCTTAAAGAAAAAAATAAACATATTATATATCATATATAAAAATAGTGACATCATAATAGCCAACTTTGAAGGTGTTAAATGAGTATTGAACAATCATCGTTTCGGGAGGCAGAATTTCGCCATCCAAGGAAACCGTATGTTCTTTAACCATTTGATGTAGTTGTGTGAGAGTGTAGCTCAAATAAATATTATAACAACATCCTAGTATATTGAAGATACTGGTTTTGTTACAAAATAAGTAAATAATAAGATTTTAGAGGGTTGGAGAAGCAAAATAAAACAAATGAACAAGAGAGAATGAATTACCTTTAAAAGTGTAACTCCCTTTTGATTTGAGACTAAAGGCTTCCATTGAAAGGATTCTGCCCAAAGGGAATCATCTAGGATGAGGAGAGGGATGTGGAGAGAGTAATTGGGAAGGGTTTGGCCGAGCTAAAGGCTTGATAAGTGTGTGAAATTGGGTAGAGGTGGGGGCCTTTTATAAGAGGAGAGGAGGGGCACTTTTGGAAAGTAATGAAATATTACTTTATTTGAAAATGTGTTTCGGTTTAAAAAGGTCCCACATTGATATAATTCGTGGCTAAGGTGATAAGGGTTCTATATCCACTCATCCAATTGGTTTTGTCCATGTGTAGGTTTTATATTTTTCATTATCTTTCCATTTTATTTAAATCGTCAAATAATGATGTCATCGCTGCATCATTATTATGTCATAAATATTTTAATTTATTTAATGTCTAAAAATTATAAAAAAAATACTATGATGTAGGAACTCTTGTTATCATTCCAATTAATATTTATAATAAAAAAGATGACTTGTATAACCCCACTTAAAATTTTTTTTAGTAAAACATATCATGTTTGTGCCAATTTTACTTTTACATTAAATAAAATGTTATTTATGTCATTTCCCAACCAAAGTGGATCCATGGGGTCCCCAAGTTGACCCATGGATTGTATTGGTCGGACATGACACAACCAATAAGGTTGGGACATGTTTCTAGGTCATTTCATATCATTAAATCATTATTTATACCTTAAACTACACTAATTACCACTAATCGCGATTAAGAACATAATAAGTTACTATTCACCAAAAATTATTATAATCTCATTGAACCACATTTTACTTCTTAATGACAACCATGTATGTCGGATTTTTAAAATTCAAAACACATTAGTGGTAATCTTTCATTTAACTGAAAAATCAGTTTGCTTGATTACCACTTAGTGGTTTCACTATTCATCAAAAATTGAAGTTTTTCAGAAAATTACCAAAAATTCACCCTAAGC
Source organism: Viscum album (assembly GCA_963277665.1). Taxonomy (NCBI): domain Eukaryota; kingdom Viridiplantae; phylum Streptophyta; class Magnoliopsida; order Santalales; family Viscaceae; genus Viscum; species Viscum album. The sequence goes on from OY728125.1 coordinate 1,430,491,962, forward strand.
TATATTTGATATTACGAATTCAAAAATGAAGTCCATTTTATCAAAAGATTGACACCAGTTTAAGTCCAATTTCAAAGTGAAATTGATTCCAATGACCAAAATTGGATTAACTGGTCAAAATATTTTCTAATTTCACATTAAAACCAATTAAAATAATAATCTAATCATATAAATAATTTAGATTAAAAAGAGGTTTTGAATTAAAATAAAACATTTTACACTATTCATAAAAAAATAAACTTTATCAGAAAGGTACAAAAATTTACATAAAGTAAATTTTGATGTCCCGATTCTAAAGAAGAGTTATTTTTTTCCAAAATAAAGTATAAGAGTGATCAAAACTATATTTAATGACGGTTCACCATTAAAAGGTGATAAGTTCACCTTTAGTGAAAATTAGAGTATATATGCCCTAAAATTGAACTCTTTCCGTATTTTAAGCCTTTATCTTTTATTGGGTGAATGTATAAACATTTAAAAACATATCTAATCATATTTTAGTTATTTCTATCCATTCCCGCCAGTACAATGGCTACTTGTTAACTAACATTTAAAATAATATTATTTTATTACTAGTGTGCTACGTAAGTTTCAAAGAAACTCATCGTTGCGTATCAGGTACGATATCGAACATAGCAACCCCTTTTAATTAAAATTAATATTTAATTCGTAAATATTAATAAATATGAAAATTCTTTATTCTTTATTTACCTGGGATGTTACATCCTTCCCCACTTTTGGGAATTGTGTCCTCGCAATTTTATTCACTTATCAAAATAAGTGGGGATATTTATCCCTCATAGCATTTTCAAATTCCCACGTTGCCTCTTCAATCACATGGTTTTTCCACAAAACCTTTACCTGATGAATCACCTTATTCCGTAACACTTGCACCCTGTGGTCATGAATCTGGACCGGTTGTTCCTCATAAGATAGGTTCTCTTCCAGCTAAACTACCTCTGGACTCAAAACATGAGATGGATCTGGTATATACTTTCTCAACATCGAAACGTGAAAAACATTGTGTACCTGAGATAAACTCGGAGGTAAAGCCACTCATTATGCAACTGATCCAACTCTTTCCAGAATTTTGTATGGTCCAACCAACCATGGACTCAACTTTCCTTTCTTACCAAATCTCATCACACTTTTCCAAGGAGAAACCTTGAGAAAAGCATGATCACCTACCTCAAAAGATAGATCCTTCCTCCGGTTATCCGCATAACTCTTCTGCCTGCTCTGATCTGTTCTCATGTGTTTTCTGAATCAACTGAAATTTTTCTGCCATCTCTTCAACCAATTCTGGTCCCATCAGCTTCCTTTCACCCACTTCATTCCAAAATGCTGGATTTCGACACCGCTTCCCATATAAGGCCTCAAATGGTGCCAGCTGTATACTGGAGTGAAAACTGTAATTATAAGAAAACTCAACCAAAGAAAGATGTTGGTCCCAACTTCCCTGATAATCCATAGAACAAGCTCGTAGCATATCCTCCAAGGTCTGAATTGTTCATTCTGACTGCCCATCTGATTGAGGATGAAAAGCTGTACTAAAATTTTAATTCAGTACCCAACGACTTCTGAAGGCCTTTCCAAAAGTTAGAAGTAAACTTGGGTTCACGATCCAATACAATGGAGAGAGGAACTCCATGTAACCTGACTATCTCTTTAAGATACAAACGGGAAAGTTGATCTAGAGAGAAAGTATCTCGTATAGAAAGGAAATGAGCAGATTTGGTCAAGCGTTCCACAATAACCCAGATTGCATTATTACCTTGAGATGTCCTCGGTAATCCCACAACAAAGTCCATGGATATGTTTTCTCATTTCCACTCTGGCACTGGTAAAGGCTGAAGCATTCCTTTCGGTAACTGCCGCTCTGCTTTAACCTGTTGACATGTCAAACACTTCACAGTAAAATCAGCAATGTCTCTTTTCATTCCATCCCACCAGTAATACTCCTGCAGATCTCTGTACATCATAGTACTGCCAGGATGAACTGAAAACGGGGAACTATGAGCCTCACATAACAACTCATTCTTCAACTGTGAATGACAAGGCACACATAACCTCTTCCCAAACCTCAAAACACAAACACAAACTTATCCAAGAACTCATGGAAAATTTTATTCATAAGTTCCATGAATACAGTAGGTGCATTGGTTAATCCAAAAGGCATAACTACAAATTCATAATGGCCATATCTAGTACGGAACGCAGTCTTCAGAACGTCTGGTTCTTTTACTTTCAACTGATGGTACCCCGACCTCAAGTCAATCTTCGAAAAATACTAAGCTCCCTGGAGCTGATACCACTTCATTCAATGGCCCAACATCTGCTGAAGTTGTTGCAAAGGATTTCACCACCCCTTTCTTCATGTAGTCTGGCTAAATTCCCCCAGTTGAGTTCTTCGTTGGACACTCGTTTTCATAATGACCCATTTCATTACACTTAAAACATCTTACCGTTGGCTTTTCATTTCCTTCTTGATCATCTTCCTTACAGTTACGAGCAATATGACCAGACTTACCACACCGAAAGCACTTACCAGACTTGGATAAACATTCTCCAGGATGCATTTTACCACACTTCTCACAGGATGGATATTTGGTTTTCTTACCTCCTTGCTTCTTTGATGAATTCTTCCCCTTTGCCTGCCAACTAGACCTCTTATTCAGTTGTTTGTCATAGAACACCTGATCATCGGCAAACTCCATTTCTACCTTCTCCGCACATCAAACAAGTTTTTCATAACATTTGATGTCACGAGATGCTAAAGCCCTTTGATACTTTGGCTTTAACCCTGAGTAAAAACAATTTATTTTACTATCATGATCTCGTATGAAGTTTGGAGCATACCTTGCCAATCGAGTGAACTTTTCTTCATAAGTAGCCACTGAATCATCCTCCTGCCTCAATTCTAGGAACTGTTTTTCCATCCTAAGACGAACCACCTTAGGAAAATATTTCTCGAGAAACATACCTTTGAATTCATCCTAGTGAAGATCCTCAATCTCATCACTATCCCTTATATTTTTCACCATTGACCACCACTGATCAGCTTCACCTTCAAAACGGTAAATAGCAAGACTAACCTTTTGATGTTCTGAACACCCCATGACATCAAAAATCTTCTCCAGTTCTTTAATCCACCCTTCACCTTGCACAGGGTCAGATGATCCTCTAAATGATGGGGGATGTTGCCTCATGAAATGTTCCACCACTGACATGTTCCTCTGCGGTTGATCTGGCTGATCTCGTGCATGGATACCACCACCATTTATAGCCTGAGTCAACTGTGCCATCACTGCAACAAACTATTCAGTTCCGATTCCGACCATCTCAAGTTGCTGATTTGGAAGGTTGTCTTCCTCCTGATGTCGTCCCAACATAGCTGCTTTGTTTCCTCTGCGGAAAACCATTCTGAACACAGAAATATCTTAGGCGAAGCAACATGGTAATCCGTAAATTCTATATCATTTCAATCATATTATAATTTAACACTTTTCTAACTACTAAAGTTGTCTAAACCGACCTTTGATACCAACTATAAGTCCCCGGCCTTAAACCTTACTTAATATTGAATTAAATGAATAATTCACATTGAGGATCTTTTCAGGTTTAGAGTTTTAGAGAATTAGAACATAACTATTACATCTTAAAAGATTACAAAGTAGAAACTTCTACTAAGTCTCCATAAAATAAAAACTCTTAAAAAGAAAGATGTCTAGATTCCATGTTTTAGATAGCATGAAATTCCCTTGATCCCATCCTTGACCTTATTCCACATTAAGTCCTGTGATAAACATTTCAAAAAAACATGGGGTGAGCATAAAAAGCTCAGTAAGGGATACACAGAGAATGAAAACTGTTAGTTTTTCAAAATCAAGTAAACCATGTATACTCTATCAAAGTAATACCTTCACCTTCATGAAGTAGTAAAAACTCTTCACTGAATAAAGTATCATTACTTACCTTTTTGTAACCAAAGGATTACCATAAAACCCATATAAAGAACACATAGAATATATAAAGGTAACTTGGGACATAAACATACTTAAGTGGAATAACCATACGGTTGAGTTCCACACATATCACTTAATGGAATAGCCATACGGCCAATTTCCATACATACTTAATGGAATAGCCATACGGCCGACTTCCATACCCAATGCATTGGAGGTTATAACGTAACCACCCGTCCTGGTATTCACGGCACCACCCGTCATATGGTTTAAAACATAACCACCCGTTAAAATGTCCAAGTACCAGTATAAAATCATAAAACATAAAACCAATATAAAGGAATGATAACATTTCCACAGTTCAATCACAATATATCATAAATATATTGACATATTAGAATCCTTTTTCAAAACCATTTTCAATACCAAAATACATAAAAGAGTATATGGTATTTATTTTATTCTAAAAACATTACGGCTTGTTGAGAAAGCCAAAGATCAAATAATACTCGCGGCGGTGGAAAAGGTCGTTGTCACAGTGTACGTTAAAAAAACATTCCTTTTTGTCGTTTAGTAAAACGCTTCATAGAAAAAGATTCCTTTTGTATAAAAGTAAAAGTCAAAGGATTTTATACACCGTATAAAAGAATGTTTTTTATAAAATGAAATATGCCTCAATGAAAGGAGATTGAGACGAAGTCCCTTACATTGGGTCCGACTTGACTCGATCGTTCTTTAACGTCCTGAATAATAAACTTGAGCTAATTTATACTTGATTAAGAACCTTTTTAAAGTTCATTATTCCTTTTATATCACTTATTGCCATGTTATAAACATTATGTAACCATTTAAGTTAATAATGTTTGTTTTGTCAATATTTGGTTCTTAAGTCGAAAGTTGACTTCTTACAATTACATGTTGTTCATGTGGTCAAAAGTTCTTTATATCCAGAATGAAATTCCCAATTTGGATAAAATATGTATCATATATATCCAGCATATACATGTATTTATAATATTACATAATCATTTAGAGGTAAGAAATGAAATGCACCGTTCATGGAGACGGTAAGCCGTACGTACGCATGAACGCTACTTTCATTTCTTTGTCATATTAATGGAATTAAAACTAAATGAGAGGTATGTATATTATAATTATAGAATTATATTCATCATTTAGATATATCATTAATTATATATATCCATTATATACATGTACTTTTAATAGTACATTACATTTGGGGATAAGAAATGAAATGCACCGTTCATGGAGACGGTAAGCCGTACGTACGCATGAACGCTACTTTCATTTCTATCTCATACTTTAATGGAATGAAATAATAATGATATAGAGGTATATTATAATTCCAGTATAACATCATATATAATAACTTTAAATCCATCCTTTACACGTCCCACATATGGCATTAACGAATCACATCACTTTGAGGGGGCGGTAGTCCGCACTTCCTTAAATGAAGATATCGTGTTTACACATAATGGAAACCATAAAGGTATGCCAAAAATGAAAAATACAGAATCTTAAAGAAAAAAATAAACATATTATATATCATATATAAAAATAGTGACATCATAGTGGCCACCTTTGAAGGTGTTAAATGAGTATTGAACAATCATCGTTTTGGGAGGCAGAATTTCGCCATCCAAGGAAACCGTATGTTCTTTAACCATTTGATGTAGTTGTGTGAGAGTGTAGCTCAAATAAATATTATAAAAACATCCTAGTATATTGAAGATACTGGTTGTGTTACAAAAGAAGTAAATAAAAAGAGTTTAGAGGGTTGGAGAACCAAAATAAAACAAATGAACAAGAGAGAATGAATTACCTTTAAAAGTGTAACTCCCTTTTTATTTGAGGCTAAAGGCTTCCTTTTAAAGGATTCTGACCAAAGGGAATCCTCTAGGATGAGGAGAGGGATGTGGAGAGAGTAATTGGGCAGGGGTTGGCCAAGCCAAAGGCTTGAGAAGTGTGTGAAATGGGGTAGAGGTGGGGGCCTTTTATAAGAGGAGAGGAGGGGCACTTTTGGAAAGTAATGAAATATTACTTTATTTGAAAAAAAATTCGGTTTTAAAAGGTCCCACATTGATATAATTCGTGGATAAGGTGATAAGGGTTCGCAATCCACTCATCCAATTGGTTTTGGCCATGTGTAGGTTTTATATTTTTCATTATCTTTCCATTTTATTTAAATCGTCAAATAATGATGTCATCGCTGCATAATTATTATGTCATAAATATTTTAATTTATTTAATGTCTAAAAATTATAAACAAAATACTATGATGTAGGAAATCTTTTTAGCTTTCGAATGAATATTTATAATAAAAAAGATGACTTGTATAACCCCACTTAAAAATTGTTCTAGTAAAACATATCATGTTTGTGCCAATTTTACTTTTACATTAAATAAAATGTTATTTATGTCATTTCCCAACCAAAGTGGATCCATGGGGTCCCCAAGTTGACCCATGGCTTGTATTGGTCGGCCATGACAAAACCAATAAGGTTGGGACATGTGTCTAGGTCATTTCATATCATTAAAGCATTATTTATACCTTAAACTACACTAATTACCACTAATCGCGATTAAGAACTTAATAAGTTACTATTCACCAAAAATTATTATAATCTCATTGAACCACATTTTACTTCTTAATGACAACCATGTATGTCGGATTTTTGAAATTCAAAACACATTAGTGGTAAACTTTCATTTAACTGAAAAATCAGTTTGCTTGATTACCACTTAGTGGTTTCACTATTCATCAAAAATTGAAGTTTTTCAGAAAATTACCAAAAATTCACCCTAAGCTATATTTGATATTCCGAATTCAAAAATGAAGTCCATTTTACAAAATTAAAAACGTATAAGTCAAATTAATTAAATTAATAATTAATTCCCGCTGTCATGACAAATAGCGTGTTTTTGTGAAACAATAAGTATCAAAAGATTGACACTAGTTTAAGTCAAATTTCAAAGTGAAATTGATTCCAATGACCACCATTGGATTAACTGGTAAAAATATTTTCTAATTTCACTTTAAAACCAATTAAAATAATAATCTAATCATATAAATAATTTAGATTAAAAAGAGGTTTTGAATTAAAATACAACATTTTACACTATTCATAAAAAAATGAACTTTATCAGAAAGGTACCAAAAATTTACCCAACACGCAACAACGAGTTTCTTGGGAATCTTACGTTGCACTCTAATAATAAAATAATATTATGGTAGCCGTTGTAATGGCGGGAATGGATAGAAATAACTAAAATATGATTATATATGTTTTTAAATGTTTTTACATTTATACAATAAAAGATAAAGGCTTAAAATACGGAAAGAATTCAATTTTAGGCGTATATGCCCTAGTTTTCACTAAAGGTTCACTTATAACCTTTTGATGGAAAACCGTCATTAAATATAGTTTTGTTCACTCTTAAACATTCTTTTGGACCAAATAAAACTCTTATTAAGAATCGGGACATCAAAATTTACTTTGTGTAAATTCTTGGTATCTTTCCGATAAAGTCCATTTTTTTAATGAATAGTTTAAAATGTTGTATTTTAATTCAAAACCACTTTTTAATATAATTTATTTATATGATTAGATTATATTTTGAATTGTTTTTAAAGTGAAATTAGAAAATATTTTTACCATTAAATCCAATAGTGGTCGTTGGAATCAATTTCACTTTGAAATCAGACTTAAACTAGTGTCAATCTTTTGATACTTATTGTTTCATAAAACACGCTATTTGTCATGACAACGGGAATTAATTATTAAATTAATTAATTTGACTTATATGTTTTGAATTTTGTAAAAAGGAATTAATTTTTGAATTCAGAATATCAAATATAGCTTAGGGTGAATTTTTGGTAATTTTCTGAAAAACTTCAATTTTTGATGAATAGTGAAACCACTAAGTGGTAATCAAGCAAACTGTTTTATCAGTTAAATGAAAGTTTACCACTAATGTGTATTGAATTTTGAAAATCCGACATACATGGTTGTCATTAAGAAGTAAAATGTGGTTCAATGAGATTAAAATAATTTTTTGGTGAATAGTAACTTATTAAGTTTTTAATCGCGATTAGTGGTAATTAGTGTAGTTTAAGGTATAAATAATGCTTTAATGATATGAAATGACCTAGACACATGTCCCAACCTTATTGGTTGTGTCATGGCCGACCAAGACAAGCCATGGGTCAACTTGGGGACCCCATGGATCCACTTTGGTTGGGAAATGACATAAATAACATTTTATTTAATGTAAAAGTAAAATTGACACAAACATGATATGTTTTACTAAAACAATTTTTAAGTGGGGTTATACAAGTCATATTTTTGATTATAAATATTAATTGGAAAGACAAAAAGATATCCTACATAATAGTATTTTTTTTATAATTTTTAGACATTAAATAAATTAAATTATTTATAACATAATAATGATGCAGCGATGATATCATTATTTGACGATTTAAATAAAATGGAAATATAATGTAAAATATATGAACTACACATGTAAAAAACTTATTGGATGAGTGGATTTCGAATCCTTATCACCTTATCCACGAATTCTATCAATTTGGGACCTTTTAAAACCGAAACACATTTTCAAATAAAGTAATATTTCTTTACTTTCCAAAAGTACCCCTCCTCTCCTCTTATAAAAGGCCCCCACCTCTACCTCATTTAACACACCCCTCAAGCCTTTGGCTCGGCCAACCCCGGCCCATTTACTCTCTCCACATCCCTCTACTCATCCTAGAGGATTCCCTTTGGGCCGAATCCTTTCAAAGGAAGCCTTTAGGCTCAAATCAAAAGGAGTTACACTTTTAAAGATAATTCATTCTCTCATGTTCATTTGTTTTATTTTGCTTCTCCAACCCCCTAAACTCTTTTTATTTATTTCTTTTGTAACAACACCAGTATATTCAATATACTAGGATGTTGTTATAAGATTTATTCTAGCTACACTCTCACACAACTACATCAAATGGTTAAAGAACATACTGTTTCCGTGGATGGTGAAATTCTGCCTCCCGAAACGATGATTGTTCAATACTCATTTAACACCTTCAAAGGTGGCCATTATGATGTCACTATTTTTATATATGATATATAATATGTTTATGTTTTATTTATGCTTCTGTATTTTTCATTTTTGTCTTACCTTTATGGCTTCCATTATGGGTATACGCGATATCTTCATTTAAGGAAGTGCGGACTACCGCCCCCTCAAAGTGATTTGATTCGTTAAATACCATATGTGGGATGTATAAAGGATGGAAATATGATATTATATATAATGTTATACTGGAATTATAATATACCTTTATATCATTATTATTCCATTCTATAAAATACGAAATAGAAATGAAAGTAGCGTTCATGCGTACGTACGACTTACCGTCTCCATGAACGGTGCATTTCATTTCTTACCTCTAAATGATTATGTAATGTTATAAATGCATGCATGTACTGGATATATATTAAATATATGATATATACATAATGAATACAATTCTGGATATAATAAACATTTGGCCACACGAACAACATGTAATTGTAAGAAGACCACTTTCGACTTAAGAACCAAATATCGGCAAAACAAATATTATTAACATAAATGATTACATAATGTTTATGACATGGTAATAAGTGGTATAAAAGTAATAATTAACTTGAAAAAGGGTTCTTAAGGAATTATAAATTAACTCATGTTTATTATTCAGGAGATTAAAGAATGATCGAGTCAAGTCGGACCTGAGGTAAGGGATCCTACAACTCTATTTCTTTTTAAGTACACTCTTTTATGTCATTTCTTTTAAGCTCATATTTCTTATGATTGGGATGTTATTTTATATTAATATTACTGTAATTTTTATGTTCATGTGATGATAGACCCTATTCTCTCTCATCAATCCATTTTGGAAGTTTTGAGTGGCGCCGTTAGGCTGCCGAACTTTCGTAAGAGATCTAACCTCTCTCTTTCTTTTTAAGTACTCTCCTTTATGTCACTTCTTTTAAGCTCCTCTTTGCAATGTTGGGGGATATTATTTTATATTACACTTGCTGTAAATTCTATTGTAATATTATGGGATACTCTATTTGATCTCATCAATCCATATTCGGAAGTTTTATGTGGCGCCGTTAGGCTGCCGAGTTTTCGTAAGGGATTTTTCATCTCACTTTTATTCCCGTGAGATTTATGCTACATTCGCCACAAATTCTATTGAGTGGTGTATGTACTGCCCATCATTCTACTCTTTGTGTAATATACTTTCGTTTATGAGTATTTACATCAATGACCTATTGTCTTTCTTTCATGGGGTGTATGTTTTGAAAGATACCCAAGTCGGTAAGGGAACCTTTCACCCTCCTCTTTTATAAAAGACTTCTTTTATTGGGTCTTTTAATTTACATATTTTAATGTTGGGATATGTTCTCATACATCCTTATTGATGTAAATTTTATGTCCAAGTGATGAGATACACTTTTTATCTCTCATCAACTCATTTTGATGTGATGCCGTTAGGCTATCAAGGGAACTTTTTAACCCAATTTCGATTTCTTTGGGTTCAACATGTAGTCATTGAATATGTCATCCATTGAATATGTGTGAATGACCTTTTATTATTTTACACTTAATATCCACTTATATTGGGTGTATATATATTTGTCACACATATTTTTGAGATTTATTTGTCCTTAATTTAAGGATACCTTCTTTATAAGGGATTTCATCACATTTGACATTTCTATTGAGGGTTCATTGTTGTTATGCACCAATTCACTCTTATATGGTGTATATAATGTCCTTTGGAGTATTATATCATGAATCCTTTTATTCTCATGATATTATAAATTTCTGACTAAATGTTATTCCTCGATTATTGTATTCAAGTGTCTCCAATTTTGGATAAACCCCTTTAACCAAAATATCGTTTTAAATGTTTTAATTATTTGTTCTTATTAATATCCATGTTTTCAAAATGGTTTTAAGGATTTATTTATATGGATATTAATGGTTTAAAATGTTAAAAGCTTCAAGGTGGTATGGGACACTTTGATTCAAAAATCTCTTTATTAAATGTTTTAAATGGTTTTGGAAATGGTTTCTTTTTGAATGGATTCATTATTTCAATATCCTAAAATGTTATATTGTGATTGAAATGTGGAAATGTTATGTTTCCTTTATTAATGTTTATGTGATACGATTATGTTATGGTTCTTGGGCATTGTTATGAAGAACGGGTGGTTCCGTGATAAACTAAGGGCGGGTGAGCCCGATATAGCTCTCCAATGCATTGGGTAACGCGAAGGAGTGAAACGTTAAGGTTTCTCCGAAGAGATTTAGGGAATATACTGTGATGGGTATTCCAAACGTAACCAAAAGGGTTACTCCCCACGTAAGAATGTTATGAATGCCTCAAGTTACCTTTATGTCTTATGATTTCTATAATTTATTCATGATTTGATATGCCTATGTTTTATGGGTAATGTATGATTTCATTCTTATGTATACATGTACTCATGTTTCCTTTCCATATCTATATATCCCTTACTGAGCTTTTTATGCTCATCCCAAGTTTTGAAAATGTTTTTCACAGGTCAAGGGAAGGGTACATGATGTGATGATAGTGTCAAGGATGTGTCAAGAAAGAATCCATGTTTTATTTTAAATATGTTTCCGTTGATGGGAAGAATGAATACTGTCTTTTATGTAACCACTTTGTTTAAACGTGGAATGTAATGCATGTTTCATGATCTAATTATCTAAAACTCTAAACCAGAAAAGATCCTCAATGTCTAATCTTGTAATAACTCAAGATTAAGTAAGGTTTAAGGCTGGGGCCTTATAGTTGGTATCAAAGGTCGGTTTAGATAACTTTAGAGGTTAGGGTATTCTTTAAGCATAAGTGACATTACCATAATGGTTAGGATTTCAGAAAGAGTCCTAGTTTTAGATAAAGTGAATGAGTAAGTGTATCTTAGTGTTTACCTTCCTCAATAGTACATGATGGTTTTGTTGATAAACTCACACAGACTTTTCTATTTTTAGTGAATGGATGGATCTAGCAGGCACCAAAGAGACAACAGGTTTGAAGGAAACTATGGTGGTTCTCTGATTAAGATACTAGATAAAATGAAGGATTCAGTGAGGAAACTCGTGTTTGTTCTAAACCAAATATCAAGGAGTCATGATCAACCACTTCAACCTTGGTGAGTTCTCTAATGCATCATGTACGAGATGGCCAACCCGATGTGGAAATTCAGGTAATAATTATTAAGGTAACCATTAGGTTTTATATGATACTTAATTTTTAGGTAATTATGGGTAACTCTATGATATGATGGAAAATGAAAGGAATGAGATAAACTTGAGGTTAAAATATGTTATGATTATTCTTGAAGATTTTTTTTTCTCATTTTGGGGAATGTTTTAAGAATTATATAGTTTTGGAAAAAGGACAACACACAGACCGTGTGACTACCCGTCGCGTCGGACAAAGCTGCGGGAATCGAACCCACAACCAAAGTGCGACTGGTATTTATCACCTACCACTGGACTACGTGAAGTCCCTGGTTAGTTTGGATGATTCTTTCTAGTTATATGATTTTATGAATTAAGAGTACGTTGATTTTGGGTTATTTATGAAAATGATTAACCTATCTTGGAGGATATGTGATTAGGTTAATTACTTTTCTATACGAGACTTTAGGGGAAAGTGATGTTGTTTAGAGATAAATGTTACGATTTAACTTGGAAGACTATGTGACTAAATCCTTCAAATATTTGGGTATCAATCTTATATTGGTTTACTTTGAAGAATTTTATGGACGAATTTTTTATCGGATGGTCCTCGTTGAACTTTGGGTTTTGTTGGACAAATTTTGGAGATTAAGCATAGATTTTCTTTTTAAAGGGTTATCCTTTTCTGGATTATCTGACCTTGTACTAACCTTTTTGGTTTTGGTTCTGGTTAAAGCCTAAAGACATGGGAAGTATATAGTTCTCTTTTGTGGATTAGGTGATTCTCTAGAAGATTATTATATTACTCTTAATTTGAACAAGTCTTCCTAAATACTCGCCTTTTGGAGAAAATATGAGTTTGTGTAAGGAATCTAATAAAAGTTGAGAGTCAACATGATAAGTGATTATGTTTCCTTATGAATAAATTCCTCAATAAAAAGTAACTTAAAACAAAAATTTTGTCTATTAACTTTTCCTACTGGGGAATCGAATACCGTTTAACCCATCACAAGTTTGTGATTTTCTCATGGTTAACTTTCTCCTAAACATGTTTTCTATCACTCTCCATCAGAACATGACCCTTTGTTTTTTCCTCCATGTACATATTTTCATATTTGGAATCCTAGTATGGGTTAACTCGGGTGACCTTTGTACTTATCTTTCTTTATTTTAAAGTATTTGTCTTACCGACTTTTGATCTGATGTGGGACTTTCAAGGATGTTTCCAAGCGCAATTTTAAAATTGCGAGGACGCAATTCCCAAAAGGGGGGAAGGATGTAACACCCCAGGTAAATAAAGAATATGACATTTCATATTTATCCATATTTGTGAATAAAATATTTAAATGACTTTAAAGGGGACGCTATGCTCGATGGCGTACCCAACACGCAACAACGAGTTTCTTGGGAATCTTACGTTGCACTCTAATAATAAAATAATATTATTTTAAATGGTAGTTAACATGTAGTCGTTGTAATGGCGAGAATGGATATAAATAACTAAAATATGATTATATATGTTTTTAAATGTTTTTACATTTATCCAATAAAATCTAAAGGCTTAAAATATGGAAAGAATTCAATTTTAGGCGTATATGCCCTAGTTTTCACTAAAGGTTCACTTATCGCCTTTTAATGGAGAACCATCATTAAATATAGTTTTGTTCACTCTTATAAATTCTATTGGACCAAATAAAAATCTTCTTAAGAATAGGGACATCAAAATTTACTTTGTGTAAATTTTTGGTATCTTCCCGATAATGTTCATTTTTTTTAATGAATAGTGTAAAATGTTTTATTTTAATTCAAAACCTCTTTTTAATCTAATTTATTTATATGATTAGATTATATTTTGAATTGGTTTTAAAGTGAAATTAGAAAATATTTTTACCATTAAATCCAATAGTGTTCGTTGGAATTAATTTCACTTTGAAATTAGACTTAAACTAGTGTCAATCTTTTGATACTTATTGTTTTATAAAAACACCCTATTTGCTCTGACAACGGGAATTAATTATTAAATTAATTAATGTGACTAATATGTTTTGATTTTTGTAAAACGGACTTCATTTTTGAATTCGGAATATCAAATATAGCTTAGGGTGAAGTTTTGGTATTTTTCTGAAAAACTCCAATTTTTGATGAATTGTGAAACCACTAAGTGGTAATCAAGCAAACTGATTTTTCAGTTAAATGAAAGTTTACCACTAATGTGTATTGAATTTTGATAATCCGACATACATGGTTGTCATTAGTATGAAAAATGTGGTTCAATGGGATGAAAATAATTTTTTGGTGAATAGTAACTTATTAAGTTTTTAATCGCGATTAGTGGTAATTAGTGTAATTTAAGGTAAAAATGATATTATAAGAATGTGAAAACACCATGACACTTGTCCTACACCTATTTGGTGAGTCATGGCCGACCAAGACAAGCCATGGGCCAACTTGGGGACCCCATGGATCCACTTTGGTTGGGAAATGACATAAATAACTTTTTATTTAATGTAAAAGTAAAAATGACACAAACATGATATGTTCTACTAAAACAATTTTTAAGTGGGGTTACACAAGTCCAAATTTTGATTATAAATAGTAATTGGAAGGATAAAACGATTTACTACATCATAGTATTTTGTTTATACATTTTATACATTAAATAAATTAAATTATTTATGACATAATAATGATGCAGCGATGACATCATTATTTGACGATTTAAATAAAATGGAAAGATAATGTAAAATCTATGAACTACACATGTCCAAAAATTATTGGATGAGTGTATTTAGAAGCCTTATAACCTTATAAACGAATTATATCAATGTGGGACCTTTTAAAACCGAAACAAATTTTTCAAATAAAGTAATATTTCTTTACTTTCCAAAAGTACCCCTCCTCTCCTCTTATAAAAGGCCCCCACCTCTACCTCATTTCACACACCCCTCAAGCCTTTGGCTCGGCCAACCCCTGCCCATTTACTCTCTCCACATCCCTCTCCTCATCCTAGAGGATTCCCTTTGGGCCGAATCCTTTCAAAGGAAGCCTTTAGGCTCAAATCAAAAGGAGTTACACTTTTAAAGGTAATTCATTCTCTCATGTTCTTTTGTTTTATTTTTCTTCTCCAACCCCGTAAACTCTTTTTATTTATTTCTTTTGTAACAACACCAGTATCTTCAAAATACTAGGATTTTGTTATAAGATTTATTCGAGCTACACTCTCACACAACTATATCAAATGGTTAAAGAACATACGGTTTCCGTGGATGGTGAAATTCTGCCTCCCGAAACGATGATTGTTCAATACTCATTTAACACCTTCAAAGGTGGCCATTATGATGTCACTATTTTTATATATGATATATAATATGTTTATGTTTTATTTATGCTTCTGTATTTTTCATTTTTGTCTTACCTTTATGGCTTCCATTATGGGTATACGTGATATCTTCATTTAAGGAAGTGCGGACTACCGCCCCCTCAAAGTGATTTGATTCGTTAAGTACCATATGTGGGATGTATAAAGGATGGAAATATGATATTATATATAATTTTATACTGTAATTATAATATTCCTTTATATCATTATTATTCCATTCTATAAATTACGAAATAGAAATGAAAGTAGCGTTCATGCGTACGTACGGCTTACCGTCTCCATGAACGGTGCATTTCATTTCTTACCTCTAAATGATTATGTAATGTTATAAATTCATGCATGTACTGGATATATATGACATATATGATATCTACATAATGAATACAATTCTGGATATAATAAACATTTGGCCACACGAACAACATGTAATTGTAAGAAGACCACTTTCGACTTAAGAACCAAATATTGGCAAAACAAATATTATTCACATAAATGATTACATAATGTTTATGACATGGTAATAAGTGGTATAAAAGTAATAATGAACATGAAAAAGGGTTCTTAAGGAATTATAAATTAACTCAAGTTTATTATTCAGGAGATTAAAGAACGATCGAGTCAAGTCGGACCCGAGGTAAGGGATCCTACAACTCTCTTTCTTTTTAAGTACACTCATTTATGTCATTTCTTTGAAGATCATCTTTCTTATGATTGGGATGTTCTTTTATATTAATCTTACTGTAATTTTTATGTTCATGTGATGAGAGACCCTATTCTCTCTCATCAATCCATTTTGGATGTTTTGAGTGGCGCCGTTAGGCTGCCGAACTTTCGTAAGAGATCTAACCTCTCTCTTTCTTTTTAAGTACTCTCCTATATGTCACTTCTTTTAAGCTCCTCTTTGCAATGTTGGGGGATTTTCATTTATATTCCACTTGCTGTAAATTCTATTGTAATATTATGGGATACTCTATTTTATCTCATCAATCCATATTCGGAAGTTTTATGTGGCGCCGTTAGGCTACCGAGTTTTCGTAAGGGATTTTTCATCTCACTTTTATTCCCGTGAGATTTATGCTACATTCGCCACAAATTCCATTGAGTGGTGTATGTACTGCCCATCATTCTACTCATTGTTTAATATACTTTCGTTTATGAGTATTTACATCAATGACCTATTGTCTTTCTTTCATGGGGTGTATGTTTTGAAAGATACCCAAGTCGGTAAGGGAACCTGTCACCCTCCTCTTTTTTAAAAGACTTCTTTTATTGGGTCTTTTAATTTACATATTTTAATGTTGGGATATGTTCTCATACATCCTTATTGATGTAAATTTTATGTCCAAGTGATGTGATACACTTTTTATCTCTCATCAACTCATTTTGATGTGATGCCGTTAGGCTATTAAGGGAACTTTTTAACCCAATTTCGATTTCTTTGGGTTCAACTTGTAGTCATTGAAGATGTCATCCATTGAATATGTGTGAATGACCTTTTATTGTGTTACACTTAATATCCACTTATATTGGGTGTATATGTATTTGTCACACATATTTTTGAGATTTATTTGTCCTTAATTTAAGGATACCTTCTTTATAATAGATTTCATCACATTTGACATTTCTATTGAGGGTTCATTGTTGTTATGCACCAATTCACTCTTATATGGTGTATATACTGTCCATTGGAGTATTATATCATGAATCCATTTATTCTCATGATATTATAATGTTCTGACTAAATTTTATTCCGCAATTATTGTATTCAAGTGTCTCTAATTTTGGTAAAACCCCTTTAACCAAAATATCGCTTTAAATGTTTTAATGATTTGTTCTTATTAATATCCATGTTTTAAAAATTGTTTTAAGGATTTATTTATATGGATATTAATGGTTTAAAATGATAAAAGCTTCAAGGTGGTATGGGACACTTTGATTCAAAAATCTCTTTATTAAATGTTTTAAATGGTTTTGGAAGTGGTTTCTTTTTGAATGGATTCATTATTTAAATATACTAAGATGTTATATTGTGATTGAAATGTGGAAATGTTATGTTTCTTTATGCATGTTTTATGTGACACATTTATGTTATGGTTCTTGGGCATTGTTATGAAAACGGGTGGTTCCGTGATAAACTAAGGGTGGGTGAGCCCGATATAGCTCTCCAATGCATTGGGTAACGCGAAGGAGTGAAACGTTAAGGTTTCTCCGAAGAGATTTAGGGAATATACTGTGATGGGTATTCCAAACGTAACCAAGAGGGTTACTCCCCATGTAAGAATGTTATGAATGCCTCAAGTTACCTTTATGTCTTATGATTTCTATGATTTATTCATGATTTCATATTCCTATGTTTTATGGGTAAAGTATGATTTCATTCTTATGTATACATGTACTCATGTTTCCTTTCCATATCTATATATCCCTTACTGAGCTTTTTATGCTCATCCCAAGTTTTGAAAATGTTTTTCACAGGTCAAGGGAAGGGTACATGATGTGATGATAGTTTCAAGGATGTGTCAAGAAAGAATCCATGTTTTATTTTAAATATGTTTCCGTTGATGGGAAGAATGAATACTGTCTTTTAGGTAACCACTTTGTTTAAACGTGGAATGTAATGAAAGTTTCATGATCTAATTCTCTAAAACTCTAAACCTGAAAAGATCCTCAATGTGTAATCTTGTAATAACTCAAGATTAAGTAAGGTTTAAGGCTGGGGCTTTATAGTTGGTATCAAAGGTCGGTTTAGATATCTTTAGAGGTTAGGGTATTCTTTAAGCATAAGTGACATTACCATAATGGTTAGGATTTCAGAAAGAGTCCTAGTTTTAGATAAAGTGAATGAGTAAGTTTATCTTAGTGTTTACCTTCCTCAATAGTACATGATGGTTTTGTTGATATACTCACACTGACATTTCTATTTTTAGTGAATGGATGGATCTAGGAGGAACCAAAGAGACAACAGGTTTGAAGGAAACTATGGTGGTTCTCTGATTAAGATACTATATAAAATGGAGGATTCAATGAGGGAACTCGTGTTTGTTCTAAACCAAATATCATGGAGTCATGATCAACCACTTCAACCATGGTGAGTTCTCTAATGCATCATGTACGAGATGGCCAACCCGATGTGGAAATTCAGGTAATAATTATTAAGGTAACCATTAGGGTTTATATAATACTTAATTTTTAGGTAAT
The DNA here is from genome assembly GCA_963277665.1 of Viscum album. Classification (NCBI taxonomy): domain Eukaryota; kingdom Viridiplantae; phylum Streptophyta; class Magnoliopsida; order Santalales; family Viscaceae; genus Viscum; species Viscum album. The sequence continues at coordinate 1,430,510,790 of OY728125.1, forward strand.
TATGGGTAACTCTATGATATGATGGAAAATGAAAGGAATGAGATAAACTTGAGGTTAAAATATGTTATGATTATTCTTGAAGATTTTTTTTTCTCATTTTGGGGAATTTTTTAAGAATTATATAGTTTTGGAAAAAGGACAACACGCAGACCGTGTGACTACCCGTCGCATCGGACAAAGCTGCGGGAATCGAACCCACAACCAAAGTGCGACTGGTATTTATCGCCTACCACTGGACTACGTGAAGTCCCTGGTTAGTTTGGATGATCCTTTATAGTTATATGATTTTATGAATTAAGAGTAAGTTTATTTTGGGTTATTTATGAAAATGATTAACCTATCTTGGAGGATATGTGATTAGTTTAATTACTTTTCTATACGAGACTTTAGGGGCAACTGATGTTGTTTGGAGATAAATGTTACGATTTAACTTGGAAGACTATGTGACTAAATCCTTCAAATATTTGGGTTTCAATCTTATATTGGTTTACTTTGAAGAATTTTATGGACGAATTTTTTATCGGATGGTCCTCGTTGAACTTTGGGTTTTGTTGGACAAATTTTGGAGATTAAGCATAGATTTTCTTTTTAAAGGGTTATCCTTTTCTGGATTATCTGACCTTGTACTAACCTTTTTGGTTTTGGTTCTGGTTAAAGCCTAAAGACATGGGAAGTATATAGTTCTCTTTTGTGGATTAGGTGATTCTCTAGAAGTTTATTATAGTACTCTTAATTTGAACAAGTCTTCCTAAATACTCGCCTTTTGGAGAAAATATGAGTTTGTGTAAGGAATCTAATAAAAGATGAGAGTCAACATGATAAGTGATTATGTTTCCTTATGAATAAATTCCTCAATAAAAAGTACCTTAAAACAAAAATTTTGTCTATTAACTTTTCCTACTGGGGAATCGAATACCGTTTAACCCATCACAAGTCTGTGATTTTCTCATGGTTAACTTTCTCCTAAACATGTTTTCTATCACTCTCCATTAGAACATGACCCTTTGTTTTTTCCTCCATGTCCATATTTTCATACTTGGAATCCTAGTATGGGTTAACTCGGGTGACCTTTGTACTTATCTTTCTTTATTTTAAAGTATTTGTCTTACCGACTTTTGATCCGATGTGGGACTTTCAAGGATGTTTCCAAGCACAATTTTAAAATTGCGAGGACGCAATTCCCAAAAGGGGGGAAGGATGTAACACCCCAGGTAAATAAAGAATATGACATTTCATATTTATCCATATTTGTGAATAAAATATTTAAATTACTTTAAAGGGGACGCTATGCTCGATGGCGTACCCAACACGCAACAACGAGTTTCTTGGGAATCTTACGTTGCACTCTAATAATAAAATAATATTATTTTAAATGGTAGTTAACATGTAGCCATTGTAATGGAGGGAATGGATATAAATAACTAAAATATGATTATATATGTTTTTAAATGTTTTTACATTTATCCAATAAAATCTAAAGGCTTAAAATACGGAAAGAATTCAATTTTAGGCGTATATTCCCTAGTTTTCACCAAAGGTTCACTTATCGCCTTTTAATGGAGAACCATCATTAAATATAGTTTTGTTCACTCTTATAAATTCTATTGTACCAAATAAAACTCTTCTTAAGAATCGGGACATCAAAATTTACTTTGTGTAAATTTTTGGTATCTTTTCGATAATGTTCATTTTTTTTAATGAATAGTGTAAAATGTTGTATTTTAATTCAAAACCTCTTTTTAAACTAGTGTCAATCTTTTGATACTTATTGTTTTATAAAAACACGCTATTTTCTCTGACAGCGGGAATTAATTATTAAATTAATTAATGTGACTAATATGATTTGATTTTTGTAAAACAGAATTCATTTTTGAATTCGGAATATCAAATATAGCTTAGGGTGAAGTTTTGGTATTTTTCTGAAAAACTCCAATTTTTGATGAATAGTGAAACCACTAAGTGGTAATCAAGCAAACTGATTTTTCAGTTAAATGAAAGTTTACCACTAATGTGTATTGAATTTTGAAAATCCGACATACATGGTTGTCATTAGTATGAAAAATGTGGTTCAATGGGATGAAAATTATTTTTTGGTGAATAGTAACTTATTAAGTTTTTAATCGCGATTAGTGGTAATTAGTATAATTTAAGGTAAAAATGATATTATAAGAATGTGAAAACATCATGACACTTGTCCTACACCTATGGGTGAGTCATGGCCGACCAAGACAAGCCATAGGCCAACTTGGGGACCCCATGGATCCACTTTGGTTGGGAAATGACATAAATAACTTTTTATTTAATGTAAAAGTAAAAATGACACAAACATGATATGTTCTACTAAAACAATTTTTAAGTGGGGTTACAGAAGTCCAAATTTTGATTATAAATAGTAATTGGAAAGATAAAACGATTTCCAACATCATAGTAATTTTTTTATAATTTTTAGACATTAAATAAATTAAATTATTTATGACATAATAATGATGCAGTGATGACATCATTATTTGACGATTTAAATAAAATGGAAAGATAATGTAAAATCTATAAACTACACATGTCCAAAACTTATTGGATGAGTGGATTTCGAAGCCTTATCACCTTATACACGAATTATATCAATGTGGGACCTTTTAAAACCGAAACACATTTTGCAAATAAAGTAATATTTCTTTACTTTCCAAAAGTACCCCTCATCTCCTCTTATAAAAGGCCCCCACCTCTACCTCATTTCACACACCCCTCAAGCCTTTGTCTCGGCCAACCCCTGCCCATTTACTCTCTCCACATCCCTCTCCTCATCCTAGAGGATTCCCTTTGGGCCTAATCCTTTCAAAGGAAGCCTTTAGGCTCAAATCAAAAGGAGTTACACTTTTAAAGGTAATTCATTCTCTCATGTTCATTTGTTTTATTTTGCTTATCCAACCCCCTAAACTCTATTTATTTATTTCTTTTGTAACAACACCAGTATCTTCAATATAGTAGGATGTTGTTATAAGATTTATTCGAGCTACACTCTAACACAACTACATCAAATGGTTAAAGAACATACGGTTTCCGTGGATGGTGAAATTCTGCCTCCCGAAACGATGATTGTTCAATACTCATTTAACACCTTAAAAGGTGGCCATTATGATGTCACTATTTTTATATATGATATATAATATGTTTATGTTTTATTTATTCTTATGTATTTTTCATTTTTGTCTTACCTTTTTGGCTTCCATTATGGGTATACGCGATGTCTAGATTCCATGTTTTATATAGCATGAAATTCCCTTGATCCCATCCTTGACCTTATTCATCTTTAAGTCCTGTGAAAAACATTTCGAAAAACTTTGGGTGAGCATAAAAAGATCAGTAAGGGATACAAAAAATAATGAAAACTGTTAGTTTTCAAACATCAAGTAAACCATGTATACTATATCAAAGTAATACCTTCACCTTCATGAAGTAGTAAAAACAATCTTCACTGAATAAAGTATCATTAGTTACCTTTTTGTAACCAAAGGATTACCATAAAACCCATATAAAGAACACATAGAATATATAAAGTTAACTTGGGACATAAACGTACTTAAGTGGAATAACCATACGGTCGACTTCCACACATATCACTTAATGGAATAGCCATACGGCCAATTTCCATACATACTTAATGGAATAGCCATACAGTCGACTTCCATACCCAATGCATTGGAGGTTATAACGTAACCACCCGTCCTGGTATTCACGGCACCACCCGTCATATGGTTTATAACGTAACCACCCGTTAAAATGTCCAAGTACCAATATAAAATCATAAAACATAAAACCAATATAAAGGAATGATAACATTTCCACATTTCAATCACAATATATCATAAATATATTGACATAATAGAATCCTTTTTCAAAACCATTTTCAATACCAAAATACATAAAAGAGTATATGGTATTTATTTTATTCTAAAAACATTACGGCTTGTTGAGAAAGCCAAAGATCAAATAATACTCGCGGCGGCGGAAAAAGGTCGTTGTCACCACGTACGTTGAAAAAAACATTCCTTTTTGTCGTTTAGTAAAACGCTTCATAGAAAAAGATTCCTTTTGTATAAAAGTAAAAGTCAAAGGAGTTTATACACCTTATAAAAGAAAGTTGTGTATAAAACTAAATATGCCTCAATGAAAGGAGATTGAGACGAAGTCCCTTACCTTGGGTCCGACTTGACTCGATCGTTCTTTAACGTCCTGAATAATAAACTTGAGTTAATTTATACTTGATTAAGAACCTTTTTAAAGTTCATTATTCCTTTTATATCACTTATTGACATGTTATAAACATTATGTAACCATTTAAGTTAATAATGTTCGTTTTGTCAATATTTGGTTCTTAAGACGAAAGTTGACTTCTTACAATTACATGTTGTTCATGTGGTCAAAAGTTCTTTATATCCAGAATGAAATTCCTTATTTGGATATAATATGTAACATATATATGTATTTATAATATTACATAATCATTTAGAGGTAAGAAATGAAATGCACCGTTCATGGAGACGGTAAGCCGTACGTATGCATGAACGCTACTTTCATTTCTTTTTCATATTAATGGAATTAAAACTAAATGAGAGGTATGTATATTTTAATTCTAGAATTATATTCATCATTTAGATATATCATTAATTATATATATCCATTATATACATGTACTTTTAATAGTACATTACATTTGTGGATAAGAAATGAAATGCACCGTTCATGGAGACGGTAAGCCGTACGTACGCATGAACGCTACTTTCATTTCTATCTCATACTTTAATGGAAAGAAATAATAATGATATATAGGTATATTATAATTCCAGTATAACATCATATATAATAACTTTAAATCCATCCTTTACACGTCCCACATATGGCATTAACGAATCACGTCACTTTGAGGGGGCGGTAGTCGGCACTTCCTTAAATGAAGATATCGTGTTTACCCATAATGGAAACCATAAAGGTATGCCAAAAATGAAAAATACAGAAGCTTAAAGAAAAAAATAAACATATTATATATCATATATAAAAATAGTGACATCATAATGGCCACCTTTGAAGGTGTTAAATGAGTATTGAACAATCATCGTTTTGGGAGGCAGAATTTCGCCATCCAAGGAAACCGTATGTTCTTTAACCATTTGATGTAGTTGTGTGAGAGTGTAGCTCAAATAAATATTATAACAACATCCTAGTATATTGAAGATACTGGTGTTGTTACAAAAGAAGTAAATAAAAAGAGTTTAGAGGGTTGGAGAAGCAAAATAAAACAAATGAACAAGAGAGAATGAATTACCTTTAAAAGTGTAACTCCCTTTTGATTTGAGACTAAAGGCTTCCTTTGAAAGGATTCTGCCCAAAGGGAATCCTCTAGGATGAGGATAGGGATGTGGAGAGAGTAATTGGGCAGGGGTTGGCCGAGCCAAAGGCTTTATAAGTGTGTGAAATGAGGTAGAGGTGGGGGCCTTTTATAAGAGGAGAGGAGGGGTACTTTTGGAAAGTAAAGAAATATTACTTTATTTGAAAATGTGTTTCGGTTTTAAAAGGTCCCAAATTGATATAATTCGTGGATAAGGTGATAAGGGTTGGAAATCCACTCATCCAATTGGTTTTGGCCATGTGTAGGTTTTATATTTTTCATTATCTTTCCATTTTATTTAAATCGTCAAATAATGATGTCATCGCCGCTTCATTATTATGTCATAAATATTTTAATTTATTTAATGTATAAAAATTATAATAAAAATACTATGATGTATGAAATCGTTTTAGATTTCCAATTAATATTTATAATAAAAAAGATGACTTGTATAACCCCACTTAAAAATTGTTTTAGTAAAACATATCATGTTTGTGCCAATTTTACTTTTACATTAAATAAAATGTTATTTATGTCATTTCCCAACCAAAGTGGATCCATGGGGTCCCCAAGTTGACCCATGGCTTGTATTGGTCGGCCATGACACAACCAATAAGGTTGAGACATGTGTCGAGGTCATTTCATATCATTAAAGCATTATTTATACCTTAAACTACACTAATTACCACTAATCGCGATTAAGAACTTAATAAGTTACTATTAACCAAAAATTATTATAATCTCATTGAACCACATTTTACTTCTTAATGACAACCATGTATGCCGGATTTTCAAAATTCAATACACATTAGTGGTAAACTTTCATTTAACTGAAAAATCAGTTTGCTTGATTACCACTTAGTGGTTTCACTATTCATCAAAAATTGAAGTTTTTCAGAAAATTACCAAAAATTCACCCTAAGCTATATTTGATATTCCGAATTCAAAAATGAAGTCCATTTTACAAAATTCAAAACATATAAGTCATATTAATTAATTTAATAATTAATTCCCGCTGTCATGACAAATAGCGTGTTTTTGTGAAACAATAAGTATCAAAAGATTGACACCAGTTTAAGTCCAATTTCAAAGTGAAATTGATTCCAATGACCACCATTGGATTAACTGGTAAAAATATTTTCTAATTTCACTTTAAAACCAATTAAAATAATAATATAATACTATAAATAATTTAGATTAAAAAGAGGTTTTGAATTAAAATACAACATTTTACACTATTCATAAAAAAAATGAACTTTATCAGAAAGGTACCAAAAATTTACAAAAAGTAAATTTTGATGTCCCGATTCTAAAGAAGAGTTATATTTGGTCCAAAATAAAGTATAAGAGTGATCAAAACTATATTTAATGACGGTTCACCATTAAAAGGTGATAAGTGCACCTTTAGTGAAAATTAGATTATATATGCCCTAAAATTGAACTCTTTCCATATTTTAAGCCTTTATCTTTTATTGGGTGAATGTATAAACATTTAAAAACATATCTAATAATGTGACAACCGGGTCCCAGTGACAGCACAGCCACCCCGCCTTAACATGGTCGTCGGGTCCTGGCCCACCAGGTACCACCAGTTGCCCCCGCAGACATGTGGGGCCCACCCCAGGGTCCACCCACATGCCTGAACGGGTCATCTGACTAATGATTGTCCCCACAGTCCAACACATGTACTTTCCAGTGTGCTTTGTCCTCACTCACACACACCCTGGGAAACTTCTCAGAGGGTCACCCATCTTGATCACTACTCCAGGCCAAGCACGCTTAACTGCGGAGTACTAATCAGACAGGATCTTGAAAAGGAAGGTGCACCTTGTTGCCATGAGTCATATCATTTATTCATTTAACCCTTTATCATTTGGGGATGTTACAATCACCCCCCCTTTAGAGCACAACGCCCTCGTTGTGGGCCCTACATCTCAACCCAGGCCGTGCACCACGCACTTAAGGCTGGGTTCCTCCTCTAATACCAAATATGACAACCGGGTCCCAGTGACAGCACAGCCACCCCTCCTTAACATGGTCGTCGGGTCCTGGCCCACCAGGTACCACCAGTTGCCCCCGCATACATGTGGGGCCCACCCCAGGGTCCACCCACATGCCTGAACGGGTCATCTGACTAAAAACTCTTAAAAATAAAGATGTCTATATTCCATGTTTTAGATAGCATGAAATTCCCTTGATCTCATCCTTGACCTTATTCCACTTTAAGTCCTGTGAAAAACATTTTGAAAAACTTGGGGTGAGCATAAAAAGCTCAGTAAGGGATACAAAAAATAATGAAAACTGTTAGTTTTTCAAACATCAAGTAAACCATGTATACTATATCAAAGTAATACCTTCACCTTCATGAAGTAGTAAAAAAAAATCTTCACTGAATAAAGTATCATTACTTACCTTTTTGTAACCAAAGGATTACCATAAAACCCATATAAAGAAAACATTGAATATATAAAGGTAACTTGGGACATAAACATACTTAAGTGGAATAACCATACGGTCGACTTCCACACATTTCACTTAATGGAATAGCCATACGGCCAATTTCCATACATACATAATGGAATAGCCATACGGCCGACTTCCATACCCAATGCATTGGAGGTTATAACGTAACCACCCATCCTGGTATTCACGACACCACCCGTCATATGGTTTATAACGTAACCACCCATTAAAATGTCCAAGTACCAGAATAAAATCATAAAACATAAAACCAATATAAAGGAAAGATAACATTTCCACATTTCAATCACAATATATCATAAATATAATGACATAATAGAATCCTTTATCAAAACCATTTTCAATACCAAAATACATAAAAGAGTATATGGTATTTATTTTATTTTAAAAACATTACGGCTTGTTGAGGAAGCCAAAGACCAAAATAATACTCGCGGCGGCGGACAAGGTCGTTGTCACCGCGTACGTTAAAAAACATTCCTTTTTGTCGTTTAGTAAAACGCTTCGTAGAAAAAGATTCCTTTTGTATAAAAGTAAAAGTCAAAGGAGTCTATACACCATATAAAAGAAAGTTGTGTATAAAACGAAATATGCCTCAATGAAAGGAGATTGAGACGAAGTCCCTTACCTTGGGTCCGACTTGACTCGATTGTTCTTTAACGTCCGGAATAATAAACTTGAGTTAATTTATACTTGATTAAGAACCTTTTTAAAGTTCATTATTCTTTTTATATCACTTATTGCCATGTTATAAACATTATGTAACCATTTAAGTTAATAATGTTTGTTTTGTCAATATTTGGTTCTTAAGTCGAAAGTTGACTTCGTACAATTACATGTTGTTCATGTGGTGAAAAGTTCTTTATATCCAGAATGAAATTCCCGATTTGGATATAATATTTATCATATATATCCAGAATATACATGTATTTATAATATTACAGAATCATTTAGAGGTAAGAAATGAAATGCATCGTTCATGGAGACGGTAAGCCGTACGTACGCATGAACGCTGCTTTCATTTCTATTTCGTTTTTTATAGAATGTAATCATAAAGGTATATTATAATTCCAGTATAATATCATATATAATATCATAGTTCCATCCTTTATATGTCCCACATATGGTATTTAACGAATCAAATCACTTTGAGGGGGCGGTAGTCCGCACTTCCTAAAATGAAGATATCGTGTTTACCCATAATGGAAACCATAATGGTATGCCCAAAATGAAAAAAAACAGAAGCTTAAAGAAAAAAATAAACATATTATATATCATATATAAAAATAGTGACATCATAATGGCCACCTTTGAAGGTGTTAAATGAGTATTGAACAATCATCGTTTCGGGAGGCAGAATTTCGCCATCCAAGGAAACCGTATGTTCTTTAACCATTTGATGTAGTTGTGTGTGAGTGTAGCTCAAATAAATATTATAACAACATCCTAGTATATTGAAGATACTGGTGTTGTTACAAAAGAAGTAAATAAAAAGAGTTTAGAGGGTTGGAGAAGCAAAATAAAACAAATGAACAAGAGAGAATGAATTACCTTTAAAAGTGTAACTCCCTTTTGATTTGAGACTAAAGGCTTCCTTTGAAAGGATTCTGCCCAAAGGGAATCCTCTAGGATGAGGAGAGGTATGTGGAGAGAGTAATTGGGCAGGGGTTGGCCGAGCCAAAGGCTTGAGAAGTGATATGTGTGGAAGTCAACCGTATGGTTATTCCACTTAAGTATGTTTATGTCCCAAGTTACATTTATATATTCTATGTGTTCTTTATATGGGTTTTATGGTAATCCTTTGGTTACAAAAAGGTAAGTAATGATACTTTATTCAGTGAAGAGTTTTTACTACTTCATGAAGGTGAAGGTATTACTTTGATAGAGTATACATGGTTTACTTGATTTTGAAAAACTAACAGTTTTCATTCTTTGTGTATCCCTTACTGAGCTTTTTATGCTCACCCCATGTTTTTTTGAAATGTTTTTCACAGGACTTAATGTGGAATAAGGCCAAGGATGGGATCAAGGGAATTTCATACTATCTAAAACATGGAATCTAGACATCTTTCTTTTTAAGAGTTTTTATTTTATGGAGACTTAGTAGAAGTGTCTACTTTGTAATCTTTTAAGATGTAATAGTTATGTTCTAATTCTCTAAAACTCTAAACCTGAAAAGATCCTCAATGTGAATTATTCATTTAATTCAATATTAAATAAGGTTTAAGGTCGGGGCCTTATAGTTGGTATCAAAGGTCGGTTTAGACAACTTTAGGGATTAAGAGTTTTTGTGAGGCACATGATCAGTCCCTATAACTATTATTTCAGTTAAATCCTTGTTTTAAAACTTTTTTTTTCAGGTCAAGTAAAGTCGGTTACGAATGGAAGGAGGAGGATCTCAAATGACATTCCTATCTCTTCCTGATGACATGCTTGCAATAATTATTGCAAAGTCATCTTCAGATGATTGTGAAACTTTTTCTAGCATACAACTCACTTGCAAGCATTTGTTTGAAATATCAAACACCTCCGCTATACCTCGTTATCATCGTGGATCATGGGTTGTTTTTAGATAAATACTATTTTCACAATATTCTCATGTTTTCAAGAGAGGTAAATATTATCAAGGTATTTTCAAATATTTTACCTTATCACAAGAATTTGAAGCATATTATGATTTTCCAAATGGTGCTGAGGAAGGGGACCCTTGCGCAACCTATTTATATTTGCTTTCAAAATATAGTCTCACATCACATGCTTATGGTATTTTAAAAGGACCAATAATAGAAAGTTTCAACTCAATTTTGGTCCGACTATTTTTTAGAAATCATGTTTTATCAGATGTTTTGGAATTATATGTCCTACATGATTATTTTCCAAAACTGTTTTTCTGTGAACACCCATATGACCCATGTTGTGCGAGGTGTATTTGGATGGAGGAAGCAAATTATTTTGAAGTATCTCTAAATCATTGTTGTAATGCATGGGACTTCTACCTACGTGAAAACGATGACGATGAAACCGAGTGGACGCCATGATCAAGGTATGCTATTATGAGTTTCTGTAAGAAACCTAGAAAGAGTTGAAAGTCAACATGACAAGTATGTTTCCTTAAGATCAAAAAACTATGTTCCTAAATGAAAAGTAACATAAAAGAAAAATGTTGTCTATTAACTTTTAATACTAGGGAATCAAATACTATTTAACCCATCACAAGTTTTTGATTCTCTCATGGTTAAATTTCTCCTAAACATGTTTTCTATCACTCTCCATCAGAACATGACCCTATGTTTTCTCCTCCATGTCCATGTTTTCATACTTGGAATCCTATTATGGGTTAACTCGGGTGACCTTTGTACTTATCTTTCTTTATTTTAAAGTGATTGTTTTACCGACTCTTGTTCCGATGTGGGACGTTCAAGGATGTTTCCAAGCGCAATTTTAAAATTGCGAGGATGCAATTCCCAAAAGGGGGGAAAGATGTAACATCCCAGGTAAATAAAGAATAAAGAATTTTCATATTTATTAATATTTACGAATTAAATATTAATTTTATTTTAAAGGGGTTGTTATGTTCGATAGCGTACCCGATACGCAAGGATGAGTTTCTTTGAAACTTACGTAGCACACTAGTAATAAAATAATATTATTTTAAATGTTAGTTAACAAGTAGCCGTTGTACTGGCGGGAATGGATAGAAATAACTAAAATATTATTAGATATGTTTTTAAATGTTTATAGATTCACCCAATAAAAGATAAAGGCTTAAAATACGGAAAGAGTTCAATTTTAGGGCATATATACTCTAATTTTCACTAAAGGTGAACTTATCACCTTTTACTGGTGAACCGTCATTACATATAGTTTTGATCACTCTTATACTTTATTTTGGACCAAATATAACTCTTCTTTAGAATCGGGACATCAAAATTTACTTTGTGTAAATTTTTGGTACCTTTCTGATAAAGTTCATTTTTTTATGAATAGTGTAAAATGTTGTATTTTAATTCAAAACCTATTTTTAATCTAAATTATTTATATGATTAGATTATTATTTTAATTGGTTTTAAAGTGAAATTAGAAAATATTTTTACCAGTTAATCCAATGGTGGTCATTGGAATCAATTTCACTTTGAAATTGGACTTAAACTGGTGTCAATCTTTTGATACTTATTGTTTCACAAAAACACGCTATTTGTCATAACAGCGGGAATTAATTATTAAATTAATTAATTTGACTTATATGTTTTGAATTTTGTAAAATGGACTTAATTTTTGAATTCGGAATATCAAATATAGCTTAGCATGAATTTTTGGTAATTTTCTGAAAAACTTCAATTTTTGATGAATAGTGAAACCACTAAGTGGTAATCAAACAAACTGATTTTTCAGTTAAATGAAAGTTTCCCACTAATGTGTATTGAATTTTTAAAATCCGACATACATGGTTGTCATTAAGAAGTAAAATGTGGTTCAATGAGATTATAATATTTTTTTGTGAATAGTAACTTATTAAGTTCTTAATCGCGATTAGTGGTAATTAGTGTAGTTTAAGGTATAAATAATGCTTTAATGATATGAAATGACCTAGACACATGTCCCAACTTTATTGGTTGTGTCATGGCCGACCAATACAATCCATGGGTCAACTTTGGGACCCCATAGATCCACTTTGGTTGGGAAATGACATAAATAACATTTTATTTAATGTAAAAGTAAAATTGGCACAAACATGATATGTTTTACTAAAACAATTTTTAAGTGGGGTTATACAAGTCATCTTTTTTATTATAAATATTCATTGGAAAGCTAAAACGATTTCCTACATCATAGTATTTGTTTTATAATTTTTAAACATTAAATAAATTAAAATATCTATGACATAATAATGATGCAGCGATGACATCATTATTTGACGATTTAAATAAAATGGAAAGATAATGCAAAATATTAAACCTACACATGGCCAAAACCAATTGGATGAGTGGATTTCGAACCCTTATCACCTTATCCACAAATTATATCAATGTGGGACCTTTTAAAACCGAAACACATTTTCAAATAAAGTAATATTTCTTTAGTTCCAAAAGTGCCCCTCCTCTCCTCTTATAAAAGGCCCCCCACCTCTACCCCATTTCACAAACTTCTCAAGCCTTTGGCTCGGCCAACCCCTGCCAAATTACTCTCTCCACATCCCTCTCCTCATCCTAGAGGATTCCCTTTGGGAAGAATCCTTTCAAAGGAAGCCTTTAGTCTCAAATCAAAAGGGAGTTACACTTTTAATGGTAATTCATTCTCTCTTGTTCATTTGTTTTATTTTGCTTCTCCAACCCTCTAAACTCTTTTTATTTACTTATTTTGTAACAACACCAGTATCTTCAATATACTAGGATGTTGTTATAATATTTATATGAGCTACACTCTCACACAACTACATCAAATGGTTAAAGAACATATGGTTTCCTTGGATGGCGAAATTCCGCCTCCCGAAACGATGATTGTTCAATACTCATTTAACACCTTCAAAGGAGGCCATTATGATGTCACTATTTTTATATATGATATATAATATGTTTATTTTTTTCTTTAAGCTTCTGTATTTTTTATTTTGGAAATACCTTTATGGTTTCCATTATGGGTAAACACGATATCTTCATTTAAGGAAGTGCGGACTACCGCCCCCTCAATGTGATGTGATTCGTTAATGCCATATGTGGGACGTGTAAAGGATGGATTTAAAGTTATTATATATGATGTTATACTGGAAATATAATATACCTCTATATCATTATTATTTCTTTCCATTAAAGTATGAGATAGAAATGAAAGTAGTGTTCATGCGTACGTACGGCTTACCGTCTCCATGAACGATGCATTTCATTTCTTATCCCCAAATGTAATGTACTATTAAAAGTACATGTATATAATGGATATATATAATTAATGATATATCTAAATGATTAATATAATTCTAGAATTAAAATATACATACCTCTCATTTAGTTTTAATTCCATTAATATGACAAAGAAATGAAAGTAGCGTTCATGCGTACGTACGGCTTACCGTCTCCAGGAACGATGCATTTCATTTCTTACCTCTAAATGATTATGTAATATTATAAATACATATATATGATACATATTAAATCCAAATCGGTAATTTCATTCTGGATATAAAGAACATTTGACCACATGAACAACATGTAATTGTAAGAAGTCAACTTTCGACTTAAGAACCAAATATTGACAAAACAAACATTATTAACATAAATGGTTACATAATGTTTATAACATGGAAATAAGTGATATTAAAGGAATAATGAACTTTAAAAAGGTTCTTAATCAAGTATAAATTAACTCAAGTTTATTATTCAGGACGTTAAAGAACGATCGAGTCAAGTCGGACCCAAGGTAAGGGACTTCGTCTCAATCTCCTTTCATTGAGGCATATTTCGTTTTATAAACAACTTTCTTTTATACGGTGTATAAACTCCTTTGAATTTTACTTTTATACAAAAGGAATCTTTTTCTACGAAGCATTTTACTAAACGACAAAAAGGAATGTTTTTTTAAACGTACGCGGTGACAACGACCTTTTCCGCCGCCGCGAGTATTATTTGATCTTTGGATTTCTCAACAAGCTGTAATGTTTTTAGAATAAAATAAATACCATATACTATTTTATGTATTTTGGTATTGAAAATGGTTTTGAAAAAGGATTCTATTATGTCAATATATTTATGATATATTGTGATTGAAATGTGGAAATGTTATCATTCCTTTATATTGGTTTTATGTTTTATGATTTTATACTGGTACTTGGACATTTTAACGGGTGGTTACATTATAAACCATATGACGGGTGGTTCCGTGAATACCAGGACGGGTGGTTACGTTATAACCTCCAATGCATTGGGTATGGAAGTCGGCCGTATTGCAAATATGCCTCAATGAAAGGAGATTGAGACGAAGTCCCTTACCTTGGGTCCGACTTGACTCGATCGTTCTTTAACGTCCTGAATAATAAACTTGAGTTAATTTATACTTGATTAAGAACCTTTTTAAAGTTCATTATTCCTTTTATATCACTTATTTCCATGTTATAAACATTATGTAACCATTTAAGTTAATAATGTTTGTTTTGTCAATATTTGGTTCTTAAGTCGAAAGTTGACTTCTTACAATTACATGTTGTTCATGTGGTCAAAAGTTCTTTATATCCAGAATGAAATTCCCGATTTGGATATAATATGTATCATATATATCCAGAATATACATGTATTTATAATATTACATAATCATTTAGAGGTAAGAAATGAAATACACCGTTCATGGAGATGGTAAGCCGTACGTACGCATGAACGCTACTTTCATTTCTTTGTCATATTAATGGAATTAAAACTAAATGAGAGGTATGTATATTTTAATTCTAGAATTATATTCATCATTTAGATATATAATTAATTATATATATCCATTATATAAATTTACTTTTAATAGTAAATTACATTTGGGGATAAGAAATGAAATGCACCGTTCATGGAGACGGTAAGCCGTACGTACGCATGAACGCTAATTTCATTTCTATCTCATACTTTAATGGAAAGAAATAATAATGATATAGAGGTATATTATAATTACAGTATAACATCATATATAATAACTTTAAATACATACTTTACACGTCCCACATATGGCATTAACAAATCACATCACTTTGAGGGGGCGGTAGTCCGCACTTCCTTAAATGAAGATATCGTGTTTACCCATAATGGAAACCATAAAGGTATGCCCAAAATGAAAAATACAGAATCTTAAAGAAAAAAATAAACATATTATATATCATATATAAAAATAGTGACATCATAATGGCCACCTTTGAAGGTGTTAAATGAGTATTGAACAATCATCGTTTCGGGAGGCAGAATTTCGCCATTCAAGGAAACCATATGTTCTTTAACCATTTGATGTAGTTGTGTGAGAGTGTAGCTCATATAAATATTATAACAACATCCTAGTTTATTGAAGATACTGGTGTTGTTACAAAATAAGTAAATAAAAAGAGTTCAGAGGATTGGAGAAGCAAAATAAAACAAATGAACAAGAGAGAATGAATTACCTTTAAAAGTGTAACTCCCTTTTGATTTGAGACTAAAGGCTTCCTTTGAAAGGATTCTGCCCAAAGGGAATCCTCTAGGATGAGGAGAGGGATGTGGAGAGAGTAATTGGGAAGGGTTTGGCCGAGCCAAAGGCTTGAGAAGTTTGTGAAATGGGGTAGAGGTGGGGGCCTTTTATAAGAGGAGAGGAGGGGCACTTTTGGAAAGTAATGAAATATTACTTTATTTGAAAATGTGTTTCGGTTTTAAAAGGTCCCACATTAATATAATTCGTGGATAAGGTGATAAGGGCTCGAAATACACTCATCCAATTCGTTTTTTCCATGTTTAGGTTTTATATTTTTCATTATCTTTCCATTTTATTTAAATCATCAAATAATGATGTCATCGCTGCATCATTATTATGTCATAAATATTTTAATTTATTTAATGTCTAAAAATTATAAAAAAAATACTATGATGTAGGAAATAGTTTTAGATTTCCAATTAATATTTATAATAAAAAATATGACTTGTATAACCCCACTTAAAATTTGTTTTAGTAAAACATATCATGTTTGTGCCAATTTTACTTTTACATTAAATAAAATGTTATTTATGTCATTTCCCAACCAAAGTGAATCCATGGGGTCCCCAAGTTGACCCATGGATTTTATTGGTCGGACATGACACAACCAATATGGTTGGGACATGTGTCTAGGTCATTTCATATCATTAAAGCATTATTTATACCTTAAACTACACTAATTACCACTAATCGCGATTAAGAACTTAATAAGTTACTATTCACCAAAAATTATTATAATCTCATTGAACCACATTTTACTTCTTAATGACAACCATGTATGTCGGATTTTCAAAATTCAATACACATTAGTGGGAAACTTTCATTTAACTGAAAAATCAGTTTGCTTGATTACCACTTAGTGGTTTCACTATTCATCAAAAATTGAAGTTTTTCAGAAAATTACCAAAAATTCACCCTAAGCTATATTTGATATTCCGAATTCAAAAATGAAGTCCATTTTACAAAATTCAAAACATATAAGTCAATTTAATTATTTTAATAATTAATTTCCGCTGTCATGACAAATAGCGTGTTTTTGTGAAACAATAAGTATCAAAAGATTGACACCAGTTTATGTCCAATTTCAAAGTGAAATTGATTCCAATGACCACCATTGAATTAACTGGTAAAAATATATTCTAATTTCACTTTAAAAACAATTAAAATAATAATCTAATCATATAAATAATTTAGATTAAAAAGAGGTTTTGAATTAAAATACAACATTTTACACTATTCATAAAAAAATGAACTTTATCAGAAAGGTACCAAAAATTTACACAAAGTAAATTTTGATGTCCCGATTCTAAAGAAGAGTTATATTTGGTCCAAAATAAAGTATAAGAGTGATCAAAACTATATTTAATGACGGTTCACCATTAAAAGGTGATAAGTGCACCTTTAGTGAAAATTTGAGTATATATGCCCTAAAATTGAACTCTTTCTGTATTTTAAGCCTTTATCTTTTATTGGGTGAATGTATAAACATTTAAAAACATATCTAATAATATTTTAGTTATTTCTATCCATTCCTGCCAGTACAACGTCTACTTGTTAACTAACATTTAAAATAATATTATTTTATTACTAGTGTGCTACGTAAGTTTCAAAGAAACTCATCGTTGCGTATCGGGTACGCTATCGAACATAGCAACCCCTTTAAAATAAAATTAATATTTAATTCATAAATATTAATAAATATGAAAATTCTTTATTCTTTATTTACCTGGGATGTTACATCCTTCCCCACTTTTGGGAATTGTGTCCTCGCAATTTTATTCACTTATCAAAATAAGTGGGGGTATTTATCCCTCATAGCATTTTCAGATTCCCACGTTGCCTCTTAAATCACATGGGTTTTCCACAAAACCTTTACCTGATGAATCAACTTATTCCGTAACACTTGCTCCCTATGGTCAAGAATCTGGACCGGTTGTTCCTCATAAGATAGGTTTTCTTCCAGCTAAACTACCTCTGGACTCAAAACATGAGATGGATCTGGAATATACTTTCTCAACATCGAAACGTGAAAAACATTGTGTACCTGAGATAAACTCGGAGGTAAAGCCACTCGGTATGCAACTGATCCAACTCTTTCCAGAGTTTCGTATGGTCCAACCAACCATGGACTCATCTTTCCTTTCTTACCAAATCTCATCACACTTTTCCAAGGAGAAACCTTGAGAAAAGCATGATCACCTACCTCAAAAGACAGATCCTTCCTCCGGTTATCTGCATAACTCTTCTGCCTGCTCTGAGCTGTTCTCATGTGTTTTCTGAATCAACTGAACTTTTTCGGCCATCTCTTCTACCAATTCTGGTCCCATCAGATTCCTTTCACCAACTTCATCCCGGAAAGCTGGAGTTCGACATCGCTTCCCATACAATGCCTAAAATGGTTCCATCTGTATACTAGAATGAAAACTATTATTATAAGAAAACTCTACCATAGAAAGATGTTGGTCCCAACTTCCCTGATAATCCATAGAACAAGCTCGTAGCATATCCTCCATTGTCTGGATTGTTCGTTCTGACTGCCCATCTGATTGAGGATGAAAAGCTGTACATAAATATAATTCAGTACCCAACGACTTCTGAAGGCCTTTCCAAAAGTTAGAAGTGAACCTGGGATCACGATCAGATTCAATGGAGAGAGTAACTCCATGTAACCCGACTATCTCTTTAAGATACAAAGGGGAAGGTTGATCTAGAGATAAAGTGTCTCGTATAGAAAGGAAATGAGCATATTTGGTCAAGCAATCAACAATAACCCAGATTTCATTATTACCTCGAGATGTCCTCGGTAATCCCACAACAATGTCCATGGATATGTTTTCCCACTTCCACTCTGGCACTGGTAATGACTGAAGCATCCCTTTCGGTAACTGCTGCTCTGCTTTAACCTGTTGACATGTCAAACACTTCACAGTAAAATCAGCAATATCTCTTTTCATTCCATCCCACCAGTAATACTCTTGCATATCTCTATACATCTTAGTACTGCCAGGATGAACTGAAAACGGGGAACTATGAGCCTCACATAACAACTCATTCTCCAACTCTGAATCACAAGGCACACATAACCTCTTCCCAAACCACAAAACACAAACACAAACTTATCCAAGAACTCATGGAAAATTTTATTCATAAGGTCCATGAATATAGCATGTGATTTGGTTAACCCAAAAGGCATAACTACAAATTCATAATGGCCATGTCTAGTACGGAACGCAGTCTTCAGAACATCTGCTTCTTTTACTTTAAACTGATGGTACCCCGACCTCAAGTCAATCTTCAAAAAATACTGAGCTCCCTGGAGCTGATACCACTTCATTCGATGGCCCATCATTTGCTGAAGTTGTTGCAAATGATTTCACCACCCCTTTCTACTTGTAGTCTGGCTGCATTCCCCCAGTTGAGTTCTTCGTTGGACACTCATTTGCATAATGACCCATTTCATTACACTTAAAACATCCTACCGTTGGCTTTTCATTTCCTGCTTTATCATCTTCCTTACAGTTACGAGCAATATGACCAGAATTACCACACCGAAAGCACTTACCAGACTTGGATAAAAATTCTCCAGGATGCATTTTACCGCACTTCTCACAGGATGGATATTTGGTTTTCTTACCTCCTTGCTTCTTTGATGAATTCTTCCCCTTTTCCTGCCAACTAGACCTCTTATTCTGTTGTCTGTCATAGAACACCTGATCATCAGCAAACTCCATTTCTACCTTCTCAGCACATCGAACAAGCTTTTCATAACTTTTAAATTCACGAGAAGCTAATGCCCTTCGATATTTAGGATTTAATCTTGAGTAAAAACAGTTGATTTTACTATCAAGGTCTCGGATGAAGTTTGGAGCATACCTTGCCAATCGAGTGAACTTTTCTTCATAAGTAGCCACTGAATCATCCTCCTGCCTCAATTCTAGGAACTGTTTTTCCATCCTAAGACGAACCACCTTAGGAAAATATTTCTCAAGAAACATACCTTTGAATTCGTCCCAGTGAAGATCCTCAATCTCATCAATATCCCTTATATTTTTCACCATCGACCACCACTGATCAGCTTCACCTTCAAAACGGTAAACACCAAGACTAACCTTTTGATGTTCTGAACACCCCATGACATCAAAAATCTTCTCCAGTGCTTTAATCCACCCTTCAGCTTGCACAGGGTCAGATGATCCTCTGAATGATGGGGGATGTTGCCTCATGAAATGTTCCACCACTGACATGTTCCTCTGTGGTTGATCTGGCTGATCTCGTGCATGGATACCACCACCATTTATAGCCTGAGTCAACTGTGCCATCACTGCAACAAACTGTTCAGTTTTGATTCCGACCATCTCAGGTTGCTGATTTGGAAGGTTATCTTCCTCCTGATGTCATCCCAACATAGCTGCTTTGTTTCCTCTGCGGAAAACCATTCTGAACACAGAAATATCTTAGGAGAAGCAACATGGTAATCTTTAAATGCTATATCATTTAAATCATATTATAATTTAACACTTTTTTAACTCCTAAAGTTGTCTAAACCTACCATTGATACCAACTATAAGGCCCCAGCCTTAAAACTTACTTAATATTGAATTAAATAAATAATTCACATTGAGGATCTATTCAGGTTTAGAGTTTTAGAGAATTAGAACATAACTATTACATATTAAAAGATTACAAAGTAGACACTTCTACTTAGTCTCCATAAAATAAAAACTCTTAAAAAGAAAGATGTCTAGATTCCATGTTTTAGATAGCATGAAATTCCCTTGATCCCATCCTTGACCTTATTCCACTTTAAGTCCTGTGAAAAAAATTTCGAAAAACGTGGGGTGAGCATAAAAAGCTCAGTAAGGGATACAAAAAGAATGAAAACTGTTAGTTTTTTCAAACATCAAGTAAACCATGTATACTATATCAAAGTAATACCTTCACCTTCATGAAGTAGTAAAAAACTCTTTACTGAATAAAGTATCATTACTTACCTTTTTGTAACCAAAGGATTACCATAAAATCCATAAAAATAACACATAACATATATCAAGGTAACTTGGGACATAAACATACTTAATTGGAATAACCATATGGTCGACTTCCACACATATCACTTAATGGAATAGCCATACGGCCAATTTCCATACATACTTAATGGAATAGCCATACGGCCGACTTCCATACCCAATGCATTGGAGGTTATAACGTAACCACCCGTCCTGGTATTCACGGCACCACCCGTCATATGGTTTATAACGTAACCACCCGTTAAAATGTCCAAGTACCAATATAAAATCATAAAACATAAAACCAATATAAAGGAATGATAACATTTCCACATTTCAATCACAATATATCATAAATATATTGACATAATAGAATCCTTTTTCAAAAACATTTTCAATACCAAAATACATAAAAGAGTATATGGTATTTCTTTTATTCTAAAAAAATTATGGCTTGTTGAGAAAGCCAAAGATCAAATAATACTCGCGGCGGCGGAAAAAGGTCGTTGTCACCACGTACGTTAAAAAAAACATTCCTTTTTATCATTTAGTAAAACACTTCGTAGAAAAAGTTTCCTTTTGTATAAAAGTAAAAGTCCAAGGAGTTTATACACCGTATAAAAGAAAGTTGTGTATAAAACGAAATATACCTCAATGAAAGGAGATTGAGACGAAGTCCCTTACCTTGGGTCCGACTTGACTCGAACGTTCTTTAACGTCCTGAATAATAAACTTGAGTTAAGTTATACTTGATTATGAACCTTTTTAAATTTCATTATTCCTTTTATATCACTTATTGCCATGTTATAAACATTATGTAACCATTTATGTTAATAATGTTTGTTTTGTCAATATTTGGTTCTTAAGTCGAAAGTTGACTTCTTACAATTACATGTTGTTCATGTGGTCAAAAGTACTTTATATCCAGAATGAAATTCCCGATTTGGATATAATATGTATTTTTGGAACCAGGTTCTTCAAAGCATGATTTGGTGTATGGTTTGTGTTTGTTGTAAATCCTTAGTGGAAGTTCCGAATGTGTTCCAGCAAAGTGATCATACAGTTCAAGCAGACAACAGTTTTGAAGGTAGCGCTGTTTCCCAGTGTTTGACAAATTTTTGGGCCTCAAAATCGGAAAATGAAGACATGGATTGTCTGCAAAAGGAGCTTCGCAGAAAACGGAAGTGGTGCGCGAAATATAAGAGGCTTGCGCGAAAAACTTAAGTTAGGCGCGGAAAACAGCGGTATGCGCGAAATAGTTTTTCGCGCAAACGGTGTTTTGAATTCAGAGAGGTGAAAAATGGCAAAGGCATGGGCTGCGCGGAAAATCAGGGATGTGCGCGAAATACATAAGTTGGGCGCGGAAAACAGTGGGATGCGCGAAATAGTTTTTTCGCGCAAATGTTGTTGCAGAATCAGTTTGGTGAAAGATGGAAAAGGCATGGTCTGCGCGGAAAATAAGGGTTGTGCGCGAAATACATAAGCTGGGCGAAAGATTACGCGCCAGATGAGAGATTTTCCGCGCCGAAGGGGATTTTGCACGCAGTGGTCTCAGTCGCCTATAAATATGAGGTGACCCCCTTCATTCGGGTTGTTGGAAGACTTAGAGAAGATCTGAGGTCTGATGCGCGAAAAGGATCGCGTAAAGGAGCTTGCGCGAAATATTTGGAGTTGCGCGAAAAAGGGGATTTTTGCGCGAAATAATTTTCCGCACCAAAAGAAAATGTTGCGCGCAATAGGATGATTTTGCACGCAAATGGTTGATGTCTCGCATATTTCTCAATAAGGTTTGTCTGCACATTTTGGTTATCCAGTTCAGTGGTTCTGTGCGTTCTAGTGCATCTCTTCCGGACTTCGATGCAAGCAGAGTCTCGTGCTGAGCAGAGGCAAAGACTTCAATGCAAATTTATTGAAGAGACCTACACGTCTATAAACTGAGTGAGACTTCACCAACGGCAGTGAGCCAGGGGGAGTCAACGGGAGTGACCCGAGGGAAGCAGTGAGCTATCCCTAAACCTTATGTAAAGGCAGTCAGCCTGGGACAGAGTGTCTGTACCCGAACTTTTGTATCCGCAGCTAGTGAAGCATAGTGGATTTAGGTACGACCGGCAACCTGTCGGCGTATGCTCCTTGGACGTAGCCCTTAGTGGTGAACCAAGTAAAAATGACTGTGTCTTCTCTGTGCATGTGAATGTTTTCATTTTGATCGTAATCATCATACAGGTTCAACAAGTTCCTACCAACGTGGGAACAAGATCCAACAAATTAGAAGAAAAAGTGGTCACCCTGATTCACCCCTCCCCTCTCAGGGTGTCCCGGGGTCCTTCAAGTGGTATCAGAGGGTAAAGGTTGCTGGTGTTGAATCTGACCTTCTTCATCATGGAAAACGCCGTCAATGTCAGGGGAGTCCCTCACTTCGATGGAAGCAATTTCTAGATCTGGAAGAACAGAATGATATCTCATCTAAGATCTCTTGGAATGGAAGTTCTTTTTTCTACTATGCAAGGAATACATGTCACTGATCCAACAGGTCTGGCTATGACTGAAACAGACAGGAAACTTCTTGATGCAGATGCTAAAGCACAGAATGCTCTCACTGCTGCCCTTTCTGATCAGATTTACCTGAAGGTGATGAATTGCACCTCAGCAAAATCTACGTGGGATAAACTTGAGAATATTTATGAAGGTGATAGCAAAGTGAAGGAGGCGAAACTACAAGTGCTACACAATCGGTTTGATGATCTGAAGATGCATCCAGATGAGAATGCAGACTCTTTCTTCAATCGAATTACTGAAGTGGTTGGAGCAATTCGGGGTCTAGGCGAAGAAATCAAAGACATTGATATTGTAAAGAAAATATTAAGAAGACTTCCACCTCTGTATAATGCGAAGGTGTCAGCTCTTGAGGAAAGAGATCTTTCCAAACTTTCTTTAGATGACTTACTGAACAGTTTGGTAGCATATGAAATGAGAGTCAAACCAGAAGATGCTACGACTCGGGTGAGCAAGGAAATGGCATTCAAGGCCATGGATAAATTGAAAATCTCAAAGGATAGTAGCGGTGATGATGACGAAGAGAAAGAAATTCTTTCTCTCATTGCAAAGAAGTTCCAGAAGGGGAAAGGGAAATTCAAAGGGAAGTTACCTCTCGCATGCTTCCGTTGTGGAAAAGTTGGGCATATTGCCTCTCAGTGCTTGAAGAATATCAATGATGATGACAGTGAAGATGAAAACTTCAAGAAGCCTCAAAGAAGGTTCTTCAAAAAGGGAGACTTCAAATCTGGTAAGAAAATGCAAAGGAAGAGTTTTGTCTGTGAAGAGGAAGAAGATGACAATGAATTCTGTGATGAAGAAGAACCAGAATTCAAAACTGGGAACCATGCTTCTATGATGGCCACTGTTGAAAAGTCAGAAGATACTGATGGTGAAAAACAACTGAGAACTTGTGTAGATCCTGAGGTGCAACTTAAGGATGCAGTTAGTAAGCTTAAGATTAAATGTAAGAGCTGCAATAAGTGGAAATCAATTGTAGAAGAATCAACTGAATATGTTGATCAACTTGAAGCTGAAATTGAACGACTGGAATAATTTGTGAAGGTACAGTCTAAAATAGTTGAAAGCAATGATGATGCAGTTGATCTGAAGCTGAGAGTTGAAGAGCAAGCAAAGGTCATCAATGACCTCACATCCAGACTGGATGAAAAATCCAAGACTGTTGAGGGTCTTGAGGAGGAAGTAGTTACTCTGAGGAGTAAAATGGAGACAGAATTAGTTCCAAAAGAATCGAGGAAGAAAATACAGTTCAGAAGATTCTCAGATGCAGAATTACTTTCAAGAGCCAAGTATGGTTCAGATGGGGTTGGAAAAGTCTTGAGTGATCAAAGACCTGCTTGCATGGGAAAGAGTGGAATTGGCTGTGAGGCTGAGTCATCAACTGCTGGAAGTGCAAAGATCCAAAAGAAAGATAAGATGAAAGTTGAACATGTTGAAATGTTACCTAGAGTGCTGAAAAAGGAACCCTCAATCCAAACTAAAAGGAGACCTGAAAATTATCCTCAAACTTTCAAAAATGGCAGACAGTCTTACTATTCTCCCAAGGAAGAAGCTATGAGGAAAAATTCAAGTGAGAAGACATTTCTTCTCATGAAGTGTCAGTTCTGTGGCTATCTGGGCCATACCATGTCCTATTGTGAAGAGGAAAGAAGCTATCTGAATGGAGAAGATATAGATGCTCAACAAAGGAGAACAATTTCATATCCTAATTCTTATAGAAGAAATAATTTCTATGGATATTGTTTTCATTGTTCTAACTTTGGTCATAAGGCCATTAATTGCAGGCAGAGAAGGGACATTGACACCTCATACAGAAGTTCCAGACATGTCAAGTCTCGTCAGCAAGACGATGTTTCTCTTTCAAACAGGTTCTCACCTCTTAAAGAAGACTTTGACTATGAAGAACCTGGGTTTGCGGAAGAGATAGTTGAAAGGCCATCAGTTATATATACTCAATCTAATGTCTCATGAAAGGAAAGGAGGAAGATTGAGAAATCAAACCTTGCAGAGGTAGCTCTCAAAGCCACAAAGAACAACAGTACCTGGATTCTAGATAGCGGTTGCTCATCTCATATGACAGGTAATGCTGGTCTACTTACAAATATCATAAAGAATGTTGATGGTACAGTAAGATTTGGTAATGATGGGGCTCTGAAAATCAAAGGGAGTGGAAGTACCAAATTAGCTAATGGAGAACTAAAGAAGACTGAAGTCCTTTACGTAGATGGCCTACGTCATAATCTCCTCAGCGTGAGTCAACTCTGTGACTCAGGACTTGTTGTTACTTTTAATCAGAAAGGCTGCACTATCAAGGGAAAAACTGGCAATTCTCTCATGAAGGGATGCAGAACAGAAGGAAACTTGTATCAGGTTGATAGTGAAGAGAATGTATGTTACATGACTGTTAAAGAAGAAAACAATCTGTGGCATCGGAGATTGGGACACATCAATCAACAAGACATGGAAAAAATAT
Source organism: Viscum album (assembly GCA_963277665.1). Taxonomy (NCBI): domain Eukaryota; kingdom Viridiplantae; phylum Streptophyta; class Magnoliopsida; order Santalales; family Viscaceae; genus Viscum; species Viscum album. The sequence continues at coordinate 1,430,536,870 of OY728125.1, forward strand.
AAAAATTGAGAATTGTCATGGACATTCCCAACCTGAAGCGTGAGCGTGAAAAATCCTGTGATGCTTGTATTCGTGGGAAGCTGGTCTGCAGTTCATATCGGCCAAAGAAGAAAAAGGCATCTCACCTTCTTGATCTGATTCATACAGATGTTTGTGGTCCAATAAATGTTGCCGGAACTCATGGAGAAAGGTACTTTGTCCTTTTCATAGATGATTACAGTCGAATGGCATGTGTGATGGTCATTCACCGGAAACGACAGGTCCTTGACTGCATGAAAAAATATCGGCGAATCGCCGAGAATGATACTGGACGAACAATCAAAGTGCTGCGATCTGACAATGGAGGAGAATACACGTCCCTTGAATTTGAAAATTATCTGGAGAAGCATGGGATACAACATGAGGTAGCTGCTGTGAGAACTCCACAACAAAATGGAGTTGTTGAACGAAGGAATCGACAGGTGAACAACATGGCACGAACTATGCTGATTGAGAGTCGTATTCCACGACATTACTGGAAAGATGCTGTTCAAGCTGCAATGTACATTCAGAATCGAACAGGACTTTATATGGGTGAGACAAAGACACCATATGAATTGTGGCATGGACGGAAGCCTTCTCTAAAATACTTTCGTGTCTTTGGAAGTAAGTGCTTCATCAGGAACAAAGAAGGAAATCAGGGGAAATATGGTGACAATGCAGATGAAGGAATCTTCCTCGGTTACTCAATGAATAGCAAAGCCTACAAATGTTTCAACAATCGTTTGGGAAGGATTGTGGAAAGCAATGATGTTAAGATAATTGAAGAGAAAACCACAAATGCTTCACGGACGTCATATGCTGATGTGATCGAAAGTCATGAAGAATGTGAACATGAAGAACCTACAAATGCAGAAATAGAGGAAGCTGTTCAAAACACTCATCAATCACATGATGATGTTGACTCAGAAGAAGAATCTGAAGAAGAAACTATGGCTGAAGAGAATACTACTGAACCTCGCAGGAGAAATCGAAGAGCTGAGATTGATCCATCCAACATAATTGGGGATAGGAGTGCACCCACTCAAACCAGAAGGATGAGGAATACCACACAATCTGCATTTCTATCAGTTGTAGAGCCATCCTCCTTCGAAGAAGCTGCAAAAGATGAATCTTGGGTGAAAGCCATGAATGATGAATTAGATCAGATTGATAAGAATCAGACATGGGATCTTGTCCAGAGACCCGAAGGTCACAATGTGATTGGTACCAAATGGATCTTCAAAAATAAGTTTGATGAGCATGGAAGTGTCATCAGAAACAAGGCACGACTGGAATGTAAAGGATACTCTCAGATTAAAGGCATTGATTTTGAAGAAACCTTTGCTCCAGTGGCTAGACTGGAGTCAATAAGGCTTTTCCTTGCCATGGCACTCCAAAGAGGATATAAAGTATATCAAATGGATGTCAAGACAACATTCTTGAATGGTGTACTCGAAGAAGAAGTCTACATTGAACAACCAGTGGGCTTTGTCTTGGGTACCGATGAAACAAAGGTATGCAAACTAAAGAAAGCTCTATATGGTTTGAAGCAGGCACCACGAGCGTGGTACTCACGGCTAGATTCATATCTCAAGAAGTTGGAATTCAAAAGAGGAGGAGTTGATCACAATCTCTATGTGAAGAATTCTCCAAAAGATCAATTCATGGTTCTTGTCTACGTTGATGATATCATATTTGGTGGCAGTAGGAAGAAATCAGTGGATGAATTTGCCAACCACATGAAATCAGAATTTGAAATGTCTATGATTGGGGAGCTCACATATTTCTTGGGGCTGCAAGTTATTCAAAAGAAGGAATACACATTCATTTCTCAGGAAAAATATGCAAGAGAGCTGCTGAAGAAGTTCAATATGCAAGACTCCAAACCAATGTCAACTCCGATTGCAGTTGGAACTAAACTTGGAAAGCATGAGGATGGGAACTCTGTTGATCCCACCATGTACAGGAGGATCATTGGCAGCCTACTGTACCTGACAGCGACAAGGCCAGATATTGTCTTTGCAACATGCCTTGCGGCCCGGTTTCAGAGTAATCCAAAGGAGGAACATATGGCAGCAGTAAAAAGAATCATGAGGTACATTCAAGGTACACATAACTTCGGGTTATTTTTTGCTGCAGGCAGAGACAGTGAATTATCAGCATTTTCTGATGCTGACTGGGCTGGTGATGTTGTAGATAGAAAGTCCACTAGTGGTGGAGCTTTCTATATTGGGCAGAAATGTGTTGGCTGGTTGAGCAAGAAACAAGAAAGTACTTCTCTTAGTACTGCTGAAGCTGAATATATCTCCGCCACAAAAGCATGCACTCAACTTCTTTGGATGAAGCAGCAGCTAACAGATATTGGTGATAAGGTGCAGCAACCAATGGTGATTTATTGTGATAACAAAAGTGCAATTGATCTTACGAAGAATCCGGTTCAGCATTCTCGTACAAAACATATTGAAATACGGTATCATTTTATCAAAGAAAAGGTTGAACAAGGCGTGATTAAAATGGATCATGTTGGAACAAATGAGCAAGTGGCTGATATCCTAACCAAGCCATTGTTCGCGGCTGTGTTCGAGAAGCATCGGTTGAACCTCGGTGTTTGACCACCTCCTACTGCATAAGGAGGCTCCGGAAGTCCCCTCTCCCCGTGTGTTTTGACTGTTTTTATCTGTTTATGGCTGTGATGCAGGTTTATGGGGGAGATACTATCCAGGGGGAGTATGGCTTGAGCTGAACATTGAACAAACTTTTCGGTCTTTGGTTTTATTGTCAATGGGGGAGAAAGGAATAAATTCAAGGCAAGAAATTCACGGCAAGAAATTCACGGCAAGAAATTCATCTGTGATGGAAGTGTAAGATTGTGATGAGAAATTCATCTGTCATGGAGAATTTCAAAACACTAAGACCCAATTCAAGCTTCCTCTCTTGTTTTATACACTGAGCATTGCTCACGTAGACTTAGAGTGTTGGCTGAGTTGATTCTTGCGTTTTGGATTTGCTCATGGTTGGAGATCTATTGAATTTATTCTGATTGCCAACAAACCCAAAGGGGGAGATTGTTGGAACCAGGTTCTTCAAAGCATGATTTGGTGTATGGTTTGTGTTTGTTGTCAATCCTTAGTGGAAGTTCCGAATGTGTTCCAGCAAAGTGATCATACAGTTCAAGCAGACAACAGTTTTGAAGGTAGCGCTGTTTCCCAGTGTTTGACAAATTTTTGGGCCTCAAAATCGGAAAATGAAGACATGGATTGTCTACAAAAGGAGCTTCGCAGAAAACGGAAGTGGTGCGCGAAATATAAGAGGCTTGCACGAAAAACTTAAGTTAGGCACGGAAAACAGTGGTATGCGCGAAATAGTTTTTCGCGAAAACAGTGTTTTGAATTCAGAGAGGTGAAAAATGGCAAAGGCATGGGCTGCGCGGAAAATCAGGGATGTGCGCGAAATACTTAAGTTGGGCGCGGAAAACAGTGGGATGCGCGAAATAGTTTTTTCGCGCAAATGCTGTTGCAGAATCAGTTTGGTGAAAGATGGAAAAGGCATGGGCTGCGCGGAAAATAAGGTTTGTGCGCGAAATACATAAGCTGGGCGAAAGATTACGCGCCAGATGAGAGATTTTCCGCGCCGAAGGGGATTTTGCGCGCAGTGGTCTCTGTCGCCTATAAATATGAGGTGACCCCCTTCATTCGGGTTGTTGGAAGAATTAGAGAAGATCCGAGGTCTGATGCGCGAAAAGGATCGCGTAAAGGAGCTTGCGCGAAATATTTGGAGTTGCGCGAAAAAGGGGATTTTTGCGCGAAATATTTTTCCGCACCAAAAGAAAATGTTGCGCGCAATAGGATGATTTTGCGCGCAAATGGTTGATGTATCGCATATTTCTCAATAAGGTTTGTCTGCACATTTTGGTTATCCAGTTCAGTGGTTCTGTGCGTTCTAGTGCATCTCTTCCGGACTTCGATGCAAGCAGAGTCTCGTGCTGAGCAGAGGCAAAGACTTCAATGCAAATTTATTGAAGAGACCTACACGTCTATAAACTGAGTGAGACTTCACCAACGGCAGTGAGCCAGGGGGAGTCAACAGGAGTGACCCGAGGGAAGCAGTGAGCTATCCCTAAACCTTATGTAAAGGCAGTCAGCCTGGGACAGAGTGTCTGTACCCGAACTTTTGTATCCGCAGCTAGTGAAGCATAGTGGATTTAGGTACGACCGGCAACCTGTCGGCGTATGCTCCTTAGACGTAGCCCTTAGTGGTGAACCAAGTAAAAATGACTGTGTCTTCTCTGTGGATGTGAATGTTTTCATTTTGATCGTAATCATCATACAGGTTCAACAAGTTCCTACCAACGTGGGAACAAGATCCAACAAATTAGAAGAAAAAGTGGTCAACCTGATTCACCCCTCCCCTCTCAGGGTGTCCCGGGGTCCTTCATGTATCATATATATCCAGCATATACATGTATTTATAATATTACATAATCATTTAGAGGTAAGAAATGAAATGCACCGTTCATGGAGACGGTAAGCCGTACATACGCATGAACGCTACTTTCATTTCTTTGTCATATTAATGGAATTAAAACTAAATGAGAGGTATGTATATTTTAATTCGAGAATTATATTCATCATTTAGATATATCATTAATTATATATATCCATTATATACATGTACTTTTAATAGTACATTACATTTGGGGATAAGAAATGAAATGCACCGTTCATGGAGACTGTAAGCCGTACGTACGCATGAACGCTACTTTCATTTCTTTGTCATATTAATGGAATTAAAACTAAATGAGAGGTATGTATATTTTAATTCCAGAATTATATTCATCATTTAGATATATCATTAATTATATATATCCATTATATACATGTACTTTTAATAGTACATTACATTTGGGGATAAGAAATGAAATGCACCGTTCATGGAGACGGTAAGCTGTATGTACGCATGAACGCTACTTTGATTTCTATCTCATACTTTAATGGAAAGAAATAATAATGATATAGAGGTATATTATAATTCCAGTATAAAATCATATATAATAACTTTAAATCCATCCTTTACACATCCCACATATGGCATTAACGAATCACATCACTTTGAGGGGGCGGTAGTCCGCACTTCCTTAAATGAAGATATCGTGTTTACCCATAATGGAAACCATAAAGGTATGCCAAAAATGAAAAATACAGAAGCTTAAAGAAAACATAAACATATTATATATCATATATAAAAATAGTGACATCATAATGGCCACCCTTGAAGGTGTTAAATGAGTATTGAACAATCATCGTTTCGGGAGGCAGAATTTCGCCATCCACGGAAACCGAATGTTCTTTAACCATTTGATGTAGTTGTGTGAGAGTGTAGCTCAAATAAATATTATAACAACATCCTAGTATATTGAAGATACTGGTGTTGTTACAAAAGAAGTAAATAAAAAGATTTTAGAGGGTTGGAGATGCAAAATAAAACAAATGAACAAGAGAGAATGAATTACCTTTAAAAGTGTAACTCCCTTTTGATTTGAGCCTAAAGGCTTCCTTTGAAAGTCAAAAATAGACTTCTTACACTTACATGTTGTTAATTTGGTCAAAGTTTCATTATATCCATAATGGTATTCATGATGTAGATATCATATATGTCATATATATCCAGTAATACATGCATTTATAATATTACATAATCATTTAGAGGTAAGAAATGAAATGCACCGTTCATGGAGATGGTAAGCCGTACGTACGCATGAACGCTGCTTTCATTTCTATTTCGTATTTTATAGAATGTAATCATAAAGGTATATTATAATTCCAGTATAATATCATATATAATATCATAGTTCCATCCATTATATGTCCCACATATGCTATTTAACGAATCAAATCACTTTGAGGGGGCGGTAGTCCGCCCTTCCTAAAATGAAGATATCGTGTTTACCCATAATGGAAACCATAAACGTATGCCCAAAATGAAAAAAATAGAATCTTAAGGAAACCATAGACATATTATATATCATATATAAAAATAGTGACATCATAATGGCCACCTTTGAAGGTGTTAAATGAGTATTGAACAATCATCGTTTCGGGAGGATTACCATAAAACCCATATAAAGAACACATAGAATATATAAAGGTAACTTGGGACATAAACATACTTAAGTGGAATAACCATACGGTCGACTTCCACACATATCACTTAATGGAATAGCCATAAGGCCAATTTCCATACATACTTAATGGAATAGCCATACGGCCGACTTCCATACCCAATGCAATGGAGGTTATAACGTAACCACTCGTCCTGGTATTCACGGCACCACCCGTCATATGGTTTATAACGTAACCACCCGTTAAAATGTCCAAGTACCAATATAAAATCATAAAACATAAAACCAATATAAAGGAATGATAACATTTCTACATTTCAATCACAATATATCATAAATATATTGACATAATAGAATCCTTTTTCAAAACCATTTTCAATACCAAAATACATAAAAGAGTATATGGTATTTATTTTATTCTAAAAACATTACGGCTTGTTGAGAAAGCCAAAGATCAAATAATACTCGCGGCGGCAGAAAAAGGTCGTTGTCACCACGTACGTTAAAAAAAACATTCCTTTTTGTCGTTTAGTAAAACGCTTCGTAGAAAAAGATTCCTTTTGTAGAAAAGTAAAAGTCAAAGGAGTTTATACACCGTATAAAAGAAAGTTGTGTATAAAACGAAACATGCCTCAATGAAAGGAGATTGAGACGAAGTCCCTTACCTTGGGTCCTACTTGACTCGATCGTTCTTTAACGTCCTGAATAAAAAACTTGAGTTAATTTATACTTGATTAAGAACCTTTTTAAAGTTCATTATTCTTTTTATATCACTTATTGCCATGTTATAAACATTATGTAACCATTTAAGTTAATAATGTTTGTTTTGTCAATATTTGGTTCTTAAGTCGAAAGATGACTTCTTACAATTACATGTTGTTTATGTGGTCAAAAGTTCTTTATATCCAGAATGAAATTCCCGATTTGGATATATGTATCATATATATCCAGCATATACATGTATTTATAATATTACATAATCATTTAGAGGTAAGAAATGAAATGCACCGTTCATGGAGACGGTAAGCCGTACGTACGCATGAACGCTACTTTCATTTCTTTGTCATATTAGTGGAATTAAAACAAAATGAGAGGTATGTATATTTTAATTCCAGAATTATATATATCAATTATATACATGTACTTTTAATAGTACATTACATTTGGGGATAAGAAATGAAATGCACCGTTCATGGAGACGGTAAGCCGTACGTACGCATGAACGCTACTTTCATTTCTATCTCATACTTTAATGGAATGAAATAATAATGATATAGAGGTATATTATAATTCCAGTATAACATCATATATAATAACTTTAAATCCATCCTTTACACATCCCACATATGGCATTAACGAATCACATCACTTTTAGGGGGCGGTAGTCCGCACTTCCTTAAATGAAGATATCGTGTTTACCCATAATGGAAACCATAAAGGTATGCCAAAAATGAAAAATACAAAAGCTTAAAGAAAACATAAACATATTATATATCATATATAAAAATAGTGACATCATAATGGCCACCCTTGAAGGTGTTAAATGAGTATTGAACAATCATCGTTTCGGGAGGCAAAATTTCGCCATCCACGGAAACCGTATGTTCTTTAACCATTTGATGTAGTTGTGTGAGATTGTAGCTCAAATAAATATTATAACAACATCCTAGTATATTGAAGATACTGGTGTTGTTACAAAAGAAGTAAATAAAAGAGTTTAGAGGGTTGGAGAAGAAAAATAAAACAAATGAACAAGAGAGAATGAATTACCTTTAAAAGTGTAACTCCCTTTTGATTTGAGCCTAAAGGCTTCCTTTGAAAGGATTCTGCCCAAAGGGAATCCTCTAGGATGAGGAGAGGGATGTGGAGAGAGTAATTGGGCAGGGGTTGGCCGGGCCAAATGCTTGATAAGTGTGTGAAATGAGGTAGAGGTGGGGGCCTTTTATAAGAGGAGAGGAGGGGCACTTTTGGAAAGTAAAGAAATATTACTTTATTTGAAAATGTGTTTCGGTTTTAAAAGCTCCCACATTGATATAATTCGTGGATAAGGTGATAAGGGTTCGAAATCCACTCATCCAATTGGTTTTGGACATGTTTAGGTTTTAGATTTTTCATTGTCTTTCCATTTTATTTACCTGGGATGTTACATCCTTCCCCACTTTTGGGAATTGCGTCCTCGCAATTTTATTCACTTATCAAAATAAGTGGGGATATTTATCCCTCATAGCATTTTCAGATTCCCACGTTGCCTCTTAAATCACATGGGTTTTCCACAAAACCTTTACCTGATGAATCACCTTATTCCGTAACACTTGCTCCCTGTGGTCAAGAATCTGGACCGGTTGTTCCTCATAAGATAGATTCTCTTCCAGCTAAACTACCTCTGGGCTCAAAACATGAGATGGATCTGGCATATACTTTCTCAACATCAAAACGTGAAAAACATTGTGTACCTGAGATAAACTCGGAAGTAAAGCCACTCGGTATGCAACTGATCCAACTCTTTCCAGAATTTCGTATGGTCCAACCAACCATGGACTCAACATTCCTTTCTTACCAAATCCCATCACACTTTTCCAAGGAGAAACCTTGAGAAAAGCATGATCACCTACCTCAAAAGATAGATCCTTCCTCCGGTTATCCGCATTACTCTTCTGCCTGCTCTGAGCTGTTTTCATGTGTTTTCTGAATCAACTGAACTTTTTATGCCATCTCTTCAACCAATTCTGGTCCCATCAGCTTCCTTTCACCCACTTCATTCCAAAATGCTGGAGTTCGACACCGCTTCCCATATAATGCCTCAAATGGTGCCATCTGTATACTGGAATGAAAACTGTTATTATAAGAAAACTCAACCAAAGAAAGATGTTGGTCCCAACTTCCCTGATAATCCATAGAAGAAGCTCGTAGCATATCCTCCATGGTCTGAATTGTTCATTCTGACTGCCCATCTGATTGAGGATGAATAGCTGTACTAAAATTTTAATTCAGTACCCAACGACTTCTGAAGGCCTTTCCAAAAGTTAGAAGTAAACTTGGGTTCACTATCCAATACAATGGAGAGAGGAACTCAATGTAACCTGACTATCTCTTCAAGATACAAACGGGAAAGTTGATCTAGAGAGAAAGTATCTCGTATAGAAATGAAATGAGCAGATTTGGTCAAGCGTTCAACAATAACCCAAATTGCATTATTACCTTGAGATGTCCTCGGTAATCCCACAACAAAGTCCATGGATATGTTTTCCCATTTCCACTCTGGCACTGGTAAAGGCTGAAGCATTCCTTTCGGTAACTGCCGCTCTGCTTTAACCTGTTGACATGTCAAACACTTCACAGTAAAATCAGCAATGTCTCTTTTCATTCTATCCCACCAGTAATACTCCCGCAGATCTCTGTACATCATAGTACTGCCAGGATGAACTGAAAACGGGGAACTATGAGCCTCACATAACAACTCATTCTTCAACTATGAATCACAAGGCACACATAACCTCTTCCCAAACCTCAAAACACAAACACAAACTTATCCAAGAACTCATGGAAACTTTTATTCATAAGGTCCATGAATACAGTAGGTGCATTGGTTTACCCAAAAGGCATAACTAAAAATTCATAATGGCCATATCTAGTACGGAACGCAGTCTTCAGAACGTCTTCTTCTTTTACTTTCAACTGATGGTACCCCGACCTCAAGTCAATCTTCGAAAAATACTGAGCTCCCTGGAGCTGATACCACTTCATTCGATGGCCCAACATCTTCTGAAGTTGTTGCAAAGGATTTCACCACCCCTTTCTGCTTGTAGTCTGGCTACATTCCCCCAGTTGAGTTCTTCGTTGGACACTCGTTTGCATAATGACCCATTTCATTACACTTAAAACACCTTACCGTTGGCTTTTCATTTCCTTCTTGATCATCTTCCATACAGTTACGGGCAATATGACCAGACTTACCACACCGAAAGCACTTACCAGACTTGGATAAACATTCTCCAGGATGCATTTTACCACACTTCTCACAGGATGGATATTTGGTTTTCTTACCTCCTTTCTTCTTTGATGAATTCTTCCCCTTTGCCTGCCAACTAGACCTCTTATTCTGTTGTTTGTCATAGAACACCTAATCATCGGCAAACTCCATTTCTACCTTCTCCGCACATCGAACAAGTTTTTCATAACTTTTGAATTCACGAGAAGCTAAAGCCCTTCGATACTTTGGCTTTAACCCTGAGTAAAATCAGTTTATTTTACTATCAAGATCTCGTATGAAGTTTGGAGCATACCTTGCCAATCGAGTGAACTTTTCTTCATAAGTAGCCACTGAATCATCCTCCTGCCTCAATTCTAGGAACTTTTTTTCCATCCTAAGACGAACCACCTTAGGAAAATATTTCTCAAGAAACATACCTTTGAATTCGTCCCAGTGAAGATCCTCAATCTCATCACTATCCCTTATATTTTTCACCATCGACCACCACTGATCTGCTTCACCTTCGAAACGGTAAACAGCAAGACTAACCTTTTGATGTTCTAAACACCCCATGACATCAAAAATCTTCTCCAGTGCTTTAATCCACCCTTCACCTTGCACAGGGTCAGCTGATCCTCTAAATGATGGGGGATGTTGCCTCATTAAATGTTCCACCACTGACATGTTCCTCTGCGGTTGATCTGGCTGATCTCGTGCATGGATACCACCACCATTTATAGCCTGAGTCAACTGTGCCATCACTACAACAAAATGTTCAGTTCCGATTCCGACCATCTCAGGTTGCTGATTTGGAAGGTTTTCTTCCTCCTGATGTCGTCCCAACATAGCTGCTTTGTTTCTTCTGCGGAAAACCATTCTGAACACAGAAATATCTTAGGCGAAGCAACATGGTAATCCGTAAATGCTATATCATTTCAATCATATTATAATTTAACACTTTTCCAACTCCTAAAGTTGTCTAAAGCGACCTCTGATAACAACTATAAGGCCCCAGCCTTAAACCTTACTTAATATTGAATTAAATGAATAATTCACATTGAGGATCTTTTCAGGTTTAGAGTTTTAGAGAATTAGAACATAACTATTACATCTTAAAAGATTACAAAGTAGACACTTCTACTAAGTCTCCATAAAATAAAAACTCTTAAAAAGAAATATGTTTAGATTCCATGTTTTAGATAGCATGAAATTCCCTTGATCCCATCCTTGACCTTATTCCACTTTAAGTCCTGTGAAAAACATTTTGAAAAACTTGGGGTGAGCATAAAAAGCTCAGTAAGGGATACAAAAAGAATGAAAACTGTTAGTTTTTCAAACATCAAGTAAACCATGTATACTATATCAAAGTAATACCTTCACCTTCATGAAGTAGTAAAAAAAATCTTCACTGAATAAAGTATCATTACTTACCTTTTTGAAACCAAAGGATTACCATAAAACCCATATAAAGAACACATAGAATATATAAAGGTAACTTGGGACATAAACATACTTAAGTGGAATAACCATACGGTTGACTTCCACACATATCACTTAATGGAATAGCCAAACGGCCAATTTCCATACATACTTAATGGAATAGCCATACGGCCGACTTCCATACCCAATGCATTGGAGGTTATAACATAACCACCCGTCCTGGTATTCACGACACCACCCGTCATATGGTTTATAACGTAACCACCCGTTAAAATGTCCAAGTACCAATATAAAATCATAAAACATAAAACCAATATAAAGGAATGATAACATTTCCACATTTCAATCACAATATATCATAAATATATTGACATAATAGAATCCTTTTTCAAAACCATTTTCAATACCAAAATACATAAAAGAGTATATGGTATTTATTTTATTCTAAAAACATTACAGCTTGTTGAGAAAGCCAAAGATCTAATAATACTCACGGCGGCGGAAAAAGTTCGTTGTCACCACGTACGTTAAAAAAAACATTCCTTTTTGTCGTTTAGTAAAACGCTTCGTAGAAAAAGATTCCTTTTGTATAAAAGTAAATGTCAAAGGATTTTATACATCGTATAAAAGAAAGTTTTGTATAAAACGAAATATGCCTCAATGAAAGGAGATTGAGACGAAGTCCCTTACCTTTGGTCCGACTTGACTCGATCTTTCTTTAACGTCCTGAATAATAAACTTGGGTTAATTTATACTTGATTAAGAACCTTTTTAAAGTTCATTATTATTTATATATCACTTATTTCCATGTTATAAACATTATGTAACCATTTCTGTTAATAATGTTTGTTTTGCCAATATTTGGTTCTTAAGTCGAAAGTTGACTTCTTACAATTACATGTTGTTCGTGTGGTCAAAAGTTCTTTATATCCAGAATGAAATTCCCGATTTGGATATAATATGTATCATATATATCCAGCATATACATGTATTTATAATATTACATAATCATTTAGAGGTAAGAAATGAAATGCACCGTTCATGGAGACGGTAAGCCGTACGTACGCATGAACGCTACTTTCATTTCTTTGTCATATTAGTGGAATTAAAACTAAATGAGAGGTATGTATATTTTAATTCCAGAATTATATTCATCATTTAGATATATCATTAATTATATATATACATTATATACATGTAATTTTAATAGTACATTACATTTGGGGATAAGAAATGAAATGCACCGTTCATGGAGACGGTAAGCCGTACGTACGCATGAACGCTACTTTCATTTCTATCTCATACTTTAATGGAATGAAATAATAATGATATAGAGGTATATTATAATTCCAGTATAACATCATATATAATAACTTTAAATCCATCCTTTACACGTCCCACATATGGCATTAACGAATCACATCACTTTTAGGGGGCGGTAGTCCGCACTTCCTTAAATGAAGATATCGTGTTTACCCATAATGGAAACCATAAAGGTATGCCAAAAATGAAAAATACAGAAGCTTAAAGAAAACATAAACATATTATATATCATATATAAAAATAGTGACATCATAATGGCCACCCTTGAAGGTGTTAAATGAGTATTGAACAATCATCGTTTCGGGAGGCAGAATTTCGCCATCCACGGAAACCGTATGTTCTTTAACCATGATGTAGTTGTGTGAGAGTGTAGCTCAAATAAATATTATAACAACATCCTAGTATATTTAAGATACTGGTGTTGTTACAAAAGAAGTAAATAAAAGAGTTTAGAGGGTTGGAGAAGCAAAATAAAACAAATGAACAAGAGAGAATGAATTACCTTTAAAAGTATAACTCCCTTTTGATTTGAGCCTAAAGGCTTCCTTTGAAAGGCTTATTCCCAAAGGGAAACCTCTAGGATGAGGAGAGGGATGTGGAGAGAGTAATTGGGTAGGGGTTGGCCGGGCCAAAGGCTTGATAAGTGTGTGAAATGAGGTAGAGGTGGGGGCCTTTTATAAGAGGAGAGGTGGGGCACTTTTGGAAAGTAAAGAAATATTACTTTATTTGAAAATGTGTTTCGGTTTTAAAAGGTCCCACATTGATATAATTCGTGGATAAGGTGATAAGGGTTCGAAATCCACTCATCCAATTGGTTTTGGCCATATGTAGGTTTTAGATTTTTCATTATCTTTCCATTTTATTTAAATCACCAAATAATGATGTCATCACTGCATCATTATTATGTCATACATAATTTAATTTATTTAATGTCTAAAAATCATAAAAAAACTACTATGACGTAGGAAATCGTTTTAGATTTCCAATGACTATTTATAATCAAAAATATTATCTTTATAACCCCATGTAACAATTGTTTTCGTAAAACATCTCTTGTTTGTGTCATTTTTACTTTAACATTTAATAAAAAGTTATTTATGTCATTTCCAAACCAAAGTGTCTCCATGGGGTCCCCAAGTTGACCCATGGCTTTTATTGGTCGGCCATGACACAACTAATAAGGTTGGGACATGTGTCTAGGTCATTTCATATTATTAAAGCATTATTTATACCTTAAACTACACTAATTACCACTAATCGCGATTAATGAAAAAAAGTTACTATTCACCAAAAAATTATTTTAATCTCATTGAACCACATTTTACTTCATAATGACAACCATGTATGTTGGATTCTCAAAATTCAATACACATTAGTGGTAAACTTTCATTTAACTGAAAAATCAGTTTGCTTGATTACCACTTAGTGGTTTCACTATTCATCAAAAATTGATGTTTTTCAGAAAATTACCAAAAATTCACCCTAAGCTATATTTGATATTCCGAATTCAAAAATGAAGTCCATTTTACAAAATTCAAAACATAGAAGTCAAATTAATTAATTAAATAATTAATTCCCACTGTCATGACAAATAGCGTGTTTTTTTGAAACAATAAGTATCAAAAGATTGACACCAGTTTAAGTCCAATTTCAAAGTGAAATTGATTCCAATGACCACCATTGGATTAACTGGTAAAAATACTTTCTAATTTCACTTTAAAACCAATTAAAATAATAATCTAATCATATAAATAATTTATATTAAAAAGAGGTTTTGAATTAAAATACAACATTTTACAGTATTCATAAAAAAAATGAAGTTTATCAGAAAGGTTCCAAAAATTTACACAAAGTAAATTTTGATGTCCCGATTCTAAAGAAGAGTTATATTTGGTCCAAAAGAAAGTATAAGAGTGATCAAAACTATATTTAATGACGGTTCACCATTAAAAGGTGATAAGTGAACCTTTAGTGAAAATTAGAGTATATATGCCATAAAATTGAACTCTTTCCATATTTTAAGCCTTTATCTTTTATTGGGTAAATGTATAAACATTTAAAAACATATCTAATAATATTTTAGTTATTTCTATCCATTCCCTCCAGTACAACGGCTACTTTTTAACTAACATTTAAAATAATATTATTTTATTACTAGTGTGCTACGTAAGTTTCAAAGAAACTCATCGTTGCGTATCAGGTACGCTCTCGAACATAGCAACCACTTTAAAATAAAATTAATATTTAATTTGTAAATATTAATAAATATGAAATTTTTTTATTCTTTATTTACCTGGGATTTTACATCCTTCCCCACTTTTGTGAATTGCGTCCTCGCAATTTTATTCACTTATCAAAATAAGTGGGGGTATTTATCCCTCATAGCATTTTCAGATTCCCACGTTGCCTCTTAAATCCCATGGGTTTTCCACAAAACCTTTACCTGATGAATCACCTTATTCCGTAACACTTGCTCCCTGTGGTCAAGAATCTGGACCGGTTGTTCCTCATAAGATAGGTTCTCTTCCAGCTAAACTACCTCTGGGATCAAAACATGAGATGGATCTAGTATATACTTTCTCAACATCGAAACGTGAAAAACATTGTGTACCTGAGATAAACTCGGAGGTAAAGCCACCCGGTATGCAACTGATCCAACTCTCTCTAGAATTTCATATGGTCCAATAAACCTTGGACTCAACTTTCCTTTCTTACCAAATCTCATCACGCTTTTCCAAGGAGAAACCTTGAGAAAAACATGATCACCTACCTCAAAAGATAGATCCTTCCTCCGGTCATTCGCATAACTCTTCTGCCTGCTCTGAGATGTTCTCATGTGTTTTCTGAATCAACTGAACTTTTTCTGCCATCTCTTCAACCAATTCTGGTCCCATCAGCTTCCTTTCACCCACTTAATTCCAAAATGCTGGAGTTCGACACCGCTTCCCATATAATGCCTCAAATGGTGCTATCTGTATACTGGAATGAAAACTGTTATTATAAGAAAACTCAACCAAAGAAAGATGTTGGTCCCAACTTCCCTGATAATCCATAGAACAAGCTCGTAGCATATCCTCCAAGGTCTGAATTGTTCGTTCTGACTGCCCATCTGATTGAGGATGAAAAGCTGTACTAAAATTTAATTCAGTACCCAACGACTTATGAAGGCCTTTCCATAAGTTAGAAGTAAACCTAGGATCACGATCTGATACAATGGAGAGAGGAACTCCATGTAACCTGAATATCTCTTTAAGATACAAACGGGAAAGTTGATCAAGAGAGAAAGTATCTCGTATAGAAACAAAATGAGCATATTTGGTCAAGCGTTCAACAATAACCCAGATTGCATTATTACCTTGAGATGTCCTCGGTAATCCCACAACAAAGTCCATGAATATGTTTTCCCATTTCCACTCTGGCACTGGTAAAGGATGAAGCATTCCTTTCGGTAACTGCGGCTCTGCTTTAACCTGTTGACATGTCAAACACTTCACAGTAAAATCAGCAATGTTTCTTTTCATTCCATCCCACCAGTAATACTCCCGCAGACCTCTGTACATCATAGTACTGCCAGGATGAACTGAAAACGGGGAACTATGAGCCTCACATAACAACTCATTCTTCAACTGTGAATCACAAGGCACACATAACCTCTTACCAAACCTCAAAACACAAACACAAACTTATCCAAGAACTCTTGGAAAATTTTATTCATAAGGTCCATGAATACAGTAGGTGCATTGGTTAACCCAAAAGGCATAACTACAAATTCATAATGGCCATATCTAGTACGGAACGCAGTCTTCAGAACTTCTGCTTCTTTTACATTAAACTGATGGTACCCCGACCTCAAGTCAATCTTCGAAAAATACTGAGCTCCCTGGAGCTGATTCCACTTCATTCGATGGCCCAACATCTGCTGAAGTTGTTGCAAATGATTTTACCACCCCTTTCTGCTTGTAGTCTGGCTACATTCCCCCAGCTGAGTTCATCGTTGGACACTCGTTTGCATAATGACCCATTTCATTACACTTAAAACATCTTACCGTTGGCTTTTCATTGCCTGCTTGATCATCTTCCTTACAGTTACGAGCAATATGACCAGACTTACCACACCGAAAGCACTTACCAGACATGGATAAAAATTTTCCAGGATGCATTTTACAACACTTCTCACAGGATGGATATTTGGTTTTCTTACCTCCTTGCTTCTTTGATGAATTCTTCCCCTTTTCCTGCCAACTAGACCTCTTATTCTGTTGTTTGTCATAGAACACCTGATCATCGGCAAACTCCATTTCCACCTTCTCCACACATCGAACAAGTTTTTCATAACTTTTGAATTCACGAGAAGCTAAAGCCCTTCGATACTTTGGCTTTAACCCTGAGTAAAAATGGTTTATTTTACTATCAAGATCTCGTATGAAGTTTGGAGCATACCTTGCCAATCGAGTGAACTTTTCTTCATAAGCAGCCACTGAATCATCCTCCTACCTCAATTCTAGTAACTTTTTTTCCATCCTAAGACAAACCACCTTAGGAAAATATTTCTCAAGAAACATACCTTTGAATTCGTCCCAGTGAAGATCCTCAATCTCATCACTATCCCTTATATTTTTCACCATTGACCACCACTGATCAGCTTCACCTTCAAAACGGTAAACAGCAAGACTAACCTTTTGATGTTCTGAATACCCGATGATATCAAAAATCTTCTCCAGTGCTTTAATCCACCCTTCAACTTGCACAGGGTCAGATGATCCTCTGAATGATGGGGGATGTTGCCTCATGAAATGTTCCACCACTGACATGTTCCTCTGCTGTTGATCTGGCTGATCTCGTGCATGGATACCACCACCATTTATAGCCTGAGTCAACTGTGCCATCACTGCAACAAACCGTTCAGTTCCGATTCCGACCATCTCAGGTTTCTGATTTGGAAGGTTATCTTCCTCCTGATGTCGTCCCAACATAACTTCTTTGTTTCCTCTGCGGAAAACCATTCTGAAAATAGAAATATCTTAGGCGAAGCAACATGGTAATCCGTAAATGCTATATCATTTCAATAATATTATAATTTAACACTTTTCTAACTCCTAAAGTTGTCTAAACCGTCCTTTGATACCAACTATAAGGCCCCAGCCTTAAACCTTACTTAATATTGAATTAAATGAATAATTCACATTGAGGATCTTTTCAGGTTTAGAGTTTTAGAGAATTAGAACATGAAACTTTCATTACATTCCACGTTTAAACAAAGTGGTTACATAAAAGACAGTATTCATTCTTCCCATCAACGGAAACATATTTAAAATAAAACATGGATTCTTTCTTGACACATCCTTGACACTATCATCACATCATGTACCCTTCCCTTGACTTGTGAAAAACATTTTCAAAACTTGGGATGAGCATAAAAAGCTCAGTAAGGTATATATAGATATGGAAAGGAAACATGAGTACATGTATACATAAGAATGAAATCATACTTTACCCATAAAACATAGGCATATCAAATCATGAATAAATCATAGAAATCATAAGACATAAAGGTAACTTGAGGCATTTATTACATTCTTACGTGGGGAGTAACCCTCTTGGTTACGTTTGGAATACCCATCATAGTATATTCCCTAAATCTCTTCGGAGAAACCTTAACGTTTCACTCCTTCGCATTACCCAATGCATTGGAGAGCAATATCGGGCTCACCCGCCCTTAGTTCATCACAGAACCACCCGTTTTCATAACAATGCCCAAGAACCATAACATAAATGTATCACATAAAACATGCATAAAGGAAACATAACATTTCCACATTTCAATCACAATATAACATCTTAGTATATTTAAATAATGAATCCATTCAAAAAGAAACCACTTCCAAAACCATTTAAAACATTTAATAAATAGATTTTTGAATCAAAGTGTCCCATACCACCTTGAAGCTTTTAACATTTTAAACCATTCATATCCATATAAATAAATCCTTAAAACCATTTTTAAAACATGGATATTAATAAGAACAAATCATTAAAACATTTGAAGCGATATTTTGGTTAAAGGGGTTTTACCAAAATTAGAGACACTTGAATACAATAATTGCGGAATAACATTTAGTCAGAACTTTATAATATCATGAGAATAAATGGATTCATGATATAATACTCCAAAGGACAGTATATACACCACATAAGAGTGAATTGGTTCATAACAACAATGAACCCTCAATAGAAATGTCAAATGTGATGAAATCCCTTATAAAGAAGGTATCCTTAAATTAAGGACAAATAAATCTCAAAAATATTTGTGAAAAATATATATACACCCAATATAAGTGGATATTAAGTGTAAAACAATAAAAGGTCATTCACACATATTCAATGGATGACATATTCAATGACTACAAGTTGAACCCAAAGAAATCGAAATTGGGTTAAAAAGTTCCCTTGATAGCCTAACGACATCACATCAAAATGAGTTGATGAGAGATAAAAAGTGTATCTCAACACTTGGACATAAATTTTACATCAATAAGGATGTATGAGAACATATCCCAACATTAAAATATGTAAATTAAAAGACCCAATAAAATAAGTCTTTTAAAAAAGAGGAGGGTGAAAGGTTCCCTTACCGACTTGGGTATCTTTCAAAACATACACCCCATGAAAGAAAGACAATAGGTCATTGATGTAAATACTCATAAACGAAATTATATTACACAAAGAGTAGAATTATGGGCAGTACATACACCACTCAATGGAATTTGTGGAGAATGTAGCATAAATCTCACGGGAATAAAAGTGAGATTAAAAATCCCTTATGAAAACTCGGCAGCCTAACGGCGCCACATAAAACTTCCGAATATGGATTGATGATATCAAATATAGTATCCCATCATATTACAATAGAATTTACAGCAAGTGGAATATAAAAGAAAATCCCCCAACATTGCCAAGAGGAGCTTAAAAGAAGTGACATAAAGGAGAGTACTTAAAAAGAAAGAGAGAGGTTAGATCTCTTACGAAAGTTCGGCAGCCTAACGGCGCCACTCAAAACTTCCAAAATGGATTGATGAGAGAGAATAGGGTCTCTCATCACATGAACATAAAAATTACAGTAAGATTAATATAAAAGATCATCCCAATCATAAGAAAGATGAGCTTAAAAGAAATGACATAAAAGAGTGTACTTAAAAAGAAAGAGAGTTGTAGGATCCCTTACCTCGGGTCCGACTTGACTCGATCGTTCTTTAATCTCCTGAATAATAAACTTGAGTTAATTTATAATTCCTTACGAACCCTTTTTCAAGTTCATTATTACTTTTATACCACTTATTACCATGTCATAAACATTATGTAATCATTTATGTTAATAATATTTGTTTTGCCGATATTTGGTTCTTAAGTCGAAAGTGGTCTTCTTACAATTACATGTTGTTCGTGTGGCGAAATGTTTAATATATCCAGAATTTTATTCATTATTTAGATATCATATATGTCATATATATCCAGTACATGCATGAATTTATAACATTACATAATCATTTAGAGGTAAGAAATGAAATGCACCGTTCATGGAGACGGTAAGCCGTACGTACGCATGAATGCTACTTTCATTTCTATTTCATATTTTATAGAATGGAATAATAATGATATAAAGGTATATTATAATTCTAGTATAACATTATATATAATATCATATTTCCATCCTTTATACATCCCACATATGGTATTTAACGAATCAAATCACTTTGAGGGGGCGGTAGTCCGCACTTCCTTAAATGAAGATATCGCGTATACCCATAATGGAAGCCATAAAGGTAAGACAAAAATGAAAAATATAGAAGCATAAATAAAACTTAAACATATTATATATCATATATAAAAATATTGACATCATAATGGCCACCTTTGAAGGTGTTAAATGAGTATTGAACAATCATCGTTTCGGGAGGCAGAATTTCACCATCCACGGAAACCGTATGTTCTTTAACCATTTGATGTAGTTGTGTGAGAGTGTAGCTAGAATAAATCTTATAACAACATCCTAGTATATTTATGATACTGTTTTTGTTACAAAATAAATAAATAAAAAGAGTTTAGGGGGTTGGAGAAGAAAAATAAAACAAATGAACATGAGAGAATGAATTACCTTTAAAAGTGTAACTCCTTTTGATTTGAGCCTAAAGGCTTCCTTTGAAAGGATTCGGCCCAAAGGGAATCCTCTAGGATGAGGAGAGGGATGTGGAGAGAGTAAATGGGAAGGTGTTGGCCGAGCCAAAGGCTTGAGGGGTGTGTGAAATGAGGTAGAGGTGGGGGCCTTTTATAAGAGAAGAGGAGGGGTACTTTTGGAATGTAAAGAAATATTACTTTATTTGAAAAATGTGTTTCGGTTTTAAAAGGTCCCACATTTATATAATTCATGTATAAGGTGATAAGTCTTCGAAATACACTCATCCAATAAGTTTTGGACATGTGTAGTTCATATATTTTACATTATCTTTCCATTTTATTTAAATCGTCAAATAATGATGTCATCGCTGCATCATTATTATGTCATAAATAATTTAATTTATTTAATGTCTAAAAATTATAAAAAAAATACTATGATGTAGGAAATCGTTTTATCTTTCCAATTACTATTTATAATCAAAATTTGGACTTGTGTAACCCCACTTAAAAATTGTTTTAGTAGAACATATCATGTTTGTGTCGTTTTTACTTTTACATTAAATAAAAAGTTATTTATGTCATTTCCCAACCAAAGTGGATCCATGGGGTCCCCAAGTTGGCCCATGGCTTTTCATGGTCGGCCATGACTCACCCAATAGGTGTAGGACAAGTTTCATGGTGTTTTCACATTCTTATAATATCATTTTTACCTTAAATTACAATAATTACCACTAATCGCGATTAAAAACTTAATAAGTTACTATTCACCAAAAAATTATTTTCATCCCATTGAACCACATTTTTCATACTAATGAAAACCATGTATGTCGGATTTTCAAAATTCAATACACATTAGTGGTAAACTTTCATTTAACTGAAAAATCAGTTTGCTTGATTACCACTTAGTGGTTTCACTATTCATCAAAAATTGGAGTTTTTCAGAAAAATACCAAAACTTCACCCTAAGCTATATTTGATATTCCGAATTCCAAAATGATGTCCGTTTTACAAAAATCATAACATATTAGTCACATTAATTAATTTAATAATTAATTCCCGCTGTCAGAGCAAATAGCGTGTTTTTTATAAAACAATAAGTATCAAAAGATTGACACTAGTTTAAGTCTAATTTCAAAGTGAAATTAATTCCAACGAACACTATTGGATTTAATGGTAAAAATATTTTCAATTTCACTTTAAAACCAATTCAAAATATAATCTAATCATATAAATAAATTAGATTAAAAAGAGGTTTTGAATTAAAATACAACATTTTACACTATTCATTAAAAAAATGAACATTATCGGGAAGATACCAAAAATTTACACAAAGTAAATTTTGATGTCCCGATTCTTAAGAAGAGTTTTATTTGGTCCAATAGAATTTATAAGAGTGAAAAAAACTATATTTAATGATGGTTCTCCATTAAAAGGTGATAAGTGAACCTTTACTGAAAACTAGGGCATATACGCCCAAAATTGAATTCTTTCCGTATTTTAAGCCTTTAGATTTTATTGGATAAATGTAAAAACATTTAAAAACATATATAATAATATTTTAGTTATTTATATCCATTCCCACCATTACAACGGCTACATGTTAACTACCATTTAAAATAATATTATTTTATTATTAGAGTGCAACGTAAGATTCCCAAGCCTTTGGCTCAGCCAACCCTTGCCCATTTACTCTCTCCACATCCCTCTCCTCATCCTAGAGGATTCCCTTTGGGCATAATCCTTTCAAAGTAAGCCTTTAGGCTCAAATCAAAAGGAGTTACACTTTTTAAGGAGATTAAAGAACGGTCGGGTCAATTCGGATACGAGGTATGGGACTTCGTCTCAATCTCCTTTCGTTGAGGCATATTTTATTTTATACACAACTTTCTTTTATGCGGTGTATAAACCCCTTTGACTTTTACATTTATTCAAAAGGAATCTTTTTTATACGAAGCGTTTAATAAATGAAAAAAGGGAATGTTTTTGTCGTACGTATGCGGCGACAACGACTTCTCCGCCGTCGTGACCGTTATTTGAGTTTCGGCTTCCTCTACAAGCCATACCTTCTTTTTAAAAGAAAAACAAATACCATGTTTTACTTTTCTTTTATTTTGGTATTGAAAATGGTTTTCATAATGTTTTTTTATCAATGTGTTGTGTTGATATCTCGTTATTGAAATGTGGAAATTTTATGTTTCTTTTATGCATGTTTTATGTGATATGATTATGTTATGGTTCTTGGGCATTATTATGAAGACGAGTGGTTCCGTGATAAACTAAGGGCGGGTGAGCCCGTTATAGCTCTCCAATGCATTGGGTAACGTGAAGGAGTGAAACGTTAAGGTTTCTCCGAAGAGATTTTAGGGAATATACTGTGATGGGTATTCCAAACGTAACCAAGAGGGTTACTCCCTACGTAAGAATGTAAAAGTAAAATTGACACAAACATGATATGTTTTACTAAAACAATTTTTAAGTGGGGTTATAGAAGCCATCTTTTTGATTATAAATATTCATTGGAAAGATAAAAAGATTTCCTACATAATAGTATTTTTTTTATAATTTGTAGACATTATATAAATTAAATTATTGATGACATAATAATGATGCAGCGATGATATCATTATTTGACGATTTTAATAAAATGGAAAGATAATGTAAAATCTATGAACTACACATGTACAAAACTTATTGGATGAGTGTATTTCGAAGCCTTATCACCTTATCCACGAATTATATCAATGTGGGACCTTTTAAAACCGAAATACATTTTAAAATAAAGTAATATTTCTTTACTTTCCAAAAGTACCCCTCCTCCCCTCTTATAAAAGGCCCCCACCTCTACCTCATTTAACACACTCCTCAAGCCTTTGGCTCGGCCAACCCCTGCCCATTTACTCTCTCCACATCCCTCTACTAATCCTAGAGGATTCCCTTTGGGCAGAATCCTTTCATAGGAAGCCTTTAGGCTCAAATCAAAAGGAGTTACACTTTTAAAGATAATTCATTCTCTCATGTTTATTTGTTTTATTTTGCTTCTCCAACCCCCTAAACTCTTTTTATTTACTTCTTTTGTAACAACACCAGTATCCTCAATATACTAGGATGTTGTTATAAGATTTATTCGAGCTACACTCTCACAAAACTACATCAAATGGTTAAAGAACATACGGTTTCCGTGGATGGTGAAATTCTGCCTCCCGAAACGATGATTGTTCAATACTCATTTAACACCTTCAAAGGTGGCCATTATGATGTCACTATTTTTATATAATATGTTTATGTTTTATTTATGCTTCTGTATTTTTCATTTTTGTCTTACCTTTATGGCTTCCATTATGGGTATACGCGATATCTTCATTTAAGGAAGTGCGGACTACCGCCCCCTCAAAGTGATTTGATTCATTAAATACCATATGTGGGATGTATAAAATATGGAAATATGATATTATATATGATATTTTACTGGAATTATAATATACCTTTATATCATTATTATTCTATCCTATAAAATACGAAATAGAAATGAAAGTAGCGTTCATGCGTACGTACGGCTTACCGTCTTCATGAACGGTGCATTTCATTTCTTACCTCTAAATGATTATGTGATGTTATAAATGCATGTATGTACTGGATATATATGACATATATTATATCTACATAATGAATACAATTATGGATATAATAAACATTTGGCCACACGAACAACATGTAATTGTAAGAAGACCACTTTCGACTTAAGAACCAAATATCGGCAAAACAAATATTATTAACTTAAATGATTACATAATGTTTCTGACATGGTAATAAGTGGTATAAAAGTAATAATGAACTTGAAAAATGGTTCTTAAGGAAATATAAATTAACTCAAGTTTATTATTCAGGAGATTAAAGAACGATCGAGTCAAGTCGGACCCGAGGTAAGGGATCATACACCTCTTTTTCTTTTTAAGTACACTCTTTTATGTAATTTCTTTTAAGCTCATCTTTCGTATGATTGGGATGTTATTTTATATTACTCCTACTGTAATTTTTAAGTTCATGTGATGAGAGACCCTATTCTCTCTCACCAATCCTTTTTGTAAGTTTTATGTGGCGCCGTTAGGCTGCCGAGTTTTCGTGAGGGATTTCTCATCTCACTTTTATTCCCATGAGATTTATGCTACATTTGCCACAAATTCCATTGAGTGGTGTATGTACTGCCCATTATTCTACTCTTTGTGTAATATAATTTCGTTTATGAGTATTTACATCAATGATCTATTGTCATTCTTTCATGGGGTGTATGTTTTGAAAGACACCCAAGTCGGTAAGGGAACCTTTCACCCTCCTCTTTTTTAAAAGACTTTTTTTGTTGGGTCTTTTAATTTACACATTTTTATGTTGGGATATGTTCTCATATATCCTTATTGATGTAAATTTTATGTCCAAGTGATGAGATACACTTTTTATCTCTCATCAACTCATTTTGATGTGATGCCGTTAGGCTGTCAAGAGAACTTTTTAACCCAAATTTCGATTTCTTTGGGTTCAACATGTAGTCATTGAATATGTCATCTATTGAATATGTGTGAATGACATTTTATTGTTTTACACTTAATATCCACTTATATTGGGTGTATTTATATTTGTCACACATATTTTTGAGATTGATTTGTCCTTAATTTAAGGATACCTTCTTTATAAGGGATTTCATCACATTTGACATTTCAATTGAGGGTTCATTGTTGTTATGAACCAATTAACTCTTATATGGTGTATATACTGTCCTTTGGAGTATTATATAATGAATCCATTTATTCTCATGATATTATAAAGTTCTTACTAAATGTTATTCCTCAATTATTGTATTCAAGTGTCTCTAATTTTGGTAAAACCCCCTTTATCCAAAATATCATTTTAAATATTTTAATTATTTGTTCTTGTTAATATCCATGTTTTCAAAATGGTTTTAAGGATTTATTTATATGGATATTAATGGTTTAAAATTTTAATCTTCAAGGTGGTATGGGACACTTTGATTCAAAAATCTCTTTATTAAATGTTTTAAATGGTTATGGAAATGGTTTCTTTTTGTATGGATTCATTATTTCAAAATACTAAAATGTTATATTGTGATTGAAATGTGGAAATGTTTTGTTTCCTTTATGCATGTTTTATGTGATACGTTTATGTTATGGTTCTTGGGCATTGTTATGAAAACGGGTGGTTCCGTGATAAACTAAGGGCGGGTGAGCCCGATATAGCTCTCCAATGCATTTGGTAATGCGAAGGAGTGAAACGTTAAGGTTTCTCCGAAGAGATTTAGGGAATATACTGTGATGGGTATTCCAAACGTAACCAATAGGGTTACTCCCTACGTAAGAATGTTATGAATGCCTCAAGTTACCTTTATGTCTTATGTTTTCTATGATTTATTCATGATTTGATATGCCTATGTTTCATGGGTAAAGTATGTTTTCATTCTTATGTATATATGAACTCATGTTTCCTTTCCATATTTTTATAACCCTTACTGAGCTTTTTATGCTCATCCCAAGTTTTTGAAATGTTTTTCACAGGTCAAGGGAAAGGTACATGATGTGATGATAGTGTCAAGGATGTGTCAAGAAAGAATCCGTGTTTTATTTTAAATAGGTTTCCGTTGATGGGAAGAATGAATATTGTCTTTTATGTAACCACTTTGTTTAAATGTGGAATGTAATGCAAGTTTCATGATCTAATTCTCTAAAACTCTAAACCTGAAAAGATCCTCAATGTGTAATCTTGTAATAACTCAAGATTAAGTAAGGTTTAAGGCTGGGACCTTATATATGTGTATGTTGGAATGTATGTATGTATGTATGTAGAAACGTACATACATATGCATGTATGTATGTAGAATCGTACATACATATGTATCTATGTATGTATGTTTGTGTGTGTGTATGTATATGTTTCTATGTGTATTTATTTATTCATGTGTTACTATATTTATGACTATGTATATGGTTGTATGCATATGAAATAACATGTGGGTATGTAGATATGTTAATATCTGTGTATGTGCATATATATGTGTATGTGCATGTAAATGTATGTTTATGTATCTCCATGAGTGTGAATTTTTATATATGACTATATATATGTATATATGTGTATATATGTGTATGAATATATATAAATGTGTATGTATGTGTCTGCATGTATATGTATGTGCCCACATGTGTGTGTGTGTGTTTGTTGGTGTGTGTGTATTTGGTTTTTTGTGTGTGTGTCTATGTATGTCTGTGTTTTTCTTCATGTACGTGTATATGAATTTATGTATGTGTATGTGTTTTTGTATATATATGCATGTGTATGTGTATATATGTCCATGTATGTGTGTGTACATGGAAGTGTGTGTTTGTATGTCAATGTGTATGTGTATGTATATGTCCATGTTTATGGGTATGTGAAAGTGTATGTGTATGTGTATCAGTATGTGTATGTGTATGTGTATGTGTGTGCCTGTGTGTGTCTCTGTTTCTGGGATTGTGTATGGATGAGTATGTGTGTGTATGTGTGTGTTTGTACATTTGTATTTGTATGTGTATGTGTAAATCTCAATATATATGAGTTTTGGTTTGTTTACCAATACATCATACAAAAAAATTATAAATTTATATAAATAATAACAATCATAATTATAAAAAAAATAAAATCTTATTAATAAATATTTATAATTTTTACATACAATCAATATAACATATACATTTATATATTTAATTAACAAAATATAATATATAGATATATTGAAAATTGTATATATCTTTAAATATAAATATTTAAAATTTGACTTATAATTTTATTATATTATAAATAATTATATATTGAAAAAAAAAACATGTATAAAGAATATTTTTATTTATTCATTAATATGTAATATTTTTAATATAATTTTTACTTTCATAATTATTAATAAGTAATTTTTGGTAAATCATCTATACTTAATGTAGTAAATAATATTTTTCAATTTTTTTATAAATATATAATCAATTTTTTAAAATATTTTTTAACTAAAAATATGAATTCATTATTTTTTAACATTCATAAATTAATCACATGTATTTGTCAATTTTTATTTATTTTCATCATTCTGTCTAATATTTCTATTTAATCATTTTTTATTTTTACATATTTTTAACAAAATACAATTTCTTGTTTTTTAAATATTTATTTATACATTTTCATTTATTATGTTTTAATATTATAAATACAATTTCAATTTTTATAATTAATATATATTCATTATAATTCATTATGTTTTAATATTTAAGATATGGTTGTAATTAATATAATAAATTTATTTAAATATAATTTTTAAATTTATTGTATTTTATACAATTAATATATTTCATTCTTAATATTTTGGTGATTAATATGATTAATATTAATAATTTGTTGTATGAATTGTTTATGATTAATAGTTTTATTGAAAAAAGGATAATTTTTTCATTACTAAAAAATATTAGTAACTATACATTTATCGCCAATTTCGAGGAACTAATTATGGGATTAATTTATTAGAGGTAAAAAAAGGTTTGATAAAAGCCTTCTATATGCGTTCTTTTATTTTTTTATCATTTATAAAGTAAACTTTTAATAATAATTTTTTGTTAATGTTGATGATGGCCATGTTTTCTTTTAAAATAACCCTAAGAGATCATGTCACCCATAATTCCATTTATGCTCTCGATGAACTAATTCATCGTAATAGCCAAACACCTTTTTTAATCAACTCTTAAAAATGAATTCATGTTATTTATTATAAGGCCCCAGCCTTAAACCTTACTTAATCTTGAGTTATTACAAGATTACACATTGAGGAGATTTTCAGGTTTAGAGTTTTAGAGAATTAGATCATGAAACTTGCATTACATTCCACATTTAAACAAAGTGGTTACATAAAAGACAATACTCATTCTTCCCATCAACGGAAACCTATTTAAAATAAAACACGGATTCTTTCTTGACACATCCTTGAAACTATCATCACATCATGTACCTTTCCCTTGACCTGTGAAAAACATTTCAAAAACTTGGGATGAGCATAAAAAGCTCAGTAAGGGTTATAAAAATATGGAAAGGAAACATGAGTTCATATATACATAAGAATGAAAACATACTTTACCCATGAAACATAGGCATATCAAATCATGAATAAATCATAGAAAACATAAGACATAAAGGTAACTTAAGGAATTCATAACATTCTTACGTAGGGAGTAACCCTCTTGGTTACGTTTGGAATACCCATCACAGTATATTCCCTAAATCTCTTCGTAGAAACCTTAACGTTTCACTCCTTTGCGTTACCCAATGCATTGGAGAGCTATATCGGGCTCACCCGCCCTTAGTTCATCACGGTACCACCTGTTTTCATAACAATGCCCAAGAACCATAACATAAATGTATCACATAAAACATGCATAAAGGAAACAAAACATTTCCACATTTCAATCACAATATAACATCTTAGTATATTTAAATAATGAATCCATTCAAAAAGAAACCACTTCCAAAACCATTTAAAACATTTAATAAAGAGATTTTTGAATCAAAGTGTCCCATACCACCTTGAAGCTTTTAACATTTTAAACCATTAATATCCATATAAATAAATCCTTAAAACCATTTTTAAAACATGGATATTAATAAGAACAAATCATTAAATCATTTAAAGAGATATTTTGGTTAAAGGGGTTTTACCAAAATTTGAGACACTTGAATACAATAATTGAGGAATAACATTTAGTAAGAACTTTATAATATCATGAGAATAAATTTATTCATGATATAATACTCCAAAGGATAGTATATACACCATATAAGAGTGAATTGGTGCATAACAACAATGAACCCTCAATAGAAATGTCAAATGTGATGAAATCCCTTATAAAGAAGGTATCCTTAAATTAAGGACAAATCAATCTCAAAAATATGTGTGACAAATATAAATACACCCAATATAAGTGGATATTAAGTGTAAAACAATAAAATGTCATTCACACATATTCAATAGATGACATATTCAATGACTACATGTTGAACCCAAAGAAATCGAAATTTGGGTTAAAAAGTTCTCTTGACAGCCTAACGACATCACATCAAAATGAGTTGATGAGAGATAAAAAGTGTATATCATCACTTGGACATAAAATTTACATCAATATGGATATATGAGAACATATCCCAACATAACAATGTGTAAATTAAAAGACCGAACAAAATAAGTCTTTTAAAAAAGAGGAGGGTGAAAGGTTCCCTTACCGACTTGGGTATCTTTCAAAACATACAACCCATGAAAGAAGGACAATGGATCATTGATGTAAATACTCATAAACGAAATTATATTACACAAAGAGTAGAATAATGGGCAGTACATACACCACTCAATGGAATTTGTGGCAAATGTAGCATAAATCTCATGGGAATAAAAGTGAGATGAGAAATCCCTCACGAAAACTCGGCATCCTAACGGCGCCACATAATACTTCCAAAATTGATTGATGAGAGAGAATAGGGTCTCTCATCACATGAACATAAAAATTACAGTAGTAGTAATATAAAATAACATCCCAATCATAAGAAAGATGAGCTTAAAAGAAATTACATAAAAGAGTGTACTTAAAAAGAAAGAGAGGTGTAGGATCTCTTACCTCGGGTCCGACTTGACACGATTGTTCTTTAATCTCCTGAATAATAAACTTGATTTAATTCATAATTCCTTAATAACCATTTTTCAAGTTCATTATTACTTTTATACCACTTATTACCATGTCACAAACATTATGTAATCATTTAAGTTAATAATATTTGTTTTGCCGATATTTGGTTCTTAAGTCGAAAGTGGTCTTCTTACAATTACATGTTGTTCGTGTGGCCAAATGATTATTATATCCATAATTTTATTCATTATGTATATATCATATATGTAATATATATCCAGTACATGCATGCATTTATAACATCACATAATCATTTAGAGGTAAGAAATGAAATGCACCGTTCATGAAGACGGTAAGCCGTACGTACACATGAACGCTACTTTCATTTCTATTTCGTATTTTATAGAATGGAATAATAATTATATAAAGGTATATTTTAATTCCAGTATAATATCATATATAATATCATATTTCCATCCTTTATACATCCCACATATGGTATTTAATGAATCAAATCACTTTGAGGGGGCGGTAGTCCGCACTTCCTTAAATGAAGATATCGCGTATACCCATAATGGAAGCCATAAAGGTAAGACAAAAATGAAAAATAAAGAAGCATAAATAGAACATAAACATATTATATAAAAATAGTTACATCATAATGGCCACCTTTGAAGGTGTTAAATGAGTATTGAACAATCATCGTTTCGGGAGGCAGAATTTCACCATCCACGGAAACCGTATGTTCTTTAACCATTTGATGTAGTTGTGTGAGAGTGTAGCTCGAATAAATCTTATAACAACATCCTAGTATATTGAGGATACTGGTGTTGTTACAAAAGAAGTAAATAAAAAGAGTTTAGGGGGTTGGAGAAGCAAAATAAAACAAATAAACATGAGAGAATGAATTACCTTTAAAAGTGTAACTCCTTTTGATTTGAGCCTAAAGGCTTCCTTTGAAAGGATTCTGCCCAAAGGGAATCCTCTAGGATGAGTAGAGGGATTTGGAGAGAGTAAATGGGCAGGGGTTGGCCGAGCCAAAGGCTTGAGGAGTGTGTTAAATGAGGTATAGGTGGGGGCCTTTTATAAGAGGAGAGGAGGGGTACTTTTGGAAAGTAAAGAAATATTACTTTATTTGAAAATGTGTTTCTGTTTTAAAAGGTCCCACATTGATAGGATTCGTGGATAAGGTGATAAGTCTTCGAAATCCACTCATCAAATAAGTTTTTTACATGTGTAGTGCATTGATTTTACATTATCTTTCCATTTTATTTAAATCGTCAAATAATGATATCATCACTGCATCATTATTATGTCATAAATAATTTAATTTATTTAATGTCTCAAAATTATAAAAAAATACTATTATGTAGTAAATCTTTTTATCTTTCCAATTAATATTTATAATAAAAAAGATGACTTGTATAACCCCACTTAAAAATTGTTTTAGTAAAACATATCATGTTTGTGTCAATTTTACTTTTACATTAAATAAAATGTTATTTATGTCATTTCCCAACCAAAGTGGATCCATGGTGTCCCCATGTTGACCCATGGCTTATATTGGTCGGCCATGACACAACCAATAAGGTTGGGACATGTGTCTAGGTCATTTCATATCATTAAAGCATTATTTATACCTTAATCTACACTAATTACCACTAATCGCGATTAAAAACTTAATAAGTTAATATTCACCAAAAAATTATTTTAATCACATTGAACCACATTTTACTTATTAATGACAACCATGTATGTAGGATTTTCAAAATTCAATACACATTAGTGGTAAACTTTCATTTAACTGAAAAAACAGTTTTCTTGATTACCACTTAATGGTTTCACTATTCATCAAAAATTGAAGTTTTTCAGAAAATTACCAAAAATACACCCTGAGCTATATTTGATATTCTGAATTTAAAAATAAATTCCTTTTTAAAAAATTCAAAACATATAAGTCAAATTAATTAATTTAATAATTAATTCCCGCTGTCATGACAAATAGCGTGTTTTATGAAACAATAAGTATCAAATGATTGACACTAGTTTAAGTCTGATTTTAAAGTGAAATTGATTTCAACGACCACTATTGGATTTAATGGTAAAAATATTTTCTAATTTCACTTTAAAACCAATTCAAAATATAATCTAATCATATAAATAAATTATATTAAAAAGTGGTTTTGAATTAAAATATAACATTTTACACTATTCATTAAAAAAATGAACTTTATCGGAAAGATACCAAGAATTTACACAAAGTAAATTTTGATGTCCCGATTCTTAATAAGAGTTTTATTTGGTCCAAAATAATTTTTAAGAGTGAACAAAACTATATTTAATGACGGTTCTCCATCAAAAGGTGATAAGTGAACCTTTAGTGAGAACTAGGGCATATACGCATAAAATTGAATTCTTTCCGTATTTTAAGCCTTTATCTTTTATCGTATAAATGTAAAAACATTTAAAAACATATATAATCATATTTTAGTTATTTATGTCCATTCCCGCTATTACAACGGCTACCATAATATTATTTTATTTTTAGAGTGCAACGTAAGATTCCCAAGAAACTTCGTTGTTGCGTGTTGGGTACGCCATCGAGCATAGCATCCTCTTTAAAGTTATTTAAATATTTTATTCACAAATATGGATAAATATGAAATGTCATATTCTTTATTTACCTGGGGTGTTACATCTATAACCATTTTTACATGATTGTCAACTTACCATTCATGGGTTATTATTATTTTTGTCATTTATCTTACCTTGTTCATCTATAATTGTTCTTCCCATATGTGCTCATCTGTAACAATTTTTTATTCATAATTATTCTTTTTTTTGATGAATTGACACTTTCATGAATATTTTCATGTCAATTATAGATGACAGATCATTCACAATTTTGGAAACCTCATCCCATTCTTGTATTCACCCTTATCAATTTATTTTCATTACTTTTTTTAATGTTATTCTAGTATAAGGTGTTTTTAGTATTCTAATATTATTTTAATCCTCACTCCCAAAATCCTTACATATTCATGAATTTGAGGATTTTACTAATATCCTCTTATTATTGAGAAATATCACAACATTAATCCTTCTATAACATGCCATTTATACATAACTTGTTTATCCAATAAAACCAAAAAACAATTATGAAAAAATTAATAATCAATATACATGTATATACAATATGCAATTTAAATATATTAATATTTAAAATAATTAATATTATGTATTCTGTATATATTAATTTCATAGAAACATTAAAATTAAACTACTAAAATAAAACTATTAATAACATTAGATGCTAATTAGATTAAGAATTAATTATAAATAGTAATTAATTATACATGATTAATATAAAACATTACCAATTTAAATAGCCCTTGTATTCATTGTAGGTCAACTTGTGTCAGTTTTCTATGGTTTGATTATCATTAAACCTGATGAAGTTTATGGGAGTAATGCTGAGAAATTATAAATGAAATAACCATTGTCTATGTTTTAGTCATTGGGGAAGAACTTTTAGGGGTTGGGCCAGGCTCAATAATTTTCAGAATCAGTGTATTTTAGTGATATACCTGATGCGGGGGCCCTGTCCAACCAAAGATTCTTGATAAAACATGATAGAAACGTCATAAAAAAGAATATATTTAATATTAAATTGACAATTAATTTAAATCGATTGAAAAAATAATACCTCGGTCATGAGAACATTCTTCGATAGAGATGTTTTTCATTTGAAATCCATTCAGTCTTCCATCACTATTCATGTGGGATCTATGTTTTGAATCCCTCAATCATTGATAAACACATGATTATTTGATCACTGGACAATATAGAAGGATTTTCAACTTCTATAATGATAGATCAATCATCATTTGGTGTTCTCTTTGATCTATTTGATGATTCTTTCTAGCTCAAATAATAATCCTTACACTCCCTTTCTTGAAAATATATATGATAGAGGGGAATCACTCTATATTAAGATATGATATTCTAGAGAATTCATTAGTCTTGAATGTGTGATATCGATATTTTGTTTTGTTTGATGATTCTTAAAATAAACCAAATCTAGAATAAAACACATAATAATCTATTTATGTAGTTTTAGGATGGTGTTATATATTATTTAATTGAACATAGATTCATAGTAATATATTAAATAATGATGTGAAACCATTTCCTATAATAATAATTTCATTATTATTTTCTCATGGAGAATAAATTGATTAATATTATATTACCATAATGAAAATTAATAGTTACTATTTGATATTGTCTTGGTCCACTTATCCTCCACAACATTTATCAAAACACTAAATATGTATTCAACCAATATTTTATTCAATGAAATAATAAATATTATATATCCACCTAATTAGATAATTAACCAAAGAAGAAATATTTATTTAATTTATATTATCAATAAAACATGTATCAAATAATTCATCAACCATAAAGCATGATAATTATTTATTTTATTACCATTAATGATCTAGTATAAATCCCATAGATATGGAATTTATTTCAATGATTCAATCTCAATTAATAGTACGAGATATTGAATTCCATTAATGGAAGTGGAAAATTATTCATTGGTTTATTTGGTAATAACATACTGATCATGAAATATCGAACATATGCAATTTATGATTTGTATTAATATCAATATTAATATTAAAATACCATTAAAAATTCAAAATAAATTATAATATAAAATTACAAACAAACATGATGAATCTCTATTAGTTTTCATATCCTTATAATATTCTATTATGGAGAAAATAATGTTAGAAATTAAGGTGATTAAACCTCATCCCATTATTATCACCTACACATGATAATCATCAAACTATGTCACCCATAAATTTTTTTTGTCAGAATTACCATAAGACCAATATTATAGATATTTCATCATATCTTCGTCCGGATTTCATCATATCATGTTACTACAATGACAAATTTGTTCATGACAGGTACCCTATGACACTATTACATTTGTTAAATGCAAAGTAATGATCAATACATGATATGATATATTTAATATTGCCTTATTTCAATATGTTTGTTAATGTAATTTATTATATAAAATGATAATTTAATTTATGATATGATAAAACATGTATCGAACATATACTTATTGATTTGGTCACATCAATGATTTGGTGTAATCATGTGAGCATTTAACTAGATTTATGATGTTTTAGGAGCCTTTTGGTTCAACAGGGGACACTCCATGACCATGGGGTATGATGCGTTTGTACATGGTTACCTCTTGTGTAAAATATAATTGGGGAAATTGATTGGTGAGGGCTCATCCATTGTCATATGCAACTATGGAGATGCCCCTAGAAAATTACTAGATTGACCTTACCATTCCATGGTGAATGGTGTTGTGGGAACCATACAGATTGAAATATCTCACAAATCCCTATTGGGGTTAATGTATATATGCTCTCAAACCAATAATGAGATATATTATAGCTTAATTATGAGGTAAAAATCCTTTTTAAAAGTCAATAACAAATTTTACCAAGAGTATTAGGAGTCTTGTGGGTGTTTTAGGGGTTTATGGAGTAAAATTAAAGAAAAAGAGCCCATCCAACACAAGATGAAATATTGGTTCATGTTAGTTACTATCAATTCCCCATTACCTTGTTTCCTATATAGGTGTGGTAAAATGTTGGTAAAACCATGAAATGTAGTGTAAAAAAATGTTGGTGTCTAAACATCCATCACACACGACCTCTGAACTATTTATCAAACCTTTTGGGATCTTATGAGACCATGAACCCTGGGCCCATTTTGGAAAGATGGTAGTGAATGGTTGGTGCACGGTTTGGCCAACCATGATGAAAACCCACAAACCACATTGAGCATTGGAGAATTCACCTCTTTACCCCTCATCATTTTTGAAACCTTTCATGAATTTCTTCTCTTTTCTATATATAAAATCATTGGTGAAAAATGAAACCCTCTCAAACATCAGTGTTATTGATATCCCTAAAATATAAGCAGTTTGGATCAACATTGGTTGTAGATCTATTATTAGAGTGAGTCTAACCCCCTTCCATATATTTTAATGTTTAGGGCCACGTGTGGTTGTTCTTTTCCACATGAATCCCAAGATACCTCTATTTTTATGATTTATTGGCAGTGGATTGAAGTGGTTATTGAGTTATAATAATGGGTTAGGATGAATTGATCATTCATCTATAAAAATGAGGTGGGTGATATATAAGTTATATCCAATATTCATGTTACAAAATATGTATATTGGGATTTTTTTTGGTTCCTTTATACAATATTTGTTTCCCATAAAAAAATTATTTTTTAGGTATATAAATTATGTGTTGGTTTCCTCATAATAATTGTGAGATCCATTGAGAAGGATTATACTAGGACCTAAAACACTTATGGGGTCAACCACTCTCTTGAACATGAAATATTGGGATATTGAATAGTAAATTTACTATTTATGCTATTAAAAAATGTCGAAATGTATTGACCCAATAACATGGAAAAATGAATTTTTGGACTTACTTGAAGATGTAAGTAGTTGTTGACGGATAAGTTAATGGACATGATCAATGTTTAAATTTAATTTTTCTCCTAATTAATTCTCATAGAAATGGGTTGTAAATTTTTATTGAGAGTTAAATTTTAAATTGGGTCTAATGTTTGAAATTGAGAAATTGATGATGGAAAATAACCCTAGAAATTTGATTATAGTGAAATGGTGCGCCATATATATTTTTTGTGATTTTATAGTTAATGATGATGAGACTGTGTGATTGTCATATTTGGTAGTGGGATGTTGCATTGATTATTCACTTATATGGTAGATCTTGTAGGATTCTCAGCTTCCCCGAGGCAAAGTAGTTAATCAGGGAATGGATTTATACACATAAACCCATGGGTTGGAATATGAAATTCCATATCTTGGTTAGGATGGGAAGGCATGGAATTGTGAGTCCTGGTTGGAGTCAATGACTGATTCTCCATTTTTTCAGGGCCCTTTGGAAACATGTGTCAGAATACAAGCATATAGATAAGAATGATGGATATAAATGTGAAAAAATTGTATATTGAATATAAAAGTAATTGATCTAACAAATTTTTGATGTTGTACCTTATTTTATTTTTAATTTTTTTTTACTTATGTAAACATTTTATTAGAGAAGATATTTTGTGGACACAAATGGGGGTGGCCTACTGAGCTGTACTCACACCCAACTCAGGCTACCATTGGGTACCCAAATCGACTTCATGATTTCATGTTAGGACAAGAGAAATGACCTTATTTTTTATGGAACTTTTGTCATGGGATGTGCATGGATGAGGGGGAAAACATGGCTTCGGGACCCAATTTTGGGTCATACAATTTTTCCTTATTTTGGGTAAAAAAATTACTAGGAACCATATTAAATGACATAGAATACATATTGTTGGTTGGGGGAATCTATCCAGTTTTGGGATGTTTTTTTGGTATTGTATGATAATAAATTATATTTATTTTTCTGGTTTTCTTATTTTTCTACTCTAAAATTCCCTATTAAAGAGGGTATAGTATCCCGTATTATATCCTCATCCCATTGATACATGTTTTAATACATTATCATATATGGTTGATCACATAATTTCATGTATTTTTCTGGTTCAACACATCGATTATAGTGGCACTTGAGCTGGGATGCTATAAATTGGTGTTATAATGTTTCAATCTTGATATTTATTTTATCTAGTAGAGGTAGACATGAGTCTGGGATTGGTTGGGACATATAAATGAGATCATTCATAAGATTATATGACCCATGCATGGAGAAAACCCCATGTACCTGATATGTGATTGATTTTCTCGATGTTTTTTCATACAGTTGGATGCTATTTCTCCTTGACTAGTGAACATGTAATGAGATGTTATGAATTTTTGATATTTCATCTGTGACCTAGAATGTCATGGGGATTTATTTTTATTAATGATTCTATGAAAATTAGGACACATGTGAAAGGAATCATTCAAGGAAAACATAATAAAAAGGGATATAGTTTTGTTTGATTATTGCAAATACATCGTTATTCTATTTTAATTTTTTTTAAAAACATTATAACAAGGAAAGGTGTTATATGTAAAATTAATTTAAGGATGATTGTGGGGTGGTAAAAATATTATTAATATGAAGTGAATTATTGGGAGTTGGTTTACCCATATTTTAAATGGACTAGGTTCGGGGTGTTCGGGAATAATGTTGTGTTAGTGGTTGTGTCAATTTGGATAGTGTATATAGAGTTGGTTTTTTTTGGTATATTATTAGCCCCTCTTTTAAATAAACTATAGAAAAATTATGTTCTGTTTCATGAATAATTGTTTTTGGTATTTTCGATAAATTACACCATGAAGAAGTCTACTAGTTGGATGAAAAGAGGGTTTCACTAAAAATGATCCTCTAGTAGTGGGGAAGGAAAATGTAACACCCCTACCCCAGAAGCCCAGAGCCAGTGCATTTTTTTAATATATTTACCAGATTACAAGGAATCAAATCCTAAATGAATGAGTTTTTTGGTAGTTTTTGAATACCAGATACATACATATTTCCAACTTTACAACATTAAAATAAATACAATACATACATTTTATTGGGAACATCCACATATCTTGATTGTCCTTCTAGGTATATCATAAAAAAAACATCATCATGTACTGACAAAATCAAAAATAAGAATGGGGGAGCTCAAATGATCAGTAAGTGTTAGAAATATAGTATAAGATATAATAATAATAATAATAATAAATAGTGATAGATAATAATTGAAAATACATGTATCTAAACATGAACACGTTATTGAAGTAATATTATCTGTGGAAATATTTCTTCAATAAAATACAACCATGTGTATTCTACTATTCAAATAACATAACTAATATTAAACTAATATCATAATAATGAGATAAATTAATTTGATAGAAATTATAAAATATACCATAAAGGCCTTGGCCAAGACATCTAAAAATGATTAAGTCCATGGACAAAACTGTAAATATTCATTTTGTCAAGGCCTCTTTCCAAGACTATAGTTTATCTCATTAGAGCTACCAATGCACCGAGGGGATATAGAGGGTCCCAAATGACACTTAATAACTCCAATTCATTCTTTATATGAATGCGTATAAACATAAATAATATTCACATTCTTAAAAAAACTAAAAAATGTAATATAGATATCTTTCCCAAATCATTAAGCATAAACACAAACCATTTGGAGTAAATTGGTGAATGATTTTATGATAGAACATACACATTAAATCTAATCATAAACCATCCGAATAAATAATGTAGATCATATCATAGGAAAAATATCTCAATGAATTATAATATTTAATAAGGTTTGTTTTCTTAGATGAATATACTTTTAAATGAGACCATTAAAATTTTCCTAAGGCAATAATCGTTAAACATTCAAAAGTTTTCATTCCTCATTGAAACATTCCAATAAAAATCTCTATGAATATTATTATAATATGAAGACTCTTTATAATATATAAAAAGGGCCATATATACAGCATATTCTGGGAATAAGTGGTGAACAAGGCATATACTTCATAAATGTCAACGTGATATGAGAAAAATACTTTTAAATTTTTTGAAGGAAGACTTCTTTTGGAATACTTTTTTTATTTTCCATGAAATCAGAGTGAAAAAATTTATATCCCAAAAAATAAAAGGGTAGGAAATTAAAATTATATTTGAGGCACAAATGATGTCCCTCTAAAGTGAAATCATTTAAAAATAGTACTTAAAATATATATAATTAAAACAATTTAGATCAATTTGAGGAAACTTTTAAAGATAAATTTAAATTGTAATGCCATGTTTGTTTTCATAAAACCTTAAATTAAATAAGATAACTTTTTATTATAAAATATGTGATTTTATAAAAATAATGGTGGGTTAAAATAGATTCTATATTGCACTTGAAATGGGTATGAATTTGAGAAGTTCCCTTGAATCTGGTTTGTTTATCGGGAATAAATTTTGAATGATTCTTTTAAAACATGTAAATCTCCACAAACTAAAGAAAGAGTTTGATTGGTAAAAATATATAGAAAATTCCAATATAATTTATAAAGAGTACATAATAATAAATAATAATTTAATTAAGGTGAATAGATAATAGAAGCAACCCCAATGAAAATGGTGGTTTGGGTGGATAATATTTACAATATTGTAATAAATTGAATTATTTTCCACAAAATTAATAATATGAAAATGGTAATTTTAATTTCATTAAAATAAATATATTAATGATATGAAACATCAGTGGGTTTTATACATACACCATACAGAAGTATAAGTACATAAAAATGAATGTCCCACAAAAATGGAAGTCAGATGAGGAAACCCAGAACCATAAGTTTGATGCTGTTATTAACTTATCCTTAGTGTCCTAGATAACCAAATTAAATTAATTAATTAATATTTCCAAAACCTCTTATATATTTAATTGATTTATTATAACATTAATATGATCATTCATTTCCTTTTTATGGGTTAAGATGTTTTATTTCAATTTTTGGTCTATTTGTTTCATGATCAATATACTTGTGTACATGAGTGGATAATCATGTAAAATGAAGATTTGTTTTCTAGAATGGAAGTTATATATTATTATTTAACATCCATAGTGTTACACGGTTTTAAATATCAATTTGTTACTTTGAGTGAATATGACTTATTATATAAATTATTTAAGGATAACTGTTTGGGTTAATTGAAAGTTTTCAAACACCACGAACTCATTTTTCATTATAAATCAAAACCATTAGTACAAAAAAAACCAATGTTATTACATAATAAAAATACTATATACTATTTAAACCTTATTAATGGTATCATTAACATAATTGAATATGGTTATAGGAATTAAAATCCCATCATCCTTGAATGTGTTAAATTAGCACATCTTGGATGATGATTTTATTTATTTATAAAAGAATAAGAAAGGAGAGATGATGAAGAATTTTACCATTTTCATGAAAACAATATAGTAAATATAATAAACTGGAGTCATAATTTTTAATGAAATTAGGTGAGGAAATAGAGATAATATAATGGAACATGAAATAAATGAAAAGTTGAGAAATCCCTTACAAAAACTCAGCAGGCTAACGACATCGCTTAAAATTCCATAAAATATATTCATGTGAGAAAAATGGTACCTCATCATTATTAAATTATCAGGATATTAATGGGTATATGTAAATAAATAACCCAATATAATAAAATTTAAATTAATGGAAAATAAAATAATAAGAGTGCTTGGAAAAGAGAGTGATATTGCGAGGAACCATCTTCAGCATAACGGCTATGATACATGGTTTTAGAAAACATTAAAAAGAGTTGGGATAGAGGGGAAACATTAAAAAAATACTCATAAAATATTTTCTGGAAATATTAATATGTAAATATGATTATGATACGAAGACATGGTATACAAACCACATAAAAGAGAACTTGAATAGAATGAAATGAAAAGGGGTGTTTACGTATTGAAGTAATTTTCCATGAGAGCCTCTTTAGGGGAGAGTTTTTGTTCTATTTGAAAGAACAAGATCTCATGGACCTTGGGAGGGACTAGTAAAGTTATTTGGGATGACCCTAGAAAAGGAATGACGATTTAGAAGACTGAAGATAATAGGAAGTGGAATGGGTTTTTATAGTTGAAGAGAGATGTGAATTTTGAATATTTTATTCATTATTTTATTAATTCCCTCAATACATCTAATAGTGATGTTTCATGTGACCCAGAATATTACTAAGTGGATGTGATTTTGAAACTAGTGGGATTACATCATCTATAAATTACTTATGACCCAATAAATCATGTATCTATCATTTATTGTAAATTATCGTATCTTACTATTCACCCAAAATTCATGTGTTTTAGAAATATCCAAAAACATCACTCTATCCATATATCGACATGTAGAATTCCAAAATGAAGTCCAATTTTGGAAAGTAATTTTCTAAATATTTTTAATTTTATTTTAAATAAAAGACACATAATTTTTTCCCAAAACAACATTTAAACTATATATCGTTTTATAACACATTGAAAATTTATACAAGGTCCCATAAAATTATCTTATAAACATAAGGCAATAAAATAAAAATTTATGATTAAATTTTATGAAAATAAATTTATATTTTCAAGTATTTAATCAATCATTAAATTCTAATTAAAATATTTATGACATACAAAAATACCAATTCTTATACAATGATCAATTATTTTATTTTTCAGATGTATAAATTTTATTTATACATTCATGGGTGAAGCATCTATTTTTTGGACAATTAACTATTCATATCTATTAAAATTATTATGTTACTATTCATAAGGGTATGTTACAAATAATCAAAAATTATGTATGTCTTATCCAACACTAAATATCTTACTGAACACAACCATGTATGTTAGTTCTTTGAAATTAAAAACACATAGATGAAAAAAAAATTACTTAGATAGATATAAAAAATATGTGTTTATAGATACTTAGTCTTTCATACATTATATTTTAATTTTGTTTGAAAATTGATGGGGTGTTACATTATATCCTCCTTAAAACAAATTCATCATCAAAATGTGAAATTGAAATTTGAAAGTTAATGGTTGATACATTAAAATCACCTTGTAGGAAACCCACATCAATAAAATGGTTAAAATATCTTATTAATAAATTGAAATGGAAATGCATCAGTTAATAAATAACAAATCCTAATTGGAAAACATATTCAGGGAATAATAATCATACCATCATGTAGTGAAATTAAACTCTAAAACCCCATACAATTATCAACTTAAACTATATCGTAAATAGTCAAAAATTACAATATATAATGATTAAACACATTATAATGAAGGTTTCTAAATTTCCATGAATATCATATCACTAAACCTAAATAAAAAATAAGTTACTCTAAAACTCACATTCCAAACATGTGAATAACATCATTATCTATCCTCTTGAAATATGGTAATAACATTAATTAAAATTAAAATCATATAGAAATCATGCATTCTTACATATTCTATAAGTAAGATAAATGTTATTCGATATTTTCCTAAAATCAAAAATTTTTTGTAAACTCCCTTAATGATAGCATAGTCTACCTCTCGAAAAATCAATAATCAGTTCCATGGTAGTCAGTACTAATCTAAACCACTCATTTATTCATCATTATCTCAACAATAAATATATATATATATATTAAGGGTTTCAATTACTTCAATCATGTTTTTTATAAAAAGAATATATTTCGACTAAATAACATTCCTTTGTACCATTCCTTATACAACCTCAAATCCTTAATTAAATAGTACCGCAGTGCAATCCTTATATATATCATAATTCTTATATCAATAATATCATAATATAGTTCTTGAATCCTAAATCAAAAATACATTAATTCATCAACATCAACCAATGTAAAATCCTAAGCTTGACCTTGATCCATTTCCTTTTTTAGATTTATATTTCCATGACGCTTGGGACATTCATTTGTGTATTCACCAAAATCTATATATTTTAAGAATTAAATATTAGAAGATTCATTCCTTGCCCTTCAATTATGAACATGGTGGCCTTTTTATCCACACTTGAAGAAAAATAATTTTCACCTAAATCATATACCAATGAGTTTACTTCCATAATTATCACATGTGGGAAATTACATATTTCCCTTAATCCCATTATCAATGTTTTATATGCCATCTTCTTG
This sequence comes from Viscum album, assembly GCA_963277665.1. Taxonomy (NCBI): domain Eukaryota; kingdom Viridiplantae; phylum Streptophyta; class Magnoliopsida; order Santalales; family Viscaceae; genus Viscum; species Viscum album. The sequence goes on from OY728125.1 coordinate 1,430,581,393, forward strand.
TCCTTTTCCTTTTAGTCAAAGAGATACTACTCAGAGAATTCTTTACACACCTTGTTAACTCATGATACTGTTTTCTCATATTATAATGATACTTAGGAGACAATATTCCATTTAAATTATTCCTTAAGACAATTAGAGACATGATCCTTCTTACTCTTCACATAACATGTATTGGTGACTTTTTCATTACTTATTCTAGGTTACATTAATAATCAATTCCATATATTATATGTTTCTTCTAAAGATGGGGATGACCTGGTTTGATTGAGGTTCAAACATTCCAATCTGTTTCTAAAGGGTTTATTCGTAGAACCGGAAACATCCAAGGATTCTATATCCATTTGAACTAACTTTCCAAAGGCATGTTCTCATTACTTGTGGACCGATGAGACTTACGAATTTTCATTGGTCGAGAGGATGGGAGGTTGGACTCATCACACATTTTGTGGGAAAATTATAGTCTACTCTGGGACAATCTTTATAGATTTGTGTTATGTTTGTCAAACCTTATTAAATTACCAAGTATGAAAATCAGATTTCCTTTAGATATGACAATCAATGATTAATATGAATGCAATTTAGAGAATCTTATATATATGTATTTGAGATTATTTATTGGTAGATAATCATCTATATTTGTTAGAGATTATTAGTCAATGGTATCCTTCATCATATTATATATAAATCTATAGGACATTATGATAACCAAACTGGTTTTAAAGCCACTCAGTGGGGTACATGAAGTTTATTGTCGTTCAGAAGGACATCGATTATTTTAGAGTTGGGATCGTACCCGCAGATGGGCTACCTACGTATCCTTGTTTAGAAAAGGAATCAAAACCCACATAGTTTTTGAAATAAGATATAATTTAATGTAATGTGGGACAGATGATAATTAATGGGTGATAGGCTTGAACCTTTAGAAAGGCTTCCTACGTACTCTAGTTTTAACGTATAGATCAAAGTCCACATAGTTTGATTAAGAGTTTTGGGTGCTTACGTATTATTAACGGCCCAAAGAGATGTGTCTTGGTTACTTTTACCCTCTAAGATCACATGAGTCATGCTCGGTGTGAGAAACAAGGGGTATCAGTAAACCCGACGACTAGTGCCACAAATGATGCGGTCACAAGGAATGATATGAGGCTTATGTACATATGATTTCCCAAATAGATAAATATCAGGACGTACATCATGGAATAAGCCCAGGAACAAAGCTAATAAATTTTTATGTTCTTTATAGAGATTTTGATAATCTAACATGGGGATTACTGCTGAGGAAGATGCCCAAATTAAGAGGGGACTTATGATTGGGTTTTATTCCTGAGAAGGAAGCCCAAATCAAAAAGAAATTCAGACTGGTTAAGAGAAATTATGACTCGGGCATATTCCTGAGAAGGATGCCCAGGTTAAAGGGACTTGAGAACTGGGTCTTACTCCTAAGAAGGAGACCCATGTTAAGGGGAATTATGACTGGGGATTATTCATGAGAATGAGGCCCAGTTTAGGGAATTTGTGATCTGGGGAATACTCATGAAAAGGAGGCCTAGGTTAGGGATCTTCTCATCTTAGAGGATGAGGTTGAATGGAGAAAATTTCTAACCTTAGTGAAATAAATATATGTAAATCACTTGGATTTGAAATATGTTCCACCGAATTCCTTTCAGATAAGGAAGCCAACAATGTAATCATGTCATAAATGACTTTAAAGAGCGGTTTGAAAGCTAAATCTTGAAAAAGGAGAGGTAGATTTGAACAAAAGAGTTGAATAAGTAGGAGAGACACCCAAAAAAGGTAGGCACGCAAGTCCTGTTTCGGTGTGCAAGTCCTGGTCATGCATGTATACATGCACGACACATGTGAACTTGTGCGCCGGTTAACCCATAAGGTAATACTTTGGCGAGGCTTACCTTAATCCATTTGTATTATCCCTAAGGGCTTCTAAAATGGTGGCGTGCAGGTTTTGTTGAATTGATAAGGTGGAATGCAAGTGTGACAATTTTTCCTTAAGGGTTGGACACTTAGGCGTGTAAGTGTTGATGAATTTTAACACTTTTCCCTTATTCCTTGTCTGTTGGTCTTCAATTCTAGATAAGAAATTACCTTAGAAGTGTTCAGAAGACATTAAGTAGAGACAGGGCGCCAAGAGCATAAATCTAAATTTTGGATTTTTCCGTCCCCAACATGGGGCCCACAAGAAGTATTTATAGGCCATTGAAGACCTTGGGAAAAAACAAATAGGGTGCGCAAGTCACTTGCGCTACCGATATGTGGCGCATTGGTATACTTGCACGACCATGCTGAAACTTGTGTAACCCTTGTGTACACAAATCCTTGTTCATTCCTCTGTCAATTTTTTATGTTTCATCAAAGGATGAATCTCTTTATTCTAAGTTATTCCCCTTTTTCAGTCATTAGACTTTGTGATAGAAAGGAGCATCAAGAAAAGTACCCCCTCGGAGTTGGATCCAAAAGGAAGAAGGATTTGTCTATGAGGTAAAGGAGAAAACCAAGGAACTGTGGAGCACAAGTTCTGAGCGTGCGAGTGGAAGTGCGCAGGTAACAACCGCGCAGGGTGCGGTGCACTGGGTGCAGCCTTGGCATATAAATATGCAGCCATTCACACGCAAATCAACCGGATTTCAACCCATCCTGCTCTCACTGTGCAGGATGCTCTCGTCGTGCAGGTTTACTCGACTTTCCATTCATCCGCACGGGTGCTGTTGTCCGCTGGTTATTGTTTCTTTATGTCATGCCTCTATCAAGGTAGATTGACATGCACGGTGATACCTGTGTTCCAAAACATCCGTGACACAAATAAACTTGTGTGCCAATATAGGACATGATCTCCTTAATTCCTTAGCCAATTTTTCACTTTTCTTCACAAATTTTATGAAAAATCAACTTTCTTAAGAGTTAATTATTCAACCGTTGTGCAGATTTAATGGTTCTCAGAAGAATCAGAACATCTAATGAGTTGGCTGGAAAGAGGATTTATGATATGACGAACCTTGTTCTCCATGACTATTATAATATCTGTGACAACACTCTCCCAGATTCGGCTAAGTACTTGAAGAAATATCATCTCAATTTACCACAGAGCATCTACCTGCCTTTATATGGACATGGTCATCTGCAAGTAGTCAACATTTAAGATGAAAAGAAGTATATGTCTAAGATGCAGCCACACTGATACCCCTCTATTTTGCTTATTTTGTGCATTAAGAGCAGAAAAAATGGTGTGAACTTTCAAATTTGTTCTCCATACCATTTCCTTGCAGATATGAAAATGGAAAACCCTTGGGCTGATATGTTTTCCACTACCGGTTGGTGGAGATAATACTATCATGTCATTAGAAAAATATCGGAAAAGGGAACTCTCTCCAAATGGCTCTTTACTTCAAATTATCCATTCTCAAATCCATGTATCTATCTTCGATGTCTCTTGGAAAGAAACAGAGCCACTATTTGATCAGCAAAAATTTTTCTCAAACAGCACTCAAGAACATTCCTTTATAATTGTTCCAACAAGATCAAGTATCATTGCGTCTCTTATTGTATCCATATGAATGAATGAATTCTAGGTGGCTAATGAGGATGCTCGGGATGTCTTAAATCAAATGAAGATTTATGTTGAAAGTCTCTTGTAATCCCTGAAATAGATAAAAGAATCAAGTCTATGGATATCCTTCTAACTCTTGTGCATCAATGAAAAATACATTCATCTTAAATCATTTGTACCTGCATTCTTCTTCTACCTACTTTAAATTTTTTACATAAGCCAATGGTCCTATTAAGAATAGTTTGATTTTTTTCAAGGATTATAAATATAACCCTACAAATTTTGAATCTTTTAATTTCTGAATATTACCCAAATCATACAAATGTATGTTTAGTGAGCTGGTACTAGACTTTTGTTCAGAGTTCCCTTGTCTTTTGTGGGTAGTTTAAAGCCATGCATGTCAGACATAAAAAGGATAATGTTTAAGGTCTAAAGATATTTGACCGAATGAATTAAAATTGAATCAATTCTGTAATAATTTAACTGAAAACATATTACCACATTCAATTATGGGAGTAAAAAATGTAATCTATTACATAATATATTTTTAATTTGAGGAATGATATGAAAAAGGGCTAAAAGGCATTAGAAGAACTATTTCCCATGAATGAAGTTACCACTATTTAACAAAACCTCTTAGGGGTTGAATTACGTAGGTCCACTTAAGGAAATTGGCTGCATAGTCAAATAATAACATCTTTTGGATGACAGGTCTATTATGTAGACAACTTATGCAAGGCCGCTTAAGGGCACATGCTGCATAGTCAGGAAAAAGGACCCTCAGAAATTTTATTATTCAATTTCTAAAATTCCCGTGAATGTTTATGGAGATTCAATGTTTATAAATCATAGAGTCTGTTGTATAGAGAGAAGTAATTGAATATAGAGAGGATATTTCCAATCAAGATTATTAATTAATTGGATGAATGTAACTCCTGTGAAGGTCTGACCCAAAGATATGGAATAGAAATATAAACAATATACTTGAATACATTCAGACCATGAAAAAGATTATGGGAAAAATATGTTAAAGATGACTACTTTTGCGGATCCCTAAATATTGTTGTTAAGACAAATAAGGGCAAAAGAGGTTTTCTTCCCAAGAATGAAGTTACCACTATTTGACAAACCCATTAGGGGGTTGAATTATGCAGGGCCACCTAAGGTCATTGGTAGAATAATCAAATAATAGTATCTTTTGGCTGAAAGGTTCATTATGTAAACTACTTATGAAAGGCCTCCAAAGGGAACATGCTGAATAGTCAAGAAAAAGAACTCTCGGGTATCATAAATTTTGTGACCAGAAACCAAGAAAAAGAGTATGGAGATCTGAAAGTTTATATGGTTTGGATTATGATACATTAAAACAGGCATTTCCAATGCATGTAGTAGATACATGGACCAATGCAAACCAAAATCATGTTGTGGTTGAGTCCTAAATTGAGGTGATGAACTTCACTACGTATCCTATAAGGATGGGAATCAAGCCATACGTAGTTATTGAAATATATTTTAACGTCATATGGGACGAGAGTATAAGAGATATTATTATAGGGTCATAGATCTCGGACCATAATGAGGAATACACGTTGAGAGTTAGTTATAAACTAAATATAAATGATGACTAGGGTTTTCATACCACATTCGTGTTTTTGCAGGGGGACTTTTCAGCTAAGGGACTGAACGTTGAATTTTGGGTTTGGCCAAAAGACATGTGGATGGATTTGAGGGATGCTTGAATGTTCCTACGTATCCCATAAGGATGGGAATCAATCCATATGTAGTTCTGTAAATACCCTTTTTACAGATTTGATTCGAACAAGTGAAGGGTGAAAGGGGACTTTAGTGCAACGAAGGTTTAACTGAAGATTAAAGGTTAGGGCATTAGCATGTATGCACATAGTCTTTGGAATATAACATGATTGGAGATCAATGTAAAAAATTATTCCCTCTTAGGGGAGGGTGTTAAAGAATGTTTTATTTTATTTTCATACAGGACAAAAGATTGAATAGTTTAACGTCATATAGAAAGGACGATGGTGAACCAATGTAAACAAATATCAGTTTTGGGCTTGAACCTCAAAATGTTGCCTACGTACACAGCCTAGAGGGAAAGGATCAAAGTCCGCGTAGTTCAATTAAAGAATGAATTGGTGATCAAGTGGTTCTAGAGGGCAATGACATAGAAAATGGTATTGGGACTTAGACATGGTTAGAAGACCAGAGAGGGTGTTATGGTTGAAGTTTACTCTAAGATCATGTGAGACATACTCAGTGTGAGAAACAAGAGGTTGCAACAAAACTAAAGATGCACAGTTTAATGTCATGTAGGATGAAGAAAGGACTGTGCAGTTTAATTCCATGCAGTAAGGACTAAGGGGGGGGGGACTATGCAGTTTAATGTCATTCAATAAAAACAAAAGATGGGTGTATAGTTTAATTTCATATAGCAAGGAAGAGTGATGCACAATTTAGCGTCATGTATCTTGGTCAATATGGATATGTAGTTTAATGTCTTGCAGTGAGGACAAAGGGGACACAGTATAACGTCATGTTGGATGTATTAAGGAATTTTTCAGTGTTTAACGTCATGTCAGACATATGGGTGTCGTAAAGTTTAGTGTCATGTAGCTAAGACGTAAGGGGAATGATACAGTTTAACGTCATGTTGGACGACACAGTTTAACGTCGTATTGGACAGAAGATTTTAACGTCATGTTGGACGTGACAGATTAACGTCATGTTGTACGTGACAGTTTAATGTCATGTTGGATGTGGGGGTGATGTACATTTTAGTGTCATGTAGCTAGGACATTGAGGAAAATACAGTTTAACGTCTTGTTGGACGAAAGGGGGACTGGGCAGTTTAATTTCATGCATTAAGGACAAAAGAGGGGCAGTAAGGATTAACATCGTATAGCAAGGACGATATAGTTTAACATCGTGTAGGATGAGTGTTGCACTGTTTAGAATCATGTAGTGTTGGAACTTATTTATTGATTAAGGTACTTCCCACATTGGCTCATGTTTCAGAGGTTTATTTCCTTGTATCATTGGAGTTATGAGAACCAATACCAATTCCCCTTGAATGAATTAACATAGATGAACTTTTTTGTTGAAAGCTCATGCTATTCAATTCTGATAGACTTCCAGGTGTTGCAGGGTGAAAAATCATTTTTCATCTAATAATTCCAATTCATCCATTCGATTTTGAGATTGTTCAACTATAGATTACTGATCTCAAATGGCCACTAGGAGCGAGGGTAATTGAACCTAAAGGGGAAATACTACTTCTCTTCCATATACCAATGAATATGGATTTGACCGCATAGCAGTGCAGGTGGTCGTTCGATAAGACCATAAAGCATGAAAGAGTTTATCAGGCCATGAATTATTATCTTTATCCACCATATTTTGTAGTATATTTGAAAGAGTCTTATTGAAGGCTTCTATTTATCCATTGCCACTACATGATACTGCTATGAATGGTTGGATTTGATGTTGTATCCTCGATAGAACTTCCTTACCTCGGATGACAGAAGTTGGTACCATTGTCCGTCAATATGATATGAGGGACACCAAATTTGGTAATGATGTTAGATCTGATGAAGCTAACAATGATTTTATAACTAACTTCATAGAGAGTTATTGCATCTGCCAATTCGGACAAAAAAGCCAGTAGTAGAAAGAATATACTTAAACTACTTGAATATAGCCGAAGGGTAAGGTCCTACTACATCCATTCCCTATGTGTCAAATGGCCATGAGTATTTTTCTGTATGAAGAAACTCTGGTGGTTGGTGAATGATGTTGTCATGTACTTGGAAAGAATGAAACATCAAAGTGAAATCAACACAGTCTTGTATCATTGTAGGCCAGAAGTATCCAAGACTTCGAACATTCTCAGACAGTCTATGTCCAAACTAGTGGGCACCACAGACTCCTTCATGTACTTCTTTCATGACAGCCATTGTCTCTTCACCATCAAAACATCTGAAGATAATTCCATCAAATCCACTTTTGTAGAGAATTTTCTCTAGGTGATCTGGACTATCATAAAGAGTAAAATTGACCACATGTTTCCAGACATGTTCTTTCCTTTCTCTATCTGGTGGAAGTGTTCCATTTTGACGGTATTCCCTGATAGGTGTCATCCATCCTGTATTATGACAATATGGTTCCAAAATGGGAGTAATTTCATTGATTTTTTCAATTCTAGTTAGAACATAAGGTGATATTTTACGATGGTGGGAAATACTGATGATTGTCTCGTCCTGATTTGGATCTTCCAGAGCTATGGCTATATTAGCCAGTGCATCGGTTTGGGGATTTTGTGATCACAGGACATAAGAAAATGTTGGTTTCGATGGAAATTCCTCCATTAACTATCTGACGTAATCAAGTCAAGGGATTAACTCTTATTTTCTGATGTCATAATCCCCATTGAATTGTTTTATTACCAGGTCTAAATAACCATTCACCTTTAAGTGATTCACTTGTGCCTGAAGCGCCAACTCCAATTCTATGATGAGAGCTTGGTATTCTTATTCATTATTTGTACAACCTTCCACCAATAAGAATGGATAGGGTAGCAATGCCTTTTCTGGAGAAATGAGCACACTTCATAACACAACTTTGTTTAATTTTTGATCTTCCATTTTCTTCCCTATTTGACTACTAGAAGCACCATCAAAGTACATTTCCCATGTTTGAAGATTATCTTGAATATAAAATACTTCCTCATCAAGAAGTTTAGTATCGAATGATGTATCTTCTACTAAAGGATGTTTGGTAAGGAAATCAGCAAGAGGTTGGCCCTTTAATGCCTTTTGAGACACATACGGAATATCAAATTGTTGCAAAATAACTGCCCACCTTACCAGACGTCCAGTATGCGTTAGACGACGAAAGATGAATTTGAGTGTGTTATTTAGAGATACCAATTAGACCTCATGATGTTTAAAGTAGTGTCTCAACTTCTAAACTGCAATGATTAATGCTAGGAAACACTTTTCAATACTTGAATATCAGTTTTCTAATTCATGTATATTCCAACTAAGATAATAAAGGACGTTTTCATTCCCAACATCATTCTTTTGGGAAAGGAAGGCACCCAATGACTGCTATAAAGCTATCACGTAATGAATATGTGGTCTTCCTTCAATAAATGGCATTAATACTGGTGGACTCAAGATATATTTTCTTGATAATATTTAATGCTTCTTGACATTCTTCAGTCCACTGGTAAGTGACTCCCCTCTTCCTCTATTTCGTGAAGGGTAAACTTTTTCCTGCCAGATTGGCGATGAAATGCCGAATATAGGCCAAGTGTCCTTGAAGTCCACTCCATTATTTCAAATTTCAAGGAGGTGACATACCAAGGATTGAATTTTTCTTCTCAGGAACAACTTTGATACCATGATGGGATACAACAATGCTGAGAATTTTTCCCGAGGTTACCCCAAAGGCACATTTCAAGGGGTTCATATTCAAATTGTGTTATCGATGATTGTGGAAATTGACTTACAAATAATCCAAGTTATTAAAACATTTATTTTATTTAACCACCAAATCATCCACATAACACTCAAAAAATTTCCCTAAAAGGGGTTTGAAGATACAGTGCATGGCACGCTGATATATTGTTCCTGCATCCTTCAGGCCAAAGGGCATTACCTGACAGAAAAACACACCCTGAGGGGCTCTACAAGATGTAGATTCTTCATCTTCTAGAGCCATTCAGATTTGATTCTACCCTGAATATCCATCCATGAAGTAAATTCCTTCATGTCCAGCTGTTGCATCAATTAAGAGTTCTGTGATTGGAACTAGAAAATCCACCTTGGGACAATCCCGATTAAGTTATATGAAATCAATGAAAACTTTAATTTGTACGTTCTTATTTTTCATAGAGACAATATTAGAAATCCACATGGGATATTGAACATCTCTAAAGAAGATATATTTGATAATATTATCCACATCAGCTTCAGTTTTGGAAGCATAAGTTGGGTGTGTTCCTCCTACGGCTTGCTTGAATCATAGATGTTCTTTGGGGAAACAAAAATGATGAGTAAAAACATTAGGATCAAGCCCTGGAATTTCTGTATAATTCGAAGAGAATATATCATGATTTTTCTTTAAAAATGAAATATAAATTTCTTGTTCTTCAAGATTCACGGCCGTAGTAATTAAATTGGGGTGTTGATCTTCTTTTGTACCCAGATTTATTTCCTTGAGTTCATCCACAGTGTTAGAGATAACCTCTTCAAATTCTAGAAGAGCATCCTTGAGATATTCCTCTTCTCTATCAACACATGTTATCACTTCTCTTTCTACTTTCAAAGTAGATGATGAAGAATACATTCCATGATCAAGAGAGATGTTAAAATTTGAACATATTGAGAAAGATGATTCCATTTTAGCCCTATTGATGATGAAGGGTATTACTTGGGTAATAAATAGGAGATGATGGATTGAGAATCGACATCATTTTTTACCTCTAACATTTCTATTAATTCTTCTGGACAAGTTGGCGAAGTATAAAATTTCTGAATTTAAGTGGATGAAATGATGACATCTCTATTTGAGATTTCATCATTTCTTGGTGAATCACCAATTTCTCCCATGCTGCCTGGCTTGATTTCCATAATTGACATTATGGATGTTTCCATAAGAGTATTTGGATTTGGGTATATACTATCAATTTGATTGATAGGCAATACATAATCTGTACTCACATGTATGAATGGGTTTATTGGAATCTTTTCCAAACCATATGGAGCATTAACTTTGGTAACCACCTTTGTTGTGGATTTATACTTTCCCTCCATGTGATAGAATTTCACCTCAATGTATTGAGATTCACATGTTTGGAATGTGACTTTATCACCATACAATGTCCCAATTTGACCATTGAAACTATATTTGAGACATTGATGGTATGATGGAGGGATAACCATTTGTTGATGTAGCCAAGGTCTTCCAAGAAAAATTTTGAAGGGTGTTTCATTACGAACAACCATGAAATCTGAATTGGATGCAAGATCTCCAAACTAAGTTCTGAGTGTGATCTCACCCAGAGGTTCTTGTTCATTTTTATCATATCCTTGCAACATTAATGTAGAAAGAGATAAATCAGATTCAGTGAGTCCTAATCGATGAAGTGTACGAAGGGGGATGAGGTTGACTCCCAAACCATTATCAATGAAATCTCATCAGATTTCTACATCATTGACCTTTCCAAATAAATACAACGGTCAAATATGTCCACGCACAACATCATCTTCATCTTCATTTGTAAAAGTTATCACTGCATGGCATTCATCAGGATCATTCTCTACATGGTAGACTTCAGCTGCAACAATTTCAGTTTTCAAATCCTGAGGGCTTGACAAAGCCTCAATGAGTGCCTACCGAAGATCCTTTGATAATGTTAAGGCATCCAGAATTGATAACATGGCCTGTACATGGGACAAATGTTTCAAGAAATCGTATTTTTTATATAAAGGTATGTGTTTACCAATAGGAACATGTGGTTCTGCAGTTAACATAGAAGTTGATTCTTTATAAGTAGATGCTTCTTGTATTGGTGCAGGAGTTGTAAATTCTCCTTGCATTGAAATATTAGACCAAATGGGTCTATTTTCTTGTTGAGAGAAAGAAGGTATAACCTCCAATCGATCCTCCAAAATAATTGTGCCAGGACTGAATCTGCCATGCATGGAAGAATTGTCTTGTTCCTGTTGAGCCCGCTGAAGGGATCTACCACGAGTTTCTACTGTATACACAGTTCTAGCAGGGGAAGAATTAGAATAGTGGTTTCTGGGATATCCCCATCATTATAGGTATCCTATACCTCTGTAACTCCCTCAAATTCCTTGATTTGATATAGGGAACTCAGTCTCATCATTATCAAAAATGTGAATGGAATAAGGATCTGTTAAGTGAATCATGTTAACAAAACCAAAAATCAACTCTTCATATGATGAATACCCTTCCTAATTAGCTAATTTAGGCTATGCCATTTGGTGGGTCAATGCCCGTGGCTTTGAAGTAGATTGAATAAAAACATCCAGAGTGAAAAGACAACTTGGTATTTGACACGATCTCATCTTATTATGACCGTTCATCCTTTGAATTGTGTCGTTTCTTTGAGGATTTTTCCTCTGATGAAGAGGGTTTTGCTGTGGCATTCGTATCAGAAGACACAATTGGTTTGTCCAATTGCGTTCGTAAAATGGCATGAGTTTGGTTGACTGTTTTTCTGACCATGCAATCATCATATTTCTGGGAATTTTTTCTCTTGACTTCTTACAACTCACCTTCTTCCTCTAGATTTGTAGCAGTAACACTTGCTACCTGAGCTGAAGAACCTTTCAATTTGACTTGTCCTGAGTCCACCATCTCTTATAGGAGGTATTTAAAGACAAAACAATCTTGAATGGGATTCCCCAACATCTGATGAAATGGGAAATAGTTGGAATGGTCTTCATCTCCTTCCTCGTTTGTCCTTTTGGGCCTTGGAAAATGAACCTAATTATTTTATAGAGCAAAGACTAAGTAACTAGGAACTTGTTCATTTCGGAAAGAATAAACATTTCTCTTTAACTACTAAAATTGTTTATGTCTTTGATCTCTTTTATCATCTGGACTAAACGGTCTCTGTTGTTGACTCTCAGGAGTTGGGGACCTTCAATAATATAACGGTTTTAAAGTAGAAGAAGGTACAAGTGGTCGTTTAAGCATAACTGTAGTAGTCTCTTCTTTACCCAATATCTTTCATGGAGCTGATGGAATTAAATGAGTATTATCCTTAGTCACTATAAGAGAGTCTTCGATCTGCTGAGAGATCAAAGTAAGGTATCGAAACCCTCCAGTGTTTTTCACAGGGATCAATGGTGTGCGTAGTTCATCATGAAAATTTCCCACACATATTGGCAACAACACTTCTTGAGGGAGTGTTATATATATGGAATATGTAAATCCCTTCCAGCGAGCAATGAAATATGAAACTCTTTCATTCTACCTTTTCTTACAATTGTTAAGATTAAAAACATTGTCTTTGGAAAACTTGAGCTGAATTGATGAAGGAATCATTGACAGAGATCCTCCCACCTGGTAATTGACCTGGATTGCAATCTTGTATACCAGAAATAAGCAGGCCCTTGTAATGACTGTAAAAAACATCTGAGCTTAACTACTTCTTTTTTTAGAGGAGTTCCCATCATAGGATCACAACTGGAAACAAAATGTGTTATGTGTTTTTCTGGGTCACCCAAACCATTAATGATTGGGAATGTAGTGCTTGAAAAATATGATGGGGGAGGAATGGCATCAACCCATTTTGGGTAAGATCTCATTTTGATTTGAATTTGTGCACACTTTCCCTCCATAGCTTCCAACCGAGCTGTTAATGACTCAATGGTAGTTATTAACTTTTGAGAAATTTCCAGCTGAGCTTAGACCTGAGCAGGTGCAATAACTGGAGCTTGGACTAGTGTGGTGACTGGTACATTAACTGATGTTAGCACCACCAATTGTTATTGCGCATGACCCATAGGATTATACCTTTGAGGGTGTACTGGTAAAGGAAGATATTATTGATCCATCTCAGTAGCTGTAACAAATTCCTTTTCCTAACTGACTCCAGTACGCATAGGTAGAATACTACCTTGAAGTAGTTCTTCATTCATCCTCCTTAATTTCTACATTTCTTCCTCTTGTTGTGAGAATTTTTGCTCTATTAAGAGTGATTGGACTTCTCCAAAGGAAGGGTTGGATGTAACATGAAATTTTAGTTTCCCCTTGTTAGACACCATTTGGAGGGCAGGAAGTTGTTTACTTGAAAGAATACATAAATTTGGGGTAAGCCTTTGATTTCGTGTATGAACACCTTCTTCATTTGCCTCTGTGTTCATAGCCTCTTGAGCAGGAAATTCCTCATCTGATACCTCTGAGTGAGCCTCATGTCTTGGAGGATCAGAAACAATGTCATTAATGACATTTATTTATGCATAAAGAATTGCATCTATTCTATTGGAATTTCTGCGATGCTGTCTTTTTCCATGTCCCTGATGAGACACTGCCATCTGTTGAGTTGATCCCTAAGGAACTTCTTGAGGAACCATAATATGGAGGGATTCTCCAGATAATTTGGATCTTCGTTCCTCTTGTGGATTCTTCCCTATTCGAGAGAATACTGACATTCTCTAAGAAAGAGATTGTGGATTTGAAAAAGTCCCTAGTCCTATGGGCTGGGGCTGTTCCTGTTATTCAGGCTCAACTCCTCAAATACTATTTGTTGATTCCAAGGGATGGGCTAAAACATTCCACATTCTAGAATGTTGGGGGGGGGGGGGGGTTCTTGAGCTTATACATCTGAGACATTCTTAAAATCTATCCTGATCTTGTAGACATTAGTCCGGAAATTGGCTGGATTCATCAAACTACATCCACTCAAATCACCTGGCTCAAAAGAACATTGGATGATTTCTGAAACTTCTGTCACTTGATGATGTGCACACTCTAAATGAGAAGCTTGTTCTATATACTCATTTTATTGATGCAAGAGTAATTCGACAACTTGTTCTCTATATTCCTGACTTTGAGAAGAACTAGTTGAGGCATGTTCCTATGAATTCCTTTGATTATGCAAAAAATATGCTAGATGTGGCCAGATCTGGAAAATAACATTGCATGAGACCACCTTTGGGGGGGGGGAATTGTTGAATGCAGAGTACAGTGAAATGCAGTGCTCCATGGTCACCCCATCCCCTGATATAAATATTTGATGGGGGAATTGGAAATTAACTGGCTCAACCTTTTTAGTGTGCCGAGGCATGTACGCTGAAGGGCTCTCTAATTCTTTTCAGCCTTCGGATATCGGGAAATAGAGAGAGATGCCAAATCAATTTGGCCATTGTATCCCCTCTATTATATTGACATGATTTTCAAATTCATTATAAGAAAATATTTTATTTTTCATTTGAAAAAGATTTTTCCACATGTTGAGACAAATATCATGAATTCAATCTTCCGTAAACATTTCTTGAATATTATAATGAGAGTCAGCCAATGGATAAAACATGAATGGTACTTCACCTTTCCCTAGTTTTTATCTCCTATTCAGCACTTCCTCTTTATCATTCAATAAATATTCTTCTATCTGATTAGACCAAATCTAGTGATTTTTTTTCATCAGATTCAACAATATTGGTAGAGAATTCATTTATCAAACTAGAATATGAATAACCTATGGGTTGTTAAGAGAATGACCTACACCCTGGACTATCTTCTGCTAGAAAAGTATTTCACCTGCAAATGGTAAAACATCAGACATGACTGGTTTCACATTTGCATGTGCCTCAAGATAATAGGGCTTTCTCATCACTGCATTTTCCTTTGAATAATTTTCCAGGAAATTCAAACTACTACTGCGGAGAGTACTTTCACATCTAAATTCATCATCATGTGGAGGACCACCGTGGTGGGTTACAACAATAGATGAAAAATTTTGGTCCTTGATCTTCTGTCCACACAGAGGGTTATCGTGGCTCTGATTTGAAGATGATACTTCGAGATCGACCGAACTGTTATGAAGAAAGCCTTCATGAGGAAGTGTCTAATGAATACAATCATAATTAATGTTCCCACTATTGGGAAATGAGATAGTAGAATCATGAGTTTCAACAGATAATTGTCGGAGTGAATCAAGAACTCCAACATCGAGAAAGTCATTATTACATATTGGCTCTTGATTTCATGGATGTGCAAGATGGGACTTTTTTTAGACTCTTTATTACACATTTTGGGAACCACTTGTTTCCAAAAGTAGTTATTATGGGCAGGTGTATGTGCCTTCTCTGGATAAATAGTCAGGTTAGGCCGATTTTCACCATCCAAATAAGGTGTATGTGCCCGACCTGATTGTCTGTATGACATGGGGGAGTATTCCCCACAACCCTCTTGGATTGGAACTGATTTGTGTGTCTCTTCCAGAGTGATATGTTGATGTGCCACTCCACTGGTAGGGATAAATTTGAATTTCTTTCTATGTGATGCTGCTGAAGCAGTTATAATATCCTTACATGCACTTAGATATGAGCAGGGATTTTCTTCTGCTCTTTCACCATCCTCAGAATGTGATGGGTGACTTTAGCTGCCAGAATGGGAATATACAACAATTCCATGCTCGGAGTAGGTGTGTGGACCTTCTCCTGTCCTCCTTTTCTTTCCAGTGAATTCTGACAGTACTCATGTGTGGTAGAAGAGAGTTGATTCTGCTCCAAATTTGTCTTCAGAGCTTTCTGACTGACTTCTCCAGGTGCTACAAAATGAAACTAATGGTAGGCTTGATGAACATTGGTTGGTGTATGTGCCTTTTGTTTATTTTTCATCATGTATGGTTGACAACATTCCTTCAATACTGGAAGAAGTGACTAATGACAGAATTGTTGATTGTAAATAGGTGTATCTCCCTTCTTATCAGTTTCCACCATATTAGAATGGCGAGATTCTTTGGGTGCAGTCAGATGAGCCTACTGACTGGTTGATGAGTTAAAAATAGGTGTATATGCCTGCATATAATACTTCACCATAATTTCCTAGGGGTATTGGCGTGTTACTGCCAGACGAGTATTCTAGGCAGTAACATTAGTACGGAAAGGTGTATATGTATGCTTGTTATTTTCCGTCATGTTTTCATGGCGGAATTCTCCAAAGAGGGAATAAATATGAACCTACACCCTATTGACCAGATTTTTCCTCTAGCGGTTTGTCTTTCATGCTCGAGTGTGAGGATACGGAGTCGGACCCCTAAAGCCGATACCCTCATCATGTTAAGGGTGCATTTCTGCACAAGTATAGCGGTGAATGTTGATGTGATACCTTGGGAAGGACTCTTATCTCCTTGAATTAAGTCCATAAGTGACCTTCTCATTCACCTCCTCATAATATGGGAGGGACTGGGGATTGCGTTCCGGGGATAAAGACCCGAAACGGTTGGAGACGGTGGTTGGAACTACATGTTTCTTAATCACTGGTCATCACTATCTGGACAACCAGGATGAATTATTGAATTGGAGGGATTGTCGAGCATCCTCTAGAGTCGTAATAGTACCGTGTCGACAATATTCCTTAGCTATTGCATTAGAGACACAACGTTGAAGTCATTGAGTAGGTGATGTCATCCTCATAGCGGACGAAGATCCAGCAGGATTAGTAGCAGATGCATTCACAGGTATGAACATTAGAGAAGCCATTTCTGTAATGCAGAAAGATCCTGGAAATGAGTGTCTATTTGATATAACAGACATGATCAAGATAAGTTCTGAAACTACATCTTTTGGATGAGCACATATTTTATTGATTGCTTTGTTGGCCCTCACATTGAATTAAATAGGGGCCCAAAAAATAAGTAAAACATCATTTAACTTGGTTAAGGATTCACGTCGGGTTCACCATTTTTTTCTTCTAGAAATGGGGATGACCTTATTTGTTTAATGTTAAAACAACAAAATCGGTTTCTAATGGGATTATTCGTAGAACAAGAAACATCCAATGATTCTATATCCATTTGGACATACTTCCCAAATGAAAGGCGATCATTAGTTTTTGATCAATGAGACTTAATAATTTTCATTGGTCAAGAGGATGGGAGGTCGGACTCATCACACCATTTTGGGGGGAAATTATTACCTAATCTAAGAATATCTTTTTAGATTTATGTTCTGTTTGTGAATCCTTAATAAATTACCAAGTATGAAAATGATATTTCCTTTAGATCAGACAATCAATGATTGATATGTATGAAATTTAGAGAATCTTTTATATATGTATTTTAGGTTCTTCATTGGCAGAGAATCATCTGTATTTGTTAGTTATTCTTAGTCAATGGAATCCTTATACATATTATATAGAAATATCTTGGTCATTATGATAACCATACTGGTTTTAAAGACACTCGGTGGGGCACTTGATGTTTATTGTCGTTCAGAAGGACAGGGATTATTTGGGAGTTGGGATCGTACCCGCAGATTGGCTACCTATGTATCCTTGTTTAGAAAAGGAATATGAACCCACGTAGTTCAGTAATTAATATATAGTTTAACGTCATATGGGACAAATGAGAATAAATTTTTGATAGGCTTGAACCTTTAAAAAGGCTTCTTATGTACTCTACTTATAAGGTAGAGATCAAAGTCCACGTAGTTCAATTAAGAATTGTGGGGGCTTACATTTGATTAACATCCCAAAGAGGTGTGGCGTGCTTACTTTTACCATCTACGCTCACGTGAGTCATGCTCGGTGTGAGAAACAAGAGGTATTAGTAAACATGACAATTTGTGCCATGAATGTTGCGGTCACAAGGAATGATATGTGGTTTATGTATGTATGATTTCCCAAATAAATAATGATCAGGACACACATCAGAGAAGAAGACCAGGAAAAAGGTTCAAAAAGGTATATGTACATTATTGAGATTTGAATACTCTAATTAGGGGCTTACTCCTGAGGAAGATTCCCAAATTAGGAGGAGACTTGTGATTGGGTTTTGTTCTTGAGAAGGAAGCCCAAATACAAAAGAAATTAAGACTGGTTAAGAGAAATTATGACTGGGGATTATTCTTGAGAAGGAGGCCCAGGTTAATGGGACTTGAGAACTGGGGCTTACTCCTAAAAAGGAGACCTAGGTTAAGGGGAATTATGATTGGGCCTTATTCTTAAGAAGGAGGCCCAGGATGGGAAATTATATCTGGGGCTTATTCTTGAGAAGGAGGCCACGTTTGGGGAATTTGTGATCTGGGGCTTACTCCTAGATAGGAGACCCAAGTCAGGGATCTTCTCATCTTTGAGGATGAGGTTGAATGGAGGAAATTTCTAACCTTAATGACATAAAGATATGTAAATCACTATGTTTTGAAAGATTTTACACAGAATTCATTTCAGATAAGGAATCCAATAATGGAACCATGTCATGAATGACTTTGAAGAGGGATTTTTAGGCTAAATCTTGAATAAGACAGGTGGATTTGAAGAAAATAATTGAATAAGTAGGACAGTCATCCAAAAAGAGGTTGGCACACAAGTCCTGTTTGAATGCCCATGTCTGGGTCGCACAAGTATACTTGCTCGACAGATGTGTACATGCGCGACGGTTAACCCATAATGTAATATTTGGGTGAGGCTTAGATCAACCCCTTATTATTATCCCCAAGGGCTTCCAAAAGGGTGGCGGGAAGGTTCTGTAAAAGGGATAAGGTGGCGCGCAAGTGTGAACATTTTCCATTAAGGGATGGACACTTAGGCGTGCAAGTGTTGATGAATTTCAACACTTAGCCCTTATTCCCTATCTTTAGGACTTCTATTCTAGATACGAAATTACCTTAGAAGTGCTCAGAAGACATCAAGTAGAGACTAGGGCACCGAGAGCATAAATCTGACTTTTGGATTTTTCCATCCCCAAAATGGGGGGCCCACAAGAGGTATTTATAGGAAATTTAAGAACTTGGGCAAGAATAAAATAGGGCTCACAAGTCACCTGCATGACCCATATGTGGCACACATGTATACTTGCACGACCATGATGAAACATGCACAACCCATGTGTAATGAAATCCTTTTTCATGCCATTTTCAATTTTTTTTTTCATCAATGGATGAATCTCATTATTCTAAGGTATTCCATTTTTTTCAGTCGTTAGAATATTTGATGGAATGGAGCATCAACAATATATTGGATCTTAAAAATATGAACTCTAAATATCACTAAAAATGTTATAAAAAATCACAAAAATTTATAAACCATAAATCCTAGAACCATAAACATTTTTTACTTTGGGGATTAAAATATTTATAATTGTTTTTAGTAAGATTGTGAATTTATAAATGCATATCGTTCGGGAGTATCGAACCAAGAGTTCCGCAAGGCCTGTTGTCGTGCAATAGTTCCCATTCTAGTCTAGCTCAAAGAAGTGTTTTCAGGGTTTTCCCCTTGATATATCTATGCCAGATCCACCTCAAATTGTTCATATCCAGACATGGATTTATTTTATTAATAAATAACATAATCTATTCCTTTCCATAATTCTATGATGTCCCTGAATTGTTAACCCCAGAGTCTATCTTTGGGTTTTTTTTACTAATATACTTTTTCTATATCACGATTCCTTGTTATCTAGTAAACATCCTCAAATACCAACTATAACACTCTGACCCCAAAAGCCTATATCTAGTGCATTATTTTAATAAATTGTCATGGTTACAAGGAATAAAGACCTGATGGACCGAGTCACTTAGTAGTTTTGTAAAAACTAATAAACATATTAGTTCAACATTAAAACAATAAATGAAATACAATATATATGTTTTATTTGTTACATCCACCACTATATGATTATCCTTATAGGTAAATCGTAAAAAATCTTCATATCCAGAGAAAATGAAACATCATATAGGGGAAATTTCAAACACTCAGTAAGGGAATGAAATATAGTAGAAGATAACATAAACATAAATAATAGGAAAGATGAATAATTGAAAACACATACCACTAAACATGAACACATTAAAGAAGTAATATTATCTTGGTAAATAATTCCATAATAATAAATAATCATGGGTATTTAACTAGTATAATAACCACATGAAATTTCAATTTCAAGATTCATAATGAGGTGTGTAGATTCCAAAAAGCGTACAAGGGCATAAGAAGGTTTCCAAACGATAATGTGAAGTCATATTCGTATCTGGGGACCCTGTTCAAGGGACCCAGAGGGGTTGCACGAAAAAGATTCATAAGTGCATGAAATAATTATTCGATCATAGAATGCTCTGGGATTCCCGAGATTTCTTCGGCGTGGGGGCGAAATATTTCACTCCCCGCCCCCGCGTGGTTGACATTCCGCTCCACCGCCTATGGTGCACAATTATTTCATACCGACCTGGTTTCTGAACCCCCAGAAACCTATTAATAGAAGGCAACCCCTTCAACATTAGGGCTGAAGAATTTTAACGAGCTCTTTTGCACGAAATTCTCCTTCCATGTACGCAAATAAAGCCTTCTGGAAAAGATCTTTTCATGCCAAGTCACCCTAGGGTCCACCTTCATGTGAGATCCCCTTGTTTAAGACAGATTTCCAATCCCTTCGAGGTCTTCCCCCAGTTTCCAATCCCTTCCACTTTCGTGTAGGCTTTCCAATCGTGCACAATCCCCTTTAATTATGCGCACCCTTGTCATTGCGCTCAGCCTCTCCCAATTGTGCACAATTCGTACACATTACGCACAATCATTTCTAGTTGTACGCAAATCCTCTACTCCATTTACACACAATCAACACTAATTTCGTACCATCTCGGTGTTTTCCACACATGGCTACTTATTTCGCATGCAAGCCTCAATGGTTGTGCACAATTCTCTAAGACCCCTCACCTCGGTGCTCCCTAGGCATACCTTTGCGTGAGTACCAGATGCTCTTCTTATGGATGCAATTCGTGGGCGTCTATCACCCCCCATGCATCCACATCACACATTTTTTCCCCGTACGACCTTCTAGGATTATACGAATAAACTTCAAAGTCCCCTGGACGATACCGCCTGTTGTGTTGATTTGCCTCATGCTTCTTCACAGAGGCTTGCTAACGACTATTGTGTCTTCGCATAGCCACGCTAACGCGGACCCCTCGATGGTTCTCACCGTGACACCTCTTCACAACGGAGTTTCCAATGTTTTCCCTTCCACGAGGAGCATCGGGTACCGGTTATGTATGTCCTAGGGGTGCGGAATGTACCCCCCTCATCTGAGCAGTAGGAAATTAAACTACCAAGCACAATCAACCTCAACACATGATGTTAAACTGTGACCTGGCCATGTGGCTCACACACTGTGTCCCCAACCTTGGACATTCTCCGAGCACACTCTCCTCCATGGGGATAGGATCACCTCTCATAGGGGATGATATCTTCCATATCAGAGTGGCGTTTGTCTGCGGGGAAAGGCAGACGCCTTGGTGTAAGCCCCTAGCTTTTATTTCAGGAGGAAAAAACCTTTCTCCTCCTTTCATCTTCAGTCCCCAAGGACAACAAAGGGCATGATAGGGAACAAGGATCCTTTATTCATCGGTCCCAAATCCCTCTCATTCTACAATTTGTCGCCCTATGGCCTCCATCCTGGTGTAAGTCCCGACTTCTTGGGCTACGAACCATGTGTATGCCCCTCTTCACTCCCCATGGACGCACCTTTCACGACGTGATCATCGGGTCTCTGCTATCTCTTGTTTCTCACACCGAGAATTAATCACATGAACTTAGAGTGAGAACCAACCATGGAAAACACCTTGGGTTGCCTCAGAGTGTAAGCCCCAATCTATCCTGAAGGATGGGGACATTGATCCAGGTCAAGGCATGGTACATAGGAAGCCTACATGAGGTTCAAGGCCAAAACCATTGGCCACCTTAGAGTGTAATATGCAATCCATCTTGAACTATTAGGACTATGATCCATGTCAAGGAAAGGTATGTAGGAATCCTCCATGTGGTTCAAGCCCCATCACCTTGGGCTACCTCTGAGTGTAAGCCCCAACCCATCCCATGCTGCGGGTTCATTGATACTATTCAAGGCATGGTACATAGGAAGCCTCATTGAGGTTCAAGCCCCAACACCTTGGGTCACCTCAGAGTGTAAGCCCCAAAACATCCCGAACTATGGGGACTTTGATCCCTGTCAAGGCATGGTACATAGAAAGCCTCCATGAGGTTCAAGCCCAACACCTTGGGCTGCCTCAGAGTGTAATACCCAACCCATCCCAAACTACAGGGACTTTGATCCAAGTCAATGCATGGTAAATTGGATGCTTCCATGAGGTTCAACCCCAACAACTTGGTCAACCTCAGAGTGTAAGACCCAACCCATCTTGAACTACGTGGACCACGATACATGTAAAGGAATGGTATGTAGGAATCCTCCACGAGGCTCAACCCCGCCTCCTTGGGCCGCCTCAGAGTGTATGCCCCAATCCATCCTGAACTACGGGGTATTCGACTGATGTCATGGAATGGTAGGTAGGAAGCCTCCACGAGGATCAAGCACAACACCTTGGTCCGCCTCAGAGTGTAAGCCCCAACCAATCCCAAACTATGGGGACTTTGATCCATGTCACGTCATGGTACGTAGGCAACCACCATGAGGTTCAAGACAACCATCCACCTGGACCCCATGTCCCTATTCACATCGGTTCATTGTATCCACCTCGTCCAAAACTATGAGGTCTTTGATCCATTTCAAGGCATGGTATGTTGGAGGCCTCCACAAGGGTCAATCTCACCACCCGGTCATTCTAACCCCCTTCACGTTGGATCACCCCAGTCCCACATGATGTTAAACTATATTCACTATCTGAACTACATTGTCTTTGATGCTTTCCAAGGTACGATATGTAGGAATCCTCCACGGGGATCAATCCCATCACTCATGTCTCATAATGACCTCTCCCTCGATCATATGTGTCTCAGTAAGGTCATTTCATAACCTAGAGATTCCACTTCCTCTGGGTTCCATCCATGCATCAATTCACTCGGGTCACCTCCTCAGGTGTCCCATCGTCCCACAAAACTAAGCGGACATTGATTCCCTGCCATAGGGATACATAGGAAGTCTCTTTGAGGTTCAAGACCAACATTATTCTCACCTTCACGACAGTCCCATCTCATTCCCCCTATACTCCATTAAAACTCTCCATCATCCATCCTAATTCTTACTTGGGTCGCTACATACCAGTGGGATCATTCCACCCCCACTCCTAATTCCATCAAATAGAATTTGGGAATCCATCCACGTGTTGGACCCAATATCGATGTTCCCTCTAGGGGGTTTCTCCATATGATCCACTCTAATCCGTGTTCTGATCAGTCTAATCTGACTCCTCTAGACATTGAACATGTGTCATACCCTGTGTTAAAAATGGGATGCTGAGGAAAACACCAGATACATTCCCATGGCATATGATTCCCAACAATTGATGTGGGATTCCATGGGATTTTGTGCCCCCGAGAAGCCCTATAATAATTTACATGTGATATACATGCCAATGCCCTTGTGTCAAGACATGCCAGTGATGCCCAGTGTGACTACTACCCAAACTGAAGGTTGCTGACCTGACCAGATCCCTTGGAATTTCCTAAGAAGCGTAGTGTAATTAACTAGTGTCCAAGAAGATATGGCGCCAAGAAGGGTTTCACGAACAAAGTCTTAATTCAATAAGGGAAACTCGGACAAGGTGACGAGCTCCACAGAGGAATCTAGGGAAAAAAGAAATGGCATCCCATCATACTGTTTCGATCATGCAGCAGACATTCCTAAATAAGGAGTGGATACCACCCACCCTTGGAAAGTTGGAATGCGAGGTATAGCTATGTGCCCTCTATGTGATGGAGGAGTACGCACCCTGGAAAAATCATCAGAAACAGAAATGGTGAACCCGACGTGAAGGTATTCTCCTCAGCAAGGAGACTAGTAGCGTTCGGGGCATCGGTGGACTAGCTTGTCCTCAGACCCCATCATCTGGCACCAGGTCCCACCAATCAGTAGCAGGCCTGACGTGAAACTCGCCAGAAGTCAGGACAGTCAGGACATTAGGAATTCCGTTATGCAACGTTGTCAGTGTGGATCCCTCTTACCCACCACGGAAGATATAACGACGCTTGTGTAGTGGTTTTCAATTTCATTTACTATAATTATTAATGAGTTTATCTCTCGGATTTCCGGAACCCAGTTGTTCAATCCAAAACTCAATCACCACCTGCCCACCGGTGTAGGGGCAGGGGCAATATCAACGCAGCTACCCTGAGAGGTTCTGACTCTTCCATGATGGCCTCAATCTCTACAACTAATGGGCACCCAAGCCTCCTGTCCCCATTGGAAATTATCCAGCGACGGGTAACTAATGACCTTGTACGCAGGTACAAGGAGGAGGGGATCATCCCCACTAGGGATATGGCATGCCTTGATCTCAAGGCTGTTGCGCCTCGCCATCAATGCCTCCCCTGAGAGCCGTGTTGGGAGCCGCTACTCCCCACCCCAATGCTCAATCATTTAAGGAGCTTGTCCCTATAACACCTTGACAATGCCCTGCCCTACGCCGACGAGGTAGGGGATGTCCGGGTCGGCCCAATCAGAGTCCCGCTCCAAGGGCTCCTAGAGAGGCACCCACCAGGCTACGTTATCACTGCCGCCTGGTTCCCCAAGGCAAGGAGCATGTAAGACACATGCCTACCCCAATGGGCCTAGTTCATCTTACCCAGCGCTAGCGTCAGGCACAAATGTAAGAGGATGCCCGCTCTGGGGAGTCAACTTTAGCGACTATTGTGGCTCGATCCACTGCTGACTCATATCCCCAACGCAATGCATACGTTGAGCAGTGGTAGTTATATGCCCGACCTGGATGGAAGCCCCAAATTTCCCACGAGAAGTCTGGGTCTACTCACTTAGTTTCTAGCTTAGGTGATGACTTCTTCGGACCAATCTGTAGAAATGCTACCTAGTGTAGAGGCTCACTCCATATCGCCACTACGGATGGTGAGGGTCCTCCATGCTTTAGAACTCGGCTTTGAGGCCTACCCCATGCCGCCTTCGACCCAAGTGAGGGTCTTCCCTATGATAGAAACACTCCGAATGGGGGTCTCTCCTACCCTCACTACACTGAGTACGGGTTCGCTCCCCCTACCGCAGACTGCTGGTATAAAGACATTGCATGTACAGTCACTCACCAGCATGGAGGTCCTCCCAGTGTCCCTTTCGACATTTTTCATAGTGCGTCTCACACCCCGAATTTTCCGGGGGGACCCTCTCCGCCCCAGCACCAGTGCGGCGTGAGGACCCCATGTCGGTAATCAGCCCTATCCCAAGGAGCCACCCTCTGGCAGGAAGTCTGGTCATTACTACCGCAAGAGGAATTATAGGGAATGTCGAATAGGAATCAGACCAGTCGGTTTCTCACCCTCCGAGGTGGATTACAACTCAATGCTGGAGCCCTCCCCCCAGTCCTCCATGTCAATGGATGGGGTGGGAATGAGGCGCATTATCCTCATACTCCTGGAATGCATGGTCCATAGGATCCTTGTCTCCATCCAATGGGATATCCAGAAGGAAGAGAACCTAGCATGTCCCCTGGGACCGACCACTCAGTCGCCACCATCAACTCTGGAAGCCCTCTATGTCTTGGATAGAGACTATGGAGAGCAATTTTGAGGATTAATGAAGGTAGAGGCGCGACTTAGCCCACCCTCAGCAGACACGGATGCTCCGTTAGGATCTCTGGTCACCGGTTCATCCTATCATGATATAGTATCCATGTCACTATAGTCCTCAGAGGACAAACCACGATTTGGCGTCCAGTCAGCCTGCTCGCAGTCTTCTCTGCCGACCAGCCTACCATCCTGACGGTTCGCTTTAGTACCACTGCTAGTTCCTCAGCCACCCCCAATTGACGAGTGGAGCAATCAAGGGCCATACACTGAATCTGAGTCGAGGATCTTCTGGACCATCCTCATGGAATACCACTTCCCTAAGAATTTTTGGTTGGTCGCATGACAAAATATTCATGCACCGGAACCTCTCACCCCAGAGGAGTTTGAATGTTTTTGCCAGACCCTCTTGGTGACTCACTTCAATTGTCGCCACCAGTGAGTGTCTTATCCCAGGAGCCATGTGCACCTTGAAGACATCGGCGAACTATGCCATCTGGTTGACCTGGCCACACTCCCTATGGTCCATCACCATGAGTCACCTGGTCATTGCAGGTGTAACACCCCAAGCTTCCACGATACGCTTCTCTTTGAATAATACAGTAGCGTGTATTGTACGCAACTTCGAGTTCTAACACACACCACAACCAATCAAACTAGCTGTTATGAAGAGTAATACCTAATTTTTAAAATTTTTAAAATTTTATCTTTAAAAATGGACTTCATTTTTAGATTCAGAATATCAAAATTAGCCTATGTTGATATTTTTTATTTTTCTGAGAACTTCCAATTTTCGATGAATAGTAAATAAATACTTAAAATCAACAGTTTTAATAAAAATAATTAATAGTGTTACATTATACTATTGTGTGCTTTTAAAGTATAATTAGAATATAATATTTCCATTTTATCTAATGGTGGTCATTAGAATTAATTTCACATTGAAATTAGACATAAACACTTGTCAATATTTTGATTGATATTGTTTCTTAGAAACACGCTATTTGTTTTGACAATGGGAAGTAATTATAAAATTAATTAATGAACAATATATGTTTGGAATTTTTTAAAATAGAAACCATTTTTGAATTCATATTGTCAATTATAGCTTAGGGTGAATTTTTGTTATTTTTTTGAAAAACCTCAATTTTTGATGAATAGTGAAACCACTAAGTGGTAGTTTAAAAACTAATTTTTCGTGTAAATGAAAAATTACCACTTATGTGATTTTATTTTTAAAAATAAAACATACATGGTTGTCATTAGGATGGAAAATTTGGTTCAATGGGATTAAAATAATTTTTTCATGAATACTAACTTTTATGTTTTATTAATCGCGATTAAAGGTAATTAGTGAAATTTATGGTAAAAATGATATTATAAAAATATGAAAATATATTGAAACAAGTCCTACCCTTATTGGATGACTCATGGAAGACTAATAAAATCCATGGGTCAACTTGGGGACACAATTGAGCCACTTGGGTAAGAAAATGACATTATTTACTTTTTATTTAAAGTAAAAATAAAATTGTCACAAACATGTACTGTTTTACTAAAACAATTATTACATGGGGTTATATATGTTAACTTTTCAACTATAAATATTAATTGGAAAGATAAAAATATTTCCTACATCATGATAATTTTTTTTATAATTTTTAGACATTAAATAAATTAAATTTTTTTGTCACCATGATGATGCAGGGATTAACTCATTAATTAACGATTTAAATAAAATGAAAAGATAATGTAAACTCTAAGACTTAAACTTGTCAAAAACCTATTTTATGAGTATATTGCGAACTATTATCACCTTATCCTCTAAATATATAATTTTGGGACCTTTGAAATCCGAAAATCACTTCATAATAATGTAACATTTCATGAGTTTCCAAGAGTGCCCCTCCTCTCCTCTTATAAAAGGCCCCCACCTCTACCACCTTATTCACACCATAAAAGCCATTTTTTCGTCCAAAATCTTCCCAAATACTCTCTAAAATTCCCTATCTTAATCCTAGAATCCTCACTTTGGGCAGAAGTCTTCCCAAGGAAGCCTTTGGATCAAATCAAAAAGAGTTCCCCGATTTAAGGTAATGTCATCTCTTATGTTCTTTTGTTTTATTTTGCTTCTCTAACCCATTAAAATATTTTTTACATTATTTTTTAACAAAAAAAGAATATAAAATATAATAGGATGTTTTTATGAGATGTTTTTAAGTTAAACTTACACACACCTCCGTGTAATGGTTAAAGAACATACTGTTTCTGTGGGTGGCGAAATACTGTCTCACGAAACGATGATTGTTCAATATTCTTTTAACACCTCTCATGGTGGCCATTATGATGACACTATTTTTTATATATGATATATATTATGTTTATCTTTTCATTATTCTTATTTGTTTTTCATTTATG
This sequence comes from Viscum album, assembly GCA_963277665.1. Classification (NCBI taxonomy): domain Eukaryota; kingdom Viridiplantae; phylum Streptophyta; class Magnoliopsida; order Santalales; family Viscaceae; genus Viscum; species Viscum album. The sequence goes on from OY728125.1 coordinate 1,430,609,612, forward strand.
GCACACCATTATGATTTCCATTATGGGTAAACGTGATAATTTCATTTTAGGAAGTGCGGACTACCACCCCCTCAAAGTGATTTGAATCGTTACTGCCGTAGGTGGGACATAAAAAGGATATATTTAATGATATTATATATGATATTATACTGTAATTATAATATAACTTTATATCATTATGATTTTATTCCATTATATACGGAATAGAAATGAAAGTAGCATTCATGCGTACGTCCGGCTTACCGTCTCCATGAATGGTGCATTTCATTTCTAACCTCAAAATGTTACATAATATTATGAATGAATGTATATACTGAATATATATGATATATATGATATCTACATCATGACTATAATTTTGGATATAATTTATATTTTACCACATGAACAACTTGTAATTATAATAAGTTTATTTTTGAGTCAAGTACCAAAGATTGACAAAATGACTGTTATTAACATAAATAATTACATAATGTTCATAACATGGTAATAAATGATATAAAAGGAATAATAAAGTTGAAAAATGTTCTTAAAAAATTATAAATTAACTCTAATTTATTATTCAGGAGGTTAAAGAATGGTCGAGTCAAGTTAGACACGAGGTAAGGGAACTTCTTAACCCAATTTCCTTTATTTGGGTTAATATCCTAGTTTCAAATTATTTCATGATATTATTATGTCCTATCTTGTATTTTTACTTTATTTATGAGTAATTATAATGATTACACATAATAGATCTATTTTATTTAAAAAATGATATTTTTAAGGGACTTTGTCTCAATCTCCATTCAATGAGGCATATTTTGTTTTATACACAAATTTATTTTATACGATGTATAAAGCCCTTTTAATATTACATTTATTCAAAAGGAATATTTTTATATGAAGAATTTTACTAAATGAAAAAAGGAATTTTTTTCTTGTCGTACGTATGCGGCAACAACGACTTATCTGCCACCGTGACCATTATTTGAGTTTCGGCTTTCTCTACAGGCCATAACTTTTTTTAAATGAAAAATAAATACCAAGTTTAAATTTATATTATTTTGGGAATTAAAATCGTTTTGATAATGTTTTTATTATATCAGTGTGTTGTAATGATATCTTGTGATTGAAATGTGTAAATGTTATGTTTCCTTTATGCATGTTTTAGGTGATACGATTATGTTATGGTTTATGATACGTTTAAACATGTTCATCTGGGAAATGCATTGGACTTAATAAGTGACAGGTGGAGCCCGCTATAGCTCCTTGATGCATCGGTAGGTCTCATGAGAAAAACTAGTGTCTTGGCATGAGGCCTTGACAAAATCTTATTTGTAGTCTTGGCTCAAGGGATTGGCTACGTGGTTATGATAGTCTGGCATTATGCATTCCATCATTATGAAAGTGGTTATTAATATTTCATGTGATTATTCGACTAGTAGAATATCCATGTGAATAAGTAAATGGAATTATTTCATTTTAGTTCTTCCATATTATGCTGAAGATCAAGTTTAAAAGGCTTTTCTTTTAGTTATACATTGCCTTAAATGTTAATATTTATTTATGAAAGCTTCCTCCATATTATTATCCATACTGAAAATCTGAGCTCACCCCTTCCAATGTTTTAATTTTTCCAGGATGTGAAGAATTATATTTTTAATGACCTTCAGGGATAGTATGCGGGGATATGATGAAAATATGTTGTTTTAGTTTGGTTTTACTAAATATGTAATGTAAGAATGATGAATTTATCTAGTGTTTCAAAGGATACTAATCTAATCGGTCTTTCGAGACATGATCCTTTGTTATCATGCCAATGTTATGCAATAATGCACCGACTCTGGATAACTAGGTTAGGGGAGTTACAGTTGGTATCAGAGGCATTTTATTACTAACCTTGGAAGCTAGATTTAGATAAACTCTTATTAGAGCACATAGTCCTAAGATAGTCTTTGAGGATTAGTATAGAAGAACTTACTAGAATTATGGTATTATAGAGATTTTTTGAGTTTTCCAAGCAGTACATCCCTATCTGGATACGAGTAGGTAGAGGCGTCTCTGGAACGGATGTACCTAGGGGTAAAACCCGAAAACACCACTTTGAGCTAGACTCGAACGAGAACTGGTGCACGACAACGGGCTTTTCTGCACTCTTGGTTACGACACTCCCGGGGGATATGATTAGGATAATTATCATTTTCATAATAAACCATTATGATGGGTTTATGATTATGTACATCCTCAAAGAAATTTTTTTCTGATTATAGATCAATTTATGTTAAGTGTTTTACAAGTATGGAATTATGTATTTTGATTTATAAACTAATCTAGTTTATTCCATTGATTAGAAATGGTGCCTAGTGGTAGGAAAGGAAACCGTATCAATGGATGTACTTCATGTAGGGATTTCCCTCCCGCTCAAGGTAATTATAGTGGATCTGGAGATACAACTGGTGCTGATCAACTTATCACCATACTGGGAAAAATCACTTAGGTTATGAATAATAACCTTACTCGTATGGAGCACCCTGATCCACAATGTGGAGGATCAATGTTGTATCGTTTCATGAGGCAACAAACTCCAACATTTAATGGGGGTAGAAATACATTAGTAGCTGAGAAATGGATAAACTCCATAGAGAAAATATTCCACGCCTTGGGGAGTAGCGAAAGGGAGAAGGTTGTCATGGCAGTTTACCACCTCACTGGAGATTCCGATCAGTGTTGGTCATTGATTCAAAACAAAAAGGAAGATGATGATATATCAAATATGGAATGGAGGGAGTTCAAAGAGCTTTTCATAGAAAAATACTTTCCTCGTGACCATCAGGTAGATATGGAAAGGCAATTTCTGAGTATGAGACAAAAGGAAGATGAGAATGTCGCAAAGTATGAGGCCAACTATACTAGGTTAGCGAGGCATGAAACAAATTATATATTTAACCCAATAAGTATGATTGATCATTTCATTGATGGGTTAAAACCATTTTTCTGTCGAGCCTTAGTCTCACAATCTTTCACGTCATAAGAAGATATTGTCTCATGTTCTATCATGACAGAAAAGGAATTCTCTAAATCTTAGGACAATAATATAAATCAAGAGAAGAAGAGAATGATGGAAAAAGAAATAGATAAATGGAAAATGGGAAAGAAGGATTTTTCATTATGTGATAATTATGGGAAGAATCACCCCTGTACTTGCCTAAAAGGAATGGGAGTTTGTTATAAATGTAGTGAAAAAGGTCACAAGGCTCGTGATTGCAAGGGAAAGAAAGAGGCTGTCAATGTTGAATGCTAAAATTGTAGGGAAATGGGGAATTATGCAAATGAATTTCCTAAGAGTTAGGGAAACATACCTCAGAAAAGGCCAAGGGATCAAGGACAATCTGATGTTGTTACTACAGTGGAAGTGGAATAATTAATGTATTGATGCTTTTGGACTCAAGGATTATATTCTGGTTATAAGAATAATGTGATATATATAAGGATTGTAATACAGTACTTTTTGTTTTCATTAAGTTATTAATATGATGAAGGTAATCATATTTGTGTATGTGATAATAATAGAATCATTACTTTGTTTGAGAAATCTGATGATACAATTGATTTTGGAATTTAGAGACCTTTTAGAGAATGTCTGGATAGAGGTATTTTGGATAACATTAAAGGTTAGAATGGATTAAGTTGAACTTTGGATAGAATTGTATAAGGTTAAAACACATATGGGGATTATTTCCAGAATATAATAATACTATTATTTTAGGAAAAGGACAACCAACAGGTTGGGGGATAACCCGTCGTGTTGGAAAAAGCTGTAGGAATCGAACCCACAACCATAGTGCAACATTCCTTTATTACCTACAACATGCCTACAAGAAGTCCCTGGTTATTACAAAATATTTTTCCTAATGTAAATGGTATGTTTTAATATTTGGAACCGTGTACGATTAGGATAAATATAATATTTTTGAGTTCTATTATCTTTTTGAGTGAAAGATGGGTTTGTGGTAAAAATTTATAAATGAGTGAAAGTCTACATGAAAAGTACGAATATTTCCTTACGTAATTTATAAATCTCCTAAACAAATTACTCAACTTTATGAAAGGTAACTTAAAACAAAATCGTTGTCGGTTAAATTTTCCTACTGGGGAATCAATTATCATTTAACCAATCCCAATTTTGTGATTTTATTATAGTTAAACATTCTCCTAATCCTGTTTTCTACAACTCTCCATCAGAACTTGATGGTTTTTTTCCACCATATCCATATTTTCATATAATCCTAATATGGGCTACCTCAGGTGAACTTTGTACTTCTCTTTCTTTCTTTTAATGTTATATTTTTATTAACCTTATTTCTGATGTGGGTTTTCCACAACGGTATTTTCTATTTTAGACCTTTATTTTCAAAGAAAAATTTCAAATTACAAGGATGAAATTTATTGAAGGAGGGGAGAATGTAACACCCCAAGCTTCCATGATATGCTTCTCTTTTAATAATACAGTAGCATGTGTTGTATGCAACTTCAACTTCTAACACACACCGCAACCACTCAAACTAGCCATTATGAATAGTAATACCTAATTTTTGAAATCTTATAAATTTTATCTTTCAAAATGGACTTAATTTTTGGATTCAGAATATCGAAATTAGCCTATGTTGAAATTTTGGTATTTTTTAAGAACTTCTAATTTTCGATTAATAGTAAAAAAATATTTAAAATCAAATTTTTTAATCAATATATTTAATAGTGATAAATTATACTATTTATTGGTTTTAAAGTGTAATTAGAATATAATTTTACCATTTTATCCGATTGTGGTCATTAGAATTAATTTCACTTTGAAATTCGATATAAACAATTGTCAATCTTTTGATTAATATTGTTTCTTAAAAACATGCTATTTGTTTTGAAAATGGGAATTAATTACAAAATTAATTAATGAAACTTATATGTTTGAAATTTTGTAAAATACACACCATTTTTGAATTCATAATATCAATTATAGCTTAGGGTGAATTTTTTGTATTTTTCAGAAAAACCTCAATTTTTGATGAATAGTGGAACCACTAACAGGTATTTTAAAAACTAATTTTTCATTTAATGAAACATTACCACTTATGTGATTTTATTTTCAGAAATATGACATACATGGTTCTCATTAGAAAGTAAAATGTGGATCAATAAGATTAAAATAATTTTTTTGAGGAATAGTAACTTTTAAGTTTTATTAATCGCGATTAAAGGTAATTAGTGAAATTTAAGGTAAAAATGATATTATAAAAATATGAAAATATAATGACACTTGTCCTACCCTTATTGGATGAGTCGTGGACGACCAAAACAATCCATGGGTCAACTTGGGGACCCTATGGAGCCACTTGGGTAAAATAATGACATTAATAACTTTTTATTTAAATTAAAAATAAAATTGTCACAAACATGTATTGTTTTACTAAATCAATTATTACATGGGGTTATATAAGTTAATATTTCTACTATAAATATTCATTTGAAAGATAAAAAGATTTCCTACGTGATGGTAATTTTTTATAATTTTTAGACATTAAATAAATTAATGTTTTTATGACACCATGATGATGCAACGATTACTTCATTAATTAATGATTTAAATAAAATGAAAAGATATTGTAATATCTAAGACGTACACTTGTCAAAAACCTATAGGATGAGAATATTGAGAACCCTATCACCTTATCCTATAAATATACGATTTTGGGAGATTTTAAATCCGAAAATCACTTCACAATAATGTAACATTTCATGAGTTTCCAAGAGTGCCACTCCTCTCCTCTTATAAAAGGCCCCCAACTCTACCACCTTAGTCACACCATCAAATCCATTTGGATTGGCCAAACTCTACCAAAATACTCTCTAAACATTCCTCTACAAATCCTAGAAGCCTCACTTTGGGAAGAAGTCTTCTCAAGGATGCCTCTGGCTCAAATCAAAAAGAGTTACCCGATTTTAAGGTAATGTATTCTCTTATGTTCTTTTGTTTTATTTTGCTTCTCCGACCCCATAAAATATTTTTATTAATTTCTTTTGTAACGAAAAAAGTATCTACAATATACTAGTATTTTGTTATGAGAATTATTTGATTTAAACATACACACACCTCTGACTAATTTTAAAAAACATACCGTTTCTGTGGGTGGCAAAATACTACCTCACGAAATGATGATTGTTCAATATTCTTTTAAAACCTCTCATGGTGGCCATTATGATGACAATATTTTTTTATATATGATATATATTATGTTTATGTTTTATTTATTCTTCTGTATTTTTCATTTATGGAACACCTTTATCATTTCCATTATGGGAAACGCGATAATTTGATTTTAGGAAGTGCGGACTACCGCCCACTCAAAGTGATCTGAATCATTAATGTCGTATGTGGGATGTGTAAAGGATGGAGTAAATGATATTATATATGATATTATAATGAAATTATAATATACCTTTATATCATTATTATTTCATTCTATTAAATACGGAATAGAATGAAAGTAGCATTCATGCGTACGTACGGCTTACCGTCTCCATGAACGGTAAATTTCATTTCTTAGCTCTAAATGTTACATAATATTACGAACTAATGTATATAGTTAATATATATGATATATATGATATATAAATCATGAATATAATTCTGGATATAATGTATATTTTACCACATGAACAACATGTAATTATAAGAAGTTTATTTTTGACTAAAGTACCAAAGATCGACAGAATGACCGTTATTAACATAAATAATTACATAATGTTCATAACATGGTAAAAAGTGATATAAAAGGAATAATAAACTTGAAAAAGGTTCTTAAGAAATTATAAATTTACTCTGTTTTATTATTCAGCAGGTTAAAGAATGGTCGAGTCATGTCGGACATGAGGAAAGGGAACTTCTTAACCCAATTTCCGTTATTTGGGTTAATAGCCTACATTAAAATTATGTCATGATATTATTATGTCCTGTATTGTATTTGTACTTTGTTTATGTGTACTTATAGTGATTACACATAATAGATATATTATATTAAAAAATTGATCTTCGTAAGGGACTTCGTCTCAATCTCCATTCATTGAGGCATATTTTTTATTATACACAAATTTCATTTATACAGTGTATAAAACCCTTTTAATTTTACATTTATTCAAAAGGAATATTTTTATACAAAGCATTTTACTAAATGAAAAAAAGTAATGTTTTTCTTGTCGTATGTATGTGGCGATAATGGCTTATCCGCCACCATGACCATTATTTGAGTTTCAGCTTCCTCTATAAGCCATAACATTTTTTAAATGAAAAATAAATACCAAGTTTCAATTTTCTTATATTTTGGTATTTAAAATAATTTTGATAATTTTTTTATTATATCAATGTGTTGTATTGATATCTTGTGATTAAAATGTGGAAATTTATGTTTCCTTTATTCATGTTTTATGTGATATGATTATGTTATGGTTTATGATATTTTTAATCCTGTTTATATGAGGAATGCATTGGACTTAATAAGTGATGGGTGGAGCCCGCTATAGCTCCTCGATGCATCGGTAGGTCTCATTAGACAAACTAGTGTCTTGGAACGAGGCCTTGAAAAAAATCTTATTTGTAGTCTTGGCACGAGGCCTTGGCTACGTGGTTATGATAGTCTGGAATTATGAATTCCATCATTATGAAAGTGGTAATTGATATTTCATATGATTATTTGACTAGTAGAATATCCATGTGAATATGTAAATGGCATTATTTCATTTCATTTTTTCCATATTATGCTGAAGTTCAAGTTTAAAATACTTTTTTTAGTTATAAATTTCCTTAAATGTTAATATTTATTTATGAATTCTTCCCCTATATTATTATCTTTACTGAGCATATGAGCACACCCATTCCAATGTTTTAATTTTTCTAGGACGTGGAGAAGTATATTATGAATGACCTGCATGGATAGTCTGACGAGATATGAAGAAAAGATGTTTTTGTAGTTTTGTTTTACTTTATGATGTAATGTATGACTTATGAATGTATTTAGTCTTTCCATGGCTACTAAATTAATCTGTCTATCCATACTTGATCCTTTGTGATCATGCCAATGTTATGCAATAATTCACCGACTCTGGATAACTGGGGTCGGGGCGTTACAGCAGGGCCCTTCAACAGAAATGTGTTCAATGTTTCCAAGTACTCCACATGGTTATTAATAAGGATACCCCCACATGAAAGTCCGTGGCTGGGGGAAGTACACTTCCCTCCCCTTCGGTGTTATTCGTCGGTAGCCCAACTCACTAGGTGACATTGAGGACATTCCCCCGAGAAGAGTTGTTTTCAACATGACTGATCTGTCGGGAGGGGAAAATGAGCTGCAACTTCTTGATGGGAACATCCTCCCTAAGAACGTTCCACCACCTCTGGACCCATCGGGGAGGAATACTCATCAGCAAAGAACCTTATAGGTCCCTCTACTCCCACCGAGGCATTGGTACTCATCCAGAATAATGGTAAAGGAAAAGAGTACGTCAGAGCTGTCAAAATCTATAATCCGTACGCTAATATGAAGAAGATGGAGGAGGACCCTAGGAAGGACACATTTCACTAGAAAATTTTTGAGAATAAAAATTTGGTCAACAAACTCATGGCTGAACATGTGGCAGAGCGATGACCTGACTATGGTGATCCTATGTCGGGGCAGCATGGGCAGGAACAGCTTCCCCTCGGTGAGCTACCCCCATGAAACCCTGGTCATACTGCTCTCGCTGATAGGGTGGAATCCAGTGCTAAAAAAAGGGCTCAATATGTCTCGCCAAACCCTTATGTATGGTGCAATAATCCAAGGAACCCCACTTAAGCTCCCCCGGCTGCCCCAAGGGTCACTCGACCAGCCGCTCCATGAGTACCTGAGATTGTCTACTGCATTGAAGAACCCAGCAATGCGTTCAAGGTTAGGGATCCCCATTAGGACAGGGAACAACATCTAGATGATCTAATGGAAGCACTCATCGCCTACCTAGAGGCATTGGAAATGCGATAGGTGGCCAACCCACCTTATGGAAAGCCATACCCGGCATGGTTGGATTACATGCCAGTACCACCAGGTATCAGGAATCTAGCATTCTCCATTTTTAACGGGACATTGTAGCCAACATAGAACCTGGCCCACTTTAAATCAAGGTGTGGGCCAATGCTAGGGACTCGAGCAAAGCCGGAGGTCGCCAAGCTCTGCTGTTTTTTCAAACACTGGAGGGGCCGGCATTCGTCTGGTATAACCATCTCCTCGTCAGATCTGTGAACAACCCGGAGGACATTCGCAGGAACATCCTCTACCAGTTTAGCTCAACCACTCATAAAATGAGTATTTTAGACCTCTTCAAGTGAAAACAATGGCCTATTGAGCGATTCGTAGACTTTATCACACGGTGGAAGGGGATCAAATACACCTTTGACATGCCGCTGACTAAGAATCAATTAAATACGATGTGAATGGGGAATATCAAGATGGATGTAGTTCCCTCTATGATCACTCAGAACAATCCCAGAGGGGTCTTATATTTCTCAGATAAGGCTCAGTGCCTCTAATAATCCCTATAACAGGCTAGCTTGGCACATCCATTGCCCGTTGTAATTCTAGAGAGGAGGTCTTCCAGAGACGAGCCTGCCATGGTGGACCCAATAAAATCCCCCAGACAACTAAAATTACTACTAGTAGCACTGTCCCCAGAGCTTCACAGAGGACATCCACCTCAGTCACATCATCTGGTTCAGTAGAGTCCTCAGAATCAGCAACCGCCCCCATGTAATGCGTTTCCATAGCCTAGGAGAGATAATCAGTTTCTGCCACCTCAGTAGGTTCTTCTGGCCCCTCTTCAGGGCTAGGATCTTAGATTCCCATTTCTGTACATAAGAAATCATACCTACTCATTCAATGAAGCTAAGGTCCAAGGTTACTTCCACAACACCTTAGAGGCGGGTATTGTATGCTTGCCTTAGTGTAGAAATCCAAAAGAGGTGAATCTCACTAATTTACCCAACTATTGTCCTTATCATCGGATCCTGGGGCACACCCTCAGGCAATGCTATGTGTTCAAGGTATGGATACAAGAATTTATTGATAACAGTATAGTCAGGTTGGGTCTGGCCCTATCAAAAGTGGAAGGTGTCATTGTAAGGCCATATAGTAGAAGTGACGACGAAGAAGAGTGGCAGCATGTTTCAGACCATGGGTCTCAGAAGTATAATGAATAATTGTCCCGAAAAATTGTTTCCCATGCCCATGGCATTATCCGTGAACGCCTAAATCAACCGGAGCCTTCAGAAGCTACGACCACCACTTCTTTATCATCATCTCAGCCGACCTATTCCCAGAAGAGCAAGCATCGGCAGCGCAAGAATAAGCAACGCACCCCACCAATTCCATTATTGTCCCGCACTCTCGGAGACTTCATGCACCCTGATATGGGGATCCTCCATCAGAATCACTTTATTAGTGGATGATTCATCAAGTGATAGTCAAGGGTACGCTTCGGTTAACACCGTTGAGTTGGTAAACCCCAATATGACTCCCGATGAGGGGGAGCACCAAGCGAACCTTCCAAAAGTCCCCTGCTGATGCCAACATCAGCAGAGACGTAGAAATATGGGTCTTCGGGGAACGTCAGGTGGAACCTCTAGCCAGGCCATGCATGCCACTAAGACCAGACAACAGGCCCATCACAGAACTCAACATGCGCAACCTCTTTATCCAGTGTCGACATGCCTGCCTCCACCACCGTTTGTGCTACTGGATCGTGCTGAACCACATAGTTTGTGCCATGACCAGATTCACCCTACCACAGGTAAATATCAGCTGTCTGGTCGTCATCTGGAAGCTACTCTCCGGGCTTTGACTAGTGAGTAGCAGAATATACCCAGTACAAGTCAGCTGCCAGTCCGGCCGGCAGGGCCCGCCATGCCTTCTATCACGGAGTGGCTTCCCACAATCCGTTGTTCATGCTTGGTGATGAAGTACGATTTTCTGAAACCCCTTGCTGGCATCCTAGCAAAGCATTCCATCCTTGAATCCCTTCTAATGTCACCAGATATGCGTGAAGCATTCGACGAGGCTTTAAGAATCCCTCTACAGTTTGAGATAGAGCTAGCAGGTGTAGAGGCTTTTCATGCTGAAACAGTTGAGGATACCAAATGACATTCCATCATTTTATTCTCTGGAGAGAATTACGGCTCTCCCATACAGGGGAAAATCCACCCACTGAATATCACCGTTCAATTTAATGGTGTGGAGGTTCACAACTATGTTGTTGAAAACGGCTCCAGGATTAACCTTATCCCGACACAGACTCTATGGATGCTAGGGTTATCTGAATATTACCTGAATCCCTCTGATTTAAGAATCCTGGGATATGACAGGATGGAGCAGACCCCAGTCAGCAAGATTCCAATGAAGAGCCAGTTCGGCAGCCTAGTTTCCAGTACTGAGGTTATGGTTGTCTCCCAGGACACTGCGTACAATGCATGGATTGCTAGGTCATGTCTTCACCTGTACGTGACGGTTTCCAATACACACTTTTTGTTTTAACCATGATAAATAATATTAAATAAATTAATAAAACATTTATGTTTTGAATTTGGTAAAATAGACATCATTTTTAAATTTGGAATATGGAGTAAAGATTAGGCTGAAATTTTTTTAGTTTTATGAGAAACATCAATTTTTGATGAATAGTGAAACCACTAAGTAGGAGTCAAATGTTATTTTTGCATCAAAATGAAATTTTTACACTTTTGTTAATTGAATTTCAAAAATCTTAAATACATGGTTGTTTTTAGTATGTAAAATTTTTTTTAATAAGATTAATACACTTTTTGGTGAAAAGCAATTTGTGACTTTTATTTACCACGGTTAAAGGTAAATATGGTAATTCAAGGTAAAAAGAATATTATAATAATACAAAATTATCTTAACATTTTCCTAACCATATGGGACGAGTCATGTCTGACCATGGGCATCCATGGGTCTATTGTGGGACCCCATTGAGACACTTAAGAGTGATAATGACAATTTATTTTGGACTGAATGTTACTTTTTTATTACTCTTTTGAAGAGGAAAACATTAAACAAGGAGCAGACCTCCAAGGAGGGGGGAAGTAATGAAGTCCAAGGTAATCCCCGTGCACCACGTTAAAACACTTAAGGGGAAGAGAGTTCAGACTATAATAAATCATAAGTGACTCCTCCTGTCTGCCCAAGTGAGTAAGAGCACCCACCGAAATGTTGGATTCCCTCCAACTATGGTGAATAATCCTTCCATGGTTGGTCTCCACCCTTCACCTTCAGATGAGATATATCAAATCCCAAGGTGTTTCAGGGATTCCCTATAACATAAAGTAATGTTGTAAATGACTTAAACAAATATCTTTTAGTAAATTTATTTTTACATGGGGTTATATAAGTTATCATTTAGACTATAAATATTATTTGGAAATATAAAAATATTTCCCACATCATGGTATTTGTTTTATCATATATAGTCATCAAATAAATAAAATTTTATATAACAGAATAATGATTCAGTGTTTACCTCATTAATAAATGATTTAAATAAATAATATAATAAAGATTAAAATAATATCCAAAACTTATATAATTTGTATCGGATGATTTTATTTTGACCATGCATCATCATATATTCTATTTTAATAAGTTCTAGTCCTTCTGAAACCGAAAATAATTATATAATAACATAATACTTTCACACTTTTATAAAGAGCCCCTCCTCCCCCTTATAAAAAGGCATCACCTCTAACCCATTCCTCTTTCCTATAAATCCCCTTCGCTCAACCAAACCATAAACAAATAATCTATAAAGATCCCTCTCTTTCACTTATAATCCTTAACTTAGGAAAATTACACTTCAAGAAGTCCTTTAGGTTCAATCCAAAGGGAGTTAACACAATTAAGGGTAACAGTTTCTCGAAAATATTTTTCTTTTATTTTACTTCTCCAACACATAAAATCTTTTTATTATTTTATTTTATAAAAACATAACTATAATAAATATACAAGGATGTTTTTATGAGAATTATTTGAGCTACACTTTCACACACCTCTATATAATAGGTAACATACATACAGTTTCTATGGATGGGAAACTGCCGCTTCATGAAACGATCGTTGTTCCATTATCTTTTACCACCTCTAATGGTGTCCATTATGATGGAAATGTATTTATATATGATATTTTTTATGCTTCATTATTTTTCATTTATATCATAACTTTGTGGTTTCCATTATGGGTAAACTCGATAATTTCATTTGAGGAAGTGCAAACTACCACCCCACCAAAGTGATATGACTCGTTAATGCCATATGTGGGACATATAAAGGATGAAGTTAATGATATTATATATGATATTATACTTTATTTATAATATACCTATGTATAATTATGTATTAATTCACTTAAAATATGAAATAGATATGAAATTTGTGTTCATGTGTACGTACGGTTTACCGTCTCGATGAATGGTGTATTTCATTTCATTCCTCCAAATGTTATGTATTATTATAAATACATATATATACCAGATATATATAATATATATATTACATATATATCAAAAATATAATTATATATATAATGAACGTTTGACCATGTGAACAACTTGTAATTATAATAAGTCCATTTTTGACTCAAGTTCCAAATATCGACATAACGACCATTATTAACTTAAATTATTACATTATGTTTATAAAATTGTAATAAGTTATTGAAAAGGAATAATAAACTTTAAAAAGTATCATAAGAAATTATAAATCAACTTTAGTTTATTAATCAAGAGATTAAACAATGAACAGTTCATGCTGGACACGAGGTAAGGGACTTCGTCTCAATCTTCTTTCATATGTTCATGTGATATTAAACAAGGATTCATAACTCTTCATTGTAAATGATTCTAGAGATCAAATTAAAGATATTACAATTATAAAATAGGATAATCATTAATATTTTGAAAATATATCTTATAATCCAATGATCTGTGATAATATTCATTTTCCTTATATTTGTTATAAATATAAAAACTTTCCAACCATATAAATATATATATTTTATAATATGATGAAGTATTGAGTTACAATTAATTATAGAACCATATTCACTGTTAAATTATACCCTTCTTGAAGATAATTAATTTCAATGTCCAACATATGATTATAAATTATTTTTATATTCAATGTGTATTATATCTAAAAAAATATATGCATTTTTCCAATTGGTGGGTTGTGGAGGATCCTTTCATGATCATTAGTGGAGAAGAAAACCCAAAACCAAGATGATATGTCATTAATAAATAAATGTACTAAAAATATTTTAAAATAATGTATATATGTTTTATTGAAATAGTTGTATCATCATTGTCACTAGATTCTTGAAGCTATTTTCTCATTAATACAACAGCATAAAATACCAAGAATTTTTTTCACAAATGACATAATTATTATGTTGTATCAGTAAACGAGACACATTCATGAATCCCATATTTCATTGGAATACATAGATTACCAATTTTGTTGATATATTGACATTATTACCTATAATATATCCTTGCGTATCAAATATTGTTCACATCATAGACTCATGTTAATTGAAAAAAAATAATGGTGAGATCAAATGCTCAATATGGAGAAATAAGGCGGAAAATATCATGAATAAATAAAAATAATCAAAAAATAAATTAAAATAATTAAAATAAAATTTTATTTAAAATTTTTTATTTTCATAATATTATAATAAATAATCAATATAGAAACATAAATAGATGAACAAACTTGAAATTTAATCAATATCATGACTATCGTAACTAGATATGGCATAATCAAAATGACAAGGTTATTAACTAAAAACACAATACATTTAGTCATTAATATGAGAATAAAATTCCTGCATAGATTATATAGTTATGAAAATTACATGGATAATATTTACTGAATTTTTAATGATAGAAATTCATAATTATTGGATTCCAGTATTACTAGGATTATAATACCTCTATCATGATGATCATTCACAAGACGGTTAAAAAATATTGTTAAAAACCTATATAATACCATAATTCATATTTTATTCATGAGATCTAATGATGAATCATGGGAAAATATTATAATTTTCCCCACCATTCACTACATTTCAAATGTTCTCATCGAATATCATAAAATTGATTTAATTAATTAACAATGTTCCTTATCATAAAATATCTATTTTGAATAAAGAATATGGATTGGTCAATATTTACATTGACCAAAAAATAACCTTGAATCTTGAACACCATATATAGAAATGATATAAATATTAATAAATTATAATATCCATGATAAATTATATGGATAATTTGGGGGTGTTTGATGTTTAATGATCAAAGGAATGTGAAAATTTAAGGGAATGTTAATGACATCAAAAATGAATCAACAATGTGAATGTAAATAAAATACTTTTTCAAAATGATAATAAAATATCCATATATATAATAAATATTGAATCATGAAAACCTAAACCAATTGTAGTTAGATGAAATGTTATTTGTCTTCTATTAATAGTAGTTCCATAAAAACATAAATACATTATTCGGAAAAATTTACTATTTATTTATAAGATAACATTAAATAATAAAATACAACAAAATATTGAAAAACAAATTCCTTGATTTTATTTTGAATATTATAAGAGATTTTTTAAAACTTTTCACTGAACATGAAGAATCCAAATTATTTTCTTGCCGAGAAATTTAAAAAATGAGTCATTTTTTGGTAAAATCCATATGTGTATTGTTTTGAAAATGAAATGAAGATTATTTTTAAAAAACTATATAAAATTTGAAAAAATTGTATAAAACCATTTTTTAATAGTTAAAAACATTTTTGAAAACATTTTTAGAAAACATTATGTTATAAGAGAACATATATCTGATTGAAGAGAGAAATAATGTTAGATTTTCTTAAAAAGTGTTTACCAATTAATTTTTATACCAATGTCAAGAAAATTATTCCATTATTTGAAAATATCATGAATATCTAAAGGAAAATAAAATTAAATATTTTATTAAACAATGATGAAATAATTTCTTTTAATTCAAGTATAAGTATATATAATCTCGATTATAATGAACTTGTTAAATAAACCCATGCAAATATCATAATGTAGACTTGAGAATTAATCAGTGAATAAATTATGTCTATAAAATGTAAAACCCTAGGAAAAAATCGTAAAATTTTATGAATGATAATCAAAATTAATTACTCACATAATAATTTAATATCAATGACAATAAAGATGTAATAGAATCCAATAAAAAGAAATTGAGTTATGAAAATATTAACCACTTGAAAAATTTTAATTCAAACTCCCTGGGATGAAGTAATTAAAATTGCTAAATAAAATATCATAAATTATTAATAAATCATTATATTATATTTGAAGGGGATGTATATACACCATCAAAATGGAATTATGTGCACAATATAATAATATTCCTCAATGAATGGAAATTGAGAATAAGTCCCTTACCACTTAGTAATATTCAATACAAATACAAATGGATGATGTAATTGAAATTTAAATATAATATACCATGAAGTATAAATTATTCATGATTTTAAATGTGAATAATAAGTTCATACACCATATAAAAAATGGTGTATAAAATATTGGTATGTTTTAATTGAAGTAAATTAAGACCTGATCTATTACATCATGATTCGTTTTGGATGAATGTTATTTATTATCTTTTATCTGGGATTTCAAAATGTTATAGTCTAATAAATTAACCATATAAATGTTACATATATCGTATATTATTCTTTTATAGCATCTTATCCATCATTCAGTAATAACAATTCATTATTTCTATTTTTTCATGTGATAATTACCTTGTTTTCTCATTTATGATTTGATATGAATGTTCTTTTTTTAAAGGTTGGGGACAAAGTGTAATTTTATTATTAATGAAATGACAACATTTTTTATTGGTAGAGTGAGACTCGATAGATTACTCAAAGTCCCAAGGCCTAGTTTCCTAAATACATGTCTTGAAAGCCCATTTTTTGGCCCAAAGGGCCCTTTAGTGAATAGTACTATTACAATACCATGGATTCCATAATACCTACTACAATACCATCATCTCTTCAGTTACTAATATAGTGCCACTTCCACTACAATGTCACTGCTACTACAGTACTACTATAGTTCCCGTAAATTGTACTAACGTATTAACCCCCAAATTTGTCGCATACCAAATTCGATTTGTACAACAATAATCATAATGGCGTAATTATAATATTCAAACATCAATTATATTTTATGACCAATAATGAATTTTTTTTATAAATTAAGTATGTTACGATCATTGAGAGGGTATGCCATATATACGCTTGAGTAACATTTATGTTTTTTAATGATCATTATTGAAAGGTGATATGTACTATTTTATCATTAAAAATTATCATAATATCAAATATATTAATATTTTTTACTTTTATAATCTTATATCATCCCTTTGGTGTGGTGATTAAAAGAGAGTCACATTGCATCATAAAGGCTGTAGTCCACATGTACACGAGCGAAATTATCATATTTCTATATTAGAAAGTGAATCATATATTATTTTTCTGATTGATAAATATATATTTAATTTAAAAATTAATTCACTTATGTTAAATATATTAATTAACATTATAATTCTCACATTACATGTAATACATTTGAGAATAAAAATTCACATCACTTTGTGAAGCTTTATTCCCCATAAACACGAGGGACATTACTGTATCCCCTACAAAACTGAACATAAAATATAATATATGATATAATGACTTAAGAGTTATATTTATGTTATAAAAACAATATATTAATTTATATCCATCAAAATATCCCACTGTTAGATTAAGTAATGGACAAATGAAGGACATCCATTCGTGAGGAAATATTCCTCTATACACACAAATAATGATTTCATAAACCATTTGATGGGAGTGGGGACTGATTAATTTCATTAAATTATTATATAAACATATTAATATAAGGAATATACTGTTTTTATTAAATAATATTAGTTTAATAAGGAATTTTCAAGGATGAAAAATAAATATAATTATGACACATGTTGAATAACATTACCTCTTATACGGGTATCCTACTTATGGTTTCACAAAACTCTATCATAGGATGGGATAATTAAGAATTTAGGATTATGGTATAAGAGGACGGAATTTGGAAAGGATTTTTTTCAGTTTTTTTCTAAACCAATGTGTTTTGAATGTGTTATGAAGGGAGGAGATGGGAGGCCTTAAATAAGTGAGGTGAGTGGGAAACCTGCAATTTTTGGAATGGATTCATTCAAAGCCACACTTATATTATTCTAAAATATAATAGATAAGTTCCAAAATATTCCAAAATACTCATTCATACCCACACTTATAATAGATAAGTTCTAAATATGTCCATCCAATGAGTTATTATGCCTATATTAAACTAGTATAGAACCACTTCCGCTTTCAAAATATGTATATAGATGTAATTTCAAGGAAAATCCACATATTCTCCACCTAAACAAAATGATATAATTTTCAACAATACTTATCCCCAAAGTACAACATAGGATTATATGATGTAATCTAGGTTTTCCTAAATCTTATTTACATGATTTCTATTAACTTCTTATTACACCAACTATAGTGACCCTGACTCATTATCCTAGAGTCGGTTTCTTTATAATTTAATTTTCATAAGGTAAATCGAATTACATATCAATGAATTGAATAGTTTTGTAGTCTTGGTAAATTAGGAACATACATCAGTCCTTGATTAAATTTGAATACACAAATGACCAGATTCTATTTCAAGAAATACATTATCCACACTAATATATCCTTGAATATCAAACACAATTCACGTCAATGATTCTTAAAAAAGAAAAAAATAAGGGTGATCTAAAATTATAAAAAAGGGATAATAACAAAAGATATATCATTAATCAATAAGAATATTCAATATGAAATGGTAAATAACATATCAGAAATTACATATAAATGACTCAAACATCATGATATAATAATTTGTTATCAATACAACATGTTAAATTACTGAACACACATTCCATTTTATTAGAATCATGAATATAATAACGTGATTTGAAATAATCAATTTGAAATAGTAAATAACTGAAAACACTTTCCATTTAATCAATAAGATGATAATGACATACATCCCTATATAATATAATGGTTAAAAACTCATTGATAATAAAAGTTTAATTCTTAATAGTATAAATTCATAATTATTATATATTTTGATCTATGGAATAATGATATCTCTACCATCAAGTCCTTTCACTAGATAGATTAAAACTCTATGTTGAACCCCATTTAATACTGGAACACTAATTTTATTCATGAGAAATGTCAATAAATTGAGGGGATATATTATACCAGTCACCACTCGTGACGCACCGACCCCAGTTACCCAGATTCGGTGCATTATTTCTTAACATTGGAATTATCACAAAAGATAAAGTCTTGAAAGGATGATTAGTTTAGTAGCCTTGGAAATAATAGATACATTCATAAGTCTTACATTACATCATAATGTAAAATAAAACTACAACAATATCTTTTCTTCATATCCCCTCATACTATCTCTGCAGGTCATTCATAATAAACTTCTTCACATCCTGGAAAAATTAAAACATTGGAAGGGGTGAGCTCAGATGCACAGTAAGGATATCAATATAGTGGAAACTTTCATAAATAAACATAAACATTTAAGGCAATGTATAACTAAAAAAATCCCTTTAAACATGAACTTCAGCATAATATGGAAAAAATAAAATGAAATAATGTCATTTACTTATTCACATGGATATTCTACTAGTAGAATAATAACATGCAATATCAATAACCACTTTCATAATGATGGAATACATAATGCCAGACTATATTAACCACGTAGCCAAGGCCTCGTGCCAAGACACTAGTTTTCCTCATGAGACCTGCCGATGCATCGAGGAGCTATAGCGGGCTCCACTAGTATTTTATTAAGTCCAATGCATTCCTTATATGAAAAGGTTTAAACATATCATAAACTATAACATAATTATATCACATAAAACATGCATAAAGGAAACATAATATTTCCACATTTAAATCACCAGATATCAATACAACACATTGATATAATAAAAACTTTAAGAAAACAATTTTCAATACCAAAATAAAAGAAAAGTAAAACTTAGTATTTATTTTTCTTTTAAAAAAAGATAGGGCTTGTAGAGGAAACTGAAACTCAAATAATCGTCATGGCAGTGGAGAAGTCATTGTCTCCATATATGTACAACAAAAAAACATTCCGTTTTGTCGTTTAGTAAAACACTTCGTATAAAAAAGATTCCTTTTGAATAAACGTAAAAGTCAAAAGCGTTTATACACCGTATAAATGAAAGTTGTGTATAAAATAAAATATTCCTCAATGAAAGGAGATTGAGACGAAGTCATTAAAAAGATCATTTTTTAAGTAAAACATATCTATTATTTGTATCCACTATATGAACACATAAATAATGTACAAATATAAGATACTATATAATAATATCATGACATAATTTGAAAGTAGGAGATTAACCCAAAGAACGGAAATTGGGTTAAGAAGTTCCCTTACCTCGTGTCTGACTTGACTCGACTATTCATTAACCTAATTAATAATAAACTAGAGTTAATTTATAATTGATTAAGAACCTTTTCCAAGTTTTTTTTCCTTTTATATCACTTATGAACATTATGTAATTATTTATGTTAATAACAGTCATTTTTTCGATCTTTGGTACTTGAGTCAAAAATAAACATATAATTACAAGTTGTTCATGTGGTAAAATATCCATTATATACCGAATTATATTCATGATTTAGATATCATATATATCATATATATCATGTATCTACATTCATTCATAATATTACGTAACATTTAGAGGTAAGAAATGAAATGCACCGTTCATGGAGACGGTAAGCTGTACGTACGCATGAACGCTACTTTCATTTCTATTTCGTATTTAATGGAATGAAATCATAATGATATAAAGGTATATTACAATTACAGAATAATATCATATATAATATCATTTACTCCATCCTTTACACATCCCACATTTGGCATTAACGATTCAAATCACTTTGAGGGGGCGGTAGTCCGCACTTCCTAAAATGAAATTATCGCATTTACCCATATTGGAAATCATAATGGTATGCCTTAAATGAAAAATACAGAAGCATAAGGAAATCATAAACATAATATATATTATATTTAAATATAGTGAAACCTTAATGGCCACCTTGAGAGGTGTTAAAAGAAGATTGAGCAATCATTATTTTGTGAGACAGTAATTCGCCACCCACAGAAACAGTATGTTCTTTAACCATTAGACGAAGGTGTGTGTAAGTGTAAATAAAATCCTTCTCATAAAAAAATCCTAGTATATTGAATATACTGGTTTTGTTACAAAATAATGCAATAACAAGAGTTTAAGGGGTTGGAAAAGTAAAATAAAACAGATGAACATAAGAGAAGACATTACCTTAAATTCGGGTAACTCTTTTTGATTTAAGCGAAAGGCTTCCTTGGGATGACTTCTGCCCAAATTTAGGCTTGTAGGAGTAATATAGGGATTTTTATAGAGTATTTGGTCAGAGTTTGGCCGAGCCAAATGGCTTTGATGGTGTGAGTAAGGTGGTAGAGGTGGGGGCCTTTTATAAGAGGAGAGGAGGGGTATTCTGGGAAACTCATGAAATGTTACATTATTATTAAATGACATTCGGATTTCAAAGGACCCACAATTATATATTTCTAAGATAAGGTAATAAGGGTTCAAAATCTACTCATCCAATAGGTTTTTGACAAGTTTAAGCCTTAAATTTTACATTATCTTTTCATTTTATTTAAATCGTTAATTAATGAGGTAATCACAGCATCATCATGATGTCATACAAAATTTAATTTATTTAATGTCTAAAAATTATAAAAAAAATCCATGATGTAGGAAATAGTTTTATCATTCCAATGAATATTTATAGTCTCAATGTTAACTTATATAACCCCATGTAATAATTGTTATAGTAAAACAACAACTGTTTGTGACAATTTTATTTTTACTTTAAATAAAAAGTTATTAATGTCATTTTCTTACCCAAATGGCTCCATGGGGTCCCCATGTTTTTCAATGGATTTTCTTGGTCGGCCATGACACAACCAATAAGGGTAGGACAAGTGTAAAGGTATTTTAATATTTTTATAATATCATTTTTACCTTAAATATCACTAATTACCTTTAATCACGATTAATAAAACCTAAAAGTTAATATTAATCAAAAAATTATTTTAATCCCATTGAACCACATTTTAATTCTTAATGAAATCAATGTATGTCAGATTTTTGAAATTACATTCATAGAAGAGGTAATGTCTCATTTAAACGAAAAATCGGTTTTTTAACTATCACTTAGTGGTTTCACTATTCATCAAAAATTGATATTTTTCAGAACAATGCCAAAAATTCACCATAAGATATATTTGATATTAGTAATTAAAAAATGATGTCTATTTTAAAAAATTCAAAACATATAAGTTTAATTAATTAATTTAATAATTAATTCCTACTGTCACAACAAATGACGTGTTTTTAAAAAAACAATATATATCAAAAGATTGACAATTGTTTATGTCCAATTTCAAAGTTAAATTAATTCCAATGACAACCATTGGATAAAATTGTAAAATTATATTCTAATTATACCATAAAACCACTAAATAGTATAATTTATCACTATTAATTATTTTGATTAAAAATGTTGTTTTTAGTAATTTTCACTATTCATCAAAATATAAAAGTTATCTGAAAAGTTCCAAAATTTCACCCTAGGATAAATTTGATATTCTGAATCAAAAAATGAAGTCCATTTTGAAAGATGAAATATTTAAAATTTCAAAAAGTAGGTATTACTATTCATAACAGCTACTTTGATTGGTTGTGGTGTGTGTTAGAACTCGGTGTTGCGTACAACACACGCTACTGTATTATTTCAAGAGAAGCGTACCGTGGAAGAATGGGGTGTTACATTCTACCCTCCTTCAATAAATTGTGTCCTCGCAATTTGAAATTTTTCTTTGAAAATAAATGGTTGAAAGTAAAAAATACCTTTGTGGAAAACCCACATCGGAAATAAGGTTAATAAAATTTAGCCTTAATAAGAGGGAAAGGGAAATGAAAAAGTCACCACTAAATTATGATCTCGAATAGGAGAACATTTGTGGAAATTAGACACATATAATTGGAGGAAAAACATAAATATTTGAAGGGAGTGATTGAGTTCATCAATCACAAACAAGTGTAAAATTGAGGTCCTCAATGCCTTCAATCTATGGTGATTTAAAATATCATCAGTTCAACAAAACATAATGTATTAGGATAACACATTTTTTGTTTTAATATCCCTTTCCTAAAGTTTAAGAATTAATTTATTCATAGAATAAAAGGCAGCTATATATATATATATTCTTGAAAAGTAGAGTTTCAACCTTCAACTAATTTATACGACAAACTCATCTTTAACTCAAAAAGATAATAGAACTCAAAAATATTATATTTATCCTAATTGTATAAGGTTACAAATATTAACAAATATCATTTTGATTTTGGAAAACTATTTTTTAATAACTAGGGACTTCATGTAGGCCAGTGGTCGGTAATAAAGGACAGTCGCACTATGGTTGTGGGTTCGATTCCTGCAGCTTTGTCTGACGGGACGGGTTATCCCCTAACCTACAGGTTGTCCTTTTCCTAAAACTATAGTATTATAATATTACAAAAATAATATTAAGAATTTTTTTAACCTTAAACAATACTATCCAAAGTTCGTCTTAATCCATCCCAACCTTTATAGTTATCCAAAATACCTCTGTCCAGACTTTCTATAAAAGGTCTCTTAATTCCAAAATAAATTTATCAGATTCCCCAAACAAAGTAAAGTTTCTTTTATTGTCACATACTAAAAATATGATTACCTTAATCATATTAAAACCTTAATGAAAACAACAAGTACTGAAGTACAATCCTTATATATATCACATTATTCTTATAACAAGAATATAATCCTTGAGTCCAAAAGCACCAATACATTAATTATTCCACTTCAACTGTAGTAACAACATAAGATTGTCCAGGATCCCTTGGCCTTTTCTGAGGTAAGTTTCCCTGATGCTTAGTACATTCATTTGTATAATTCCCCATTTCCATACAATTGTATCATTCAACATTGATAGCCTCTTTCTTTCCCTTACAATCACGAGCCTGGTGACCTTTTTCTCAACATTTATAACAAACTCCCACTCCTTTTAGGCAAGTACCTAGGTGATTCTTCCCACAATTATTTCATAATGGAAAATCCTTCTTTCCCTTTTTTCCTTTATAAGTCTCTTGTTCCACCATTCTCTTCTTATCTTTCTTTAATTTATTGTCATAAGATTTAGAGAATTCCTTTTCTATCTTGATAGAACATGAGACTATATCTTCATATGTTGAGAAAGATTGTGATACTAATGCTCGAAGGAGAAACGGTTTTAACCCATCAAAGAAACGATCAATATTATTTCTTGGGTTATGTATATAATCTACAGCATACCTCGCTATCCTTGTAAGGTTGGCCTCATACTTTGTGACATTCTCATCCTCCTTTTGTCTCAGACTCAGAAATTACCTTTCCATATCTGCTCGATGGTCACGAGGAAAGTATATTTCTACAAAAATCTCTTCGAACTCCCTCCATTGCATATTTGATACTTCTTCATCTTCCTTTGTGTTTTGAATCAATGACCACCATTGATCGGCATCTCTATTGAGGCGGTAAACTGCCATGACAACCTTCTCCCTTTCGCTACTCCCCAAGGAATGAAATATTTTCTCTAAGGAGTTTATCAATTTCTCAGATACTAATGGATTTGTACCCCTAATAAATTTTGGAAGTTGTTTCCTCATGAAGTGGTCTAACATTGATCCTCCACGTTGCGGATCAAGGTGCTCCATACGAGTAAGGTTATTATTCATAACCTGGGTGAGTTGTCCTAGTATGGTGATAAGTTGATCAGCACCAGTTGTATCTCCAGCTCCACAATAATTATCTTGAGCAGGAGGGAAATCCCTACATGGAGTGCGTGCATTGATATGGTTTCCATTCCTCCCACTAGGCTCCATTTCTAAACAATGGCATAAACTAGATTATTTTATGAATCAAAATAAATAATTCCATACTTGTAAAACAATTAACATAAATTGAAATATAGTCATAAAAATGTTTTCTTTGAGGAAGTATATACTCATAAACCCTTCATAATGGTTTCTAAAGAAAATGAGAATTATCCTAATTATATCCCTCGGGAGTGTCGTACCCAAGAGTGAAACAAGACCCGTTGTCATGCACCAGTTCCCATTCGAGTCTAGCTCAAAGTGGTGTTTTCATGTTTTACCCCTAGGTACATCTGTGCCAGAGCCGGCTCTACCTGCTCGTATCCAGACAGGGATGTATTGCTCATAAAACTCAAAAAATCTCTATAATAACAAAATTCTATGAAGTTCTTCTAAACTAATCCTCAATGTATATATTAGAAAATGTTCTCTAATCAGAGTTTATCTAAATTTATCTTCCAAGGGTAGTACAAAACTGCCTCTGATACCAACTGTAACGCCCTGACCCCAGTTACCCAGAGTCGGTGCATTATTGCGTAATGTTGGCATGATCACAAAAGATCAAGTCTTGAAATACCGATTAGTTTAGTAGCCTTTGAAACACTAGATACATTCATAAGTCTTATATTACATCATCAAGTATTACAAAACTATAAAAAAATCTTGTCTTCATATCCCCTCATACTATCCATTTAGGTCATTCATAATATACATCTTCACATCCTGGAAAAATTAAAACATTGGAAGGGGTGAGCTCAGATGATTAGTAAGGATAACAATACAGCGGAAACATTCATAAATAAACATAAACATTTAATGAAATGTATAACTAAAACGAAAGCCATTTAAACTTGAACATCAACATAATATAGCAATAATATAATGAAATAATTCCATGTACTTATCCACATGGATAATATACTTGTCGAATAATTACATTCAATATCAATAACCACTTTCAGAATGATGGAATGCATAATGCCAGACTATCATAACCATGTAGCCAAGGCCTCATGCCATGAATACAAATAAGATTTTGTCAAGGCCTCGTGCCAAGACACTAGTTTGTCTAATGAGACCTTCTAATGCATCGAGGAGCTATAGCGGGCCCCACCCATCACTTATTAAGTCCAATGCATTCCCTATATGAAAAGGTTTAAAAATATCATAAACCATAACATAATTGTATCACATAAAACATGCATAATTGAAACATAATATTTCCACATTTATATCTCTAGATATCAATAAAACACATTGATATAATAAAAACTTTATCAATACCATTTTCAATACCAAAAATTCATGACCCGTCCTCGGGCCTGTGACGTGACTACCCTAAGCCCGCCTTCCATAGGCCAGGTGCTGGCGAATATCACTAAGGTATAAATCCCAGTAAAAAGGGAAGGCATTGCCTTTTTAAAGTAAACAAACATCACAGATCAAGAAAGTAGTAGAAGTAACACTAAGTAAAAACCGAGTACAATAGTAAGTGCAGAAAGTAAGTGGGCCAGAATACAAACCCAAACTGAATGTAAAGTACAACTCGAAAGGGAAAACAACAACATAAAAGTAAAGCCGCATCGTCGAGCCATCCACTGGAAGTACCACCTGAAGGGTGAGTACAGATAGCCTCTACAGTTCCTTGGGTCCAACCGTCCACTCCAAGCACGTCCCGCCAAGTGGTCCACCTCCAGGTACCATTATGCCCCACAAGCCTCTACCACGATCAGCGTTGTCTGTCGTCTACAACCAACACAATGTAGTGCGGGCATAGCCCGTGCAGGGGTGAGTATAAGCTACTCATTAGGGACCCCGAGTCCCCCGACGGTCTCCCAGAATCCACAAAGGATAATCCACAAGGAAAGATACAATCACGATGTAAAATCCGACACTGCTTAGATATATTTCCATACATATACCTAAGTCATCAAATATCGTTCGGCTCCAACATCCGAGCCCAAGTACAACCCAGTCCACACAGGAAAGCAAAACGTAAATTCACAAAGGATAGCACAACACAATCCACATAGGAAATCAAAAGAGGATTCAGCTCACACATGTATACTTCTTTGTATGATGATAAAGATGACCAGATATTGCCACTGATTCATCTAAGACATCGTACCCACAATGGATCGGTAGATACTAACCCCCGAAATAACCCACAAAGGATCTAACCCACAAAGAATCGATAGGTGACTAACCCTCGCAAAGACCTAGACAGGATCAGACCCCCATAGGATCTGTAGGCGCTGGCCCACACAGGACTGCTGAGCGCTGACCCACACAGTATTGGACCCACACAGGATCAGTAGAACTGATCCACAAAGGATCTATGAGTGTTGTAGTCGTCGTCGAATCCACTGAGGATCTCTGCACAGTCATCGTCGAATCCACTGAGGATCTCTCCACAGTTGTCATCGTCGTCGCAGTCGCCGCCAGCTCAAGGGTTCCCGCACACAACAAGCTCGTTCGGGAGGGTCCACTCTACGAGCTGAGAGGCTAATACATCAACTGACACATAGTCCATATTTGATGTATCCTAAAGTTTTGTATCGTCAACAGGAACTCAACGTCGCAGACAGCGCATAAATCTAATGTCCGGTCTGAGAGTTATTGGCTTTTTCGTTCCAGAGGCCCAGTTGGTTTTTAAGGAAAAACCAACCCGACCATACTCCACCTGCATCCAAACCTCGGGCGAAGTAATCCAAAAGATCCGTCTCTCTATGAGGAATCCAACAAAGTCGACGATACGTCAATCGGACGTCTGAATCTCAAGATATGAGCGTTTCTGCTAGGAGGGCCCGGTTGGTTTCGTGTACGAACGAACCCGACCGAACCCAAAGTATTTCGAAACCTTGAGTGTGAAATACCAAAATTACCTTCTCGATCCAAGGATCGCATCGCTGCTGACGGTGAGTCGATCGGAGGCCTGCAGCTCAAGTTATGAGCAAAAGACCGAAAAGGGTCCGAAAAAGGGCAGTCTGGGCCCGGATCGACCCGGCCCAACCCCCCTGGGTTGGCCCGAACCGGGTCAAGCCGACCCGGGTCCGGGTCTGACACGGCCGGTGCGGCCCGGACCAGTGGGGCGCGGCCTAGCCCGGCGGTCATGCCAGGCAGCTCGGCCGGCGCGGTGGCGCTAGCCAGGCGCAGCGCAAGGCAGCCGGGCCCCCCCCGCGCGGGGGCCGCTCCATGACACCCGGACGCGGCTTAAGCCCCGTCCCTCCTCCGCGGTCCCGCGAGGCCGCGGGACCGGCCAGCACCGCCGCGGCTTTAGTCGAGGCGGGTCTTCCCGGCAATGCACCGGCGGGGGGTTTCGCGGATCACCAGACGCGGTCTGGTGGTCCGATATGCGCGCGGTCTTCGCCAGTGTTCGTCCCGGGACTCATTCTTCACTGCAAAGCCTTCAAAATTAGCTTTTGGCCCCGTTTGTCATTGCCCTCCAATCCGCACATAACAACAAGAAGGGCGGTGGGTTCAGACTTGTTCGTTGGTCCGCACCCACCGCGTTAGCGGTTTTTAAAGCCTCACAACACTCAAATTTAATAACCGGAGATATAAATCACGAAGATTTAAAATGAAACAAACCCTACCTCGTCGTAGTCGTCGAACGTGTGTTCTTCGCGGGATTGACCATCGTGGAAGAAGATGATCGTCGCGTCGTGGAAGGGGCGCCGCGTCGTCGTGGTACACGACATCGCGTCGACGATCTCTGAGAGTTAAAGAAAACACACAGATTTAATTTCACGAATTAAATCCATGTTGTGGATAAAATCCACAAAGGAATTTAAAAGATTTTAAATATCCTACCTCAAGAAGTTAATCAAATATTTTTCGCGGGTAAAGAATCGTCGCGGAAGAAGCGTCACAGAAGGAGAATCAACGGAGTTCTTCATCGCCTTTCGTCGAAGGCCGGTGTTCTTCGCGTTCGTCGCATTCTTCGCGTTCTTCGCGAAGAAATATGAAGATCTTCTACCTTGATAGATTTCTCCAAATCCTCTAAACAAGACACCCCTCAAAAGACAAGTGTTGGTATTATTTTTAATCTCATGCCAACAATTGATTTCAAATATATGTAACAAAAAAATTAATTCATAGAATTAATTGCAACGAATTAACCGCCCAATTAATAGGGGCGTTAAGAATTTAGATAATGCGTCAGTTGACTTTCATAAGGATCAGTTTTCGCGGGTGCGTTTCTTGGAGGAAAAGAAACGTTGGGGCTCATGCGAGCCCCACCTCACAAATATCCTACCAAGAGGGTAGGATATTTTGGGTTCCACCCTAGTCGCTTCAACTCAGCTTAAGCATATTTAAGTGGCTTTAAGTGAAATAAAATAAAGTTGTCGCACCACTTTATTTTATTTTCTTCACTTAACCCCCAAAATTTAAAAACCACACCTGAGAAAATGCATCTCCGAAAGAGGCGTTTCTAAGAAAAATACCAGCGTTGTGATTCCATTGGTGCCCTTGGAATTTGACTCCAAGCACCAGTTCAAAATATATAAAAACCCGCTCGTTCTTTCACTGAACGTACCAGAGCCAAACTTCGGAAAATGATTCTGGGAACACCGGGCCTCGGAATCAGGTTCCGTCAGAAACTGGGTTGTTGTAAAATTCCTAAAAAAATTAAGAAAAAAATTTCCTTGAATTTTACGGGTCTTTACATCACGCCCACCTCAGGGATTTACGTCCACGTAAAGATACATCATAAATTAGGGAAACAAATGTGGGTACTGAGCACGCATCTGAGCCTTCTGCTACCAAGTGCTCTCCTGAAGGTTCTTGTGCTGCCATATAATGCGCACTAGAGGAATCGACCGTCCACGTAGGACCCGCTCCTGTCGATCCTCAATCTCCAATGGGACCTCCGCAAAAGTCGCACCATCATCAACGTCTAGCTCCCCATGGTCAATGATGTGTGTCGGGTCGTGCACGTATCTCCTCAGCTGAGATACGTGGAAGAAGTCGTGCATCCGGTGCCACTGAGATGGTAGAGCCAGGTGATAATCCACCTCGCCAATCCTGCTGACGGCCTGGAATGCTCGGATGAAGAGTGGAGACAACTTTCCGCCTCGGAGAAATCTCTGTAATCCACATCGAGGTGAGACACGCAAGAATACGTGGTCACCATCCTCGAACTCTAGTGGCCTCCGCCTCCTGTCATCCTAAGTCTTCTGCCGGCTCTGAGCTATCCTTATCTGCTCCTGGATGATCTGGACCTTCTCTACCGTGGCCTGGACCATCTCTGGTCTCACGAGTGCTGACTCCCCAGGCTCTGTCCAACACAAAGAAGATATGCAAGGTCGGTCGTACAACGCCTCGTATGGCGCCATCCTGATGGTGGAGTGGTATCTGTTTTTGTACACAAACTCCACCAAGGGTAGGTGGTCCTCCCACCTGCGACCAAAGTCAAGGACACATGCGCGGAACATGTCCTCGGGATCTGAACGGTCATCTCCGTCTGACCATCCGTCTGAGGGTGAATGGCAGTGCTCAGACGTAGCTGTGTCCCGAACGCCTCCTTCAACCCCTTCCAAAGCCAGGAAGTAAAGAGATCATCTCGATCGGAGACGATAGATGATGGCACACCATGAATTCGTACAATCTCGTGAACGTAGAGACACCCCAAGCTCTCCACTGAGCCCTGCTCTCTGATGGGTAAGAAGTGAGCCGACATGGTGAGTCGGTCGACAATCACCTAGATGGAGTCATGACCTCTGGAAGTGCGTGGAATTCCAGTCACGAAGTCTATAGATATCCCGTCCCACTTCCACTCCGGGACCTCCAATGGTTGTATCATGCCTGCGGGTACCTGATGCTCTGCCTTCATCTACTGGCAGGTGAGGGATCGAGAAATGAACTCTGCCACAGCCTTCTTCATGCCTGTCAACCAGTGTTGTCATCTGAGATCCAGGTAAATCTTCTCCACTCCAGGATGTACAGCCAAGGGAGAAGTGTGAAACTCTCTCAGAACCTCCTCCCGTAATGCAACTGGTACCAAGGTACGTCCTCTTAAAAAGACGTCGTGCTCTAATCCAAAGGAGAAACCATCAGGTGCCTATCCTGAGGATATCTGTGCACGCCACGTCTCACAGTCAGCATCCCCCCGCTGTGCCTCTCTGACCCACTGCAGTAGTGGAGGAGTGTCTGTGAGTGACTGAAGGAAGGATGCTCCAACCCTATCCCTGATGAATATCTGCAAAGCGACTAGCTGCTCCGTCACCTCCCCAAGCAGCTGAATTACCGTCCTCCTGCTGAGAGCATCGGCTAATACGTTCCCCTTCCTAAGAGTATAGATTATCTCAATGTCGTAGTCCGGGAGGATCTCGAGCCACCGCCGCTGTCTCAGGTTCAGGTCCTTCTGAGTGAAGATGTACCTGAGACTCTGATGGTCAGAAAAAGATTGTAAAGTGCTCTCCCATCAGGTAGTGTCACCATGTCTTCAGAGCGAAGACCACTGATACTAACTCTAGGTCATGGGTATCATAGTTTTTATCATGTAGCCTCAACTTATGTGATACATAGGTGATCATTTCCCCCTCCTGCATCAGGACACATCCGATTCCTGTTCCTAATGCATCCCACTACACTACATACCATATCCCCTCCTCTGGCAACCTCAAGATAGGTGCGCTGGTCAAACTCTGTCTCAGCTCTTGGAAGCTCTTCTGGCATCTGTCTGACCACACAAAGGGTTTCCCCTTCTTCGTCAAAGCTGAGAGTGGTGCCGACACTTTGGAGAAGTTTGGCACAAATCTCCGATAGTATCCGGCTAATCCCAAGAAACTTCTCACCTCCGTCATGCTCCTGGGTAGCTCCCAAGGTAGCACTGCCTCGATCTTCGTAGGATCCACTGCAACTCCCACCTTAGAGATGACGTGTCCCATGAAGTGGACCTCACGCATCCAGAACTGACACTTCGAGAGCTTACCACAAAGCTGGTGCTCTCGGAGTGTGTCTGGCACAACCCGCAAGTGGCATGCGTGCTCCGCCTCAATCGTCGAGTATATAAAAATGTCGTCGATGAAGACTACGACAAATTGATCGAGGCATGGCTGAAAGATACTGTTCATGAGGCCCATGAACACTGCTAGAGAATTGGTTACGCCGAATGGCATAACCAAGAACTCATAGTGGCCATACCGACATCTGAAGGTCGTCTTGTGGACGTCCTCGTCCCGAACTCTGATCTGATGATAGCCTGACCTGAGGTCTATCTTCGAGAACCACCATGCTCCCTTGAGCTGATCGAAGAGGTCATCAATCCTCGGTAGCGGATACTTGTTCCTCACTGTCACCTGGTTCAGGAGACGATAGTCAACACAAAGTCGCAAGCTCTAGTCCACCTTCTTGGCGAACAATATCAGAGAAGCCCTGGGTGAAACACTGGGTCAGATGAATCCCTTGCCCTACAAGTCCTCCAACTGTACCCGTATCTCTTGAAGCTCAGCAGGGGCCATCCGATACAATGGGGTCAATATCGGGGCTGTCCCGGGGTACATGTCAATATAAAAGTCTACCTCTCTGCGAGGAGGTATCCCTGGAACGTCGTCGGGAAATACGTCCGCATACTGATCCACCACTGCAGGAAAACTAGGACTCCACACGTCAACTGATCCTATGATGAGGCTAGCCAACTGATGAGTGATGGGCTGTCCTCTCCTCTGCGAGAGTCCATCCTATGCTGCAAAGGCTCCCTTCTCTCCGGTGAAGGTGAACCTTCTCCCTTCGGTGCGTACACATCGCACCTTGCACCTAATACAGTCAATCTGTGCATGGACTGTAGATAAATAATCCATCCCTAAGATGACGTCGTAAGGCCTCGACGCTGCTACAAGAAGATCCCAGCCGAAGCTCTCGCCTCCTAGAGTAAGCTCACACTACCGGCACCAGTGTGTAATCATCGAGTCTTCTCTCGTAGGAGTCTCTAGCCATAACGATCGAGCCAATGACTCTGTCGGAATCTCCGAGCTCCGAACAAGGGCAGCGGCTATGAAATAATGAATCGCTCTCGTGTCTATAATAACTACAACAAGGGTGTAATAGACACAGATAAGACCTCGAGTCATCTCGGTTGCTCCATGGTTGTAGGCCTCCGCATCCTGGAGCTGTGCCTGTCTCTGACCTCCAAATCACTGTGGTCAGGGTGGACCTCCTGGTGGTGGTGGTGGTAGAGCCTCAAAGCATCTCCCACCACCTGCTGCTCGGCCAGCTCCTCTGCCTTGTCTGCCTCTCCCCTGCGGACCACCACGGTCGACCCTTTGCCTCTGCCTGGGTGGCCCCTCAACCATCTGCTGCTCCTCGGCACGGTGGGTCAGGCAGTCACGAGCCATGTGGCCCTGCCCGCCGCATGTGTAGCACTACCTGCCTCTCGAAAGACTGGCTCCATGATGTGTGCCCCGCACTGCTGAGCCAGTGTCCTGAGGTCGTCTTCATGAGGGTCTGGTCTACCTGGACCCCTGAGTCATCCATCGACTGCCTGCTGTAGAAGACTCTGTTACGTGCCGCCCCGCGGTAGGTCTCGATGCTGATGAAGGCTCAACCAGAAAGCTCTCGATCAAAAGGGATCGCACCAGCACTCCTTCCTGAGTCGGAATGCTGAGGGAGATCTTCGATGACCTAATATCATGTATCAATCCCTGCTCAAAGGTCTAGGCCCTGAAGAATGGGTCTTGTACCATGTCGGTCGAGTAGCGAGAGAGATCAGTAAATCTCGCCGAGTACTGGGCGACCGTCAAGCTGCCCTGCCGCAGCTGAAGAAGCTCATGGATGCGCACCGTGCGGAGGGTGGTTGGGACGAACTCTGAGCGGAAGAGGCTCTCAAAGTCCGTCCAGAGAAGAGATGCCCCATCGTGCACCTGGAGAATCAAGCTCCACCATCGGCCCACTGCCGCGTGCAGTAGGCTCGCTGTGAGGATCACCATGAGGTCTGCTGGTGTTCTCACTAACCGGAATACTCGTACAACTGCCTACATCCAGTCCTCAGCTGCCTGGGGGTCCGTCTCGCCGTGGAACCTGGGCGGTAACTGGCGCTGGAACTCGTGCAGTACACTAAGGCGACGTGCATCGTTAGTGGCTGGGGCTGGAAGCATCGGTGGCTCGGTGGGTAAAGGTACCGCCGGTGCCTCAGCTGTCAAAGGGCCCTGCACCAAGGCCTCGTCTCTCGGTGGGCTTTCGTCACGCTCAACTCTCAGAACCCTAGCTGGCTTCCGTTGTGGGGCCATCCTGAAAAGAAATAGTTGTGCCACTATCAGAACAGTATACCTAGTGAGCTGACACATAGTAATCACAAAGAAAACTTGAAACACACATGAAATCAATGTTTTCGTGCATTAAGTCGGAAATCAGAAGTCAGTGTCCTGGTGTACGGATACGTCGGCCGCCGCACCAGCACTGGACTCCATGGACTGATAAGAACAACCAATACGCTAAACATTATTACTTCACATAGAAAATGATCAGAGTCCCATGTTCTGCAGTAGAACTGAACTCCTCTGATACCAATTTGTCACGACCCGTCCTCGGGCCCGTGCCGTGACTACCCCAAGCCCGCATTCCATAGGCCAGGGGCTGGCGACTAGCACCAAGGCGTAAATCTCAGTAAAAAGGGAAGGCATTGGCTTTGTAAAGTAAACAATCACCACAGTGAAATCAAGCAGTAGAAGTAACACTAAGTAAAAACAAAGTACAACAGTGAGTGCGGAAAGTAAGTGGGCCAGAATACAATCCCAAACTGAAAGTAAAGTACAACTCGAAAGGGAAAACAACAACTAAAAAGTAAAGCCGCAACATCAAGCCGTCCACTGGAAGTCCCACCTGAAGGGTGATTACTGATAGCCTCTACAGCTCCTCGGGTCCAACCGTCCACTCCAAGCACGTCCCTCCCCGTGGTCCACCTCCAGGTACCATCCTACTCCACAAGCCTCAACCACGATCAGCGCTGTCCATCGTCTGCAACCAACACAACGTAGTGCAGGCATAGCCCGTGCAGGGGTGAGTATAAGATACTCAGTAGGGACCCCAAAGGTCTCCCAGAATCCACAAAGGATAATCCAAAAGGTAAGATACAATCACAAAGTAACATCAGACACTGCTTAGGTATATTCCCATACATATACCTAAGTCATCAAATCTCGTTTGGATCCAACATCCGAGCCCAAGTACAACACAGTCCACACAGGAAAGAAAAATGTAAATCCACAGAGGATAGCACAACACAATCCACATAGGAAAGCAAAACAGGATTCAGCTCACACAGGTATACTTCATTGTATAACGATAAAGATGACCAGATATTTCCACTGATTCATCTAAGCCGTCTGACCCACAAAGGATCGATATGTACTAACCCCTGCAATGACCCACAAAGAATCTGACCCACAAAGGATCGATAGGTAACTAACACCCGCAAAGACCCACACAGGATCGGACCCACATAGGATCTGTAGGCGCTGGCCCACACAGGACCGCTGAGCGTTGACCCACACAGGATCGGTAGCACTGATCCACAAAGGATCATTGAGTGATGTTGTCGTTGTCGAATCCACTGAGGATCTCTGCCCAGTCTTCGTCAAATCCACTGAGGATCTCTGCACAATCGTCGTCATCGTCGCAGTCACAGCCAGCTCTAGGGTTCCCGCAGACAGCAAGCTCGTTCGGGAGGGTCCGCTCCACGAGCTGAGTGGCTGATACATCAACTGACACATAGTCCAGCGTTGATGTATCCAAAAGTTTCGTATCATCAACAGGAACACAACGTCGCAGACGGCGCGTCAATCGGACGCCCGGTCTGAGAGTTATTGGCCTTTTCGTTCCAGGGGCCCGGTTGGTTTTTAAGGAAAAACCAACCCGACCGTACTCCACCTGCATCCAAACCTCAGGCAGGGTAAGCCAAAAGATCTGTCTCATAAAGAGGAATCCAACAAAGTCGATGGTAAGTCAATCGGACGTCCGAAGCTCATGATATGAGCGTTTCCGCTCCGAGGGCCTGGTTGGTTTCTTGTACGAACAAACCCGGCTGAACCCAAAGTATTCTGAAACCTTTAGTGTGATATACCGAAATGACCGTCTCAAACCAAGGATCGCATCGCCGCTGAAGGTGCGTCGATCGGAGGCCCGAAGCTCATGTTATGATCAGAATACCGAAAAGGGTCCCAAAACGGGGAGTCGAGGCCCGGACCGACCCAGCCCAACCCCCCTGGGTAGGCCTGAACCGGGTCGACCCGACCCGGGTCCGACACGGCCGGTGCGGCCCGGCAGTCTGGCCGGGCGGCTCAGCCTGCTTGTTGGCACTGGCCAGGCGCCGCGCAAGGCAGCCGCGGCCCCCCGCGCGGGGGCCGCTCCGTGACACCCGGACGCGGCTTAAGCCGCGTCCCTCCTCCGCGGACCCGCGCGGCTGCGGGACCGGCCACGCTGCCGCATCCTGGCGGCCGGCCACTGCCGGCCGCCGGCGCCGCCGTGCCGTCGTGGCGCGCTGGCAGGGGGTTCTGCGGACCACTGGACGCACTCCGGTGGTCCGATTTGCGCGCGGTCTTCGCCAGTGCTCGTCCCGGGACTCGTTCTTCACTACAACACCTTCAAAATTAACTTACAGCCCCATTTTTCATCGCCCGCCAATCCGCAAATAACAACAAGAAAGGCAGTGGGTTCGGACTTGTTCGTTGGTCCGCACCCACCGCGTTAGTGGTTTTTAATGTCTCATAACAATCATATTTAACAACCGGGGATATAAATCACGAATATTTAAAACGAAACAACCCCTACCTCGTCGTAGTCATCGAACGTGCGTTCTTCGAAGGATTGACCGTCACGGAAGAAGAGTATCGTCGTGTCGCGGAAGGGGCATCGCGTCGTCGCCGTACAAGACGTCACGTCAACGATCTCCGAGGGTTAAAGAAAACACACAGATTTAATTTCATGAATTAAATCCAGGTTGAGGATAAAATCCACAAAGGAATTTAAAAGATTTGAAATCACCTACCTCAAGAAGTTGATCGAGGATTTGTCGCAGGGAAAGAATCGTCGCAGAGGAAGCATCACAGAAGGAGAATCGTCGGCGTTCTTCGTCACCTTTCGATGAAGGCCGACGTTCTTCGCGTTCTTCGCGAAGAATGATGAAGATCTTCTAGCTTCAGATATTTCTCCAAATCCTCTAAACAAAACACCCCTCAAAAGACAAGTGTTGGTATTATTTTTAATCTCATGCCAACAATTGATTTGAAAGATAAGTAACGAACAAATTAATTAATAGAATTAATTGCAACGAATTAACCGCCCAATTAATAGTGGCGTTAAGAATTTAGAAAACACATCAGTTGACTTTCATAAAGAGGAGTATTCGCGGGTGCGTTTCTTAGAGGAAAAGAAATGGTGGGGCTCATGCGGGCCCCACCTAACAAATTTCCTACCAAGAGGGTAGAATATTTTGGGTTCCACCCTATCTGCTTCAACTCAGC
Organism: Viscum album; assembly: GCA_963277665.1. Classification (NCBI taxonomy): domain Eukaryota; kingdom Viridiplantae; phylum Streptophyta; class Magnoliopsida; order Santalales; family Viscaceae; genus Viscum; species Viscum album. The sequence goes on from OY728125.1 coordinate 1,430,647,358, forward strand.
ATAAGCATTTTAAGTGGCTTTAAGTGGCTTTAAGTGAAAAAAAATAAAGTTGTCACACCACTTTATTTTATTTTCTTCACTTAACCCCCAAAATTTAAAAACCACACCCGAGAAAACGAAACTCTGGAAGAGGCATTTCTATGAAAAATACCGGCACTACGATTCCATCGCTGCCCTCAGAATTTGACTCCGTGCACTGGTTCAAAAGTTAGAAAAAGACGCTCGTTCGTTCAATGAACGTACCCGAACCAAACTTCGGAAAATTATTTCGGTCACACCGAGCCTCGTAATCAGGTGCCGTCAAAAACTGAGTTCTTTTAAACTTCCAAGAAAATTAAGAAAAAAATTCCCTTGAATTTTACGGTTCTTTACACAAAATAAAGGAAAAGTAAAACATGGTATTTATTTTTATTTTCAAAAAGTTTTGGCTTGTAGAGGAAGCCGACACTCAAATAATCGTCACGGCGGCAGAGAAGACATAGTCGCCGCATACATACGACAAAAAAACATCACCATTGTTATTTAGTAAAACGCTTCATATAAAAAATATTTCTTTTGAATAAACGTAAAAGTCAAAGGTGTTTATACACCGTATAAAAGAAATTTGTGTATAAAATAAAATATGCCTCAATGAAAGGAGAATGAGACGAAGTCCATACAAAGATCATTTTTTTAAATAAGATATATTTATTATGTATATCCACTATAAGTACACATAAATAAAGTACAAATACAATATAATACATAATTATATCATGACATATTTTGAAAGTAGGATATTAACCCAAAGAACGAAAATTGGGTTAAGAAGTTCCCTTCCCTCGTATCCGAATTGACTCGACCATTCATTAACCTCCTGAATAATAAACTAGAGTTAATTTATAATTTCTTAAGAACATTTGTCTTGTTTATTTTACCTTTTATATCACTTATGAACATTATGTAATTATTTATGTTAATAACGGTCGTTTTGTCGATCTTTGGTACTTGAGTCAAAAATAAACTTCATATAATTACTAGTTGTTCATGTGGTAAAATATCAATTATATCCAGAATTATATTCATGATGTAGATATCATATATATCATATATATCCATTATATACATTCATTCATAATATTACGTAACATTTAGAGATAAGAAAAGAAATGCACTGTTCATGGAGACGCTAAGCCGTACGTACGCATGACTGCTACTTTTATTTCTATTTTTTATTTAATGGAATGAAATCATAATGATATAAAGGTATATTATAAATCCAGTATAATATAATATATAATATCATTTAATCCATCTTTTACACGTCCCACATATGGCATTAACGATTCAAATCCCTTTGAGGGGGCGGTAGTTCGTACTTTCTAAAATGAAATTATCAAGTTTACCCATAATGGAAATCATAACGGTATGCCATAAATGAAAAATACAGAATAATAAGGAAAACATAAACATAATATATATCATATATAAATATAGTGACAACTTAATGTCCACCTTGAGAGGTGTTAAAAGAAAATTGAACAATCATCATTTCATGAGGCAGTAATTCACCACCCACAGAAATAGTATGTTCTTTATCCATTAGACAAAGGTTTGTGTAAGTGTAAATCAAATACTTCTCATAAAAAAATCCTAGTATTTTGAATATACTGGTCTTGTTACAAAATAAAGTAATAAAAATAGTTTAAGGGGTTGGAGAAGAAAACAAAAACAAAAGAACATAAGAGAAGACATTACCTTAAAATTGGGTAACTCTATTTGATTTGACCAAAAGGATTCCTTGGGAAGAATTCTACCCAATCTGAGGCTTCTAGGCATAATATAGAGAATTTAATAGAGTATTCGGACAGATTTTGGCCGAGCCAAATAGCATTTATGGCGTGAGTAAGGTGGTATAGCTGATGACCTTTTATAAGAGGAGAGGAGGGGCACTCTTGGAAACTCATGAAATGTTACATTATTATGAAATAATTATCAGATTTCAAAGGCCCCAATATTATATATTTCTAAGATAAGGGGATAAGGGTTCTAAATATAATCATACAATAGGTTTTGGACAAGTTTAAGTCTTATATTTTACATTATCTTTTAATTTTATTTAAATCGTTAATTAATGAGGTAATCGCTGCATCATCATGATGTCATACAAAATTTAGTTTATTTAATATCTAAAAATTATAAAAAATTACCATGACATAGGAAATCGTTTTATATTTCCAATGAATATTTATAGTCAAAACGTTTACTTATGTAACCCGATTTAATAGTTGTTTTAGTAAAACAACACATGTTTGTGACAATTAAATTTTTTACTTTAAATACAAAGTTATTAATGTCATTTTCTTACCCAAGTAGCTCCATGGGGTCCCCAAGTTGACCCATGGATTGTCTTGGTCGCCCATGACTCATCAAATAAGTGTAGGACAAGTGTAAAGGTATTTTCATATTTTTATAATATCATTTTTACCTTAAATTTGACTAATTACCTTTAATCGCGATTAATAAAACCTAAAAGTTTCTATTCACCAAAAAATTATTTTAATCACATTGAACCAAATTTTACATCCTAATCAAAAAAAATGTATGTCGGATTTTTGAAATTCAATTTATAGAAGCGGTAAAGTTTTATTTAAACAATAAAACAGTTTTTAACTACCACTTAGTGGTTACACTATTCATCAAAAATTGACGTTTTTCAGAACAATGGAAAAAATTCACCCTAATCTATATTTGATATTCCTAATTCAAAATGATGTCTATTTTAAAAAATTCAAAACATATAAGTTGAATTAATTAATTTAATAATTAATTCCCACTATCACAACAAATAGTGTGTTTTTAAGAAACGATATATATCAATCTCAAAGTGAAATTAATTCTAATGGCCACCATTGGATAAAATGGTAAAATTATATTCTAATTTTACCTTAAAATCAATCAATAGTATAATTTATCACTATTAATTATTTTGACAATAAAATTTGTTTCTAGTAATTTTCATTATTCATCAAAATATAAAAGTTATCTGAAAAGTTCCAAAATTACACCCTAGGCTAAATTTGATATTCCGAATCCAAAAATGAAGTCCATTTTGAAAGATAAAATTTATAAAATTTTAAAAATTAGGTATTACTATTCAAAACGGCTAGTTTGATTGGTTGTGGTGTGTGTTAGAACTCGAAGTTGCGTACAACACACACTACTATATTATTCAAAGAGAAGCGTACCATGGAAGATTGGGGTGTTACACCACTCATATCTATAGGTCCAAAACATTTATCACATATCAAATAATATATTTATTTAATGAACATTAGTTTGTATCATATATATTTATATATGTTGAGTTTAGAATATGGATTTATCAATATTTACCCAGATAAACAAATAATATTCAATGTAGAAAAATATATGTAGAAACTATATAAAATTTATGAAATAATAACTTCCATGATAAAGATATGGATAGTTAGGGAAATTTAATGTCCAATAATCACATGAAGGTAAATATCAAGGGAAATCCAATGACTATAAATATGAGACAGAAAATGTTAATGTCAATAACATACTTGGAAAAAATGATCATAAACCATATCTATAATGAATAAGGTATCACTTCAACATATACCCATTTAATTAAGATGTTTAGATTTTTTTTGTTGATTAATTGAAATACAATTAAATTATATTAAAAATGATCTTGATGAAAGTATACTTTTAATTTTTAAATTCACATTTAAAACTAAATTGTCAAAAAAATTCATTTTATTTTAAAATCATTTTATTTGAAAATATTTTTATTTAAAATATTTTTTAAAAAAATATGAATCAGTTTTTAAGAAAGTTTAGTGGTCATGATGGATACAAATTATAATCATGTCATACACATTAATAAAATATTTCTTTTAGTTTTTTAGTAAAATCCAAATTGAGTTTTTTTTAAAACAAGAATATTTTTTTCAAAACATTTTTTAAAAAGTAAAAATGGGTAAACATGAATTTAATAAATAATTTTTGAATGGATGATTTTTTTTAGAAAACATGGTTTTAGAAGTAAATATAATTATTACTGAGGAATGAAATGAAGTCATGTTTTATTAAAAGAATTTTCACAATAAATTTATGTAACAAAGTGTTTAAAATGTTAACTGTAAATTGAAAATACAATTATTAACTAGAGGAGAAGAAAATGGAAAATTTTATGAAATTATTATGAAATTATTTTCTTCAATGGAAATTCAAGTAAAAAAATCAATGATTAAAATTAGATTTTCAGATAAACCACTACAAATATCATAACATGGATGTGAGATTTAATCAATGAAAATACTGTCTTTATCAAATTAAATTATACATAAGAAAATTTGAAATTCAATATAAGAATATTATAAGTCATTACCCAAATAAAATTATAATATAAAAGAGTATTAAGAAGTTATAGAACCCAATGAAAATAAATTTAGTTATAAAACTATTTACCACATGGAAGCATTTATATTAAAAACAGTTGTTTCAAATAATTCAAATTAAAACATAAATTAACAGTAAATATGAATTAATTATGATATTATATGTGAAAGTGGTCTCATATTCACCATATAAATGAAATCTGGTTCATAATATTACAATATATATCGATGATGTGAATTTGAAAAATCGATCATTGCCACATGGTAATGTTCTGGCCAAATCGTCATGGATGAAACAATTCAACTTGAAACAGAAGATACCATAAAGTATTGGTATTCTTTATATTACATGTGAAATGGGTAGTGTGTACACCATATAATATATATTAGAGCATAACATTAAAATATGCTTCAATGAAATGAAATTCAGATAGAATCACTTACCTCTTGATTCCTTTTTGTGGAAACATCAATAATATACGACCCCAAATTTGTTAATAATATTTCATTCTTTTCATTGGTTGGGGTGTTTATTTCTTTTTTTACTAGTTAATTATTTTTTATGAAATTTCCACTTATTGGGCATATTACATAGTTCCTCCATATATAGAATAATAATCATGAAATAAATATCATATTTGTACATTAATTTTTATTTTAAGCCCAATTAGTAATGAGTGATTTTATAAATGATGTAGAATATGATCATGGAGATTTTATGTCATACGTATCCATGACTAATGTTTCCATTTACCAATGATCATTATAAAAATTTAAAAATTAATAGTTTTTCCTTCTAAAATAATGGAAATTTCATATATATAATAACAATTGACTAAATATACCATTACCATCCACATTGGGTGATGATAAAAATGAATACATATAACTTCATGGTGGAGATTGTCCGAACATACAAGATAAACATAATCATATTTTAGTGTAAGAAAGAAAATGATTTATTATCTAATATGAATTACATATATATAATGAGTATAATAATTATGTAATTTATAACACATATTTAAATTACCTTTAACATTATCACGTTCAATGTAATGTGTTATTGAAAAAATGTACCATTTTGCTTCGCAAGGTCGTAGTTCGCCAAACACACAAGCTACATTATTTTTTCCCCTGCATAATAGAACATAAAAGGTATATATATTATATAATGACTCTATAGGTATATTTATTTTATAAATATATTAAATATACTTTATATACATCATCATACACAACCTTTATATGTTGTAATGTATATATGAATGACATTGGTTCCTAAAGAAGTTGTCTGTCGTAAACAGAAATGATTAATTCATAAGCCATTTGACCGAATTAGGGAATGTAGCGAGTCATTAACATAAATTAATATCATCTTAAAAAATTTAAAATATAATGATATTATATCATATTCCTTTTATAATAATTTAAGGATGTGAATAAAAAATTGAAAAAGTCAATGCATGTTTATGAACATTAAATATTCATCATATATCCTCTACTAATTTGAAAAAAAAAGACTTCCTAGGTTGGATTTCCTCCCAAAAAAAATTATTATACAATTATTGGAGAGATTTTTAATCTATTTTTGTATTTATTATCTTAACAAACTAGAATGGAATGTCTGAAGAGGATAATATAATTGGTGGCCTTTTATAAGCGAGGTGAGTGGGGACAATTATGTTTTTTAAATGATTCAATAATAATAACATATTACCATGAAACAATCTTCTAAAATGAAACATTAATGATCCTTGAAGATATATGGTTGAAATATTTCTTTAAAATAGGTTTTAATGTTTTTAGGTAATTTTTTATATTTACTTTCCTAGTTTGACCTTAGGAAAATCCATTTTACCTAGACTGCGATAAATAAATGTTTACTTTTTTCACTATTCATTTTTGTCAAATATTTTGTTTAAATTTTTATCAATTAGAATTTATTATTATTTAAAATATTTAATCAAATTTAAAAATTCAACATATAGAATTGAAGAAATTGTATTTAAAATTAATATCATAGATGTGACGAGAAAGTTAGTTTTAAAGAGAAAAATATTGAAATTTTTATAATGATTTAATATCAAAACAAAAAACAAAAAATGAATCTAATAATATAAATTGGATTAAAAGATAAATTATTTAATTACTATAACATTAAAAAAATTTAAAAATAATTTAACATTTTAAATAAATTAAATGAAAATATGATTTTCAATTAATGTTCTGTATTTTTCATTAGTCATTGAAAATTGACATATTTTAGAAAAACAACTAATTTTCACCGTATGATAATGTTAATATTATAATTTATAAAATAACGGTTATTTTATAAAATAATATTTCTAAAAGTATTATAAATATTTTTTCATTATTTTCAAAAAGTGATACTAAACCGTCATTTTAAAAAATAACAGTTTTTCAAAGATATTTAATTTTCATTAAAATATTTCAGATTTTGTTTATAATCAATGGATAACCATAACATTTTTAATTTATTTATTACTATTAATATCATCCATTCCAATAAGTATGTTATAATTATTATATAATAATAATTGCATAGTACTTCACTTTTTTTATACCTTTTGTTGTGGGTAACACAAGATAAACATAGTTTTATATGTACAAAAATGTAAACTTAGGGTTTTATGTAATTCAAGATAAACATAGTGATTCGGTACATCCATGAAATTAATGAGACATAATTTTAATAAATATATTTACGGTTAGTTTAATATCGATGTTGTGTGTTGCATATTCTATTGAAACCAATGTTCCTATTTTAAATTCATAAGGTGTTACAACAACAGTCTGTATAGTATTTGATAATGTATTATGGTTGATTTACATCACTATTTATTCATAATAATATTATCTGACATATTTGGTATTAAATTGATTGTTGGATCCTAGTTCCCCACCAAAGGACTCCCATACAAAAAATGGGTATTGGAACCTTCATTTATAAATAGTGAAAGGCGATTTGAGATCAAAGGGTGGTATAATAAAATATTTATGAAATTGATGACGAAAAATACTAATGCACTGATCACACATAAATGAACTAGAGAACCAATTCTCTTTTTATTGTAGTTCTTAATGTGTTCGATGAATGAATAATGAATGGGCCATTGAGAATGTCTCAAAATTCTATCCTTAATTAATATTGGATTGAGTTAACTATCGATCTCTTATAATGATTTCAAGAATAAAAATCACCAATTCAAAATAGTTTTATTACATGTAGAAATAAATTGGGGTAATTTTCCAAAATATATGTATCCACGGTTCACAGTGCATCTACATAGGTAGTGTTGGCATTAACGTATCCTTGGTCCCGATCATAAGGTTATGATGGAACCAATATATCCATATGATATATTCATCATATGCACATAATTTATTTGAACCTCAAAACATATATCAGTTTCAATAAAATACCAATGGACTTCATGGAGAACATTAGAACTATTTTTGATTCCATAAAAACTCATTTTTGATATGTTTCATATCTATTTATTTTCATTTTGGATGAAAACTCTCCCAAAACATTATCCATGACTATGGGCCTAAATAAATGGTCATATTTTTCTTGTTTGTTTTTACAACAATTATGATATCCATATTTCATATATGTAGTCCATTGGAATATTCTGACAAAGGATCTAATATACACATTCCACTAAGGGGTTTTATATAAACATTATAAAAAATAAACACAGATATATAAAAACATTTCCATCATATAATGAATCATATGTATCATATATAAATATTTAAATTACCTTTTTCCATTAAATCAAGTCACCAATATACATTGAATCTTCCAATATAGTATTTGATGATTCCTCATTTCATTATTCCTGGAAAAATACTAACCATGTTGATGATTCAATCATTTTTCATTTTTTTAATATATATGTGTATATCACATTCCTCTCAACAAAGAAACTGAACACATTGTATGTCACTAAACTATGTATGGCCATGAATTCTTATTGTATAATTATTTTAGGGGATATATTTTTATACAAACTATACATGTGGGAAAGTTTCATTTTTGGTTTTACTCTAAACAAATAAATGATCAACAATATACCCAACCACCCCCTGATTGGCAATGTTAATATTGGAATATATATGTAATGTATCAATGTATGAAGGTCATCTTATTAGTATTTGTCCATCTATTATTAATCGCAATTGATAATAATTATATACCCCAATGTATGTTAATGATTGTATGAAATTCCATGTAATACACCTTAGTTCTTCAACCAATGTAATAAGTTTCTATTAATAACCAGATGAATCTATTATTTATATCTCACATAAAACACCATGTAATGAGAATAATATTTTATCATTATAACATTAAAATATAATGATATCCCCAAATACCATTGTATGTGAATATCCCACATTTTTTATAATTTGTATTTGTTGTCAATGAATGTGGTTGTCAATGGTGGTTAATGAAATTAAATAATTTCATGGTTGTCAATATGATGAAGATGTTCCAAATTTAGTGGATCATAGATGAAGAAAATATAGCATTAATAAATTCCTCATGTATTAATATTTCCTAAAACACCTATTGAAGACATTTAGATTGAAAGGTGATTCCTATAGAATTATTATGGATTAAGTTAATGACATTTGATGTCTTTCATGAATAATTATTCTCATAATCAAATGACTAGTAAACTGATCATCATGAACAAATAATTCATTAATAGTGATACATTATCTACAAAAAATAAGATATTGGTTTTGATATTTATTAAATAATTTGGAATTTATACTCAAAGTAGAATTTATGTCGGGAATTTTAAGGTCATTCAATATATCACTTTTTAATGAGAGCATTGCCAGAGGTAACATGATAAAAATTCATATTTTTATTTACATGAATAAGTATTTAAAATAAATGAAAAATAAATTTTTTTCATGAAGGAAGATAATTAATACCATGAAGAATAGTTAAAGAAGACCATGAAATATGTTTATTATTAAATGAATGGATATATGAATAATAAGAGAAGGTTAAAAGAAATTTTATGATTGAATTTTAGTAGAGACTTACTTTTTTAAAAAATTAAATAAGGATTGGTGATAGAAAAATTTCCACCCTTCCATGAAGCCAATCCAACACCACCATGGGACATGTAAGATCTCAGGGTATACCACACCATTTAAGGGTCATCTTGGGAAACCTAGAATGGGGTATGTGAGGGTATAACACCCACAACGTGCTTGCGGGTCTATGTGTAAATGCCTGCAGAGTCTACGACTGAAGCTCAACATAGCATGGTATAGAATATAGAATGAATTCTTTTAGACCTCATGTGTTGTGGACCATGTGGCCATGAGGTAATGTGTTATCCATATTTAAACCTTTCATATAACTCGAGAGGCTTCACAAAGGATCCAATATAAATGGAAGCACTCCGATAAGTGAAGAATCGATGCCAGATGAAATTATGCATTTCATTTTGCATCTTTATTAAAGATATATTAATTGATAAGGGGAAATATGATGGGATTCATATAGACCATCTAATTCATAAATACATTTTTATTCCACCTCTCAAATCCATTTTAGGTTAGACCTTATTATTTCATTGTGTCAACCATGTCTAGTGATCATTCTACACTAAGTTCTTCAGATTGTGACGCTATGTTTTTTAGATGATTGATGATCAAAACCTTATCACAGATTTATTAACTGAACAAAAAAAATATATATTTGAATATGAATCTTTTGATGAATTTAACTACAATCATGGGTGTCCATTCTGTTATTCAAAATTCATGGATAATTTTTTTATGTGGAACGTGATCCTCATCTCATACAGGTGAGAATATTACTGCAATTGGGAAGCTGAGAATGATAAGTAAAAAAACTAATATATTCTATATCATTTTATCTTCAATTTTAATTATTAAATCATTATATATTTAACCCATAAGAAAAGTGATACATAAGACATTTTCTGTGGTATTTAAAGCTGGTCATTTAAAAAAAGATTTTGGTTCAATATCTCTTATAAAAGGTGAACTACCTAGGCCAAAAAATTCTATTACCACTAAAATATTTCTCGGTACACTCATTTTCCCGAAAAATAGGGAAACAATATTGAATTATATTACATTAGAAGGAAAATTATTCTACAAGCCTTGACGGATTTTTGAAGAATGGTTTTCCCATTAAACATCTTTTTTTACAAAGAATAACCATAAGACGTTTGACATATTTGTTACCCACTTGGATGCCTTCAAAATGTGTATATTCTGTAAAGAATATGATTTAAGGGAGAAGAACCATGACCTACTGATATGTGTATATTGAAATCAAGGTTTTCATGTATATATTGAGGTATCATTCTTGAGTTAATCTTATACTCAAATTCTATAAATATAATAAAGCTATACACTCGTGTAGGTATAGAACCATATCATGGAGCATCATGAAGATAACATTATGTTTAAAAAACATTACATGAATAATGTGTTACCTGTGAGGGCCTTCTAGAATTTTGGATTTTTAAAATATTCATAAACACTTGTTCATGTGAGATAAACTTTTTTAAAATTATCATAACAAATCCAAACAAATGATGAATACAATGGGTGAGTGCTTGTGCTTGCAAGATGCAGTGAACATACAAAGTGGATAGTGTGTGCATAAAAAGAAGGATATGGACTGTAAATTTGAATAAAATGTCCATTAAAAAATTAGAAAATTCTATTTGGTGAAGAATCCGAACCTAGTCACATATTGTGTATATGAAAATAATCATTATAGAATGACAAGTTCATGAAATTCCATAGATATATATATTTATGCATGTTATCATCATACACCATCACGATACATGAGATTCCCAAAATTAAATTTTGAGTTGAACATAAATTATTAATAATAAAATTATATAAATGTCTTCGTATTTTTATTTAAAGAAGTAGTAGTTTTATACTGTTACACTTGCACAAAGATAAGATAAAGGAAAGTACGTGAGAGTATCCAATCAACATCCCTATGATTATTAATTATGCAAAAATAATTATGAAAATTCAATGGTATAAGATCATAATATATTCAATAATCGCAAATAAGGTTTTTTGAATCACACTAGAAAGAAGAATATTGTTTCAGTGTAGTCATTTTATTAGTGTAGAAGAAAGAGAGAAGAAGATAGGACTAGTTTGTGACAAAATAAATAATAGTAAATTTTTATTTGGGTGAAATGATAATTATGTAATTATTAGTATAATAGAAATTAAAATTATTCAGAAAGATGTCAGAAAAAGAAAAAGAATTGTTGTTTTTTTCTAATATAAAGAAGGGGATATTTTCTGGCATGGTTCATTGCATGTATCTAAGTGAAGAAGAATATTGTGAAAGAAAAATCTAGTAGAGTAACATCTAGAATAACACTAATTTATTATAATACATTATTGGTTTTATGAAGCATATTATTAAAAATGTTAAGTATTTATTTATAGGAAGTGTAATGAACATGAACAGAGCTGATGTTGGACCAAATCATAACTAGTCTAGGGAAAAATAATTGCTTCATTTCCCAAATTAATGCTTATATACCAACATTTCGTAATTGATGGTTTCCTAGACCCCCAAATATATCTAGATAATATATTTTAGAAGATTATGAATTATATTCTAATCACCATATACATTAATGACTTTCTAGTATTATTGATTAGTGAAACATGGAAAAATAACATGTGCTATCTTTAGAGACTTCATATACATGTATGTGAAAAAGAAAATAGAATAAGGGAATCAAGACCACAGTTGGTAAATGTCTTAATGTGATTAAAATACATAATTTGATTAATATTCTACAAAACTAATTCAACTCATCTATATATTTGGAATATTAAAAAAATCGTTTGAGTTGTATCTCGGCATAGGTTCACATCTAATGGATTATCTAAAGTGAGGTTATTATCTATTGAAGACTTGAATTTATTTTCTCAGTAAAAAATGAAGTACATTTTGGGTTAATATATAGTTATCTCTAAAAAGTATTTTATTTTTATGTTGACAAGCATGTATAGGAAAAGTTAGAAAAATAGAATGTTGCGGAATAGTTTCCTACCATCAAAATAAAATGAATTATTTTTTCTCCATTACATGGAATAAATGAAGTCATATAAGGATTTAAAATTAATGGGAATGTAGCTCAATATTTTAGTAATTTTAAGGATAAACTACCAACCAATTGTTATTAAAATATACATTCTAGTACATTTGAAAATTTTCCTCAAGTGGAGATGCTAGAATAAGTTGTGATGATGGTCAATATACCACATATGAAGAATTATCTGTTGATATATTAATTGTTTTTCTATGTTTTATTCTCGAAGAAAGTATAACATCCTGGATTTTTATTTCACATTAAAACAAGATTTATTTCATAAAATTAAACATAAAATGACCTAAAATATCGTGAATTATAGTTAGTTTGGGAATTAGGTTCATAAAATAATATATTGAACATGATATACAACCACATTATATAAATTTTCCTTACCATTCCTTAAAAATTCCATGTAATTTATAAATGACTAAGATAACCTGGGGACATACATATGAAAGGGTGAGCTATAAATCCTAATAGGGTAACAAACAAGGAATAAAATGAAGAATGCAATACATGTTATACAATATAGATATCAATGGGACATAAAAGGAACATTAATAATAAGGCATAAAATATAATAATAATCATGAAATTGAAAATGTGACAACAACATAAAACACGCCATCATAAACATTAGAAAAGGTGAACTGCCAAGAAATCATGATGGAAAAAGTACCATAAAGGAATAATGTTTACAAATTTTCCCAACATGATGTATCATAAAACAAAACATTACCCAATTCTTATAGAGATAGATAATTTAAGGTTCACCCTTCACATTTATTTCATTTTCATGCTTAAGTGTGCCACATAAATCATAAAACATGGAGTCATTCATCATCATATTTTATTCCAAGATCTGTGATTGTGGAATAAAAATATGTAATTACAATGTTTGAGAATGATATTCTTATTAATATGACCAAACATGATATGAATTCAGTATCATATTCACTACACAATTGTTTTAGAATGGATAATCATAGTGATATATCAGCCGCATATTGATGTCTCATAAAAATTATGAAAATGAAATTATAACATCGAAACGTTTATCATAAAATCTGGATATAAAATCAGAAGTAATAAAGTCATGGAATGAAATTTTGCAGCTTTAGGAATGGGAAATAGAAGGAATAATATAAGCAAAAAAATTGAATAAATAAGAGAAGGTAAGGATGCCTTATAAGAGTGTGTGACACCAAATTCCTGGGATAATATTCTTGAGGGCTTGTGGGGTCTTGGGGGGATTCTAGAGATGTAATGGAAGATTAGTGATGTCCTCAATGGACTTTGAGTGATGATAAATGGAATCTTGGGTGGATTTATATAGAAACTTTGTGTGGAATACATTATTATTTCTCAAACATAGGTTTTGGAATCTATATAATAATATAACCAAAACCAGAAACGTTCCAATGGTTTTGACCACATTTTCAATAAAATGGGATTCAAATTAATTATTTTTTATGTCCATTGACCTAAATAAATAATTTAATTCCATTTCATTTTTCGAAAGTGACTAACACTCTTAAAGAAATGATTGCCAAAAATAAAAATATATAATTGGATTTGGAGGAATTGAAAGATCTTTATAAAATAAATAAAACTAAAATTAATGAAATTTAATTAAATTAAATAATATATTTGGTTGAGGATACTCTTTATAATATTTATTAAAAAACTTTTGGGTCATTATGTTGTCATTATTCACAAAATATATTTAAACAGTAATTTATTTTTCCCCAAAATTCCATTGTTAGAAAATAATAAAAAACTCACCGTTATATAATTTCAATTTTATTGATCCAAAATTATTATTTATTTTATCTGAATAAATTTCCAAATATTTTTATTTTATTTTTTATTTTAAAAATTAACATTTATAAAAAAATGTTAGGATTTTTTTTACAACAACCATTTTATATACCATATAAAAATACTTTTTACATAATAATAATTATATGATCATCAATATTTAATAAGAATATTTTTGAAAAATATTATTTATATAAAAATTTTTATAATTACTTATAATATATACATTAATTAAATATTAATAATACCAAAAATAAAATTTTGGGTTATTGTATCAAAACAAAAATAATTCAAAAAGTAAAACTAAAAGGACGAAAAAATAGTCAATATTATATATAAAATAATATACATACTCATATTTCTAGTGTCTTCATAAATATCCAAATAATACAAAATTTATCTCCCTGTGATATGGTGTGAAATGGTGAGATTTTAATAGGCTGGTTAGGTATATATGGTTTGGGCCATGATCTAAATGAACAAGATCTTCTCCAGAAAATAGATTCACTCATTTATAGGTTTTTCTATATTAGATTTAGATTGACCAAGGGAAGATACCAGTGAGAATATCTCCCTTATGAACTCCAATAAATGGGATTGATATGGTTCAATCCTATTGTTTGTGTCCATTTCTTCCTTTTTCTATTCCAATTGGACATGTTTAAACGCTCCATTATTTTAATCATGAGATCACTGTTCAACAAATATACAATTAATGTTTATGATTCTAAATTGTCATTTAAATACAATACGATATTATAAAACTGAAAATCTATATGTATTTTCTATATCCTTAATAAATAATAAAAAATTTAATTAAAAATGGTAAATTTTATTAATAAATTTTTGGGTGATTATAATCATAACCCATTCAGAAATTTCCATATAAAATTTTTTATTTCACAAACAATAAAATTCTAGTTAGATCTCTCTCATCAATTCCTCCAGTTCCAACATTTATTTTTCAAACATATGGTTTCTCTAAATTAGTTTGACAAGGTGGATTTTATTATTTCATATATCTTGGTCTCTTGGATATAAAATCTTTTTTAGATTCAATTTATTTTAAAGATCATTATGGAATAGTAAAACACATATATTGAGTACATGTGATGGGTATAGTATGTAATTTTTCAATAGGATTACATGTAATGCACCATGTTCTTACGATATATTAGGTGAGAGTTCTTGTTGGTAGGCCACCACTATAATGTAATCAAGGATCTCAAAGGTCTAATGAAACATGGAAAAAGCCTTACCCTGTTACAAATTATAATGAATTTCTTATATGTATATACGATTAGGAATACCATGTCTCCAAAATAAAACTCTAGTTCTCTTATATTATTGATATCATAGTCTGTTTTTTCAAATATGAGTAGGCTTGATGCATTGTTCAATGGTATTAACTTTTTCTACCATTTCCTCAACCATTTCATAAAATATATTTTTTGGATCCCCAAATTTATACCAATATGAAGTTATTATTCACCTATTCCTATAAAGTTCTCACAAGGAACCATTTTTATTCTATAGTGGATACTAATTTTGTAAGAAAACATGACCATAGGAAGATGTACGTCCCATCATCTATTGATGTATGTTGAGTATGATCTTTACATTTCCTAAAGATTTTGTATTTTCTTCTCAGATTGGACATCAGTTTCGGGGTGATAAGCCATGAAGAAGTTTAACTATATTTTTAGATGATTTTTTATAATTTTAAAAAACAAGGAGGTGAATATTGGATCTCAATATGATAGAATTGTTAATGGTAATCTATGAAACTACACCCCTTATTTAATGTATATATATAATATTTGACCAAGTGTGAAATCCTTTTTAATCACAATGAATTATTCACTATTTGTATGATGATCCACCAAAACCCAGAAAGAATTATTCCCTATTAATGTCTTTGGAAAAGAATGGACAATGTAAATGGTGATGTTTTCCCTTTTCCATATAGGTATGGGTAATTGTATCATCATCCCCTTGGGTTGTTTCCTTTTTGATTTCAATTTATTACATATAAGAAATATTGATGTATAATCTGTGATTTCATTCATTATAATATCCCACAAATAGTGCTCTCGCAGTTCTGGATACAACTTTGTGATTCAATAATGGTTAGAAAATGTTGATCTATGTGCATCAGCTAACAACAATATAATTAACTATTGATTCTGTGGTACACATAGGGTTAACCCAAATCTCACAACACCTTATTCATTAACATTGATACCTAAGTATTTCCCATTTATTATAGTTTCAACTTTATTCTGAATTATAATATCATTTATATTAGAATCATTTATCATCTCCCAAATAGACGATTGAGAAATCACTTGGGAAAGGATTGAGGATATTCCTTCCTTTATTATTCCAATGTAAATCCTTAAAAAATCTAAGAATGTTGGATCCCACTCAGTTATCATCAATAATAAAATTTATGGACCCTTTATACATAAAAACCGTCCACTTGTTGGGGCCATAATGATCATTGTCTATTTCAATTGTAATTTCTAAATCAATGTATTTATACTAATAATGTGATCAGTATTCAACCGCTATATTATCAATGGTAAATATTCATAGGTGTAATTTAAATATAATAGTATATAATAAAACTAAATAAGTTAATTTTAATTTTATATCCCTATTAAATAGAAATACATTTAAATAAAATAGAGAGAGAATTTTATTTAAAATAGTACAGTTCATTACAAAAATTACATCCCTTTTTTATGTAGTAATTATATATATTTATGAATATATTTCAACATTTGAAGAAGGATATGATGTTTGGGACAAGGTCCTATAAGAAAAAAAATTAGAATGTTTAAATATTTATTTATAGTTTAGAACCATTGAATAAATAAATAGGAATCTTGAAATAAATTCTTCAAAATACCTAAAAAAATTAAGAGAATGAGGGAGTCAAAATGAATCTAGCAAAAATATCCATTTACATTAAGAGAAATTTTAAAATAATAGTCTTGTCAGTGGTTTACAATTTTAAAAAATAATTAATAAGATCAAGGAATGTGAATCATTAGTTCATAAAAAATTTAACCTCAATAATTATAATGTGAAAATAATAAATAATGATTATGAAGAGAAGATCCATAGGATTTATTTTCAAAAAGTAATCATAAATATCAAATGAATATACTTGGAATACCTTTTGTCCAATATCAAGATGAAATATTCGGATACTTCATAAAATAAAAAAAATTGATACGGGTACTCTGTGCTAACTGGATGACTATAAGGTTGAAATAACTCTAACATGTTATAAGAATATCATTAATTCATTCTATGATATATCACATGAAACTATGAAGAAACATGTAACATCCATATAATCAGGTAAACATTTCTCATAATCTATATACATGAAGAATTACTGTTGGAAATTAAATCAAGATTGTGGATAAGAAACCTAACACTATATCTAGGGTGGATTACAAACTTAATGTGCATGTTACTTCCACACAATGATCAATAAAATCAATGAAAAATACTGAAAAAACATATACATAATAACACATGAAATCATGATTTTTGGGTCAAGGTTGTTTCATCAACATATTTGAGAATTGTGCACAATATGTTTTGTTCAATTCCCTAAATTCTAAAGTATAGAATTCACAAATAAAGGGGTTGAAATCCAAATATTAAGAAGAAAAATCCATAGGTCCAGAAGAATTTGTATAATACCAGAAGATTTTTATTCTTCATAACACTTATTTTGTATGTAATGGAAGTGGTCACAAGTTTTCAACATAATAAAATCAACATGTATCAAAAGATGATAAGAAATGAAGACCAGAACAAATTCATAAGAATAAAGAATTATACATGGGATATAATTATATTAATATAGTGAAAACCAATTCTTATAATAATAATCCAAGACTAAAAAAAGATTAGAAGACCTTTTATTCTTTAGAAATGACGTCGATGAAAATTACATTGTCTATAAGAACATTTAATAAATGATAGAGAACGCAAAATAAAACACATGAAAGATCTAAAATTTTTTCAATAGTTCCTAATGTTGTGTTAGTCATTTTAAAATACAATTTGGAAAGATTAATGGAATCTCATTATTCTAAATATATGACAATTTAAAATGGAAATGAAAATATCTTATATAGAAAGGAAAATTTTATGAGAGTTTTTAATGAAACTTACACTCTCCTACTAAAGATGTTTTCTGTGTGAGGTGAATGAAATTTGGCAACAATGAAATAGGTATTTTCACCTCTCTACTCTAACTAGAAGGATTCCTTTAATGGGGTAAGAATATATCATTTTTGATGGATGTTATGAAGCAATTTCTGGAACACAATGATATTGATGAAGTGATATGATCCATATACCCTCAATTATAATTGAAGATCAAAATTGTTAGTGTGAATATTAGAGTAAATATAGGAACATGGTTGAGAAGAAAATATCAATATTACTCTTTATATTTATGATGAAATGAGGATAGTTCATGTTATATTTAATATTCTTTGTTTTATATGTGATTATATAGTATGGAATGGAAGTTGGAGGAAGTTCTTAGTGGAATATCTTGAGAAGTAATGAGGGGTGTCCATTCATGATAGAAAAGAATTAGAGTTCACCATCACTGAATGATTTCTCAATTTCATATTAAAATAAAAATATTATTGAGGATCATATTTTATGTAGTTGAAGAATATAATTTCCTATTATGGATATCCATGATAATGATAAAAATTCTTGTATTGATCTTGTTTCTTGGTATCAAATCCAATTATTCTAGAAATTTCTTGAATATCATGCATTCAGAAAAGTTATGTCTCTATTAATCTCTCTTTCCTAGTTACTGAAGGTAAATTTCATTTTATAATGGGGATTAATATAATTAATCAATGAAATAGAAATTTTTTTAGTTTTCTAATTACACTTATCCAATCTATTTAAATTGAATATTTTTGATATTTTTATTGATTTGAGGGTGGGAGTTTCTGATTGTTTATTCTATAGAAAAATAAAATCACATTTAGAATATTCATCCAGGAAAGATAGTGTAAAATCCATGAAGAATAGTATATTAGTTATCATTTCATAAGTCATCATATTCATTTGGTTAAGGACAACATTGGTTTCTAAATCTGATCCTATTGTTTTCTAAATAAATAAATAATCAATTTGACATAAAGTGATATAATGGATTCAAAATTTATTATGTTTGGACTGATACCCCTTTCCCATGAAATTTTTATTTTATGACAATAATAGAGAGATAAAGTGATATAAATGACTAGAAATGTAAATGGGAGAGAGAATATAATGATGATATTTCCCTCAAATAAAAACTGGGAGATTGAATGTACCACTTTGTGTATGATTTGTATTTATTATAAATTATTTACTTTTATTTTTAGTGGAATTAAATGAAATCAGATGATTTCATGGATTCTAATATGATGAAGAATTTCCAAGTTTAATTCATGTTGGAGAAATTCTATTGGTCTTTGACGATTTCATCAGGTCTTGATATCTCCAAAAACATCTATTGAAGACTTTGATATTAAAATGTGATTCATGGATAATTTTTATGGACGAAGTAAATGATATATCTTGTCTTGTGTGACAAATTATCCAAGTAATATGATGATTTTTGAAGTGAACATCATGAAAAATTACGTTATAATTATTGATACATAGTCTACAGAAAATATATTGATTTTGATATTGAATATGTCAATTGGAATTTATATTAAAAAATTAATAGTGGAGGATTATTTGAAATTTTTCTTGTATCATTTCATTATTTAATTAGACTATTGATGTGATAACTTGAAGAACATTATGATTTTGATATACAGAAAGATGTATTTAAAAGATAAGAATAAATACAGAATGTGTTTTTTCATAAAGGATTCAAAGAAATACATTAATAAATAGTCATGTAAAAACATTCAATTTGTTTATTATTTCATGAAGTGTTACATAAAAAGTTAAGGATGTTTAATTTAATTCAAGGATATAATATTAGTGGGTACATAGTTTTTACTAAGAAAAACCTTGAAAATTTAAATTAGAAATATGTCTAACCTACCAAAGAGAAAACAATACCTCATCTATAGGACATGTGGGACCAAGGGGTCATCCATACCATTTTGAGGTCATCCTGGTTCACCGAGTAGGTGGTAGAGAAGAGAATATCCCCCAAAATGTTTATGTTGGTCTGTGTATAAAGTCCCAAAGAGGTAACTACCAAATACTCCATTAGTTTGGGCTAGAATCCCATAGAAAATTATTTGGGCCGTCTGTATCATGGGCCATGTGGGTGTGAGGAGAAATGTTATTTGGGAGGAGAACATGGTTCCAACATTAGCAACTTATGAAATGCTATGATAATATAGGAATCAATCAAAAAAGGTGAGGTTCTATGTAGGATTAATTAATAAAGTATATTATTTATTCTTATTAAAAATATAGGGTTTGAATCATGGCCATCATATGGGATTCATATGGATTGTCTAATTCATGAAGACAATTGTATTCAACCTCCCAAAACCCTAATGTAACAACCCGATATTATATGATAAGTATTCTTTTTAATTTATTTGAAGTCGTGTATTTTATGCTACAACAAGATTATCTTGTTCTATACGAAACACCTTATTAGCTTGCAGTATACGCAACACTATTCTTAGATTGTGTTACACACATTTTCAAGTTTGTTTGATAATAGTCATTCTACGCAACATTGAGTATATATATATATATATATATTCAATGTATAAATGAAAAATGGATGTATTCTCTTATAACGAAACAACAAAGGAGTCTTCAACAACACACAACCCTGACTTGGCTTTTATTACATGCAATCGCGACCTTCCTCGAGAGCGTGTGTTGTACCCAATACCGGGTTTTACAAAACAATGATATATTATTAAAATATTATTAAAAGTAGGCGTTATGAATAGTAATACCCAATTTTTTAAATTTTATGAATTTTATCTTTCAAAATGGACTTAATTTTTAGATTATTAATATCAAACATAGCCTAGGGTGAAATTTTGGTATTTTTCTAAAAACATTCAATTTTTGATGAATAGTGGAAACACTGGGTTACTATTTAAAAACCAAATTTTTATTTAAATAATTATTTATTTTATTTAGTTTTATTTTAGCTCAAAATTGATACATAATACCTATATATGTTCAAAATAATTAATTGGAGTCATTTTATAATAATTTTAGATATATAAAATGTATATTGAACTTTTCACCGTCTTTTACCCACCTCATAGGAGAATTTGTAAATTTACATAAAACATAATTTTACCGCTTCTGTGAATGTAATTTCAAAAATCCAAGAGAAATGGTTTATTTTAGTAAGTAAAATGTGGTTCAATGTGATGAAAATAATTTTTAGTGAATAGTAACTTTTTACTTTTTTTACCACGGTTAAAAGTTAATAGGGTAATTAAGGGTAAAAATGATATAATTATTACCCTAAAACATGTCCTAATTATATATGATAAGTTTAATTAGACCAAAATCAACCTGAGGAATAAAATATAAAAATTTAGGCCCACTTGGATTATATTAGGACATTTAATATTAATTTATTTAAAGAAGGGTTAAAATAGTTAAAATCAAAGTTTAATAAGTAAATCATTTTTAATATAGTGTTATACATAAGATAAATTCGACTATAAATATTAATTAGAAAGATAAAAATATTTCCTACATAATGGTAGTTTATTTATAATTTTTATACATTAAATAATTTAATTTATTTATGACACAATGATGATAAAATAATTTTCTTATTAATGGTATATTGAAATAATGGATGTTATAAATGCCCAAATAAATATAATTTGAGACTTTTTATGAATTACACTAATTTTATAGGTTAATATGTCATGTTAGTATAGATTTAGGTAACTTTTTTTGAACTAATAATTATGTTATGATTTTAAAAAAAATTAACAAATTGTGTCAAAATTGACATAAAATAGTTTCTAAAAAAAATATTCTTTTATTAATTGTTATTTTATTACTAAAAATAAAAGGATCAGCCAAATGTCTTAGATAAGGTTATATATATTAATAATAAAACAACTCAGGGTTCGATTGTCTTGTTATAGTATGTTTATTAACCTTATATTGTAAGAAATCAAGAAGAAATGGTAAAAGGTAAATTATTTAACTTAATGTTAAAACTAAATGATAAGTTTAATATAATTACCTAAACTTGTACAAATTCTATTGGATGAGATTATTTCGACCCATACCCACATTATCTTCGAAATATATCAATTTGGAGCTATTAAAAACCGAATATGACTTTATAATAAAATAATATTTTTAGTTTTTCCAAAGGTGCCCCTCTCCTCCCTTATAAAAGGGCACCTCCTCCCTCTCTTCCTCAAACCAATTTGATCATTCAAGCTCGGCCAGACCCTGAAAAATTCCATTCTCCACTTCACTAGGAACATCCCCGAGGTCTTGGTCATTAGAGACCAATTTTAGTGCCCTATGAGGAGGTCTCAAAGAGGCGCTTCAAAAAAGATGTAATGTTTTTACCGATTATTTCAACTTTATTTCTTCTTAAACTTCTTCTTCTTTTGTTGTTTCATTATGCAGTAGTAAAATCAGTATCACTCAAATACTTATATGTTATTATAAGTATGAAACAACCATATTTCACCATCTATTCATCCTACAGAAAACGAAATCACCGCGCGTGGGTACGTAAGGAATACCGTCTCCACGCTATGGTGTAATCTGTGTTCGACCACCTCCTTACTTGGATGGGTATAATGGTGTAAATAAATAACTATATATTTTTATTTCAAGGTGATATTTATTCTTAAATATTATACATACACTTCAATGAAATTCCACGATCATGGGAATGATATCATCGCTCGTGCGTACGTACGGACTACCGTCTCCACGACGCGATGAGATTCATTCTCCATGTTTACTATTCATGAATGATTATAAAGTATATATAATAAGTAATCATGAAATATATTACATAATAATGATACTGGATTTATGTATATATATATTTATGTCATCTACTTAATTCCATTCAATTCAATAAGGAAACAAAAATAGCATTCATGCGTACGTACGGTCTACCGTCTCCATTAACAGTGTATTTCATTTCATTTATCGATCTACTATATATATGTATATTCTGAATATATATTATATATAAATCATGTTTAATATTCTGTAATTAAATAATCATGGTCTATGTAATTATATGAATAATTACAAGTCAAAACACGGACGACAAATGAAATGATGTTACCCAAAACGCTCTTTAACATGGAATTTACAAAAGAACGGGTAATATAAAGTCATAAGTGAACCATATATGATATCATAAAAATGAATATGATTCTTTAATAAGTCAATGAAATTATTTAAATATTTATACAGGAGATTCAGATACGTACGCAGCATATTAGACCTAAGGTAAGGGAAAATCTCACAATCTCAATTTTTATCCGAGATTGTTTTTACTTTAGAATTTACTAGGAAATATTTATCATCCACATCAATAATTCTTTAATATGTAATATTTATATCCTTCTAAAATTTTTTAAGTCCAATTTTACCCTTCTGTGAGTTTTTAGAAAACGATATGAAAGGAATCTTTTTTCCTTTTTAGTACAAGGTACTTTTTGACTTTTCCGACATAAGTATCAGAAGAATGTTTTTTTTAACTTATACGGCACAGACAGATTATTATGGTTTAATAACGCCTTATTTTAAAGAATCTTACCCTAAAAGATTTCAGGATTATTTTCAACAGAATCCTTTTCATTTAAAATTTCATTGAATTTTGTGAACCGAAAATGTTTTTGAAGAAGAAAGGATATTTTCCTCAAGGATTCATTTAAAGTGTTTTATCAAAACAATTTTCCATATAAAATGAAATTATTTAATTTTAATATGTTTCAAGTATAATGTATCCATTATTTACATGGTTTGATTCTTCTTATGATGAAATGATATCCATTTTATATATGGATTATGTTATGATAGCATGATGTTTAAGAATCACATTCTATTACATGGGTTATGCAATGATATATGATTTATGATTTTGTGGCACACAAAATAATTATTTCATTATGAGAGGGGTGGTACCTATATCTCCCTCCAATGCATTGGGTAATGATTTATATCTCATGAGATAGACATGGCTGGAATGGTACGTTAATCCGGTTCAATGTTACAGGACTGAAATGAGGAGTGAACTCGATTCAGAAAGAGACTTTGTCCACTAAGATGGTTTTGGCAGCAATGCCTTGGATACTATGGAAATAATAACATGTACTGCATGGTTTCCACAATTACATGTTTTATTCCCATTATATATTATCATGATTGATGTTCTATTATGATATATGCATTACGTACTTCCACGATTTAAGTCTTTTCTCAAGATTTTGATGTTTAAATTTCATGGTCAAGTTTTTCCTTTCAAATGTTTATGGATTGTTTTATGTTCACTATGTTTTCCCTTAATGAGAATATAATATCATTCTTTTTATGTTGTCTTTTCCCCAGGATATAAGGAAAGGTTTTAGGTATGAAAAAAAGGGAAGATCTTTATGGGAGATGTTGAGGATCTTTCACCATGATTAGAAGATTATGTTTGAAGTTTCCAAAGGCACTAAGCTATTATGGTCCTTATGTATCTGTTTTTGTTATGTATTAAGTATTCCACAAATGTAATGTAATGTCCATGTACGTCAGGCTTAGGGTCTCTATAGGTGGTATCAGAGGAAAGGTTTATTCATCCTTTGGCAACTAGGATGCGAAAATGTTAGTGATATCCCTAGAGATATTTCTAAGGTGTGTTTAGGGATGTCCATAAGGTTAAGTATAGGTATAGGATATAGTCCTAGAACTATGGTAATGATATTATAATTTAACCTAAGATGTTAGATATTGAGGTTAATCCCCCTTTACTATGTTGTTTTCCCTAGCATGATTTTTTCCTCTCACCCTATTCTTTTTGGGTTTTAGAAAATGGTTGGAAACAAGAAGATTCACGATAATGGAGGATATGATAGACAATGGAATGATATTCTTCATGAGAAACCAAATGAAACAGGATTTGGAAGTCCAAACATAATTATTATGCCTAATCCGGAATTTCATAATATGATAGATAATCTCAACTTTGGTAAGTTTCCCGACTTCGATAATAAGAGAAAGATGGAGTTTCATGATGATCATAGAGGAAAGAATATTCAATTTCCCTCATGTAAATCATGTGGGAAGAGGCATCGGGGAGATTGTTTCAAAGGAACTACAAGATGATTTGGGTGTGGAAAAGAGGGACACAAAGCCTGTAAGTGAAAAGAAAAAGGTTCAGTTAACACCATGGACCAGGATAATGGTATTGATACGACATCAACAATGATTAGATGTTTTAAATGTGGAATGTACGGGCATTATCACAACCAATTCCCTAAGGGAAAATATCATGAAGAGAATCATCATGGTCATATGGGTAGTATTTAGGTGGATGATGATGAGGAGACTACAAATGATATATGAGTTGAAAGACTTGTTGAAGCTCAGTCAGTTGTTTAAGATGGTAGTGTAATGATTGTATGTTTATCAAGAGTTATGTTGTATAGTTAATGGTACTATGGAATAAAGAATCATATAAGGATTGTTACACTATTGTTTTTCCTAAAGTATTTGAAATTATATGTTGAATGGTACTGGTAACCATGGAAGGTTATTCAGATATTTTTGGAATGTAGATGATATGCACATAATGAAGGGATAAGAAGATAATGAGATGTGTGATTGTATTCATGAGATCATTATTGATATAAGGACTAAGTGATGTCATGGTTTGAGTATATAGAATTTTTGGGATTTTTGGTATGTGGAAAGAGTTATCTTTTGACAGAATTCATGTTTTCACTAAGGTTAAATGGGTTTTTATTTTTCAAGAGAATACATTATTAAGGTATACACATGTTTTTAATTTGACAAAATAGATATATCTTATGATATATGGGGGGATAAATGATGGCATTTACGTGATTATTATGTGACATTTCAAGTAATTATTTTCTTTATACTATGAGCTTGGACCGAAGTATTTTATATAAGCCTAAAGTTTGGAATGGATTATGTTGGAAATAAGTTAGTATTGTTTAAGGATAGAAATTTTTTTGATATTATTGATGAGATTTTATAGTAATGTAGTTTTAGAAAAAGGACAACCTGCAGGACGGGTGACAGCCCATCGCGTCGGACAAGGCTGTGGGAATTGAACCCACAACTGAAGGGAGAATGGCCTTTATCACCTACCATTGTCCTACAGGAAGTCCCTGGTTAGTATAAACAATTTTTATTTTATTAAGTGGTATGATAGATGATGTATAAGTCCATTTTTGGAACCATATACAATTGATGGTCTTATGTATATAACTATTGCTAACCTTTTGATAAGACAGATGGAATGACCCGTCATTCTATAACATGATATTCTAACAATTCACGAATGACAAATTCAACTAAATTTTTTTAAGAGATGAAGTGGAAATTGTTCAAGGCACTAACAACAGTGAGATTATATCAAAAAAAGTAAGTATTTCTTCTAATTAAAATTCCTCACCTTTAGAGAAATGATCTTGAAAAAAAAAATTTCTTTCCTAGTGCCCTTATATCTGATGAATCAGATGCTACCATAGATCATCAAAAATTTATGGCATTGTGATTGTTGGTGTTTTCATATCGATGTTTTCTACCACTCTCCAGCAGAACATGATGGATAGATTTATCTTCCATATCCATATTTTCACCTATGTTCTCCTACGTGGAAACCCAGTGATGAGTTAATTTGGGTAACCGTTACGTTTCATACTTTAGTTTTTAAAGTTAAGTTTTGGTATTTCATTTTATGATTTGGGTTTCAATTAAAGGAACATTAAAGTAGAAAACCATGTATAACCCCGATGAATTTCGAGGGAGAAATTCATTTTAAGCGGGGCAGAATGTATCAACCCGATATTTTATAATAAGTATTATTTTTAATTTATTTGATGTCATGTGTTTTATGCTACAAAAATATTATCTTGTTCAATACGCAACACCGTATTAGCTTGCAGTATACGCAACACTATTCTTAGATTGTGTTACTCACAATTTCACTTTCGTTTGATAATAGTCATTCTACGCAACATTGAGTATATATACATATATATATTCAATGTATAAATTAAAAATGGTTGGATTCTGTTATAATGAAATAAAAAAAAGAGTCTTGAACAACACGCAAACCTGACTTGGCTTATATTACACGCAATCACGACCTTCCTCGAGATCATGTGTTGTACGCAATACTGGGTTTTAATAACAACGACATATAATTAAAATGTTATCAGAACTAGCCATTATGAATATTAATACCCACTTTTTGAAATTTTGTAAATTTTATCTTTCAAAATGGACTTCATTTTTGGATTCAGAATATCGAAGTTAGCCTAGGGTGAATGTTTGGAATTTTTTTCAAAACATTCAATTTTTGATGAATAGTGAAAACACTAGGTTACTATTTAAAAACCGACTTTTTATTTAAATAATTATTTATTTTATTTAATTTCATTTTATGTCAAAATTTATACATAATACCTATATAAGTTCAAATTAATTCATTGGAGTCATTTTATAATAATTTCAGATATATAAAATTTTTATTTAACTTTTCACCGTCTTTTACCCACCTCCTAGGATAAATTGAAAATTTACATAAAACATAATTTTACCGCTATTGTGAATGGAATTTCAAAAATACGACAGACACGGTTGATTTTATTAAGTAAAATGTGGTTCAATGAGATGAAAATATTTTTTGGTGAATAGTAACTTTTCACTATTTTTTACCACGGTTAAAAGTAAATAGGGTATTTAAGGGTAAAAATGATATTATTATTACCCTAAAACATGTACTAATTCTATTGGATAAGTTTAATTCGACCAAAAACAACCTTAAGAACAAAATATGACCATTTAGGCCCACTTGGATTAGAATAGGAGATTTAATATTAATTTATTTAAAGAAAGGTTAAAATAGTTAAAATCAATGTTTAATAAGTAAATCATTTTTAATATAGGGTTATACATAAGAAAAATTCAACTATAAATATTAATTTGAAAGCTAATAATCATTCCTACATAATTGGATTTTATTTATAATTTTTTGACATTAAATAATTTAATTTATTTATGACCCAATGATGATGCAGTAATTATCTTATTAATGAAATATTGATATAATTGATGTTATAAATACCCAAATAAATGTAATTTGAGACTTTTTATGAATTACACTTATTCTATAGGTTAATATGACATGTTAATATTGATTAAATTAACTTCATTAGAACTAGTCATTGTGTTATGATTTTCAAAAAAAATCAATTACCAAATAGTGTTAAAATTGATATAAAAAAGTTTTTAAAACAAATATTATATTATTAATTTTTATTTTATTTAAAAAAATATAAGGTTCGTCCAAATGACTTATATAAAGTTATATATATTAATAATAAACATCTTGGGGTCCGTTTGTTTTATTTAGTATGTTTCTTAACCTTATAGTGTAAGAAAACATGAAGACACAGTAAAAGTTAAATTATTTAACTTAATGTTAAATCTAAATTATTATGTTAAAATAATTACCTAAACTTGTCCAAATTATATTGGATGAGAGTATTTCGACCCATACCCACCTTATATTCTAAATAATTAAATTTGGAGCTATTAATAACCGAATATGACTTTATAATAAAAATAATATTTTTAGTTTTTCCAAAGTTGCCCCTCTCCTCCCTTATAAAAGGGAACCTCCTCCCTCTTTTCCTCACAGCACGTTGAGCCTTCATGCTCGGCCAAACCCTGAAACATTATCTTCTCCACTTCTCTGGAAACATCCTAGAGGTCCTGGTCATCTTCAATGACCAATTTTAGTGCCCTAAGGGGAGGTTTCAAAGAGACGCTTCAAAGAAGAGATAATGTCCGTTACCGATTCTTTTAACTTTATTTCTTCTTCCACATATTCTTCTTTAGTTGTATCATTATGAAGTAATAACATCAGTATCACTCATATACAGATATTTTATTATAAGTACGAAACAACCCTATTTCATGATCTATCCATCCTACGGAAAATGAAATCATCGTGCGTGCGTACGTAAGGAATACTTTCTCCACACCGTGGTGTAATCTATTTTCGACCACCACCTTACATGGATGGGTATAATGGTGTAAATAAATAACTATATATGATTATTTAAAGGTTATATTAATTATGAAATATTATACATACACTTCAATTAAAGTCCACGATCATGGGAATGATATCATCGCTCGTGCGTAGGTACGGACTACCGTCTCATCAACGCGATGAGATTCATTCTCTATGATAACCATTCATGAATAATTATAAAGTATATATAATAAGTAATCATGAAATATATGACATAATAATGATACTGGATCTATGTATATATATATTTATGTCATCTACTTAATTCCATTCAATTCAATAAGGAAACGAAAACAGCGTTCATGTGTACGTACGACCTACCGTCTCCATGAATGATGTATTTATTTCCATTTATTGATCTATTATATATATGTATATTCTGAATATATATTAAATATAAATCATGTTTTATATTCTGGAATTAATTAATCATGATCTATGTAATCATATGAATAATTACAACTCAAAACACGGACGACAAATGAAACGATTTTACCCAAAACTCTCTTTAACATGGAATTTACAAACGAACAGGTAATATAAAGTCATAAGTGAACCATATATGATATCATAATAATGAATATGATTCTGTAATAAGTCAATGACATAGTTTAAATAATTATACTGGAGTTTCAGATATGTACGAAGCATATGAGACCTAAGGTAAGGGAAAATCTCGCAATCTCAATTTTATCCGAGATTGTTTATACATCAGAATTTACTGGGGAATATTTCTCATCCACATCCATGTTTCCTAAATATGTATTATTTATATCCTTCTAAAATATTTTATGTCCAATTTTACACTTCTTTGAGTTTTTAGTAAAAGATATTAAATGAATCTTTTGTCATTTTTCGTACGAGGTACTTTTTTACTTTTCCGACAAAAGTATGAGAAGAATGTTTTTTTAACTTATATGGCACGAACGGATTTTTATGTCTTCAAAACACCTTATTTTCAAAAATCATACTGTACAATATTTCATGATTATTTTCAACAAAAGCCTTTTATTTTAAAATTTCATGGAATTGTTTGAAAATAAAATGATTTTGAAGAAGAAAGGATATTTTCCTCAAGGATTCATTTCATGTGTTTTATCAAAACAATTTTCCATCTAAAATGACATTATTTTATATGATTATGTTTCATGTATAATGTATCCATTATTTACAATGTTTTATTATTCTTATGATGAAATGATATCCATTTTTTTATATGGATTATGTTATGATGGCATGATGTTTAAGAATCTCATTCTATTACCTGGGTTATGCTATGACGTATGATTTATAATTTTGTGGAACATGAAAGAATGATTTCATTATGAGATGGGTGGGACCTATATCTCCCTAGAAAGAAATGGGAAATGATTTATATCTCATGAGATAGACATGGATGGAACGATAAGTTAATCCGGTTCAGTGTTACAGGACTGAAATGAGGAGTGAACTCGATTCAGAAAGGGACTTTGTCCACTAAGATGGTCTTCGCAGCAATGCCATGGCTACTATGTAAATCATAACATGTGCTGAATGGTTGCCACAATTACATGTTTTATTACCATTATATTTTATCATGATTGATGTTCCATTATGATATATTCCTTATGTACTTCCATGATTTATGTCTTTGCTCGAGATTTTGATGTTTAAATTTCATGTTCAAGTTTTTGCTTTCAAATGTTTATGGATTGTTTTATTTTCACTATGTTTTCCCTTAATGATCATATGAGATCACCCTTTTTATCTTTTCATATACCCAGGATATAAGGAATAGTTTTAGCTAAGAAAAAATTTGGAAGATCTTTATGGGAGATGTTGAGGATCTTTGAGCAAGATTTAAATATAATGTTTCAAGTTTCCAAAGGCACTAAAATATTACGGTCCTTGTGTGTCTGTTTTTGTTATGTATTAAGTATTCCGCCAAAGTAATGTAATGTCCATGTATGTCAATCTTCGGGTCTCTACACATAACATGATCACTTTCAAGATTGATTCACCATGTACTTCCCTGGTGATCATTGTATGCTGAATTCTTGAGACAAGGAGGCATAGTTTATTTGATAATGATGGGTTTATCCTTTAAGAAATCAAGTTTCTATATTTATGTAAATAAATGAATTAATATGAATCATATTCCAAATAAAAATGTAATTGTAGGATTAATTTTGATTATTTGATCTTCTAGGATGAGTTCCCAATTTTTCATGATTTCCTTATCACATACACATGAGGATATCACCATAAAAGAGAATAATGGACTCTGATGGAAAAACCCATTAAACTCACCCTTGTTTTAACACAAATTTTAATAAATAAAATTCAATATCATTATTCATTAAAAAATAATTATACACATGTAATTATTTATGGAATATTATTTTGATCTTTGAAAGAAGGTAGTGTTATCTCTCCGACAAAAGGAGATATCTAAAGTCCAATGATGTTGAGGCCACTAATATATATCAATGAGATCCCATTTTTTCATAAAAATATACAACCAATGAGTTGTTAATTATCAGTATTATTAAAACATAATTATGAAAGTTTATGGATTCATTAAGAAGAGGAGTCCTCAAAACCCTCTTTGTTTCGTGAAGAATATATAGAAGGCATTCGACCTATGTTTTAGACACTCAGATGACATAATGGAGAACGAGTTTTTCATAATAGTTTATTTATTGATCAATAATTGTGACCTATCAATATGTGAATCTTTCACTCAAGGGTTTTAGAAAGATAATGAGGAACTATGATCGATTTTATTATATATTTAACTCCTACCAGAAGAAGATACCCATGAACCGGTGTTATTATAAACCCATATCACAAACTTTTGTGAATATATTATCTGGCATATAAAATCATGTGCATTGAATGTGTTCCACATGAGAGACTTATTGATTTCATGAAGGTTGATACATGTGTTACAAGCACTTCTACAATGGATACTATCCCGAACTAGTGATCATAAGAACACTACACTTGTGAAAAATATATGATGTTCACACTTGAGTTCAGAAGAGGAAGTTAGCATACTATGTAGTAAATGAGTTCATTGAATGAAGGATACGGAATTTACACATAGGTAATGTTCAATTCAGATATATATCAAGAGATGATTATGTGGAGAATTTTTCTATACTTAAACAAACTCTGTGTATGAAATGAAGTAAGAAAAGTTTTCACAAGGCCTTGCATGCGTTTGTTTATGAATGTGATCTTCATAAACATGATTCATACTTGAGATTCCTAAAAAAATTCAATGAAAAATTAAAAATATTAAAAATATTATAATAAACATTTTATATAATTTATTATTGAATGTAGATGTTGTTACATGATATTTCAATTGTGCCAAGATAAAAAATATTAAGAAGTGGGATTGGAAAATCTATGTTTAGATGACTATTAATCAATGTAGAATAATTTTGAAAATGAAGTTTTGAAAAAATTATCTTAAATATTTTGATAATATAAAAGGAATTATAGTATTTATATTTAGAAATAAGATGATTATTTACGTTTAATCTTGTTTTCACTAAATAAGAAACTAAAAAAATAGAGGAATATTTTGAAACAAAATAAATATATGTCAATTAACATTTGGGTCAAATAATAATTATGTGATTATCATACAACAACATATTCATATTATTGGTACATAATTTTAAAGAAGAAGAATTGAATCATTAAATTTTATGCTTTGAAGAAGAAGAATATATCTTCCATATTACTTTCCATATAGGTATATGACATATACGTTTGTTTAATTGCAAACAATTACAAAGAAATCTAATAGAAGTATCATCAATTGGAAAAAATTAATGTGAATAAAAATAACCTTAACCAATAAGGTCATGAATAATATTACAAGAATTACAATGAACAATCCTGGATATTCTAGGTGGGCCATTTCATCACAAGTAAGGGAAATTATAATTGTTTCATTACCCCTCCTAATGTTTTTTTGACCCACACTAGAAAATGAAATATATCCTAGACACCCCATTGTAACTTGATACCACATTATAGTGAAAAATATTTATACTTGTCATCATGATACCTATAATGGGAAAAAATTCTTATTGAGTAGTGGACTTAATACATATGTCATGTTATATAATTATATATTTCAAATACATTCATATGATTGATAAAGGAGAATAATTGAATAATTGTTGTCTCCCAAAGGGGCATAGATACCCAGATGGGGGAGTGAATTAGTGTAAGGATATTATTTTATTAAGTAATTCCTTACCCCACAAGATATCATCCTCATTAGAGTAATATACTCTTTTTTCCCTTTCTTGTATATATTTAAATTTTTCATTCAAATATTATCTAATGTTGATGAATAAAATGTAAAGTATGAATTAAATCCCAAAGAAACACAGATTTATAAGTGGTCCACCCTCATAGGTAGTCATCCAATTTGAATAAAAAAATGATTCTACGTACCTAATGTACTATAGACCATAACCAAATCATGGTTTAAGATAGAAAACATCTATTACAATGATCGTTTAATTTGATAATGTTTATGTCAAAGAACTGTTCACCAAGGGTAACTTTCTATCTATATTTCCATGGATCACTACCCGTGTAACAGATCAAATTCTTCCTATTAATTTTTTAACTGCTCTTTAATGGATCCATACATATATTATTGATATGTAGGTTTTTTCATAATCAATAATGAAATCATCCTCAACTATATATAGATTCTTTGTTGATGTTCTTTCTGAGTTAGTCTTTCACTTATATGTGAACACATGGTTGCAAAACCTCAATATTCCAGACAACTGGAATAGAATTTTCATTAATGTATAAAAAATATATTCTTTTTAATGATTTTAAATTGATGAAAAGTCTTTATTTCACATCAATAAATGTATTAGTGAATAAAATCTATCTCAAATTACTACCAAATGGTGTAACTCCTCTATCGTATTATTATTCTGCAAATTTTTTTATAAAGATGATTCTAATTAGAGGGTAATATAGGAATATATCCCCTATCAAATGGTACTACTATAAAACCCCAGATGGAGACCCTAGTGCAGAAGACATTATGTGAGATCATGGCATGTACCCTTGCATAAAGTGCGGTTGTGTACCCTCTGTGTGAGATCCTAGAACGTAGCCTTGTGTTATATCATTTCATGTACCGTAGAATGAGATTATAGTGAGTAACCTTGAATGGTAACCTAGTGAATACACTATTAGATCTTCTCATAGTCACCCAAAGTGAACCCCTGACATGAACCCTACTTGAATTTTTCCCGATCTCCTCACATGATGCATGGTCGCGCTTTGCGTGAGGTCCTGGTGAGAGTTTTTTTCTTTATTTTTGAAAGAATAAATTCAGATAATGTGTAAAGATTATGTAATCTATATTTCTTCATGGGTTATCTCTGTGAAACTCTATTTTGATATGTCTCCATCAACTATTTTCCTATGATTTCTCCACAAACTTCCTTTATTAGATGTCTCCATGAACCTCCTTCTCGAATGTTTATTCTAATCAATCTTATTAAAATGTTTTAAAGGATAGTTTATGGTATATTTATAGGAATATATCCAGTATGTTAACTATAAAAATAATGGACAACTGTCCATTTGATCTATTACCCAAACTCAGCGAAGCTCCTACGGCGTGATCCGAGCACGAGTTCTATTCACACTTTGCTCAAAATACTAAAAAGAGTCATGTCTATGCTTTGCATAATATTAGGTATTGATATAGAAATAAAATCATTATAATTGCATGATATCCCATAATAAGATATAGAGACAATCATGATCACTGCACAAGATCTTGTCTCAAGATCTATTAAAAATCATACGCAATGTGATATCATAGCAAGAGATTAGTTTTAACATTCACACACCATGATATTAGTTCATACATTCCACCTAAACAATATTTTTTCATCATCCGAACTCAATAAGATCAGTTACACATTCATTGTCTATGATCATTGTTCATCATTTGTGATATGTGATCCTAGTTCATAATTCACCTATGATAGATCATTTCATCATTCACTCCATGTGAGCTCATTTCTTCATTCGTACTCCATGAGATCAAGTTAGCATTTCGAATCCATGAGATCAGTTCATTATTCATGTTCTATGAGAATAGTTGAAAATTCATGTTATCAGAGCTCAAATAGCTTCCCATTGTGCGAGATCAGGCATTCACACTATTAATGATATCATACATTCATGCTAGCGTGAGATGAAACTTCCATCCAACTATTCTTGTATTTTTTTTACAACCATCCTGTATCAACAACCACAAACCTTGTCATGAATAAAATCAGTAAAAAAGAACTATAATAATTTATTTTTTCATAACAACATCTCCCTTTGTCTTGTTTAAAAATGATTACATATTCATTCCAAATAATGTTTCTTTAAATTTATACCAAACTATTTTCTTACTGAGATTATAATAATGTTAATAGATTTAATTAACAGACACTCTATAACCACGTGAGACATGATCAACATGAGAAACAATAGTGGGATTAAATATTCATCAATTGATATCTTCATTCTAATACCATTCAACTTAATTCATCATGAAACTAATCTATTGTAATACACCATGTTTGATTGATAATCTTTAACATCATCAGATTTAAAACTCACCATACTTTGGAGATCCCCCTATCATGACTCTGATAATTTATCCCCTTTTACCACCACAATTTCTCTACCAAGGTAACCCAAATCTCAATTATATGTTGTATGTAAATGTGTAAATTACATAGATTATCATATCAAGTAAAACACATCATTCCTCAGGGAGATGGGGTCCCACATCAAGAATTTTTCATGTGCAAGTAGTCAACTAAAAATAAATATCCATTCGATGAAATTAATACACCTAATTGGGTATGTCATATATTTGAATTTATGTATCATATAGTTCTATAAGAACATACTGTAATTTTATAATCAATTTTCAAACCATCTTCTTGATAAAATGATAATTGATTTCACTGTGCGTTTATCCATGAGCGATTGATTGGATTTTTTATATGATTTACAGCACATGGATTATTTCCATTTATTCTAATTAGAGACTTCACTTCAACTACCATATCATCAAGATATTTCATTATCCATAATAATTTTGTGCAGTCTTGAGTGGGTGAAATATAATCATATTATTTGATACTCAATTAAATTAAATATAATATATTTTATAGCCATGAAATACAAAATTGATCATGATATAATCCTCCAACCTACGTTTGTCTTCTATGATCTACTGATCTGACCCAATCTGCATATGTATACGCTAATAACTATTGCTAAGATTTTTCATTATGAAACAAAAAAATCAACAATCCCCCTGATATAAAAAATTATTATTTTTACTAAATTAATGTGGATTTATTTGGTATTTATTTTATACTATGTTACATGGAATATATAATAAATAATATCAGGTCTTTTAACTATTGAGTAAAATAGACTTGAAATTATTTTCCCATTTTATGTGACATTAATTTTATTTCCTTCACCATACCATGAATGTTTCATCTAGGTAGCCACTGGAGTCATTATATCCTTGGAATTATCCATTAAAAATATTCCCAACACCTCCTTGTGGTATTTATATTGAGAAATGAATGTCAAAATCTTTCTTTGCGTAACCTATAAACCATTGAAGAATGTTCGTTCACCTATCATGAAAATTTTAATCTAAAATTTCATGATTTTTGGGATTTTTTTTCACAATGATTCATATGATCCACAAAATATTATGTAATTGATATACACCAACACCCTCATCCATTTATTACTTCTATTTCTAAAATATAGATAATATTATAACCCATCACACTAAAATCCTAAATTATTAAAAACTAATTGATCCCAGAAAAACATGATCTCTATTCTTTCTTTAACCAAAAGAGTTAAATTATTATCTGACAAAAATTATTCTATAATTTGGTTTTCATGCAGTTACTATTTTGAATTCCTCCACCACATCATTAGTGTATTTTTGGAAGAATCATTTTCTACATAAACATCCCTTCAGGTTCTCCCCTCATCATCACTATCATTTTGGTATCCAAATAAAGAGAAACTAATCTCCCTACTCATTCATGAAATTTTTCATGTCCCATAGGATACCATATTTTGAAATTCAAAAACCACCAGGCTATGTCAACTATATGAAATTTTACCTATAAATCCATTTTCCAATATAGATTTGAAAATTTTATTATTTTATACATTTTTAAGATCAAAACATGATACTTCATTTATATATATACAATGTTGTAATATTTTCTAAAAGTGAAATTACCACTTGAGACTGAGTAATTGATAGATCATCATAGCATACTGAGTGAGAAATCATTGTACGAATCAATAGTTTAAGCCTAAAAATGTCAATCATGTCTATGAAACTCACTTACATCCAAAGATTCTAACATTATTACTTTCATAGAATCATCATAGTAATCTCTATTTAAGAGAGTCTATATAACATATTGTGATTGTCAGCATATCTCCTTAAAACCTACATTTATCCCATAAATAGTCATAGGTTTGTGGAAATATAACCCTTTGAATTGAGTCATGATATAAATAATGAAATATTAAAAAAACTATAAAACACTAGATAATTAATATTGATTTGAATACTCTTCAATTTCACATTAATAAATTCATTTTATAATATCATTTATCCATGGAACACAACTATTAGACACAGATTTGAAAATTTTGCTGTATTTCTAATGCCACATGTTAAATCAGATACCATATGTGAAAATCATGATTTCAGATTCATCCTATTTCATGTATTCTATTCTACTAATCCACCATCCCCTTTTAGCAATCAGACCCTTAGATAATATCTTTCCCATATTCATTCAAAAATTCCAGTAGATATGAGATACATTTAACATATTGGGAGGGAGGTATATTTTTAATTTCACAATAATATGATTGTAGTTGATCCTTCTGGATCAACCCTTTGATATATTATTACAAAGCACTACACTATTTTTCTATTCTAACTTTCCCACCATCATAAACTATTATGGAGATATGTTTAACTGTTTTGTACCCACAGGTTAGGTCTTATGATAATATTTAATTTTTGTAGACATAGAATTTCTCACAATTTTTGTTTTAAACCCATTTGTGGAAATTTCCTTCATTGATTTACTTTTTATAATCCATTTTTCATGACTCATTTTATGATTAGGAAGCTCATAACTGATCATTTTCTCTTACTTCTTCTTCCATTGGTGTACTCTTTCTCCTTCCTTCACTTCTCTCCACATGGCAAGACATATGTGTGTTTCAAGGATATTTTTAATCACATATCAAAGTCACATAACCCTTTATTGTGGGGGTTGAGTATTCCCCTAAATTTACATTCTTCATAATCACAACTGGAGGGTCTCATCACTTTTTCATCTATGCTTATTAACATTCCTTCAAAAAGTGTTCTTCTAAGTATAATAGAGGAGGTTATTGATTATATATACATTGATCTATTTATGATTACCTTGAAGTTGTATAACTTATTTTCATCTTATCATGTTGTCTTCCAATTATATTTGTTTCTATTCTACACTACCATAGTTTGGGATCTCCTTATAGTTTCCACTTCATTCTCTTATTTCATTCCACTTCAATGTAATTCCAAATTACCATTATTAGCAAATATAAAACATATTCCATAGAGACATACATCATTTTATCCTTCCTCAGATGAGATGTTGATGCAACTGGAGTCATTATTTTGACATTAATCTTTAGGTATTCATGACATATGCTAATAATATGTCACTATCTTCCACAATAATAGAATTTGATGAATAAATTTTTCTGAGAGGGTTTTATATTTAATTTTTAATCATGATTCAACTTATTATATGATTAATAAATATTATATCCTCAAAAATTTTATTTTATTCACATGTTTTTCAAATATATCTGAAATATTTGATATTTTTAATGTAATATATTGGAATATAAAATTTTCAATTGTGTCATTATAATAAAATTAATTGAAAATTTATAAAATTTTCGTTAATGATATTTTCTAATGATGCATATTTTTTTAAATTAATTAAAAAATAGAAAAAATTATATCATCATACAAGTTAATGTGGCATGGTGGTAAATTTAAACCACCATCCAATTTTAATTCATCCATTATTTTATGATAATATCTTTAACCCTTTATGATTGAAATAGTTATTACTATAGTTTAGGATAAAATAGGATAACTATGGGTTTCAACCAAATCATATTTCTTAAAACAGCACTTAATACTGTATGAATATTATTATTAAATAGGATATCAACTAAATAATATATTTTCATCAAATATTTTCCCAATATGATGCTTTTGGAAAATATTTACCTCATTATATTTTAATATTTTAGGAAATTCAAAAATTTCCCATCTCCTCCCTTATAAAAGGGTACTTCCTCTTTAATATTAACCACTTTTCAAAATAAAATTTATTTAGGCAATATCTAAAAAAATATCCTTTTTAAATTAATTAACATGTCATAGACACCAATGGTTTTAGAAAACCCTCGTTATAATAATTATGGTGCAAACATGAAGAGGTTGTC
This sequence comes from Viscum album, assembly GCA_963277665.1. Taxonomy (NCBI): domain Eukaryota; kingdom Viridiplantae; phylum Streptophyta; class Magnoliopsida; order Santalales; family Viscaceae; genus Viscum; species Viscum album. Next base: position 1,430,687,719 of record OY728125.1, read on the forward strand.
CAAAGAAGACATATCAATATTAATCAGTTGTTTTTATTCCATTTATTATTCTATCTACATCATATTTTAATCATCCATAATTATATGATAACCTTAGTATCCCATATAGTAATACATAATTAATTTTATTTGATAAACTACATATATCTCTTCATATTTTAAATGGGAAATTAAATTGGCGTTCATTTTTACGGTGGTCTACCACCTCACAAAATAAAATAATATTCTTACCATAATTACCTCCCATGACAATTTAGGATGATGGATATAATGTAAAAATTTATTATTTAATAATTTTATTTGTTTCTATAAAATTTATATATCATATATATTATGATCGTTCCTTTTATTGACAAATTGGGACATAGTTCTTGCGTATGAGTTGGTTACCATCACCACAAAGAGATGTGATTCATATTTCATTTCCATATCACAGGGATGAAATATATAATTGAATTTAAATAAGTAATATAATATTTGTGTTATAATTTAAATTATTTAATGATAAAGTAATAATTTACATTTTACTCTCATAATTATTGAAAAATAGAAATATTACTCAAGTGTACAAATAACCTACTCTTTCCATGAATGTATCATATTTTATTTTCAATAACCAACATTCATGGATGGTTTTATGTTTTATATAGAAGTTGTAAAATTATAATTTTTTGTATTTTTACTCTAGAGATGTTAATATAATGTAACATCCGACTCCATACTGAATGTCTTAGGAAGAGGCGGTGGTTGTTAGAAGGCTTTTGGTGACACCCCAAGACAAGAAAGAATGGAAATAAATTATAATGGATTCGTAAACAATTGGATGAAGATTTTCCATTTTAAAGAAAACACAACATGTCCAAGATATATATAAAAAATAAAAATATATAGGATTCTTGCATATAAAATACAACTAAAAACCCATAAAAAAATAAATACAAGTATAAGGGTAAAATAAGGCTAATATCCATGGAAAACCAAAGACAATAAAAAATAAAGAAACTAAATACATCAATCATAAATTCCCAGCCTTCTCCAATATCAAACATGAAAAGAAAACCCCAATGTATTAAAAAGAATCATTAATTAAATGTGAGACCTTTCTTATAAATGTGTCTTGATAGATGATATCTACATGTTCACAATTTTTACCAAGTATGGTGGAGTCTAAACACTGTAGAACATACCCATTGATTTCCCAACTCATACCACTAGGAAAAAAATTAGAACAATTTTATAAAAAAGTTTAATATAGTTTATATCAAAACCAAATAGTTACCAATGATAAATATTATTTCATGTTAAGAAATAAATTATTCCTTTAAACATTTATCATGATATTTAGAATATTCATTTCCCTATCAACACATACTTCTACAAACACACACACAAGCCTGTGTTACCATTAAATGTTGAACATCATGACTATCCTAAATCCCGTAGATTCTAGTACATCACAACCACTATCCACCCCATTCTACAGACACCCAACAGTTTATGCCAGCATTATGCCAAGTATTTTCAAACAATAAATTTATTTCATTAATGCATTTCGAAAAATATTTTTTATAAATCACACCAAAAATAATTACATTTTAACCATTTTAAAATTATAAACGATGTGGTTTCCAAAATACATATATATTTCCATAATTTTCATGAAAATAGTAAAATAGTACTTTTATTAAGAAACATAGAATAATAACATATTTTTTTGAAAAACATTTAATTAAAACTTATTATTTATGTTATATATGATGTGGGGTATAGAGAGAATCCCGCTACCTCACATAAATTGATGAAAATGAAAAAAGATATAATATATATATATATATGATCATCAAACACATTTCATTCCCTGTATCCAACCATATGACATCACAATTACTATAATGGAACACTGATGAATCCACCCTTAATTAGATCCAAAGTTCCATGAAAATGATGGAGAGTAGATCAATGATTAAATCAGAACAATAGAGACATGTTAGGGAACCATGTTCTCAAATATCCTTTGAAGCACTTAAATATCACTCCAAACCTAAAGGAAATTGACTAACATACCTTGGAAAAAATCCATCATTTTATGGTAGAATTAATTGAAAATTGATGTTTAAAAGATCTAATTTGATTTAGATTGAAACATTACAGAGTGTGGACGATATAATACAAGTTTATGTTACCCATTTTAGAAAACCATGAACTGATAGTTTTTTTGATATTATCTCAAGAAAACACCTAATATGATTGGATCACATTGTTAAATAAATTGAGCTGTAACCATGATCCTTCCAACTACGCACAATTTTTTCATCCATGGTTTCCTAGAGGATGTACATAGTTTTTACTAATATGGATCAAACCATGAACCTATATAAAATACTCCAAAAGAGGGTTAAAATCCACTTAAAAAAACTAATCCATAATCAAATCATTATAAATACTTAAAATAAATACATAAAAGGTCATGTACATGAAAATGGGGGTTCCAAATAAAATAGTTCACATCCTGGAAAGAATCTAACAAGTGTAAAAATGATACAGAACCTCCTAAAACATCACACAATAATTATATATAAATACAAATAGATAAATAACGGTAATTGGAAATAAATCTCGAGTTCTAGAAATGATGACCTCATTTACAATAGTTAAACTGTGGAAGCCATTTTCAACTTATGAGCCAATTTTTTGAAAGCATACAATATAAATATAATTGATTAATTAATTTAATATAATATGGAATCAAATAAATAAAAAAATGATAAAAAAATTAATATTGAAAATAATTAACATTATTTTATTATTGATAATGTTATAGAATGTAAATGACTAGTTAAACACACTGTATGTGTTTTTATGTTACAATATAATTGTTTATTGGGATTTTTTATGATATCCTTTAAATGATAAAATTTCATTATCAACCACTCCATAATCACAAAAATGATCTTCTCCTTTATTATTTCATGAGAAAAAATTCCTTCCATCTATCTTTCTCTCTTTATGTACAAAATATATAAAAATATTTCTTTTTGAAAAATTAACTTTATTAATCTCTTTCTTCAAAAATCCATTCTATTCCAAGTCCAAATTTTACAAAAATTATTTAATCAATGTTTTTAGTATTCTATAGAAAACTTTGTAATTCAGGTGTACCAATTTTATAATTATTATAAAATGGTTTTTAAAAAATATAATTTTTATTTTCCCCTAGACATACTTTTTTTCACAATAAATGTAAAAGGATTCCTTATTTTAATGTATATGGAATGAATATAATTTTAAATAATCATTAAATCATAATGAATTAAATATTCATTTATAAGTTTCCATGGTTATTTTCAATGAAAATGTTTTATTTAATATTTGTGTAATTTTTAAATATGTAATGTTAAAGTAAAAAAAGTTTATTTTCCTCAATAAACATTCAATGAGATCTTTTAAAACAAATTTTCATCTTAGATAGAATAGTTTCATTCTTTCTAACCTTTACTAGTGATGTGAATATATGATACCATTCTTATTAATTTTCATTATGTCATTGGACTATAATGAAATGATTTTTTTGAACCTTATGTTCTTTCCATGGGTTATGATATGATATTATGATGAATGTTTTATGATGTTATATCACTTATCTGTATGATTGTCATTGTTTTATAAGAGGTTGTAAAATAATATATACCTCTAATTAATTTTTTGAAGATAGATATTTCATGAGAAGAATGGGAATGGAATGGCGTGTCAACCTAGTTTATTAAGGGACTCTTCCCGCTATGATGGTTATGGGAGTAGACCTTAACTACTATGACGACTTTGGGATTAATTATAATCAAATTTTGTAGTCATGGAAATAAGAATTGAAAAGAAAGGAAATGAGTTTTGATTTTGACGTGCGTACCACAAATCTATATCTTACAATTATTTTATTATCTATTTGATCATGTTGTGTTATAATTTTATGAATTATGTCTTATTATCTCAAGATATTTATTTCAAGACTTATGATTATGATCTATGATAAAAGTGGTATATTTTCCAAATTTTATGCTCATATTCTCAATCACTTATGCTCATATAAAATTTATGTGAACATTGATTTGTACATTTTTACCATCACTATGAATTATCACTCATCCTTTACTAGGTTTTCATTCTTATAGGTTATGAATAAAATTATTTTGAATTATATGTCTGTCAAGGGTTCTAGTAATCAAGATCATAGTGGTAGAAGATGTAGTTCAATAATGAAACTATTTTTTAGGTATCTTGAATTCCAAATATTTTATACTAGTATGATTCTTTCCTTGACCATATTTTAATACATTGAATATTTTATTAATAAGATGTTATATATATTTATGGAAATTATGGGTCCCTATACATTTATTGGGAAATAATAATAATATATTAGCATTTCTAATGTATAATTTGTATTATATTTTATAAGAGACTGCACTGAAGGTATTTTGATGATCAATAGAGATGTTAAATCCCTTCATCATTTAAGTAAAAATGTTATAGGACAATTTTTTTTCAATAATAACGAATATGTTTAATCATAATAATATTGGATAATAATTATATTTACATAAAAAATTATATATTTAAATAGTTTTTTATATTATATATTCTCCAAATGATGATTCTACCAATACTATGGAAAAAGATAATGATAATGTTGAATGGGATGAAATATTAGGAATTCAACGACTTATCTTTTAAAAAAATATATAATCATTGTAACATGATTTTATTAAAATAAATTATTATAAAGAGAATAGAATAATTAAAATAAGGGTTTTATATATTTCCCATGAAGAACTTACTAACATAAAAATCCCATTTCATTAGTTACATTTGTGTAACAACTTGAATGTAGATTCCAATAGACTTGGATTCATGGCATATTGTTTTGCCTCTATTGGGAAATATGATTTGGTAGACAATATGGTAGCTATACTATATAATTTATTAATATTTCCAGAAAATAAAACAATAATATATTGCCATATAAATCATTAAACCTTATAGAGTGAATTTATTTAAGATGTTTGTTGAATGAAATTTGTGTTAATGGTCAATAGAAATGATCATATTTTATTTTAGAAACATTATATAAACCAACATATCTGGGATGATGAGGATATGGAAAACCCACATGGACCATATATATTAGCACATAAAAAATGAATACAAATATAATTCTTTCACTCGATGTCATGAATAGAAATCATTTTTTATACATTTTAAATGGTAATATTTTCAGGAAAATTTAATTTATTAATCACATTCTATTAGATATGATACTTTTTGAAATAAAAATGGAGTTCTAAAAATAAGGATCGTGTATCAACACTATCATTCCCTTAATGTAAATCAAGTGTGTGACACACTTTAATTAAAAATGTGTTTGATATTGAACATATAAAATAATAATTTAATGTGATATAAAAAAAATTGTTCATCAATTTATATATAGAGTGATGAATCTGAATATAGATAAATTTTCATCTCAAATCTGGTGGTATAGAAGGAGTCCCATTTAAATAAAAAGTCAAAAATAGTATATGAAAACCAATAAAGAGTATATGAATCATTCATAAGTGTGACATAATATTTTGTTAAATTTAAAAAAATATTACATGAAAAGGACTAGTTATTTCTCTCTATTTTTTATGAATATCATAAAAAATAATTCACATCAACTATACAGGATGAAGAACTAATATCAGTTGAATTGATGTAGCATAAAAATATATATATGTTAGATGTCCATGTTTTAGAGTGTAATCTCAACTATTTTTTGTGAATATAATGAAACAGGTGCATGTAGATGAGTGAATAAAATAAATACAGACACAAATAGACTATATAAATGAAAACTTACTTGGAAGGTAATTTTGGCAGATTAGTATATGCAATGGATTCATAGATAAGAAATGATAAACCAGAAAACACTACATGTTGAGATAATCCTCCCATCATTAAGACCAGTTATTCCCCTAAAAGGCATTCGTTACCAAAGGTAAAAAAATTCATAACAATTTCTATTAAATTTGTATAAAAAAATTATAATATCAATCTTCTGATAAATTAATTCACATTGAAATTTATTGTGATTATATCTATCAGCACTTTCAAATTAAATTATTTTTGGTTGCATCATTCTATATCCACAGAGAAATTATACACATCCATCAAATTATAAAGTATAATGTGGGATTACGGATTCATGTATATCATGAGTTGAGGGAAAATAAACTTTCTCACCATGATTATATGGATTATCACAAAATTAAACATTGATTGTTAAATTAATAGTATGGATATTTTATCTTATAAATATTTCTGATGATAATGAGCTACGTAATATCGAATATATTTATATTAAAAAACATTAAAAATAAATTAAAATAGGTATTAACTATGGTATGTTATTATATATAGATAAACCTAAAGGGAAATGGATTGTCGAGTAAAGAATATCTAGAGGATTAACCAATAAATGAAAATTATCTTTGAAGTGTACCATCACCCACAAAAATTCCACTACAACCTTAATTAATAGTAAAAATTCATGTAAATACAATGTTTGAAGATCAAAATATAGTGGAATTGGATTTGGATAAAAAATATATTTTTAGATGACCATTATAGACAACTTTGGTCTTTAGATTGTAATTGAAATTCTCACACACTTATTTCATTGAGCCTCAATTGTGATTTTATAAATTATGTATATTTTCACAATATGTTTTCCCAATAATTATTATACAATAATTATTTTTGATCAATCATTTTCTTATTTTCTATATAAGAATATATTACAAAAATGAGACTAGAAAACACTAAAAAAGAAAATATGTCTCATTAACCCTCATATAAGATTTACATAAGAATCTTCACTAGAAGATAATAAAATTTTCTAAAAATTAGACATAGTAGTATACTTATTTAAATAAAAAAACATAAAACAATATATTATTAATATTTATATTTCATGGGTGAGACTCTACAATATTATCATATTTTTTTTCATTTATTCATTACATTTTTTACATGCAGATGATTATCATTGTAATTGATATGGATTCTATAAAGATTTGTTTTCTGGATCTAATGAATGGGAATCCAAAAAGTGACCATATATAATGTCCCTTATAATTTTTTTGTACACTATAATAATAATTTAATAAATAAAATTCAAATCATATATTTTATTTTTTGTATTAACTATGATTTTTATATAATGTGGAAGTGTTTACTTATTTTCATAATCATAGTATAAAAATGGAAAATTTTCACAATAAGTCCACGCATTACTACAAATGGGTATGTATTAATGTTAATGCAATATGATTTCACTATCCTGAAATATATATATAAGGATAATAATTACTATTTTCAAATTTTATAGAGTGTCTAAAAAATTATAATGAATGTGATTGTTGTTAATTTATTATTAAATTTATGGGAGATATTTGAATTCCATAAACAAAAAAGCATCCCTAAGGGTTTTATTTCGAAATGAAATTAAAATTTCATTTAAAATATTTTAAAATAATTTTAAATATATATTTTCATGAAATATAATTATTTTCAATATTCTTCTTATTTTAAAAATGATGTTTTTTATATCTAGAGATGTCTATCCATATTTTATGGTGTAAAAATAAATGAAATCCTTAGGAAGAGGTGATTTCCAATCACGATTGTACTATTTTTTTTCATAGAGATCACAAAGAGTTGTTTTATCACCATATTATTTATTTAACTTAATTATAATTAAAAATTATTAAATTAGATATATATATTATAATTTAATGGATTCTATCTTAGTAGGAAAAAATATAATATATTTACTATCTTTTTAAAAAATTGGTTTTACAATTATGTTCCCGTTTTTTGATTGGGACCCAATGTTATTTAAAAAGTTATAAATTTTTTATAGTTAGACACCCATTCACATTTAATTTATTAAAACATTAAAACACTATTTTAAAATAAAAAAATAAAAATAAACACTTACTGAAATTAAATCAAATGAATATGATATCTGAATTATTAATGAAATATTAAATTAGATGACATGATAATTAGAAATTTGTTGTTTTATAATGACTAAGTAATAATTTTTTAGAGATAATAATGTCTTCAACACATTATCTATGAGGCTAATACTGCGATAATGAAATTTTATATCCATTAAATGTTATAAAAAACTATTAATTTATTTATAAAATTCAGAATAAGAAAAAGCATAAATATGAATTTTTTTATTAGTTTTACGAAAACATACAATTTGGGAATTTTTAGATTCTAAAAGGTGTGTGTAATTGTTTAAACCTAGAAAATAACATAAGATTAATGTTAAACCATTTAAATATGTTCTTTGAATAATTTATGACATAACTAAATAGTTTAATCATCAATCTTATATATGGTTTCCTCAAAATGAAAAAATAAGTAGTTTTAAAGATTTCTAAGAGTTTTGAAATACATTTCATCGGGTTAATCCATTGAAATCATCAATAATATTCCATAAATTATCAGTAAAATGATTACTTATTGTATTATTAAATATTTTAATATCCTAAAAACCAATATAAATTGTGGTTTGATGGTTAAACTATCACGATCCGTCCTCGGGGCCCATGTTGTGGCTACCCCAATACCACCTTCTATAGGCTAGGGGCTGGCGACTAGCACCAAAGGCATAAATCTCTAAGCTGGGAAGAATTTGAATTTATAAAAGTAAAAACACACAAAAGAGTACACAACTTGAAACAAAACACTATGTAGAAACTGTATAAAAATGATGTGCTCGAAATAAAAAATGAGCTTGAAATACAATACCAACAGTAAAGTACAAGGAAAATACAGAACAGGTAAAAATAAAAAGACAAATAGCTGGAAGGTGTCTTGAAGCTCATGGATCATCCACCACGGATCCTACCTAAAGGTTAGGTACATATAGCCTCCTCAGCACTCCACATCCGTCCATCTCCTCCATGTACCGAATCATTATGAGTTCCACCACTGGGTACCGTCTAGTCCTCCTACTCTTCACCTCGCTCAGCACTATCCATTTTCTGCATCTAGCACAACTAGGTGGTGGAAAATCCCGTGCAAGGGTCAGTATAAAGATAATTAGTAGGGACCACAAGACCCTCAAGGTCTCACAAAATCCAACAAGGATAAACTACAAAGTACGAATCAACAGACAACCATTACTTAGTAAAATTCCCATACATATACCTAAGTTATCTAGTAACCCAACTCAATCATGAGGCAAACACCGATGTCATTGACTGAGCTCAAAACATGATTTTTAGTGTAGCATAGAAGTGTAGATGATTATTTTCAAAGCTAGATTATCTTATTCTGACAAAAGTAACTGCTTCTGACCATACAGAGTTTGAACCATATAGAATTGATAGGTACCTTTTCCCACAATTACCCACATAGGATCTGACTCACATAGGATCAATATGCGCTGACCCCGACAGGATCATTGAGCGCTAACCCTCATGTGGAGAATGCCAAAAGAACTGTCTCGCTCTAAGCTCTATGTCACCATAGAAGGTTTGTTGATCGGACTCTCGTAGCCCATGATATGGGTGAATATGTAATTTCGGGTTAAATGGGTCCAGTCTGGGGTCTGATCCGGTCCGCGGGTCCGACCCGACTCACTGGGGGGGCCCGGCCTGAAGGTGGCCCGACCTAGCTGACTGGCCCGCATGGCCAGGCTGTACATGCCGTGGTGGGGGGGGGGGGGGGGTGCAGTGCCACCAAGACTTCCGAAGGAACCAGAACTAGGTGCAGGTTTGGTGACCCATGGGACCCAACGGGTCTCGCCTGCAGTGCACACTGGCAGCTGGCCACCCCTGGCTCCTCCACTACGGTGTGACGGTGCCATAGTTCTGCTGGCCTCCACATGGCGTGGCATCATCGTGCCCCCTCCACCACTGCCCGACCTGGCTGTGGCCTCCCGATTCACCACACGGCGCGACAGCGCCACACTCATCGTCCGATCATTGTGAACTTCCTGGCCACGACCCCATTATTCTAGCACGGTGTGATGGCACCGCGCCCATCCGACACCACCGCGGCCCTCCGGGTTGCGTCTTAGTTCCCTACGCAGCACGACGGTGCCTCGCCCTTGTGGCGACCCGATGGCCTTGTGTCGCAGGCTTCTTAAAGGTCCGCCTCCATCGTCAACAATTAGAATAACCAAAGGGGGAGTTTCTGGCCGTGTTTATGTGGTCCTTATAGCATCCCACCTTTTTATCACATAAACATTCACTTAATTTTACAAAACCGCGGATCATTAAGGTTTAGTGTCTTGGAAACCAGGAACTTAAAACATGAAAACATAAAACATTATTCTAAAACACTTGAAAGGATTCTCCTCATGTTAATCCTAGGTTCATTACTGCATCTCATAACCTGGGGACATACATCAAAAGAAAGGGTGATCAGAAGGCCCAGTAAGGGAAACAAGGGGAAACATTTGACATGTGAACTTGGGATACATCAACAATGTCATGAAAAAGAACGTTAAGGCATGAGAAAGAAATCGTGAGGCATATAAAAATAAAAATAACATTTTTCATAACTTTTAGATGTGGCTACAACATTTAATATCGACAATCATTTCGTTTCACCAAGGTCCATCCCAAAGGTGTCATTAAAAATTACCAAGGTTATTCACCAAGGTATCAGTCGAATAGGTCATCTCTATAGATTAAGTCTTTACCTAATACATTGGAGTGCTATCAGGGCGCACCCATGAAATGTCCTTATGATCATGTGATACACATATATCATCATCAATAATTTCATGAACAACCCTTATAGCATAAAATAAATGGGTTTCATTTCATAATCATAACATTTTAAAAACGGCTTTAATGACATGATCTTTATGTCACTTTAATCCCATGGAAAGGGAAAGAAGGTTTCATGTATGTAAACCCCAAGAATTTAAAATAGAACATTTTGGTATATATGTGAATCCCATATAGAAGATGGATCTTTGAGTAATAACTTAATAAAATCAAATAACTTTAGAAAAAGAGAAAGACATTTTGAGATGAACATTCTGCAGCATAACAGCTATGTTACAGGGTTTTAGAAAACATTGAAAAAAGATGGGACATGGGTCAAACATTCATAAATGACCCATAAAATAGTAGAGGGACAGAATATAAGGGATTTAAGAACATGATAATGAAATTTGAAAATATACCATATGAAATGAAGAACATGAAAGGAAGACAAAAATAAGATTTCTCTTATGGAAATTCGGCAGCCTAACAGTGTCACATAAACTTCATCCAAAAATGAATTGTTGAGATAAAATAGGGTCTCTCATAATTTGAAAATAAAAAATAATTATGATAGATATAGAGATCATACCCCAACATAATAAAAATTAACTTACAAGACTTGACATGGAATTAGAACACTGAAAAAGGAGAAAGGTGAAAGAACCACTAAAAAATTCGGCAGCCAAACGGCGCCACTTAAAACATCAAAATACCGAATTGAAGAGATAAAATGGGGTCTCTCATCATATGATCATAAAATATCATGATTATAGATATAGAGATCATACACCAACATAATAAAAAGTAACTTGAAAGTCTTGACATGAAAATAGAACTTGAAAATGAGAAGGGTGAAAGAACCACTTAAAAATTCGGCTGCCAAACAGCACCCCTTAAAACGTCAAAATACTCAATTGAAGAGATCAAATGGGGTATCTCATCATATGACCATAAAAGATAATTATTATAGATATAGAGATCATACCCCAACATAATAATAATGATCTTGAAATACTTGACATTAAAGTAGAACTTGAAAACGAGAAGGGTGAAAGAACAACTTAAAAATTTAGCAGTCTAACGGCGCCACTTAAAACTTCAAAATACTGAATTGAAGAGATAAAATGGGTTCCCACATAATATGATCATAAAATATCATTATAATAGATATAGATAAAATACCCCAACATAATAAAAATGAATTTGAATGTCTTGGCATGAAAGTAGAACTTGAAAATGAGAAGGGTGAAAGAACCACTTAAAAAATTCGGCAGCCTAACAGCGCCACTTAAAACATCAAAAATACTGAATTGAAGGGATAAAATGGGGTCTCTCATAATATTATCATAAAAGAAAAGTATGGTAGATATAGAGATCAGTCCCTAAAATAATATAAAGGAAATTTAAAGTCTTGACATTAAAGTAGAACTTGAAAACGAGAAGGGTGAAAAAACCACTTAAAAAATCGGCAGCCTAACGGCGCCACTTAAACATTCATAAAACGAAATAATGAGATCAAGGGGGGATATATCATCATATGAACATGAAAAGTTATGTAAGTGAAATATAAAAGAACATCCTTTAACATAAGAACATGGTGCATAAAAGAAATGACATAAAAGAGATTACTTGAAAAGAAAGAGAGAGGTCGGATCCCTTACCGTAAAACGGAACTCTTAAAACTCAAAGGTTGGGACCTTGAAAGCTTGGGGGAACCATGGGAGGACTCCTTGAGAGGTAATGAGACCATAACATCGTTTGGGGAGAGTGGGGAGTCGAATGGATGAGAGGATGGCTTGGTATTTATATGGAATGTGAGGGGACAAGGCATTAATGGCCAAGGGATACCTCATTGGTGGTTTTGGAAAAACCATGGGCCTGCCCAAGGTATTTGCCCATGGTACTGGCCACTTGGGACACCTCATACCTTATCTTACTATTAATAAGCCGACCATATTTATTACATACTTAATACATCATTTAATGATGTCATTAAACACCCGTAACTTAAAAACTGTATTTTCACTATTCACTGAAAATTTACCTATCTCAGAAAAATCCCAAAATTTTACCCTGACCAAATATCGAAGCTCTGATTAAAAGTATGACTCAATTTTATAAAAATAATTTTCTAAATATTTTTAATTTATTTTTTAAATAAAAACACTATTCACCGAAAATTCATTTTTTCAGAAAACACCCCAAAAATTACGATAACATAATATCGGTGCTCTGAGTTCAAAAATAAAGTCATTTTTATAAAAATACTTTTCTAATTATTTTTAATTTAATATTTAATTAAAAACACTATTTACTCAAAAAAAAACTATTACTTGACTAATAATTTATGAAACCGTTATTTAACAATTTTATTGAATCTCATTACTTAATCGAGGTGACTAGATTATATTAATACTTTATTTAAGTGAGATTACTAATCCATTTGGTCACATTACTAATCCTAAGCATAAAATCACTAGTCATAATTTACGATTCATCAAAAATCAAGTTGATCTTATTAGACTCTAAAGTTCGTACTGAACATACTTGTAGAAGACCATTTTTGGAAAATCATTACATATTTTTATTTATTAAAGGTTTACATAATCATTTTTAAAATATCCTTCCTCTAAAAATCATCAAAAATATGCATACTATATTTATCCGGACATTTGAAAATTTATAAACATCATCATAAGAAGAAATAAAAATTTTAATTTAAAACAATGGGTTACACAAGGCAGTTACGGTCTCCTTACATAGCCCCTTATCACACCAGCATAGGACCTAAGTGTAAGGTGTTCTTGGGTGAGATAATCCAAGGGAGGCTCGACCAACATCGCACGAGTAGTAATTTTATTAGTTTGAACTTCTCATTAAGAAGATTCTGTTATAGCTTCGCAAGATGAAGTTCGGCTTGGGTTTGGTCTAGAGCAAAGTTCAGTGGTGCTACCTCCTTCCCAAGTTCTGTTAGATGGGATTTGATCAGTCCAAGACTACTGGGTGAGGCCATCAAATATTATTTCTATATTAATTAAGCAATATCACTTGTATTTAGAGGCAAAATCGAAACATTTAGTTTACAGGTGTCATATTGACCAATGGTCATATAACAGTCAGAACCCAACAATCTCATTTTAATTATACTCATGTTATCAGATGAAACATTTTTGTTGTGTATAAAAATAAAATAAAATAACACACAAAATTAGGAAACAAGATTTATTAAAAATTTCGGGTCGTTAAAATCTTCCCCCCTTAAGAAATTGCGTCCTGACAATTTTTAAAATTGGGTTTTGAAATTTCATTAAAAGTCCTACATTGGAAAATGATTCAGTAAAAATGTTACTTTAAAAGAAAGAAAGGGAAGTACAAAGGTCACCCGAGTTAACCCACACTAGGATTCCATGTAGGAAAACATGGACACAGAGGAGAAAACAACGTGTCAAGTTCTGAGGGAGAGTGATAGAAAACATGATTAAGAGAAATTTAATGATAAGAAAACCCCAAACATATGATGTGTGTAAACGGTCGTTGATTACCTAGTAGGAAACGTAAACCAACAACGTTTTTTTTATGTTCCAATTCATAATTTTGAGGAATTCATTTACTACATAGAACAAAAACCTAAGAAAATATACCAACCTTCAAGTAGAGTTTCATCCTTTAATAAGTCTCTACCAAAACAAATTTTTTCTCCAAACGATGAGAATTAAAAAACACTTGGTCTCATCAAAAGAACAAGAATCATCTTCTAGAGAATCACATAATCCACAAAAGATTAAATATCTATTTCTTTTATCTTTAAAAATTATCCAAAAAATAGAAAGGGTAAGGTAAAACAACTCTTCAAAAAGAAAGAATCCCATAGGAATGGAAACTAATTTTAAATCTTCAAAGTTCCATGGTACTACCCAAATTGCATCATAGACCATTCCCTTAATAACGGTCCTTGAAATTCCTCAAAATAAACCAAACTAAGAATGAAACCCAAATACAATAAGGACTTGATAACATAGTCTTCAAAAATAAACATCATTGTTCATCTCCAAAAAACATCAACCACTCCAAACATCTTATAAAAAAGTAGCTAACCTAAACATATTTTACCCTATATAGGTTAATCATTCCCATTAGTAATCTAAATTACTATAAGTCCACCATATATTCATTGATTCATCAAAATATAAGTCAACCTTTAATTCTCAATGAAAATACCGTAGTAATCTATTTACCTCGATCATATAGGGTCCCCAAAATAGTGATCATCTTCCAAAATAATATTCATCTTTTAATCCCATAATCATCTCTGTCATATGAAAATGGAAATAGTCACATTTCCTATTGCATTGGTTGTTGGGAAATGTTCTTCAATTTACCGTCATTAACTAAGAAAACAAAGTACAATTAGGGGCTTAAATACTTATCCAATAATCATGAAAAGGAAATTAAATCATATAATGGTAACTTGTAGAAGAAAAGTATAACCTAACTTGTGATACCCTAGGTTCCCATCTAGGTTATCCATGATCATATATTCTTATGTGAATCTTTATTTTATTTATCTTTGTTCCTTTAACAATGGTTCATACTAAGATTATGAATTTACCAAAGTATATCCCCTGAGAGTTTCGTAACCAAGAGTGCAGAAAGGCCCGTTGCCGTTTACCAGTTCCCGTTTGAGTCTAGATCAAAGTGGTGTTTTCGGGTTTTACCCCTGTGTACATTTGTGCCAGAGCCACCTCTATCTTCTCATATCCAGACAGGGATATATTTTCTTGGCAACCCATTAATCAATACTCACCAAAATACAAGGAAGATTTCTTATATATAAACTATTCTATAGGCTTCTTCATAAAGTTGTAATATCCTAATTTCTACAAATAACTAAACCATCATTTGATACCCACTATAGCATCCCGCCTTTTTTGACATAAACGTTCATTACATTTTACAAAACTGAGGATCTTTAAGGTTTAGTGTCTTCGAAACCAGGAACATAAAACATGAAAACATAAAACATCCTTCTTAAACACTTGAAAGGATTATCCTCATGTTCATACTAGGTTCATTACTACATCTCATAACCTGAGGACATACATCAAAAGAAAGGGTGAGCAGAAGGCCCAGTAAGGGAAACAAGGGGAAACATTTAACATGTGAACTTGGGAAACATCAACAATGTCATGAAAAAGAACTTTAAGGCATGAGAAAGAAACTGTGAGGCATATCATAATAAAAATGAAAATATTCATAACATGAAGATGTGGATACAACATTTAATATCAACAATCATTTATTTCACCAATGTCCACCCCCAAGGTGTCATTAAAAATTACCAAGGTTATTCACCATGGTATCAGTCTAAAAGGCCATCTCTAGAGATTAAGTCTTTACCCAATGCATTGGAGCGCTATCAGGGTGCACCCTTGACATGTATTTATTATCATGTGATCCACATATATCATCATCAATAATTTCATAAAAAAACCATAGAGCATAAAAGAAATGGGTTTCATTTCATAATCATAACATTTTAAAAACTGCTTTAAAGACATGGTCTATATGTCACTTTAAACCCATGGAAAGGGAAAGATGGTTTCATGTATATAAATCCCAAAATTTAAAATAGGAAATTTTGGTATATATGTGAATACCCATTTAGAAGAGAGAGAATTGAGTATTCAATTAATAAAATCAAAGAACTTTAGAAAAAGAGAGAGACATTTTGAGACGAAAATTCAGCAGCATAATGGCGATGTTACAGGGTTTTAGAAAACATTGAAAAGTGACGGGACAGAGGTCAAACATTCATAAATGAACCATTAAACAGTAGAGGGACAGAATATAAGAGATTTAAGAACATGGTAATGAAATTTGAGAATATACCATATGAAATGAAGAACTTGAAAGGAAGACAAAAATAAGATTTCTCTTATGAAAATTTTGCAGCCTAACCGCGTCACATAAACTTCAACCAAAAATGAATTGATGAGATCAAATAGGGTCTCTCATCATATGAACATAAAAGATCAGTATGATAGATATAGATATAATATCCCAACATAATAATAAGTAACTCGCAAGACTTGACATGGAATTAGAAATCTGAAAAAGGAGAAAGGTGAAAGAACCTCTTAAAAATTCGGCAGCCTAACATCGCCACTTAAAACATCAAAATACTAAATTGAAGAGATCAAATGGGGTATCTCATAATATTATCATAGAAGATCAGTATGATAGATATAGATATAATACCCCAACATAATTAAAAGTAACTTGAAATTCCTGACATGAAAGTAGAACTTAAAAATGAGAAGGGTGAAAGAACCACTTTAAAATTCGGCAGCCTAACGGCGCCACTTAAAACATCAAAATACTGAATTGAAGAGATCAAATGGGGTATCTAATAATATGATCATAAAATATCAGTATGATAGATATAGAGATCATACCCAAACATAATAAAAAGTAACTTGAAAGACTTGACATGAAAGTAGAACTTGAAAACAAGAAGGGTGAAAGAACCACTTAAAAATTCGGCAGCCTACCGCGCCACTTAAAACATCAAAATACTGAATTTAAGAGATCAAATGGGGCCTCTAATCATATGATCATAAAATATAAGTATGATAGATATATGTATCATACTACAACCTAATAAAAAGGAGCATGAAAGTCTTGACATGAAAGTAGAACTTGAAAACGAGAAGGGTGAAAGAACCACTTAAAAAATCAGGCAGCCTAACGACACCACATAAAACTTCAAAAAAATGAATTGAAGAGATAAAATGGGGTCTCTCATCATATGATCATAAATTATCAGTATGATAGATTTAGATATCATACCCCAACATAATAAAAAGGAACTTGAATGTCATGACATGAAATTAGAACTTGAAAACGAGATGGGTGAAAGAACCACTTAAAAATCCGACAGCCTAACAACGCCACTTAAACATTCATAAAATGAAATAATGAGAGTAAGAGGGGAAATATCATCATATGAACATGAAAATGGGAATTAAGAGTAATATAAAATAACATCCTTTAACATAAGAACATGGATCAAAAAAGAAATGACATAAAATAGATTACTTGAAAAGAAAGAGAGAGGTCAGATCCCTTACCTTAAAATGTAACTCTTAAAACTCAAATGATGGGAACTTTAGGGCTTGGGGCACCTTGGGAGGACTCCTTGGTAGGTAATGAGACCATAACATCGTTGGGGGAGAGTGGGGAGTCGAATGGTTGAGAAGATGTCTTGGTATTTATAGGGAAAGTGAGGGGACAAGGCATTAATGGCTACGGGACACCTCATTGGTGGTCTTGGAAAAACCATGGGCTTTCCCATGGTATTGGCCACTTGGTACCCCTCATTCCTTATCTTACTATTCATAAGTCGACCATATTGATTACATACTTAATACATCATTTAATGTTTTCATTAAACACCCGTAACTTAAAAACTGTATTTTCACTATTCACTGAAAATTTATCTTTCTCAGAAAAATCCCAAAATTTCACCTTAACCAAATATCGACGCTCTGATTACAAATATGAAATCGATTTTATAAAAATAATTTTCTAAACATTTTTAATATATTTTTTAAATAAAAACACTCTTCACCGAAAATTCATTTTTTCAGAAAAAAACCCCAAAAATTACCATAACATAATATTGGTCCTCTGAGTTCAAAAATAAATTCCATTTTATAAAAATAAATTTCTAAATATTTTTAATTTATTTTTTAATTAAAAAACACTATTCACTCGAAAAAACTAATACTTGAATAATAATTTATGAAACCATTATTTAACCATTTTATTGATTCTCATTACTTAATCAAGGTGCCTAGATTATATTAATACATTATTTAAGTGAGATTACTAATCCATTTGGTCACATTACAAATCCTAAGCATAAAATCACTATTTATAATTTACTATTCATCAAAAATCAAGTTGATCTTATTAGTCTTTAAATTTCGTACTAAACATAATTGTAGAAGATCATTTTTTGAAAATCATTACGCTTTTTTATTTATTTAAGGTTTACATAAACATTTTTAAAATATCTTGTCTCTAAAATTCATCAAAAATATGCATACTATATTTATCCAGACATTTTGAAAATCATAAACTTCATCATAAGAATAAATCAAAATTTATATTTAAAACAAAGGGTTACACATGGCAGTTATGGTCTCCTTACATAGACCCTTATCACACTGGAATAGGACCTAAGTGTGTGGTGTGCTAAGGTGAGAGAATCCGAGGGAGGCTCGACTAACATCACACGACTAGTAATTTCTATCAGTTTGAACTTCTCACGAATGCGATTCCGTTCTAGCTTCACACGATTATGTTCGGCATGGGTTTTGTCCAGAGCAAAGCCCATTGGTTCTACCTCCTTCCCATGTTCTGTTAGATGGGCTTCGATTGGTCCAAGACTACTGGGTGAGGCCATCAAATCTTCTTTCTATATTAATTAATTAAGATAACATGTATTTAGAGACAAAAATAGAAACGTTTAGTTTACAGTGGTTATATTGACCAATGGTCATATAACAGTCAAAACCCAACGATCTCATTTTAATTATACTCATGTTATCAAATGAAACATATTTGTTAGGTATAAAAATAAAATAAAATAACACACAGAATTAGGAAACATGATTTATTCAAAATTTCGGGTCGTTACAGTCCTAGACCTCCTCGTCCTAGCGATAACATTTGTCATAGCATAATCTAGAAATTTGAACGACGAAAAATGACGATTTATACTCATATATAAAAATCCCAAATTGCCCTACCTTGACTACCAACGATCGCTGAAAAAGTCAGGGAAAGGAGGATGTCATTCCATTAAAATCGAATGAAGACTAATAAGTTAA
This sequence comes from Viscum album, assembly GCA_963277665.1. Lineage (NCBI taxonomy): Eukaryota > Viridiplantae > Streptophyta > Magnoliopsida > Santalales > Viscaceae > Viscum > Viscum album. The sequence continues at coordinate 1,430,707,454 of OY728125.1, forward strand.
CGTCATCATCGTTCTTCAAGGAAGATGCCCCGGTTGAAGAGGGAGAGAGATATGTCCACCGTTCTTCATTGGAGAGGGTCGTTCTTCATTGGGAGAATAAAGTTCTCCAATGGTTCTCCAATGCTCCCCCAAAAAGAAAGTGCCAACAAAAATAATGGTTTAAGCTAAAACATTATTTAATTATTGGAAAAAATAATTCAAGCAATTTCAAATTAATTAATTATGGCCCTTATTTAATTTTTGGTTTGGCACACTTATGAGGGAAGGTGGAATGTTACAATTAAATAAAGGGAGGGTTGGCTTCATTCACTAATGGTAAGTTTAAGGGTTTCATCCCACATAAAGGGGGGTTTAGGGGGTCTGAAGTTTGTGTGGGCCCCACAAAATAATATCTTCTCAAGGGAGGTTATGTGCGGGTGGTCCCCACAATTAATCTCTCCTTGGAGGTTTTAACTACCATGAAATAAAAGTTTGATAACTGTTAATATTATTTAACATAATTAAAAACCGCTAAAATCTATCTTCCACCCTCGTTAGAACATAACTATGGTGAAGGTCTCACTATGTAATCACCAACACTGTGAGTTCAACGGTCTCCTCAGATTTCAATTCCGAGCATCAGTTTAAAAGTTATAAAATCTCGTATGTACTTTTATTGAACGCACCTGAAACAATTCCATAAATTGATTGCGGGCACACCGGGCCTCGGAATCAAGCACCATCAGAAACTGCTGACTCATAAAATTCCCATGTATTTATGAAAAAATAATTCCATGGAAATTTTGGTTCTTTACAATCTCCCCACCTCAGGGCTTTACATCCCTTTAAGCTACAACTCGAACTAAGGGAACAAATGAGGGTACGGAGCACACATCTGAGCCTCCCGCACCCATGTGCTCTCTTGGAGGTTCTCGTGATGCCAACGAATGCGCACCAGAGGTATCGACCATCCACATTGGACCTACTCCTGTTGATACACAATCTCTTCTGGAAACTCCACGAACGTCGCCCCGTCATCAATATCCAGCTCCCCGTGGTCGATGATGCGGGGCGGGTCGTGCACGTATCTCCTCAACTGAGATCCGTTGAAGATGTAGTGCGCCTGATGCAATTGAGGTGGAAAATATAAGCGGTAAGCCACCTCACCTACACTAATAAGGACCTGTAAAGGTCCGATGAACCTCCGAGATAACATTCCGCCTTGGCCAAATCTCCATAGACCTTGTCAAGGTGAGACTCGTAGAAAGACGTGGTCTCCATCCTCGAACTCCAAAGGCCTCCGTCTTCTATCAACATATGACTTCTGTCTGCACTATGTAGTCTTCATCCACCCCTGGATGATCTACACATTCTCCATGATAGCTCGTACCATCTCTGGTCCTACTAGTGCTGCCTCCCCTAGGTCTGTCCATCACAGTGGCGATCTGCAAGGTCGACTATACAAGGCCTAAAAAGGATCCATACCGATGGTGGAGTGATTGTTGTTGTTGTAGGAAAACTCCACCAAAGTTATGTGGTCCTCCCATCTGTGACCCAAGTCGTAGACACAAGCATGGAGTATTCCCTCAAGGGTTTGGATGGTCTGCTTGGTCAAGCCATCCGTCAGAGGATGGAAGGCGGTGCTCAATGGAAGCTATATCCTGAAATATTCCTACAACCCCTTCCATATCAGGTAATTAAAGCGTGCATCACGGTCAGAGACAATTTAAGAAGGTGCCACATGTAAACGCAATATCTTTTGCTACTAGAGGCATCCCAATCTCTCATCCATTCCCTGGTCTCTGATCGGTAGGATGTGGGCCGACTTGGTGAGTCGGTCAACAGTCACCAAAATTGAGTCATGACTCCTAGGTGTACGTGGAAGAGCCGTCATGAAGTCCATGGATTTCCCATCACATTTTCACTCTAGCACCTTTAAGGGTTGTACCAGGCCTACTGGTATCTAGTGCTCCTCATTCAATTGTTAACAAGTGAGGCATCGTGAGACAAACTCTGCTACCGCCTTCTTCATACCTGGCCACCAGTGATGTCGTCGAACGTCCTGGTACATCTTCGCCACTCCTAGATGTACTGCTATAGTTGAAGTGTGGGCCTCCTACAAAAATTCATCCTGAAGTGTAACTGGAACCATGCTACGTTCTCTGAAGAGGATGAAGTTCTCCCCACCTTCAGAAAATCCATCAGGAGCCTGCACTATGGATATCTGAGCACGCCGTGTCTCACAGTCAGAATCTCCATACTTTGCCTCCTTGACTCGCTGAAGTAGTGTTGGAGTGAATGTAAGAGACTGTAGAAAGGCTTCTCCATCCCTATCCAAAAAAAGATATCTGTAGGGAAAACAGCTTCTCTGTCGCCGCTCCTAGCAGCTAAATACCTGTCCTCCTGCTGAGCGCATCTACAACAACGTTACCCTTCCCAGAAGTATGGACTATATCAATTTCATGGTCCAGGTGGATCTCAAGCCATCACTGCTATCTCTATTTCAGGTCCTTCTGGGAGAAGATACACCTGAGACTCTTGTGGTTAGATTACACAGTGAAATGTTCACCAATCAGATAGTGCCACAACATCTTCATGGCGAAGAACACTACTGATAACTCTAGGTCATGAGTAGTGCAATTATGAACATGCTGTCTCAACTACCAAGAACCATACGCGATCACTACTTTCTCCTGCATCAGGACACAGCCATGTACAGTCCCTAATTCGTCGTAGTAAACTACGTACCCCATGACCTCCTCTGGAAGCCTCAATATGGGGGCACTAGTCAGCCTCTGCCTAAGCTCTTGAAAGATCTTCTGGAATCTCTCTGACCACACGATGGGTTTCCCCTTCTTCGACAAGGCCGATAGTGGTACTAATACTCTGGAAAATTCTATAACGAATCTTTTATAGTATCTTTCTAAGCCCAGGGAACTTCGTACCTCTGTTACTCTCCTGGGTGGCTCCCAAGCAAGTATCACCTCAATCATTTCTAGATCTACTGTAACTCCAGCCTCCGAGATTACATGTCCCAAGAATTGAACCTCTCAAATCCAAAACATGCACTTCTAGAGGTTACCATAAAACCGGTGCTCTCGGAGTGTATCCAGTACAACCTTTTAATGGTAGGCATGCTCCTCCTCAGTCGTCGAGTAGATCAGAATGTCATCGATGAAGAATACGACAAAGCGATTGAGGTAAGGGTGGAAGATCATATTCACGAGACTCGTGAACACTACTGGAGAATTGGATACTCTTAAGGGAATAACCAATAACTCATATTGGCTGTAATGACACATTAAGGTCATCTTCTGCACATCCTAATTTCGATCTCTGAGCTAGTGATAGCCTGATCTGAGGTCTATCTTTGAGAACCACTGTGATCCTGTGAGCTGATCAAAGTTTTCATTAATCCTATAGAGGGGGTACTTGTTCTCCACTTTCACATGGTTTAGGTGACGGTAGTCAACATAGAGCCTCATGATCCTGTTCACCTTACTAGAGAATAGAATCGGGGCTACCCAGGGTGAATCACTGGGCCGGATAAATCCAATCCCCTGCAAGTCCTCCATTTGTACCCACAGCTCGTAAATCTCAGTGAGAGCCATCCGATATACTGGAGTTGATATCGGTGTCATCTAGGGGGTAGAGGTCAATGTAGAAGTCCACCTCTTTGCGAGGAGGTAGTTATGGAACATTGTCAGGGAAAACATCCGTGTACGGATCCAACGCTACAGGATAACTCGGACTCTCCATGTCAACTGCTTCAAGGGTAAGGCATGCCAACTAATGAGTGATCTGCTGTACCCTCCTCTCAGTAAGTTTTTCCTATGCTGGAAAGGTTCCCTTCTCACTGGTGATGGTAAAACTTGTCCCATCCGTGCGAACACACCGCACATTGCACCTAATACATTCAATCTGATCATGGACTTTAGATAACCAGTCCATACCCAGGATGACGTCGTAAGGCCTAAAAGCCGCTACGAGGAGATCCCAGTTGAAGCCCTCTCCTCCTAGTGTTAGCTGAAACTACCAGAACTACTGTTTAATCATTGAGTCAACTCCTGTAGGAGTCTGTAGCTGTAAGGATCAAGCTAAAGGCTCCATCAGAATCTATGAGCTCCGAACGAGCACTATAGGATTCAATATTTTATAAAATCATAATCTTCCACCATGTTTTTAATCCATATTTGAAAGTAATTGTTAGTGATAATTGATTTTAGTGGAGTATGTATGATAGGTTTACTGACTAGAAAATTTGGTAGAGGATGTGAGACCGTGAGTTTTATGCAGTTATGTGAAGTTTAGAATAAAATTAGATGAAATAAAGTTTCTAGGATAGAATAACATATATAAATTATTTTTAGTTACTTATATCTTATATTTAGAAAACAAATACTCATAATTGTGTTTCTTAAATGCACAACAGACACATCATTTGAAGAATGTAATATATATTTGATCATTTCCATTTCTTTATTGTATATTATTTGTTTTTATACTGTTTTTGGGTGTGAGGGATGAATTAGTGTAGTGATTAGGGTTCAAATATCCCAAATTCAATAAATATAATTTTTTTATTTAAAATTTAAAATATCCCTTTTTATATGTACAATCTCTCTGGTATGATTTTCTAGTGGATTAATTAATTTGGTTTTTGTTTTATTACTGTGAGGATAGAGGATCATAGTTTTATGGTTTATTCCACTACACGTGGTATCATATTTTTTTATTATATCATGGTTAAAACATCAATAGAATCTATATCAGATCATTAGAGGAAGGGACCATCCATATCAATAAGTTTAAATTAACATTTTTGGATTTTGTAGAATTCATATTAAAGGACATTTAACTCAAAAGTACATGAACATTATTGTAACATTCATGAACTGGAATCCACTAAATCAGTGCTATGAGCTGGGTGGTAACATGACATTATGCACCCATCCTCATACACCAAAGGTTTTCGTCTAGCAGTGGGGGTCCAAATGGTCCATTGGGATCAAAATACCCCCTTTTTATCAGATTAAGCCTCAATAGAAGATAAACAAGATAGTGGAATAATAAACCATAATACAAGATCATTCACAGACAACCATTACCCAAAACTGTGTACAACCATGTCCAATTGTAAATATTCAATTTCATGATACAAGTGAAATAGTGAAAAAACCCGAAGAAGAAGTCAAACTACAAAATCCCCAAAATGGTCATGACACCAATCCCTGGTCCTCCTCCACATATACCCATGCCATCCCATCTCCCTGGCTTGGGCCTTTTACAATATCAAAACATGAAAACATGAAGTTGTTTCGGTAACTAATGGCGGCCCGATTAGGGTGTGAGTACAGCTCAGTAGGACACCACCAACAGTGTCTACATAATATCTAGTTCAATAGTTGTGCATGAAAAAGGAAAATGAATAAATAAATGAAAATATAAATTGAGTTCCCTTAACAAGGTTAGGTCCATTACCAACATTTATTAACATTTATAAATCTTACTGTTTCATCCCATTTCCCATTACATACCATTACAAAATCATTTAACACGTGTTCATCAAATTCAACAAGTTACACGGGCTTAAAGTTCATAATCCCATGCATGAGGGAAAAACATTGTTATCCTATCTCATAAGGACTAACATCCTTATGTAATCCATATCCCCACCTTGAATCCCCATTTTGGGAGAATAAAATTGTTTAGGGAATAGAGCCTCAGTCTCCTTCCTTATCAGGTGAATTTGGGGTGGAGTTTAGAGCCTTAGTCCAACTGAACCCATGTTTATAGAACCTCAATTAATTATCACACTCTACTAAGCCATGTGCACATTCAATATACATATATATATATATATATTTATATGTTTGTATGTATGTATGTACATCCTTCAAAAATTAAATCATCCTCATAACCATTGCCTAAGGCAAACCTAAATCAAAACAACAACATTTTAGTTAATACCATTCCTTACCCCATTAACACATTTGCCACATTTCACATAATTTAACCATTTAGCCCCATTCCCTTTTGTTATTCTTATCTCACTAACCATTCATTCATTATTCTTTTCTCATTAGGATGTTTTAAACATTCCTAACTCACTAGGAATCACAACAAGGCTCATAGTCCATTCCATTATGTTCTTTAATCATTTCCACATATTGACCAATTTATCCATTCACCATTCTCTTGTGTCATCCCATTACACAATTCATCTAACATAGCCATGTTAAACCCATATAAAAAATCCATGTTAACACACTTTTCCACAGGTTATTATTATGCTTAGGTTCATCCCATATCTTTTACTCTAACACAATCATTCACATTATCATGTTTATAATGGGATCTACAAAACTGCACAACAATCTCACTAGGTCTTCACAAATCCATAGGTCCAGGAAAGTTGGCACACCCCAAGGGTGGACATATATTAGTATCACCACCCTCGATGCATCCCATGGGGATCCTGGGGATTAATATTCACATTCATAATATCAATTTTACCTAAAAATTATATGGGTGATCAAAACAATCCAAGAGACGCCCAAGAACAAAACCACATGTGCAAAAACCCACAAATAAAAGATCAGATATAACTTGTAGACCACCTACCCTGATTCTGTCAGTGAACAAACTCTTATTCAAGTCCATAGATTCCACTTCCACCCACTCTTGAAGATTCAACCTAGATCTCACCCAAATAGTATGTTTCTAGAGCATCATAAAGATAGGATAAGAATATACCAACCCTAAACTCAAAAGAGTAGCAAGAATGGGATTAGCCTTACCCAGAGGTTCAATCCACAACTACTGACACATAAAAATCCTTATAAATGAGTGAGAACAATCTATTGGTGATCTTTGGAAATTTGGTTCGTTCATAGGGTGCGGATGGGAGAATTGGGGGGAAATCGTGTGCTGGGGTTAAAAATCCAAGAGTGAAAAAATTGACATTTTTTTAAAGTTTCCGAGATGCATAGTTTAACCACATGGGATTCCAAAACGCACAAAAATCGTACAGATGTGAATTTTCAAAATCACACCTCTTGCATGGATTCATGGTTTGTCCATTTGGTTAGCAATAACCGTTTGAAAACTGTGAAACTTTCCTAAAAAACCCTTTATTTCTCCTTTTTCATGTCCCCATAGACCGGAACTCCTCCAAAGTTTCATAAACATCTAAAATAATATTTAAAAAAAGGAATAAAAAAATAAATTAGAACATACCATTCCATGATTCAGGATCTTATATCCTCCCCACCTTATAACAGATCGTCCTCGAGCCGAGCCCCCATGATTCATTACACATTCAAGGAAAATAGATCGGGCCACTGAGCCAGCATATATGATTCTCGCTCCCATGTAACTTCATGAACAATCCCATGCTGCCACAATACTGGAATTAATAAAATAATCATTCCCAGCAAGACATTATCACTCAGATCCACTACAAGAACAAAATTCTCTTTAAAGGGAACATCAGCCTCAAGCCCAACATCCTCAACATCCATCATGTGAGTTGGGTCCTAGTGAAACCGCTGAAGCATCGACACATGGAAAACATCTTGTATCCCACTATACTTATATATATGATCAAATTAGTATGCCACTGGCCCGATCCTATACATAGTATCAAATGGTTCCATATACCTAGGTGCCAACTTTCCATGTTTCTGAATTTTTCAGCGACCCATCAATGGAGAGACCTAAAGGAACAAACTATCACCCACCATGAACTGAAGAAGGTATACACCACCTATCCACATACTAATTATCCTACTCTAAGCTATTTCCATTGATTTTCAATCAATCTAGAATTTTTACAATGTATCATGTATGAGACTTGGTCCCAATAGTTCAGATTCACTAACCTCTAACCAACTTAGTGGAGACCAACATGGAGAACTATAAAGGACCTCAAACAGTGACATCTGAACCATAGCCTGAATGGGTAAGAAATGAGCCACTATCATCAGCCAATCCAAACCACCCAGAAAGCATTATTATTCTGAGGCATCCTCGGATGAACTACCAAAAAATTTATCATCATATCGTCCCATTTACATTCTAGAATCATAAATGGATGTAACAAACCACCTGGGCGTTGATTCTCGGCCATCACCTATTAACAGGTCAGGCGTCATGCCATAAAGCCTGCAACAACATTTTTCATTCTCGGCCACCAAAACTACCTGTGGAGGTCATGATAAATCTTTTTCAATATAATATGTACTACCCATTTTGATACTTGGAACTAACAAATAAAATCTTCATTCGTGCATACAAACACAACCACACAACCATGAACACAAACAACCTCATCTATACTGATGTCCCAACTAGAAGGTGGATCCCCACCATTTATTATTTCTTTCATAGAAAAAAATTTAGGATTGTCGAACTGAATTTCCCTAACTTGGCTCAAAATCATTGAATCAACCTCCACAATAGTGAGTGTCACCTGACCATTTTAATCCCACACATCATGGTGCATCTCTGCAAACAAATCCATGACCTTCCACTCAGTGCTGGATTCCTGAACCACCTGGTTCTAAGTCCTCCTTTTCTAACAATCAGAAACATTTTTCCCTTTCACCTGTGTATACAACCTATAAAAGGAGAAATATTGTAGATAATCAACCCATATTTTCTGTCAATGATTCAAATCCCTCAGCGAAAAGATATATATTCAACTCTTGTGATCCGTATACACCATGAACTGTTACCCTAACAAGTAGTGCCTCAAAAAATTTATGTAATACTCTATTGTATTTAAATAAATATCATGAGTGGGATAATTATTCTCATATGATCTCAATTTCCTAGAACCATAAGCCACAACCTACTCATCAGACATCAACACAACCCCAAGCTCGATAACAAACACATCACAAAATAGGACATACTATTTACCTGGATCCGGTTAGATCAAGATCGGTGTGGTCATCAATATAATTTTCAACTCTTGAAAGTCATTATGACAAGAATCAGACAACTAATACCAAATTCCATTCTTGTTCAAGGTCAATTGTGTTGCTCCCATGTGGGGGAAATCCTAGATGAACCTCTGGTAACACCCGTCCAGACCCAAAAAACTCCAAACATATAAAACACTATTGGTTTTCTCGCAAGACACAAGAACCTGCACTATTTCTGGATCCACAGATACACCATCCTCAGATATTATGTGACCCATAAAATACACTTCTCCAATCCAGAGCTGAATCTTTTATAGATTGGTGTAAAGTCGATGCTCACTCAGTGTACTCAGGACGACGTCAAGATGTTTGGCCTGATCGTCACGAGTTTTTGAGTACGCCAAGATGTCATCAATAGTGAAAACCATAAACTAATCTAGATAAGGGTGAAGTATTTAGTTGATCAAATCCATAAACACCGCTGGTGAATTGGTCAAGCCAAAACACATCACCACAAACTAAAACAACCTATATCGAATCTTGAAAGCTATTAACGGTATGTCAGAAGGCCTTACCCTCAACTGTTGATAACTTGATCTTAAATCAGTCTTAGTAAACACCGATTCACCACTCATTTGGTAAAACATGTCATAAATTCTAGGATGACGGTACAAAATTTTCATTTTCATCTGATTTAACTTTCAATAATCCACCCACAATATTAACGACCCATCAACCTAATTTGAAAAAAGCAGAGAGGATCTCCAACGATGAAAACTAGGATATAAGAACCCTTTATGACCCAAATCCTCAAGCTAAAACATTATATCCTGGATTTATGTTGATTCTAGTATGTATGGTATAATAATAACATGATCTTCTCCGAACAAAAATTCAATCATCAAATCAACATCCCTCTCAGTTTGGGACCCAATGTAATCCACTGAAAAAACATCCTAAAATAGATCCAGTACTTCTCAGAAAATAGAATGTTCCCCTATTTTATCATCAATAACCAGGCATGATAGTTGAGCCGTGAGCCAACCCAACTACTGACAAAATGGTCCCACACGACCTATTCAAACATCCCACTCTCCATGATACATATAAGAATCACACCGTAGTGACCTGAATGATAACCTGTGATGGTAGCATTTTAGGTGCGCTTGATGCAAAAAAAACTATTCCATTCCATAGATGATGTCAAATCCCATAATCTTGAGAATGAACAAGTCCCTTAAGAATCGATACCCACTGAAATCCATAAAAACCCCTTTATATACCTTGATATCCTAATTTCAAACCCCCAATAGAGTGTCAATCAACATAACCCCATACACAATCTCCATAGGGAAAACCAAAGCTACCACAAATTGAGCAAGAATAAAAATGGGTGTAGAACAAGAATCAAACAATGCACTAGCAAGTTTATATGCTAATAAATTGTACCTCGAATATTTCATGGCCCTATGTGTCATCACGATTTGTCAACTAAATAAATTAACGCTGACCTTCCCCTCTACTCAGGGCTCCACATGATTGACCAACACTGTACAACTCTAATGATGTGAGAGATCATACCCCAGAGTTACACGTCCATGACCCCTACACGTATGGCCTGTGGAGATCAAACTGCTAGCCTGTTATAGAGAAACTGATCCATTTCCTCTGTTTGGAATCTTCCAATCACCAACATTCATGCTCAACAGCTAAGGGTTTCTACAGAACATCACTATGTTTCTCAATCATCCGTACAAATGGCAATCAATTAGAGGTCGAGGAAACATGCCACACATGTGCCCCGACCATCCACAATGATATAAGAACACCTTATCACCACCCTTATAGGATGATCCTCCCTTCTTTCAATCTTGTACACATCCTCCCACCTAAAAACATCCAAAATTGGGCTTTTATCCCTTATAAGATTCACCACTTGTTCGCCCAACTAGGACGACAATCCCACTACCGAAATCTACATCAAGTTCCCATCAGAGATCATATCTGGATATACTAACTCTGTAAGTTTATTCAAGTGAATGATATTCACTTGATACATTATCCAATTTATATCCCATCCTAAAAAATGCCTTGTAACTATTGTCTCATCCCTCACCAACACTAGAAAAAAGCATCATAGGTCAGTGGAGCGGCCAAAATACCCCATCACCAACAACAATCCCTGAGTTAGTCTCATGTACTATACAACCCGACCATTCATCAAAGACAGCAGGTAAAAATTATCAATAATAATTTCTTCGAAATATTTCCACAACATCCCCTCATCCATCTCATAATGATCCAGGACGTCCTACCAATGCATTGTCAGACCTTGCAATATATAAGATGAGAACTTGAATAGATTCCAAATAAGAGTCTCTAAATGATCATGTATTGTCTGTAATGTCTCTATCGAGAACTCCTCCACATATGTGCCAACCACTACAGTCAATTTTGATGGGTGTTGCTGTTGGTACTATATGGCCTTCTAAAAAAATACTCGGTGCAACCCATACAGGGTCATGAACCATAATTTTCAAAAAAACGAGTCCTGTTCTCTTGGAACATCTCTTCTATACCTTCATGGATCACAATATTCTCTTTCCTCTCTACTGGAAGGGTGTTCTTTGCTACATCATCTTGTTTCCAAATGGGTGCTCAATAATGTGGTGGAATTTCTGTACATTTCCAAACATGGGGATTATAACACATACCATAAAACATTCACAACACCATAACAAGAAGGCTCTTCACCCTCCAAAAAAACAAACTATACATGCATCATCCAAAAAATCCTTAACATTCAGAAAACAACACCCAGACCATCCCTATTGTGGGACATGGTCCACATGGGGTAAACAACCATCACCACCACAAGGATCATTGAACATGTTCTAATCAATAATTCAATTCATTACAAACCCTAATTACACCTATTTCAATTATCAAAACTTTTCATTATTTTGTCTTCACCCACATTAATTATTTAATTAACGACATTTTCCCTTTCCAATTATCATGATTCAATCTTCATTCTATCATTCATGGCTCACACACCCAACCCGGGTGTTCCTTCCATGATGGATGTCACCTATCTCTCTAGTTTCCAATAATGATGCATGAATGCACAACCTTGTTCCCTTGAGGTGATGAGAAAAATATTATTAAACCATCACCTCACACAACATGTTCATTACCCAATGGTGAATATCATCAACTATAACATCAAAAAATCAAGGACAACAATTCTGAACCTGGGTGACTTTCCTTTTCCCTCATGCATGGCTTAGATACTCCCGAGAATGAGGTCATTACGATGGCCCGAAAAATTTCAAATCCCATTTACCATCCCAAATAACAAGATTGTAGAGTAGGACAAGTGACCTCCTCTTTTACAAAATAGTCACATCCCTAACAAAGAAGACACTAAATTAGTTCTCTAAGCCTAGTGGTTACATGACCTTATGAGTGCCTCCCCATATTCCAATAGTTGTCGACTATCTTCAGGGGACCAAAAGGTCAACTGTAGAGACTATATCCCAGATTTTTTAGAGTAAGGCCCAAAAAATGATAAAAAAAGATTACATAATAATAACCTATAATTCAAGAGAATGCATATAATACCATTCCACAAAATTAGATTCAAGCATGTCCAATAGTAAAGAATCCACGACATCCTATAAGTTCAAAAGAGAACAAAACCCAAAAAGATAAAAAAGGGTAAAATATGAAATTGGCCCTCACAGCATGCTCAGGTCATCATCAATGTATACACATGCCAACATATCTCCCCAACGAGGGCCTTTTCCCTTCTCTTCCCAACAAACATAATGTCTGCTCAGGTACCCAATGGAAGCTCGAGCAAGGTGTGAGTACAACTCATTAGGCCACCACCAACGATGTAAAAAAAATCTCTTGTATAGAAATTTTTCATGAAAAAGGGAAATTAATAATACATGAGAAGAAAAGATTTAGTTTCCTTAACTAGTTTTGGTCCATTGCCACCATTTATTACCATTTAAATTTCTTACCATTTCATCCAAATTACCATTACTTACCATTAATAATTTATATATCATGGGTTCATAAAATACAACTAGATACATATGCTTATTGTTCACAATTTCATGCATGAGGAAAAACACACAGTTATCCTATCTATCTAGGAATAAGATACTCATGTAAACCATATAATCCCCTCGAAGGCTCTATTAGGGTGAATGAAAACATTAGGGGAACAATGCCTCAATCATTTTCCCTAACCCGTACTGTAGGGGTGGATTTTATATCCTCACTCAAACATGACCTGTGGGCGTAGAACCTCAATTCAATACCCCAATATATGAAAACATGTGCACATACATTATATATATATATGAATCAACCATTAACAAAACATTATAACCATTTACAAAGGAAAACATAAATCATAACAATAAAATGAAATTTAATACCATGTCATAACCCATTAATGTATTTAACACGTTTCACATCGTTTATCCATATAGTTCCATTCCCTTTTATTACGCTTATTTCACTAATCATTCTTTTTAAGCCAATCTCACTAGGATTAAATAATCATTCTTAAATCACTAGTATTCATTACGAGGCCCCTAATCCATTCCATTATGGTCTTTAATACTTTCCTCATATTGAAACATTTATCCATTCATCATTCTCATGTGTCAGCCCATTACACATTCCAACACAATTCAGAATTCATCTAACATTTCCATGTTAAACCCATATAAACCACTTCCATGCATACCCAATGTCTCTTAGGTTATTTCTAAACCTTGGTGGATCACATAGAATACTCTACAAGATAATAAATCACATCAATGTGATTTTCAAGGGCTCAATATAACTACCCAACAATCTAACTTTTTCTTCCCAAATTCCTAGTTCTAGGAAACTCGGAAGACCCCATGGTGGCCTTAGATTAGTCTCATCACCCTTGATGAATCCAATGGGGATAGTGAGGGTTTAAATTTTTATTATCAATAAACATATTACCTAAACAACCTAGGTATGATCAAAACATACCAAGAGACACCCTTGAACAAAACCACTCATCCACAAATCCACAAATAAACCATGGGATATAACATGTAGACCACCAACCTCGATTATGTGGGTGAACATGCTCTTAGTCAAGAAAATATTTTCTAGTAAAACCATCCATTGATGATTTAACCTATATATAACCCAATGTGTAGTGTTTTAGAGGTTCAGAAACAGAGCAGAAGAAGACACAAACCCTAAACTCAAAAGTGAAGAAAGGATTGTATTGGCCTTACCCGGAGCTTATATCTGCATCCAATGACACAAAAAACACTTTAGATTTGAGGGAAGTTTATCTCTTAGGGAGAAGTGGGAGAATCTAGTGGAAATAAAGTGTTGGGATTTAAAATCCCTATGTGGAAAAATTGAAATTTTTTAAAAGTTTCTAGGCCACATTATTTACCCGCATAGTTTTTCAAACATTTTTCAAATCAAGTTAATGCCACAATCCAAAATCATACCTCCTAAAAAGTTTTTTTTTCATTCTGCACGGTTATCAGTAACCCTGAGTAAACCTAAATCCTACCCGAAAACTCCCTTTTATCTCAATTTTCATGTCCCAAACTGCCGTAACAGCTTTGAGGCTCCTAAAACATCTGGAAAAAATTATTTTAATATAAAAATATTAAAATAAAATCATAACTGAGTAAACTAAATTTTCATATAAGAGATCTTATTGTTATATTTTTGGGATTGATGATTACGACGATGGATAATATTGAATTAGAGTGATTCTACTAAATGTATTTATCTCAGGTATGATTTTCTCTTACATGAAATGCCTCATTTAATATTTTGGAAAATAATAATAGATAATGTGGTTAAGGTGCCGTCAGGAATGTATGAGAAACCTATATCAGTTAACAAATTGTTCAAGATACGAATTATGTTTATCTTATGTTTAAGAAACGAAAAAAAGTGCAAGATCATTTTAATGATTTTAACATGATCTGAGGGAAGTTGGAATTAGTGAAGGTTGAGTTCTTGGATAGCAATTGGAATCTATTATCACTTTCACCGTTGATGGAATGTTGGGATTTAGTGGTTACTATAGCACGTGAAACTTTCAAGAAAATAGTCTCCATGTTTGATAAAATCAAAACACTACACTCAATGAAGATATTATGTGGAGGTAAGTGAATGACCCATCCTGTAGTTTTATTAATTCTATTAAAAATAGTTGCTCATTTTTTATCAGTAGGTTTATCAAAATAATATTTTATATTTTAATTATTGATAATGGAATAATATCATATTTGAAGGCTTAAGGCCAAAATAATGGAGATATTTACGGTATGTTAATATATATATAATTTTTAATGTCACAATGAAAAAAAATAGAAAAACCAAAGCTGTTGGTATTTCAAAATCCATTAATCTACAATAATAAAGTAACAATTACTATCTATATAATAAAACTCCTAAAAAATCATGAGTTACTAACTCTAGAGAGTCATTTCAATCAATTACATGTCAAATATGCAATGTAATCTATATATGATGGATGATTGGGAATAGTAACCAATGGATGATGAAGCCCTAAGAATAGTTAAAATTTAGTGGTCAATATCCATTTGATGAGTGGGGGATTATTGAATCCCAACTATGTGTGAAATTGCCCTGGGCAATGAACAAAACGTTATTTCCATTAAAAAATTTAAAGCTATAAGAAAAGGAAATACATTTGAAAATAGCGTATCGAATATTTCCCAGGGATCCATTGTTTTTTCAGAAATGGTAAAAGATGAGACTATTTACATGACCATAAATTTGGATTGAATTTTAATATATTGAAGATAAAAATATAACAATTTCAACATATATAACTATGGGTTCGATTAACATTGTTATAAGAATAATAAATTTTTAATGGCCAATAGAATATTGAGTATTGATAACAGAAAAATGTGAAGGTGTGAATTTTTTGTAATGGGAATGAAAGGGAGGTTTCCATTAATAATAGTTATTTCGAAGGTTGTGAATAAAACATTAGAGCAATAACACACATATATTAAGGGATAAATTCTTATAGTGTCCAAAAATATTTACATTTTTTTAGAATATCATTAATTATTATATATGGAATTATTGGATTTAGTTCATTATTCATATAACAGTTGACCATCACATGGTTATTATATTGGAAATACATATCGTAAAGGAAATGTGTTCATAAGTTGATGTTCATCTAGATGAAGTATGTTGGTGAGAACAATGGAAAAAACCACTAGATCTTCTTCTAGGAGTAGGGAGATTGGAATGAGAAGATAGTTCCTAAAACTCCCAAGACTAATGGAATTTCAAAATTAATAAATATGACCTAAAAATAGAATTTTTGTAGTATGAGGTTGAAATCGAAAAGTCCAAAGGTGATTTAGATGGAGGCACAAACATAGTGAATTATCTCATTCATATAGGTACAGTTTCCATAAATTGTTATTAAATTTTGAAAGAGATATGAAAAGGAAAATTAGAGAATATCAACAACTTAAAATCAATTTTTTCTAATCTATAAACATGTAATTGTTATGGATTAATATAATATTCAATAAAAATCAATAATGTTTTTCATTGGTTATGAAGATGAAAATTATAGATATTGACTTTGGGATAGTGATGGGTGATAATTAATCATGCAAAGAGATTTTTCCTTCAATGAAAAGGATTTATTGAAGGGACATTATATTTTTTGTGATAAATTGGATGAAAATTTAACTATTGAATTCCAGTTTTATTTGATTAGGAGTAGTATGATTTTTTTAAAACAATGTACAACCATTAATTGAGTATAAAGACAACTAGACATCTTGTAGAGAGGCCTGAAAAATATCACCTAGAATGTTCCATGTAAAACCATTATTGATGGAAGCACTAAAAGTGTTGATATAATATGTTTATATACCTAAAATTATTTTTCCCATAGAGAGAGATGAACCATGTAGTTTTGAGTAGATAATTCAATTAAAAAGATAAACTTGAATTGAGTTAACACTTAATGGTTTTATGATAATAAGAATTTTATAATACAAATAGATGTATGGTAACAAGAAAATCATAAGTAAAAGATACTCTCACAGACACAAAATAGTAGGATTCATCCATGCATTAGGAAATTTATTTATTAAAATTTATAAAAACATTTATGTTTAAGATAATATGAATTTTGAAAATAAATTTTACAATTAGTGCATATTATATATTAAATAAGAGGGTGAATGAAGGAAATGGACAAGGAATTACTGGTAGGGAAGTGGTTTCAACTCAAATTAGATGTTGACTTCATTAAAAATTTCTAATTTTTATTTAATCATGCCACTATCGAAATAATGTTTTAAATTTTTATATGTGATTATCTTTAATATAATATACATAAAGAATGAAAAAATTTATTTATAGTTAGTCAGAGACTGAGATTAACATGATGTATCTTATTAGTTTCGTGGAAGAATGAAAAGGGAAGATTGGATACCTATTGATGAAAATAATTTATGACTTAATAATCATTCATGACGATGCAGTCAAGAAATTTCTTCATTCATGTAGGGAGAATGTTTTAATAGATTTAAACAAAATCATTATTTTTACTAAATGTAATGTTAAAATGTTAACCTCGTGATATTTCTTTTTTAGGTGGATGAAATAAAAATTGAAAAACTGAATGTTAAAAAAATCCAAAAACTGATATCTCTATTCATTAAAAAATTTTAAGAGATAGGTCTTAGATAATAATGAACGATTTTATGAATGAATATCGGAAAATTTTGGAGAGCAAGAAAATTGGTTCTATTATTGAAGGATTATATTTGAATGAAAATCAAAATATTTTGAATGGTTGAAAATAAGATAGTATCCACCCTTCTTTCTTCTCAAATAAATTATCCATGTAAAAGACACCAAAAATAGATATTGAAAATTGACACAAATATAATATATCATATGTGTAAATAATAAAAATTATGATTTATATTATGATTTAACCTCGACAACACATTACTCATTTAATGGGAGTTCTGAGTTAGTATTTGTAAAACCTATGAATGGTACATTAGGAGCCAATGATGTGGATCCTTCAATTTTTAACGTAATATTAGATACAAAATGGTGAATTATTATGATTGATAAATAAAAATGGTTTGTGTATTTAATTTGTTTTTGTGATATGGATAAAATTAAAATTACCACTTTTATTATTTAATATTGGACGAATGAAATTATTTTGGTCTTATAAGTTACCATGCTGTTTTTAATATGTTTAATAGATGTTGAGAATGTAACTACAAGAAATAGTGGAAATGAATTGATATTGACAAACCATGTGTTGAAGGAGGTAATAATAAATAAGAAAGGACAAGTAATCTTTTGTGATAGTAATTGTGAAATAAAATTATCTAAGAACATGTTTTTACATACTAGAACAAATATTATTAACATGAAGTATCCTTTCCCTTTAAAACTGGAAAATGAGAATACATTGAATCTATAGAAGATAGAAGGAGTCCAAAATCATGAAGATATGTTTTTTGAAGTATTATCGATGAAAATTTTTATGAATAATTATCCATCAATAGGAATTGGTATATAGATTGATGAAAAGTGATGTAGAATATTGTTAAATGAAAACTATTTTGGTGATTTTAAGGTTCCATAAGAAGAATTGAAGTATGAAATTATTTGGAGGTGAAATATGTTTTAGTTTATCGAATGTTCATCCATTTATTTTTAAATGGAATTTCATTCAATGGGAAATGAAGTGAAAAATAAAAGGTGTATATAGTGGAAATAACAATTTTTATTATGTAGAATAATCCTCAAATGTTCATATCTACTAATGTATTTGTGACAGATCACTGTAGGAATGTAGTTTTAATAATTTTGAAGGGAAATTGAGATGGAAATATATCTCACAAAGTATTTTTTAGGGATCCATGATTTAATAGGGGTAGGTTTTGTTGGTTGACAAGTTAGATCATAGAAAATAATCATTATGACCTTCAGTGATAATTAGTTATTTGATGGAAAGTATTAATTTTGGACAAACTATGTTGATGTGGATTTCTTTTCTTTTTTAATCTAATTTAATCACATTTATTTTTTAGTTATAATTAAATCACTAGTTGTGTGTTTCTCTCATTAACCTAGGGTACATTGTTTGAAGAACAAAAAATATGGGTTCATTTCTAATTGTTTACATTTCATGTATTTCCATCAGATTCGTTTTGGTAATTTTAATTTTTTGAGATGATGTTGTGTGAAATAAATTTCTTAGTATGTTGAGTAGGGTGAGAAGTATTTCAAATGTTTAATTTTTTTAAAAAAAGTCATCCTATTCATATATATATATATACAGTAAATTTAAATTTTAATATTATGGAATATTTCCATGAATATAAATATTTAATTAATGGATACTATAATATCGATTGATATTTATAATTTCTGTTTACATGTGTCAATATATATAAATTTCATGGTTTGAACAACGATAGATTTTATTAAAATAATTTTAAACCAGAAATGAGAAAAATAATTTTCATTCCAAATCCTTAATATATTATACATCTCATTTCATTTTTTTAATATCAAATTTTTTTATAGACTGTAGATATATTTTTATAGACATAAACATATTCTCTATCACACCCTCTAGATTTTTAATGGACTCTTTCTATAAAAGGTCACATAATTTAAAAATATTTCCATAAAGATTATTTTTATGGTTAAGGTGATGATAAATTAAACATAGAGTTCTGAAGATCTCAATTGAACAGAAATATGTATCTCAATATTAAATAAAAAATTATTAAAACGCTATAACATTGAATAAGATTTTGGGTTGTCAGATTATGAAGAATTATTTCTTTCAAAAAAAATATTTTTTGACAATATTTTTCTTCCAAAATTATAATTACAATTTAATTAAGTCCGTAAATTAGTAATACATATAAAAATAATATTTTAATAAATATTGAAAATTATAATTAAATTTCATGATGAAATTTTTAACGGATAATGAAAACATGGGACCGAAACCAATTCTTATACAATTTTAGGACCCCAACGTTATATGTACAATGTTTTTTCATTATTCAAATAATAGATAAGGTCCCTCAGTGGTATTAAGAACCAGTTATAGAACATGATTTTGATTAATTTTTTATAAAATTGGGGAATATATTTAAATATATTTTAATCAATTTTAAATAATTTGGAACGGTATGATGAGAATTGAATGGTTGGACCATGAATAGAGTGCTAAACAAATTGAAAATATTTTATAAACCCTTAGAGTTTTGTTTTTACAAAATTTTAATTTTTTTTATTCCAATATATATGTAATATTATTTTAAATAGTATTTTATGTTCACTTTTTATAGATAATTTCTAGAAATATTTTCATCCAAAAATATAACAAAAATCCTCACCCAAGAATAACTTTTATATAGAAGGGGACATAAATATCCCGTATGGATGTTCTATGTAGGATTTATTTTTCAATTTAAATAGAATATGATCCAAAATGATTTTTAGACCATTAATCATGAAAGAGAAACAAATGACATAAGGGGGGACTCTTATGATTGAACAAATTGGCCTTCTATGTTAATAAAATCCCAATGTAGTAGTAACGGGGTGGTTCAATACTTTGAGGGATTATGTGATCTATCTGGACCATATGTTTCTATATTTTTTAGTCAATTATAAACCCCATAATCTTAATTATTAATATGAATTACCAATTTTTTATGTAATAAGATAATTACGAATTATTAATAACAATATTAAAATAAAAAATTACAAAAAAAAATTAATCATATAACAAAATATAATTTATAATCATTCATAAGTGATAATATATTGTTTATAAGACCATCAATAATTAATAATATATTACCAAGGATCATATCCTTGAATCCTACATTAATGGGGTGAGTTTTGGGTCACTTATGGCCAGTGACATATATGAAGACATAGGTCAGAGTTAATACCTATATACATGTAGTGAAATGAGTTCATCCATAGAAACATGTATAAGAAAATGCATGGAGTGTTGTACTAAAAATGGGGGGACATTGGTCTAGGAAGAATCAGGATACAAGAAATAAAATATAGTGTTCCTTATATTTAAAATAATAAGTGAAATAGTGGAGTTAATGATCTATGACTATAGTGGATGATGACTGAAGAAAATATAAAATATGACCAAAACTATGCATTTGAGGTGGTAGGGTACTGAAGAAAATCCAGCTACAATCCAATATATCTTGTTTGAGGCTATCTTTGGAATGAGGTCATCAAGGGACATTGGCCAATTATTAATACTTTTGATTTAACCTTATTAAATGTGTCCCTTTGTCAGTAAAATAAAAATCTAACAAAGGGAGACTTTTATCAACACTGATAAATGTAATATTTAATAAATATAATAATATACTATTAAATAAAATATATAGTATATAAAATATTTTTTAAACATCATTTATAATATATTAAATATAAATTTTATCATCATATATAATTTATTTTGTTAATAGTGGTTTATAAAGAAATTAAAATATAATAGTATAAAAAATTTAACCAGTTACTATGGAGTAATAGATATTTTATTACAATCTGGCTATAATATAATTTATAAAATTAATATTTTAATTAATATTTTAAGATATGTTGAAAAAATAGAATCTACTTTAAATGACTATGTCTTTTTATTCAGCAGTTCTATTAAGCTCCAAGAGATAGAAAAATAAATTTTTTGAAATGAGATATTATGTGTTGTCTAAAGGGTACCATGGGACCAAGTCTATCTCAGTGATACTATACAAAACGATTTCCAAAACTGAGCTTTTGATTGGGATTCCCTATAGTTTCAACATTGTATAGAATTTATACATCATTTAATATGGTATCCATTATTTTTTTTATTAGAGACTAAATATATTCCTTTTAAAAACATTCATATGGACATTAAAATGTTGATAATTTTTTTTTTAATATTATAAGGTTATTTACACATATAAATTAAAATTTTTATATATTTTCATAAAAAATAATTATTAATTTAATTAATATTTATTTTTTTATATTTATTTTTCTTTTTTTCATAAATATTCACTATGTAAATAAACAATTATAATCTATTTCATTTTCAATAAATAAGTGTCCTTTTTAATTTTAAAATATTTAAACATAGTTGATCGTTCTTAGTATCCTAGAAAAAAGAGAACCATATAAGAGAGAGAATCAACAATAAATCCATCATCAATAATCCTTGATGTATGATTATAAGTAATGTGATTCCCATACCTATTTCAAAAATAATATTTAAATATTGAAATAAGATCATATAAAGAATTAATAATGTGAAAAGTCACAATAAAAAAATTATTTAATCACTGGAGGATGATATTGAATTGATCACAATTAAGAAATCAGAATCCTTATAAGTAGAATTTCATCATTTCTATGGAGAAAAAAGTAATGATGAATTAATCACCTGGGACAAAAAAAAGGGGGGTCTAATTAGGAAATATGGGTTAATTGTATGTGATAATAATTGATCTATGATCATCCTGAGAAATTAACCCATTGGACACATAATTATTCCCATTCTATGATGCACACATATTAATCTTAAAAACATTAGTCAAGTGGGGTTTCAAATTATTGTCACTGAAGGCACAATACAATGGGGAAAGAAGAACAACACTATAGTTATAAGAGGATAACAATGTTCTATAATTAGAAACCGAAAAACATCATAGCTGATCTACATGGTGAATAATAAAATCATTCCTACAAAAGAAAATCATCAATGATATAAAAAATAGATGTCCAAAATTACTCATAGAAAGAAAACAAAACCTTTTGAATTAATTTATTATAAAATCATATGAATGATCAATAAAAAATAACATTCTAGGACATCAAATTTTTTTGTTATCTAAAAAAAATAAAATCCACATGATTATAAGATTCTACACAACCATAATAAAGAGTGTAAAATGGTCTATTATCTATGTATTGAAATATAAATATATACATAATGGGGATATTACTAGATTATAAATTTCACTATATGAATCTATCATTTGGATGAAAATGATAATTCAAAATCCTCGACCATGTTTTGGAATCCTACTGAGATAATGTAATTGATGGATTCTAGTAAACAGGGTTGGTATAAAAAACTGCAAAAAAAATACCAAAATACAAAATATGATCTACCACATCCCTATAAAAATTAGGATGATTGGAATGATATTTTGGTCCTTCTGATTAATGAGAGAACAAAAATTTTCCATGAAATAGCTATTAAAATCCCCATTAAACAATTATATAATAGTTAGGTTTTACAATCATGAAATAAATGGAGGAGTTTCCAATAACCTATTATTATTAATTGGAAATAGATCATTTATATAAATAACCCATTCCTTGTTTAAAATCCAATAATAATACCAATACTAAAAATATAATGTTCATAAAAAATACTTCTCTAAATAAAAATATTCTTTGTTCCCAAACAAGCATGGTAAAATCATGTTGGGTAATTGAATTAACATGAATAATATATCCAAAAATATAATTCATGACTTGAATCTGACAGCCACCTAGATCTGTATGACGTGAATCATTAAAATTTAATTGATACCTTAATCATATAATACATATTTCATTAGTCAAGTATTGTTATTTTCGTACAATTTTGATATCTAACAACATAAACTGGAAGGGGAGAATGGATTTGGTTCATGATGGATGTATGAATATTAATGAGGAACATCATGTATATGGAAATCGTTTGTACCATTACATTATTTGGAACATCTTTACCTTCCTTTTTCATAGGTAAACATGAACAATGATGGATATTCATTGAAATATTATTGAGGATATACAAAAGAAATAATATTTCCATCACCCAATTATTTTAAAGAATCCCGGATATTTTATTTCTTTTAAACTATACTGATACATGAAACAAGCTGAACAAAATCCCTCATATCCTTGGAAATATTATTTCTAAATGAAATTTTAGACATCAAAATTTTAACCAATTTTCATAAGAAAAATTCTTAAATGTAAATGATATTGAAATGAAACCATCAATATTCCATATTAGCACTAGAAAATAATATATCATCATCTGAAAAGGATTTTAGAGGGGTGTAATTATACTAAAAGACAATGGAAAATATTATTCCCAATATATCCTAATATAATAATAAAAAACATTTATGATGAATATATAGAAAAATGGGTAGAGGGGATCCCTATGATGAATTTCGATGGTGTGGATGAATCTTTTGGCATAACTATCATACATCTGAATCCAGAAGAAAATTTAAGTAACACATCATATAATAACACCACACATAATATTTTCCCAAATTGTTTACCTTTTAAAATTCATTAATATATATATATATATACCAGTACAATCGTGTATATAATGGTTATATATGAATATGTGTGTGTGTCAATATAATAATTTGTCATTATGTGCATACTCTAATATATTTATGTAAACAAAAACACAAAAACACATAAATGGGGCCTTATATATAAATAAACATATTTATATAGTATTAAATATTATTTATACAACAATATATATATATAGTTTAAATATTTGTAATAATTTAATAACTTATATATTATTTTAAAAGTATTTACTGTTATATATTAAATTACTTTTACTCACAAATATTATAAATCTAATTTATATGAACCGTATAGAGAAATCAAAAAATAGAAAAATATGTATATTTTTATATTGTGTTATATATACACACAAACATAAGTTTGTTTGTGTTTGTATGTGCATGAAATATAATTACAAATAAAAATACATGTGTGTGTGTTTAATAAATATAAACCTTTATACATGTGTGTGTGTAAATATGCGTTAGAAGTTGTGCATTTGGGTTGTGTACATACATATTTTAAATTCACATACTACAATATATCATGAAATATATGTTATGAGTATATATTATAAATGAAAATATATTTATAAAAAATACATAAGATAAATATATTTATATGTATTAATGAAATATATAACATAAATATATTTATAATAAAAATGTATTTTATATAAATAAAACAGAATACGTCTTAATATAAATATACAATTTTATATAAATATTTATAAATATATTATAATATATTATAAATTATATAAAAAATAATTGTCAAATAATATAAAATTATATGAATAATCTTATATAACTATCATGATTAAAGAATACATCATTATAACTAATTATGTATGTATGTTTATATGTATATATATAATAAAATATTCAATAAATCAGGATGATATTGTGGTAATGGAGTTAGGCTTCAATAATGTGTTATCATGTTCGAATTCATGTGTATGAAGACATGAACATGGTCAAAATAGTACTAATAAAATTTTCTAGTGTATAAAACTATAGAAAAAGTATTGAAAAAGGTGGTTTGTGATCCCTGATAAAAGGGAGAGTTGATAGGGGAGTAGCGATGAAAAAATGGTGTGTCTAAAAGTAATAAATGTCTATGCATATGAATTATAATCGATTAAAGGAACCCAAATGTTCTATCATGTTTTCTTTTTATCTGAATAAATGTGTAGATAATGTAACTTTTTAACAACACTATCAATATATGACAATAGATCCTTTTTCAGGTTAAAAAATTGACTGTGAAGTCATAATTTAGGGATGTTTTCTTTAAGGGTGACCTTTTAAAAATTATTTTAGTGTTGGCAAAAATCCATCGATATTTAATGGTTCATTAATCATTAACTTATTTATAGCACTACAGAAAATTATTTAAAGCTATTTTAAAAACCCAATATTTAGTGGTGTATCTTATGTATTTTGGGATACCATCCAAGGGCCATCATCCCATTAGTTTTGAGGTATAAGTGTAGGATTGAGTAAGGAAAAAATGGTGTGAATTTCCATTTAAATAAAATCTATAAATTAATCAAATTTTTATATAATAGTAAAAATTGATGTGATTAAAATAAGTTGTAATATTTTAGAACTAGAATAAGAAATATAAAATCAATTAATTTAAATAAAAATGTTATAACAATAGAAATATAATAAGAAACACAAGAAATATTGTTAGTGATTATTTTTAGTAACCCATGAATGGTACATATGTCTCCAACCCAAAGACAATAGTGGATTTATAATCTAGTAGTTCCAAGAGCACCATAGAAACTGATTTTAAAATATAAATACATTTATTTTATGAATAATAAATAAACCCCAACCCTTTTCAATTATGGATAATGTAAGAACACACCCACTACTTTAGGTAATAAGAAATAACCCCAAACCATTCATTAGGGATGAATAAATACCCCAAAGAAAATCAAATGATATATGTTGTTCTGGGAAATAACATTGAATCACATATTCCATTATCTCATTATAAATAATAGGTGAATAAATAAAATAAATATATGCAGAATCAAATGTAGATGAGAGTTATAATACCACATAAAATTACATGAGTTATATATATTATTATAAATTAAGGAATATTTTTTACACAAGAGGTACATTTCATTACAAGAACCTGAGGGAGTGTATTTATAGGTTTAGGAGACGTTATGAAGGCACTTGAGGCCTTATGGTTGGTATAGTGATTTTAGGAATTATATTATAGAATCCAAGGACCATTTCATATATATTTTTTTATTTTTAATAGTGCATTGGGTAGAAGGTTGGTGCCACCAGCCATTCTGTGGAAACTCACCATGTTACCACTTGTACCTGAAGGTGGGGTACTAAATATTCTCCCCACTCCACTTTTTACCCCTTCATTTAGCCCATGATTCCATAAAAATATCTTACGAATAAATATGTAAATCAAAGAAGTGAAATCTTTTGAAACACAAATTTGTATTTTTGATCACAAAAACTACCTAAGAAAGTTAGATAGACAATAATGAAGCAATACTAACAAAGGTGACATGGTGTTTGAGTTATATGTTGTTTATAATCCCTTATAACAAATAAACCATAATATTATTAAAATTATAATTATTTTTGTTATTATTTATTAATTGATAATTATTTTTTACAAAATATTTAAATTTTTTAACAATATAAATAATTATATAATTAATATTTTATTTATTAATATAATAAACAATGATTTTATTATAATTAGTAATGTTATTAAAAGTAATGAATATAATTAGAAATTTAACTAACATGTTAAAAATTAAATTAATTAATTATTCATCAAAATGTATTTTTTATGTTAGTTAACTATTATCAATAAATAATTATATTATTAATCTACACTGAAATGATAAATTAATTTTTAAATTCCTAAAAAAATTATAATCCTATAAATATAATCAATAATTAGAGAAACATGAAAAAACATGGAAAATCCCACTATCCCTTGATTAAATAATGAAAGATGACACTGGAATGTTGGAAAATCAACATAAAATCCACTTATATCACAAAACAAAAACCCACACAACCACTAGGAGGAACACTTCGATGAACACGGAAAATGCCAAAAATACACCAAACAATCACCCAAGTCATAATAACATCGTTGGTAACAGTTTGAAGCACTATGATCCCATAATAACAAAAGAACCAAACTAAAAGCCACAAAGTTATTTCTTAGTTTTGGAATATTTATCGATATTTTGATATTGACCTCTACCACCAAAACCAAGAGTTAAACATTTATATCTCTAGTTTTTCAGAATTTTACATGAGGTTTCTTAAACATCATCATCTCCTTCCATTGAGACTCCTATTTTATGAGGCCAAATATACAAATAGGTTTCGAAAAAATCCAGATTATATAAAACACTTAGAATAACTTATTGATCTCGAGATGCATCTTATGTGCTAGGTATGCAAAAAATAGTTGGATGTTCGTACTTGAATTTTCACAGTCCATCTCACACAAGCACCTAGATATGAATTCCACTTGAAAGGTGGACTACAAAAAGTGGTCCTTTAATGAAGACACACGGTTTACCCCTACCCAGTCTACAAATATCATAAGTTCAGTCAATATTTAGAAACCGAAAAATATTTTCTACAATATCCTTACTAGCCATATATTCATAATACCTTGATGGGATAGAAACATTCGAACCTCTAAATCTACTTCATTATTTGTATTTATTAATTTTATTATTCGAATTAGTGATCTACACTGGTAACTAAAATATCCCTCTAATTTATTCTTCCCTACTAATAGTTATAGAACCAAAAATAGAAAAAGGGAGAAAAAGGGTCTTCTAGTTAAAATTATATAAATAATATTCCACCCCTTAGAAATACTCTTGAAGAAAACTATTACATAAAATATGAGGATAATAATATCTCATCAATTACACATGTTTCCATGTGTCACGATAATCCTAAAAACCCTTACATAGAACCCACACATATGTTATTAAATTCCCATGGAGAATCATCTTATGATAATAAATAATCCATAATGGATAATTAATGATAGTCATTTATGTTTTCACTTCATGGTCCTCTCTATTCAAGACATGAGACGAGTTTGAATGTTATTTCATGAGATAATAATTTCGATAATTGTGATGGATCATTGTCATATTTGTAGGAATTTTCAAAATGTATTCCACTTTTTTAATATATATAATAACAAAAAATTGACCCTTGAATAATAGTTCTAACTTAACTTGTTTTTTGATACATCAATGGAATTCATGAAAACGAGGTGACTACTTGAGAAACCAAAGGATATCGATGATGTTCGAGATATGATTTCTTCCATTTATAATACATTACCAAACCATGAAAATTTATCAAGATCATTTTCATCAACTATTATAATTTACTAGGCCCTAGTAGGGAAGCATCACCAACCTCCAATCAATATAGAAAATATATACATGGTCAGTCATACAAGTCCAAAACGGGTTCCATTTCTATTGATTATCAGTAACTATTGTAAGAATAAAAATAAACCGTACCCAAATAGTATCCTCAATATACTCCAAAGTCATGTAAACTATCATAAATCATGTCATTAAGATTCTATAAAGCCCATTCTATCTTCCTATCCATCTGAGGAATGTGCACTATGCTTGCCATGACATGGGATCCGATCACCTCCA
Organism: Viscum album; assembly: GCA_963277665.1. Lineage (NCBI taxonomy): Eukaryota > Viridiplantae > Streptophyta > Magnoliopsida > Santalales > Viscaceae > Viscum > Viscum album. The sequence continues at coordinate 1,430,736,557 of OY728125.1, forward strand.
AGAGGACTCTAAAAAAAGATTTAAACCATGGATATCTATCCAAAATAATGAAATATGGAACAATGTATAGGCAATAAATAATTTGTAGATATAGTTTTCCAAAATATATAACTGGGGTGGTGTCACCAATAGGAATTAAGACTGAAAATTTTGTCAATTATTCAGTCATGATATAAATCATACTATTACATAGATGAGAATGTGGAAACAAAACCATTAATTCATGAAATATCTCTTACCACACCAAAGTTACAACATGAAGGGGTTGAAGCAGACAAATATTCATTTAATTCATTTTTTTGGATTTGTTTACAGGTATTACCACTGAAAGCAATAATTGACATTCAATTTCATTCATGGCCACCAAATTTTCTTCCTTATATCCTAAATCATTTTTATTATAGAATTAAGAATCTTCATCTTGGAATTAAGACTATATATCCTCAAATCCTTCCCTATAATAGATAACTCAATAATATTTTTTCGGAAATATATTATTTCTTCTTGGGATAATGGAAATTTCTTGACAGTATATCAATGATAATAAGGTACAAAATTCATAAAAACCCATTAATAAATTATATCTCCTTAAATTATACTCATAAAGATATTAGTATATAGAAATTATTCCAAAAAGACCACAGTGTCATCTCCATAGAATAATAAATTCATGTGAGTGTAGATTATAATGATATTTCACTCCACTGATAATTCTTTCCCAGTATGAGTTGGTAGCTTCTTTCTCAGAGGACAAGAAAAAATGTTCCCCTTTATAGGGGTGTAGGAAATTTAAATGTTTTAATGATTAGAAACACTCTAACCATCAACTATAATGGATAAAAAATATTTTTTCTCAATGATATTGCCAATGATTTTACGATTATAATAAATGATAAAACATTATTTGAAAATTTAGTGCCCTTAATTCATTATATAATGTGTTATTGTTTTGTGTTCTTGATCATGTTTTGAATAATTTATATCTTGAAGCCATATTTTATGAGTACCATAAGACACCACATGATCACCTTGAATGAAAATGCTATGGAAACCCAAACTTGAAACATCATAATATAAACTATATCCATTTATATGTTCATGATGAGTTGGCACTGGAGACATAGTCAATAATTGATTCATGTGGTCAATGGAATTCAAGAATTTTTAATTCCAAATGAACATTACACCCAAAAATGTTAGAGCAGTCATGAATGAAATGATCTTGGAGAAATATTTTGAAAACATGGAAGAATTTCCTAATAAGCCTAAGAAGCTATAAATCTTGTTGAAATTCCATGGTTTCTTACAGTAAAATAAAACATTAACCTTCATAGGATCAAATGAGATACTATCAATTTTATGGATATTCCATCGACTGGTGTTAAGAGGATGTCAGGATAATATTAGAGAACTAATTCAATATATTCCATTAATCAGTGAAATAATTAATTTGGTGGAAAATAAATTTTCATGATCAACCTCATAATGAGAATCATGTAATCACCAAACAAGTGACGGGTACCATCATAATTCATATAGAAAAGCAGTTGTACTACCCAATGTGACTAACTAGTTCAAATGAAGCATTGGTATATCAAATAATAAATTTTTTATCACCTTAAATTCAACTGGTTCCATGAGTTGAGATAGAATAGATATGGTTTGAGTGACTAAAAGTGTGTTTATGGAGAACTCTTTCTCCCTCTATAGTGGTTGGAGAGAAATCCTAATGAAAAAATCTTTCAAAACATAACCTATATTGGAATGAGTTCAGTCTAGGATACTTCCTACATTATCTCAACAACACAAAATGATAACATTTTATGCAGTTCTAGAAGGGGATGTCCGAGACATATTGGCCTCAAGTACCATTTTGAAAAACAATAACTCAATATTAGTAGTATTAAAAGTGCCCATTATTACAACAATGAATTATAAAGGGAAAAATTGGGTTCATATCATACAAAACAAGAAACCACAATCTTAAATGAACTACAAAATATACTAGTACATAAATGACTATTGTAACCTATCAATTTAATTTTCTATTATGAAAAACATTATCAAAATAAATAAATATATAATAATTACTTATTAAAAAAAATTAATATATTAATTCTCAAGATGTAAATAGTAAAATATCAATAGTTTTATTTTACGTATAAGAAATAAATTTTAATGAAAATTATTTTTTCTGACTATTTGGATGAAATTTTATTATTTATTACTAGGACATATATAATTTTTTAAATAGATAAATAAATTTTTATGTCATCATATAAAAAGATATATTATAATAAAATATTAATACTTTTGTGAAATAATTAATTTCCCTATGAGTAGTGAAAAATAAAAAAATTATTTAAAACTAAAATTTTATTTCAAAAAGATACAAATATCCCTTTTATTAAATGATAATCTAATACTAAAATCATTCATATTATATTATTAATACTCAAATTATTTTCACTGGAATAAAGTTTTGGATTTATTCTTTTAAAAATACATTTTAATAATGAAAAGGTAATTTTTTTTGAAAAATATTTTTCATTTATTTTTTAATATTTGTTTTAAATTAATTACTAGACCTTATAGAAATTGATTATGATAAAGTGGATTAAATATTTTGTATCTCGAGGTTCGAATTTATCATATATCACCCCTATAACATTTTCTTAATGATTGGAGTTACCATGGAAAAATTTATTACTAAAGTAAATTTTAAGGTATTTTAATATTAGTCAAAACTAAGTGATGATGTTATAATATTTTATATTATTTATCATTGGATGATAGAAATTTTACCATTACCCCCTTATGATAAGAATTTTATCTAATGGAATATTTTCTATAAATGTAACCATTATAATATTCAAATCAAGGAATGTTTCAAAGTGTCACCTTCATAGTTTTAAATATCAATAGTTTGTTCATTAAGGGAAACAATAATATAATTAATGAATATAAATTTATATTTTGATCATAATGTAATAATTTTCATTTTGGGATTTTTTTCATAAATTTAAGTTATTATATAACTGACATAAATTATTACAAAATTATAAAATAGTAAACATTCAATTAATGGAAATAGATAATATTTATTTTCAAAAAATTAAAAATAATAATATTTGAGATATTTATTGTAGTCCTTGATTTTTTGAAAAATATGACATTTTTTTGGTTTTAATGAATACTAATTTAATAAAAACATTTCAATTATTTTATTTATTTCAAATTAAATGATTGGTTTCATAATGGACATTAAGGATATATTATCCTATTACTATTTTATTAAATAATTTAAAAATAACAAAAATAATGAAGTAGGAAATAGAGGATAAAATATGGTCTAGAATTTAATTAATTTTCTAATTATGAGCCAATTTTCACCTTATATATAAAATTAGTACACTTTAGAAGTGAAAAAAGATGATTACACAATTAATGTTAAAATTAATTAATTATGTTTAAAAAAGGATGAGGTTTAAAACACCACATAAACATATCTAAATTTTATTGGTTGATAATATATAATACCCATAAAAATTTATTTTCAAATTCATATCTCTTTGGAATCATTTTTCTAAACTATAAATATAATATTTTTATTTTTTAATAAAAAACAAAAAAAGGAAAAATCACCGCAATTATAAAAGAGAGCCTCCTCCCTTTGTTATTCACACCATCTGGGACATCGATATCCACAACCACATAATAATATACATTATAAAAATACATAAAAATAGTACATAGGTCATTTCATTCCCAAAATCAAACCCAAGGATCGTTAAGAGAAGATATAAAGGAGTACCTCCAAAGGAGGTAACTACCTTAACTGATCACATTCTTTTTAATCTTCTTATTTTAAATACTATTAATTTTTTTATTTGTAATATAATAGAAATTTAATTATTTTAAATACACTAATATATTATTATTATTATTATTATTATTAATAGACCATTACCGAGCCATTTTTCAATCAAATGAGAAGTGAAATTATAGCTTGTCTGTATGTACGACATAATATCTACATGTAGTGATGTAATTATTTTTCCACCACCACATTTCATGGATAGTCATTATGATATGTGTGATATTTATTTTAATAATTATGAATTATTTATAATATTTAAATTATAATATCTTATATACCTTTTTACCTTCCATTCCATTGGAAAATAATAACACCTCTCATATGTATGTATGGCATATCGTCTCAATGCATGGTGTAATCCATTTTTTAAAATATAATTTTTCTAGATAACTATGAATATGTATATAGTGAATATATATTATTTTTATTTCATTGAGAATTTTACCAATATGATGGTTCCATGATCAAAGGTCAAGGAATAAACCTACTGAACCAAAACATACCTGAAAAATGATGTAACTATATCACAAAAGAGGGATTTTAATGATGAATTGTTAATAAACATGTGATAAATGATTATAATTAAATAATATGTATATTATGATATATAAATTAAAATTTTCTTAAAATATATTTATAAAAAATATGATGTTATTATACTTGAGGTTAGAACACAAACTATAGATGTTGAACATAAGGTAATAATTTCTCACAACACTTTTAAAACTATGATACATTTTCTATAATTAACACATAATAAATTTTGTTGATGTATATACTTCCCATTTATTTTTTAAATCATAAATATTTTATATCATGTAATTTAATGTCTCATTTAAATTTATTATTCCTTAGAGACTATAATTCAAATGTTACCAAAGTTATAAGGGATTATTTTACAATCTCATCATTATTTTGGGATTGTTTATATTAATGTATATATAGGTGAAATTATTTTATATTTCCATCATAAACCAAATACTATTTCTAATCCTCTTTTTATACTTCTAAATATCATGTTTTTATTTCATTATCCCTCTTTATGTACATAGGATATGAAAATAATATTATTAGGGAAACCAACATTTTTCTACATGGTCGTGAATCTTTTCCTTTTATATCAATATTTTATTGAAAATGATTTAAATAATATTTTACTATGATATTATGATTTGTTAAAATATTTCATTAAATTGTGAATATTTAAAAGTATATTTTAAATTGAATATTTATTTATTTTTATAAATTATATATTTTTATGTGTTTTTTTATAAATGTTTTAAGATAATATTATTTAAAATATAAAACATCAACGGGATTTCATACCGTTATAACCACTCTGAATTTTTAGGCATAATTTTCATGTTTATAAGGATATATTTAATGAAATTTTTTACAAATTATTTTTATTTTTTTTGTTTTATAAATGGGATTTTAAAATGAAAATGAAAATTTACAAAATAATTATCTAATATTCTTTTTATGGGATTATTATTCATGAATGACAAAAACCCTTTACTGTAATTACAAACCGCTAAAGATATGTTTAAATTATACAATAAATATTCATTATCTAGATGGTTTATATTCTATTTTACTGTGGAAAAATTAAAACAATCATTTATTGTTTTTTAATATGAACGCTAATGTGGATTTTTTATAGAATTTTTCATTCATATTTTAATATGATGAATCTATAAAATTATTACATGAAAAGTGGGGACCGTTATTGACCCTGGATGAATCAGTAGGTCTTATGAGAGAAACTAACTTGGGTATTCACCATGGCCTTAAACATTTATATGGAGGTCTTGGAAAAAGTCCTTGATGATATTTCCAGATGTCTTGGAACCAATCATCATTGATAGGTTTTAGGAATCCATTATTATGAGTTACATCATTTTGAAATAAATTATTTATTTCAATGTGATTATAATATTAGTTATAATATCAATGGAAATATTTCAAGATCAATGATTATTTATGTCATATTATTTAATTATCATTTATTCCTTCGACATTATTCTTTTTGATCATATTACGAATTAAATGGAATGTGTTTTCTGATATTTAACATTCTATATTTATTATTACATATTTATTTCTAATATATTTCACTATATGCATTCCCATATTAATTATATAATCTCTCCTCTTTATTATGTATTCATTCATTAGGATTCTAATAAATGTTTTATGATTTATATGACTTGATATAAAAAATCTAAAAATGGTGTTCTTAGAAAAATTACTACACTGTATTTTAATTCTTCTATTTTAATATTAGATTCAAACATGTATCTTGAAATATATCACAAAAACAAAATGGATGAAATTACATGTATCTATTACTAATATAATAATTTAACCACTGACTCTGGCTTTGGGGGTTAGATCATTTAATTATTGAATCAGATCACATTTACTAAAAACTATGAGAACTGGATTTATAAAAAAATTTGATTAGGAAAAATAAACATATAAAAATATTTTAGTATAATTAAAAGTCTTGGATAACATAATAAACTATATGAAAACGTAATTATTAAGTGGCTTCCCAATTGGATGAGAAGTATTTCAAATGTTTAATTTTTTTAAAAAAATTCATCCTATTCATATATATATATATATACAGTAAATTTAAATTTTAATATTATAGAATATTTCCATGAATATAAATATTTAATTAATGGATACTATAATATCGATTGATATTTATAATTTCTGTTTACATGTGTCAATATATATAAATTTCATGGTTTGAACAACGATAGATTTTATTAAAATAATTTTAAACAAGAAATGAGAAAAATAATTTTCATTCCAAATCCTTAATATATTATACATCTCATTTCATTTTTTTAATATCAAATTTTTTATAGACTGTAGATATATTTTTATAGGCATAAACATATTCTCCATCACACCCTCTAGATTTTTAATGGACTCTTTCTATAAAAGGTCACATAATTTAAAAATATTTCCATAAAGATTATTTTTATGGTTAAGGTGATGATAAATTAAACATAGAGTTCTGAAGATCTCAATTGAATAGAAATATGTATCTCAATATTAAATAAAAAATTATTAAAACGCTATAACATTGAATAAGGTTTTAGGTTGTCAGATTATGAAGAATTATTTCTTTCAAAAAAAAATATTTTTTGACAATATTTTTTTTCCAAAATTATAATTAGAATTTAATTAAGTCCGTAAATTAGTAATACATATAAAAATAATATTTTAATAAATATTGAAAATGATAATTAAATTTCATAATGAAATTTTTAACGGATAATGAAAACATGAGACCGAAACCAATTCTTATACAATTTTAGGACCCCAACGTTATATGTACAATGTTTTTTCATTATTCATATAATAGATAAGGTCCCTCAGTGGTATTAAGAACCAGTTATAGAACATGATTTTGATTAATTTTTTATAAAATTGGGGAATATATTTAAATATTTTTTAATCAATTTTAAATAATTTGGAACGGTATGATGAGAATTGAATGGTTGGACCATGAATAGAGTGCTAAACAAATTGAAAATATTTTATAAACCCTTAGAGTTTTGTTTTTACAAAATTTTAATTTTTTTTATTCCAATATATATGTAATATTATTTTAAATAGTATTTTATGTTCACTTTTTATAGATAATTTCTAGAAATATTTTCCTCCAAAAATATAACAAAAATCCTCACCCAAGAATAACTTTTATATAGAAGGGGACATAAATATCCCGTATGGATGTTCTATGTAGGATTTATTTTTCAATTTAAATAGAATATGATCCAAAATGATTTTTAGACCATTAATCATGAAAGAGCAACAGATGACATAAGGGGGGACTCTTATGATTGAACAAATTGGCCTTCTATGTTTATAAAATTCCAATGTAGTAGTAACGGGGTGGTTCAATACTTTGAGGGATTATGTGATCTATCTGGACCATATGTTTCTATATTTATTAGTCAATTATAAACCCCATAATCTTAATTATTAATAAGAATTACCAATTTTTTATGTAATAAGATAATTACGAATTATTAATAACAATATTAAAATAAAAAATTACAAAAAAAAATTAATCATATAACAAAATATAATTTATAATCATTCATAAGTGATAATATATAATTTATAAGACCATCAATAATTAATAATATATTACCAAGGATCATATCCTTGAATCCTACTTTAATGGGGTGAGTTTTGGGTCACTTATGGCCAGTGACATATATGAAGACATAGGTCAGAGTGAATACCTATATACATGTAGTGAAATGAGTTCATCCATAGAAACATGAATAAGAAAATGCATGGAGTGTTGTACTAAAAATGGGGGGACATTGGTCTAGGAAGAATCAGGATACAAGAAATAAAATATAGTGTTCCTTATATTTAAAATAATAAGTGAAATAGTGGAGTTAATGATCTATGACTATAGTGGATGATGACTGAAGAAAATATAAAATATGACCAAAACTATGCATCTGAGGTGGTAGGGTACTGAAGAAAATCCAGCTACAATCCAATATATCTTGTTTGAGGCTATCTTTGGAATGAGGTCATCAAGGGACATTGGCTAATTATTAATACTTTTGATTTAACCTTATTAAATGTGTCCCTTTGTCAGTAAAATAAAAATCTAACAAAGGGAGACTTTTATCAACACTGATAAACGTAATATTTAATATATATAATAATATACTATTAAATAATATATATAGTATATAAAATATTTTTTTAAACATCATTTATAATATATTAAATATAAATTTTATCATCATATATAATTTATTTTGTTAATGGTGGTTTATAAAGAAATTAAAATATAATAGTATAAAAAATTTAACCAGTTACTATGGAGTAATAGATATGTTATTACAATCTGGCTATAATATAATTTATAAAATTAATATTTTAATTAATATTTTAAGATATGTTGAAAAAATAGAATCTACTTTAAATGACTATGTCTTTTTATTCAGCAGTTCTATTAAGCTCCAAGAGATAGAAAAATAAATTTTATGAAATGAGATATTATGTGTTGTCTAAAGGGTACCATGGGACCAAGTCTATCTCAGTGATACTATACAAAACGGTTTCCAAAACTGAGCTTTTGATTGGGATTCCCTAAAGTTTCAACATTGTATAGAATTTATACATCATTTAATATGGTATCCATTATTTTTTTATTAGAGACTAAATATATTCCTTTTACAAACATTCATATGGACATTAAAATGTTGAGAATTTATTATTTTTAATATTATAAGGTTATTTACACATATAAATTAAATTTTTTATATATTTTCATAAAAAATAATTATTAATTTAATTAATATTTATTTTGTTATATTTATTTTTCTTTTTTTCATAAATATTCACTATGTAAATAAACAATTATAATCTATTTCATTTTCAATAAAGAAGTGTCCTTTTTAATTTTAAAATATTTAAACATAGTTGATCGTTCTTAGTATCCTAGAAAAAAGAGAACCATATAAGAGAGAGAATCAACAATAAATCCATCATCAATAATCCTTGATGTATGATTATAAGTAATGTGATTCCCATCCCTATTTCAAAAATAATATTTAAATATTGAAATAAGATCATATAAAGAATTAATAATGTGAAAAGTCACGATAAAAAAATTATTTAATCACTAGAGGATGATATTGAATTGATCACAATTAAGAAATCAGAATCCTTATAAGTAGAATTTCATCATTTCTATGGAGAAAAAAGTAATGATGAATTAATCACCTGGGACAAAAAAAGGGGGGTCTAATTAGGAAATATGGGTTAATTGTATGTGATAATAATTGATCTATGATCATCCTAAGAAATTAACCCATTGGACACATAATTATTCCCATTCTATGATGCACACATATTAATCTTAAAAACATTAGTCAAGTGGGGTTTCAAATTATTGTCACTGAAGGCACAATACAATGGGGAAAGAAGAACAACACTATAGTTATAAGAGGATAACAATGTTCTATAATTAAAAACCAAAAAACATAATAGCTGATCTACATGGTGAATAATCAAATCATTCCTACAAAAGAAAATCATCAATGATATAAAAAATAGATGTCCAAAATTACTCAAAGAAAGAAAACAAAACCTTTTGAATTAATTTATTATAAAATCATATGAATGATCAATAAAAAATAACATTCTAGGACATCAAAATTTTTTGTTATCTAAAAAAAATAAAATCCACATGATTATAAGATTCTACACAACCATAATAAAGAGTGTAAAATGGTCTATTATCTATGTATTGAAATATAAATATATACATAATGGGGATATTACTAGATTATAAAATTCACTATATGAATCTATCATTTGGATGAAAATGATAATTCAAAATCCTCGACCATGTTTTGGAATCCTACTGAGATAATGTAATTGATGGATTCTAGTAAACAGGGTTGGTATAAAAAACTGCAAAAAAATACCAAAATACAAAATATGATCTACCAAATCCCTATAAAAATTAGGATGATTGGAATGATATTTTGGTCCTTCTGATTAATGAGAGAACAAAAATTTTCCATGAAATAGCTATTACAATCCCCATTAAACAATTATATAATAGTTAGGTTTTACAATCATGAAATAAATGGAGGAGTTTCCAACAACCTATTATTATTAATTGGAAATAGATCATTTATATAAATAAACCATTCCTTGTTTAAAATCAAATAATAATACCAATACTAAAAATATAATGTTCATAAAAAATACTTCTCTAAATAAAAATATTCTTTGTTCCCAAACAAGCATGGTAAAATCATGTTGGGTAATTGAATTAACATGAATAATATATCCAAAAATATAATTCATGACTTGAATCTGACAGCCACCTAGATCTGTATGACGTGAATCATTAAAATTTAATTGATACCTTAATCATATAATACATATTTCATTAGTCAAGTATTGTTATTTTCATACAATTTTGATATCTAACAACATGAACTGGAAGGGGAGAATGGATTTGGTTCATGATGGATGTATGAATATTAATGAGGAACATCATGTATATGGAAATCGTTTTTACCATTACATTATTTGGAACATCTTTACCTTCCTTTTTCATAGGTAAACATGAACAATGATGGATATTCATTGAAATATTATTGAGGATATACAAAAGAAATAATATTTCCATCACCCAATTATTTTAAAGAATCCAGGATATTTTTATTTCTTTTAAACTATATTGATACATGAAACAAGCTGAACAAAATCCCTCATATCCTTGGAAATATTATTTCTAAATGAAATTTTAGACATCAAAATGTTAACCAATTTCCATAAGACAAATTCTTAAATGTAAATGATATTGAAATGAAACCATCAATATTCCATATTAGCACAAGAAAATAATATTTCATCATCTGAAAAGGATTTTAGAGGGGTGTAATTATACTAAAAGACAATGGAAAATATTATTCCCAATATATCCTAATATAATAATAAAAAACATTTATGATGAATATATAGAAAAATGGGTAGAGGGGATCCCCATGATGAATGTCGATGGTGTGGATGAATCTTTTGGCAAAACTATCATTCATCTGAATCCAGAAGAAAATTTAAGTAACAAATCATATAATAACACCACACATAATATTTTCCCAAATTGTTTACCTTTTAAAATTCATTAATATATATATATACCAGTACAATCGTGTATATAATGGTTATATATGAATATGTGTGTGTGTCAATATAATAATTTGTCATTATGTGCATACTCTAATATATTTATGTAAACAAAAACACAAAAACACATAAATTGGGCCTTACATATAAATAAACATATTTATATAGTATTAAATATTATTTATACAACAATATATATATATAGTTTAAATATTTGTAATAATTTAATAACTTATATATTATTTTAAAAGTATTTACTATTATATATTAAATTACTTTTACTCACAAATATTATAAATCTAATTTATATGAACCGTATAGAGAAATCAAAAAATAGAAAAATATGTATATTTTTATATTGTGTTATATATACACACAAACATAAGTTTGTTTGTGTTTGTATGTGCATGAAATATAATTACAAATACAAATACATGTGTGTGTGTTTAATAAATATAAACCTTTATACATGTGTGTGTGTAAATATGCGTTAGAAGCTGTGCATTTGGGTTGTGTACATACATATTTTAAATGCACATACTACAATATATCATGAAATATATGCTATGAGTATATATTATAAATGAAAATATATTTATAAAAAATACATAAGATAAATTTATTTATATGTATTAATGAAATATATAACATAAATATATTTATAATAAAAATGTATTTTATATAAATAAAACAGAATACGTCTGTATATAAATATACAATTTTATATAAATATTTATAAATATATTATAATATATTATAAATTATATAAAAAATAATTGTCAAATAATATAAAATTATATGAATAATCTTATATAACTATCATGATTAAAGAATACATCATTATAACTAATTATGTATGTATGTTTATATTTATATATATAATAAAATATTCAATAAATCGGGATGATATTGTGGTAATGGAGTTAGGCTTCAATAATGTGTTATCATGTTCGAATTCATGTGTATGAAGACATGAACATGGTCAAAATAGTACTAATAAAATTTTCTGGTGTATAAAACTATAGAAAAAGTATTGAAAAAGGTGGTTTGTGATCCCTGATAAAAGGGAGAGTTGATAGGGGAGTAGCGATGAAAAAATGGTGTGTCTAAAAGTAATAAATGTCCATGCATATGAATTATAATCGATTAAAGGAACCCAAATGTTTTATCATGTTTTCTTTTTATCTGAATAAACGTGTAGATAATGTAACTTTTTAACAACACTATCAATATATGACAATAGATCCTTTTTCAGGTTAAAAAATTGACTGTGAAGTCATAATTTAGGGATGTTTTCTTTAAGGGTGCCCTTTTAAAATTTATTTTAGTGTTGTCAAAAATCCATCGATATTTAATGGTTCATTAATCATTAACTTATTTATAGCACTACAGAAAATTATTTAAAGCTATTTTAAAAACCCAATATTTAGTGGTGTATCTTATGTATTTTGGGATACCATCCAAGGGCCATCATCCCATTAGTTTTGAGGTATAAGTGTTGGATTGAGTAAGGAAAAAATGGTGTGAATTTCCATTTAAATAAAATCTATAAATTAATAAAATTTTTATATAATAGTAAAAATTGATGTGATTAAAATAAGTTGTAATATTTTAGAACTAGAATAAGATATATAAAATCAATTAATTTAAATAAAAATGTTATAACAATTGAAATATAATAAGAAACACAAGAAATATTGTTAGTGATTATTTTTAGTAACCCATGAATGGTACATATGTCTCCAACCCAAAGACAATAGTGGATTTATAATCTAGTGGATCCAAGAGCACCATAGAAACTGATTTTAAAATATAAATACATTTCTTTTATGAATAATAAATAAACCCCAACCCTTTTCAATTATGGATAATGTAAGAACACACCCACTACTTTAGGTAATAAGAAATAACCCCAAACCATTCATTAGGGATGAATAAATACCCCAAAGAAAATCAAATGATATATGTAGTTCTGGGAAATAACATGGAATCACATATTCCATTATCTCATTATAAATAATAGGTGAATAAATAAAATAAATATATGCAGAATCAAATGTAGATGAGAGTTATAATACCACATAAAATTACATGAGTTATATATATTATTATAAATTAAGGAATATTTTTTACACAAGAGGTACATTTCATTACATGAACCTGAGGGAGTGTATTTATAGGTTTAGGAGACGTTATGAATGCACTTGAGGCCTTATGGTTGGTATAGTGATTTTAGGAATTATATTATAGAATCCAAGGACCATTTCATATATATTTTTTTATTTTTAATAGTGCATTGGGTAGAAGGTTGGTGCCACCAGCCATTCTGTGGAAACTCACCATGTTACCACTTGTACCAGAAGGTGGGGTACTAAATATTCTCCCCACTCCACTTTTTACCCCTTCATTTAGCCCATGATTCCATAAAAATATCTTACGAATAAATATGTAAATCAAAGAAGTGAAATCTTTTGAAACACAAATTTGTATTTTTGATCACAAAAACTACCTAAGAAAGTTAGATAGACAATAATGAATCTATACTAACAAAGGTGACATGGTGTTTGAGTTATATGTTGTTTATAATCCCTTATAACAAATAAACCATAATATTATTAAAATTATAATTATTTTTGTTATTATTTATTAATTGATAATTATTTTTTACAAAATATTTAAATTTTTTAACAATATAAATAATTATATAATTAATATTTTATTTATTAATATACTAAACAATGAATTTATTATAATTAGTAATGTTATTCAAATTAATGAATATAATTAGAAATTTAACTAACATGTTATAAATTAAATTATTTAATTATTCATCAAAATGTATTTTTTATGTTAGTTAACTATTATCAATAAATAATTATATTATTAATCTACACTTAAATGATAAATTAATTTTTAAATTCCTAAAAAAAATTATAATCTTATAAATATAATCAATAATTAGAGAAACATGAAAAACCATGGAAAATCCCACTATCCCTTGATTAAATAATGAAAGATGACACTGGAATGTTGGAAAATCAACATAAAATCCACTTATATCACACAAAAAAACCCACACAACCACTAGGAGGAACACTTCGATGAACACGGAAAAGGCCAAAAATACACCAAACAATCACCCAAGTCATAATAACATCGTTGGTAACAGTTTGAAGCACTATGATCCCATAATAACAAAAGAACCAAACTAAAAGCCACAAAGTTATTTCTTAGTTTAGGAATATTTATCGATATTTTGATATTGACCTCTACCACCAAACCCAAGAGTTAAACATTTATATCTCTAGTTTTTCAGAATTTTACATGAGGTTTCTTGAACATCATCATCTCCTTACATTGAGACTCCTATTTTATGAGGCCAAATATACAAATAGGTTTCGAAAAAATCAAGATTATATAAAACACTTAGAATAACTTATTGATCTCGAGATGCATCTTATGTGCTAGGTATGCAAAAAATAGTTGGATGTTCATACTTGAATTTTCACAGTCCATCTCACACAAGCACCAAGATATGAATTCCACTTGAAAGGTGGACTACAAAAAGTGGTCCTTTAATGAAGACACACGGTTTACCCCTACCCAGTCTACAAATATCATAAGTTCAGTCAATATTTAGAAACCAAAAAATATTTTCTACAATATCTTTACTAGCCATATATTCAAAATACCTTGATGGGATAGAAACATTCGAACCTCTAAATCTACTTCATTATTTGTATTTATTAATTTTATTATTCGAATTAGTGATCTACACTGGTAACTAAAATATCCCTCTAATTTATTCTTCCCTACTAATATTTATAGAACCAAAAATAGAAAAAGGGAGAAAAAGGGTCTTCTAGTTAAAATGATATAAATAATATTCCACCCCTTAGAAATACTCTTGAAGAAAACTATTACATAAAATATGAGGATAATAATATCTCATCAATTACACATGTTTCCATGTGTCACGATAATCCTAAAAACCCTTACATAGAACCCACACATATGTTATTAAATTCCCATGGAGAATCATCTTATGATAATAAATAATCCATAATGGATAATTAATGATAGTCATTTATGTTTTCACTTCATGGTCCTCTCTATTCAAGACATGAGACGAGTTTGAATGTTATTTCATGAGATAATAATTTCGATAATTGTGATGGATCATTGTCATATTTGTAGGAATTTTCAAAATGTATTCCACTTTTTTAGAATATATAATAACAAAAAATTGACCCTTGAATAATAGTTCTAACTTAACTTGTTTTTTGATACATCAATGGAATTCATGAAAACGAGGTGACTACTTGAGAAACCAAAGGATATCGATGATGTTCGAGATACGATTTCTTCCATTTATAATACATTACCAAACCATGAAAATTTATCAAGATCATTTTCATCAACTATTATAATTTACTAGGCCCTAGTAGGGAAGCATCACCAACCTCCAATCAACATAGAAAATATATACATGGTCAGTCATACAAGTCCAAAACGGGTTCCATTTCTATTGATTATCAGTAACTATTGTATGAAGAAAAATAAACCGTACCCAAATAGTATCTTCAATATACTCCAAAGTCATGGAAACTATCATAAATGATGTCATTAAGATTCTATAAAGCCCATTCTATCTTCCTATCCATCTGAGGAATGTGCACTATGCTCTCCATGACATGGGATCCGATCACCTCCAAGAGGACTCTAAAGAAAGATTTAAACCATGGATATCTATCCAAAATAATGAAATATGGAACAATGTATAGGCAATAAATAATTTGTAGATATAGTTTTCCAAAATATATAACTGTGGTGGTGTCACCAATAGGAATTAGGACTGAAAATTTTGTCAATTATTCAGTCATGATATAAATCATATTATTACATAGATGAGAATGTGGAAACAAAACCATTAATTCATGAAATATCTCTTACCACACCAAAGTTACAACATGAAGGGGTTGAAGCAGACAAATATTCATTTAATTCATTTTTTTTGGATTTGTTTACAGGTATTACCACTGAAAGCAATAATTGACATTCAATTTCATTCATGGCCACCAAATTTTCTTCCTTATATCCTAAATCATTTTTATTATAGAATTAAGAATCTTCATCTTGGAATTAAGACTATATATCCTCAAATCCTTCACTATAATAGATAACTCAATAAATTTTTTTCGGAAATATATTATTTCTTCTTGGGATAATTGCAATTTCTTGACAGTATATCAATGATATTAAGGTAAAAAATTCATAAAAACCCATTAATAAATTATATCTCCTTAAATTATACTCATAAAGATATTAGTATATAGAAATTATTCCAAAAAGACCACAGTGTCATCTCCATAGAATAATAAATTCATGTGAGTGTAGATTATAATGATATTTCACTCCACTGATAATTCTTTCCCAGTATGAGATGGTAGCTTCTTTCTCAGAGGACACGAAAAAATGTTCCCCTTTATAGGGGTGTAGGAAATTTAAATGTTTTAATGATTAGAAACACTCTAACCATCAACTATAATGGATAAAAAATATTTTTTCTCAATGATATTGCCAATGATTTTACGATTATAATAAATGATAAAACATTATTTGAAAATTTAGTGCACTTAATTCATTATATAATGTGTTATTGTTTTGTGTTATTGATCATGTTTTGAATAATTTATATCTTGAAGCCATATTTTATGAGTACCATAAGACACCACATGATCACCTTGAATGAAAATGCTATGGAAACCCAAACTTGAAACATCATAATATAAACTATATCCATTCATATATTCATGATGAGTTGGCACTGGAGACATAGTCAATAATTGATTCATGTGGTCAATGGAATTCAAGAATTTTTAATTCCAAATGAACATTACACCCAAAAATGTTAGAGCAGTCATGAATGAAATGATCTTGGAGAAATATTTTGAAAACATGGAATAATTCCCTAATAAGCCTAAGAAGCTATAAATCTTGTTGAAATTCCATGGTTTCTTACAGTAAAATAAAACATTAACCTTCATAGGATCAAATGAGATACTATCAATTTTATGGATATTCCATCGACTGGTGTTAAGAGGATGTCAGAATAATATTAGAGAACTAATTCAATATATTCCATTAATCAGTGAAATAATTAATTTGGTTGAAAATAAATTTTCATGATCAACCTCATAATGAGAATCATGTAATCAACAAACAAGTGACGGGTACCATCATAATTCATATAGAAAAGCAGTTGTACTACCCAATGTGACTAACTAGTTCAAATGAAGCATTTGTATATCAAATAATAAATTTTTTATCACCTTAAATTCAACTGGTTCCATGAGTTGAGATAGAATAGATATGGTTTGAGTGACTAAAAGTGTGTTTATGGAGAACTCCTTCTCCCTCTATAGTGGTTGGAGAGAAATCCTAATGAAAAAATCTTTCAAAACATAACCTATATTGGAATGAGTTCAGTCTAGGATACTTCCTACATTATCTCAACAACACAAAATGATAACATTTTATGCAGTTCTAGAAGGGGATGTCCGAGACAGATTGGCCTCAAGTACCATTTTGAAAAACAATAACTCAATATTTGTAGTATTAAAAGTGCCCATTATTACAACAATGAATTATAAAGGGAAAAATTGGGTTCATATCATACAAAACAAGAAACCACCATCTTAAATGAACTACAAAATATACTAGTACATAAATGACTATTATAACCTATCAATTTAATTTTATATTATGAAAAACATTATCAAAATAAATAAATATATAATAATTACTTATAAAAAAAATTAATATATTAATTCTCAAGATGTAAATAGTAAAATATCAATAGTTTTATTTTACGTATAAGAAATAAATTTTAATGAAAATTATTTTTTCTGACTATTTGGATGAAATTGTATTATTTATTACTAGGACATATATAATTTTTTAAATAGATAAATAAATTTTTATGTCATCATATAAAAAAATATATTATAATAAAATATTAATACTTTTGTGAAATAATTAATTTCCCTATGAGTAGTGAAAAATAAAAAAATTATTTAAAACTAAAATTTTATTTCAAAAAAATACAAATATCCCTTTTATTAAAAGATAATCTAATACTAAAATCATTCATATTATATTATTAATACTCAAATTATTTTCACTGGAATAAAGTTTTGGATTTATTCTTTTAAAAAGACATTTTAATAATGAAAAGGTAATTTTTTTTGAAAAATATTTTTCATTTATTTTTTAATATTTGTTTTAAATTAATTACTAGACCTTATAGAAATTGATTATGATAAAGTGGATTAAATATTTTGTAGCACGAGGTTCGAATTTATCATATATCACCACTATAACATTTTCTTAATGATTGGAGTTACCATGGAAAAATTTATTACTAAAGTAAATTTTAAGGTATTTTAATATTAGTCAAAACTAAGTGATGATGTTATAATATTTTATATTATTTATCATTGGATGATAGAAATTTTACCATTACCCCCTTATGATAAGAATTTTATCTAATGGAATATTTTCTATAAATGTAACCATTATAATATTCAAATCAAGGAATGTTTCAAAGTGTCACCTTCATAGTTTTAAATATCAATAGTTTGTTCATTAAGGGAAACAATAATATAATTAATGAATATAAATTTATATTTTGATTATAATGTAATAATTTTCATTTTGGGATTTTTTTCATAAATTTTAGTTATTATATAACTGACATAAATTATTACAAAATTATAAAATAGTAAACATTCAATTAATGGAAATAGATAATATTTATTTTCGAAAAATTAAAAATAATAATATTTGAGATATTTATTGTAGTCCTTGATTTTTTGAAAAATATGACATTTTTTTGGTTTTAATGAATACTAATTTAATAAAAACATTTCAATTATTTTATTTATTTCAAATTAAATGATTGGTTTCATAATGGACATTAAGGATATATTATCCGATTACTATTTTATTAAATAATTTAAAAATAACAAAAATAATGAAGTAGGAAATAGAGGATAAAATATGGTCTAGAATTTAATTAATTTTCTAATTATGAGCCAATTTTCACCTTATATATAAAATTAGTACACTTTAGAAGTGAAAAAAGATGATTACACAATTAATGTTAAAATTAATTAATTATGTTTAAAAAAGGATGAGGTTTAAAACACCACATAAACATATCTAAATTTTATTGGTTGATAATATATAATACCCATAAAAATTTATTTTCAAATTCATATCTCTTTGGAATCATTTTTCTAAACTATAAATATAATATTTTTATTTTTTAATAAAAAAAAAGGACAAATCACCGTAATTATAAAAGAGAGCCTCCTCCTTTTGTTATTCACACCATCTGGGACATCGATATCCACAACCACATAATAATATACATTATAAAAATACATAAAAATAGTATATAGGTCATTTCATTCCCAAAATCAAACCCAAGGATCGTTAAGAGAAGATATAAAGGAGTACCTCCAAAAGAGGTAACTACCTTAACTGATCACATTCTTTTTAATCTTCTTATTTTAAATACTATTAATTTTTTTATTTGTAATATAATAGAAATTTAATTATTTTAAATACACTAATATATTATTATTATTATTATTATTATTATTAATAGACCATTAACGAGCCATTTTTCAATCAAATGAGAAGTGAAATTATAGCTTGTCTGTATGTACGACATAATATCTACATGTAGTGATGTAATTATTTTTCCACCACCACATTTCATGGATAGTCATTATGATATGTGTGATATTTATTTTAATAATTATGAATTATTTATAATATTTAAATTATAATATCTTATATACCTTTTTACCTTCCATTCCATTGGAAAATAATAACACCTCTCATATGTATGTATGGAATATCGTCTCAATGCATGGTGTAATACATTTTTTAAAATATAATTTTTCTAGATAACTATGAATATGTATATAGTGAATATATATTATTTTTATTTCATTGAGAATTTTACCAATATGATGGTTCCATGATCAAAGGTCAAGGACTAAACCTACCAAACCAAAACATACCTGAAAAATGATGTAACTATATCACAAAAGAGGGATTTTAATGAAGAATTGTTAATAAACATGTGATAAATGATTATAATTAAATAATATGTATATTAAGATATATAAATTAAAATTTTCTTAAAATATATTTATAAAAAATATGATGTTATTATACTTGAGGTTAAAACACAAACTATAGATGTTGAACATAAGGTAATAGTTTCTCACAACACTTTTAAAACTATGATACATTTTCTATAATTAACACATAATAAATTTTGTTGATGTATATACTTCCCATTTATTTTTTAAATCATAAATATTTTATATCATGTAATTTAATGTCTCATTTAAATTTATTATTCATTAGAGACTATAATTCAAATGTTACCAAAGTTGTAAGGGATTATTTTACAATCTCATCATTATTTTGGGATTGTTTATATTAATGTATATATAGGTGAAATTATTTTATATTTCCATCATAAACCAAATACTATTTCTAATCCTCTTTTTATACTTATAAATATCATGTTTTTATTTCATTATCCCTCTTTATGTACATAGGATATGAAAATAATATTATAAGGGAAACCAACATTTTTCTACTTGGTCGTGAATCTTTTCCTTTTATATCAATATTTTATTGAAAATGATTTAAATAATATTTTACTATGATATTATGATTTGTTAAAAAATTTCATTAAATTGTGAATATTTAAAAGTATATTTTAAATTGAATATTTATTTATTTTTATAAATTATATATTTTTATGTGTTTTTTATAAATGTTTTAAGAGAATATTATTTAAAATATAAAACATCAACGGGATTTCATACCGTTATAACCACTCTGAATTTTTAGGCATAATTTTCATGTTTATAAGGATATATTTAATGAAATTTTTTACAAATTATTTTTATTTTTTTTGTATTATAAATGGGATTTTAAAATGAAAATGAAAATTTACAAAATAATTATCTAGTATTATTTTTATGAGATTATTATTCATGAATGACAAAAACCCTTTACTGTAATTACAAACCGCTAAAGATATGTTTAAATTATACAATAAATATTCATTATCTAGATGGTTTATATTCTATTTGACCGTGGAAAAATTAAAACAATCATTTATTGTTTTTTAATATGAATGCTAATGTGGATTTTTTATAGAATTTTTCATTCGTATTTTAATATGATGAATCTATAAAATTATTACATGAAAAGTGGGGACCGTTATTGACCCTGGATGAATCAGTAGGTCTTATGAGAGAAACTAACTTGGGTATTCACCATGGTCTTAAACATTTATATGGAGGTCTTGGAAAAAGTCCTTGATGATATTTCCAGATGTCTTGGAACCAATCATCATTGATAGGTTTCAGGAATCCATTATTATGAGTTACATCATTTTGAAATAAATTATTTATTTCCATGTGATTATAATATTAGTTATAATATCAATGGAAATATTTCAAGATCATTGATTATTTATGTCATATTATTTAATTATCATTTATTCCTTCGACATTATTCTTTTTGATCATATTACGAATTAAATGGAATGTGTTTTCTGATATTTAACATTCTATATTTATTATTACATATTTATTTCTAATATATTTCACTATATGCATTCCTATATTAATTATATAATCTCTCCTCTTTATTAGGTATTCATTCATTAGGATTCTAATAAATGTTTTTTGATTTATATGACTTGATATAAAAAATCTAAAAATGGTGTTCTTAGAAAAATTACTACGCTGTATTTTAATTCTTCTATTTTAATATTAGATTCAAACATGTATCTTGAAATATATGACAAAAACAAAATGGATGAAATTACATGTATCTATTACTAATATAATAATTTAAACACTGACTCTGGATTTGGGGGTTAGATCATTTAATTATTGAATCAGATCACATTTACTAAAAACTATGAGAACTGGATTTATAAAAAATTTGATTAGGAAAAATAAACATATAAAAATATTTTAGTATAATTAAAAGTCTTGGATAACATAATAAACTATATGAAAACGTAATTATTAAGTGGCTTCCCAATAGGATTATTTTATCTCATTATTTTGGGATGCTTCCCATGGTTGGAACAAAGAGAAATAACGATGACACCAAATATGTTTGACATTATAGTTATTATAATAAACCAAATTAGAATATTACTGGAGTGAGAGAAATTTTGATTATTACAATCCTCTAATCATGATATTTGATTAACAATATAGATCATAACCTAGTCTTGGACTCACCAAATAAGATAATTAAAGATTTTATTAAGATATTACGTAGTGGAGATCAAGGAGGAAGGATTAGTCAATGTCCAACATATTAAAAATGTGGATGGAGAGACATGAGAGAATGCATTATAAGAACCACAAATGTTATTATGTGTGTAAATGAAGAGTATAGATCAATGAATTTTCAGGTTCAAATAAGTTGTTATTTGATGGGATATTATATTCCCCCAGTAGTACTATACATAGTTTAACACATTTTATGTGGAGAATATCGAAATTATCAAGAACAATTCATTTATCCAAAAACTAATTCCTATGCCAAGGTAATTTCAATTATATTTCAATTAAGAAATTTTAATTATTTTTGTTTTTATTCTTTATGATTTCGGAATTATGTTATAGAAGTGGTATTTTACATATAAGAGTCACGAGACATCAATAGAATATTCTATAGTATATCAGCATTAAGAAATTGAAAAATAAATTTAAGATATTTATAATATATAAATTTATTTTAGTGGAAATGGAATGATTGACATTGATGAAGTAAAAAAAGGATAGTTATGTTGACCTAGTGATTGGTTAATGATTTGATAAAGAAGAGATTAAGGTCATCTATGGTGTCATTTATATATTTATTGGAATGGTTTGTGATTATATTTTAGGAATATGTATTCTGTTATTTTTTAAGAATATATTATTGTATATGGGGATGATATAAGATTTTTGGATTCCATCTTTGGTTTATAACTATAAAATTTTCATTAGTTCAAAGGCATAGATACCCCTTTGAGGTTTTAAATGAATGTATATCAGTTTATTTGAATTATTTTATAGGTTTTGTGAAAAATCATATACAATGGATTAAATATACAATTTCATATTATATTATTGGATGTTAGGTTAATTATTGTGTAATGGATAGTAGAAAAAATAAAATACAGACAAATAAAAAGTGATTAATTTCTAATGTAATATTTTCAAAAATATATATGGTTAATTTAAAGATTTTATATAATCATAATTTAAAATTTTTATTCATGATATAATTATTTACTTCACTACATTATATGGTTAAATGTTATTTATCGTGGTTATTATAGATATTTCCGGATGTCTATTTAAGCTAAGTTATATATCACATTTAGCATTAATTTATTGTTTAATATGAAAACTTATTTTAGATGAATGCAATTAAATTATTATGAATGTATGTTAAATTATATAAGGTCACATATTTGGATAAAATATTTGATAAAAATTATTTAATTTTGGATAATTGTGAGTTATTTTTATTTCATTATAGAATATTCTAACATGAACCTTTGGTGTTATTGTGTAAATTTTGAGGTAATATGTATTATTTCGTCATAAGATGATTTATACATATTATATATTGTGATAGCATAGTGTTAAAATTTTATTTAATATTTAAATATTAGAGAAACAAATTTTTATCCTTTTGAGTAATATTTGAACAATTATAAGTATATTTCAGTTCATCAGGTAGAAAAAATTATATTCTATTGTAATTTCATTGTGTAAAAGATGATGTGTAAATTGATCAAATAACAACCAAAGGAAAACTTTTTTCTTATTAAATAAATAGATATAATGTACTTTTATTTATTTATGTTTTTAATCATGATTGTAAATAATTCCTCCACTATTCAAAAAGTATCTTGAAATGAAAATGTTTAACATTAAAATTATATCCATAGAATTGATGGTTTTCCACCCAACACAGAATTATGGTCTTATAGTTCTGCACATTCTCAAGACCAACCATTTTATCACTATATATTATTCTAGGATTTTAGATTTATTTTACGTTTATATATTTTTAATTCCTTAAATTTTTACCCAATTTAGAATCCTAGTTATTGATTAACTTTATATTTCCTTTTACATGGTTTTGAGAGAATATTTTGTTATCCTTTTTTATGATGTGGGTTTTCCAAAAAGAGAATTTTAAAATATCATTTATATATTAATAAAAAACAAGTTTAAATTATGTTGATTTAATTTATTGAATGAGGGAATAATTTTAACACCCATAAATTCCACAATAATAAATTTAGGTTCGTTGTCATAGATAACACTCAACACTAGGGATAAAGATCAATAAAATAATATTATTTAAATATGACTACTATAAAATAACTATTTAATTATAGTGGATGAATAGAAGTAAAAAATTATAAAATATATTTTTTGGACCTACTTGTTTGAAATTCTTATATTGATTATTAGTAAATAAGTAGTCAATTTTAATTATTGTTATTTTGTTATTATTAAATAAATTTTTATCAAAAAAGATTTTTATTATTTTTTATTATAAAATATTATAAATATTTTCTAGAAAATCAATAAATATTATTATAAAAATATAACTAAATTTAAAATGTCTTTATTAAAAAAATTTCTTTATGTTGAATTTTTTTTTGAAATTGAAATTTTCCATTGAATAGATAAAAATAATGAGTTTTAATAAAAATAATATTTTTGTAGAAAAAATTTTTTTAAGATATTTTTTATTTATATTAAACAAATATTATTTATCATATATTTTTTAAAATCAAATTATTTTTATTTTAATCAATATCATGATTGAATTTTATATAAAAAAATTTACACATAAAAATGCATTTTCTATTAATGATATTTTTTTATTTGTATTTTAATTTGGATTTAAAATTATATACATTAATTCCTTGAAATTAATGTTTTTATAATTTATTCCAACTTTAGAATTTAGTGTTTTAATTTTGGTAAATAGGTGGCTTTTATTTTTTTTCAATGTTAATAGTAACCAAGGTAAAATTCATCACCTCTGTAAATTTTAATTTAAACCAATATAGTTTTAAACCAAAAAAAGGATCATTATTTGTCATATTTATTATTATTGGATAGTTTAATTTTACCTGTATCAGCATAGGCTATAAATTCGTTTATTAATGGATATTAGTCTATGAAACTAGCCAATATAATTTTAAAGTCAAATAAAGTTAAAAATTTTCAGTCGCTTATTTTTCTATAAATATTTTGAGTTTATATAAAGAAAAAATATATTTACGGATGAATATAAATATCAATTTTCATATTAATGAAATTATATTCATTATAAATATATATTTTTATTTTTTAGTTATTATATAATTACTTTAAATTCATGGGCAAGACTGAAACAAAATTTATTCCATTAATAGTTAATAAATTAAACAATTTTCTAAATATTAAAAATAACATAATTTGTGATTGTTGCAATTTTCAACAAATTTTGAGAATACATATGATAATTTGTTGTTACATTAAATTATTATACTCTAATTATTAATTATTCTTTATGACTACTAATTCAAATTTAATGAGTACTGTCAAAATTGACATTAGTGATATTTAGACAAAATAATATTTTATTTAATTATTTAAAAATCATAAAACAAATTTAAGGAGTGAAATGATAAATATATATGTTCTGAAATATCATCTCATTTCCATTTATGTTCCAATTCTAAACTTATATGTAAAATATTAAACCTTAAAGAGTGAAATGGTGTTGCAACAATTAATGTTAAAATTTATAATGTAAGTAGATGAACCATGTGACATTGTTTGAAAAAACCAAGTAAAAGTAAAAAAAATTATATATTGATGATATTAAAACACTTTTATATGGTTTTTAAAATATTTATCTATTTGAAAGAATTTTTCTAGAGAATAACCATATTGTATTTTAATTTATTATGAAAATCCCAAATGTTTCCTCACCTAAATTATTGAAATAGAACCTCCTACCTCATATATTTATTCCTTATCAGCCAAATATTACTACAAAAACGTAAATTTATTCCATAAAAGTTCATTATCCACTCAATTGTGGTGATTTTCTACCCAAAATGCTAATCCTAATAAACCATATAATTATATTTAATGAATTTATTTTAAAGAATCTCTGACCACAATAACCATTCAATTATTTTTACAAATTCTTTTAACAGTTAATACTCTATAGTATATATAAAATGTTAATAAAGTCAATATCCTAAATATATTTATTTTTTATTAATATTATTAAATAACCATTATCCATCCTATTCCCATAAAATTTTAAATGAATGTACCACTCACGTGTATATAAGTCTTACCTTCTCCACACAGAGATTTCTATTCATTTTCCATCACCGGATTTAATGGATGATTTTAATGATGAATTTATGGTTTATATATGATAATTATAAAATAATTATAGTCTTGTAATTATAATGTCAAATATAAATTATTTCCTTCCAATCCATTGTAAAACGATAATGTCACTTATGCATATGTACGAACAACCACCTCCAAAAAGTGATGTGATTTTTATTTCAATTTCAATTTACATGGATGGTAATTATGATATATTTAATGAATTATGCGATATATATAATATTTATTATTTAATAATAATTTAATAATGTTTTTTTAGTTGTTACCATTTTTTCCTTCCAACCATTGAAAAATGTAATCACCATTCATTCATATAGACGAATTCATGTTTTTGTGAAATATGTTATTTATTTTTCTATATATAACATTAATGGATGAATATGAGTATTTATTCAATGAATATATATGATATTTATATCATGAATAAATTCATTAAAATTATGTAAACATGATCAACGTATAAGGACAAAACTACCAAACTATAACATATTTGAAAAATGAAGTAGTTATTTACAATAATAACAATTTTAACAAGGAATTGATAATAAATGAGTGATAATATATTATAATTAAATAATATTTTGAATGATATATATGGTTATTATCCTATAGTATGTGTATAACATATATATATATATATATATATACTAAAATGTAGGTTCAAACATGTACACAGGATTTCAGATTTGATGTAATAGTTTGTCATCTCACTTTTACTTCTATTAGACATATTCCATACATAGAACATCCTTAATTTTTTGATATAAATATATAAATTTGATATTACATTCCATTAATATTTTATATTAAAATTATTTAATTTTTCCCTAATTTTATTATTTTATGTCAATTGTCATTTAGTGTTATCAAATGAGTATGGGGTTTATATCACAATCTCATATATTTTCAGTGTTGTATATTTTAATGTCTTTACTAGGAAAATTATTTTACATTTCTATGTTAACCAAAAAAAACTTATTTTCTTTAAAACTTTTTATACCTATAAAGTACATATTTTTACATCATATTTCTTCTACTTAATTACTTAATTTTAAAAAATAAAATTATAAAGACTAATTTTTTTTCTACTCAGTGAATAGCCTTTTTCTCCCAACTCCATATTTCCCATAATATGATTTGATTAATATTTTAACTATTCTAAAATGATTTTGTCACATCCAAATATTATAAAATAATAAAACATTTTTTTATAGTGTATCTAATGTGAAACACCGAACTAATTCAATACAAAAAATACATTTAATCAAATTTAAAAACTTTTGTCGAACACACATCCTCGAGTCCAAAAGAACAATTATATGGTAAACCATTATAAAATATCTATATAATTGGTGGGTATTTATAGTAAAAACTAGTTTTCAAAAAATATGGTAAAAAATGTATTATAATCAAATTAAGTATTAATTAAAAGAAAATTTAATATATTCATTAAGACTGTACTTTTCATAGAGAGATGTTTCATTCTTTGTAAACATAATTTTTTAACAATTTAAAAAATTATTTGGAAGTACATGATTTTTTTGAAATAAAATTTTCAAAAATAATCTTAGGGATAACTTTTTGGAATTTTATAAAATGTTTTGTTTTTTGAATAGTTAAAGATATAAAATTTTAATTGAAAATTTTAATTTTGGTTAAATTATTTATAGGGATTAATTTTATATATAATTTTTGGAGAAGAATAACAGTTCAATTTTACATAAATTTATACAATTTAGTTCATTGGATTAATTTTGATATTGAATTTTGTTATAAAATCTGTTTAAACTTTTGAACATTTTACAATTAAAAACTAAATTTTTCGATGCGTCATTGAGATTAATTTTAAAATTTGTTTGTATACATTTTTTAATGGAATTTGGAAAAATATATTTAATATATAGAATAATAATAATTTATATGATATAATAATTTAAAATTAATTTTTTTAAACTATATTTAAAAAACAAATTTCCATAGATAATGTAAAAAATGATTTAACAAGGGTTAAACAAGAAATATAAGGGATTAATTTACATAAAAACATATCAAAAATATATTTTACAGACATATTTAAACCATATCATGTATATGTCTATAAATAATACATATTTACTCATTTTAATCAAAAGAACATCGGTCCATATATTTATTTAAAAAATTTACAATTGTGACACTAAACTCACATAAAAATGGCCACCCCTATCTAAACTATATTAAACCATGAATCATTTTTCGATTAGAAAATTGATTGAAAAATAACCTAAAAAATCATTTCAATAATTATAGAATATTTATATTTTTCTCCATCCTTAGAATGTTGTGGTAAAAATGTTATTAAGATACCAGAAGAAGAGGTAATGTTCTTCAATGAGAATTTTTATTTTATTTATTCCACCATCTCCTTAAATTTATTTTAATCTATGATTTTATAAAAAATAACTATATATAATGTAATGATATGTTTTCATGTTAAGGGCCTTACTGAAATCCACCTCAATTTCCATCAAATTGTTAATGAAATAATAATCTCTGTGTACAATGGTCTACATGCTCGTGAGATGATATCATTCATATTTATATTAACACCACTTATTATTTGGTATGATGATGTATATAATATATAAATATGATATTTATGCAATAATTATACATCTTGAGTCATTATATCATATATATCATTTTCTAAACTTTTCATTCTTCAGTAGAGACAATAATGTCGATCGTGTCTACGGAAGATCACCGCCTTGTGAGGGGATGCAATCCATCATTCACTAACACATTACATGGAATTATTATTATATTTGTTAGAAATTTATCATTATTAAAATATAATATTTATCTATTTCATTACTTCAGTTTCACTCATAGAAATATGATAACACTGTTCATGTACATGTGCACTACAATATTCACGAAGCGGTGTGATTATCATTCAATCAACAAACCAAAGAGATGATATATATAATTTAATTTAAGGAAATAGTATCTTATATATGATTTTTTTATTATCTTGAGAAGATAATATAATAATTACCTTTATTCCATGATGATCATTGGAAAATAGAAACATTACTCATGTCTACGTATGACCTACCATCTCTACGTCCGTAACATACATCATTTCTCAACCACATATTTAATTGTTTCTATTAAATTTATAATATTATAATTTTTTTAAAATAATTTTATTATTATTATTTTTTAGA
The DNA here is from genome assembly GCA_963277665.1 of Viscum album. Taxonomy (NCBI): domain Eukaryota; kingdom Viridiplantae; phylum Streptophyta; class Magnoliopsida; order Santalales; family Viscaceae; genus Viscum; species Viscum album. The sequence continues at coordinate 1,430,766,901 of OY728125.1, forward strand.
TTATATAACTATTTAATATACCCAATAACCATGTTAGTAATGGTGAAACAAGCTTGAGAAAATAGGGAAATTGTCACATGAAATAATGAAAATAATGAATGATTATTAATGTAAGGGTAATAAGATGTTATAAAAGGATCATTAATGATATTATAAATATAAAAATATTTTTTATAAGTTAATAACATGTTTATTACAACTATACATTATGTTAGGGAAAGTTCAACCAAATGAATCCTATAGTAAGGGACATTGTTTTAATTTCAATTAATTGAGGAATAATGTAATGTAATGTATTGAATTTTTATTTTATGGGGAATATATTTCACAATTGAGATTTATTATTATTTTTTTAAAAAATAATTTTATTTTATGTTTCAATTTGAATTATTTAGTCGAAGGGGTTTTTAATTTAAATATATTAATTGGTAAATAATTTCACAACTAAATTTCTTTCTATTACGTAATATAATTTTTTTTTGTAGTTGATATAATAATATTATATGTGTAGTGATCTCGTACTATCTATTGAAATATTTTAATTTATTTTATTTACATATATATTTAAAACATATATTATATTCATTTATTAATGATTAATTCAATATTATGATAATTTAAAAGATTTATTTCACAATCTTATTCTAATAGAGATTGTTTATTATTTGATTTAAATTGAAAGAAAATATTTGATAATTTTATAATAAAACCATTTAATTTTATTAATCACTACATATTCATGATATTTTTATATAATACTACAACAATTCATCACATTGGTACTTAAAAATTTGAGAAAATGTTTTTACAAAAATCATGCTCCATTTTACTCTTAGGCACAAGACTAATTTTCTAACAAAAATTAACTTTCAAAAAAATTTAATAAAAAATGTTTTTTACCCCATTACAAATTATTTATTAAATAAATTATTACCCATCTTTAGTTTTTTTAAATCGTAAATAATATTCCTATCATTTTCAAAACAACTCCCATATGGATTTTAACGAAAAGTATAAATGAATATTTGATTTAATATTTTTGAAATGAAATGAATTTATAGCCTTCCTGAAAAATAAAATTTTTTAATGATCAATTTATAATTTTCAAATGTTATTTTAAAATAAATTCATTTTCAAAATGATTTGTGAAATTATTGTTTTAATAGGACATTTTTAGAATGATAATGATATTTTCCTTAAGAATATTTCTTAAGATATATTAAAGTTATTTATATATATCAATTAAAAAACAATTCATTCTCACTATAATGGGTTTATGTTATATTACTACTTTGTATATAGATTATTATTTCTGTTTAGGATCATATTTCTAAAGGAATGTATTGATATTCACTTTCTTAATTCATTTTTGACGTCATTAACATTCCCTTGAAATATTTACTATCATTACATAATTGGATATTATATTTCCCCAAAATATCCATATTATTTATTATGTATATTTTTATATCTAAATTCTTATATCATCTTTAAATATGATGTTCTACATTGAAATTCATTTTTTTTATCTCATGACATATTAATAAATCAATCTTTTTTTACATAATACAGATATTTTATGATATGTTAAATAGTTCAATACTAAAATCGATTATATGATATATGATGAATTCTTTGGACATGAAAACTAAGTGGGTCCCAATTTTAGATGGACCCTCGATACATCATTGGGTCTGATGGCGCGAATTAGTTACATAGCCTGGGTAAAATGGGTTTCTGCATTTTATTCTTAATATTCCATAAGGATTGAATTTGATGTTTTAGGTATCATGTGCCTATGTCATAAAGGCCCATAATAATGAATTTCCGTTATTAAAAATCAAGTCATTATTATCCATGACATTTTCATAATTATATTATCTCTATATTCATTTTATTCTCATTTTTGTCGTTAAATCACATGTGTTTTCATTTATTTACATATCTATATTGATTATTTATTATCACGTTATTCAAAATTAATGTGTGTTCAATTATTTAAATTTCAATGTGTCTTATTCCTTTATAGATTATTTAAATCGGGTGGGTGTTCTATCATTTACCTTTAATTATTTATTATTCATGTTGTTTCATGATATATTTCATTATACTTAACCCTTTCAAAACATTTGAGCTCAACAATATTTTGTTTCCTTTCATTAGTATTACATGAAGTTTATATTGATTGATGTAAATGGATATACAATAGGGAATAATTCAATATTCATTAATAAAAAATATTTTTTAATGTTTTTATTCAATTTCTGTTTTTGTAATATTTTATGTATCTTGCTTACTAGGACTACAAAGATATTCATTCATTCATTATATGATTAATTATTCATAACTGAAATATAATGATCTATACAACATATCAAGGTTATAAGTGTTAGGATTTCAAGAGTTTGTATCTAAAGATTCTTAATATAATCATTGGGAAATAGATTAAGGAAAACATAGATTATCTAACATAATCTTATGATAAATATATTGATGATAAGTATTGAAATAAAATCATAATGTTTTGTTAATGAAGATATTATGTGGTTTTCCTTGATATTCATGCCATCATGGATACTATATGTGGATGTGGTTTTTGTATATAGTCAATTAGTAGTAATAATTATAAAATTTAATTTTTTTGACCCAATCATTACTTAGTACACAAAACAGACGTTAATTTTTATCTGGTTTGACAATCATCAGTGATATTCATAGGATAATTAAAATTTCATTACAAACCATTATAAATAATTTTAAAATAACTATATCTTTGAGGAAACCATGATTATGATTCTTAGATTAACAATGAAGAAATTGTAATTTTTCACCATATTGGGAATTATAAATTTTGATTTAAAATTCATAATATTATGAGCTAATCCATTATATTTAATTGTTTATAAATGGATTTTACAAGGAATAACGGTATCCATACTCATGGATAATGTATTTATTTCCCTGTTAAGGTAGATAATATATCCAGTAATACACCTAACAAAATTACAGCTATATTAGGGATGATAATTTGGGTTGTGATATATAACCTTTCTTAAACTGAGAAATCTAACCTATATATGTAAATATCCTATGTTTTATCTCTTCATTCAGTATAACTCCACATCATTTAGAAGAACTAATAATCCATTGGTTTCCAAAAATGGATTATGTCCTTGAAAAATATTTTTCTGGTCATGGGTTGTTGTAAAAATGAAATGTTAAAATTGCATTATATAATCATAAAGGCGATACTGATCAATGTCGGCTATTGATCCAGAATACTAGGGAGTAAGAGGAAATAATACTCCTGGAATATAAATATATTAATTAGACATTATTTGATTAATATTTTGTTCATGATAATCAAATAAGTTGAATGAATATTTCATTAGATTAAATTAAATGAAAAAGGGGTTTAGATTATGTATTTATCTTTATAAGGATAAAAATTATGATATGTATTACATATGAATTACATAGTGAAATAATGATAATTTCAATGAAGGAACCAATCGAAGTCTCATAGAGGCATTTGTTTCGTAAACATTTTTATCATACAATTAAATATTTTTATGTTATATCGATATAAAGAAATAACTATTTAAGTCTAAGGGATTGTAGTGTACGAAATAATAGAATATAATTAAAGAGTTGGTATTAGATAAATTGGAGAAGGTGAATTAAATGTTCCCAACAAGTAATTTTTTTGAATGAAACAGTGTGGTTCATTGTTGAAGGTAATATAAATTTCCAAAAATAAACTGAATGGAAGACACCATGATAATGATTGAATTGGAAATATTGAAATTTAAAGTGTTTTATTATTCCACTATAGTTAGATTAATCACTACCAAAAATGAATTCCCCAATAATTATGAGAATATAACTATGATGAATATATGGGGTTATGGTAAATATTATGTTATTAATATGATAGAGGTGGAATAGTTAATTTCATTATATATTTTTATCCATGAAATATTTGTTAAAATAATTATATTTCTGATATTTTTATTATAATAATAAAGAAATAAATATGGATTGTATTGTAGTACTATTTCTTAAGAGATATTAATTTTTGTGTTTTACTATACAAAGAAAACTAATTCATTAGCATGTTGAACTTTTTTGTAAAACACATGATTATGTAAATATAAAATTTAATATTTTCTCTATGTTGATATAATAATTAAAATGATATCGTTATGTGATTTTATTAGTGAACATGAAATATTTTAGTGATTTTATGGTTTATGTAATATTTAATTGAGTTTAAAACATCTTTCATTCTATATAATATATTAAATGATATAATATTTTATTTTTAGAAGCATGCTTGTTTTAATAAAGGTTTTATGATGATAAAGGTGCTCCAAATTTTCAAATGTGTCCTTAATAGATACTTTATATTATATTGGGAATTTAATGTTTATTTAGATACCTTCCTTCTAAATTTTGTTAGATAAATTTTAGATTGGCCTTAAGGTCAAATATTTTTAAAATGAATGATGTTTTACATTTTGTGTTATTGGATAACATTTTCTAATCATTGTGGAATTAGTATAGAATAATGTAATCAATTGTTACTATTTTATAGATATAATGATTCGTTAAATGTTAGTTCCAACACTCTAGGCATAAAATTTTCATTTTTGTATATTCGTTTTTTAAGTAAAGATTTGAAGTAGAAATTGATGAATGAACAAAAAAAGGATTAAATTATTTTTACAAAATAAAAAACACCAAGTATTTATATTTCCATATATTATTAAAGTGTAAAAAATTAAACAACTATATTAAATATAACTAGAAATTTTTCCTTGTTATCATCATTTTCTAGGTTACCAAGGGCATTTTTCACACCCTTGTATTGTGGATCATTGGTCATTAACCTCCTCATGGTTGTGTTATTTATCAATCTCTATCTATACTTGGGTGTCATGATTCTCCACTATGTTAATTTTTTCATTATACACCAATTCTATCTTATTTTGAATCCTATAATTATTTGTTTCATATATCCATTATACATCGCTTTCTCTATTGTTAAGAGGTTATTTTATTAACCTATTTTATGGCGTGTGGTTTCAATAAAAGTATTTTCAAATGACATACCCTTGATTAAAAATATCAAGATTAAATTTAAAATATGAAATTAATTTAATGTGGGTATAATTTAACCCCATGAGAGTATAGGATGATAACCTTTTATTCAAAAATTTATTAGATACGAAAAACTTAAATTAAACACCCTAGGAAATGTATTTCTATAAATTTTTTATAAAGGGTTGAAAATGTGACCTTGCTTTTTATTAAACTATAACAAGATATACCATTAGAAAAGAAACATAAAATTAGAATACATAAATATTTCTAACTAAATTATGAAAATTATGGTAGTATATTTATTATAAATAATTTAAGAATCAATTAAATGAAAACAATTGTTTTTCCAGAAACTGTATTTTTTCTATATGATGGTTTTGTCTTGCTTTGAAAACATAATTTAAAATTTAATTTGAGCATATTTATATTTTTCAAATGAATATATATATTTAATATTTTTACAAATCATATTAAAATTACAAGAGTTTCAAATTTTTATATTTTTTAGAATGTTTTCTTTTTTTATGAATATTATTGAATACTAGATTTTAATTAAAAACAATATTATTATTAAATTATTATATAATGTTAAATTAAATATTTACCTAGTTTTAAAGTAAAATTAGACAAATTATATATAAATTATCCAATTTAGATAATTTTTAGAATTTTCATATTGAATTTTGATATAAAAACAACATAGAAATTTATACATTTTCAAATTAAAAACCTACATACTCAATGTGATTCAAGAATAAAGTTTATATTAAATTTCTCCACTAATATCAATATTATTTTGTTAAATTTATCCCATATTTGTAAATATATTAATTTATATTATCTAATAATTTAATCATAATTTTGAGAATAATAAATAGAAAAACAGAAAAAATTATTTGATACAGTTATGGTAAAAATGATTTAATGGAGATTAAACTTCATAAATAATAGTTAAATTAACAAAAACATATTTCCTGGATTATATTTTATCTACATCATTAGAACCTATAGGGTATTATTATATCTAATACTCTATTTGGGTCCCTTTTTCATATTAATAACATGTATACATATTTTTTATTCTAAAACACAAATGATTGACACCCACATCACTATTAAAAGTACTCCCATATCTACTCTTATTTACAACACGAAAACATCTTTATGGTCCAATAACTTCTCAAATAACATTCAAAAATCAATAATATCATCTTAGAATCCTTACTTTTGGAATAAATCAAACATTCTATGGATTTGGTGAACACCCAAGGAGGAAACTCGATGAAGAGGCAACATTCTTCAATGAGAATTTTTTTATTTCTTCTTGAACCTCCTTTAATTATAGTTAAACCATGATGACGTAATACCTAAATTATCATACATATACTAAGGTGATTTTATTTAAAATTAATTACATAAATCCATTTCCACTACGATTAAATGGTTCATGATATCATTATTCTTGTGTATAATGGACTACCGCATCTTAAACTAATGTTAATTATTTTTCCATTACAACAGCACATGGTTCGCAATTATAATAGATATAAAGAATATATATATTGTTTTTAAAAACAATAAACCTTTTAATTCTTTATATATATATATATATTGATTTTGTAATTTCAATTTAATATGATATTTGATAACGCCACTTGTGTGTATGGTGAAATACGGCCTTATGAAGCATTGTAATTCATCTTTCACTAACGATTTATATGGAATATAATATGGATAATGATACAGGATATTTATGATATACAAGAAATAATTATTAGATAAATTAAATATATTTTTTTAGCAAAGATAATTCGAATCATTTTATTTCATTCCATTTCACTCACTGAAAGGTGATGACATTGATCTTGTACATGTGGACTATGGTCGTCCCAAAGCGATGTGACAATCTTTTGATCACCACACCACATTGATGATATATATATATGTATATTTAGATTTATAATATTATAAATATGATATTATTATCATTATGTTAAAAATATTCTACCTTATTACCACGAATATCATTGGAAAATGGAAATGTTAAATATATGTACGTATGACCTACAATCTACAAGATCCTAATATTCATTTTTTTAAATAATATTTCACAATTGGTCTTAAAAGTATAGTTGATGTAAAAATATTATAATTTTTTATTATTATTATTATTATTATGTATATTATATAACTACAAAATATATTTTAAATTTTGATCATTCATAACAAAACATGCATAAAAACGTAAGGCAATTAACAACTAAAACAAAACAAATTATGAATGATTATTAATTGAAGGGTAAAAAGATGATATAAAAAGATCATATATAATATTATAAATATTAACATAATTTTATTACAAGTTAATAAAATGTTTAAAACCACTATAAAGGATATTAAATAATGTTAAACCAAAAGGGAGCATGAGGTTAGAGAGTTCATCTCAATTATTTTTCATTGAGGACAATTGTAACATTACACAATTAATTTATTTTATATTATTTATGTACATCAACATTGAAATATAGTTTATAAGTACTTAATAAATCTTTTTATTTGAATTTTAAATTTAGAATATCTCATTCAAATCAGTTTTACTTAAAAGTTATCAAGTGGTCAAGAATTTTAGAACTCAATTTTGTTACAATGTGTTATTTTACAGCATCAATGGCGTTGATATTTTAAGGTTATATGTGTAATGAATTTTGAATTTTGATTATTTTATTCCATCTTTTTGTGTGGATTTAAATTTGATTCACATAATTGATTCATTTATAAATTCTCACATCAACAATATAATCATTTTAATGGGTTTTTTTCACAATCTCATTCTAATCATGATTATTTATTCCTAAATATTAGTTGAAATTAATTGCATTCTCATTGTCTAAAAATAGAATTTAAAATTTTTATAATCTATTTATTCATGATATTCTCAAGTAATACTAATATTTTTACATTAATTGTTAATTAGAATAATTAAAGAAAACGGTTTTTATGAAAATATGACTTCATTTGTTTCATCGATCAGAAAATCATTTTCAACCAAAACCTTTTTTTCTAAAAATGTGTTCCAAAATTTTATTGAACATTCACAAAAATTATTATTTAAATAAAATTACATCCATTTTCACTTTTTATATAATGTTTTGATTGTAATATTATCGACATATTCAAATGAAATTCTATTGGGCATTTATCGTAATAGTGAAACAAAAATTTTTTTTAATGTGTACAAGATTAAGGGAAATTAAAGGTTTCATGACAACTAAAACGTTTTAAAATTCAGTTTATATTTTTAACGATTATTTTAAAAGAAAATAATTTTAATTTTTTTTTGTGAAATTCAATTTTTAATGCGTAGTTTTCAAAATGATAATAAATGTTTTAACCAAAATGTTTCTAATGGTATATTTATGGTTTTTATTTTAATCAACAAATAAACGTTTATATTTAATAGAAAATATGTATATGTTGAATTAAAATAATCCTTCTTGTTTATATGGATTTATTATGATCATTTTTACCATGTAAATTATTGAAATTAAATTTCTTGATTAATTTATGTATTCATAAACATCCAATTGAAATACGGCCATTCATGTAATCAATGGACATTCAATTTCCCCTAAATAACAATATTATTTATCATTGCTATTATTTTATTAAATAGTATATCATTTTTATATACATTGTACTATTCTGAAACTCATTTCTTAATATCGGGAAATATTGATAAATTTACATTCATTACTCATTACTAATATTTCATTATAAGGACCATTATTAAAGAATTAAATGGATTATTCAATATATGAGGAATGATTTAAACATGGAGCCATATGTGGAACATGGTTATAGATATCATCTCAATGAATCAATAAGTCTCATGAGAGAAAGCATTGTCTTAGCCTCAATTATTTTTATATATTTGATTTTCGCAATGGTATTATTTCAGGATTCATTTCATTATCATTTTATTTATCTTATGTATTTTTTTCATTTATTACTCATTCCATACTGATTATTCCTCATCCAATTATTTAAATGGAATGTTTTTTTAATTATTTACTTTTCTTTATTGGTTATACCGTACATAGTTATTTAAAATAAATTTGTCTTTAGTCATTTACCTTTTCATGGTTATTATGATTATTCATTCAGAGTACCTTCAAATTTATATTGCCATTAATACAAATTTATGCTCACCATTTTTTGGTTTCCTTTTATATGGATCCCATTAAGTGAAATTTTATTTATGTTAAAGGATATTCTATAGAAAATATGTTATAATATTGATATTTTAGAATGGATTTATTGTTTTTAAATATATCTTTGTAATTATGCATGTATCTATATTAAATATAGTACTAGGCTATTTGATCCTTCTGGATGACATGCCTTTTATCTTCTAATGATTTAATAAAGTAGGAAAAAACCACAATATACTACTTTTAGGGTTCAATACATTCCTTAATTTAAATTTTTACTATGTTATATTTAAAATAATTGTTAAAAATAAATTTATTATCATTTTACAAATGGTTCTTTTTAATCAATAATGTTATAAATTAATTTTTTATGGTATTTATAATCACCACAAAAATATTACTTTATTATATATATAATCAACTAGGGATATTATTTCATTATAAAATATTTTGTCTTTCACATGATGTATTATGATCATTTTAGCATGCTAAAATTTAACATTTGAGTTGCCAGTTTTTTCAACATTAATGTTTGTGTTCCTCATATATTGAATTTTTATTATCCCCTTTCAAATGATACATTCATTTTTCACTTTATGTGATAATATATGCACTATATATCCCATCTATTCATTGTTAGGTTTCTTGAGATAAACAATATTGTATTTTGGATGAGTCTTTAACCATTTATATAGATGGATTACCGCAAGGCCTTGATGTTATTTTCTTATTTCGTGAAATAAGAACATGATGGTATGTTTATATTGTAAATAATTATTCATTAAAATTGATCAAAAAGATTATTTTTGTCCATGTTCATACATTATTATATATTATATCCATGTATATTATTGCATCATAATATTTTCAAACATATATATTACATCTATTTGTTTGAATATTGGTTAGTTTACAAAAAAATAATGCCTGATTATCATAAAGGTATAATGCCTTTAGAAACAAGGAAAAATAAATAAATGGTTCATATTAGTTCCATATCATATCCCATGTGGATCCCGATATTTATAAACCTTATTATAAATGTCAACCATGAAAAATATCATAATAAATTAAGTAAAAAAATATTAATGGGTGAGATCAGATTCTTAGTAAAGGTAAAAGAGGGAAATACACAAATATAACATGAGTGTTAGGGTATATAAAATTGAGAATAAAATTTAAAACCATACCCATCATATCAAAGATCATAATCAAAATTCATGATATAATTATTGCATGTTAATAAGACATGGATCATACATGAATCCATGAACATGATCTAAAAGTACATAATATTGTAATAAGACATCGAATTAATAAATACACATAAAAATAGAATATCATTTTTTAGTATTCATAGATAATTTTTAAACCTATCCTAGTGGAATGGGATCACTTAAAAAACTATAGTAGTAGTCAAGGTTCACCATCTTGAAAATGATAGAGGATAGAGTCTGTTACTAAAGAGGGATCAATCCCATTCCAGTCCTTTTAATCTTATGAAATATTAATCATTACCAAATGCATTATAGAGAGACATAGGTTCCACAAAATTTTTGTAATTAAATAATTACAATACCATATTGAAAAACATTCATATGTGTTGAACAAGATAATAAAAAATCACCATATCAAAACCCACCAATGAAATGGGTTGCATAAATATTTCATCATAACAGAACTTGTAGAAAATAATAATGTATCATACTTACTTCATCTGTTCATTAAATTATAACATAAAAAGGATAAATTATTTTATAAATATTTTATCATATATTAACATATGGAATAGAAATGAGTTTCGTAAACATCTTCTCATCATAAAAATAAACCAAAAAATAAAAAATAAGAATTTTATCCTTAGATCATATCTCTATGAAATAATAAGTAGCATAAAATTATTCCCCCATAGATGGAAAATGATTTTGAAATATCACATAAAACATTTTCTGATGAATTGTTTTAAAATAATATTTCTAATCTAAAAAAAATTAACTCATTTTATCTTAAAAAACCATAAAAATTAATAAATTATATTAAAAAATTCATTCAAAATATTTCATGGGGAAATTATTCGGTCATCTTAGAAAAAAATATTTTACAATATAAAAAATTTTGAAAAAAAATTCATTGAAAAAAATATTGAAAAAACATAAAGGAAACATTAATAATAAATTAAAACATTTTATGATGAAAATATAATTTCTCCACTTTTTTTTAAATTAAATGAAATTCTGAAAGTAATTAGAAATGAAAATAATATTGAAAAATTATAAAGTAATAATTAATGGAAATAATGGGAATGCTTACATGAAATTCCATTCATGTCATGCTTGTTTAAAAAATTATTCCCTTCACATTTTCAATAAAAGACAAAAATGAATTGTTTTTAAAGTGATAGAAAGATTACATTAAAATATATTTTTTTTAAAGTTGAAATTTTTTAAAAAATTTATTTAATAAACAGTTTTAAGACTTTTAAGAAGAAGTAAAACATTTTTAGAAATCATTTTTTAAAAATGTCTTTCAAAAAAATAGAGTTATAAAAAATATTTTAATTAAAAACATTATTTTTCAAATCATAATTACATATATTGTGAAAAATAAATGGAAAATTTTATTTTTAGGAAATAAATAAATTGTAAGAAAATAAATGATATTATTAAGATATAATTCATGAATATTTATTATTGAAATAATAATCATAAAACAGTTCTAACAAATGATGACATTGTATCATAAAACTAAAAATAATTATATATAATTTAAATGTAATCCCCATTAAATAATAATATTAAATTAAAATTTTAATATCATTATAATTATACATTTCAAAATATATTATGTAAAATGGATAGTATATATATCTTATAATGAATGATAGGTTTATATATAACTTAGTTTCCCATGAATGAAATTTGAGACCAAAGAAACATTATTCTTTCATAAATTTTGAACTATATAACACATGAAAGAGATATTCAAAAAAATATATTTAAATACCCATTACATTAATTTTATTAATCATAAAATACATTAATGGGAAGTATATACACAAAATTAATTAAATACATGGTGTATATATATCACGTTACATAAAAAATAAAAATGTGATAGAAATCAATTACATTAAGTTTTGACATCCTTTGTAAAAGTTAAAAAATGATTTATAATAAATATTTTTTTATTATAAAAATATTAATTAAATATTGATATATGTATCATAACATATATTATATAATTATTAAATTTTATTACCATTTTCCCAACAATTCCTTGTTAATGTAACATTTCAGGTAATAATTACATTTTTTTGTGTGTTTGGATTTTTTATTTTTTGTAACCATACATTGATAATGATTATATCATCTCCATAATGTTAAATATTATGTGGGATTCATATATTATATATATATATATATATATATTGTAATCTATAAATTTTAATGATAGAAAATAAAATAACCCATTAATAGTGACTCTCGGGTATACATACAAAAGAATTGTTTTTGAATTTTACTTGTATATAAAATGAAATAAAGGGAAAAAATAATTAAATTTTAAAAATAGTATTTATTTAATATATGAAACAAGATTTTATTTAAACATATTCTAATTTTTTTCCATGTAATGTTAATGGGAAGAACGAAACACAACGCTTCTTGAGGCAATAATTTATTGTATACAACAGTAACATTATTGTATTCCCACATAATAGAAAGGATTGAGGTATATGTGATATAATAATTAAAAGAAATATAAATAGTTTTACAATTTAATATATATTTAATTATTCTATCTTTATTACCGTCCTAGTAAAATAGATATGAGAAATACATCTCATTGGTTCTCAATGTAGTGTTATATTGTACAAATGAGCAATGTTATTTTTTCCAATGAATTTGAAGGTAAGAATTTATATGTGGTATTATAATTAAAAATGTCTTATATTTTCATAAATATAATATATAAACATAATATCCAAAATTATATTCATCAATTTGAAGTGGTTTTGAAAAACAAACCACTTCAGTTCGTGAGATGATAATCCATCGTTCTAACAAATGATGATTTATTATCCCATTTGATAGAAGTGGAGGTGGATTATGGTTATTAAATTAGAATAACTAAATATAATAATATTTAAAATACAAATGTTTTTCTATATAATTATGTTTTTGTGTTAATTTAAGGAGTTATATGGGAAATAAAATATAACACTCGGTTAGAGATCATACCATTTTCTCAAACAACATCTTTTAATTTACAACAAAGGCTTCATAAATAATATTTATGAACAAAAGAAGGATTATAGGGTGAGGGTTTGGATTAAATGGTTTATTTATTAATTTATTGGAAGAAACAATGAGTTTTTAAGTTCTAAAATGAGAGGATAAGAAGTCGCCTCTTATAAGTGGGGTAAGTGAAACACTTTCAAAATCTAAAAAAAATATTGTACCAACATTTTTGAAACTAAAAAATGAAGAAAAAAATTAATTTAATATAATTTAGTATATAAGTTCTAAATATGGATATATGGTTTGTTTTTAAATATTTTTTGGATCACTTGTAACCCACGTTCAATCCATCTTTACCTTAACCAATGAAAATTACTTTTACTATTTTCTCGGTTTATTATTTTTATAATTAAGTTCAAAATATTTGAAAAAAATATAATTATTATATATAAAAATGGTATTCATATTTCAAAAATAATATCAATTAATTGGATATATATAATATAAATTTAATTTCAGAGTGGCGATGAGAAAGAGATTTTCCAAACAAAAAATGTTCAAAAATTTAAAAATGTTTTAAATAACAAATAAACATGAAATTAATTACAAATACATAAATTTTATTAATAAAAAAATAATTTATTTATTATAACTTATAAAACCATAGTGAAAACAATATAATTTTTTAATGTTCTAAAAAAAATAAAAATTCATTAATAAAAATTAGTATTTTTGAGTATTCATCGAAATATTTATCATTTCAAAACAAATATCAAAAAATTAATCTTATATAATTTTCAAATTATTATTTACAAAAAAATATTTTATTAACCTAAATTTACTATTTCTGGAAAAAATACATTATTAAATAAGTGTTTATTAGCCAATAAGAATTCATTTTTGAAAAACACAATTTTTATTAAAAAATTATTAATTCTTATCTGTTGTCTAGAGAAACAATTAAACAGAAGTAAATAATTTTATTGAATATATAATTTAAAAATGTTATTAAAATAATTCACCAAATGTTTTTTTAATTTATCTATGGAAAACAACCTTGTTGGCAGTTACATACTTTTTCATGAAATTTTTTTTTATATTTTTAAATGGTAATTATTTTCATTTCTAATTAATTGGTCCCCAGGAAATTAAATTTTATATAAATTTTAAAATCATATATTTTCATAATTTAGTTAATATATTTCATTCCCTTTATTCCAATATCTATTTGATAATTTTCATATTAAAAAATAATATTTAATAGTATGGAACATTTCATTTAAACATTGTGTTTTTCTATGAAATATAAAAATTTCATTGTGTGTAATGAAAAATATAAATAATATTAAATTTATTTGAATAATTATATTTTATAAAATCTCGATATGTAATATTATAACCCCTTAAATAATTTTTTTGCTACCAATTTGTACATGTGATCGATAAACATGAGATTGTCATTTGAAAATCTCTTTCTAGAAACCCACATCATAAAAAGGGTTAATAAAAATTCTCATTGATAGTAGAGAAACGTTTATTTTAATTTCATATGAAATAACACAAAATAGCTTAAAAATAAGATAATATAGGTGGGAAGTGATGATTAGTTGGTGGAATAAAATAGTAATTTCCAAATAATGATGGATAGTGACATAGATCATTAATTAGAATACTTTTAAGGATCATGCGGGATTAAAAAACTATAAAACCATAAATTAAAGGGTTTTTAGAAATGTCATTGATATCATCTGATGTAATGGTAATAGGATAATTTTTGTTTCAAGATCATCATTCTACCATTAAGGAATTTTTAAGAGAAGATATACAGAATTCAGTTCATTACTTTTTATAACCACAATGACATCCTTTCGTAGTAATTTAATGGATTTCCACATAATATCATTCATTATTAAATAATGTATGATTTTTTTTGACTAAAGATCAAGTTGATCATAATGTCAATGAAATATTGTTTATTTTTTAGATTATTTATCTAGTTATTATTAAGAAAATAAATTATTAGTAAATCATATCCAATTACATACAATATTGAATGTAAAATATTTCATATCTAGTTATCCATAAGTATCCTCAATGTATGAAAAAAAATGAAATCCAATCATTTAAAAATAATGTCACTAAATTTCAAAAATCAACTTATCATTAATCCCTAAAATATTATAAGTCTCACACAATGGTCACATATCAATTTTGTGAATACCATTGCAAAATATTCTCCTAAAACATGGTAATGAACATAATTTCCATGAATAAATTATTGAAAACTAGATTCCTAATTACATGTATAAAATGATTGATTATTTGACATATTATATTAAAAAAATAATGTTGTAAAATCCATTAGTGATAACATAATCAACATTATCATAAAATCAATAATCACTTCCAAGGCCATAAATACTATTCAATTTAATCTATTTATATACATAATCTATTTACCCAAATATAATTTTTTCTCTATAAGTGTAAAATATTTATATTTTTCAAAGTAAATAGTATGTTCACTAGAGTAGAAGATACGTAACTCAGAGCTTAAAAAAAATCCTTATTATTTAAATGCTACCATCATAAAATTTATATTAAATTGTATGGAATGAATTGTATTAATATAATTTTTAAATATATAATGGTCACCGTCATTGATAATGTATTAATTAATTATTTGTATATAATCAATAAATTTTTTAGAAATTTCATTTTTTTAATATGTATCTTAAAAAATATTTCCTTATTTTTATGAGTTTCTATTATATATATTTTTTTGTGAATTTTTAAAATTTTAATTTAACAAAATAAATAGAATTTTTTATTAAAAATATCATCATATACATACGTGAAATTTTTTTATATTTCTAAAAATATTATTTTCTAGTTAATTGCAACAAATGCAATTTTTTATCACTATATAATTTATTTTAAATAAGTTAAAAAAATTACATATACAATTATATTATGAATATTTATTTTAATAATTTATTTATTATTTGGTCATCTTTTATCAATGTTTAAAAAAAAGATTTTTCATGGTGAGTATTTTCAGCTACATAATATTTTAGATTTTAATTAACTAAAATTATACATAATGGTTAATATTTTAAATATCATTCATAAAATATATATTATTAAATATATATTATGTTTAAAATAATTAATATAATTAGTCATGTATTAAATATAAAATCATATTTATCTTATTAAAATACACTTTTTGAAAACACACATTTCATCACAACTCTAGGTTTGGTTTCAAAATAAAATTTTCCAAATAAGTAAATTTAATTTTGTAAAGTAGAATCCATATTATTTATAATAATGAATAATTTAATATTTATGAGTAACCTACTAGTCTATCCCAAGTATGATATATAAAATATTCATATCAAGAATCAAAAATTCATTGAAGATCTCTATCCATAGTAAAGATAAAATAATAGGGGAATAACATAAACCCTTTTCTTTCTTCATCCCAATAGGAATTGTAAAATATTTAATACAAGGATGATCCCTATAAGATTATTAGACAATTATATAGTTCACATTGATAAAAAAATAAGTAAAATATGTATTCAAAAAACCAAGCACTAGAGATGGAGAATTAGTAATTGTATCTCTCACTATCATAGGGCCTACATTAGTTTACATTGGAGAAAATTATAGTGCATGATGTATTTTTATTCCAGAAGCATACGAATGGATCATCATTGTTAATGAATCATCTGACAATTCCAAAGATCATGTTGGTAATGATGAGGTTGTACCACTATGTGGAGTAATTATGAAATAGAATAACCTCTATAAGGGGAATTGATGTCCATATTGGATAAAAATCATTCATTCATCTATTTAAAATAATTCATGTTCCTAACCTTTCCATATTATAGACAAGTTAGTGGGCCACTACTATACACTAGAGTTGATTTTCCAGAATTCTGTTATCAATGACTACCACTATGTTTTCCAACATGTAGATTATTCACCTTCATATTTTTCCTTAACGAACCACTAAAACTTCCACTATTTGAATTTGAACATCCAATAAACATTTACCTTATAATAAGTTGAATTTAATCTATCATGACTCCATTAAAAAAAGAAATAAAACAAGTTAATATTCATTATAAAGGCCTAATATTAGAGATTTTTTCAAATCTCGGTCTCAAACTATTTGGGTCATTGGATTATCCTTCAACACCACCCTGGGTGAAATCCGAGTATGATTAGGAAAATTATTTTCGTATTGAGCCTCTATTTATTCACCCATAAAAATATTAATAAAATACAAGGATATAAAAATATATTTTAATTGATATTTAAAATAACTGTATAATGAGTATTGATTTATTTCCACTCCGTGAAATAATTCTATTTCCTTGATCTATAGGATCCCAACATCTCCTACTAAACCCCTAAAACATGAAAATAACACACTTAGATTCAATATAATCGAGAGTATCTATGAACATGAAGTGTTTTTTGATATTACCAATTAAATTCCCTTTCTCTATATGATCATTTTTCACAATAATATTTGCGGTTTCAACTGAAGAAACCCCTAGGCATGATCTATTCTATAATTCTTATGAGGTTCAACCACTACACCCCAAATGGGACACATGCAACTCCATTTCCCAGATCATGGACTGCATGCACAACTATGACTAGGAGGATATGTTAAAATTTATAGTTATCTTTCACTGATTTACCCACTACGACATCCTAATGAATAATTGAACATCTTCTTTATGGTGGAACTACAAAAAATGAAAATAATAATAATAAAACATAAGTCAAGATAAATCTAAAAATCTAATATATAAAAATGATTTCATATTGGGAACAGAAATATCAAACTTGTGTCAATGAAAATTCATGAATTTGATCTGATAGATTCCATAAAGGAAAAATTTCCCAGTAACCCATTGAATCTTAAGGATCTTAATGATGATATATTGTTGGGAATTCACTTGTAACCTTTCCATTAAGACCCGAAAATTCTATATGATGTATCGAAACATATTGACCAACACACCAACATCCAACAAAAGGGAAAACCTCCCTTGATTGTAATATTCCATGACCCAATGGATAAATAATGTTACAATAGTACCAAAATCATAAATGTAATGGATTGATAGGAATTCATAATCTCCTAAGGTTAGTGACTTGTGCATAAGCATCAAGATAATTCTAGAGAGAATTATTTCACAATAATATTATCCAAAATAAATTATAGTACAAGAACATAGAAATATTTTTGAAAACCAATACTATCATTAATAATATAATAACTCAAAACAAACAATGATTCATGGACAACACAAAACAAATAGATGACCTCAAATCAATATATCATCATAACTTGTGGATCACATTATCTCCTCATTATAA
Organism: Viscum album; assembly: GCA_963277665.1. Taxonomy (NCBI): domain Eukaryota; kingdom Viridiplantae; phylum Streptophyta; class Magnoliopsida; order Santalales; family Viscaceae; genus Viscum; species Viscum album. The sequence goes on from OY728125.1 coordinate 1,430,785,865, forward strand.
CAGACTCCAACATTATATCTATAAAAATACCTAATACCTTCATGTTGTGCATACCCTTTTCCAAAAAAAGGAAAAATAAATCGTAAATACACCTAATGGCATATGTAGAGTGTGAGAAACACTAGCCATGTATAATTCCATGTAGTGATTTTGAAGAGCATGGAAGCATTATATTCCCCCAATTAGATTGGGGGTTTGAATCATTGGTGGGAAGTTTTACAAATAAAATCAATAAAAATAATTATCAATGAAGATATACAGTATGGTATACAGAAAATAAAAAGAATCTCAACCACACATAATCATCAATAAAATGAATGTGAAAGGAAAACATTTTTTACATGGTTCTAATCCAATGTGGGGTCTTACCCCTTGTCATGTAAGGTTATTCAGCATGACCACATATTATTTTCACTATATCCAAACATGATACATTTTTAAAATCACTCATAAAAAATCATGACACATAGGTTAGGAATCACACCAAACATCATATGTATTCTCAGTAGTACAAAATATTGTAACAAAATGAAGAATATGACCAAAATTACCTTGATTATTTGGTAATAACGAATTAAGATCCACTTTTATGATGTTATAAAATATAAAAGAATGTGTATACCAGAGTAAAATATTTTATTTCTCCACATAGATAATGTTAGACAGAAGACATATATCTTTAAGACTTGAGTTTCACTAGATATTTATTGATGAACATTTATCCTTGGATTTAGACTCTTATTATTCTTCTCATTTATCATGATATAAATATAAATATAATTGTTTCATTATAATTTACTTTTATATATTTTATTTGATATAAATTCTACTTCTCACACACTATCTAATGTTTTGTACAAAGAATGTATCGTATTGTTAGGACACTGTGATCTATTATATATCAATTTTTTTCAGCACAAAGGACAAAACCCATTGTATCCAATCAATCCATTATCTATTTTTTAGAAAAGGACTCAACCCATGACCTCTATATTTTTGTATCCATTTTATTATCCTTAATAAAAACAAATAAATTTGTTAAAACATACAATAATTGTAACACCCGAGACTTTTATGTTATATAAATCATCAAAGGAATCTTTTTTTTCTACACAACACTTGCTTGGCTTTCTTTACACGAAATCGTGACCTTCCTCGATAGCTTGTGTCGCACGCAATACCGAGTTTCACTAAACAACGATATGCTATAAAAATATTATTAAAACTAGCCGTTATGAATAGTAATAACCACTTTTTGAAATTTTGTAAATTTTATTTTTCAAATTGGACTTCATTTTTGGATTCGGAATATCGAAATTAGCCTAGGGTGAAATTTTGGTATTTTTCTGAAAACATTCAATTTTTGATGAATAGTGAAACCACTAAGTGGTAGTTAAAAAACTGAATATTTCATAAAACTTATTTTTACCGCTTCTGTGAGTGGAATTTCGGAAATCCGAGAGACACGATTGATGTCAGTAAGTAAAATGTGGTTCAATGAGATGAAAATAATTTTTTGGTGAATAGTAACTGTTTACTTTTTTTACCACGGTTAAAAGTAAATAGGGTAATAAAGGATAAAAATGATGTTATTATTACCCTAACACATGTACTAATTCTATTGGACAAGTTTAATTCGACCAAAAACAACCTTAGTAATAAAATATGACCATTTAGGCCCACTTGGATTAGATTAGGACATTTATTATTAATTTATTTAAAGAAGGGTTAAAATAGTTAAAATCAACGTTTAATAAGTAAATAATTTTTAATATGGGGTTATACATAAGATAAATTAGACTATAAATATTCATTAGAAAGATAAAAATATTTTCTACATAATGGTATTTTATTTGTAATTTTTAGACATTAAATAATTTAATTTATTTATGACACAAAGATGATGCAGTAATTATCTTATTAATGAAATATTGACATAATTAATGTTATAAACACCAAAATAAATGTAATTTTAGACTTTTAATGAGTTCCACTAATTTTATAGGTTACTATTACACGTTATTATTGATTTAATTAACTTTGTTTGAACTAATAATTATGTTATGAGTTTCACAAAAATCAATTACTAAATAGTGTCAAAATTGACATAAAATTGTTTTAAAAACAAATATTATATTAGTAATTGTTATTTTATTCCTAAAAATATATGTTTCGGCAAAATGGCTTATATAAGGTTATATATATTAATAATAAACAACTTGGGGTTCGTTTGTCTGCTTATAGTAAGTTTATTAACCTTATAGTATAAGTACACATGAAGACACGGTAAAAGTAAACTTATTTAACTTAATGTTAAATCTAAATGATAAGGTTAAAATAGGAACCTAAAATTGTCTAAATTCTATTAGATGAGAGGATTTCGACCCACCTCCACCTTAGCTTCGAAATATATCAATTTTGATCTATTTAAAACCGAACTTGACTTTATGATAAAATAATATGTTTCGTTGTTCCAAAGGTGCCCCTCTCCTACCTTATAAAAGGGCACCTCCTCCCTCTCTTCCTCACACAACTTTGATCCTTCAATCTCGTCCAACCCCTGCCACATTCTCCTCTCCACATCCCTAGAGACATTCTAGAGGTCTTGGTCTTCTTCAAAGACCAATTTTAGTACCCTAAAAGAAGGTCTCAAAGAAGCACTTCAAAGAAGAGGTAATGTCTGTTACCGATTCTTTCATCTTTATTTCTTCTTCCACTTCTTCTTCTTTAGTTGTTTAATTATGAAGTAATAACAACAGTGTCACTCATATACTGATATTTTATTATAATTATGAAACAACCCTATTTCACCATCTATCCATCCTACGGAAAAAGAAATCACCGCGCGTGCGTACGTACGGAATACCATCTCCACGCCGTGGTGTAATCTATTTTCCACAACCACCTTACTTGTATGTGTATAATTGTGTATATAATGACTATATATGACTATTATAAAGTGATATTTATTCTTAAATAGTGTACATACACTCCAATACAATTCCACGATCATAGGAACGATATCATCACTCGTGCGTACGTACGGAATACCGTCTCGACGATGTGATGCGACTCGTTCTACATGATCTTCATTTCATAATGATTATATAAATGAATTGAATGAATGAATTTGATATATATTACAGTAATAACATTCTGGAAATGAGGTATCTATATCCTAAATAGAAGAATAAGAATTTATTCGACAAAACACGAATAAGAACAAAAAGTTTTAAACACCCGAATAACAAGTAGCAATGAAATATTACTACTAAGAAGCTAGGAATATGACCATTTATGATATCATAAAAATAAGTATGATTCTGGAATAAGTCAATAACATTATTTAAATCATTATACAGGAGGTTCGGACACTTACAAAGGAAGTCGGACCTAAGGTAAGGGAAATATCACAATCTCATTTTTTATCTGAGATTGTTTATACTTTGGTATTTAATGGGGTGTATTTTATCATCCACATCCATGTTTCCCCAATATTTAATATTTATATCCTTATACAATAGTTTATATCCAATATTACCCTTTGGTGAGATTTTAGTAAAAGATATGAAAGGAATCTTTTGTCTTTTTTCGTACGAGGTACTTTTTGGCTTTTCCGACAAAAGTACGAGAAGAATGTTTTTTTTACTTATATGGCATGAATGGATTTTGAAAACATTATTTACAAGAAGAATCCTTTACAAGTTTTCAAGTTTACTTTTAATCAACTTCTTTTAGTTTAAAATTGTATGACATGTTAAGAAAGGAAAAGTGTTTTGAAGTAGAAAGGATATTTTCCACAAGAATGAAGTTCAAGTGTTTTATCAAAATTATTTTCAATCTAATATAATAAATGGTTCTGTTTTTGTCCCTATTATTACATTTATTTGATTATGTTGTGATGGAATTATTTTTAAGAATTCTGTTATCGTATATGAATTTTTTTTTGATGTAATGATGTTTATGATTCCCATTTTTATTACATGGGTTATGAAATGATGTATGATTTATGATTTTGTGGCACACATAAGAATGGTATCATTATGAGATGGGTGGGACCAATATCTCCCTCCAATGAATTGGGTAAAATTTTATATCTCATGAGATAGACATGGCTGGAACGGTAGGTTATACCGGTTTAGTGAAACAGGACTGAAATGAGGGTGACTCGGTTCAGAAAGGGACTTTGTCCACTAAGATAGTCTTGGCAATGAGTCTTGACTAACAAGAAATGTTTCTCTATGATTATGTGTGTATTCCAAAAAGTTTCATGTTTTAAGTTATGATTATTGTGATTACATTTCACTACCATGATTTATCCCATGTTATGAAATTATGATCTCTTTTGCAGGTTAAGTTTACAAAAGTTATGTGCTTGTGTATATGATGTGATTGATATTTCTTTTGTTTACCCTTACTGAGCATTTGAGCTCACCCATTTGTATGTTTTCTTTCCCCAGGCAAGGAAGAAGGTTATTAAGTAGGATATGCCAAAAAGGGACTCTAGATATGATGAAATAAGTGGGAGGCAAAGTTGATGCTTTGTGAAACAGTTGTATATGTTTCCCAGTTTCTAAAGACATTATACCTATACGGTCCTTTCGTGGTTTTTTTATATGTTGTAACAAGTATGCTACAATTTTGAAGTATTAACAATGTATGTAAAGTATGGGTCATTATAGTTGGTATCAGAGGAAAGGTATAGTCAACCTTTGGAAACTAGGATGTGAAATCCATAGTAAGAACCCAAAGGATAAGTCTAAGCATAGAACACAATCTTAGTGTTTTAGAAATGGCCATGAATAACCTAGGATAAGACCTTAAGTGTGAAATTTTATTCTTTATTATGTGGTTTTCCTATTATAATTAGTGTTTCTCACACTATTCTTCTTGGTTTTAGTCAATGGCTGGAACCCGAATGAACCGTGTAAATGCGGAATGCGACGGGCAATGCAATGATTGTCCCCCTGAGCAACCAAACGTTATGGGAGCTAGAATGAAAAATCTTGTAGCCATGCTCTCACATCTTTATCAAGCTATGAATCATGCAGGACTTCCAAACGAGCAAAGGAAGGAGCAAAATTCTGTTGAATCCTTCATGAGATAGCGTCCACCTTCATTCAGCGGGTCTATTAATCCATTAGTTGCTGAACAATGCATTAGTACTACTGAAAAGATACTTTCAGTTCTTCAATGTTCTGAACATGATAATGTCATCGTAGTAGTGTATCGTTTGAAAGGATATGCTGATCAACGGTGGAATCTTATTAACAATACGAGGCAAAGGGATGAAATTGAGTCCATGGAATGGGATGAGTTCAAGAACTTATTTTTCAATAAGTAATTCCCTCGTATTCTCCGAACAAAAAATGGAGAAAGAGTTTCTTGAACTAAAGCAAAAGGATGATGAATCTGTTGGTACCTATAAAGAAAACTTTACAAGACTTTCAAGGTACGCTTCTGGTATTATTATCCAACCTGAGAGTAAGATCGATCGATTCTTTAGTGGCTTAAAACCAAGTCTTCGAAGGGCCTTATCCATAAAGGACTTCAATAGCTATGAGGAAATCATTCGATGTGCTCTCAAAGTTGAGATGGAGATTGGAGTAACCCATCAGTCATATGGGTTTGATAAGAAGAGGAAAATGGAATTTAATGGAAAATCTAAAGAGCACACTGAAAAGAAGATGATCTTTCCCTTATGCTCAAAGTGTGGAAAGAAACATGGAGGGAGTTGTCTTAAAGGGATAAGTAAATGTTTCAAATGTGGAAAGTAAGGTCATCGGGCATTTGAATTCCGCGATGATGGGGAGAAGATGTCTAATGATGCAAAAAAAGGAAGGGATACACAGAATGAACCTACTACACTTCAATGATTCAAGTGCAAGGAGATGGGGCATTATGCCAATAAGTGCCCTAATCCAAGGGTTGATGATGATGGTCGACTTCAACAAACTCTTAAGGATAAAGACAAAGGAGAGTCACATGAAATTTCTATCAGCAATGTGGAGTACGATAACGATGTGGTGAAAGGTACACTTATCATCCAATCTAAAGTAGCAAATGTTTTATTTGATTTTGGATCCACCCACTCTTTTATTTCTGAATAATTTTCTAAGGGTATCACCGTATTACCTCAGCAATTAGATGTAGAGTTAGCTGTGACAACACCTAATGGCACAACAGTCGCATCAAAAGTTTATAATTCTTCTCCGATCGAAGTTTGTGGGAAAGTGATTCCGGCAAATCTTGTGATCCTTCCTATAGTGGCATTTGATGTGATTCTTGGCATGGATTGGCTTTCTTTATATGGATCTCATATCAATTTCCAAAGAAGGGAAGTCACATTTCATATTCCAGATCAATCCATGATCGTCTATCAGTGCAAGGATGAACATAACCTCCTAGTGGAAATTTCTTCCATTTTATGGGTATTGATTCCACTAAATGAAGGTTATTTATCTCAAATGGTTGGTGAGAAACTCACGATTAAGAATATTCCCATTGTATGGGAGTTTGATGATGTATTTCCGAAGGAATTACCGGGTCTTCCACCAAATCATGAAGTTGAGTTTTCAATAGAACTCATACCGGGTGCTTTGCCTATTTCAAAGACACCTTATAGAATGGCCCCAATTGAGTTGCATGAATTGAAGAAGCAACTCCAAGTGAATCTTGATAAGGGATTCATATGCCCTAGTGCGTCACCTTGGGGCACACCTGTACTATTTGTTAAGAAGAAAGATTGATCAATGAGACTTTGCACTGATTATCGAGAACTTAACAAGATCACTATCAAGAACAAATATCCTCTCCCACGCATTGATGACTTATTTTACCAACTACGCGGTGCTCAATACTTTTCCAAGATTGATCTTTTTTCAGGGTATCATCAATTAAGGGTCAAAAGGGAGGATATACCAAAAGACGACTTTCTGTACAAGGTATGGACACTATGAATTTATAGTGATGCCATTTGGTCTTACTAATGCCCCTGCTATCTTCATGGATCTGATGAATAGAGTCTTTAGAGACTATCTTGATCAATTTGTGGTAGTCTTTATAGAAGATATTCTTGTCTATTCAAAGAGAAAGGAAGAACATGAAGATCACTTGAGAATTATATTGAAGACCCTAAGAAATGAGAAGCTTTATGCCAAATTTACCAAGTGTGAATTTGGGCTTCAAAAAGTTTCATTTTTGGGTCACATAATCTCAAAAGAGGGGATGTATGTGGATCCAGCAAAAACAGAGGTTATCGAAAGATGGTCAAGACCAACAACAGTAACTGAGAGCCGAAGTTTTCTTGGTTTGGCTGGATATTATTGACGTTTTGTGAATGATTTTTCACGATTATCTAATCCACTCACCAAGTTGACTCGGAAAGGAGTAAATTTTTTCTGGACGGAGGAATGTGAAAAGAATTTCAAGGAGTTGAAAAGAAGGTTATCCAGTGCACCTGTACTCACACTGCCTTGTAGTGGAGAAAGGTTTGTGATCTACAGTGATGCATCCAAGAAGGTATTTGGGTGTGTTCTTATGCAAAATGATATGGTGATAGCTTATGCCTCACGACAGTTGAAAATCCATGGGCAAAATTACCCAACACATGATTTGGAGTTAGCTGCGGTAATCATTGCATTAAATATTTGGAGGCATCACCTTTATGGTGAAAGGTGTGATATTTATACTGATCATAAAAGTTTAAAGTATATTTTCACACAAAAGGAGATGAATATACGTCAAAGAAGATGTTTGGAGCGGATTAAAGATTATGACTGCTCAATCCATTACCACCCTGGGAAAGCAAACAAGGTGGCAGATGCATTAAGTCGACAAGACCATGCCAGTTTATCCATGATGAGCATCAGAATAGATCCAATATTTATGGATTTACAAAGGATGGATCTTGGAATTATAATGAAAGGAGAAAATCTTATCTTTCTCAAATGAATGTTCAACCATATATACATGTGAAGATTAAAGAGGCACAGAAAGAAGATGTCGAGTTACAAAAGAAGGTGAGAAATGTTCCTGAATTAAACCTTGATTGTGATGGGATAATAAAGATCAGGAATTGGGTTTGTGTTCCTCTCATCCCCGAATTAAGGAAGGAGATGATGGATGTGGCTCATAGTTCTTCATTCTCTATTCATCCTGGAAGCACGAAGATGTATAGGGATCTGAAAGAGTACTTCTGGTGGGATGGCATGAAAAGATATGTTGCTGAATATGTCTCTCGATGCTTGGTTTGTCAACAAGTTAAAGATGAGAGACAGAAGTCAAAGGGGATGTTACAACCATTACCCATACCCAAATGGAAATGGGAAAACATCACTATGGACTTTGTCACAGGACTTCCTAAAACATCCAAAGGCAATAATGCTATCTGGGTCATAGTTGATCGTCTTACAATGTCTGCACACTTCATTGCTAATAGAGAGGATTTCTCTCTGGATCAGCTTTCCAGGATATATGTAAAGGAAGTGGTAAGATTGAATGGTGTACCACTTTCTATTATATCTGATCGGGATCCGAGATTTACCTCGAAGTTCTGGCGAAGTGTTCAGCATACTCTGGATACAGAGTTGAGTTTCAGCACTGCTTATCATCCTCATACAGACGGTCAGTCTGAGAGAACAATTCAAACCCTAGAAGATATGTTGAGAGCTTTCTCTTTGGATTTCAAAGGAGGTTGGGATCAACACCTACCTTTGGTGGAATTTTCATATAATAATAGCTTTCACTCCAGTATTCAGATGGCTTCTTATGAAGCTCTCTATGGAAAGAAATGCAGGACTCCAACTTGCTGGGATGAAGTTGGGGAAAGAAAGCTATTAGGACCTGATCTCGTTGATGAAATGGCAGAAAAGGTCAGATCTATTCAACAACACATAAGAGCAGCTCAGAGTCGACAGAAAAGTTATGCCGACAACTGAAGAAAAGACCTAGAGTTTGAAGTGGGTGATAAAGTGTTCTTACAAATATCTCCCTGGAAGAGGGTTATGAGATTTGGAAAAAAGGGGAAGTTGATCCCTAGATATATCGGTCCATTCGAAATACTGGATCATGTTGGGAAGGTATCTTACCGATTGGCGCTTCCACCGAATCTCTCTTAAGTTCACGATGTGTTCGATGTATCTCTCCTGCGAAAGTACATACCTGATCCTTCACATGTACTCAGCTTAGAAGGTGTACCGCTGGAGCAAGATCTTTCTTATGAAGAACAACCAATAGAGATTCTGGATCGTAGTGAAAAAGTCCTACGAAACAAGACCACTCGATTGGTGAAAGTTTTATGGAGGAACCACAAATTAGAAGAAGCTATATGGGAGCTTGAGTATATGATGAGTGAGAGGTATCCTCATCTGTTTGTTACAAAGTGACAAATTTCGAGGGAGAAATTCATTTTAAGGGGGGTAGAATGTAACACACGAGACTTTTATGTTATATAAATCATGAAAGGAATCTTTTTTTTCTACACAACACGTGCTTGGCTTGCTTTACATGAAATCGCGACCTTCCTCGATAGCTTGCGTCGTACGCAATACCGAGTTTCACTAAAAAACGATATGCTATTAAAATATTATTAAAACTAGCCGTTATGAATAGTAATAACCACTTTTTGAAATTTTATAAATTTTATTTTTTAAAATGGACATTATTTTTGGATTCAGAATATCTAAATTAGCCTAGGGTGAAATTTTGGTATTTTTCTGAAAAATTTGAATTTAAAATGAATAGTGAAACCACTAAGTGGTAGATAAAAAAATGAATTTTTCACAAAACATAATTTTACCGCTTCTCTGAATGGAATTTCGGAATTCTGAGATAAACAGTTGATTTCAATAAGTAAAATGTGGTTCAATGAGATGAAAATAATTTTTTGGTGAATAGTAACTTTTTAACTTTTTTTACCACAGTTAAAAGTAAATAGGGCAATTAAGGGTAAAAATGATATTATTATTACACTAAGACATGTACTAATTCTATTGGACAAGTTTAATTCGACCAAAAACAACCTTAGGAATAATATATTACCATTTAGGCCCACTTGGATTAGATTAGAACATTTATTATTAATTTATTTAAAGAAGGGTTAAAATAGTTAAAATCAATGTTTAATAAGTAAATAATTTTTAATATGGGGTTATACATAAGATAAATTGGACAATAAATATTCATTAGAAAAATAAAAATATTTCCTACATAATGGTATTTTATTTGTAATTTTTAGACCTTATATAATTTAATTTATTTATGACACAAAGATGATGCAGTAATTATCTTATTAATTAACTATTGACATAATTAATGTTATAAACACCAAAATAAATGTAATTTGAGACTTTTAATGAATTACACTAATTTTCTAGGTTAATATGAAACGTTAGTATAGATTTAATTAACATGGTTTGAACTAATAATTCTGTTATGATTTTCACAAAAATCAATTACTAAATAGTGTCAAAATTGACATAGAATAGTTTTTAAAACAAATAATATATTAGTAATTGTTATTTTATTCCTAAAAAACTAAGGTTCAGAGAAATGACTTATATAAGGTTATATATATTAATAATAAACGACTTGGGGTTCGTTTGTCTGCTTATAGTAAGTTTAATAACCTTATAATATAAGAACACAAGACGACACGGTAAAAGAAAACTTATTTAACTTAATGTTAAATCTACATGATAAGGTTAAAATAGGAACCTAAAATTGTCTAAATTATATTGTATGAGAGGATTTCGACCCACCCCAACCTTAGCTTCGAAATATATCAATTTGGATCTATTTAAAGCCGAACTTGACTTAATAATAAAATAATATTTTTATTTATTCCAATGGTGCCCCTCTCCTACCTTATAAAAGGGCACCTCCTCCCTCTCTTCCTCACACAACTTTGAGCCTTCATGCTCGGCCAACCCCTGACAATTTCTCCACTCCACTTCCCTAGAGACATCCTAGAGGTCTTGGTCTTCTTCAAAGACCAATTTTAGTACCCTAAAAGAAGGTCTCAAAGAAGCACTTCAAAGAAGAGGTAATGTCCGTTAACGATTCTTTCATCTTTATTTCTTCTTCCACTTCTTCGTCTTTAGTTGTTTTGATTATGAAGTAATAACATCAGTATCACTCATATACTGATATGTTATTATAAGTATGAAACAAACCTATTTCACCATCTATCCATCCTACGGAAAAAGAAATCACCCCACGTGCGTACGTACGGAATACTGTCTCCACGCAGTGGTGTAATAGATTTTCCACAACCACCTTACTTGGATGGGTATAATGGTGTAAATAATGACTATATATGACTATTATAAAGTGATATTGATTAGGAAATAATGTACATACACTCCAATACAATTCCACGATCATAGGAACGATATCATCACTCGTGCGTATGTACGGAATACCGTCTCCACGATGTGATGCGACTCGTTCTACATGATCTTCATTTCATAATGATTATATAAATGAATTTAATGAATGAATATGATATATATTACACTAATAAAATTCTAGAAATTAGGTATCTATAACCTAAAGAGAATAATAAGAGTTTATTCGACAAAACACGCATAAGAACAAAAAAGTTATAAACACCCGAATAACAAGTACCATGAAATATTACTACTAAGAAGCTAAGAATATGACCATATATGATACAATAAAAATAAGTATGATTCTGGAATATGTCAATAACATTATTTAAATCATTATACAGGAGGTCCGGACACTTACAAAGCAAGTCAGACCTAAGGTAAGGGAAATATCACAATCTCATTTTTTATCCGAGATTGTTTATACTTTGGTATTTACTGGGGTGTATTTTATCATCCACATCCATGTTTCCCCAATATGTAATATTTATATCCTTCTATAATAGTTTATATCCAATTTTACCCTTCGGTGAGTTTTTAGTAACAGATAGGAAAGGAATCTTTTTTCATTTTTCGTACGAGGTACTTTTTGACTTTTCCAACAAAAGTACGAGAAAAATGTTTTTTTAACTTATACGGCATGAATGGATTTTTAAAACATTATTTACAAGAAGCATCCTTTACAAGTTTTCAAGTTTATTTTTAATCAACTTATTTTAGTTTAAAATTTTATGACATGTTAAGAAAGGAAAAGTGTTTTGAAGTAGAAAGGATATTTTCCTCAAGAATGAAGTTCAAGTGTTTTATCAAAATTATTTTCCATCTAAGATAATACAGGGTTCTGTTTTTGTCCCTATTATTACATTGATTTGATAATGTTGTGATGGAATTATTTTTTGAATTCCTTTATCGTATATGAATTGTTTTATGATGTCATGATGTTTAAGATTCCCATTTTTATTACATGGGTTATGAAATGATGTATGATTTATGATTTTGTGACACACATAAGAATGGTATCATTATGAGATGGGTGGGACCTATATCTCCCTCCAATGCATTGGGTAAAGATTTTATATCTCATTAGATAGACATGGCTGGAACGGTAGGTTATACCGGTTCAGTGAAACAGGACTGAAACGAGGGTGACTCGGTTCAGAAAGGGACTTTGTCCACTAAGATAGTCTTGGAAATGAGTCTTGACTAACAAGAAATGATTCTCTATGATTATGTGTGTATGCCACAATGTTTAATGTTTTATGTTATGATTATTGTGATTACATTTCACTACCATGATTTATCCCATGATATGAAATTATGATCTCTTTTGCAGGTTAGATTTCCAAAAGTTATGTGCTTGTGTATACGATGTGATTGATATTTTTTTTGTTTACCCTTACTAAAAATTTGAGCTCACCCTTTTGTATGTTTTATTTCCCCAGGTCAGGAAGAAGGTTATTAAGTAGGATATGCCAAAAATGGACTCTAGATATGATGAAATAAGTGGGAGGAAATGTTGATGTTTTATGAACCAGTTGTTTATGTTTCCCAATTTCTAAAGACACTATACCTATACGGTCCTTTCGTTATAATAATCCTATATTCAAAATAGATTCATATGACTGTAGAAGAATTCAAAACTATCCAAGAATCATCATGACAGATTTTCAATAGAATATTAAAATTCCTAAAACATGTGATCTTTTAATATGAATATAGTGAAAAATAAAAATCATATACTTAGAGAGATAATGTTGAGTCAAAAGATCTCTTTTGACTATTATGTCTTGTTTTGAAAATCACAAATGTATTCATATATGCCTATCATACTGACTACATTTATCGTACTGACTATGATTATCGTAATGACTATGTCAATTATATTGACTATGTCAATTGTATTATCTATATCAATCGTACATACTTTGTCAATAAAACTAACTCTTCCAATCGTACTGACTAAATCATACAGACTCTATCAATGATACTGACTTTTGTGCATCATGCTCACTTTGTATCATATCAATACATTACACTACATAATACATATGGTACTCATATTTTTATCACATTATCGATTTTATCCTTTATCAACACATGTAAATCGTACTCATGTTTATCATCTTCATATATATTTTTATTAACCAAAACGATGTCATGGATTTAGTTATAAACTGTTCAAAACGATGTCATGTTTTCTGTTTCAATATGACTGTTATAAGGCCAAGTGTCCAAGTTCCTTAGATTTTTCTAGAGAAATGTGACCGTTGGAGGAAATGTGAACTTTTTAACTTGAGGCCTATAAATAAGAGATCATTTGAAGCTAATAAGGAGAATTGAGTTACATTGATCATTATTTACGTTTATCAAGATCTAGAGAAAGACACTATGACTTCTCTCTTGCTTCGTGTGAAAGCTATGATTTTACATAATTTGAACGGCTCATTCTTAGTTTTTGTATTTCAGTAAGTTCCTTATTTTTCATTTTGTACCAATCATGTGATAACGATCAGGGGATATTGAGGATAGGCATACTGTGCTACTGATCATTATATCGTGGGATTTAAAGTGTTTGAAAAACAAAGGTTCTGATTACCTGCAAAATTGAGGGATTACGGGGATAGAAAGATAGACATACCAATCATTGTATCGTGGTATTTCGGGGATAGCAAGACATACGTAACGATCATCATATCGAGGGTTTACCAAGGTGGTGGTGAGACAGACCTCTTATCATTGGAGAAAGGATACCCTTATCTTAGGGATTAAATAATTGTAATACTTTTACATTTCCACTGCTGATTGTTTTAGAAATGGAATTGATTTGTTTCCTTTCTTGATTTCATATTCATTTTTAATTTTTTAAATTACAAATATACTATTATATATTGTATTGGTATATTCTATATGGTTTATGGTAGAATATTTCACTATTGTATTACTCTGATTATTGTATTCATTTTGAATATAATTGATTTACTTTTATTATAGTATTGCATCATATCATACGTTTATATCCAAGTCAATTGTGGATAATTGTATATGTTGTGAATTGTTTTAGTTTAAGATCATTTAAACTAATATATTAAGTGTTTAAAAAATGTTTTTAAACCTAAACTTCACCCCCTTGTATTTTTTCATCTAATATACATATACATCTATATATCGATCAAACAATTGTTATCAAAGGATGTTTCCATTGATTTGTATTACTAGCACTATTTCATTCTTTCAAATTTCTATTTCTACTACTTACTGCACTAATGTGTGTAGTGGAAAAGATTTTATTTTATTACATGTTAGGAATGAATATTGGATTAATCGACAATCTAAATCCAACTAGAAGACCTATCTTTTATGGGAATGATTATGAGTTCTGGAGAGAGCGAATGAAGATATTTTTTATCAATACTGGGGTAGAAAATTTTTGTATAATTACTGGAAGTTACAAAATTCTAGACAAAGAAGCAAGTACTTTCTCCAAGAAAGAAAAGCAATAATATCAACTGAATTACAATGTATGCAATACATTGCTATGTTCTATGACTAGGAATATATATAGCAAGATATCATCCTGTGAATCAGCCAACTGTATTTGGAAGAAACTGGAAGTCACACATTTTGGTACATCCAACGTCATAGAAACATGAAGAGAAATGCTTTGAGTAGAGTATCATGGATTTATTTTTTCTTATGGAGAGCCAGTATGTAAAGTGCAACAACGAGTTATGAAAATTTTCAACAGTTTACAATCTATGGGAGAAAAAGGTCTTGAATATGAAGATCTTGTAGAAAATATTGTTCATATAATTCATAACGAATGGGAGTCAAGAAGGATAACTATTAATGAAAATAGAAAAGTGTCTCAGATTAACATGATGAACTCTTTGGAACTCTTCTATAGCATGAGACAAGAATGAACAGAGATGCTGATTTCAATAAGAAGAAAAAAAAGAAATGGAAGTGTAGCTTTTACTACTACATCTAAATCCAAAACACGTGAAAATATATCAAGTTCCAATGCTTAGAATTTTTTATTATCAGAATAAAGTAATTTTGATCATTTAGATAATGAGTTAGCCAATCTTGCTCAAAGGATGAACACGATTGTGGGAAAAAAACTTCCAATACAGATTCCAAAAGAAAGATAGGAAAGATAAGAAAGATTCAGAGGTAACTTGTTATGAATATAAGAAAGTAGGTCATATAAGACATGATTTTCCATTACTAAAGAGAAAATATATAAAGGAGAAACATTATGAAAGAAATAAGAAAAAGTATTAAAAGACAATGAAAATTAAAGTCTTGAAGGTCAATAATACTTGGAGCGCAAGTTGTGGCAATTCATCAGATGATTCATCAGAATATGAATCTTCAGGACAATGGAATATTGGAATTATTGCAAGACTACAAATTGAAGATCATTGTTACATGGATAAGGTAATCAATGCGGAATCCATTACAAATGTTTCCTTGAATGAAAATTTTAATGATAATAAATATTAAGAATCATTAAATGATGAGTCTTCATCATTATAAGATAATACATTACTGTCTTATGAAGAAGTGTATCGGTTAGCTAAACATCATGATAATGAAAATTCTATACTCATGAAAAATCATGAAAAAGAAAATTCTAGAATTTCAATTTTAACAAATAATGTATCAGATCGTTCTAATGATCTTGATATGAAAACTTATTATTTTGAAAGTATTTTAGAATCTATTGAGAATGTCAATTCTGATAAGGATAAAATTTCTATGGATCTTGAAAATGTAATTTCTAAGAAAAAATGTTTCGAGCCTAACTCTGGTTCAAAATCAAATGTTTTGGAGGATAAAAACATAGTTTTAAAACTAAAGTTAGAAAGTGATTCCTTGAAGAAATGATTGTCAAACTTTACTTAAGGCGTGGAAAAATTTGATAAAATGTATTCTCAAATTCATCCTTTGATAAATCATTCTTTTTTTTGTTATAATCATTCTAAACCAGTTTTTAGTAATAACTATTTTGTTCCTCAAATTACACCTTTTTGTACTAAGTGTCAATGTGGTGGGTACTGGAAAAGAGATTGTTCTCTTAATAGAACCCATTCAAGCTCATTTTTCAAAACAAATGTGGACTCTTAAAATTCTTTTATCTAACCCTTCTGGATCCAAACAAGTTTGGATTCCAAAAAACTAATTTTATCTTTTTCTGGAAAATATGAAGTGTACCAACAAGAATATTTGGTACATGGATAGTGGTTATTCTCAATACATGACTGTAAATAAGGATTTATTTGAAAATATTGTCAAAAAAAGTTTGAAAAGTTACCTTTAGAGATAATTCTCAAGGAAAGATTTTTGGAATAGTTAATATTGTCTTTTTTAGAAAAGTTCATATTTCAAATGTTTATTTTGTTAAATATCATAAGAAAAATCTCATGAGAATAAGTAAATTATGTGATGAAGGATACCTTTTGAATTTTATAAATGATAAATTCTTATTTCACAATTCCTTGTATGAATTCATTCTATCTTCCCATAGGCAAGATAATGTATACACTACTAACAAAGAAGTCCTTAGGAGTCAAAATTTACATTTATTATGTGCAATAGAAGACCAATCATGGCTATGGAATAGAATACTAGGACACTGAAATCTAAGAAACCTTTGTAAACTCTCAAAGAAAAGACTATTAAAGGAACTACCAGATCTTAGATATGTTTCTTCAAAGGTCTGTGATCCTTTTCAATTTGTATAGTAGCATAATACTAGCTCTAAATCAATTAATGATGTTTCAACTTATAATGCATTTCAGCTAGTGCACATGGATTTTTTTTGGTCCTTCACAAACTAGAATCTTTGGAGGAAAATACTAGGTATTTGTTTCTAGTCGATGACTTAACTAGATTTTCATGGGTCTATTTTATAACAATGTAATATGTAGCCATTTTCTATATCAAAATTTTTAGACCCCAAGTTAAAAATGAGAAAAACCTACCATTGATAACTATCCATAGTGAGCATGGTGGTGAATTTCAAAATTAATATTTTGAAACTTTTTATAGTAAGAAAGGTATTACTCACAATTATTCAGAACCATGAACTCCTCAGAAAAATGGTGTTGTTGAGCGAATAAATCACATTCTTTAAGAAATAACAAGAACCATGTTGAGTGAATACCCAATTGCTAAGCATTTTTGGGCTGAAGTTGTTAGTACTTCTTGTTATACTATAAATCATGTTGTAGCTAGATCTATTCTTAATAAAAAACCTTATGAATCATGGACTAGCCGAAAACCTAAAGTTTCGTACTTCAATGCTTTTGGATGCAAAGTATTCATTTTGAATACTAATGATACTCTACACAAATTCACACCAAAATCTGAAGAAGGAATATTTCTAGGCTATTCAACAACTTCTAAGGATTATAGGGTTTTCTATAAAAATACTTGTACTATTGATGAAACAGTGCACATTAAATTTGATGAAACTAATCCTTCCATTTTCAAACAACCCCAACCTAAATCTTCAAATGTGTTTTAAAAAACTGATTATCGACCTCTATTAGATGATCCTTCTAATAATGAAAATTTTCAAGAATGTGTTCTTGAAACTTTTACCCCAGAAAATTTTCTACTATATGTTGATGAATAGGGTTTACAAAACCCAAATCAATTTTTTATTATGAATCATCCCAGTGATAACATCATTGGTGATGTACATCAACCTATAAGAACCAGAAATTGCTTGATAAATCAAATAGAACATCAGGCCTTTCATTCCAAATTCAATCCAAAACGTCCGAGTGAGGCCTTAGGTGATGAACATTGGATTAATGCATTGCAAGATGAAATAAATTAATTTGTAAGGAATCAAGTCTAGACCATAGTTGAAAGACCTAAAGAAACAACAGTAATTGGAGTAAAATGGGTTTTTAGAAATAAATGTGATGAAAATGGAATGATTGTAATAAATAAAGTAAGACTTGTTGATAAGGGATATAATAAACAAGAGGGAATATATAATGAAGAATCATATGCTCCAGTAGCTATATTTAAATCTATTCATATTCTATTGGACTTTGCAGCATTGTTTAATTTCAAATTATTTCCAATGGATGTTAAATGTGGTTTTCTAAATGGTTTTGTTCAAGAAGATGTTTTTGTTGAACAAACTCCTAGTTTTATAGATTCCAAATATCCTAATCATGTTTTTAAACTTAAAAAAACTTTATATGGCCTTAAACAGTCCCCTAGAGCATTGTATGAAAAACCTACATGATCTCTTTTACAAACAAATTATCAAAAAGGTATAGTGGATCCAACCCTTTTTATAAAAATGAAAATTAAAAATGATTTTATTGTTCAAATTTATGTTGATGACATCATATTTGGATCAAATCTATAGTAATTAACTGGTTATTTTGCATATTTAATGAAATCAGAGTTTTAAATGAGTGTGATGGGTGAGTCAACATTCTTTTTAGGTTTTCAAATTTCACAAAAACCTGAAGGAACATATATATAAAAATATAATTATATCAAATATTTACTCAAAAATTATGGATACGACATTACTAAAAGTATTAACACTCCAATTGGTACCTCAAATACAATTGATCTTGATGAAACTGGGAATGCAGCAAATCAAAAAACTTTTAGAGGTATGATAGGAGGTTTTTTATACTTGAATGCTAGTCGACCAAAATTAATGTTTTTTGAATGATTATGAGGATGAAACCAATCTAATCCAAAAGAGTCTTATTTAAAATATGTGAAAATAATCTTTCAGCATTTAAATGTAACTCTAGATTTAGGTCTTTTTTATTCTTCTATAAATGATTTTTTGAAAACATTTTTCAGATGCTGACTTTGGTGGTTGTAGAATGGATTGAAAGAGTACATCTGGAACATGTCATTTCTTAGGATATTAATTGGCTTGTTGGTCCTACCAGAAACAACACTTAGTAGCACTTTCCACTACTGAAGCTGAATATGTAGCAGCTGGAAGTTTTTGTGCTCAAGTGTTGTGGATGCAACACAGACTCACTAACAATGGATTGAGCTTTTCCAAAACACAAATTCAATGGGATAATACTAGTGCCTTAACTATTAGTAAAAACCCATCAAATTTATCTCGTGCAAAACACATAGATATTTGGAATCACATTTTTAGGGATCACACACAAAAAGGATATACTATTTTTTAATTCATCGGAATTCAAGAAAAACTTGCAAACATTTTTACGAAACCATTGCCTTCTAATAGATTTGAGTTTATAAAATAGAATCTAAGAATGATTACATTAAAATAATCATTCATATCAACTTCATGTTTTACACTTCTCCTTACATTAAACTCCACTTAAAATGGGGATAATTTTTTTTACTTTACCTCATATATTTCATAAACATTTCCTTCTTTATTTGTTTAATCTTTTGGTTTTATATATTTCTGATTATTTTTTTGACTATTTGGTTGTTGTTTTAATCATTTGTCATCTTGTTTTCCTCGTTACCATATTGATTTTTTGTCCATCTGCATTTCATCCTATGGCAATAAATTTTTCTTCAATCTGCACGTCCACCTATAGTAACAACATTGTCTTCCATTGGCAAGTCAACATATGGTAACAACTATGTATTACATCAGCATGTCAGCCTATGGTAACAACTTTGTTTTCCAACAGCATTTCAACCAATGGTAATGAAATTGTTTTCCATCGGTTTGACAACCTATGGTAATGACTTTGTTTTCCATTTCATGACAACCTATTTTAATGACTTTGTTTTCCATCATCTTGACAACCTATGGTAATGACTTTTTTTTCATCGTCCTGACAACCTTTGGTAATGACTTTGTTTTCCATCGGCTTGAAAACATATGCTAATTAATTTGTTTTCCTTCGGTCTCACGTCCCATCATATTCATTTTCCTTGAAATCATGTTCTTTCTTTTTTCTATTTTATTATACTATGTTAAGACTATTAAACCGAAAATTTCCTCAGAATCTTCAGTAGGTACATTATTTCTTTCTTTGTTTTGTTTTTCTTATTTTTATTTGTTCTCATTTTTAAAAAACTCATTTAAATCACCATCATTGATTTT
Source organism: Viscum album (assembly GCA_963277665.1). Classification (NCBI taxonomy): domain Eukaryota; kingdom Viridiplantae; phylum Streptophyta; class Magnoliopsida; order Santalales; family Viscaceae; genus Viscum; species Viscum album. The sequence goes on from OY728125.1 coordinate 1,430,806,352, forward strand.
TTTCTTATTATCTCAACCGTAGATGTTCAATGGTCATACTTTTTTCTCCTATAAATAGAACCCCCCATCCACAAACCCACACTGGTCGTTCAGATCTCGTGGTGAAGCTCTGCACCTTTATTTTAGGACTTCGTTAGATCTTCCCTTCATTTCATCTATATGTCTGAGTCCACTACCCACACTCCTGCCGAAATTTCCTTAAAAAATTATCATAGAAGTACTTCTTCAGAGAAAGGTTAGTTTCTCGAGACTTCTTGGACACGTATGATTCAACAATCAAGAGGTTTATTTTGTTTCAAGGATGGGAACATCTTTGTGTTGAAAAACCTGTATCTCAAGATCTGATTCTTGTTAAATATGTAAGTCAATTCTACAAAAATTTCTCTTTTGAAAAAAATATGATGATCAATTTTTCTATGCATGAAATAAAAATATCAATGTCTGTGAAACATGAAGCACATTTTCTAAATGTCTCAACAAAAGGTGATTCTTTTTTCCATCTCAAAAACTACCAGAGGATGTTGGTACATTTAATAAAGAAAGTGATGAAAATCCTTTATTTCATATAAATGAAGAGAAGAGAAAAGTAGCTCATTTATCTCCCGATAATAGGTTCGTGGTTCTTTGGGTGCATGGTTTTCTTATCCAAAGGGAAGCGGATAGAGAAACTCTTAAGGTCTCTAATATTATTATGTTATACTATCTTGTAAACATGTGAAATGTAAATCTCTTGGCATAGTTTTTTGAAAAAATGAATAATGTCAAGTAAGGAGCGATTAAATATCATTTTATTATGTATCCCTCTATTCATACAATGTTAATTTATGTGAGCATGACATTTTTTAAAAATCCATTGAAAGGGAATTTGGAAGAACTGAAGCTTTCATGGATAAGTAAGAATACGTTGAAGAAGTTGTATGTATGTTTCCATCAGAATTCAATGAATTTTGTTAAATATATAGAAGATGAATGGGCACAAAATCAATCGGAACCGAATCCATTAACACCAATGCCAATCTAAGATAATCCAAATGTTTTTTCTCCTCAAAATTCAGATCTGTAAACCGGTACTAAGCCAAAGAAAAAATCTAATTACAGCAAGGAGGATGTTTCCATGTGTAGGAAAGATTAAGAAAAATGTAAAGAAGGAGATCCTAAGTTTGGTGTTGATCTACCTAAAGCTTTAACTGAGGGAATATGGGTCGATGATACTCTTTAGGCTGATGTCATGACCCGTCCTTGGGGCCCATGCCGTGACTACCCTATGCCCGCCTTCCATAGGCCAGGGGCTGGAGACTAGCACCAAAGGGGTAAATCCCGATAACTGGGAAGGCATTGCCTATATAAAAGGTAAAAAACACCACAGAGTACAAGAGGAAGTGATAAACTAAGTACAAAAAAAGTGATGAAAAGTAAATGGGCCAGAATATAAACCCAACTGAAAGTATAGCTACAACAGAACGAAAGTAAAACAGAAAATAAAAGAAGATTGAAGAAAAAAAAGCTGCTCCTGGGTCGTCCTCCTCGGATCCGACCTGAAGAGTAGGTACAGATAGCGCAGCTCCTAGATCGTCCACCACGAATCCTACCTGAAGGGTAGGTATAGATAGAGCAGCTCATGAATCATCCACCTCAGATCCTACCTGAAGGGTAGGTACATATAGCATCCACAACTCTCTCACCCATCAACCTCCCCTGAGTATCGTCTCATCGTGAATTCCACCTCTGGATACTGACTCGTCGAGAGGTCCACCTCCGGGAACCGTCCTGTCCTCGAACACTCGGCCTATGTCAGCACTGCCCGATGTCTGCAATCAACACAACGAGGTGCGGGCATAGCCCGTGCAGGAGTGAGTATACGATACTCAGTAGGGACCCCGAGACCCTCAAGGTCTCACTAAATCCAACAAGGATAACCACAAAGAAGGATCTCAACAAATAAGCCTTACTTAGGTATAAGCCCATACTTATACCTAAGTTATCAAGTAATCCATCTCAATCATGAGTAAACACAAAGGTTATGAAATCTACGGATAACCACTACCCATGTATATGCACATACATATACCTATGTTATCAAGTGACCCATCTCAATCATGAGGTAAACACAAAGGTCATAGACTCAGCTCAAACCAGGATTTTCATTATCAAAATCGTAACTGATGAAGATCCCCGTCTCTATCGAGTACATTGATCTTGTCACGACTCCGAGGTACAGCTCACTAACCTAAGACTGCTGAGGTACTCCACTTGTCGAGCACCGCGGGTCAGCCACCCAAACACAGTAGTGCTTCTCATCAGGGTCTGCCACCCAAACACAGTAGTGAATCCCCCCTAATAGCCTGCAGAGGTATTCTCAGGATGGGTACCGCAGGTCTGCACCCAAAATCAGTAGTACTCCATCTGCCACGGGTCTACACCCAAACAAAGTAGTTCTCTGTCCACTTGGCTAGTCGACTCACTCCAAGTCGAGTCGGTCAAGCAGTCTTCAGGTCTCAGCCAACTACATGGTCTTCGTACTCTATATGCTCGTCTCCGGGAGGGTCCGCTCCATGAGCTACTGGTCGATACTCCAAGTATCACAATGTCCCATGAAGACATATCTCAATGTACCGCCCCGTCATAGGGGTCTCAACACAACAGACGGTGCGTCAATCGGGTGCCCGGTCTGTGAGTTATTAGACTTTTTGTCCCAGGGTCCCGGTTGGTTTCATATGTGAACCAACCCAGACATATCTCAGTTGTACCCTGAACTCTCATAGGGTATATTCATAGGGACCATTTCTCAACATGTTCACCAACGCCGCTGACGGTTCGTCAAACAGACGTCTGGTCTGAAATTTATTGGCTTTTCCGTTTAGGGGCCCTGTTGGATTTCGGGTTCAATCCAACCAGGACACTATCCATCAGCATCCAAACCTTAGGAGAATTATGCCAAATGTTCCGTCTCATCAAGAGGAAACCAACAAAGTCGACGGCACATCTATCGGACGTCCAGAGTTGAAGTTATACGCGATTACGCTCCAAGGGCCCGGTTGGTTTCGTGCTCGAACCAACCCGACTGTATCCAAAGTTCTCTGAAACCTTACGTGTAATATACCGAAATGACCATCTCGGTCCAAGGATCACATCACAACTAACAGTCCATCAATCGGAGGTCGATAGCCCATGTTGTGGGCGTTTGAAGGAAAACTGCCCGAAAATAGGGGGTTCGGGCCTGGCCCGACCCATCCCGAGACCCCCTAGGTCGGCCGGACCCAGGTCGACATGATCTAGGTCCGGGCCCGGCCCACTAGGGCACGGCTCGGCCCGACTGGCATGGCCCGGCCCGGCGGCCGGTTAGCCTGCCGCGTTGGCGCGGCCCGCAAGGCCTGCTTGGCTGGCCGAGCTGAGCGGAACAAGGGGGGAGGCGCGTGCCCCCCTGATTGATGTCGTGACCCCTACGTGGGGGCCGCTTTCTACCAGCAAAGAGGGGCTGGCCACCGCGTGTCCATGTGTCTCGCGTGGCCGTGGGACCGCCACCGCGTCTTTGGGGTCGGTCGGTGCCGGCCGCCGCCTCTGGCCGTCGGCGCCGCCGTGCCTATGTGGCGCACCGGGAGGCTCTTCCGCGGACCACTGGAGTTGCTCCGGTGGTCTGTTTTCAATTCTGTCTGCACCGGTGGTCCACCCGGGAGCCGTAGATTACTGCGAAGGGTTCAAAACACCTTTGCGGCCTGCCTCATCATCGCCCGTCGATCCACACTTCGACAACAAACTGCGGAGGGTCCGGGCTTTGTTCTTTAGCTCGTGCCCAACACATTAGAGGTTTTAAAAATAATAACAAACTCAACCAATCCCGAATATTCACCCCGCAACCACCCCGCATAAATGGGTGATCCGCAGATCAACTAGCAGAGATTGATCCGCGCTCTTTGTTCTTTTTTCGAATGAAAAAAGGGAAAATCAAATAAAATCCCCCTACCTCGATGAAATCGTTGAATGAAGGATCGTTGCGGAATTGAACATTGTGGAAGAAGGTGTCACGGAAGTAAAGTGTTGTTGGCATTGCAGTACATGGCGTCGCATCGCCGATCTTCGAGGAAGGAGTTCTTCTTCAGCGACGGTGTGTTCTTCGCATTCTTCAAGGAGAAAAAACGTTCTTCGGAACTTAGGGCTTTCCCCTCCAAATCCTCTCTCACCACGAACTAACCTCTCACGAAAAGACTTAGTCTTATTTAATTAACCCACAAGCCAACAATTCATTTGAAATTCAAAACGAATCCAAGAATTAATTATATTGAAACCTACTCGATTATTTAATTAAGAGTTGACTTCAATTAAAGGGGGTTCGGGTGGGTTACATAATTAATAAGGGGAGGTGAGTTATGGGAGGTCAAGGGGGTTATGGGAAGATCAATGGGGGTTAGGGTCTCGTGTGGGCCCCACCTCCCACATATCCACACATGGGAAGTTGGGTGGTTTTGGGCCCCACCAACAACTTCCTATGGTAGAATTTAACTTCCTTGGTTAACAAAAATAAAATTGTACACAATTTTATTTATTTCATCCTTAAACCCCAAGAATTAACTTCTTTCCCCGAAAAAATGCATCTACGGTAAAAGTATATATAATAAAATACTGGTGTTGTGTGTTCATCGGTGCCCTTGGATTTGAATTCCGAGCGACGGTTCAAAAGTTAGAAAAACCCGCTCGTTAGTTCACTGAGCGTACACGAGCTAAACTTCGGGAATTGATTCTGGGCACACCGGGCCTCGGTATCAGCTCCCTTCAGAAAATACTTTCTTGAAAAATCCCAAAGAAATTAAGAAAAAAAATTCGTTGAAATTTTCGGGGCCTTTTTTTTGACCAAAGACGAATCCATTAAAGATGGAGATTAGCAGAAGTACATATACATAACCAAGGTGGGAACTTATCAAGCTAGAGAAGATCATCATAAAGAGGACAACGGCTTCCAGCTAGTGGGTGGCCTCTCTCCCTTCCCTTTTGACGAATGTAAAATTGCAGGATGTAAAGCTTTGCCTGAGAGATTGAATAATCCGAGTGATGGATCCAAAAGTTTATAGCCTGCCATCATTGAGATTAATGGCATTGATGATGGTAAGACTATCTGATTCGATGTGAATTGACTCCCATCAACGTTCTTTTTCAAAATTTAGCCCAGTGAGGATGGCGGCGACTTCCGTAACTGAGGGCTCCCATAGTGCGTGGTGTTGTTCGTGTTTGGCTGCAATAATATGCCCAAGGTTGTCCCGGGCCAGCAAACCAAGTAAAACAGGTCCGTCCTTAGGGAGAGAGGCATCCACATTAATCTTTATAGTCCCTTCCGGTGGGGGAACCAATGTTGGAAGTGAGGAGAGGGGGTAAAAGATCTTTGCTGCTCAGTGTGGTGCTGCCAACCCAAACTCCAAGATGATGCCCGGTCAACCAAAAATATGGCTGGACTATGAAAAAGATTGAAAATGGCTTCGTTACGCTGGTCCCAGATAATCCAGGCCAAAATGCATAGGGATCCTACTTTAGCCGGTGAAAAGGAGGAACACCATCGCATCATAAGAGATGTAAGATCCGAGGCAGCGTCTAGGTAACGATCCATGGAAGATCCCCAGCAATTCTAGACCTCCTGGGCCCCTAGGCATTGGATGAGGGAATGAAGAGGGGATTTAGGGACAGATGGGCATAAGGGGCATGAGTTGTCATTTGAAAAGTGTCGGAAGGCTAGGAGGCTCTTAGTAGGGAGGATACCAGTGCACACCTACCACCAGAAATAGAGGATTTTAGGGGGAACATTAAGCTTCCAAGTTAAGTTCCAGGGCCTCACATCCCCTTCAGTTGTCCGAACACTGAGAGCGAGCGGGTAACGGTATTTCACCGTGTAAGCTTCCGAGTTGTCATTGGTCTAGTAGAGATGGGCTGGGCCTACATTCGAAACACAGGGGATACTTAGTATAATCCTTCTGTCCATCTCATTAAACCAAGAGTAGAGTTCTTCCAAGCACCACCCCATCCCCTGATCCGGAAAAAGACATCGGACTGTGGTGTACTCGGATCCTGGATGGATAGGAGATGATGCCCTCACGCTTGCCGAATCAATGAGCCATGTATCAGTCCAAATGTTAATCATTGAACCATTCCCAACCCTCCATCCTAGTCCTTTATTAAGAAGGTTGTGAGCACCCCAAATGCTTCTCCAGAGAAAACCAGGTCGATGGCCAAGATGGGAGTCTAGGAAATCTTTGTGTGGGAAATATTTTTCCTGGAGAACTCGCGCGAAGAGAGATGATGGACGATTGATAAGGAACCATCCTTATTTAGCCAGTAGTGCATCGTTGAATAGTGAAATGTCATGGAAGCCCATTCGGCCTTCAGATTTGGGTTAGCAAAGTGTAGGCCAAGCGATCTAGTGGACATTATTTCTTCCATCATTATGACCCCAACAGAAATTGGCTCTGATAGAATTAATCTGGGAAATCGCCATGGTAGGAATCTTAAAGATAGACATAAAATAGCAGGGAACAGATTGAAGAGATGCTATAATGACAATTTCCTTTCCGGCTTTGGAGATTTTTTTGGGAGTCCATCCATGGATTTTTTTTCACTATTCGATCCACAATAGCTGTACAAATTTCTTTCTTGGATCGACCAATCACTGTCGGGAGCCAAAGATACTTCTGATGCTTTTCAACCATAGGGATGCCTATTGTAGAACAGAGTTCTCCTCTTTTGGGCTGAGGGACTCCAGATATGAATGAAATATATAATTTTCCCTGGTTGATCATTTGTCCTAAAGCCCGGTCGTACTGTTGAATCACCTGGCAGATGGCGGTACACTCGTTGTGGGTAGCTCTGGAAAAGAGAAGGAAATCATCAGCAAAGAAGAGGTGGGAAACATGAGGACCCGTGCGGCACAATTTCTCCCCATGAATAATGTGAGAGGAGGCTTCCCTACAAAAGAGTTTAGAGAAAACGTAAGCCACCAAAATAGAGAGGAAGGGTGAAAGAGGGTCTCCCTGGTGAAGGCCACGTGACGGGGATAAGTCGTGGGTGAGCACCCCGTTGACATTAATATACAAAGACACAGACGAGACGCAATTTATGATCATGTCAATCCATTTGGTGCAGGAACCCAACTTAAGCATCACGAATCTGAGGAAGTTACACTCCACTTTATCATAGGCCATAACCATATCCAATTTCCAAGCCATGGTACCACTCTTTACTTGTGAGCGTGTTTTCATGGAATGAAAAACATCATGGGAAATAATGGCACTATCACTGATTAATCTCTTTGCCACAAAGAACATTGATTCTCCGAGATGATATCAGGTAACTACGGACGTAGTCGATTAGCAAGGATCTTTGAGAAGATCTTGTACGAGACATTTCACAGACTGATAGGTCAGATTTCTGAGACCACAAGCTTTTTTTTCATCTTGGGAATGAAGGTAAGGACTATTTTATTAATAGTAGACAGGTCCATTTTCCCCGCCCACATATTCCTCATCAGATTGCAGATGTCTAGTCCAATAATGTGCCAGTAATTCTTAAAGAAGAGGGCGTGGAAACCGTCTGGACCCGGGGCATTAGTAGGGTGGATTTTCTTCAAGTTCCCCTCTAGAGGTTTCCACACTGCCAATGAAAGCGCACAAGAGGAATTGACCATCATCATAGGACCCACTCCATTCAATCCTCACTAGAACCCCTCAAATGTCACCCCATCACCGAAGTCTAGCTTCCCATGGTCGATGATATGCGTCAGATCAAGCACGTATCTCCACAGTTGAGATACTTAGAAGACATCGTGAACCCTATGCAACTGAGGTGGAATGGTCAAATGGTAAACCACCTCACCTACCCAGCTGAGGACCAAGAATGGTCTATTGAACTTTGGAGATATGTCATAGCCTCAACTAAATCTCTGTAAACCTCATCGAGGTGAGACCTATATAAGGACGTGATTGTCATCCTCAAACTCTAGAGGTCTCCCTTTCCTGATTAGCACTGAAACTCAATACCCCTGCTGCCATGTGGGTGAAGTTGGCCGACTCAAGTGTGATCGGCTACACCTTCGTATGCATGATTCCATCTTGTGCTGCCTGAGTTTTCCATTTTTCCTACCAAGAAAAACCCCATCCCAACGTTGTAGATAAACCACTACCTTTTTCCTAATAGAGTCAATCCGTGTATGAACTGTGGATCCAATCCAAACTCACACCAATATCGTAAGGCCTCGACGCTGCCACCAAGAGATTCCAACCGAAACTCTCGCCTCGTGGGTCAGATCACACTGTCGGCGTAAGTGTGATTATCGAGTCTCCTCCCAAGGTATCTCCAGATGTGAGGGTCAAGTCTATGTCTTACCAGAAACTCTAGGTCTGTGACAAGATTCATGGAAGGAAAGAATAATTCATATCTACATTTATTACTACGGAATCTATTAGTGGACACAGACTATCCCTAGAATCATTCATAGAGCCATTGGGTCACACTCCTTGACAACATGTAGCTACTCTCTTCCCCTTCCCTCCAGCTCCCTGAGCCTAGAGGGGAATACAAAGGTGGGTGATTGCAACATGTCAAAATGTACACCACCCCATTATTCTATCCTAGATCTGCATCCACGTATGCTGCTCTACAGATTCATATGTCCTTGAAACATCCTCTTCTTGAAACATTTTACATGTCCAAGTCTATGTGACTAACGCCAGTTCGCATCTTCCCACTGCTAACATTCACTGGCTATAACCGATCAGCCAAAGAACATTCAACCACATAGGTTCTCTCTAGCACCCTAACATAAGTTGGAATTCATAGAGGAAAGAGTGATTACTCGGATATCATGTAATCAGACCTCATTCTGAGGTCCTAGCTCTAAAGAAATGATCATATCGTAGTCATCAAGTACCAAGAATGATCGGTATGCCCCGATGAATTCTCGGCTACCGACATGTCTTCCTGCCGAAGTTGTATATGCTCTAGAAAACTCTCAGCCACATCCTCAAGCCAGCCCCCAGCTGACTGTGAGTCGGACTCGCCACAGAACATGAGGGTATCTGATTTTGGAACATGTGTAAGGTAGTAAGTCTACAAGTTTCACATAACGGAACTGCCGGTTGTAACTGCTGATCAACAGGTAGTGATGTATAGCTGACACACTACCCGAAGGTACTATCTCAAGCATCGTTCCACGTACTGAAGCCTCATCACTAAGCGGACCATCCTCATGGTCACTCACTAGAAAACACTAGTATCCAAGTCTACCATCCACTCCACTGGTGTCTTAACTAGTGGGAAAACTCTAGAAATCGCCTCCAGCCAGTCCTATACTTTCTGGGAATCTGCCTCACCTCATAGCCTCGGAGGCCTCTACTGCTGGAACTCATGCATCATGCTCTGCCAGAGTACACCATCCACTAGTATGACTGGTGGAATCTTCTTCCCATCAGGTGGTGGTGCTACTGGTATACCACCTGAGGGTGCCAACATAGAAAGAGGGCCCTGCACCAGAGCCTTATCGCTTAGTGAGTCATCATCGTGTACATTCTCAGAAACTCCAACTGACTGTCTGCGTGGAGACATCCTGAAAAGATGTGACACGGTCAACGATTTATACCTGGTGAGCTGACCTAGTTGAGATGTCATTAAAACTTTTTGGAAACACAAACGCAATTAGTTTTTTCATGCACAAAGACGGAAATCAATAGTAAGGGTCCTGGTGTACGAATACGTCGGCCGCCACACCAACACTGGACTCCCAGAACTGAAGACCACACTCGGTACCCTTAACACTGTTACTTCACAGAAAATAAAATATCAGAGTTATTAGTCCTGCGGTAGAACTGACTCCTCTGTTACCAATTTGTCACGACCCGTCCACGGGGCCCGTTCCATGACTACCCCAAGCCCACCTTCCATAGGCCAGGGGCTGGCGACTAGCACCAAAGGCATAAATCCCAATAACTGGGAAGGAATTGCATTTATAAAAGGTAAACAAAACACCACAGAGTACAAGAGGAAGTGATACACTAAGTACAAAAGAATGTGCTGAAATGTAAATGAGCCAGAATACAAACACAACTGAATTTACATCTACAACTGAATGAAAGTACAATAGAAAAGACAAGCAGCTGGAAGCAAAAAAAAGCATCTCTTGTGTCATCCTCCTCAGATCCTACCAGAAGGGTAGGTACAGATAGTGCAGTTCCTGGATCGTCCACCACGGATTCTACCTGAAGGATAGGTACAGATAGCGCTGCTCCTGGATCGTCCACCATGGATACTGACTCACCGAGAGGTCCATCTCCGATTACCGTCCAGTTTTCAAACACTCAGCTTATGTCCGCGCTGCCCGACGTCTGCAACCAACACAACGAGGTGCGGGCATAGCCCGTGCAAGGGTGAGTATACGATACTCAGTAGGGAACCCAAGACCCCCAAGGTATCACTAAATACAAAAAGGATAACCACAAAGTAGGATCTCAACAGATAACCCTTACTTAGGTATAAGCCCATACTTATACCTAAGTTATCATGTAACCCATCTCAATCATGAGGAAACACAACAGTTATGAAATCAAAGGATAACCACTACCCAGATATATTCCCATACATATACCTAAGTTATCAAGTGACCTATCTCAATCATGAGGTAAACAAAAAGGTCATAGACTAAGCTCAAACCGGGATTTTCATTATCGAAACCGTAACTACTGAAGATCCCCGTCTCTGTCGAGTACAATGATCCTTTCACGACTCCGAGGTACTTCTCACTATCCTAAGACTGCTGAGGTACTCCTGTCGAGTAACACGGGTTAGCCATCCAAACATAGTAGTGCTTCCCGCCGGGGTCTTCCACCCAAACACATTAGTGCATCCCCCCTAATAGCCTGCAGAGGTACTCTCGGGACGAGTACCGCGGGTCTGCACCCAAAATAATTAGTGCTCCGTATTCCATGGGTCTGCACCCAAACAATGTAGTGCTCCATCCAATGGGCTAGTTGACTCACTCCAAGTCGAGTCGGTCAAGCAGTCGCCAGGTCTCTGCCGGCTACATGGTCTATTTACTCCGTACGCTCGTCTCCAGGAGGGTCCGCTCCACAAGCTACTGGTCGATACTCCAATTATCAAAAAGTCCCACAAATAAAAATCTAAAATGACCGCCTCATCATGGGGGTCTCAACACAATAGACGGCGCGTCAATCGGGCGCCTGGTCTGTGAGTTATTAGCATTTTCGTCCCAGGGGCTCGGTTGATTTTGTGTGCGAACCAACCTAGCTATATCTCAACTGTACCCCAAAATCTCATAGGGTATACTCATAGGGACCGTTTCTCAACGTGTTCACCAACGCCGCTGACGGTTCATCAAACAAACGTCTAGTCTGAAAGTTATCTGCTTTTCCGTTAGAGGGGCCCGGTTGGATTTCGGGTTCAATCCAACACAACCACTATCCAACAGCTTCCAAACCTCAGGATAAGTATGCCAAAAGTTCTGTATAATCAAGATGAAACCAACAAAGTCGATGGAATGTCTATTGGATGTCCGGAGTTCAAGTTATAAGTGTTTCCGCTCTGAGGGCCTGGTTGGTTTCGTGCTCGAACCAACCCGGCTGTATACAAAGTTCTCTGAAACTTTGTGTGTAATATACTGAACCGACCGTCTCAATCCAAGGATCACATATCAACTGAAAGTGCGTTGATCGGAGGTTTGTAACCCATGTTATGGGCGTTTGAACGAAAAATGCCTGAAAATAGGGGGTTCGGGCCCGGTCCGAGACCCCCTGGGTCGGCCCGAACCGGGTCTACCCGACCCAGATCCGGGTCCGGCCCAGTCGGTCGCGGCCGGGCCCGGCCCGGCAGCCGGTTGGCCTGCCGCGTTGGCGCGGCCTGCATGGCCTGCTCGAATGGCCGAGCTGAGCGGAACAACAGGGAGAGGGGGGAGGCGCGCGCCCCCCTAATTGAAGCCACGACCCCCACATGGGGGGCCGCTCTCTGCGAGCGACGCGGCGCTGGCCATCGTGTCTCCCTTGGTCCCGCGCGGTCGTGGGACTGTCGCCGCCTCTTGGAGGCCGACCGGTGCCGGTCGCCGCCTCCGGCCGCCGGTGCCACCGTGCAGGCGTGGCGCGCTGGCAGGCTCTTCCGCGGACCACCAGAGTTGATCTGATGGCCTGTTTTCAATTCCATCTGCGTCGGTGGTCCTCTCGGGAGCCGTATATTACTACGAAGGATTCAAAACGCCTTTGCAGCCTCCCTCATCATCTCCCGTTGATCCTCACATCGACAAAAAACTGATGAGGATTCGGGCTTTGTTCGTTTGCCTGTGCCCTCTACGTTAGAGGTTTTAAAAACAATAACAAACTCAACCAATCCCGGATATTCACCCTGAAACCTCCCAGCATGAATGAGTGATTCGGGGATCAACTGGGAGAGATTGATCCGCGCTCGTCATCCTTTTCTCGAATGAAAAAAGGGAAAATCAAATAAAATCCCCCTACCTCGATGAAATTGTTGAACAAAGGTTCGTCGTGTAATTGAACGTCACGGAAGAAGGTGTCGTGGAAGGAGAGGGTTTTTGGCATCGTGGTACATGACGCCGCATCGTTGATCTCTGAGGAATGCGTTCTTTGTCGGTGACGGTGCGTTCTTTGCGTTCTTCAAGGAGGAAGAACGTTCCTCGGAACTAAGGGCTTTCCTCTCCAAATCCTCTCGCACCACGAACTAACCTCTCACGAAAAAGACTTAGTCTTATTTAATTAAGCCACAAGCCAACAATTCATTTCAAATTCAAAACATATCCACGAATTAATTATATTGAAACCTTCTCATTTAATTAATTAAGTGTTGACTTCAATTAAAGGGGGTGCGGGTGGGTTACATAATTAATAGGGGGAGGTGAGTAATGGGAGGTTAAGGGGGTTATGGGAAGATCAAGGGGGTTAGGGTCTCGTGTGGGCCCCACCTCCCACATATGCACACATGGGATGTTGGGTGGTTGTGGGCCCCACCAACAACTTCCCATGGTAGAATTTAACTTCCTTGGTTAAAATAAATAAAATTGTACACAATTTTATCTATTTCTTCCTCAAACCCCAAGAATTAACTTCTTTCCCCAAACAAACGCACCTATTATAAAAGCACACTTAAGAAAATACCGGTGCTGCGAGTTCATCGGTGCCCTAAGATTTCAATTCTGAGCACCGGCTCAAAAGTTAGAAAAACCCACTCGTTTGTTCACTAAACATACCCGGAGCTAACCTTCGGGAATTGATTCTTGGCACACCGGGCCTCGGTATCAGGGGCCGTCGGAAACTACGTTCTTGTAAAATCCAAAAGAAATTAAGAAAAAAATTTCCTTGAAATTTCTAGGTCTTTATAGATGATAAGAAAAATAAGACTCTTTTGAAAAGGAAATCTCAAGTCTTTGATGTTTCTAAAATCATGAAAATGGTTGAGGAGGCTAGTGCTCAACTAACAAAATAATTTCATCAAGAACCTCTCATACAGAGTCTTCCAGAGAAAGAGAATGCGAAACAAATTTTGAATGAAGAACTAGAAGCTGAAAAAGAGGAAGAAGATTTTCTTGTAGAATTCCTTCAAAGATAAAAAAAGAATAGAGAAGAATATTTTCAAATGAAAATTGAAGGCATTAAACAGGTTCCTTATGTCGATCAAGCACTAGATAAATATATTGAAACTCCAGATAGAATTCCCTCCCATGAAAATAAAGGTGATAAATATTCTCATATAGAACAAGTAATCATTATCAGTGATAATGTGGAAGAAGAAATAAAATAAAAAGAAAAAGCAAATGGAAAACAGCCAGTTGAAGAGTCAAGCCGATCTAATGAAATGGATTCATATGATGAGGATACTGATTCAGAACGCACAATTTCACTCAAGAAGAGTGATTACATTATTCTTGTTTGAGGATAATTGAGAATACTATTCTGGAATTTCCTAAACATGAAGGGAAAATTGATTTCATCACTGACAATGAATGGAAGAAGTTTGGTTCTGTAAGGGAACATAGAAAGGAAATATTGTCCATTGAAGCCAATTTAAAAGTAATGTCTGAAAGTTCAGATGCCCATAATAAGGATTTCAATAGAATGACTAAGTGGTCATACAAAACAGAAATATCAATGAATTATCATGAAATATCAATTGAAGACTTAAGGAGAATTTCAAATGATCATGCTATTTTATTCGATAAACTTGACAAAGAAACCATTAAAAGGGTTTATCAGGATTAAAAAACTCATGGAGACAATATCCATTCAATAAAATAAATGCAATAGAGAATGAATGATTTCCAGTCAAAGTTTTTCGTAGGTTTCATCTGTCAAAGATGAAATAGTTCTGTTGAAGAAGAAAAATTTTGTGTTATCTAAAGACAATATGAATTTTCAAGACAGAATTGATACTCTTGAAGATGTAATCAGAGTCCATGAAGAGACTATCAAGAATCAGGATCAGATTTTTTCCGATCAACATCTCCTTCTAAAATACCATGGTGATTCTATCGCTGAATACAAGAAAGGAATCCAAAATATGAAATTCATTCTTCATGAGCTAATCTGGAAAGAAAAGGAAAGAGAAAACAAATGAGTGTTGTTGTATCTTTCTTTATTTATTTCAATAATTCTATATAATTGTGTTATCTCAATGAGATTTATCTTATTATTTCCATTTCCTTGAATTTATTTTATCAAAGTCTTTCAGGAAACTCATGATTACCCCATTTTTTTGTAAATAAAAAATGGGGAGAATGTTTTATAAGGGGTAAATGTTTCTAAATCAAGGAAAATTTATGAATAAAATCCTTAGAAAAGTACATACCTAAGGGGTAGTTAGTTATATTCAATTTCTAATTCAGAAGAATTTATAATAACTTAGGGGGAGATAAGTTTTTTTTGTATTTTACATTATGTTTTGTGCTTTATAAAAAGGGGGATATTGTTGAGTAAAAAGTTCTATTTTGTCTTTTTTGTTTTTTTTGGAAATCATAAATGTATTATTATATTCTCATCATACTAAATAGGTTTTTAGTACTGACTATGTTTATCATACTGACTCCGTCAATCATACTGACTCTATCAATCGTACTGACTCTGTCAATCGTACAAACTCTTTCAATCATACTGACTCTGTAAATCATACTAAATCTGTCAATCGTACTGAATAAATGATACTGAATCTATCAATCGTACTGACTCTGTCAATCATAATGACTTTTGTGCATCATACTCACTTTATATCATATCAATACATTACAAAAAGTAATGCTTATGGTACTCATATTTTTATCACATTCTGGTTTTTATCCTTTATCAAAAGAAGTCAATCATACTCTTGTATATCATCTTCATATATATTTTATTTTAACCAAAATGATGTCGTGGAGTTAGTTATAAACTAACTTAAATGATGTTGTGTTTTCTATTTCAATATGGTCATTATAATGTTAGGTGTCCAAGCCCCACAATGTTTTCCGGAGAAATATGATCATTGGAGGAAATGTGGCCATTGGAACCTGAGGCCTATAAATAGGAGGTCATTTGAAGGTGGGAAGGAAAACTGAGATACTTTGATCATTCATTAATTCTATCAAGTTCTAGAGAGATTCATTTTTACTTCTCTCTTGCTTCGTGCGAAAGCAATGTAGTTACAAAATGTGAACGACTCGTTCTTAGTTTTTGTATTTCAATAAGTACATTATTGTGCTTTTTGAAACTGATTAGGTGATAATGATCGAGGGTTGTTGAGTATAGGAAAATGGTGCTACCGATCATCATATCGAGGGTTTTTAAGAGTTTGAAAGACAGAGGCTCCGATTACTAGTAAAATCAACGGTTTTCCTGGATAGCATGACATACATACCGATCATTGTATCGAGGGCCTGTGGGGATAACAAGGCAGACGTACTGATCATCGTATCAAGGGCTTACAAAGGTGGTGGTAAGACAGACCTCTTATCCTAGGTGAAATGATACCCTTATCTTTGGGATAAAATAAATGTAATACTTTAATATTTCCGCTACTAATTTTATTAGAAATGGAAATTGTTTTGTTTCCTTTCTTTATTTCATATTCATTTGTAATTATTTCAATTACAATTATTCTATTACATATTGTATCGATATATTTTATATGCTTTATGGTAGAATCTTTCAGTATTGTATTACTATGATTATTGTATTCATTTTGAATTCAAATGATTTAATTTTCTTATAGTATTACATCATATCATACATTTATATCCAAGTCAATTATGGTAAATTGTATCTGTTGTGAATGGTATAAGTTTAGGATCATTTAAACTGATTTCCTAAGTGTTTAAACAATGTTTATAAACCTACAATTCACCCCCCCTCTTGTATTGTTCCATATTATATATATATACATCTATATATCAATCCAACAGATAACATCCACATGTTATCAATTAAATACTATAATAAACTAATATTTGAATGAGCTACATGAAGATGAATTTTCTGATGTCTCAAATTGACTTCTTGGTTCTCCTAAGAATTCAAATGCATGAATTAATTTTCTACCTGACTAAAAATGATTACATCATCAATATAGATACATGAAGGATTCATTTACATGTTTTAATTTTCCTCACTATTTTCCTGCATAGAATATATTACAACATGAATAACCAACAAGAATTTCCCTTCACTGATTTATATATGTATAATAAATGGTTACATAAATATTCAGCTTATAAAATTGACTATATAAAACTTATATTCACTCAAATTCAAATTAAAAAAATCATTATATAATATTCCTATAGTAAATAAACATTCTATAAACATGAATATTTATTACAGTGTACATAAATACATAAATAGTCGATCAATATTTTTAAAACTACTGGGTTCCACTTGAATTATTTTCAATATATTCAATATCTAAAATTCCCAAAGAATTATTGGATCATAAATCATTCACCAAACCTTTCCCAAATACCCGAGGTTCTATAATACCCAATATTGATTTTTTGACAACAATACGAATCCTCTTGACTTTCCATGACTGAACCAAAAAATAATAAAATCAGAACCAATAACAAAAAGAGTTATCCCAACACCACTTAATAGGGTAATATTATTTTCAGATCCTTCCATCCCTCTTTGACAAGAATTTTTAGACCAAGTGACTTAAACGAATCTCCATCACAATCTCATAGACCCCATATTACATAAACTCCCTCATCATGAAAAAAAATATTATGCCAATTTGGAAACATAATAAAAAGGACCTTGGACTGATTAAAGAAATTTATACTCAAGTGTGTTAGAAAGTATAAACATATAATTTCATCTTTATGAAGAAAATTCTATCCCATGGAATGGTTTTTTTAATGATGTATGCAAGTTTATCTTTGGAACAAATAAAAAATTGTTTTTTATCTCCAGAATACACGTTATCTTTTACAAAATGACTTCAATTGATAATATTTATAGTTTGATAGTGTTAAATGAGATTTAATAAAAGATCGATAACACAATGATTATTAAAAAGTATCTTCAATGAATTAAAAAAATTTACCCACATATCTATAACCAAAATATGCATCCATAAATTCAATTTAGCTAAATTTTTAACCATCACATACTCTAAATTAACTATACACAAGGTAAAAAAACACTAATTATAATTGTACTAAATTACATAATCATCACTAGTTAAAAAACATCCACATGATATGATCTTCATTCTGTATAGTCACATTTTTATATTTATCAGTGTAAGAAATAATGTGTAGATTAAAAAATCATTTATATGGATCACCATTATTCATTATACCTTTTACATACAATAGATTTTTTTAACTATAAGAATGTATGACTCTCAGGGTTCACATTGATTCCATGCACATAATATCACCATATAGGTAAAGGTCTAGATGTTGTGTGATATTAAACACCACCAATTATGAATCTAAATATTATTTGATTAACTTTCTACCTAGTTCATATTTGATAATATCTAGGACAACTACTATAGGTGTTGAATCCTTTTCACCATAATCCATTAAAAAAATATTAAATTATTCTTTCTTATACATTTCTTGTGAAATAATTGAATAATTTGAGTTCATCTCATTGTAAAATCACAATAAATTATTTAGTTACCATAGTATGAAAATTGCATTCTCTTTATTCAACATTGTTTTGAAATCACAAATACTAAATGATTATTACTAGAAAAAATATTTTCAACCACATTTAAAATCACCATCAATGTGTCTATATAATCCTTTATAAGGTTCATGTATTTATAAATAGTCTTCTTGAAAACGCCATTAATATCAAACCATCATCAATTTTAGAATATAAGGCACTTATTCATATTTTATCCCTTATACAATATTAAATAATTTATAAATAATTTTACATCATTCTCATGAATGAACCCAACTATTTATTCAACAAAACATATTCATCAAGGTCACTATAACAAAACATTAAGTTTACACTAATTTGATAATCATTTTAATGCTAATGTTATACCATAGAAAAGAACATCCCTATTTTGTATAGCCTATAAACTAGAGAAAAACCATCTTCAATGATTAAGAATTCAATTTTTGAATAATATTTTTAAACAATTATATCCTTGTTTGGTGTAACATTACATTGATAATTCATTTAAATCATAATACCCTTATTTATTCCAATAATAATTTTAGTTTCTATTTTACGCACAATTTTTTATATTATGGACTTATAAATTGGAATTATTTCAAAATTATGTGATTCCACCAATTCATCATGTTCAATGTACTCAATTAATATTATTAGATCATCCTATGATATAATTTTTTTTGTTATAAAAACATATTCTCATAATCTAGAATGATTTATTATTATTACCAATGATATTATTAGTCTTTAAAATTTTCATTAATCATTGAAATGTATTTATATCACCACCAACTCAATTTTTAGTAGTATGGGAACATTTTAATTTCCATCAACTATTTCAGATCTGATTTTATAGACTTTTTTCATCAATTTCATGGATTATATTCTCAATTTATTTGAAAAAATACTAAAAATATGGTTAAATTCGCTATATTTAATTGACCATATTATCATAATTATTCATATTTTACCACTAAAAAATTTATTTTCTCTTTTATTAATAATCTCTATCCACTACCATTAGAGAAATAATCTATAAAGACTCAATCATTATCCATTTCATCAATCACTTTCAGCAAACAACCATTGTTTTAAATATAACATGGAATTTAAAAGGACATTGATTATTTCATGGTATAATTATTATTTTATCTCTTATCATTATGTGCTGCATTTTTATCCGGTCACAAAAGAAATTTATTATTGTTTGGTATATAAGGAATCTATTATTCCACTATTTGAAAATATCGTGTGGTTTATTAGTTGTGTTATACTAATGTCTAATTCCCTTTTTTGTATGATATGTTTCAAATTATTCACACATGTATTCTTTCACATTATCATAACTCAATATCTTATACATAAATAATGATATATTACGACCAATGATCTACAAAAATTTACCATCTTAACATCATAAATATTATTTTTGGTGAAAATATAATTAGTAGTATGAGTGCATCAATTTATTCAAGTAAGAAATATTTATAACATTGGGTCGAATTCTATCTCATGGAACCGTAATGATCTGTATGGTTATAGTTACATTGTCCTTTTGGAAGTAATTTCCCTTTTTTGTGATTCTTATCCATAATATTTTATTTAATATATGTACTCCTAATTACATCCTAATATCCCTTCATCTTGGGTAAATCCCTTAGAACATTAGGATTTACAATATTTCTAAGTCATATTTTTCCAAGATTCCCAAGACTTCTATTCTATAATATTTTCTCATCTTTCATTCTCAGGTAACATATATATGAAGTATCACGAATCAGGAATATGTTTAAATTTATTCTTCTTCCTTGAGAGATAGTTTTTCTATCATTTTTTTTATAATGATTCATGAAAATATGTTGCATTTCACTTCATTCCCATTATCAAAATGTTTCTTAAAACTCATTAAGATGAGTAATATCCCTTAAACATAAAAATTATATTCAAATATCAATTTATCATAAACAATTTGAGTTTATCCAACACCATTGATCTTCATGGAATAGTAATTTTCATAATTTTCTTTACAACCTTCATGTTTTTTAATGTTATTCAAAATTTTGAGGATAACATATCATGTTCGATAAACAACTACAATTAGGAATCCAGGACTTTAATTCCTCATTAATTTGAAATAAATTTTTAGAGAATGAGATTTCTTCTTTCACACTTGAAATGCTTTCCCCTAATCTTCTAGATAGAATTGACAAGATATTATGGACATGAATATATCAACTATATTCCCCTTATCATCACACCATACACATAGCTCTTCAAATAACTTAAATAATTGTTTTCACAATATATCAAGTTTCTTTCTTATCCCACCTTTTCTAGAATCATTTTCCATCTAATTGGAACTAATACCCCTATGTTATTTATTTCGCAACAAGAAATAAATTCTATAACAACATGTATATGATTTTTGTTCTAATGTGACACCAAATTATTATTTACTTAAAATATAAATTTTATACAAAATCTAGATTTTCCACCATAAATATTCATTCCATAATTTTATATTTGAAATTTTTTTTTAATTGATTTTATTTATAATTATGAAATCGGTTCCACTTAAACTTATTATTTCTTTTGGTAATTTTATTAATAGATTGTGTCTATTTTTCATAGTTGATATTTGAACAGAATTATGGTTTAATCCATAATAGTGTCAATTATTATGAAAACAAATAATTTTTATGAGGATTGTAACATAATATTTTCATTTTATTTAGAGGACTTCTGTTTTCATAAATATATTTTTTGAAGTCAATCTTGATCATTGTTAGATTGTTATATGCTTAAATATAACATGACTTTTTTCACAAATAATTATCAACAAATCAAAGAGAGTTTTTATTATTGTTCTTTGACTATATTATCATATTACATGACATTCAACGTAAGATTTTTATTTTCATTAAAAATTAATCTATCCCTTTGAAATTTTTCACCATTTTCATTGACCAATTTCATGTTATCCCTTAATGAAATCTTATTCACATTATTGAGCATTGTTTTTTCTCAAGGACTAATTCAAATGATATTTGATCATGTATTCATGAAATATTTTTCTTGAATTATCATTATTATTACAAGAGAAATCAACATTATTATGAACATGATCCATAAAATATACAAATTTTTCTTCTGTATCTTCATAAAAATTATTGAATGATATATTAACAACATCCACATATTTTATAATTAGATATATTATTTTGTGTTATTAAAATATATTACATCTTTCAAAAGCCTTGGAATAATATTTATAAATTTGAATCACTTTTTTAATTAGTATTTTCATCATATTCAAATTCATAATTCACTCATTTAATATTTGGACTATTAATTTCATAGTGTCCAGGACCATTCCATATAACTAATCTTAATTTGAATCTTTTTTTGTTCTTGATTTGTTCCTTTCCGAATGATTTAGAAATAAAATTAATAATTATTTTATATTTTTATTCTTTTTCAGTATCAAAATTTTCAGCAACATTATATTCATTACTAATTTCCATGGTCCTCATGGAATTAAAATAAACCTCTACTTTCAATTACTTCTTGAATACCGTAAGATTTTAATTTCATATTTTATAGGAATAATTAAAAATTCATTAAAATAATGATAATATTTATATTAATGAGATGATATTTTAGGATCAATTCTAATTGCAATATTTGTTATCAATTTCTTTATAATTTTTGAATCAACATGTTTCCCACTAAATCCTCAAATATTTCTATCAATTTAATTAAATTTTTTAATTAATTCATAAAAACATTTATCTTCCCACATTTTAAAGGAATACAAATTTTTTCTAAATTTTTTTAACATTTTATCATTGAATATAACAATAACTTCATAACTAATCATCAACATATCATATATTTCCTTATAGTTTGCAGATCCATAAATATAGTGATATCATTATCTGATAATGAAATGAAAGTAAAATTCTTCACATTCCCATCAAAATACGTATTATTATCTTTATAAAACATCATATAAAAATCACTAAGGAATAATTGAAAACCCACACTCATTACATCATGAAAATCCTGGCCAAATGATAAATTATATAGAAATAATAAATTATGAAAACATTGAATTAATTATCATTGTAATTTTTTTCACAATTTTTTTTTATATTTTTTATTATATATGAATATATAATAAATTCATTGACCCTATATATGAAGAATTTCTTCATACTAATTGATCTTCATAGATGGATCAGTTATTTCCACTAAGAAGGGGTGGGGTGAATTAGTGGATAGAAGTTTTACTATTTCTTTTCACTAGAAATAAACCAATTTTAGATGTTTAAATAATATCCACTCATGACCAGATAAATGAATACTCACAAGATCATGAAAAAAATAAAGATAAAGGAAAACAATTATATAGTTCAGATCCTATGTGGAATCATACTTCATTCCATGGATGGTCATTCACCCCAAGCATAGATTATATTTGTTATATCGCAAGAGAGATAATTTTAAGATAATTAACTATTTATTACATAAAACATTTCAAGAATAAAACATAACATAATAGAACTGTTCTATTATTCAAAAGATGATTACAAAGTGAATAATATCACTAGAAAAAATAGGTTGCTTCTACAAAATAAAATGAAGATCCACATCCTTGTGCCTCTAGAAAAAGTAACAATGAATATGTTATAGTGAAGTCATGTGTTATGATATATAGATATTTTCATACTTAAAACAGGCATTAGATAGACATGAATTTTATTATAAATTATTAACTGAATATTAAACCTCATATTTAGACACTTATTTATGTTTTGTATACTCATATAGAAAAATATTCAATTAATCATTTTTTATATATATTTTTTCTCCCCCCTCTAAATTGTGTATTCAACTACACCCACACACTATTTATTATATTAAAAAAAATATAACATATTCGTATAGAAAGCTAATATCTTATCTCTAATTTATGTTCTAATAAAGAGGATAATCCCTGTAAGATATACTATCTCACTTCAATGTTACAACGTATAGGACATTCCCTATGATCACCATATTTCTATTTCCATTTATTTATCAGAAGGGAAGATGTTTTCTGTATCGAAAAATTATATAATAATGCTTAAAATTGAGTCATATTATTTCATAATTATTTAAGAACACTCAATATTTTTGGTAATATATTTGCTTCAGAATATTCAATCTCAAAAAGCATGTTGACTTTTAGTCTAATCATAGGGAAAATTTCAAATCAGGTACATGGAGAAAAAAAGTTATATTGTTCTTAATATTCTATGTATTATATTATCATATTTTAATTCTCTATATGAATATGAATTTATATACATCACATATCAATAATTATTTTCTCTTTAGAATTCAACTACATGGATCATTTATCTACATTACACTAAATGGATATGTCATCCATACAGCTATATAATGTATTCGATTAAATGAATGAATCAACTACAAAATTTGTTCTACATAGAATAAATGACTATGTGAATTAATTATGTGAATTTCCATTCATCAATTTATCTATGTAGAATAAATGTATATACAATTAATCATTTTATGAAAATCAATTATATTAAAACTTTAATCACTCAAATTAAAACCGAACTACATTAGTAGAACCATAACTGATCAATAATGTAATTCATAGAAACATCAATACTTATCCAATTATATATAAATCCATAAAAACCATATGAATCATTTTCATACTTATTGATAACTCAATAATGTTTATAAAAAAATACAACAACATAAACCCAGCAAGAACCATGGGATCTAAAATCTTTCACAAAATTGGCAGCATGTCCATAGGGTTATTCAAATTTTTTATAGACCCTAGGTAAGATTAAAAAAATATAATGAATTTATGTAAAATATTATATATTAAACAAATTTCATTGATTTTAATAAAATAATCTTCTCAAATAATTTCATTGGTAAGTATAAAGAAATATATTATACATGATTGAATAAGAATTTATATTAAAATAATGAATACATCATTTCCAGAAATATTTTTTGTATAAATCATTTCAATCATTGCATCAGGGTTAAAATCCATAGGTTAGTTTTTCATGGTTCAAGGATCTTCAAAAATCTCATAATGCACGATCTATTAAAAAGCTCGTCATTTGGTTGATGGAATTCCATAGACTAAAAAATTGAATTCCATTAGGAAGTACAATATTCAATCCTTCCACCATTGAGCTGGTGTCCTTCATCAGGGAGTTAGTGGACTTCTTATAGGAAATCTCACATGTTTATAATTTCATTAGATAGATGATCGACCTCATTGACTAGTCTATAGACTACCTATAGTTTTTACTCATAGATAAATAATTCAACTCTCAAGAAAAACTTGTGAGACACCTTCTGAATACTAAAAAAAAAAATACCATAACCTGAATCCCATAAAATGAGAAAAATATGGGAAAAATATAGTGTTAATATCAACATCTATAGGTCAAAGGATAAAATAAATAATAATGCAAAAAAATGATCATACATGAAATCCATTGTTATGATAAAAAATTTCTAGCCCTATTCTGGAGATTCACATATATAAGTCCTTATTTATTCCTCCCATAATCAAAAAATGTTTTAATTTCATAACTCATTCATAAAAATGTGTTTCCGTTGAGATTCTTTAATATACAATCCCTTAATGTGATCAAATATTTTTTCACCCTCAATATCATATTTTCTTTACATTTTTGATCCCTTAAAGATACCATTGTTTTAACTTACCAAAGTATAATGTAAACCTCCACATAAATTTTATGTTCAAAACTTGATAGATAACCCATATAGTTATCAAAACCTACATCGACATTACAGTATGAGTTGGGAACATACTCTCTTGCAACATTGAAATCCTTATCCACTGCGTCTTCCCAAGAACCAAAAATTTTTTATGGTAGTATGTTGTGGTAGGTATACATCTTGCCATATTTTTGAATATAGAATACTTTTCATATAATTAATTCCTTTGATTTTGAAGCCTAATAGAACTATGTACTAGATATCATACTTAGAAACTTCACTAATCAATTTTGGAATCAAATAAGAACATAACAAGAAATTCCCAAATTGAATTTCCAATCAGGTATCGATCATAATACTCCATATAAATTGTAATACAATGACAAGATGCATCCCTAATGATATTTTACTGAATTTTATTATGTTATACCAATATATCCAGAACAGGATTTTCCCACATATCGGTAGAGTATATGGGATTGAGGCCATTCCAATGTAAAGTTACACATTCCTAACCATCAATCCTATTAGGATATCATCTCTAATAAATTAGTAATATGACCAAGGAATCATATCAATACTTCTTAATCTTTCTCTTATAATCCTAATCAATGTGACTTCACCTATGAAAGAATTCGCAAATAATGGATTGAAAAAAATTATAACTAGAATTAGTTTCGAAATTAAAATCATCATAAAACAAGAATAATTTTACATATTTAATAATTATATTAATGGAATCATTATACATGGATGATATATCCTTATCATTCAATATATAACTAAGATCATTATCCAATTTTACACTAGATAAATTCCTTTAGTTAATGATTTTTGTCTCATTATCAATTATAATTTGACATGAACATAGGTATAATATTGTAGTGAATTTTCAGATACCATTGAAACCAAGATGAACCATAAACCTAAATCTAATCTTGGGACATTGAATTCCTTAAAATAACTAGATCCATGTATAAAATCAATTTATGTGTATTTTATGAGTTGGTTTTTAATTTTTTAACATCTAAAACACAAATCATTAGTTATTAAATCATCTAATTTAGACATGAAAGGAATTGTTATTATATATTTTTTCAATATTTTCTTTATAATGATAAATTCATTTAAAATGTGTGACAATAAATCATAAACTATACAATGATATAAATCATTTATTTTTTTAAACATTGTATTTAGATCAATGTAAATCTTATTTTAGGTTAATTATTAATTAATTTTCCCATTTAATTAACAAATTAGTATATCATAATTTTCAAATTAATTTTTATATTGTAAAATTTTCTCTCTCAAAATTTATAAATATATCTATAATAAAAGTTATAATTTGATAATATTATATTAAAAAATCATTGATATTTAATTTAATGAAATTTGGATATGAACTCTAACTATTTAAATAAATTTCATGATTTTAATATTATTTAAAAATATTTAGTTTACTATAATTGGAATAAATAATCACTTTAATACTACGAGCTATCTCTTTTTGTATTCAAAAATACAGTAAGACTAAATTTAGAGGCCATGCATCCTAATCATGCATTTTAAATATTAAAATGTATTAATTAAACTATTCAATATATTTTTTCCAATATGCATGACATCGACACTATGTTTTAACTGTAGATACACTAAATTAAATTGAGTAATAAAACATTAAGCCTTTATCGATATTTTTAATAAATGGTTATAAAGGTTCACATTTCTTGTTCTAAAAAAATGGAAAAGGGTCCATTAAAAATAATTAGAACATATAAAGGATGATTGTTATCGGAGTATTTTTATTTAAAAAAGTCATCCCCATATTAACATTATTTTATTGTTAATAATATACTCCATCAAAAAAAAATTTTAATGGTAGTGGATATCCCTTAAGAAGGATATTTTAGAACTAATAGAGTATTCACAATATAATATAATTTAAATATTCAGATGTATATATTCTTTAAATATGATCTATATAAGAATAAATATATAAAAATACTATATATAAGTATATATGTTTATAAATTTAATATTATTAATATTTATTGATATAATTCTAAATATATATAATTTAAACATAGTAATATGAACTATATAAATAGATATCTAGTTATTAAACATTGTTCACATTAAATTATATGTATTTATTTACATATTATATAATTTATATGATACAATCACATTTAATAGAGACCCCACACATGCCATTTACAATCAGTGCATTTTCCTAGTATAGCACATTCACCCATGGGTGGAACAAATATGAGGGACTAAATCATTATTCACTGCTGACATGGTAAAACTAATGCATCCCTATATTTTTCAACATAGTAGAGAAGATTAACATGAATACTCTAAATTAACGATGTCGATAAAAAATCGGAGGGAGTCTAACCTCCGACCCCAAGATACATATAATAATAATTATTGTAATTAATAAATGTATGAAATTAAATAATTAATATGATAAATAGATTTTAAAAATATAATAATTTATTAATAATATTACGATTAATTAATAATATAATTAATAATGAATACCTACACGTAATATTAACAGTTATTCATTGAAAGTAGTATTAATTTAAATAATAATATAATATAATATAATATAATAATACTATTAAAAATTTATGATTAATAATAAATAATTGAAAATTTAATTAAGTATTAATAATAAAAAAATTTATTAAAAAATATTATGTAATGTAACAAATAATAATAAAATTATATTACTGTTAGGAATATGGGATAATACGAACCCAAAAAAAACACACTCACTCATAGATACTAATGGTCGAAATCCCATCCTACCCACAAGGATTAAAAATTAAATAACGGATCTCTTTATTAACATTATGAGCCCAAATACTGAGTGGATGAATACAATACATGATTTAATTTTTTTATCCACCTAAAAACCATCTTGTAGACCCAACACTTATAACCCAATGTTCCATGGCCCTTGTATATTGGAACATTCCCAGAGAAATCATTTACATGACAAAGACACTAAACATTAACTACCTTGTGTCCTCTTATGAAGATCCCCACAACCATCTTGTGATGGTTGTCCAACCAGAACATTTATGGTTGTGCTTCTCTCAATATAATCTTCCTCAAACCTTTTTATCTTCCAAAATCATTTATGATTATATCCCACCAACGATCGAGTGTGCCAAAAGTGATGGTTCTCTCACATAATGCGTAATGAAGACATTATTTTGTGTTTCCATCTAATAAAGGATTTGTTCAGGCCATTTTCAAGGCCTTGGAACAGGGGCCTTTATGATTGAAAAGTATAGCCTACGAGCGGGTAATTTCGGGTTCTCACAAATGACACCATTTAAGGCTTGTATTCAGTAGGCCTTAAAAATATATAAATAAAATATATTTTATTCATTAAATATATGATAACATACAGTTAAAAATAATAATAATATATAAATTTATATTAAAAATATAATTTGATATAGTTGAATAAAGTACAACATTTAGTATAATTTATTTTCCCTCTGGCTTAAAGGACATCGAATTTTTATTTATTAAGTAGTATTACTTTTTAAGTGGTTATGTGGTAACCCTTTCATGGCCTACTCGCCTAAAAAATTTCTTGGTGGGCTACTTTAAATAGATAAAAAGATTAAATGTAAAACCCTCCCCCAGTAGACTATGTATCATTATATTTTTTCATTCTGATCATCACCATTGATGTATACGGTAATACTCATCAATAAAAAGATGTTTTCATAGTCTTCTTGGGTAGACTAAAAACTTTTACCAACCTATCCACATCCTAAGGCTTCACTAGCTATGACTATCCATCTTGTTCTAATATACTTGACATAGGCTACCCCTAAATCACAACACACTAATAGGATGACATTGAGGCACATTGGTCTTATGAACGATAATGGCGTGAAATACAAGTGGTTCATAATCCCAAATACGTGGTCATGAATCCCAAATCAAGTAAATAGTATTATTGCTATAATTACTCAATATTGTACCTTATATAATACCCATAAACTTATAGTAATTTATTTTCCAAATTTTTTGTAGCATTAGTTTCTAATGTCTGATTACATGTTATTTAGAATATAGGAA
This sequence comes from Viscum album, assembly GCA_963277665.1. Classification (NCBI taxonomy): domain Eukaryota; kingdom Viridiplantae; phylum Streptophyta; class Magnoliopsida; order Santalales; family Viscaceae; genus Viscum; species Viscum album. The sequence continues at coordinate 1,430,835,412 of OY728125.1, forward strand.
CCACCCCAAGTTTACAAAACTAATAGGACAACCAATAATCAATATTATGTAAGCAACATTCTGATCCTAGTATCCTCATTTTTCAGTATTTTTTGGAATTTTTATTTCTGAAGAATAAGGGGTGATGCAAGACAGAATGTAGACCTAGGGACTCACTAATGCAGATGGTGATGCAATGAAAAACATGGGACTATTGGTCCAGGTCAAAGGGATCTCTTGGATATGAAATATTGTAGGAATTATGGTGTAGGGTTTAATAGAACATGATGGGGATAATGAGGAACAAATATAGGGGTAGGTGGCTTAAATGGATGTGATGGTAAGCCAAATCTATACATGTGAGGTGGTGGAATATTGTATTAAACATTTTATACAACAACAAGAATTCATATCATGCATTCATTATTGGGTGGCAATCAAGGGAATTTGGTCTATTATCTTAGGGTCTTTTGGGCTTATAACATTAGTCATTTGGTCCATTGAATAGGTCTATATGGTTTTTTCTATTCTTTGTAGAGAGGTATAGCCTCACCCACTAGAGTGTTTGGGTGTGTGAGTTTTATGTGGTTTGTAATCACTTCAGGCCATCAAATAGAGGGTATTAGGGGAAATTAAATATTTTTCCATTATGTTACACCTAATATTTTATGCAAAATTGTTTTTAATAAATTTATTTTATTTAATAACTTGTGCAACACACAATACCAAGTCCTAACAAACATCTATATTCTATTTATAAAACTATTTTATAAGGTTGTTATGAACACGTTGTTAGAATTGAAGGTCCAAATAGGAATAGATATATTTTAAATATGACTTAAAATTGTTTTTTATAAATAAAACTTATTTAATAAAAATGTGTATAATTTTTGGTAAAGTAATTATGCATTTTAAAAATTCTTTTTTCTCTTTAAATGCTTTTATTGATTTTTAAATAAAATAATAGATGTAATTTTTTGATTATTTATAGAAATTTAAAAAATGAACTTATTTTTTGGAAAAATCATTAAAAAAATAAATTAGGAATTTTTTTTTGGATTTTTATGATGAGATTAATATTATGATGAATTTTGAAAAATAAATGTTTTTATTAAAAAATTATTTTTCTTTTAAAAGATTTGTTATGTTATATTATTGATTAAACAGATTTAGAAAAAAATAGTGAAATTATATTATTATTAATATATATAGATTACTTGAATGAAATTCATATTGAAATTTTATATATACTCTTTTTAATCGTTTAAGACGTTTTTCTTTGGAAAATAACACTTTTGTGGCATCTGTGAGATTAATTTTAAATTAATTAATACTAATTATGTGAATTGAATTTGTAAATATTGATTTCATATTTTGAATCAATTTAATTACTATCACTGAATATGTTTTATTTAATTTTTTTACCATTTCATATTATTCAAAATTTAAAAATTAATCAACATGGTTAAGGTTAAATATGTGTTTTGTTGGGGGTTAAAATAAAAATAAAATGGGTAAAATGACTAAGAAGCCTATACTAAAACCATATTATGGAATTATTTCAACATTATAACATATAATACTCTATAATTAACAATTTTTTTATCCTGTTTCATATGAAAAATTTGGGTACAAGTTATTCTTTTCAAAAATTATATATGCATCCTCTCCCCAATAAAACTGGCCACCCCCTCTCATCTCCAATTCAAACAAACAAGAAAATATGGTTTTCCCATGCACAATAGAATTTATTTCCTTAATTATCTTGAATAATAATAGATTCCACCTAGTTATTATAAATCCTCCTAATAATTCATTAGGTATAACCCTCTAGATGTTCTCCAAATAAGATGAAAAAGGTATCATCTTCTGTTACATTTTTATTTCCTAACCAACCTCCAAACAATCATATTAAAATGTGATAATATAATATCATTACAATATTAAATATACCGATATCTTATTAATATATTATCATAACCTACATCTTTTCCAACTTCCCCTTATTGGGAGACAGGACCATCGCCATTGGTATGCCGGATTACCACCTCACAAACCGAGTTAATTCATTTTTCACAACCACCTATTAAAACTGGATATAGTAATGGATTTATTTTTTATATATGAAATATATGATATGATATTTTTATTTTAAATAAATATATCACATATTATTTTTTATTTTCCATTATATGGGGATATTAATATTTCACACGTGTCAACAGTGCAGTACTGCCTAAGGAAGCAATGTGATTTGTTTTTAACTACATATTTACATGGATGGTAATAAGGATAAATTTAATATATATATGATATATATATGTGAAACTTTAATGACTCTATAAATGTGATATATTATTTACCTTATTCTTTTGATCAATTGTGAAAATTGAAAAAATGTTCATGTGTATGTACGGCTTGTCGTCTCCCAAAACAGGGTTTCTCATTTTTTATATATATCATAAATAGATTACTCTATATATATTGATTTAAATATATGATATTTATATCAATTTTTTTATTTTTTATAAGATCTGTCTATGATCAATGTAAAGGGATTAAAATACCAAACCAAAACTTATAAGAATGTCAAATCAATTATTACCCAAAACAAGATTTAAAAACAAATTATTAATAAATGGGTTATAAAAAGTAATAAGTAAATCATATATGTAATTACACATATAATAATGGAAATTTAATATATTCTTAATGAAATTATATTTATTATATTCAAGGTTTTAATGTGTACTATGGATATTTATACTTAAGGTATGAGATTATTGTCTCAAATTCTCTTATTTGGGACATACATTCTATTATTAGTGTAACAAAATTGTCACGACCCATCCTCGGGGCCCGTGCCGTGACTACCCCAATCCCGCCTTCCATAGGTCAGGGGCTGGCGACTAGCACCAAGGCGTAATTCCCGATAAAAGGGAAGTAATTGACTTTGTAAAGTAGACAAACACATAGAGTAAGCAAATAGAAGTAAACACTAAGTAAAAACTGGTACAATGTAAGTGCGGAAAAAGTAAGTGGGCCAGAATACAAACCCAAACTGAAATTAAAGTACAACTAGAAAGGAAATACAATAATTGAATAGTAAAGCTGCAACGTCGTGTCGTCCCCTGGAAGTCCCACCTGAAGGGTGGGTATAGATAGCCTCCACAGCTCCTTGGGTCCAGCCATCCGCTCTGTTTACGTCCCTCCCAGTGGTCCACCCCTAGGTACCGACTGCTCCACTAGCCTCTACCACGATCAGTGATGTCCATTGTCTGCATCCAACACAACGTAGTGCGGGCATAGCCCATGCAGGGGTGAGTATACTCTACTCAGTAGGGACCCTATGACCCCCGAAGGTCTCCCAGAATCCACAAAGGATAATATAAAAAGGAAAGATACAATCATGAAGTAAAATCTGACACTACTAAAGTATATGCGCATACATATACCTAGGTTATCAATTCTAGTTCGGCTCCAACATCTGAGCCCAAGTTCGATCATGTCCACACAGGATAGCACAACAGAATCCACATAGCAAAGAAAGTCAATCATATTGAAGATAATTATTGAGAATCAAGATTCAGCTCACACATGTATACTTATTCGTAAGACGATAAAGATGAACAGATATATCCATTGATTCATATATGCTGTCAGACCCACAAAGGATTGATAGGTACTAACCCCCGCAATGACCCACACAAGATCTGACCCACACAGGATTGGTATGCGCTGGCCCACACAGGACCACTGAGCACTGAAACACACAGGATCTGTCCCACACAAGATCAGTAGCACTGATCCACGTAGGATCGCTGAGTTCTGTAGTCGTCGCCGTCGAATCCACGGAGGATTTCTATACAGTCGACTTCGTCGTCACAGTCGCAGCCACCTCTAGGGTTCCCGCACACAGCATTCTCATTCAGGAGGGTCTGCTCCACAAACCGATTGGATGATACATCAACTGACATGAAGTCCAGAGTTGATGTATCCAAAATTTCTGTAACGTAAATAGGAACTCAATGTCACAGACGGCGCATCAATCGGACGCCCGGTCTGAGAGTTATTGGATTTTTTGTTCCAAGGGACCGGTAGGTTTTTAAGTCAAAACCAACCTGACCGTACTCCAATTGAATCCAAACCATGAGAAGAGTAAGCCAAATGGACTGTCTCACTATGAGGAATCCACCAAAGTCAACGACACGTCAATCGGACCTCCGGAGCTTAAGTTTTAAATGTTTCCGCTCCGAGGGCCTGGTTGGTTTCGTGTTCGATCCAACCCGACCAAACCCAAAGTACTCTAAAACCTGCAGTGTAATATACCAAAACGACAGACTTCAACCAAGGATCACATCGCAGCTGAAAGTGCATCGATCGGATGTCTGTAGCCCAAGTTAGGGGCAAAAGAACGAAAGTGGTCCGAAAGTGGGGGTTTTGGGCCCGGACCGACCTGGCTCGAGACCCCATGGGTCGGTCCGAACCGGGTCGACCAGACCAGTGTCCGGGTCTGACCCGTTTGGGCACAGCCCGGCCGGGGTGAGGCTCGGCCTGGTTTGGGCGGCCCAGCCTAGCGCGCTGGCGCGGTCTAGTGGCCAGCTCAGTGTAACCAAGCAGGGTGGACATGGGGGGGGGGGGGGGGGCTGCCCCCTGTCTCATTTAGCATGGCCCCCATGTGGGGGGGCCTCTCCTCTCTTCCAGCCGGGGATTTCAAACCCCCAGTCTTCCCCCTGACCGGCCGGCCCTCTCCGGCCGGGCGGCTGCTGCACCACGGGACCCGCGTGGTCTCGTTCCCCAGCTCCGACGCCGGCGGCCGGAATCCCGCCACCACTCCCTGCTCCACCGCAGCCTCAGGCCGTGGCCTTCGTCCGACCGGAGCGGCGCGATAGCGCCGCGCCCCTGCGCCGCGACCCCGCTCCTTCCACTGTGTTTTCGTGATTCTTTGTCGCAGTGCGACGACGCCATAACTTGTTCGACTTCAACGGCATGGCGCGACGGCGCCTTTCATCCTTGCCGCACGATCCCGTGCGGTGCGACAACACCATGCCATCTCCATTCCAAACCAAAACAAGGTCAACAACAGAATTATGGGAGGAGGGTCGACCATGTTTGTGCGGTCCGTCCCTCTCCCGTTAATCGATAACAAGCGGCTAAGATTACGAAGAAAGCTCGAATATTCACAAACAAAAACAATAATCCCCTACCTCAAGTGTTGTCATCGAACGAGGATTGTCGTGGAACGGGATGTCGTGGAATTCATTGTCGTGGAAGAAGACAATTTTTGGCTTTTGTTGATCTCCGAGGAGGGTGTCTCTCGCCATCGTCCGTAATCGGAGGTCGGTGTTCCTCGTCGACGGTGGTGCGTTCTTCACGTTCTTCGACGAAGAACATCCAGACATCTATTTTTCTCCCAAAAAATCAACACAACAAGTCCAACAATAATAAAATAAAAAACCTCTTATTTTATTACTCAGGACTTATGTTTGAAATTCAAAATTGAAATAACTTATGTAATTAAATCTAAGTCATTAAAAGGGGGGTTATGGGTGTTAGGTAAAATGAAGGTGTGGGGTTTGTGTGGGCCCCACCTCCCTCATAACCACACTTGGGTAGTTACCCTAACTTCCACTCAAAGATTTAACCACTTAGTAAAAAAAATTGTTGCTCAATTTTATTTTAATTTCAAAAAAATATAACTCCTCCCGAGCAAACGCAACTCCGGAAAAGGTGTTCCTAAGAAATTATCACCACTGCGATTCCATCGGTGCCCTCAGATTTCGATTCCGATCACCCGTCCAAATTTTAGAAAATCATCCTCGTTCATTCACTGAACGTACCCGAGATAAACTTCGGATAAATATTCCGGGCACACCGGGCCTCAGAATCAGGTGCCATCAGAAACTGCATTCTTGTAAAATTCCAATGAAAATTAAGAAAAAAAATTTCCCTTGAATTTTACGGGTCTTTACATTACTCCGACCTCAGGGATTTACATCCCCGAAATGATACATCATAACTAGAGGAACAAATGTTGGTACTGTGCATGCATCTGAGCCTCCCGCTCCCAAGTGCTCTCTTGGAGGTTCCCATGCTGCCATCGTATGTAGACTAGAGGAATCGACCTTCCCCATAGGACCCTCTCCTGTCGATCCTCAATCTCCACTGGGACCTCCGCAAAAGTCTCCCAATTGTCAAGGTCTAGCTCCCCATGGTCAATGATATGTGTCGGTTCGTGCATGTATTTTCTTAGCTAAGATACGTGGAAGAAGTCATGCACCCGGTGCAACTGAGGTGGTAGAGCCAGCCGATAAGCCACCTCACCTATCCTAGTGAGGACCTGGAACGGTCCGATGAAGCACGGAGATAACTTGCTGCCTCTGCCAAATCTCCGTAATCCACGTCGATGTGAGACCCGCAAGAAGACGTGGTCGCCATCCTCGAACTCTAGTGGCCTCCACCTCCGGTCAACATAAGACTTCTGCCGGCTCTGAGCTGTCCTCATCCGCTTCGGGATGACCTGGACCTTCTCTGTCATGGCCTAGACCATCTCCGGTCCCACAAGATCTGACTCCCTAGGGTCTGTCCAGAACAGCAGTGATCTGCATGGTCTGTCATACAATGCCTCAAATGGTGCCATCCCGATGGTGGAGTGGTAGCTGTTGTTGTAGGCGAACTCTACCAAGGGTAGGTGATCCTCCCAACTGCGACCAAAGTCGAGGACACATGCACAGAGCATGTCTTAGAGAATCTGAATGGTCCTCTCCATCTGACCATCTGTCTGAGGGTGAAAGGCGGTGCTTAGACGTAGCTGTATCCCGAATGCCTCCTGCAACCCCTTCCAAAGCTGGGAAGTAAAGCGATCATCTCGATCGGAGACGATAGATGATGTCACACCATGAAGCCATACAATCTCCTGAACGTAGAGGCGTCTCAAGCTCTCCATTGATCCCTGATCTCTGATGGGTAAGAAGTGTGCGGACTAGGTGAGTCGGTCGACAATAACCCAGATGGAGTTGTGACCTCTAGATGTGCATGGATGTCCAGTCACGAAGTCCATAGATATTTCATCCCACTTCCACTCCGGGACCTTTAAAGGCTGTACCAAGCCTGCGGGTACTTGGTGCTCTGTCTTCACCTACTAACAGGTGAGGCATCGAGAAACGAACTCTACCACAGTCTTCTTAATACCTGTCCACCTGTTCTGTCGTCTAAGATCCTGGTACATCTTCGCCACCCCTGGATGTACCACTAGAGGGGAAGTGTGTAACTCCCTCAGCACCTCCTCATGTAAAGCAACTGGTACCATGGTTCTTCTTCTAAAGAGGATGACGTGGTCTCCTCCCACAGAGAATCTATTAGGTGCCTGTCCTAAGGATATCTATGCACACCGCATCTCACAATCAACATCCCCACACTACGCCTCTCTGACCCATTGTAGTAGTGGAGGAGTGACTGTGAGTGACTACAGAAAGGCTGCTCCATCACTATCCATGAAGGATATCTGAAAAGCGGCTAGCTGCTATGTTGCCTCCCCAAGTAGATGAATTCCCGTCCTCCTGCTGAGAGCATCGGCTACTACGTTCCCCTTCCCAGGAGTATAAACTATCTCAAAGTTATAGTCCTGGAGAAACTCGAGTCATAACCACTGTCTCATGTTCAGGTCCTTCTGCGAGAAGATGTAACAGAGACTCTGGTGGTCAGAATAGACTGTAAATCACTCTCCAATCAGATAGTGTCACCACATCTTCAGAGCGAAGACCACTGATGCCAACTCTAGGTCATTGGTAGCGTAGTTCTTCTAATACTGCCTCAAGTAACGTGATCCATAGGCGATCACTATTCGCTATTGCATCAGGAAACATCTGAGTCTGGTCCCTGATGCATCGCAGTAGACTACGCACCCTACTCCCTCCTCTGGTAGCCTCAAGATAGGTGCGCTGGTCAAACTCTGTCTTAGCTCCTGGAAGCTCTGTTGACATCTATCTGATCACACGATGGGTTTCCCCTTCTTCCTCAAAGCTGAATGTGGTGCCAAAAATCTGGATAAATCTGGTAAAAATCTCCAGTAGTACCCAGCTAGTCCCAAGAAACTATGCACCTCCGTCACACTCCTGGGTGGCTCCCAGGATAGCACTGCCTCGATCTACACAGGATCCACCGCAACTCCCACCCCAGAGATGACATGTCCCAAGAATTGGACCTCATGTATCCATAATTGACACTTCGAGAGATTACCATAAAGCTGGTGCTCTCGGAGTGTGTCCAGTGAAACCCTTAAGTGGTAGGAGTGCTCCTCCTCAGTCGTCGAGTTTATCAATATATCGTCGATGAAGACTACAACAAATCGATCTAGATAAGCCTGTAAGATCCTGTTCACGAGGTCCATGAACACTTATATTTCATTGGTTATGCCAAATGGCATAACCAAGAACCCATAGTGGCCATATCGACATCTGAAGGCCGTCTTCTGCATGTCCTCATTTCCAACTCTAAGCTGATGATATCCTGACCTGAGGTCTATCTTTGAGAACCACTGTACTCCCTTAAGCTGGTCGAAGAGGTCGTCAATCCTAGGTAGAGTATACTTGTTCCACACGGTCACCTGGTTCAGGATATGTTAATCGACACAAAGGCACAAGCTCCTGTACGCCTTCTTGGCGAACAATATCAGTGATGCCTTGTGTGAAACACTGGGTCAGATGAATCCCTTGGCCTGAAAGTTCTCCAGTTGTACCAGTAACTCCCGAAGATCGGTAGCTTCCATCCAATATGATGAGTTCAATATCAGGACTGTCCCGGGGTATAGGTCAATATAAAATTCTACCTCTCAGTGAGGAGGTAGTCCTGGAACGTCGTTGGGAAAAATGTCTGCATACTGATCCACTACTGTAGGTATGCTCGGACTCCGCACGTCAACTGCTCCTATGATGAGGCTAGCCAACTGATGAGTGATGGGATGTCCTCTATTATGCATGAGTCCATCCTATGCTGAAAAGGCTCCCTTCTCGCTGGTGAAGGTGAACCTACTCCCATCGGTGCGTATACACCGCACCTTGTGCCAAATACAGTCCATCTGAGAATGGACTGTCGATAACCAATCCATGCCCAAGATGACGTCATAAGTCCCCGATGCCGCTACAAGAAAATCCCAGCCCAAGCTCTCGCCTCGTAGAGTAAGTTCACACTGCCGGAACCAGTGCGTAATCGTCAAGTCTGCTCCCGTAGGAATCTCTAGCCGTAAGGATCGAGCCAACAGCTCCGTCAAAATCTCCGAGCTCCGAACAGGGGCAGTGGAAATGAAAGAATGACTCACTCCTATGTCTATAAGAATTGCAGAAAGGATGTAATAGACACAGATGGTACCTCAAATCATCCCGGGCGCGCCGTGGTCATAGGCCTCCACTGCCTGATGATGTGTCTATCTCTGCCCGCTAGCTCCCTGTGGTCGGGGTGGACCTCCTGGTGGGGGAGGTGGTAGAGCCTCAATGCGTCGCCCACAACCTGCTTCTTGGCCAGCTCCTCTGCCTCATTCGCCAGCTCCCTACGGACCGCCACGGTCGACCCTCTGCCTCTACCTGGGTGGTCCTTCAACTGTCTGCTGCTCCTCTACAAGGCGGGTCGGGCAGTCACGAGCCATATGGCCCTTCCCGCCGTATGCATAGCAGTGTATGCCTCTCGAAAGACTGGCACTGCACTGTGTGCCCCACACCTCTGAGCCAGTGTCCTGAGGTCGTCCACCTGAGGGTCTGGTTCTCCTGGACCCATGTGTCATCCGTCAACTGCCTGCTATAGAGGACTCTGATGTGTTCCTCCCTACGGTAGGTCTCGCTGCTGATGTAGGCTCAGCAAGGAAGATCTCGATGAGAAGGGCTCTCTTCAGTACCCCTTCATGTGTCGGAATGCTGAGGGAGATCAGCGATTCCCTGATATCATGCCTCAATCCCTTCTCGAAGGTCCGACCCCAGAAGAATGGGTCTCGTACCATGTCCGTCGAATTGCACGAGAGGTCTGTAAATCTCACCGAGTACCGGGCGACCGTCAAGATGCCTTGCTGCAGCTGTAGAAGCTCCTGGATGCGCCCCGCATGGAGGGTGGCTGGGATGAACTCCGATTTGAAGAGGCTCTCAATGTTCGTTTAGAGGAGAGATGCCTCGTCATGAACCTGGAGCATCAAGCTCCACCATCTGCCTGTTTCCACGTGCAGGAGACTCGCTGCAAGGATCACCATGAGGTCTACTGGTGTCCATACCAAATGGAAAAATCGTACAACTGCCTCCAGCCAATCCTCGGCTGCCTGAGGGTCCGTCTTCCTGCGGAACCTGGGTGGTCGCTGACGCTGAAACTCGTGCAGTGAACCAGGGCGACGTGCACTCTCAGTGGCTGGAGTTGGTAGCATCGGTGGCTCGACGGGTAGTGGTACCACCGGTGCCTCTGTAGTATTAGGGCCCTGTACCAAGGCCTCGTCACTCAGTGGGATGTCGTCACATACAAAACTCGGAACCCTAGTTGGCTGCCATCGTGGGGCCATCCTGAAAAGAAACAGGTGCACCATGGTCAAACAGTATACCAGGTCAGCTGATAGAAAGTAATCACAAAGAAACCTTGAAACACACATGCAATCAATGTTTTCGTGCATTGACTCTGAAATCAGAAGTTAGGGTCTTGGTGTACGGATACGTCGGCCGCCGCACCAACACAGGACTCCCTGGACTGATAACCACACTCAATAATCTTAACACTATTACTTCACATTGAAAAAGATCAGAGTCCTGAGTTATACGGTAGAACAGAACTCCTCTGATACCAATTTTTCACGACCCGTCCTCGGGGCCCGTGCCATGACTACCCCAAGACCGCCTTCCATTGGCCAGGGGCTGGCGACTAGAACCAATGCTTAATTCCCGATAAAAGGGAAGGCGTTGCCTTTGTAAAGTAGACAAACACATAGAGTAAGAAAGCAAAAGTAAACAATAAGTAAAAACTGGTACAAAGTAAGTGCAGAAAATGTAAGTGGCCCAGAATACAAACCCAAACTGAAAGTAAAGAACAAATGGAAAGGAAATACAACAACTGAAAAGTAAAGCCGCAACTTCGGGTCATCCAATGGAAGTCCCACCTGGAAGGTGGGTACAGATAGCCTCCACAGCTCCTCAGGTCCAGCCGTCTGCTCCGTGTACTCCCCGTCTCATGGTCCACCTCCAGGTACCGATTGCTCCACTAGCCTCTACCACGATTAGCATTGTCCATCGTCTACATCCAACACAATTTAGTGCAGGCATAGCCCGTGTAGGAGTGAGTATACTCTACTCAGTAGGTACCCCGAGACCCCCGATGGTCTCCCAGAATCCAGAAAGGATAATCCACAAAGGAAAGATACAATCACAAAGTAACATCCGAAACTACTTAAGTATATGCCCATACATATACCTAGGTCATCAATTCTAGTTCGGCTCCACCATCTGAGCCGAAGTTCGATCACTTCCACACAAGATAGCCCAACACAATCCACATAGAAAAGAAAGTCAATCATATCGAAGATAATGATTGAAAATCAAGATTCAGCTCACATAGTTATACATCTTTGTAAGACGATAAAGATGATCAGATATAGCCACTGATTTATCTAAGCCATCAGACCCCTTAAGGATTGATAGGTACTAACCCCCGCAATGACCCACACAGGATCGGTATACACTAACCCACCCAGGACCGATGAGGGCTGACCCACACAGGATATGACCCACAAAGGATCGGTTGCACTGATCCACATAGGATCGTTGAGTGTTGTAGTCGTCGCTGTTGAATCCATAGACGATTTCTGTATAGTCGTCATCGTCGTCATAGTCGCAACCAGCTCTAGGGTTCCCGCTCACAGCAAGCTCGTTCGGGAGGGTCTGCTCAACGAACCGAGGGGATGATACATCAACTGACATGTAACACCCCAAGATTTTATAGTGTGTTATTTCTTCAAAATAATTCAATAACTTTCACTACACGCAACACCAAGTTCAATCACACCATGACTTACCAAACAAGTTGTTAAAAAGAGGTTATGAATAGTGTTAACTAAATTTTAAACTTTATATAATCCTTATAATTTTAGAATCCATATTATGAGTTTCTTAGACATAATGTGAGAACAAATTCATTTTCAGTATTGCACTTTTACCAAATTTTAATAGTGAAACCTTTTTAGATACTATATTTTAAACTTTTTGACTAAATGGGGACATCAAAAATTTAAAATGAAACATCCCAAGCTTCCACGGTACGCTAGCGTGTGTTGTACGCAACACCGAGTTCTAACACACCGTAACCAATCAAACTAGCCGCTATGAATAGTAATACCTACTTTTTGAAATTATATATATATTATATTTGAAAATGGACTTCATTTTTGGATTCGGAATATCGAATTTAGCCTAAGGTGAAATTTTGGTACATTTCGGATAACTTTAATATTTTGATAAATAGTGAAAATTACTAAATTTTAATTAAAAACAACTTTTTTAATCAAAATAATTAATAGTGATAAATTATGAATTTGAGTGGTTTTAAAGTATATTTAGAATATATTTTTACCATTTAATATAATTTTGGTCATTGGACATAATTTTACAATTAAACCGAACATAAACAAGTGTCAATCTTTTGATAGTTATTATCTCTTAAAAACACGCTTTTTGTTTTGACAGCGGGAATTAATTTTAAATTAATTTCTGCCACTTCTGTGTTTTGAATTTAGGAAAATGGATTCCATATTTGGAATCAGGATGTTCAAATTGTGTAAATAGGTAACTTTTATTTTTAGACATTTTGAATAATTACTGCGGTAAATATTTTATTTACCATGGTTAAGGGTAAATCCGGTAAATAAGGGTTAAAAAATAATATTATAATAATACTAAATTACCCTAAAACGTGTCTTATACCTATTGGTTGATACATGGTCGACCATGGGATTCTTTGGGTCTATTTTGGGACCCCATGGATCCACTTGTAAGTGAAAATGACACTTTATTTTAATTTAGTTAAAATGAATACAAAAATGACACAAGCATATATCTTTTAGAACAACAATTGTTACATAGGGTTATATATGTTTGATTTTAGATTATAAATATTCATTAGAAATCTAAAAATATTTCCTACATAATGATATTTTATTTATAATTTTTAGACATTAAATAATTTATTTTATATATGACACAATGATGATGCAGTAATTACTATAATAGTGAAAAATTAAAATAATTGATATTATAAATACCCAAATAAATATAATATGAAACTTATAATGAATTAAACTAATTTTCTAAGATAATATGATATATTAGGATTGATTTAATTGACTTTGTTCGAAGTAATCAATCTGTTATGAGTTTCACAAAAATCAACTATTGAATAGTGTCAAAATTGACATAAAAGAGTTCTTAAAACAAATATTATATTATTAATTGATATTAAATTTCTAAAAATCTAATGTTCGGCCAAGAGACTTATATCATGATAGGTTCATCATTAATGTACCACTTGGGGGTCTCTTGGATGTATATAGTATGTTTATTTACCATATTATATAAAAATACCAAGAGACATTGTAAAAGTGAAACTAATTAACTTAGAGTTAATACTTAAAGATAAGGTTAATATAAGTACCCAAACCTGTCTAAATTCTATTGGTTGAGTGGTTTCCGACCTATCCCCACCTTAACCTTTGAATAATCAACTTTGGAGCCATTATAAACCGAATATGAATTTATTATAAATTAATATTTCTAGCTTTTCCAAAGGTGCCCCTCACCCCTCTTATAAAAGGGCACTCCTCCTTCTCATTTCTTCACACCCTAAAGCCTTTTGGTTCGGCCAATCTCTGCCCAAATACTCTCCCAACATCCCTCACTACAACCTAGAGGCCTTAGTTTGATCAGAAAGCCAACCTAAGGAGCCCTTTTGATCAAATCAAAAGGAAGAACCCGAAGAAGAGGTAATGATTTCACCACCCTTTTCTAAGTTCCTTTCTTCTTCCACTTCCTCTTTCTTTGTTCTTACCATTCTAAAATAATAACTCCAGTATCTTACATATACTGTTATGTTATTATAAATATGGTACAACAATATTCAGTATTCTATCCACCCTTTGAATAACATGTCACCATATGTGCGTACGTACGGCTTACCGTCTCCACGTCGTGGTGTAATTGTTATTCAATATATTATTATTTGGATGGGTATAATAATGATGTGTAACTCATGTAAATAATAAATATAACATGTTAATGATTCTGTATATATGATATACCATCCATTTATATATTATTTTAATATCAAAATAATGATATTGTCGCTCGTGCGTACGTACGGACTACCGTCTCCACGAACGCGATGAGATTCATTCTCCATCGTATCCATTCAAGTATAATTATCATTTGATGATTTAAAAATGATGTTTAAGGACTTGATATCATTCTGGATATGAATAATATACAACCTATCCTTTACAAACATGTCTTACGTAACAAAACATATAAAAGAAAACAAGTAAGTTAACACCCGAAACGACGATAATTCTAAGATATTATTAACAAATCAATGTTAAAAGATCATATATGATATCATATTAATATATATGATTCTTGTATAATTTAATAACAATTATTTCACCATTATACAGGAGGTTAACCTACCCCAACCAAGGAAAAGTACAAGGTAAGGGTTATTTCACAATCTCTTCATTATCCGAGGTTGTTTATACGTAATAATCTACTGGGATCTCTTTATCATCCACATCCATGTTTCTTAAAAATGTATTTCAAAACATTTTTACTATTTACTAGAATATTAGTTAAAGTCATTTATACCCTTTTTGACTTTTATAAGTGGTTTATAAAGGAATCTTTCGGTCGTTTTCAAAACAAGGTCCTTTTTAACCTTTTCGACAGAATTAAGGTAAGAATGTTTTTTCTAACTTATACGGCGGGTGCGGCTAATTTCCGCCGTTATAAAATATTCAAAACTTTCCTTACAAGCTTATAAGAATATTTTCAAAGAAACTGTTTTATTTTATATGGATCTTAAATGATTTCAAAATAAAAAGAGATATTTCTTTAAAAAGAATTTTGATTTCATCTATGTCAACATCCTTTGATGGATTTTACGCTTATTTGAATTTGATCTATTGTGATACAAAACTTCTATATTGTATTGAAGGTTTTGTGATATGTTTGACTGTGGATGTGCTATTTTTATACCATTCATAGTTTATGGTGAAATTATTGACATTTCGTATGCTAGTTTTAATACGAATGTTTATGATATGTTTAAACCTTTTCATATGGGAATGCATTGGACTTAGTAAGTGACGGGTGGAGCCCGCTATAGCTCCTCGATGCATCGGTAGGTCTCATGAGACAAACTAGTGTCTTGGCACAAGGCCTTGACAAAATCTTATTTGTAGTCTTGGCACGAGGCCTTGACTATGTGGTTATGATAGTCTGGCATTATGCATTCCAACATTATGAAAGTGGTTATTGATTTTTGCATGTGATTATTCGATTAGTAGAATATCCATGTGATTAAGTAAATGGCATTATTTCATTTTACTTTTGCCATACTATGTTGAAGTTAAAGTTTAAAAGGCTTTTGTTTTAGTAATGCATTGCCTTAAATGTTTATTCTTATTTATGAAAGTTTCCGCTATATTGTTATCCTTACTGGGCATTTGAGCTCACCCCTTTTCTATGTTTTATTTTTCCCAGGAAGTGAAGAAGTAAGTTATGAATGACCTGCAGGGATATTATGTGGGGATATGAGTGTGGATTATGGAGACAATATGTTGTTGTAGTAGTTTTTCGTTTAATGATGTAATGTAAAACTTATGAATATATCTATTGTTTCCAAGGCTACTAAACCAATCGGTCTTTCGAGATTTGATCTTTCTTGTGATCATGCCAATGTTACGAAGTAATGCACCGACTTATGGTAGCTGGGGTTGGGGCGTTACAGTTGGTATCAGAGGAAGTTTAGTACAAACCTTGGAAACTAGATTTAGATAAACTCTGATTAGAGCACGTAGACCTAAGATGAACTTTGAGGATTAGTATAGAAGAACTTCCTAGAATTTTGGTATTGTAGAGATTTTGTGAGTTTTCCGAGCAATACATCCCTGTCTGGATATGAGCAGGTAGAGGCGGCTCTGGCACATATGTACCTAGGGGTAAAACCCGAAAACACCGCTTTGAGCTAGACTCGAACGGGAACTGGTGCACGACAACGGGCCTTGCTGCACTCTTGGTTACGACACTCCCGGGGGATATGCTTAGGATAATTCTCATTTTCTCTACAAACCATTATGAAGGGTTTATGAGTATATACATCCTCAAAGGAGACATTTTTATGATTATGGATTATATCCATAAATAGTTCAATTTATGTTAAGTGTTTTATAAGTATGGGATTATGTATTTTGATTCATAAACTGATCTAGTTTATGCCATTGTTTAGAAATGGAACCTAGTAGAAGGAATGAGAACTCCAGCAATACATATGATACATAGAGAAAGAAGGATCATATATTTCATGGTCTTAAGCCAGAATTCATAAGAGAAATAGTCTCGCATGTATTATCATCATATGAAGAAATAATATCATGTGTTGATAAGATAAGTAAAGAGTTTACTGAGTCCTATGGCTTTGAAGGGAAGCAAGAGAAGAAAAGGATGGAAGAGAGAAAGATGGATAAAGTGAAGAGGGAAAAGAAGAATTTTCCCATATGTGGTAACTGTGGAAAGAAACACCCTAGAACTTGCCTGAAAGGAATGGGAGTTTGTTATAAGTGTGGAGGAAAAGGGCACAAAGTACGTGACTGCAAGGGTAAGAAAATGGTTTCAAATGTACAATGCTTCATTTGCAAGGATTTTGGACACTACGCGAACCTATGTCCCAGTCATCAGACTATGCCGCAAATGATGCTATTGGATAATAATCAAGTTATGATACTACCACAGATGAAGAGGAATGATTAGAGTTCTTATGTTGATTATGTCAATTGAGTGTTGTATCAACAATGTACTTGTTATAATAATTATGGAGTATATAAGGATTGTACTGCAGTACTATTTCATTAAGGACTTGAGATTGTGTGGAACAAAGAAAAGTTACTCAATAGCAGGATACATTTTTGGAAAATATATGGTTGATAGAATGATAAATCATAATATAGTTCTGATACTGAGGTAGTGATTTTGGAATAATATGTTATTGTTTTGGATATATTATATTGGATATTCTTGACTACCTTGGAACTGATTAATGATTTGTATATTCCATCATTGTTGGGGTTTAAAACATTTTTGGATTGATGAAGTATATCCAGCATTCTATATGGAATAAGGGAGCATGAATGTAATCAATAAAGATTATTGTAATTCAAGATGTTTCAGTGTATTAAAATAATACATGATGAAGGTATTCATAAGCTATTACGGGGTAAAAAGGATCTACATAATGTTTACCTTCCTTATAAATGTTGGACTGTGAGTTTGGACAGAATTATTTTGGATAGTTCTAGTTTGGATTATTTTGGATTGCCATAAAAGGGCAACCCAGAGGTCGGGCGGCAACCCGTCGCGTCCGGCAAGGCTGCGAGACTTGAACCCGCAACCGAAGGGCGGCAAGGGTGTATCACCTACCACTGGCCCACTAAATGTCCTGGATTAAATAATGTAGTTTTTATTAAAAGATCTTGTAGATGAATTATAAATTTGTTTATTTTGGAACCCTATACGAATAGTGTAAATAGAATTTTTTTTACATTCTATTATCTTTTAGAGTGAAAGATGAGTTTGTGGTAGAAATTTATTAATGGATAAAACACTAATTATAAAGTAAGTATATCTCCTTATGATCTTAGCCAATCTCATAAATAAATTCCTCATCATTAAGAAAAGGAACTTAGAACAAAAATGTTGTCCTAGATGGTACCTTAAATCATCACTAATTTATGGCTTTGGGATTGTTGGCCTTTTCATAGCCATGTTCTCTACCACTCTCCATCAGATAATTGATGGTTATATTTTTCTTCCATATCCATATTTTCCTACATGGAACCCTAGTATGTGTTATTTTCGTTAATCTTCATACTTTCCACTCTTTATTTAAAATAGAGGCCTCATTAATTCATTTTTCGATGTGGGATTTCAACTAAGATATTTTGAAATGTCAAAAATGTGTTATCCCAATACCCTATGTTTTGTTGAACCGATGGTATTTCAAATCATCATAGATTGATGATTTTAAGGACCTCAATTTTATACTTTTTGTGATTGATGACCTCAATCACTACCTATAAATATTTACGTTTTCATCCAATTATATGTCTCTAATTGCCACCAATGTTCTCCTAATCGAGATCATATTTTGGTGGTGACCCTTTGATTTCTCTTTTCCTCATATTAAGACTAAATTTTAGTAACCCAATTTCCGATGTGGGTTTTCCCACAAATATATTTTCTATTTTCAACCTTTTATTTTTGAAGAACAATTTCAAATTGCGAGGACGCAATTTATTGAAGGAGGGGAGAATGTAACACCCCAAGATTTTATAGTGTGTTATTTCTTCAAAATAATTCAATAACTTTCACTACACGCAACACCAAGTTCAATCACACCATGACTTACCAAACAAGTTGTTAAAAAGAGGTTATGAATAGTGTTAACTAAATTTTAAACTTTATATAATCCTTATAATTTTAGAATCCATATTATGAGTTTCTTAGACATAATGTGAGAACAAATTCATTTTCAGTATTGCACTTTTACCAAATTTTAATAGTGAATCCTTTTTAGATACTATATTTTAAACTTTTTGACTAAATGGGGACATCAAAAATTTAAAATGAAACATCCCAAGCTTCCACGGTACGCTAGCGTGTGTTGTACGCAACACCGAGTTCTAACACACCGTAACCAATCAAACTAGCCGCTATGAATAGTAATACCTACTTTTTGAAATTATATATATATTATATTTGAAAATGGGACTTCATTTTTGGATTCGGAATATCGAATTTAGCCTAAGGTGAAATTTTGGTACATTTCGGATAACTTTAATATTTTGATAAATAGTGAAAATTACTAAATTTTAATTAAAAACAACTTTTTTAATCAAAATAATTAATAGTGATAAATTATTAATTTGAGTGGTTTTAAAGTATATTTAGAATATATTTTTACCATTTAATATAATTTTGGTCATTGGACATAATTTTACAATTAAACCGAACATAAACAAGTGTCAATCTTTTGATAGTTATTATCTCTTAAAAACACGCTTTTTGTTTTGACAGCGGGAATTAATTTTAAATTAATTTCTGCCACTTCTGTGTTTTTAATTTAGGAAAATGGATTCCATATTTGGAATCAGGATGTTCAAATTGTGTAAATAGGTAACTTTTATTTTTAGACATTTTGAATAATTACTGCGGTAAATATTTTATTTACCATGGTTAAGGGTAAATCCGGTAAATAAGGGTTAAAAAATAATATTATAATAATACTAAATTACCCTAAAAAGTGTCTTATACCTATTGGTTGATACATGGTCGACCATGGGAATCTTTGGGTCTATTTTGGGACCCCATGGATCCACTTGTAAGTGAAAATGACACTTTATTTTAATTTAGTTAAAATGAATACAAAAATGACACAAGCATATAGCTTTTAGAACAACAATTGTTACATAGGGTTATATATGTTGGATTTTAGATTATAAATATTCATTAGAAATATAAAAAGATTTCCTACATAATGATATTTTATTTATAATTTTTAGACATTAAATAATTTATTTTATATATGACACAATGATGATGCAGTAATTACTATAATAGTGAAAAATTAAAATAATTGATATTATAAATACCCAAATAAATATAATATGAAACTTATAATGAATTAAACTAATTTTATAAGATAATATGATATATTAGGATTGATTTAATTGACTTTTTTCGAAGTAATCAATCTGTTATGAGTTTCACAAAAATCAACTATTGAATAGTGTCAAAATTGACATAAAAGAGTTCTTAAAACAAATATTATATTATTAATTGATATTAAATTCCTAAAAATCTAATGTTCGGCCAAGAGACTTATATCATGATAGGTTCATCACTAATGTACCACTTGGGGGTCTCTTGGATGTATATAGTAAGTTTATTAACCATATTATATAAAAATACCAAGAGACATTGTAAAAGTGAAACTAATTAACTTAGAGTTAATACTTAAAGATAAGGTTAATATAAGTACCCAAACCTGTCTAAATTCTATTGGTTGAGTGGTTGCCGACCTATCCCCACCTTAAGCTTTGAATAATCAACTTTGGAGCCATTAGAAACCGAATATGAATTTATTATAAATTAATATTTCTAGCTTTTCCAAAGGTGCCCCTCACCCCTCTTATAAAAGGGCACTCCTCCTTCTCATTTCTTCACACCTTCAAAGCCTTTTGGTTCGGCCAAGCTCTGCCCAAATACTCTCCCAACATCCCTCACTACAACCTAGAGGCCTTAGTTTGATCAGAAAGCCAACCTAAGGAGCCCTTTTGATCAAATCAAAAGGAAGAACCCGAAGAAGAGGTAATGATTTCACCACCCTTTTCTAAGTTCCTTTCTTCTTCCACTTCCTCTTTCTTTGTTCTTACCATTCTAAAATAATAACTCCAGTATCTTACATATACTGTTATGTTATTATAAATATGGTACAAAAATATTCAGTATTCTATCCACCCTTTGAATAACATGTCACCATACGTGCGTACGTACGGCTTACCGTCTCCACGTCGTGGTGTAATTGTTATTCAATATATTATTATTTGAATGGGTATAATAATGATGTGTAACTCATGTAAATAATAAATATAACATGTTAATGATTCTGTATATATGATATACCATCCATTTATATATTATTTTAATATCAAAAGAATGATATTGTCGCTCGTGCGTACGTACGGACTACCGTCTCCACGAACGCGATGAGATTCATTCTCCATCGTATCCATTCAAGTATAATTAGCATTTGATGATTTAAAAATGATGTTTAAGGACTAGATATAATTCTGGATATGAATAATATACAACCTATCCTTTACAAACATGTCTTACGTAACAAAACATATAAAAGAAAACAAGTAAGTTAACACCCGAAACGACGATAATTCTAAGATATTATTAACAAATCAATGTTAAAAGATCATATATGATATCATATTAATATATATGATTCTTGTATAATTTAATAACAATTATTTCACCATTATACAGGAGGTTAACCTACCCCAACCAAGGAAAAGTACAAGGTAAGGGTTATTTCACAATCTCTTCATTATCCGAGGTTGTTTATACGTAATAATCTACTGGGATCTCTTTATCATCCACATCCATGTTTCTTAAAAATGTATTTCAAAACATTTTTACTATTTACTAGAATATTAGTTAAAGTCATTTATACCCTTTTTGAATTTTATAAGTGGTTTATAATGGAATCTTTTGGTCGTTTTCAAAACAAGGTCCTTTTTAACCTTTTCGACAGAATTAAGGTAAGAATGTTTTTTCTAACTTATACGGCGGGTGCGGCTAATTTCCGCCGTTATAAAATTTTCAAAACTTTCCTTACAAGCTTATAAGAATATTTTCAAAGAAAATGTTTTATTTTATATGGATCTTAAATGAATTCAAAATAAAAAGAGATATTTCTTTAAAAAGAATTTTGATTTCATCTATGTCAACATCCTTTGATGGATTTTACGCTTATTTGAATTTGATCTATTGTGATACAAAACTTCTATATTGTATTGAAGGTTTTGTGATATGTTTGACTGTGGATGTGCTATTTTTATACCATTCATAGTTTATGGTGAAATTATTGACATTTCGTATGCTAGTTTTAATACGAATGTTTATGTTATGTTTAAACCTTTTCATATGGGAATGCATTGGACTTAGTAAGTGACGGGTGGAGCCCGCTATAGCTCCTCGATGCATCGGTAGGTCTCATGAGACAAACTAGTGTCTTGGCACAAGGCCTTGACAAAATCTTATTTGTAGTCTTGGCACGAGGCCTTGACTATGTGGTTATGATAGTCTGGCATTATGCATTCCAACATTATGAAAGTGGTTATTGATTTTTGCATGTGATTATTCGATTAGTAGAATATCCATGTGATTAAGTAAATGGCATTATTTCATTTTACTTTTGCCATACTATGTTGAAGTTAAAGTTTAAAAGGATTTTGTTTTAGTAATGCATTACCTTAAATGTTTATTCTTATTTATGAAAGTTTCCGCTATATTGTTATCCTTACTGGGCATTTGAGCTCACCCCTTTTTTATGTTTTATTTTTCCCAGGAAGTGAAGAAGTAAGTTATGAATGACCTGCAGGGATATTATGTGGGGATATGAGTGTGGATTATGGAGACAATATGTTGTTGTAGTAGTTTTTCGTTTAATGATGTAATGTAAAACTTATGAATATATCTAGTGTTTCCAAGGCTACTAAACCAATCGGTCTTTCGAGATTTGATCTTTCTTGTGATCATGCCAATGTTACGAAGTAATGCACCGACTCTGGGTAGCTGGGGTTGGGGCGTTACATGACACGAAGTCCAGAGTTGATGTATCCAAAAGTCTTGTATCATCAACAGGAACTCAACGTCACAGACGGCGCGTCAATCGGATGCCCGGTCTGAGAGTTGTTGTCTTTTTCGTTCCAGGGGCCTGGTTGGTTTTTAAGTCAAAACCAACCCAACTGTACTCCAACTACACCCAAACCTCGAGAGGAGTAAGCCAAAAGGTCTGTATCACTAAGAGGAATCAAACATAGTTGATGGCACATCAATCGGACGTCTGAAGCTTAAGTTATAAACGTTTCCGCTCCGAGGGCCCGGTTGGTTTCGTGTTCGAACCAACACAGCCGAACCCAAGGCACTGTGAAACCTTCAGTGTAATATACCGAAACGACAGTCTCGATACAAGGATCACATCGTAGCTGACAACACATCGATCAGAGATCTGTAGCACATGTTATGGGAAAAGTCTGAAAGTGGTCCGAAAGTGGGGGTTTTGGGCCCGGACCGACCCGGGCCGAGACCCCTTGGGTCGGTCCGAACCGGGTCGACCCGACCAGGGTCCATTTCCGGCCCAATTGGGCGCGGCCCGGACTGGGTGGACAAGGGGGGGGGGAGCATTGCCCCCTATCTCATTAAACGTGTCCCCCACATGGGGGGCCGCTCCTCTCTTCCAGTCGGGGGTTTCGAACCCCTGGTCTTCACCCTGACCGGCCGGTCCACTCCGCCCGGCTGGCTGCTGCACCAAGGGACCGGCGCGTTCCCATCCCCCTACTCTGACGACGGTGGCTGGAAACCGGCCACCTCTCCCTGCTCCGCCACGGCCCAAGGTCGTGGCCTTGTTCTGATCGGCGTGACACGACGGCGTCGTGCCCCTCCGCCACAGCCCCGCTCCGGCCACGGTGTTTTAGTGATTCTATGGCATGGCGCGATGACGCCACGACTTTTTCGACTTCAACAGTGCAGCGCGGCGGTGCCGAGCATCCTTGCCGCACGATCCCGTGTGGTGAAAATGCACCGCACCATCTCCGTTCCAAACCTCAACAAGGTCAACAACAGAATTAAGGGAGGAGGGTCGGTCGTGTTTGTGTGGTCCGGCCCCCTCCTGTTAATCGATATCAAGCGACTAAGATTACGAAGAACGCTCGAATATTCATGAACAAAATCTATAATCCCCTACCTCAAGTGTTGTCGTCGAATGAGGTTTGTTGCGGAAAGGGACGTCGCAGAATTGATCGTCGCAGAATAAGAGGATCTTTGGTGTTTATTGATCTCTGAGGTGGGCGTCTTTCACCGTCGTCCGTCGTCGGAGGTCGGCGTTCCTTGTCGGCGGCAGTGTGTTCTTCACGTTCTTCGATGAAGAACATCAAAACTCCTCTTTTTCTCCCAAAAAACTCAACACACCAAGTCCAACAATAATAAAATAAGCCACCACTTATTTTATTACTGAGGCCTTAAGTTTGAAATTCAAAATTGAAATAACTTATGTAATTAAACCTAAGTCGTTAAAAGAGGGTTATTTGGGTTATGGAAAATGAAGGGGTGGGGTTCGTGTGGGCCCCACCGCCCTCATAACCACACTTGGATAGTTACCCCAACATCCACTCAATGATTTAACCACTTAGTAATAAAAATAAAATTGTTGCTTAATTTTATATTACTTTCCAAATAAATTTATAACTCCTCCAGAGCAAACGAAACTCCGGAAAAGGTGTTCCTAAGAAATTATCGGCGATGCGATTCAATCGGTGCCCTCAGAATTTCATTCTGAGCACCCGTCCAAATGTTAGAATATCCCACTCATTCGTTCACTGAATGTACCCGAGCTAAACTTTGGATAAATATTCTGGGCACACCAGGCCTCGGAATCAGGTGCCGTCAGAAATTGTGTTCTTATAATATTAAAAGAAAATTAAGAAAAAAAAATTTCCCATCAATTTTTTTGGTCTTTAAAAAAATTATATCTTCTAGTTATATTAAATGTTTCATTTAAAAAAAATTCTTTCATAGTTCTTAATATTCATACATTCCAATGTGATTATATTTTTTTGTTACAATCTCTTCGTTTCATAGGATTTATTATTGTTATTATTGAAATGATGAAATATTATGATATATTTCACAATAATGACATGACTATTAATATCCAATTTTTATTTTATAATAATGAATTTTTTCCCTGCATTTTTCTCTATTTATGTAATAAATATTAAAAATCATTATTTTAATGATCACCAAAATTATTTTTCTCTTCGGTCAAAAAATAAATTTACATCAATATCAATGATTTCAATAAATGTTTTCAAAAATGTTTTTCAATTATCCAAAGGATTTATTAATTAAATTTTTAACAAATTTTTACTTCTTATAAATCATTTTTAAACAAATCATCATGTCATATTCCAAAATGGCACATCAGGAATTTAGTGAAAATGTGAGATTAGTCATTATTTTTTAACAAGTACAGATTGAATGGTAAATCCAACAACTATTACTAATCAAGGATAAAATTATTTAATTAAAATATTTTGATTATATTTTCAAATATATATTTTTAATTTTTTTTTTATGATTTGTTAGTTTTAATATTTTATTTTTAATGTGAAAAATGTATTATTTTCAATAAATGGCACGAGTTATCTTTCAAAATCAATTTCCATATAATATGAAATCCTATGATATTATTTACTATTTAATAAAGATATTATCCATGTATAAATTTCTTAATATTTATTTAAATGGTTTATTTTCATGATGGAATGATGTTTATGTGACATGTTTCTTACCTAATCACTATACAATGATTAAATTCTTATGAAATTAGATTTTGTTTTCATGAGATATGGTTTAATAAAATGATGAAATTTATATGAAGACCATTTCTATTATACAGATTTTACTATGATGTAATTCATATGAAATTCATTTCTTTTCCTGGGATCTGATATTATGAATGTTTTATGAGATAGTGATACAAGTTTTTATGATTTTCATTTTATGGTGAGTGGGAAAAATATCTCCCAAAAAAGAATTAGGTTATCATTAGATTAAAAAGACTTGAATGGGGAGTGAACCTAGTCCAAGAAGGGTATTCTTCCACAATTACTGTCATGGGAGATAATTTGAACAACTAAAGATGGTTATATGAGTGAACCCATTAAAATATGATAGACTTGGTAATGATCCATTACTATTATGGAAATGATTTATAATGATTTTGTGTCTGCAAGAAGTCCATATCATATGGTTATGATATAGTCTCTAAACCTATGTTATATGATTTCTATGTAATCCATGTATTATTAATAACCAATCTGTTTCTACGAATCAATAATAAGATTTTTCATATAAAGGTTATATATTTCATATGTTATGTCAATTTTCTCACACCCTTATAATCGTTTAATGTCTATGTATTTCCATATTTTACCATTACTGATCATATTTATAATACTTTATTATAATTATTTTCCCCATGATATGATAATATTTATTAGGTATTATATTAATAAGAAGTTTGAAAATTATGAGGATGTATGAGGTAGAAACTATAGAACACTTATGAAGTGGTTTTTCAGGTTTCCATGTTTCCAAATACATTATATCTTTATGATCCTCAAGTCTATATTTGGGTAATGCGATGAATATTCATCTATATTATGTAATATATATTTAGGAAAAGTATGGGTTTTTTAATTTTTATCGTAATATAAAGTTAGATATCATTTCTAAACTAGGACGAGAAAACATTAGTTATAACCCATAGGGTAGTCCTATATATATGGTAATGCCCTAGTGATTTTTAAAGAGTACGTTATGTGACTTACAAATAAATAGATAATTTTATAGATACTAAAAGTAGATTTAGTTCTACTATACATGTTCTTATGTGTAATGAAAATGAAAAAAAAAATCATTAGTCTTGAATCATGATTTACCTGGTACATGACTATCCACATTAATACACACCTAGTTTGCTACTCCTGGAGTATATTCATTGGTAAATTATCAATTTCATTATTGACCATCATGATGTATTTGATTATATAAAAACCATGAAAAAACTAGGATAAACCATCAGTGTCACAAAATAAAAAGAAAGTGTCTTTATTTAGAAATCCAATATATGATTTTTCGTAACTATGTTTTCCCGACTATGATTAATTCTCATGCTATTCATTTTTTGGTTTTAGTCGAAGGATATAACCTAAAAAAATATTTTTAATAATGAATTTAATATACATTGTAATTTTTTCCTCTATATAAATTGAAATTTATGGGAACTAGAATGCAAAATCTCTCTGTTATGGTAACACAACATTCTTAATCTATGAATCATGAAAAATTACAACTAAAAAAAGAGGGAACAAAATTTGGTTGATTCCTTCATGAGGTCATTTACACCATCTTTTAGTTTTTTTTATGATGCTATTGTTTATATGTAATGGATAAATATCAATAAAAATATATATTCAATTATGCAATGCTCAAAACCTGAAGAAGTCATTTTGGTTTCTAGTTATTTGAAAGGTGAAGTGGAATAATGGGGGAATCACCATAAAAGTACAAGAAAAGAATATGAAATTTAATTCACGGAGTGGGATTAGTTTATTGTTTTATTTTTCAAAAAGTACATATATATAATTATTCCTATGAAAATAGATATATAATTAGATGATCTAATTTATGTGGATGATGAATCGATTGGTACATATGTTGAAAATATTACAAGGCATGATATGTATGCTTCTAGAATTATCATCTAATTAAAAGTATGGATGATGAATTATTTAAAGGATTAAGATGAGGTCCTTAAATATATTATTTATGAATAAATCAGTAAATTTTCTCACAATGTGAATTTGGATATTTGAGTTAACTATAAAATACATAGTCTTGATTTGAATAGAAATATGGAGTTCATGGGAAACACTAAGAACCATGGAGAGAAGAATATGATCATTATTTCATGATCAATGTGTGTTATGAAACATTTGGGAAAATATCTTAATGTGACAATTAAAGTTTTTTTATTTTGTAATGAATCATAATTTGGAAATCTAATGGTAAATGGATAAGAAGAAGTTAACTAATTATGGAAATATAGAGTATTCTCCACAGAATACACCACCAACACTCTAGTGTTTCAAATTAATCGAGTATGGTAATTATGTTAGCTAGTTCCCAAATCTGAAGTTTAATGATGATGATAAACTAGATCAAACCACTAAGATGTGGGAAAAGATAATATCTAATCCAATAAGTATTTGTTATAAGGGGTGTGATTACTATTTGGTTAAAAGTAAACTTTCCATCAAATCGATTACTTGTTATGTCTTATTTGACACTGGATCTAAAAAAATATTATATAAAAAAAGTTTTTAATAAGGATATAAAAGAACCGCATCAATGATTTCATATTCAATTATAATTGAAACCCCAAAATTGGATGAGGATATAATATCATTTCTATGATTCTTCTCTTGTTATTGTTTTTGGGATTTTTATACCATCAAATATTGAAATTCTTCCTCATGATGATTTTTTAATTAACATAGGAATGGATAGGATTTATCCAAATAAGTCCGACGTAATGTTTTATGGAAGGTAAATCATGTTTCATATTGAAGAAAAACCTATGATCTTATATTTTTTATTGATCATCATCATCATGTAAATTGTTAATAAATAAATGGGATAGGTACAAGAAAAACCATTACAAGACCCTACAAGACAAGGAAACAAGGTCATAAGGAGGTCTAAAATAGTGGAGTCTTAGGGAATCCCCTTTAAAAATATTGACCCCCTCATGATTCCGGCTATTAAAATTATATAATCCTATGGACTCAGGACAGAGGAAATCAAGTGAGTCAAGGTGGTTCGCAAATTTATTTCTCTCCCGCCATGTGTAGACAACATTGATGTTATTGTTAGAAATTGACTCAAAATTTTATAATGGTATACAATATCGACCAAGAGATGGTTCCACTACCATGAAAAAAAATTTGTTCGATCATAGAGTTGGTTTCAGCTACCTTGTTGTCAATCATCCCCTGAAAATACAAACTGAGGCATTTGTGCATCGTTGTAGTCTCCGACTCGATAAAGGATCCATGACCCAAAAGGGATGAAAATTCAAAGATGAACACACCACTGGCATCATGAATAAACCATCATATGAAAATTACTCCCAGGTTAAAATAAAAAATATAGTTGAGTTTCATTCCCATGGAATGGGGGACAACAAAGAATATTTCTTCTCACATTATTACTTCTAGGACAGACGACATGGTAACCTTCTTGATGACATTGAAGTTTGGGATCCTCATGCTAGTTACTGATGAGTCTAACCATGTCAATTACATCATGTTTAATGTTCCCTCTATAGAATGGATCCAATTAAATTTTAAGATTTAAGTAATAAACTCCATGAGAAACATGAAAATGGATGTATTTGGATAAGTGTGTCACCTAGAGGTAATTGTTTTCTTTTTATTAATAAAAATCTGGACATACATGACTCTATATTGATTATCAAGATTTGAAAAACATCGTGATCACGAATAATAATATTCTATCTTGTACTGATGACCTATTTGATATTCTATGTGGATCTATATACTATTCCATGATTAACCATCATTCTAGATATCGTCAATTGATGGTTAAAAAGGAGGAATCACCCATGAAAACAATACATACAATGTATGGAAACTGTGTGTATATAGTTATTCCATATGATCTTAATATCCCCCAATATTCTTATATATTTAATGAATAATGTCTTTATAGTTTTCATGATTAATTTTTCATAGTATTTATAGATAATATTTTTATCTATTTAAAGAGAAAGTAAGACCATGAATATCACATGATAATTGTACTGAACACATTGAAGAGGGAGAATTTGTATTCTGAATTTACAAAGTTCTAATTTTTTCTACAAAATGATTCATTTTTTGGTCATATAATATCAAGATTGGGTATATTGGTAGATACATCTAAGAGTGAGGCTATTGAATGTTTTCCCAGACCAACCACATAAGATATGATATGGATACTTCGTTGAGTTTATGAATACTATCAATGATTTTTGGGGAATTTAACATCAATATCTATTACACCCACCATGTTAACTAAGATGTTTTCCATTATCTTCTAGAAATATGAATGTGGAACTTATGAAAATAGTATTTATTGAACCTATTCTTACATTACCCTATAGTTGATAGGGGTTGGTAATATATAGTGATACATCCTAGATGGGATTTAGATGTGTTATTATGTAGAATTAATTTGTTTTATCTTTTGAGTCATTATAATTGAAGGTTAGTAAGAAAGATTACCCAACCCATTATTTTTAGTTAGTTTTAGTGTTTTTTAAATTATATATACAGTAGAATTATTTTTACAGGGAAACGTATGATATATATACTGATAAAAAATAATTAAATTATATATTTCCACAAATTTAGTTGAAATTTTTATAAAGGATATTATTAGAGATGATTAATGATTATAAGTGTTCAATACACTTCCACACTATAAAACTAAATATGGTGTTCAATACATCAACTCAAAAAGATCCAGATAGAATATCCATGATGAGTACAACACAAGATTCAATAATTATTGATTATTAAAGGATGGATATGAAAATCCTAATGTAAGAGGAGGAATAATATCATTCACAAATAAATTTCAATCCATTAATCTATGTGAGGATTAAAAAGGTGTGAAAAGCTGATATAGAGTTTATGAAGAATTCTAATCATTTTCATATGTTTAATCATGATAATGATATTAAGATAGTGATTAGGAATAATGTTTGTGTTGAAACCATACAATAATTGAAGAAGGAATCAATATAAGAGGGTCATAGTGTTTTTTCCTTTTTCAACCTTGAATTACAAAAATGTATAGTGATTTTAGAGAGTATTTATAATGGGATGGAATTAATTGATAAAACATAGTGTCTAAATCTTGGAATGTTGTTTACAAAAATGTTTAGGATAATGTAAAAAAATTAGGAGATGTTAGATCTATTACCCTTACCAAAATGGAAATTGAAAAATATTACTAAGGATATTATGATCTATCACAAAAAAAATTATAATGGGACAAATGATACATGGGTTATAATAATCAACTTAGAATTTTAGTACATTTAATCATTATCATTGTATATTTTTATTTAGATCTTATATCCTGTATATTCCACAATGATGTAGTAATGTTTCAAAGAGAACAACATTCCATACATTCTGATTGGTATAGGTGGTTTAAATAAATTATTTGGATACGTTAATAGTACGTTACTAATAAAAATATGGTTTTCTATAATATATATCATTCTTGGGTAGATGGTCAGTATAACAAGAAAATTCAAACACTTTTGGATATTTTGATATCATATTCCCTATATTCCAAAGGTGGTTCTGATAGACACATTAATCTTATTGAGTTTTCATACAACAAAATTTTCCACACAATTATAAAAATATATCCATAAGATTCCATATATAGATAAAAATTTAGAGATCCAACCTGCTGGAATGATGTTGGAGAATGAAATATATTGGGACCAGAGTTAAATTAATAAACGAGATAGATTCTAATATCCATTCATAAAAAATGCGAGGAAAAAATTCTATAGAAAAGTTATGATAATAGTATTTTATGTGGTAATTAATTTGATGTTTGTGACAAGGTGTTTCAGAGAAATTATCGAAGTATTAAGGATATGATATTATGAGTGATTGGAAAAATTTTCCTAGTTATATTGGTCCCTTTGAAATTCTTGTCCATATCAGGATAGTATGATATGAGTTGTTTCTCACACCAATCCTCTCTCAATTATATGATGTTTTATACGTGTCTAACTTAAGGAAATAAATACTTAACATATGACATGTAAGTAAATCAATGGCCATAACACTAGGTCCTGATCATTCATATGAGGAATAACTGGTGGAGATTTTAGATCGAATTAAATTTGTTCTACGAAATAAGAACAATTACCTTCTCAAATGTTTATGGCAAATCTACTAGTTAAAAGAAGCTATATATGCAACTAAATAATTTAATGAAGTAAAACAATCGAAATTTTTTTATTTTAGAAACAAATTTATTTGGAAGAATTATTCTAAAGGGGTATAATTTAAAACACATTTACTTTATAAAATAATATGTTAAAATTATTTTAATTTATTCCATATACTAAACTACACAAACCCCATATTTCTAATGAACCAAAATAGAAAATTTATATTACTATTTACCATGGTCTTTATAACCTAGCTATTATAATTTTTATATTAGTAGTAATGAATTTTTTTTATATTCATTATATTTTTAAAATAAAATATCATATTAATAAAAAATTTACATTATTTTTTCTAAATCCCTTATATGTATGGAACATTATACTTTCTCAAAAAAATTATTATTTTTTGATAAAATATCATAATATTAAATTATAAAAATTTAAAAAAAAATTTTAATGATTGTAATGAACATGTCAAAATTATCTTAGGTTAATTTTTTTTTCATTTAAGATTTTTTTCAATGAAAATTGTAAAATTAAAGTTTATATTGAAAACAATATTTTTGTTTTTATTGATTATAAGTTTAAATTATATATTAAAATTGAGTTGATGGTAATTTTAGTGAAAATATAATATTATTAACCCGATAAATGTAAATTAATTTACTTTTACATTGATGTTTTTATATTAAAATGTTTCATAATTTTTAAACTTTTCACTTTGGAAAACCACTTTTAATTACATGTATGATTTGGATTTAAAAAAAAATTCTACAGCTAATATAAATTTAACTTCAAAAAATGGATTTCATATTTGGAAGTTTTTATAAATAATTTTATTTAATAAGGTCAATATAATTTTTTATGATAATGAATAGTGAAAGTAGAAAAAATTAATTTTCATGATTAAGGTTAAAATGAGTTGCCCAGGGGTTAGTCTAATACTATATGGGGTTAGATAACCTAGAAACACATTATATAACAATTTAATTTTCCTTTATTAGTCTTTTGTAATAGAATGTTCTACAATGGCGACTTTTATATCCTTGTGGCATGTGAAAAATGTTGGTACACATTATTTTTTTAATATCATTCATTTCTTCTCCCTAGCTTAAACAAAATACAACCTTTTTCCTATCATATTTATACATAAAAAATATTCTATTTTAAAAATAAAATAATCATTATGATTCTTAATTCCATAATATCATCATATAATCTTTATATTTATTATGAAACCCTCCTACAAATTCTACACATTAAATAATAAATAGGTTCTTTGAAGAAGAGGCAAAATCTGTTGAATTTTATTTTTATTTTATTTATTTACACACATCCATAAAATATTATTTAACTAGATAATATAATAGCATTAGTAACAAACGTATACCAATATGTTATTATTTTAATATCATTACCTTCATTATTTTCTTCATTCCAGAATAGTAAAAAAAAATTGTTGATTGAGTGTACGACTAACTATAGGCTCACTAACCAATTTTTTTCCTATTCCATCACCACATCTCACAGTTGAATAAAAGGGTGTATATTTATTTATATAGAAATTTTATGATATTATAATTCTTATGGACTAATTATATCATATATTCTTCCTTAATTTTTATTCAAGGTGGATACTTGAAAGTTTCCCGTGTCTAAAATATACTCCCACGTCACAAATTCATGTGATTATCATTTCACTAATAAATTCTATAGAAGGTAATATAGAAAAATTTAATTATTATATTATATATATATATGAAATAAGAATAACAATTTAAATATTGTATGTTATTCACATTACTTTTTTTGATCCATCTATAAAATAAAAAAAACAGACATGTTTAGGTACAACATATCGTTTCCAAGAACAGTGTTGCTCATTTTCTATGTCTATCATAATTTGTTAATATAAATTAATATATAATAAATATATTACATATTTATTTTATGGATATAAATTTTCATATGATCTAACCATGGTAAAAATTTACAAAAAAATATACCTGACAAAACCATACCCAAAAACAAAGTAGTAATTACCCAAAAAGTGACTTTAACAAGGATGTTTTGATAATTTTTTAATAAAAACTATTAAAAAAAATATATGGTATAATAAATATTATTATGGTTATTTATTGATTTATAATACATTTAAACTAATAATACAGGAGGTTCTAACAAATATTAAGTGAGAAGAGACTTAAGGTAACATGTTTTTTCTCAATTTTTCTTTATTTAGGTTAAAAGTTATATTATGAAACTGTGTTATTTTAGGATGTGAATATAAAAACCAATATATGTATAATATCAAAATTTTATTTATTCCCAACATATTATATGTTTCATTTAATTTTTTTTCTTCCATGATTCTTAACATTCTATGTTAATAAAATGGTAAAGGTTTTATGATATAATGTAATCATTTATCAACATTTTTTATGATTTTTATTCTAGTAATGAAATATTATGATCCACATATCAATAAACTAATTATATTCTTTATCCTATGGTATTTTCGTCAGAATAAAATTTTCCCTTCATTTTCTATTCTGTATGTACTTAATTCTCCAAATCATTTTTTTAATATAAAAAAATTTTATTTCTCTCTTTGATCAAAATACATTTTTATTCTATATCCATGATTTCAAATTTGTTTTCTAAAATTAGTTAGCATTATCTAAAGGATTTAAAAAAAATTAATTAAATATTATTTGAATATTTAAAAAAAATTATTATAATCTTTATTTCATTTTCCAAAGGATTCTCATTTTTCATTTACCTAAAATGTAAAATGAATTTTTGTTTTTTTATGGTTACGACATTAATGGAATATTACACATCCATGAAAAATAAATTAATTAAAGATTACTTTTTTTATTTAAATAATTATTTTTGAAGAAAATTATTTTGGATTTTTAATAAATTTTTAGTTTTACGAAGTAATTTTCATGGTTAAAAGGTTATTTTCCACAAGAAATATTACAGGTCAAATTTCAAAAAAAATCCATAAATGCAGAAATTTATTATTATTATATATTATTTAGTAGAGATATTGTCCAAAATATCCATTATTATTATTTATTTGAATAGTTTAGGTTTATAATGACATGATATTTATAAAACACATTTCATTTCCATCGTTTATACCTTGGTAATATTATTATTAAACACACTTCAATTTCCATGGGTTATGATATGATGAAATAATAAAATGTATATCAATCCGGTTTTATTTCTAAGAGTTATTCTATATTTCAATTATATTTAAAAAATAATAATTTCATTTGTTTTAATATGATGAATGTTATTTAATGATTGGTAATAAATTTTTATAACATTCATTATGTGAAAATTTGGACCAAAACCACCATCCAATGTACTGGGTAAAGATTTAAATATCATGACATAAACCAGATTGGAATACAGATTGAACCAAGTTTTTAAACAGAATTATTCCACAATGTTTGTCATGGGAGAGAACCTGGACTACTAAAATAGTTTTTAGAGTGAACTCCTTCGTCTATGGTAAACTTTTTAGAATGCTTTGACTATAATGGAAATGACTCTCAATGCTAAT
This sequence comes from Viscum album, assembly GCA_963277665.1. NCBI lineage: Eukaryota > Viridiplantae > Streptophyta > Magnoliopsida > Santalales > Viscaceae > Viscum > Viscum album. Next base: position 1,430,870,648 of record OY728125.1, read on the forward strand.
GTGATTGTCGAAAAGCCTTGTCTATTCCTATGTCATGCTATCAAGGCTTATGTTATTTGATACCATAATGATTTATGTATTATAAACTACAATTACCTAATCCATGACTCATTATTTTAATCGATGGTATGTAGGATATTGTTTTCATCGGTTAATGATCTGGATCACATACACTTAGGCTAATGTCATGTTTCTATTTGTCCCAAATTTACACATGCTGAGATTAGGATCTTTCTATTTCTTATGTTTCTTTTACAATAGACTTAATTATATTTATTATGTGTCATTTATATCTAACCGGTAATTTTTATGGGGAACTATAAGATAGACGATGTAGAAAAATTATGATCTGACTATTTTTGTTTCCATGTTTCCAAAGGCACTATACAATTATGATCCTCATTAATGTTTTTGAGAAATGTAATGAAATTTTATTCATAATATGTAATGTCTATGTATAAAAAGACAAGGTTGTTATATATTAGTGCATTTAAAATTTTACCATGCTTGCATTGGAGTGTTTAACACCTTCGATAGTGTGTGATCTATCCATGTTGGCCCATTGGTGTGTGTGTCACTTAATTTTAAAAACATACATCACCTAATTAGAATCTTTATATTTTTATATAAAACAAATTTTCATAAAATTTATCATATTACCATTACTATCATAACATTAAGTCATCTTATTAAAAACATAACAATGAATATTAAAAATTATATTATTAATTATTACTCATAATATTAATTTTATTATCAACTTAGGCTGGTAAAGAGGTCATGAGTAATGCAGTAACTCATTGATAATGAAACTAACCCATTTTGAGCTTTTATACACTTGAATATAGCTAGGAAGGATGGATTTCATGTGTGGGGATATGCCCATGAAAGGTCTGATGTGGTTCCCAATAATACATCCTGGCCCAATACTTCATTTTTAGATGAGAGGGTATATTCAATTAGAATATATGTTTCTTATTGTGGACCCCATTAAGGGTTACACTCCCAAATTTCTACAACTCCACCCATTATTTTTTCGATGATTACATTTTTGGTGTAAGATTTTCCATTTGTAGATCATATTGATGGTTGGACCATGTAAATAGGGTACTTGGGGTGAGAAGATATAATCCTAAAAAATAGTGGTGCACTATCATTATGGGTGGCCACCTGTCAGGAGGTAGGCATGAAAACATACTAGATAGGGAGGTAGCCCTATGTTGGACAAATGGTGGATATTCTATTTGGATGAAAGACCCTCACTCTACAATGGGAGTAATGGCTGGTAGGATCCATTCAGTTTTGAATCCAAATATGCATGGGGAATCAATTTTCAAGGAATAAAGTATACTGAAATGAAAACAAGGGATGGATGAATTCCTAAGAGACAGGTGATAGATAACACTAAGGATGTGACCCTAAAAAAATATCATGGTCTAGATGGTTATCATGATGAGATGAGATGCTGATTGAAAGGACCACACTCTACACATGTTATTACAGTGCACCACTGAGTAGCAAGAATGGTGACCGGATGTATACCAACTATATTCTATGATGTGTATGGGATGGTTCAACATTGATTTATCATAAAAACACTATAAAATTCAATTGGATCTTTTTTGGGCTGTTGGACCTGTGAATTGTCATTAATATTTCTAGGTCTTTATGTTATATAAATGTTATAAAATAGGTATTTTGGGTTCTTCAGAATCCTTTGGGGAGGAATGAGGCTTTTACTAGTAGGGTTATGGTAGTGTGTCTATGGGTTTAATTCTTATATACCCAATACGTATTTTAAATTATTATAATTTAGTTATTCATTATCATTATTTAAGTTTTATTTCGATTAATATGTTGGATGTTACTAGAAACTAAAGAAAAGAAGCACCCCTAGCCTAGAAGGATAGATCACAGACATCTCTAGGGTTTACCATTAAAACACTATCCAATTAAATGTTTATAGATTTAAATACCACAATTTTTTTCCCTATGGACCCTTAAACCTATTTTAATGGAATATAAAATTAGTAAATTAACATTAATCAATTATAAAAAATCAAGGATTTTACAGTTAAAACCCATAGATATAACTTATAACAATGGGAAACGTTGTCAGGGATCATATTGGAATGGTATTATGGTCTATATATATCAATTGTTTTACACCATATTGATAGAATTGTAGAATAGTTTTTCAACAATGGAAATTGTTCTCTTCCCATGTTGTAAGACCAGGAATATATCCATTTTGCCACCATATTTACTAATTCAAGATCATGTCAATAGTTGTCCCATTTTAGTATTGTACAAGTGCGGGACAGTTGGAATTCATCTCTACAATGTTATGAAAGCATTATTGGAGGCCATCAAGATGGATGGAATGTGGGGAAATGCACTAGAGTGGGAGGAAACTCCATGTTGGTAATATAGGGGATATTTTATATCAATGGATGAACCAAAATCTAAAATGGGGGATAGTGTTGGATATGGGAAATTGAGTGTGGTACCATTTGTGTGGATTGGATGAGGTTTTCTGCATACGAAGGATCCAAACATCACAGTAAGGGGTTGAAAATAGAAGGTGACCGAGGGGAAGATGAAAACAAACAAAAGGGATGTGTCCCTTCCTAAATGATGTGGGATAGATGGTCATTGTGATAATCTATGATGGTGATTGAAAGGAATGATCTTAATGTAGGAATTGACAGTGCCTCAAATAGTTCACAGTTGGCATTTGAAGCAAGGAAAAAAGGACTAAAGGTTGTTTATGGGATGGTTTGATGTCTTCTAGCTCATAAAAACACTATAATAGATTCCATTTCAGTCATGTTTGGCCCATAGGTCCATCAATGTTTTATTAATCCTATTGGGTATTTAATACAAAAAATGTAATAAACTAAACCATATGGGTTATAGAAAATCATTGGGGGAGGGATGAGGACTTATAAATTTAGGTTCATGAGCGTGTGTTGTTATATTTCCTATAATTACTCTATCTATACTAAATAAAAATTGTTTAGTAAATTTTGATCAATAATTATTTTTGTTATTCATTTAGGGTCATGGAGGTTATGTGAAAAGAGAAAACCCAGGCACTTCTTATCCAATAGTGAGAGATCACACCCCTCTATAGGCATTGAACCATTACCAATATTTCACAATAAAATTTTATTAATGAAGATCCCACTATTTGATGGGCCTATGGACAATTTATCACATCCTAGAGTGTAACATCTCGACCCGGATAACACTAAAATTAGCACCCTTGTAATTTCACCACACGACCGCATTTTTGCTGCCACATATGTTAGAGGTTATTAACAAGAAGAAAAGGTATGCCTTGAATCTAAAAGGAGACTATACCACTATTATTGTGTGATAAACCAGTTGAAAATAATCAAACATCATACACATTAGATAATGTGAACAATAAATAAACAGAAATATGATATAATAAAATGATATATTGTAAAGGCCTAAATAGCCATTCCATACATAAAACATCGATCACCAACTAGTTTGATCACATATACAGAATAAAAAACTGAAAAATAAATCCATTAGGCCTTATTTCCACAATAGACAATATCACATACCATGTTTCTAGTTCCATATCAAGATTCTCCAGCTCGACTAGTCGACTCCACCTGAGTTTCCCGATCAACCATACAATCATTTTGGTTAAACCAAACTATAATTCGTTATTTCTCAACAATAATGTTGATAAAAGACCTTCATGCACATGGAGGTTCACATATAAATGGTAACAAATAAATCTCAGTGTACCACCTCCATTGGTGATCCCGTAAGATGCATACAAAAGTGCATACTAATGCTATATTTTAAGCCACGATGAAACATAATTGAAAGGCAACCACAAACAAAAATACCAGAGATCCTCAGGTCCATTACCTTGATTAATTAAACATTCTTTGGCATATGCTGGTCATCTAAGAAATATTAAATTGTTTTCACTAGTCAATATAAAATTATGCTTAATCCACGTATCTTACTGTGATTAAAAGCACCTTATCCAAACAACCCATCCATAATTCACAGAGGTCAAAGGTAGATTCATAAGGATAATTTTTCCATGTATCCAACCATGGTTCAAAACCCCATGTTCGACCATCACATCCATAATTTTAAATGGTCACAAGATGTAATACATAAGGAATTATTTTACTTATGCAATTAGGATTTGGAATACCTGGATAACCATCCAAACCACAATATGGAATTCCATGTCCATTAACATGGATTAAAAATAATTAGTCCATCATATGAAACTATGGTGCATCGGGGTTAATAGAGCATCAGAATGAGGCACCAAAAATTTAGGATATGAGGGTTAGACCATCATCCAGAAACCATTATTCATAGGTCAATAAACATGAATCCTTATTCTATGTATCAATTCAAGATTCAGAAAACAATATATGACCATCCCAAATAGTCCATACATAATATTTTTGTTTACTAAAACATAATTTTGACACCTATACTATATAAAACATTGGTCCAAGAGTTTTATCATTCCACCTAAACCATATATTATATTATTCATGTCTAGATCCTCAAACTAGAATCTCAAACTAGCATGTAGAACATCTATTCCACCATACACAAAAAGATCACTCAACATGACTAAAACCTCATTAAATAACTCAAACCATAATCAAAATATCATTACTGATTTGGAATAAGTATTCCAACCACCAATCACAAGGGTTGATGGTGTCCTGTGTAACCCACCAAACCTCATATGTGAGGCATCATGTTAAATATCTAGAAATATATTTTTGGAACATCATATCATCACTCTAAAAAAACCAATATCAATAATCAATGTTTAAGCTTTGTATATTCTTACTTGTATAGAATCCCTAAAGAGAATATTGTGACTTAGCCTCAACCATTTGATAAAAATATTTAGGGCTGGATGAATTCCCATACCAATCATCATCATATCAAGCTCATCAGATTGCACATCACTTCATGTCCCATGATAACACATACAAACATCACAATTGAACATTGATACCAACATGGGGTTTCCATAATGATTTAGAACCCACTAGGATATCTATAAAAAATGGTTGTCAGAGGTATCCCACTTTGTATCCTTGGAACAAGAACTATTGTCATGGTCTTCCACATAGAATACTTTTATGCCATAATATATGAAGATACATCTCAGAACACATCTATGGTCACCAACAATCATTCATGCCAAATCATGTCCCACACGAGGACAGACATCCTAAATCCCATTCTCCAGAAACTCACTACCTCATAATACATAACAGAATACACTTAATTTGAGGAATATCTTCACTCTCATCCCATTTTCATGAAACCATAGGTTGGTATGAACATCGAACATGTCTATCACCTCATTTCCCAACATGGTCCCTCTATCCATGGATAATCTCATACAAAAATAATGAAATTATCTAAAAAAACTCATAATACATACTCCAATTTTTTTAACACCCTATCATATGTCTCATCCCATGTATCACTTGCAATGGATAACTAAAATCACTTTCTACCAGGAAATATCATGGTCACAACATACATTACCCAAACAACCTCATTCAATTCCTCAAAAATTCCCAACGGATATACCATCATAATCTACTCAGAATTTTTTTAATTGACCACTAATAGGTATAATGTTGATTGTGGTTCATAAAACAACGAAAAAACACAAGATAGAAAATTAACACAATGTGTGCTTCTCAGTACTTGATATGTACTCCTAAAATGTACACAAAGATATGCACCTTAACATGGCCATTGCATACAAATTTTATTGTTTTGTACAACTACATGACAAGGGTGTACATATTTTCTACCAATGTACTACTACATGTATTTGTACCTATCATATGGGGTGTTCTTCCAAGTATATGGCCAAGCTTCTATGTCTCACTAATAGACGTGTAGCAAGACTACATGTTTTATGATTCCCCAACTCAATAGGCCCATGTACACAACAACATGGCACATAATGTAAACCTAAATGTATATAAAGTATATAGAGTATCTTTATAAATACATCATCTTCCCTCAATAGGATGAAGAAAATGCATGTGTTCATAAAACCACACATCGTGTACACTGGTTTTTACGAATGGAAGACGCATAACACACCCCAAATATCACTCCCAAATATATTGATCAACCAACTAGGGGTCCCAAACGACCAATTAGAAGAAATAAAAATGAAAAAATGTCAAAAATTGTGAATTTTAGTATAAAATGTAAAATTACGGATATCCCTCTATCCATTCTCTTAGTTCGGGCATCATTTTAGGGATATCCCTCTATCCATTCTCATATCATGTTTGAGAAGCCATGAGGGTTAACATTTAAACTTAATTAACTTTCCATTTAATCACTAGATCTAATTACTAAAATGAGAAGTGACATAATACATCCCCCAAAAACACCACATTCTACACTAAATTGTGATGTCAAAATCCCAAAATGTTTATCTATTAAATAAATATAACCACCCTAACCTACTTGAATAATATGATATTTAAATTTATTAAATATTAAATAATCCTCTAGAACATTAATGGATTATAATTAAAAAACATTAATAAATTTAGGGTAAATTCTATATTCTAGGACTAATAGAGTGGTAGGAGAACTTCTAAGAGATCATATATTAGGGGAAGAAGACCCCATTACCCCTTATGAGCATCGAAAAACCTAAATTCAAAATAAATCTATAATACAGAATCATGGGAAATTGAGGTCTTTGAAATCTCCACACCATAAAACTTCTCGTCATCAAAAACCCTATATTCTCTTATAACCACACATATAAAACAGTCTTGTAAATGAAATAATGTTCAACCATCTATGTTCTACTAGTAGAGGCAAACTGATTTTATCTAAATAACTTAAATGATGGGACCTTTAATCTATCATTGTTAAATACAACACATTCCACCATCAAAAAATCACCATAAGAATGACTAGAAACACCCATATATCATGACATGTCACAATATTTGATACTCATAACCTTTCACATGGTTCTCCCCGCCATAAAAATCAAAATTAAATGCTAAATTATGATCCATGACAACTCCCATCGTAAGAGTCTCTTTTCAAATCACATCCTCAGTGGTCCATAAAGTTGATCAATTTCACCATCACCACAAACTCGACCCTACCCACACAAGGATCACATCATCATTATATATATATTAAACCCCACTGTAGGAGTATCCTTACAGTCTCCTTATAACATAACACCTTTTCCTTGACCACTGATCCAGTCACAACCAAACATTAGAACTGGATATTCCCATCTCACTCCATTAGAGAAATAAATAAAATATATTTTATCTCTCATTATAAACATAAGAGAACAAAAACCATGTTATTATTTGAAATCTGGTACATCATAAAGACCACATTCATAAAAATATGATGGTTTACTCTCTACCAAACTACATCACATACATTTCTCCATGATTAAAACATCCTAAGATGCCCCTTATCAACCCAATAAAACATAAATATAGAAATGTATATATACATGATTCTATCATGTCATACAAATGATAATATCATGATATTGGACTTGATCATATCTTTTCATCTAGGATGCTAATATTTCATTGATTTATACCACCACAACCACATCTATTTCATAAAATCAGTGTTCTATCCTAAGGGCCTCAGTTCACCTTGCCCACAAGCCTCCCATCACACCAAAACAACTCTCATCCCACTCTGGGATTCCTTAAAAACTCATGAAAATTTTACAGATACTCTAGTAAAGGTAGATCAAAATGCCAAACTACATATATTTTCACTATATATTCTGTATCCAGTATTCCTTTATCACAAAACCAATACATGACCGTGTGTAACGCACCCAAAAAATATTCCCTAACTCCAAAGAGCCATCTCTCATAAATCTTCACATCTTAAACTCGAACTACAAAAACATGAGGAATTAATGTGGTATCGATCTGACTCAAATCCACCTAGTCATCTCCCATTCACAATAATTTCCTAGGCTAGGAAAATGGATGAACCTATACATATTGAAAAAACCCCACAAACCTTCAGTGAAATCATACTATTTATTCTTCCAGAAAATAAAATTCATCAAATGAGTCTGACCCTTAATCCTAGATACAATTTTCTTTTACTGTTATTAATAGTTCTAAGAATACATTTCTGAGTCATGCACCCTAATGTATATATTATTGGACTGAAACCTGTCTTGGGTTTCCATAAAAATTAAAATGAAACCTCTCAAAAAAACTCTAGTGACATCAAAAAGGACACTAGGATCTCTCATATAGCCACACCAATCATATCTCAATTAATGAACCTATGTTCTACCACCTAGGATTAATCCAACTTAGTGTAGGACACTTCTCATGGTGCATCATACAGGCTCCCATCTAAGTGTCTCTCAACATAATCATACTAAATCACCCAACTATAGGGTCGCACATATGAAGAATCACATCCTCCACCACAACCTCCTTCAACTATGTCAGACATCCTCTCTAAAAAAATTCACATCAGAACGCTCCCTAGAGAACCAAGAAACACCACCATAATTGTACAAAAACAACCCTCAAGGGTTCCAATGATCTCAAAATTATACCATTCTCACCTAATAGGGTAACTAAACCTACTATGAATGAATACTATACCAATTTTGTCATCATTAAGGATCTCACTATAGATCTGAAAAACCTTCCATCTGATTTTAATTCATAAATCACACACTAGATGGCCTATAACATGTGGATCCTAGCACATGTGCTTCAACCTGGTGGTGATGACTCTTCAAATGCATCCATGAGACCCATGATCGTTTTGGGAGGAGGAATATTTTTGGGAAACTATAGTAGTGTGGTAGTAGTTAGTGTAGATGGTATTGTATGGTACTGTAACTACCAGAACTATTCATCTTTGGGCCACTAGTTTCAGCCTATATTGATGCTTGGGACACCACATTACTCTATAGGATAATAGTAAAAAATAAATTATTTTCATAATCCCCACAAATAATGTTCCTAAATTCCAAATTAAAACATAAAATTCAAACAACATTTGTGTAACCCAAGGTTAAATCCTATACCACTATGAAATCGAATACCAATAACATCAATGCCAGACATAGTAATTGGGAAATCATAATAGAATAGGTGTTCAAGATGCACCAGAAGATGTCCATCATAGGATCCAACACAATCCTACATCTCGTGTCTACCAAAAATCAAATAGTAAAATAATATGAATTTATTCTCCTTTGATACCACTTTTTAATGTCCATGAATTGATTCCTTCAAAACTGATACCCCAAGCCGGTTCACCATAGGAATTAAAAAAAAATTCTCATATTCTAGATTATGACAACTATAACTAAGGTTCTTTATTGAAATTATGAAGATAATATTCCCCTATATCATAGTGTTCAACAAGATGTAAATAACCCAACATCATACACATTAGAAAATTTGGAATCATAAATAAACTAAAACTGAAACATCACATAATAAAATGAAATACATTGAAGGAATGAACATTCATTCCATTCAAATAATATCAATCACATAATGATACGGTTTCATTTTCAAAATGACAATCTAAAAAAATATAGACATCATGCACTACTATCACTAGAGGAAATACCAATAGCACTGTCTCCGGTGCCCAGTTAAGGTACTACAGCCTGACAAGTCAACTCCAAATGTGAATGCTGCTAAACAATGTTATTATAGGCCTCGCCCCAATCGTTGATTCATTATTTCACAACATAAAATAAAAAATAAGGTTATCACACACCCTGTGATGCACATTCATGGGGTCAAAAATAAATTTCAGTAGGTCACCCCCATTAGTGTAACCATAACCTTCTACCACAAGTTCATGGTCATCACCTAACAAAAACATACTTAAAATAAAAACACTTATAAACCATCGATCTATCATTGGGCCTATGAACCTAATCAACCATACCCTCATTGGCCCATTTTGAAAATCTGAACAGTATATTATAGTGTTCACAAGTAAATATATAGTGAGACTCATTCCAACTATCCAAAAGATATTCAGATCACAATGCTAGACCATTTGAAAAATATATCAGAATGCTGAAGGGTTAACATATTATGATCCTCAGTCCAGTCATCCAAATAATATTTTTTAAGCCATGTGTTACCATACCATCCATAATTCACAACAATACTAGGTTGAAATACAAGGAGGTTCAGTCCAAGTATCCAACCATGATTTAATCAACATGTCTGAACATCATGAACATGATATGGAATTCGATTTCCATGCCCATATTGTTAGGAAAATCATTCCATCCTCTGAAAAAATGATTCATAGAGGTTCAAGGATAATGAGTACGGCATTCCCAAAATCATGTATGGGAGTGTAATTTGGTCATCCTATAAACATTAGTCACAAGTGAGTAAAAAAAATATGTTTTAACCCATGTTACCAACTAGGATTTGGAATACCATGTTTTAGCATCCCACAAAAACCATACATAATATCAGTGGTGTATATAGTATCATTTAATCACATATAGAATATAAAAAACATGGTTCACAGTGTGTCAACATGAAAAATAAACATTATATTATTCTATTCATGCTTGGAGATTTACCATAACATATCAAACGAGAATGTGGAATTTCATGCCAATCATACTAAAAAATATAATTCAATGTGCTTTGAAAATATGTCCAACAATCAAACCATTAAAAAATATCGATATTGATATAGAACGTCTCATCCAACAACATATCCTAAGGGTTCAGGATGTCATCTCTATCCTACAACGCCTTAGATGTGGACTGTTATATGAGACAATCAGAACCATATCTCTATAAAGTCATGTCCACACACAAATCACTACAATCCATTATAATAACCTAGGCTTAACCAGTTTAGCTCAATCATTTCATAGTATCCTTATGAAGTAAAAAAAGACTCAATTTCATCCAAACATGAAACATATTAAGGGGTAAAAAAACTCCCACACCCATTATGTTGATCACAACCCCATCTTATCTAACATCATGTTTGGTCTTAAGGGATCACTCACAACAATCACTATCGAACACATATACACACTTATTGTTTCCCTAAAAATAAATAAGTCACTGGACTCTCTAAATAAATATGTAATTAGAGGCATAATACTCTAGATCATCATAACTAAAATTAAAGTGGGAGAATTAATCATAAAATCCTCTTGATCTAAATATATGAAAAGACATCCTTTTATAGATATGTGGTCACAGAGAAACTCCCATGAAAACAATCATCACCAGGGGTGTTAAACATCTTCAAACCCATTCTGTAAGAACTGAAAACATCCTAATCCTCAATGGAATAAAACTAAAAATAGTAGTAGCCTAATTTTCATACCATTTCTATGAATCATATTGTTGGTCTGAACACGCCACCTATCCACCACCATATGTCACAACTCTGTCCCACTAATCAGGGACAATATAAAAAAAGATAAATTGGGACTCCAAAAAACTCATATTCTGTCCTCAAATCAATCTATGAACCCTCACCCATGACTTATCCCATATCTCACTCCCAAGAGAAATCTGAACTCACTTTAATGAGAAAAACATCTCTATCCAAAATTAAACACCCTAAAACACCACCTAAAAATCATCAAATCTCAAAATAGGATCCACTATTTTGATCTACATGAAAAAACTCTCAACATGGAAAAGTCATTAATTTAATTCTGAAAATGGGATAGAAAAAATTATAAATCCCCCCAAGAAAAAAATGTTTTCAATGTGTACCTCTGAGTAAATAGTGTGTACTCTCAAATTCACACATGGCCGTGTACATCAAGATGTTTAGAGTAGATATGGGTTCTAACTATTACTAAAACATAAAAAGGGATTACACGGGGTCTACCTATGTACTACTAAATGGAAATGTACCCCTCCCATGCGGTTTCTAGACATGTATATGGACACATGACCATTCCCCACTCCCGGACATGTACCCAGAGTGCATGTCGTGTACTTCCCAAAAAACTGCTATCCCATTTACAAGACTACAAGGCCAAGTACATGGGAAAGTACTTAAATATTCCATGTACATAAACTACATGGAGTTTACTTCAAGACACATAATATTACAAGAAAAGGATGAAAACATGGTATGTTCCTAGAAAACAACCTGTCAGGTAAACCCCTTACCCAATCAAAAATCCCCTAAAACTCCCTAAAATGAAAATTTTATCTACTAATGATACAAATTGACCATATAGGGGTATAAAAACCATTTAAGGGATTTAAAAATGTAATACCAATAGACTAGGGATTGTTTTTGAACAAAAAGATAAATATTCAAACCTTATGGTGAACATGTCGAATCCCAGGTCCAAATATGCATGATGAATAAACTAAAACATGATCTGTCCTCGATATCCTCCATGGATGCTATCTAGAAAAATATACCCCACCACTTTTAAACATGGTTTAGGTGTTGTGTGAGGGATAAAACTCTCCCCTTCTCGTATCATGCGTGAGTAGCCCTAGAGGGAGCACATTTTAATTTAATCGATTAATTAATATCCCATTTAATCAATTGACTCGAGTATTGGAAGTCAATGTGCGTTAATAAATCACCTAAGAACCCCCTACCCAAATTATATACTCAACCATAGTTTTTTAATATCAAACTGATGCTCTATTCAAAGTAAATCACCCTCTATCCTAAAGGAATAATTTCATATTTATTTTAATAAAATATTCATTATACCTCCAAAACATGAATGGATCATAATTCCAAAAAACTCATTTCCTAAGGTAAAAATATATTTAGAAAAAAATATAATGGAAAAAAAATATTCATGATCTTCTACTAGTGGAAATGTTCATTTTACCCTACCTGATTATCAAAAAAATTCAGATTTCGGCTCAAATTCACTATCCAGGGAAACATAGGTCCTTACATAGTGGCCCGAACCAGTAAAAAATTGTCATGTTCTTGGTCAAAAACAATTTATATAGTGGTAAATGTCACTCAAATAGATTATAACTATTTCCCAAGTAGTCATGGTCTCTTTTGGCAAGGTCGTTGGGTTGAGCTATAGCTATGGTTTATAATGGAAATTGTCAAGATTGTCCAAGGTGGAAATGAATTATTTTTACTTTTTCCAACAAAGGATATAAGTCTATAGGTACATTAGAAAAAAAGTACATATCCATTTTATACAGTGGATATAAAATTATGAAAAAATATGAACAACCAGATTTCATCGCTAGATCTCCACTATCTGAAATCAGCCACATAACTACTACTCTAAAAACAATTATTTGATTATATATATATATATATATATTCTTATATTTGTTTATAATGATTGGAAATTTCCCTCAAACTAGGTAAATATGTTTTCCCTCACCCTTCCCAGGGAAAACTATTTTCTCCTTCAAATTCGTGTGAAACCTATATCCACAATTTACAGATTCCAAGTCGATAATTATGCTTTAATAACCATGGTTTTAGAGAACCATAGCTACAACCTCTGAAAAAATACCTATCACTACGGTTTTATAAAACCATGGGTATAGGTTGATATATAGAAACATTGATGGGAAACCCATGTCTATATGTGTTCAGTATAACCAATGTTTAGGAAAATTAATGGCTAGTCATTGTTTTTATAGTACTAATATTATATATTCCCAAGTGTTTATCAGTGTGTACATGGGTCTACACCCTTTCCTACATCATCAGTATCATCATGGCCCTTAAATGGAAGGTTGTTATAATTTGAACCTCATTCGTATATAGAATTACAGGGTGACCATACTAATCTATCTAGATCCCGACTGTATTAAATTTCACTATTAAAAATATTATTTTTTAATAATCATATAATTAATTAATAATTATATTATTTACTATTATCAATTAATATTATTAAATAAAATTATATTATTACTTATTATTATTGATATTATTAATTAACAATTTTATAAATAATTTTATTATTAATTATAAATTGAAAAGTTATATTCAATTAGAGATTAATATTTGTTTTTAACATATTATTTTTTAATAGATTATTTTATGAATATTATTAATTATTAGTTGTTAATTAAATTTTTCTTAATAATTATTAAATGTTAATAATATCATTAAAATTTATGTCAATTATTTATTTTTATTTATCTTTTTAATTTTTAATTACATTTAATATTTTATTACATTTTGTTATTTATAATATTGATTATAATTTAAATTAATTATATTTTATAATAATTTTTTATATTTTTAAATATATATAATAACATATATATTATTATTGTATGAATATTTTTATCATATTGATGTCCAACAAAAACTAATTTTTACAGGGAGAACTTATAAAGTATGTTAAGGAACCCTACACAATAAAACACCATTATGGTTGAGATTTTACGTAAATTTTAGAACTTAATTAACATTCTAAAAAAATAATAAAAAATAAATTTTAAATAATCTCTAATATATATATATATATAACCCATGCCATCTATCTTATTTATATCTTAATATTTTTGGATTTTATACTTCTAATTTTCATCAGAAATATGATTAGGATTGTGTTTTCAAATATATTTCCAATATATTTATATTAAAAATAGATACCATTAAAATTTGGGATAACTAGACCTAAATTATTTATTTTTACACAACAAGAAAATATTTATTTATTGTATATATATTTTAATAATCAATCCTCTAGTCAAATCTTATGATAATTTAAAATTATTGATTAATTAATATTCACCTTTTATGTTTAATTTAAAAAATTCTTATTTTTTATATTTTCTAATAAATTTAAAATGTTTTTACCTCATATTAAATAAATTTATTTTATAATATTATTATAAGTTAAGAATATACAATGAAATAATTAGTTATAATTAATTGAATAGAATTATAACGTGAACTCAAAATAAATTCATATATTTTGGGATATTATTATTACAAAAAAATAAATAATGCAATACATGTTAGAGGAAACTATGTTTCATTTATGTATTAGACCTAAATAATTGTGTATTATAATATATTGTAAAAAAAATATTACATTTAATCCATCCATTGTAGTTACTTTTAAATCTTATAATGATCTAGTAAAAAATATTCATAAACATTTTCCACATTCATGACATTGATACTATAGTTTACCTCTAGGTACACTACTAAAAATAAATGAAAAATAAGTGTGATCGTTTATAAGTATTTTTTTAAAACATGGATAAGGGTACCATTTACATGCTCTAAAAATAAATCACTTATTATAGAACATTTATTCATCATATTTGAAGAATTGATAATCGATGACATTTATACCAATATTTTTATTGTTTTTTATGGTTGAACATTATCAGTATTATTTTATCATTGATAATGGGACCCATAACCCATGATATTTTTACCACTAGTAAAGGATGACCATAAATATGTTTTTTCAACCCCGATAAAAGATTTCTTGTATTATATAATTTATATATACATTTCAATATATTATTAAAATATTATCTACAAAAAAATAAACGAATAAATTTATTTATATAGTATACATAAATTCTTATGAAATTTTTGATACATAACATTAATATATATATATATATATATATTATAAAATGTATTATCATGAACTGCATTAATATATATATATATATAAAATATTTTAGATATTAAAAAAATTGTTTATTTTTACATTAAATAATTTGTAACAGACACACACACACACACACACCCAATGATAAGTATATATATATATATATATATATATTTATATTTATATATAAATTCAATAATAAACCCACCCAACCCATGTACAGTCTATTCTCTTCTCTAGAAGACCATGTTCATCAATAGGTCTAACAAACATCGTGGTTAAAAAATATACTATAGAGACCAATGCGTAATTTATGCATTGAGATATAAAAATATATATACTATCTGTTTAACACAAATCCAATTTGATCTCGCTATAAAAATTCATTACTCCATAAAGGAAAAAATGATGGATATAAAGAATTAGTAATGGAAGTGGACGCATTTTCATGCAGATACAAGACCAAATCCCATTATTGATCCTACAAGGGAGTTGTTTAGTCTTATTCCTAAAAAAAATTATTTCAGTTCCATTGTTTTGAGGATTCACAACACAGATATTGGTTTTTTTTCATTACTTAACATTTATGATTTCTATTTTTATGTTTTATTAATTTTTGATTCACATGTTCTAGTAAGCTGATTAAGATCCCTGTTACTTCCAAAAAATCGTGAAATCATAGAATTTAATTCAAGTATAATACAATATGAAAAGATTTCAATATTTATAGGTTATATTTGGGATTGATGAATTCATATTTTATTGTATGATTATTTTTAGGCCAAAAAATATAAATAGTGGTCAAGTATTTGATGAATGAAAGGGTCATCTCAAAAAAATAGTACTTAGATCTTATTCATTCATGACCTTTTAATATCATATATTAATTGAGAGCTTCTATTTTTATGTGTATTCCTATTATTATTTTATATTATAATTATAAAAAATTTCTTTTTAAAAGTTCCATGTTTTGTTAATGACATTTTTTCCCAATTTCTTTTGATCAAATAGATTTTGGGGATAATAAACTATTTTTCCATACATCTTGTTCTATTAATATAATAGTTATAATATTTTTTAATTATATTTTCAAAATTGAGCTATGTGATTATGTATACTAATATTGATGTCTATCAATGATGTTTGGTTACATGACTTTAATATAGTGATCCTTTATATAAAGTGAGTTTCAAAGTATCAAAACACGGATCTTTTGAATCGCGGTATCGATTATTTAATAAATTTAGATAAAAGTTATATATTTTCTTTGAATGTAACTATTTGTACTCGTTTTTAATATATTTTAATAGGGTGTATAGGTATTCATCTAGAACCTAGTTGTATTTTTTTGTTCTAAATTATTATTGTTATTTGTAATTCTATGATTTAGATATGTCTTATCTTCTAAATCAATTAATTTCATCTACATTTTTTTTATATTGTAATGTGAACTAGTAAAAAATTTATAAATTATATATTATTTATTATCATGTGTTGGGGAAATTGTTATGTTTATTTCAAAATTAATTCACGCTCTATTGATGATCTAATATTAGAGAAAATATTCTGTCTAAAATCTAGTGACTATGTTTTTTAATTATATTTTTTTTCAATAATTATCTCTATTTTTTATTACAATAATTCTTATAGGAGAAAATATTATTTTTCTATGACAGGTACACTACCTATAAATACACAATACAATCATTATCTTAAATGGAAGCTAATTTTGGATGGAGATGATTTTGAATATAATATATATTAGATAAAAAATGTGTACTAAACAATAGATTTTATAAATATTAAATTATGGATGATAAATATAATATTATCGAGAAAGAGAATTATAACATTTACCATGAGGAAAAATATAAATATCATGTGAATTATAGTAATTCAAATAGTTTATCCCATTCAATGACTCAATATATCAATAGACAGAGATCTTCTTGTGAAACTTATTATAATATTTATAAAATCTTGATATTACATATTTTGAAAGATAACTTATTGGGAAATTTTTAGAGAGGATTATCAGGGGTTTTTATACTTTGGGAGAGTAAATTTCATAGAAGCATAATTGATTTTTGGGTATAGGGAATAGTTTTCAATCTCTTACTATGATGTAATTTACATATTATAATATAATGTATAATTTCTTTGGTAAAATTTTTATGTAGTATCAATCATAAAAAATATTATATAAGATAAAAATATACACAACGATTAGTTTTTATAATGAAATCAGAGCATTGATTTTGTATGATAATATATAAGAACTATATGTAGAAATGATGAAATGTTAAAACATAATTTCATTTTATTTTACTACTTTCAAAGATATTAATTATAATTTGTATCCTTAAAAGGTTATTACTATGTGTTTCTAGAAATTTAGTAATGTAAAATTTTATGGCAGTGAATTTTATCAACATGTGATGCGTAGTAATGATAGAATTAGTGAGATTAATTTCCAAAAATGATAATAAAAAATAACATAAGATATATATGTGACATTTCTAGGATATTAGATGAGAATAATGATTCAATAGATGTTACCTATTATGAGTGTAAGATGATATTATATATACTTCCATTAATTCCTTGATTAATGAAAAGGTATATATAATCTAGAGGTTCATTATAATAGAAATAGAAAAATGTTATCATTGAAATGGACACATAGAGTGTGATTAATTATCCATGTTTCAAAATTTCTTATGAATGAGAATATACTAAGAATATCATTTCATATTTTAACATACTTCCACCAGAAGATTCATGATTTATTTCTAGGGAAACAAATTATTCACTTATCAATTTTTCTTGGGAATCTTCCACTTATTATTCATCAGATGATGAAGATAGTACACAGTAAATTGGATAAATGAATGAATAAGTGAATAGCTAAAGGAATTAATATATGATGTTATGAAATGTCTATAATTATGATATGTTATAACATACTAAGGGTAATGATAGTATTGAGAAAATCAATTTTGGGTTGAATGTAAAATAAACTCAATTTCAACCTCTCTTGATTAGAATGGTTTTTTGAAACATATGTCCGATTTTGATATTCTTAAGATTTAGATATCAAAATATATGTTTTTATGGGAGAGTTTTGATAATACTATGGGACATATGAAATTAAATTGGATATCTTCTAGAATTTATTATACATCATCCATAAAGTAAAATCTATAGGAAAATTATTTTTTTCTAAACAGTGAATTATTTTGTAGTAGATGTCAAAGAGGAGGTTATTTTAAGTTTATTTAATCCATTAATAATGTTCAATATTTTATGGATTTTTGGACTTTTATTTCAAAAAAAACAATAGATTTTCAATAATAGAGTGCGGTGAAGATGATTTTTCTAATGGTGCAATTTTCTAGCATTTTTAAACCAAAACCTTTTGGGTATAAAATTTACTATTTCATTTTAAAATGGAATATTAGTTAATAAAATTATAAAATATTCATGATTTTTTAGGACTATAGTTCATTGATAGTTTGATAATAAAATTCATGAAATTTAATTGGCTCGGAGATTAGTGGACTTTTTCCTATTTGTGTCTGGTCCTTAAACAACTAATCTAAATATGATGAAATTGTAGTAACATATTTCTATGTTTTTATATTTTGTTTCCTCTATATTTCATAATTTTAATTTCATAAAAAATTATAACATTTCCGTTCAATTTATTAGAAAATGATATTATCTTGGTTTAATTTCTAAAAAAATTACATGCTAAATGATTCCAATATATTAATAGAATAAAATAGTTATTATTGTCACCATATTTTTTCAGGATTCTTGTTTTAAAGTCTACTAATATAGTAAATCTCCCATAAGAAAAAGGAAATATATTATTTTGTAAATATAATTATGCTAATTCATTGGGTAAGAGAATAATATAATACAAAAGGTTCGAGAGACAGTCAGAGAAATTCTCCCAACAAAATATTATAAAAATGAATAAACAGTAAAAAGTGACTCAAAAACAAGAAGCCTTACAAAGCCTTGTATACAAAGCCCTTCCCGATCATTGCAAACCAAACTGTCACAATAAACATGAAGAACAACTGACCGACTGAAATGAACCTCCATGATCTCCCTTTTGGAGAGAGCATCAGCAACTTGATTACCTTTGCGATACACATGAGATACATCAAGGCATAAAAATTCAGAAAGTCTAAGGGAGGAGATCAAAGAAGACATCATTCTCCAAGGAATATTCCATGATAGATCATTCAGAATCTCCACAGCAACAGAGGAATATGACTCCAACCAAACTCTACACCAACCATAGATCACCACATACCTGATAGCTTTGATCATATCCCAATGTTCTCGCTCAATCGCATGAGAATATACAACATAATGAAAAAAGAATCCCTTAACAAAGCCCATAGGCGTTCTGAAAACTCCACCACATCCAGCAGGACCCGGTGCACTAGTGGAAGACCTATCCTCATTCATATTCAGCCATTCAGAAATTGATGGAATCCACCAAATGTATTTGACCATTCTAGGATTTTTTTTCCTTCCACGAACACCAAGAGCTGTCAAGAGAAATAATCCAAATACATCATTATTCATAAAACCAGTTTGAATCATCGAGGCAAACATGATTCTTCTATATACCACTGGAATACCATCCCGGAAGGAAGGCTTCATATTGTTAAAGACAATATTGTTTCGAGATTTCCAGATTAATGAAAAAACCGAAGCAACAGCAGCAATAAACAGAGATTTCACTTGATCATTGAAATCAATCTTAAGGGCTGAACGGAGCAGTGAATCAAATGAGAAAAAATCAAGGCAGCAGTGGAATGATGAATGGACATACTTCCAGAGGCGAGCAGAAAATACACAATATAAAAACAGATCTGATATATATTAATCATTATTAAGGCACAAGGGACATACCACATATAGATGAAAACTTTTGTGTTGCAGCACGCACTGGATAGGCATTCGGTTTAACCATATTCTCCAAAGTATCATATATTCACTTGGTGGATTATAGGGCTATCAAAATCCTCCCATCCATGATGGAAATCCCAAACTGACACCACATTGCAGATTATAATAAGCCCAACTGGAAAATGAACCATTGATAGCAGGTTTCCAGATTAAAATGTCAGCATCCACATAGACATAGTTAGTAAGCTCTAAACGAAGATTACTAAGAATGATTTCATAAGAACCAACATTTCCATTCAGGCCATTGATTGATAAATTCCTCAAAGAATGAGGGACATTAACAGAATCATTTACAGGGGATGACAGTCATAGAGTACTCCAGTAGTTAAGAGGGGAACAATGACATACCTTCCATATCGAATGAGACAAGATATTTGAATATGCATCCATAATTGAAGACCACAAACAGAATTTTAGATAGACACACATATTGGTTTGCAGTCGATAAACAAACCTATCAACCAGAAATTCATGAGAGAAATCAGGATTGGAGAGAAACCTCTAAGTGAATTTTTGAAGGAGAGCATTGTTAAATATTATGACATATTTAATACCCAATCCTCCCATGTTAACTGGATTGATACAGTTTCTACAAGAAACAATAACAAGATTCCTCTGGTGAGTTAATTCAGTCCAAATGATGTTTCGAATCATTCCATTCGGTTCCTTAATAAGAGAAACATGCCATCTATAAACAGAAAAGCAGTAGACAAACATAGATTTGATAACCGAGTTGACATGGAAAACTCTACCAGCCTAGGACATGGTCTGCCCTTTCCAGCTTGCCAACGGATTGGTGATTTTCAAAGCAATACCCTCCAAGTGTGCACGTTTGACCCTTCCCCAAAACAAAGGAATCCCAAGGTAGTCAATGGGAAATTCACCTCTTTTGAAACCAAGTTTACGAGCAACCCTATTTTGCTTCAAGATTCTAATTCCTTCCCCAAAAACAACAAAGAATTTATTCCAGATAATTACCAAACATAATACCTCTTAATAATGTGTGAAGTTGTTATTAATAGAAGAGATTGTTTCCCTATTGGCATTACAAAACATTAGTTTGTCATCAGTGTAGAATAAATGTGAATGAGAAAAAGAGTTTCTTCCCGCTCTCATTCTTTGATAAAAACCATTTTTGACATGTTTATGAAGACACACACTCAGATAATCCTTAGCCATAGAGAAAAGAAGCCCAGATAGACAATCACCTTTCCTAACACCTCTAGTTCATTGAAAGAAACCCCTAGGGGAACCATTGAAAATAATGGATAGACTATCACTATTCAATATAGAAAATATCAAACCAATGAATTTCTCTGAAAAATCCATTGATCTTATGAATTGAGAAGATAATGTCCCACCAAATTGTATCGAAAGCCTTGGATATGTCAACCTTCAGAGCCATGTTACCATGTGGAACTTTACTTTTCATAATATTAATACACTCTTAAGTAGTAAAATGAAAATTCTGAATATTCCTCCCAGGAAAAAATCCAAATAGGTTGATAGAGACAATATTTTTTGCAACCTCACGAAGACGGAGTTCAATGATTTTACTGATTATTTTCGGAACAGAGTTCCCAATGGAAATAGGCCCGAAGTCTTTGATGTCCAAGGAATTATCCTCTTCAGAAATATAGCAATAAAATTAGAGTTCATCCAAAAAGGAAAATATGAATGATGAAGGAATTATTTAACAACATTGATCACATCAATGTGAATGATATCCCAGTATAACATAAATAATTTATTTGTGAAACCATCAAGACCAGCAACACTGTCCATATTTAAGGAGAAAAGTGTAGAATGCATTTCATTTAGAGAAGGTGTCTAAATGAGCCTTTTGTTCTAGTTATCATCCACACTAGATTCCACACATCTAGTAATATTATTTGAGCTGTTTTCTCCAGAATCATAATATTATTTTTCAAAATAACAAGTCACATCATTAGCAATGTCATTTTCAGATGTAAGCAACGAATCATCAATATTTAGATCCATGAGAGTTCTATTAACCTTTTTCTCCATGTGAATGCGGTAAAATAAGTCTTGAATTCCTATCCCCATCCTTATGCCACTTCACATTAAACTAATTCTAATCCAGATTCTCTTTGAGGGTCAATAGATTAACAAGCTTTTAGGAAGCTTGTATCTCATCTTGAGATGGGGTGTCCTGTTGCATATTCCCCTGCTGACAACATAACAAGTACGATTCAGACTCTTTAATATCATTCACAACAATGGAGAAGGATTTTTAACTCCACTCTTTGAGTCTAGATTTCACAATTTTTAAATTGGAGGTCAGAATGTGTAAAGAGCTACCTGATACATCTGAATTCCAAGCCTCCAAAATTATTTCCCTACACCCAGACACAACCAACAAAGTTTTATCAAACTTAAAGGGTAAATTTGATGATTTCCGGGTGATAAAACAGAGATCAATCAATATGGGATTATGATCCGTGTGATGTCTAGGAAGATTCAAGCCAGAGATTTCCATCATATCACTCATGTCATCCATTTGTATAAAGAACCTCTCTAATTTACGTGCCTTCCTCCCATTTAGAGTGTACCTATTCCAAGTAAAATTTTTACTTGAAATGGGAACCTCATTAAATCTACAATGATCAATGCAGATAGAAAAGTCTTTGGCTGAAGCTCTGCCAAACTTGGTCCCTGTTTTCTCCTCAGGCCTCAAAATGGTACTAAAGTCACCATGAAGAATCCATCTTGTAGACATGTTTTCAGAAATGGTGGTTACGGTGTTCCATAACAACCTCCTTTTGATATACTGATTAAAATCATACACATTAGACACACAAAAATAGTTGGACTGAATACATCAAAAAAGATTTACTAAAATTTGATCCGTTTGGAAAGAATCAATTATGAAACTATTGTGTTTTAGAGCCCATAGAGATTCATTATGATTCTCATATTGATTGGTTTCAGAAAGGGAGTACCCCAGGGCATTCTAGTTGATGGCCATCATTCTTTCAAATTTCATTCTAGGTTCAGAAATACCCAAAACCATGGGTTTATTGGTGATAATAAAATGCATCAGGGTTCTGACCGTGGGATGATTCCCAATACCCTAGTAATTACAAAATATTATCTTCATTTATTAGAATACCTCTATCTTGTGCAGGGTCTTGCATAGCTTGTAGCTAGGCATCCACTATTGTCTGACTCAACCTTATCCCTTGATTCACTAGGTACATATCCAACCTTTGTAGATTCACACTGAGCATCAGAGTGAGGGATAAACCTATTCTCCGAACTGATGGGCATATTAAAGGAGGCAGGAAGTATCCTTTTTACCACCTTTGATGGAAGAACCTAGGAGAATTCATTAGCAATTTCATTCCCAGGGTGATCGTCACCCAAAGGGGTTTCATATGTGATTGAAACCTGCATATGGTGGTCACTAGAGCCCTCATTACTAGTAAAATTATAAGGTCCAACCGGTGCCTCCCCGGCATGTTCTGAGCCATCATGGAGACTAGCAAGCTCGACATCCACCGTATGCATATCCCTTTTCCCCCTAAAATCTGTATTTTCAACCATCATATTTTGTGCCTCTTTATTTTCACCATACTTGTCAACAATTACCACCAAAGAGGGATCTTGTAAGGGATTCCCTGAGCCATTAACATTCTCAAAAATGGGAACATTATAATATTTACATCATATAAATGACCATGAGAAGAAATATCAATTTTTTTAAATATAAAATCAGTGACTAAAGAACATAAAGTTTACCATTGAGAACTCTATTATAAAAACACTTATAAAAATAAATGTATTCTTTGAGGAGAAAAATAAGAAAATGAAATAAAATATGAGAAAGATAATATATATTCCTGATCTATGATCCATATTAATTCATTTATAGAATAATGTTTTAGTTGTTTTATAGGCTTGATGGATATTTTATAGTGTTTATTTTCATAATAAATGATGTAAAATTTCTCATGGTATTCAATTTCATATGTTCTTTTCTAATCAAATAGATTTTATGGAGTAAGATTATATGCTTCCAAACCCCTCATTCAAAATAGTCAGAGGTTATAATTTTTTTCTAATAACTCGCTCTTTGAGGAGCATAGTGATAGATATTTTTCCTTAGAATGTCTATTGAAGAAATTAGGTGATATGAATTTTATTTTCTAATTTTTTTTGTAATGGAATTTTTATTGAAATAGAAGTTGGATCTATTGGATATGGACATTGATCCCATTGCTTGTTTGGGATAAAAAGAAAGAGGTCCTTTGACTGGAACTATTTTTATTATTTAAATATATCTTTTAATGATGTTTATATATTTTCATCTTGAACATAGTTTCATTGTTCTATTCTGAATTGTTTAATTTTATTTCGTGACTAATATGATCAAGACGTATCTTCATGATCACATATTTTCAGCTACATTTTCATACAATTGTAAATTGAATCAGATAATAATTTTAATCATCTAGACTATTTATTATATAGATAGAAAGAAATTATTTAGTTTTTTAAGAATCAATTCACCCTCCCTCTCATATATTTCATATCTAGAACAATAAAGGTGTAGGAGAGGAGCCCCAATGGTATGGACTAATTCATATTTTCTTTTTCTCATCACAAACTCACCTACACACACACAACAAAAATTGGTATATATATATATAAACATATAGATATAAAATTCTATATATAAATACAAACAAATTTTTGAAAAAATATATATTAATATATTAACACGCACACATTCTAAAATGAATATATATATATATATATATATATATATACCCAAAAGAACAACTTTGGCTTCTGGTATGGTATTTCATCCATATGGTTTTTTGAAAGGATTCATAATAAAAAAATTCAAGTTAATTAAAAATTTAAAATATTCTTTATGAATGGGGTTCTCTTAAGCCAACTACTCCTAACACTATCCATTATAAGAACCTATTGTTTCTATATTTAGAACATAAAAGAGGGTGATATATTAATATTAATAAAAAAGTTTTTATAACCTTTTATCCACACAATAAAATATCAATAATACTTGATGACATGCGTAATAAAAAAAACCAATACATGATCATTTTATTTGTGACAAAAAAATTAATGATAAAAATGAAATTTTCTTATTCTAAATGACTGTTTTTGAGGAGGATTTCAATAAAAGCTTATTTACATGCAGTTTTAATAGCTACCACTTAAACTCAAAACCATGTGGATAATTATCATTAAAAATATTATTATTCCACAAGAAATTTTCATTAGTTCATATCTCTCATATTTATTCCATTGGGATTAAATAGTAGTAAAACATATTACAAATCAGTCCTAAAATTTCTATTGTAATAAGTTCACTAAACAATTAAGATTCATATTCACATATATATTTTGTGTTTCATGAGGAATATATAGATATTATTATTGTAGTTAGTATGGAGTTCCTGATATCATTTCGCAACCCTTGGTTTTGGTTGTCTGTAGTAAGGATCAACAACTATGGGATGAGTCTCATAACAAATTTAACATTCAATAATATCTCATAATTTATAATTATGTAAATCGCATTGAAATAGGCAAAGGAAAAGAACAAAATTTCAAAGGGTAGAGATTTAGTTTTGTATTTTAAATGAAATTACACCCCTAAGGAGACTATTAAAATACACCAAAAATTGTCACAACTAGGTCTATAATAAAAAATCAATTTTAATAGTAGATATATATGGTAATAAAAAAATTTACATCTTGGAGAAATTATATGGTAATGGAAATTCTCTTTGTAAAGTGTCATGTCTGATTTTAAAATAAATTTCCACACACAATAATGATGCATGACTATAAAAAAAGAGAAAATATAATTTAATTAATGATAAGATTACTTAAATTCAATATATATCAATCATAGTGAGATATTATATCAAATAAACCATTGATTAATTTTGATAACTACTATAGATTTCATAATATTTTCTTTATACTTTATCAATGTGAACAAAAAATGGATATAAATAGATTACTTTTATTAGTTTTGGATAAAATATTTTTTGAGGTTTAACATTATTAGTGCTAAAAAGGGTTGATAAATTTACACCGTTTATCTACGATTTATTTAGAAAATATAAATGCTTCATTTTATGTGTTTCGTTTTAGTTTTGATAAATTGTATGATATACTAAATATATTATATATACATATTTATATATTTCTAAATATAATGTATATATAAATATATAAATTAACTTAAGTAAATAGTGTTTTTAATTTTTAAATCATACATACTTTTCATTTTAGTATATTTAAATTTAAAGAATTTATTTTGAAAAAAATTAATTTTATTTTTAAATTTATAAATTAATATTAATAAAATTATATATTTTATAATATTAATATATATTAATAATAAATATTTATATTTGTAATTATATGTATTTTGGGTTTATATATATTTTTATATACTAACACTCTCACACACACACATATATATAATATAAATATATATATATATATATATATTAAAATATAATTTTAACTATATATATAAATCATAATTAATCATTCCATGAATTTGAAAAAACCCAATGGTCCTACAAGTGTATTAATAAAAAGAACACCTACACAAAATTAAAATAAGGATTAAAAGGAAGAATGTAACAGCCCGAGATTTTATGAAAAAATATTCTTTTTATTTTACTAATGTCTTGTGTTATACGCTACACCAAAAGGAGCTTGCACAACACGCATCCTTGGCTTACCTTGCATTACACGCAATCGCAACCTTCCTCGATAGCGTGTGTGGTACGTAATACTGAGTTTCACGAAACAATGATATGCTATTAAAATATTATTAAAACTAGCCGTTATGAATAGTAATAACCACTTTTTAAATTTTAGAAATTTTAACTCTCAAAATGGACTTCATTTTTGGATTCGGAGTATCGAATTTAGCCTAAGGTGAAATTTTGGTACTTTTCGGATAACTTTCATATTCTGATGAATAGTGAAAATTACCAAATTATAATTAAAAACAACTTTTTTTAATCGAAATAATTAATAGTGATAAATCATTAATTTGAGTGGTTTTAAAGTATATTTAGAATATATTTTTACAATTTAATACAATGTTGGTCATTGGATGTAATTTCACATTTAAACTAGACATAAACAAGTGTCAATCTTTTGATAGATTTTGTTTCTTAAAAACACGCTATTTGTTTTAACAGCGGGATTTAATTATAAAATTAATTAATGCAACTTATATGTTGGGAATTTTGTAAAATAGAAATCATTTTTGAATTCGGAATATCAATTATAGCTTAGGGTGAAATTTTGGCATTTTTCTGAAAAACTTCAATTTTTGATGAATAGTGAAACCACTAAGTGGTAGGTTAAAAACTGAATTTTGAATAAAACTTAATTTTACCGCTTCTGTGAATGGAATTTCGAAAATCCGAGAGACACGGATAATATCAAGGAGTAAAATGTGGTTCAATGAGATGAAAATAATTTTTGGTGAATAGTAACTTTTTACTTTTTTTTACCACGGTTAATAGTAAATAGGGTAACTAAGGGTAAATATGATATTAATATTACCCTAACACATGTTCTAATTCTATTGGACAAGTGGAATTCGACCAAAAACAAACTTAGGAATAAAATATGACCATTTAGGCCCACTTGGATTAGATTAGGACTTTTATTATTAATTTATTTAAAGAAGGGTTAAAATAGTTAAAATCAAAGTTTAATAAGTAAATCATTTTTAATATGGGGTTATACATAAGATAAATTCGACTATAAATATTCATTAGAAATCTAAAAATATTTCCTACATTATGGTATTTTATTTGTAATTTTTAGACATCAAATAATTTAATTTATTTATGACACAACGATGATGCAGTAATTATCTTATTAATGAAATATTGACATAATTGATGTTATAAACACCAAAATAAATGTAATTTGAGACTTTTTATGAATTCCACTAATTTTCTAGGTTACTATGATATATTAATGTTGATTTAATCAACTTGGTTCGAACATTTAATTCAGTTATGACTTTCACAAAAATCATATATCAAATAGTGTCAAAATTGACACAAAATAGTTTTCAAATCAAATATTATATTATTAATTGTTATTGTATTCCTAAAAATCTAAGGTTCGGCCAAATGACTTAGATAAGGATATATATATTAATAATAAACAATTTGGGGTTCGTTTGGCATGTTATAGTAAGTGTATTAACCATATAGTGTAAGAAAACAAAAAGACACGGTAAAAGTTAAATTATTTAACTTATAGTTAAATCTAATTGATAAGGTTAAAATAATACCCTAAACTTGTATAAATCCTATTGGTTGATAGGATTTCGACCCATACCCACTTTAGCTTCGAAATACGACCATTTGGAACCATTATAAACCGATTTTGACTTTAATATAAAATAATATTTTGAGATATTCCTAAGGTGCCCCTCTCCTCCCCTATAAAAGGACACCTCCTCCCCCTCCTCTTCACACCAATTTGAGCACTCAAGCTCGGCCAACCCCTGCCAATTTATCCTCTCCACTTCCCTAGCAACATCCTAGAGGTTCTGGTCTTCCTCAAAGACCAATTTTAGTGCCCTAAGAGGAGGTCTCAAAGAGGCACTTCAAAGAATAGGTAATTACCGTTACCAATTCTTTCATCTTTATTTCTTCTTCCACTTCTTCTTCTTAGGTTGTTTCATTATGAAGTAATAACATCAGTATCACTCATATACTGATATGTTATTATAAGTATGAAACAACCCTATTTCAACATCTATCCATCTTACGGAAAAAGAAATCACCGCGCGTGCGTACGTACGGAATACCGTCTCCACGCCGTGGTGTAATCTATTTTCCACCGCCACCTTACATGGATGGGTATAATGGTGTAAAGAATAACTATACATAGTTATTACAAAATCATATTGATTCTGATATATTGTATAATCCACTCCAATTCAATTCAATATTTATAGAAATGATATCATCGCTCGTGCGTACGTACGGACTACCGTCTCCACGACGCGATGAGATTCATTCTCCATGTTAACCATTTAAGAATGATTATATTGTATATATAAGAAATAATAATGAAATATATGACATTATAAAGCTACTGGATTTATGTATATATATACATATGTATGTCATCTACTTACTTCCATTTCAAGACAATAAGGAAGGAAAAACAGCGTTCATGCGTACGTACGGACTATCGTCTCCATGAACGGTGTTTTTTATTTTATTTATCTATCTATTATATATATATATATATATACTGAATATATATGATATATAAATCATATTTTATATTCTGGAAGTAAGTAAATCATGATATAAGTAATAATAATGTCAATAACAACAAGTCAAAATACCTACGATAAAAGAAACTATTTTACCCAAAACGCTTCTTTAACATGGAATTTACAAAAGAACGGGTAATATAATGTCATAAGTGAACCATATATGATATCATAACAATGAATATGATTCTGTAATAAGTCAATGACATTATTTAAATCATTATACAGGAGGTTCGGACACATACGAAGCAAATTGGACCTAAGGTAAGGGAAATATCACATTCTCATTTTTATCCGAGATTGTTTATTCGTAAGTATTTACTGGGGTGTATTTTATCATCCACATCCATGTTCCCTCAATATGTAATATTGTTTCCATCCACTTGCAATAGTTTAAATCCAATTTTACCCTTAGGTGAGTTTTTAGTAAAGAATATGAAAGGAATCTTTTGTCGTTTTTCCGTACGAGGTACTTTTTGACTTTTCCGACAAAAGTACGAAGAATGTTTTGTTTTTAACTTATACGGCACGAACGGATTTATACTGTTTTATAAAGCCTTATTTTCATGAAGCTTCCTCTAAAATATTTCATGACTATTTTCAATAAAATCTCTTTCTTTTAAAATTGCATGATGTTTTGTGAAAAGAAATTGATTTTGAAGAAGAAAGGATATTTTCCTCAAGAATTCAATTCAAGTGTTTTATCAAAATTATTTTCCATCTAAGATAATAAAGGGTTCTGTTTCTATCCATATTATTACATTGATTTGACTATGTTGTGATGGAATTATGTTTATGAATTCCTTTATCTTATATGAATTGATTTATGATGTCATGATGTTTCAAGAATCCCATTTTTGTTACATGTGTTATGCGATGATGTATGTTTTATGATTATGTGGCACACATAAGAAAGGATTCATTATAAGATGGGTGGGACCTATATCTCCCTCCAATGCATTGGGTAAAGATTTTATATCTCATGAGATAGACATGGCTGGAACGGAAGGTTATTTCGGTTCAGTGATACAGGACTGAAACGAGGAGTGAACTCGGTTCAGAAAGGGACTTTGTCCACTAAGATAGTCTTGGCAATGAGTCATGACTAACAAGAAATGATTTTCCATGATTATGTGTGCATGCCACAAAGATTCAAGTTTTATGTTATGATTATGGGGATCTCATTTTCACTTCTATGATTTATCCCATGTTATGATATTATGAGCTCTTTTGCAGGTTAAGATTTCCAAAGGCTATGTTCTTATGTATATGATGTGATTGATATTTCTTTTGTTTACCCTTACTGAGCATTTGAGCTCACCCTTTTATGTTTTCTTTTCCCCAGGATATAAAGAAAGGTTTTAGGTAAAAAAAAGGAAGATCTTTATGGGAGATTTTGAAGATCTTTCACCATGATTAGAAGATTATAGTCCAAGTTTCCAAAGACACTAAACTATTACGGTCCTTGTGTGTGTGTTTTTTGTAATGTACTAAGTATTCTGCAAAAGTAATGTAATGTCCATGTACGATAAGCTTCGGGTCTCTACAAAGACACACCCAATGTTAAAAATAATTATGTAAGGGATATTACCATTTATTATGTTTCATGAAAATACATAAAAACCATCAAGGAAAAGGAATTTGAAAGGTGTAAACCACCCCAAGTTTATATCAATCCCCTTGTTAAGAATTATCTCTAAAATATGTTGTGTTATCTAGAAATTCCTAAATCAAGTCAACCAATATGAGATAGAAGGCCACTAACAAAAATAAATATATTAAGAATTAGAATCTATATTATAAATGATAGCACAGTTACCTTAAAACACTTTATAAAGACAGCAACACCCATTTTAATTCAAATAATGGAATAAAAATACATCCACAAAGCACACAAGTTAGTGGGGTAAGAGGATTACTAGATATACAAGTTTTATATCAATATAGAATGAGAGGATTGTTTTTAACCTAGGTATTTGAATAGTGGAAATCTCTAGTCTGGCCCCAAATATTCCAAGACTCAAAGTCTCCCTATAAAAATCCACAACATTAATATTGATTTCTTTTTTCCATTAACTAGGGTTTTTCAGCCATATCAAGAACTTGAATTTCGTTAATGCTCCAATTGGAGTTCTATTTCAACCATAATCTCATACGGAACATATTGGTGGCTGACTCATATAAATGGAAATAAATTAAAAATATTGGTTGATCTAATGATTGAGAATACCAATAATATGTTAATACATTATCTATCAAATACAGATAATATATTTAAACTAAAAAATAACATGACATCAATAACTCCAGAAGGGATCAACCCACACTTTAAAGCAGCCAACCACAACAATATTCCCACTAAAAAAGTGTATTATATAATTATATGAACCCATCATATCTATATAGAACTATGTATCATAGAAAATAAAAACATATAATTACAACCAAAATCTTTAGTACAAGCACCAAGGAACCAATAAAATGGAACAACATGATCTATAAGGTAGTCATCGAGTAACCCTATTTAGATTTATCTATATTAAAATCATGTATGATATCAGAACCTCAGGTTGAGATAGGTCAAATAACCTCCCCGAACAGAATGGTGTTGGCCTCTTCTCCATGTTTTAGTCAGAATGCACATGTTTTCATAATAATAGTTATCCTCCTCATAGACATCATTAATATTCCCAGACACCACCAAAATTTCAGTAGAGTTAAAAAAATTTCCAACATCAAAATTATTACAATTAGCATCTAATTATAGTTTAATAAATTCAAATGAATTACATGTGGAGACTTGAATAATTATGTTCACATAGAAAGGCTAAATAGGGTCCTTACTTCCATTAAATAGAACATCAATTGAAAACAATATTTTTCCACAGAAAACAAATTATCTATATAGTGGTTAAGTTATTTTTTGTTAGAGTGGTTAGTATCCATCTAAATAATAAAATAAGTTCCTTCCTTGAGAGTATATCATCCATGGTACATCATGAAATCTTTCAGCTTTCATACTCCTTACTTAAGTGAAGTGGGAGGTTTTAAGATTAATCAATCAACCATTGATGAACTGTATACCGATACGACACTTCTAACATGTTGGATTCCAAAAAAATAGTTTCTAGACCCAATAAATTAGGTATGCACTTATCCTGAATCTTCATAGAGGATGATTCCATAGGATACATGACTGATGATAAATATTTTTCATGTAGAGAAATATGTTTATTCCAAATCATTCCCTATTTTATCATAATGGGATCATGCATGATCAAGAATATATTTTTTAGGTTTTTCCCTAGATGAGAAATTGAACATATTTTTTTTTCTTTTCCTATAAAAGTAGAGAGTTAATATTCATTAAACAACACTTTGTTCACATCGGTTTATAAAATAAATTCTCTATCAGTTTGGACATCTACTGAAATATCATCTAGTAGCTCCCCCAAGACATCCACTTCCTGAGCATCCCAAAAGGAGAATAAAACAAGTAACCTTTGTTTCTTAACATCCAATCCTTTCAAATGAGTAATTTTCATGACTAGTTTCATTCCAATACTAGAAGCCTAGTCCAAATCCAAAGACACAAGAACTGAAATACCCCCCATCGATCATCATTAAAACATATATAATGATTCTATTTACCATGAATATATATAAACAAATCATATATTTTTTTAATGTGACAAAAATTTATATTCAAAATATATAATTAACACTATATAAAGTAGTAATTATATTTATGTTTACATATATATATATATATGTGTGTGTGTGTGTGTGTCTGTATGAATATATATATATAGACATAAATATATTAAAATATTTATATACATAAAAATATATATCTAAAAATTAATTATTATTATTATTATTAAGAAAATTATTATATTTCCTAATTTAAAAACTAAATTTGAAATTATAATATACTAAAATTTAATTTATATAATTATATAAATATATAAATTAATATATATTTATCTATATATATAATATGTTTCATTCTATGTGTCTGTATATGTATTAATATAATATGTTCATTTCTGTGTGTGTTTATATGTGTATGTTGTGTATGTTATGTATTTATATGTCTATATTTGTGTGTGTGATTAAGTATGTATGTGAATTAATGTGTGTATGTTAATATATATATATATATCTCTCTTTTTGTGTGTTTAAGTATGAGCATGTATGTATATATATGTTTTTACACATGTTTATGTGTATGTATTAGTGAATGTATATATATGTGAATATATATATATGTGTGTGTGTGTGTGTATATGTATATATATGTGTGTGTGAATGTATATAAATGTGTATGTTTGTGTATGCATGTTTATAAATGTGTGCATGTATATGCTTATTTACGTTTACATGTATGTGTTTGTATATGTGTGTATGTGTGTCTATGTATCTATATGTATGTATATGTTTGTGTATATATGTGTATGTGTATGTGTTTATATGTATGAGTATGTGTTTGTGTTTGTTTTTTTATGTGAGTGCATGTGTATGTGTATTTATGTTCATGTGTGTGTTTGTGGATGTGTTTATGTATGTGCATATAAGTATGTGTATATGTATGTGGATGTATATGTTTATGTGTATGTGTATACATGTGAATCTATGTGTATGATTGTGTTTATACATGAGTATGTGGTTATATGGATACAAAAAAGTTTGTGTTGGTTCACATATACATAAAATATAAAATTAATCATTAATACATATAATAATATGTGTACATATATTAAATATATAAAGGTAGTTAATTATTAATGATATTTGTTTTCTACAGTTAGTACAATATATACATACATATATAATTAATTAGAAATAATTACATATCATTAGATTAGATACTATGAATAATTTCAAAAATAAATACTAAAATTATTAATTTAAATTTTCTAGTTTTATAATTATGTATATATTGTTAAAAACATTTGTGTATAATTTTATTATTTAAAATTTTATATTTAATATTTTTAATATGTTATAATTGTAATTTTATAAAATCAGTAACTTATTACAAATATTTTTAAATTTAATATAATAATAATAATTTTATCATTTTTATTTCAACATGTATTATTTAATTAAAATAATGAAATCATATATTTTAATATTTTTTGTGAAGAATTCATTTATATTTATTCATCCGTAGGCATTTTTAATATTCATTTATTTTTTACTTATTCGTCATTATTAATATTTATTTAGTATTTTCTTAATATATTTGTCTATTAATATTTATTTAGAAATTTTTTATTATGTTATTTTTATTTTTTAGATTTATTAATTTATATAATTAATTTATATTCATTTATATTGAATAAGTTTTAATATTTTTTGTATATTAGAAATTTATATAAATAATATATTTTTTTTAATTTTTTTAATTTTTTTTTGTAATTTATATTTTTAATATTTTATAAATGATATATTAATTATTATTTTTTTATTCAATTTTAATTATGATATTATACCTACTAGTTTGAGAGTTGATAAAGGCTCATTTTATAATAATTAAAAAACATTATTTAGGTCAATTTTATCAGTCTATTTGTAGTACTGTGAAAGGCATATCATTATCTGTGCAAAACACTGATGATAAAAGATTTATTTATGAATAAAAATCTCGTTTGGGATGATAATGGTCATTTTTTACCACATATTATGGTTAGTGTTGATGAAATAATTACCTAAATTTAATAGAACCCTAACAACCTACATTATTTGTAGTGCTAATCAATCTCTAGTGGAAATGAATCTTAGTAGGAGCCAAACATCATTTTTTTGATGAATTAATTATCAGAAGTGACATTATATTATTCATAACTTTTATTAAATTATTTATGATCTAATTATTCATTTGTTTTAAATTTTTTTATCTTTTTTATTTCATCTGTAATTATTCTTCCCTATATATGTTTTTCTATAACCAGTTGTTCACATCGATCCTCTCTATTTTTTTGAAGTATTGACCCATTCTCTGTAGTTTTTATTTCATCTATAGATTATATACCATTTAATATTTTATAAACCTATGCCCAAAAATTTTACTCAACTGTTTTTTAGTTTATACATTAATTTTAAAGATGTTTTATCCATACCAATTTTTTATTTTATTTTCCTTTTTTTTCAATCATTACACTATAAATACTCACTGAATATTGTGCTTGAATCTTTTACAAATATTATGTTTTTCTTGATAATTACAACAACATTAATCTTTCTGTAACATGTGAATATTACATCATATGATTACAACATTAAAAAATAACAAATATATAAATATATAAAATATTTAATATGATATTTGTATTATTAAAAAATTAATTCAAATCTATTAAAATTTGAAATAATAAATACATTGTGCTATATATGTATATATTAATATTTTAGATTTATTATAGTTAACTAAAAAAACTCTTCTAATTATTAAATAAAAATATAAAATATAATAATCCTAAAATACTAATTTGCCAAATGGTTAATAATTAACATTATCCCTTTCTATGGACCATAAGATTATTATGGTTGAATTTGGGTCATATTTTATGAGTTGATTGACATTTCAACTTGATGTAGTACACAAGAGTAATTCACTATAATTATGAAAATAATGTTACTTGTGTGGGTTTTTGGAATAGTTGATGAACATAGTATGGTTGTCCCTAATTCTACAATTTTTAGATTCAATTAATATTCCATAACACCTATAAAGTGGGAGACGTGACAAAAAAATCTAATGAAACATGATAGACATGCAAGAATCAAGAGGTTTTTTTATGCTAAATTTAATATAATTTATTTTGTATATGAAGAAAGAGTCTCTCAGTCTTGATATATTTAAATGATAATTAGTCTAATCATAAAAAATACATTAGATTTATCTTCATTTTAGTTAAAAGATCCATGTATATAATCCCTCTAGCATTGAGCTGCGTGTTCTTATTTGATCTCCCAACAAATGACGATGGATTCTTGAGTTCTAATGCTATATATTGATTAACTTTTAGACATTACCATGATCTTTTTTTGATTCCATCGTTCTAAAAAAAGCGTCCTTTTCTATTTCTTTTGAATATAGTGGTGGTAGGAGAGTGTCTTGAGATTTAGAGTATAAAATCACGAGAGTTTACCAGTACATGGAGTGGGAGATATAGATTTCATTACGAACAACAAATTTCCAAATCAACCAACTCTTATAAAAGAGACATAACAGTCTATTTATATAGTATTGAGTTATGGTTAAATATTATTTAATTACACATAGAACCTTAATATATTATTAGAACATTAATTGACACCATGAATTGTATTATTAAATTTATTATTATTTTCTCATGGTGTTCTCAATTCTAACTATTATTTTACCATTGTACAAAATAAAATTTATCGTCATACATTATATTTTCTCACTCATCCTCCCTGAAATTAATCTAATAAAAAATTAATCAATTAATCTAATTTTCATTAAATAATTACATAGTATATAATCATATAATTAAATAATTATCATGTAAATAAATAATTATTTAATTTATGTGATCAATAAATCCTAAATAAAATTATTCCTCAGAATGTATTGCAATATTAATTCCAATAATTAAATTCAAATTTAATTTTAATGAGATTAGCACAAACACATATTTTGGGGTCATCTTGGATTCCTCCTCATTGTCATTTGATGGTATGGCTTAAAGTCTAGAATTACATTTTAATAATGCGTTAAGGAACCGAAGTGGAAGAAGATAATGGAAAACAATGGAACCCACAAATGATCACATACTAGATAATATAATATATTTTTCTTGATATGTGTTTTAGTTGTGTTCATTCTTTTATCTTAAAACATAATGCATGATATATATTTCTTTTATTACCATGAATTTCCTTGTCTATGTCATGATCTCACATAATAATTTTTTGATTATTCCATTCTAATCAATGGGATAGAATATTTTGTTCCATAAATGGAGGGGAGAAATTATTCATCATATTATTCATTCAAAACATACCAATCATTGAGTTATCAACATATCATACTTAAAGTGAATGTAGTGCATCACAAGATTCATGAATGTATTTATGTTCACAAGTTTCGGTAAGTATTAATAATTATTTTAAATTATAAATAAAATAATACTTTGTAAAAAAAATAATATCTGAGGGAATAAAAACATGAATTATTCCAACCTGTAGGACTATCCTCATAATCTTTTATTTTGGATGTAAGTAAAAATTCATTAGATGAATCCTCATACTCTTGAAATCACCCTCAATGATATTTTGAAAAATATTGATCCCAAGATAATTTATGAAAATGACGAGAATAATATTAGAGATATATCACCATAGTATCTCTAGGTTATAATCACAAGGGGAATTGTTATGACCTATTTTGATGTGATAAGTACCCTAAGAAATTATAACCTTTAATTCAAAAAGAATAATCATCAATATACATAATAAATATTTAATATTCACTTCATTGAATAAATTCACAAATATAATGTATTGATATTCCTCATAACATCTCCACTAATATGTTATGTTTTGTATCCCCTAATCCATTTTGTTTTTGGGTTATTCCACGATTGGGTGGGACCTTGGATGATTTTGAGAATGATTTGGGCATTTAAAAGCCTTATTGTATCATTATTGTATACAACATGGAAATTGATAATGCTTTGTTGGTCTATGGTGAGACCCTATGTAAAACACAATAAGAATAATGTTTGGAAGAGGTCTTGGGAATGATGTGCTCCATTTTTATAACACCTATAAGAAATGTCCAGATTGTATTCACCATTTCATAATGAAGGGTTTGGTGTGACATAATTGATATGAATCTTTCCATTGCACCCTAGTGGATTTCATACGAGACCTTATTATATGAAGCCACCATGATTATAGTAGACATTACGGTAGCATTCATTGTGATGTATAGGCCTGAAATTGAACAAATGAAATAGTTATCTTTCTTCAACTATCATAATTGTTTCAGTGGGGAATCATATTCATCTTCAATTAAAGCTATAGAGTTCAATTTTAATTTTACCATTAACTATATTAACCATTGAATGATACTATATTGAGAATTCATGTAATCCTAATTCTCATTTAATGAACTAAGTGTGTGTTTGATCAAGAGATATTATATTTTGAATGCTTCCATGAATAAGATTATGCTTTTCATCCCAAACGATTTCTTGATCCCGATGAAAAATAAATTATTTCAAGTATGAGAATAGTTTCTGTGGAATAAAAAATGTGTGAGCTTTACATTTTCTCCATTTTTTACAGTCATGGAAGTAATGGGTCATATTCACATATTATTATTCAAATAGTAATGAATCATTCATTACTCAACTATACACATATACTTACATTTGCGGTGGTATAATTTGGGTATTTTATTTTTATAACAGTTTTCATGTTCCATCACTACTGTTCTTAAGAACCTCTATTATTTTGTACTATAATACTTTCTCAGAGTTTTGGGTATGAAAGCTTGTTTTGGTTAAAGTTAAAATGTGGTTCAGTTAACAATAATCTTAGATATCTTTAATTTTTTTATCAACATATTTTATTTATGAATTCATTATTATATTGGGCACTGATACCTATTTAGACTCTATGTTTTGTTGTATGTTCATGAATTACAATAAGTTCCTTGTGAGACATGACATATTCTCTTGCATGTAGATAATTCAAATAAAGCCCTTGTGTGATAAGTTATGCCTGTATGTGTTTGAATAACTTGTGAAAAAATTATTATTCCATTTTCCTATGGATATATATGAAATATGTGAAGAAACTATTTATATGTTATGTGTATGTTATATTCTATATTTTTTGTTTTAGAGATAAATCCAAAAAAATAGGTGTACCATTTAGGGATAGGTATCTGTATAGGGAGAGAAGTTTTAGATACTACATGTTACATGAAAACCAGTCTGACATACATAATTGGGTATAATGTCATTGTGTGGCATGACATAGGGAACTGATAGTCTTGAGTGACCGGAGCCCAAAGTTAGTAGTATATATGTTTTATGATGGCCTCATTTGTATTGAACATTGTATGTATGACTTTAATTAAAGAATCATATCCTATTACATATTAACCTGTAAAATTGTTTTTATATTTCATTTTGGTATAATAGATGTTGTATTGTCTACTCCTGATTTTCCAATGACAATTCAAATATTATTTTGATATTGAGTTGTACGACCAATGATTGTGGTGGCATGGTTAGAACATTGATGATAATTATGTTATTGTTTTCGTGTGTGTGAATTTAAATTATAATATTGATAAAAATACCTTTCATCATTTGTAATTATGTTATG
The DNA here is from genome assembly GCA_963277665.1 of Viscum album. NCBI lineage: Eukaryota > Viridiplantae > Streptophyta > Magnoliopsida > Santalales > Viscaceae > Viscum > Viscum album. The sequence continues at coordinate 1,430,911,024 of OY728125.1, forward strand.
AAAAATTTGTTCTGTTACACTTGTTTTTATCCACACCACACAAAGGCATCTCCATCTAATACCAACTGCACGATTATGGATCTAATGGTCGGAAAGTGTCTAGTGGCATTATGCTTAAGTGATTGGCCACAATGATGGATGTAGAACTAGGATAAAATCCATGTGTAATCTAAAAGGACTTCATTAAAATTCTTATTATTACTTATACATTACTTGACATTCCACATTGGGGGCCCATGATTTAATTTATGTATGATAATGTCTCATAATTTATATAAAATTTATTTATTGTCAATATTTCAATTTTATTGGATTTTATATTTGATATATTATACACTGATATAAATTATTTATGAGTTTTTAGTGTACCCATGTTATCCCAAACCCTCTCCAGTAGTCGATAGCGACATGAATATGAGGATACATGCATGTGCTAATGTGGAATTCCTGATCAGAACTAGGAATGTGAGTTAGTGTGTAAAGAAAATTGAAATTGGGGATTTAGGTTTCTTTTAGTTTCTGTAAGACTTATGGTATAATGGATATATTATCCATGGAATTCATGTGGATAAGTTTTCATATTCCTTGATAGGTTATGTGTAACAGATAGCTGTGTAACTAGTTATGTGATTTATGTCTTAGTTTTATTGGATTTATGTGTTTGCATGTATATATTATAGCATTTTAATATTGATCATGAATATAATTTGGGTTTTGTTATTCATAGTTGACTATGACTAAAGTGTAAGTACAGAGAACTGGGCGTCAATAATTTTTACAGGAAGAGGGTTATGTCATTTTTTGAGTAGCATCCTATAATACATTTTCTATTGAAATTAATTATGTATGAAAACGAAATTTTTTTGCTAACAACTTAATATTATATTTTAATTATGATAATACATTGAAATTTATGAAAATTTCTCATCAAATGTGTCTTGTGGGACCACAATAAATAGTGGAATAGAATTATACTTCAATGGAGGAAATCCTTGTTCTATCACAAAAATGTAGAATAATTATTCCATGAATTCTCCCACACCAGCACCATTTGTTTAAGTAGTTGAGCTACTTCAGCCATGAGTCTTTCACATAATTAATTTTTAAGGTAAAAGAGTTTCCAAAACTACAATTGACCATGCTTCCGATTTTTGTCTCCATTATCCACTTTTGTTCAAGATAATTGAGGCTCCCTATGATGTTGTGGGATATATTCATGTCAATGAGGGAATCATTGACTTGGAATAGAAATCGAAGGACTAACTTCTTCGGCTAGACACCTTCATATTTTAGAGACCCTCTAGGATATGGTAGAGTATCATGAAATATACTAGTAGTCAACAAGGACTTATGTGGATTGTTAATAAGGATTTATTCTTTGACAATTTTTATCTTCACACAATGAAGAAGGAATGAGTATAGGATTTATTGGATAATTATCATTGTATGATGTTTCTATCCCCCAATTCTAGCTCATTAACATATTTTCTATTTTTCAATCCACTCATGGCTAGGAATCAATCTCGTATTTATGAATTTTAATGATATGTCTTCATCCAAAGACCAGACCCCTTGCTCGGATCATTGACTTGATGACTTTACATGAGGTGTTCTGCATGTTTCTAAATGTTGTGAAGTTGTTAAGATGATTTTAATATAATTATACTTCACTTTCCATGTGGATCTATAGGTGGATATATCACCCTAAAATTTTATTGAATCACTTTTCTTTATATAATTTTATTTCTTGGTAACTTATGTTTCACACAACCCCATGATTAAACAAACTACAATATATTAATAAAATATACTATATTAACATGACTATTTTATCATAGCCATTAAATTTATGGGTGTGAATAATAATAATTATATTATGAAATATATTTATAAATCATTACGAAATAAACCATTAATTTTTTGTAAAGTCATTTTATTCATTGAATATATTATTTTTCATAAAAAATTTTTTTATTGTTTCTTAAATAATATATACATATAAATAATTTTAAAAAATAATAAATGTTTATTTTTAAAAATAAGCATTATTTTTAAAATCATCATGTCATATTTATGTTATTATTAATTTTTTGTGAATTTTCTTAAGAGTTTGAAATATTAATGAATAGAAAATAAATCGTTATAGACATTGAAGACTATATTATATTTCAAATAATTTACGTAGTAAAATTGTATTTTCAATTATTTTTAAACAACAATAATTTTTATTATTACAAATAATATAATTTCGGTATTTAATATAAATTATAAACATGATATCAACATTAAAATAATTTTATACATAAATGGGAATTTTTTAGAAAAAAATGTTGTTCATTATATTTTATCAATTTAATTTTAAATAAAATAATTAAATTTATGTTTCATAAATTTTGAATAATGGGATCCAAATTTTAAATTAGTATGTACATATTTAGAAAATATACCCAATTTTTTATCAATATGAATTGTAACTTTGGTAAACTCAATCATCTAGGTAAAGGGTAAATCAATTTAATCTAGATTTAAAATAAGTAATATGGCCAGGATTTTTCATAAAAATTCATTTTGGATGTATTAAATTATACCATTAGTTGTTAGTGTTCTAAAAATTGTTATTTAATGGGTACTTTTCTATGAATGTGACCTAGGAATTATTAAATTAAGGAAAGTGAAAAATTGTGACAATCTTATATTTAACATGTGTAATATTTTAAATATAGGGTTAATGAGTAGATATAGTCATATGAAAATATAATTTGGAAATTTTAAGGCCTCTATTAATAATTTTAATTTATTAAAAAAAATTCTTGTTAAATGGTTGCTCTAAATTCTCACACAATTCAGATGCCGTAATTATTCAAGTAACCGAAATAATCAATAAATTATATCGAAAATAATAAAATTAAAAAATTTATATATTTATGGTGATCCATGAGTTATATATATTTCTATGTAATATTTATGATATAATAAAATATTTGTTAAAAAATTTATTTTTTCCATAATTTTCATAAATGATTAGTAGTGAGTAGTATAGAAATGCACAGTAATGATATTTTATATGATTAATATTTTCATAAATTATTTTAATATCATAAAGATATTTAAAAACTATACCATGATTATGATATGATAAAAAAATTACGAATATGGAATTATGGTTAAAATTTTACTACATAAGTAATAATTAATGAATTTTAATTTTAATTTTTTTTACCGCAAACTTAATAGGTCAATAATGGGTTAATCAAAATAATAGGTTTTAAAATAAAACCAAAACATTAACAAATTATATTTATTGATGATATTACTACGTTATATTTTATTAACATCAATGAAAGTCGAATTCGGCATTATATAGATAGAAAATGATTTTAATACAGCTCAATATTTTCAAGACATTCAAAAAACATTGCTCACCTCCCTTATAAACACCACCCCTCCAAACCCCTTTTCCTCACACCATATAATCTTTAACACATTGAAAATCCCTTTAAAACACTCCTCTCTACATTTTAAAAACATAGAAGTGATTATGGTCTCACCAAAAAATTACTATTATCTCAAGGGGTCCTTCAATGAAGGGATATTCATGGAGTAACTTTTTAAACAACCTCTCTTAATTTATTTTTCTATTATACATTATCATCAAATCATTAATCCAAAAATCAAAAAATAAAATAATTTTTATATAATAAAATTTTACATTAAAAATTTATTATTTTCTATCTATTCTTTCTTCTCATTACCCATATTAAAAAAAGAAACAATTTACCAAATTATGATGATTAACCATCTCCACAGGTAATGGTTTTTTTTCATTACAACCTTCATGGATGTTCATAAAACACTTATTAAGGTTAAATAATAATTTTATAATTATATTATATCTATTTATATTTTCATGAACCAATATATAGACGTAATATAAATTAACAGAATACTAATTCTAGATGGATAGAAAAACTTCCAATCTAATAAAAATATACTTCATCAATGTTTTATCAAATTAATCACCCTCAAGGAAGAAAATAATATAATATAAGGTAAAATTATAAAATATATATTTTCATGAATAACATTTCACTTCACATCTAATATACGATTCTCATTCAACAAGAACCATTGTAATTATACACAAGTGAACCGGCCATGAAACCATAAAAAACTCCATGAATGATATAATTGAACATTATCACTCATGAAAAGAAATATAAATAAACATGATAAAATTATAATTAATAAAATAAAAGTGAAATATTATAGATATTAATAATCAAATTAATCTAATTTTATTATCTCGAACATTATTTTGAATTGAATAACCCATTCAAACATTGTGTATGGGATCTCTCTCAACTACCATATCTATTTTAGGTTACACTTCTTATTTAATTCCATAAATATTTGCCTTTACTAAAATAACAATCCCATACTATTTGAAAAACATATTTATGAACATAAATTCATCTTTATTTTATGGGTAATTAAACGTTTAATAAGGTTCCCTTTTCAATTCATATTGATAAGAAAACTTGATTAATGTCAAATTCACTTTTTTCATACCCATTTTCAAGTACACGCTATAAAATATTTTAAGACACAAATACTTCACAAATTTCAATAAATTTATCATGAAAATATATTTTAGTTTATTTATGCTTTTATTAAGAAAAAATTATTCTTTTATCCTCTTTAAGGACTCATTATTATTTCCCCTAAACCACACATAAGGGGATCATTTTTGATGTTCCATATACATTATTTTTCATGTTGTAAATAATTATACTTGATATATTGATCCTTTATGAATACCCAAGAATGATTTTAATCCCTCATCTCATGGATAAGATTTTTATATGCCCCGTTTTATCCCTTATGACATGATTACAATGATTATTTCTTTACACAAGTAGCCCTTATGTTTATTACCTATGTTTGATTCATTATGTGGAACACATCATCAAGAATATGTTCTGATGAATGAATGATTATATCCTCCATTACATTGGGTAATCGATTAGTCTAATGAGACAATATATATTGGATTATAGAGTATAAATAAATCATTAGGATACTTTGTACACCATGTAATATAATCATGGAATTTAGTCTTAACTAATGATTATGTCATGTTATATGTTACTATCACATTACTAAATTTCCATGACCATGTGATTACATGTTCTATATACTAAGAATACTTATTTTTATTCATGATAAATTATTTTTATGTTATCATATTATTCCTTATAACATATGTGTTATACTTAATTCCCAGGTTTATTACATTACTGGTATTTTTAGGTCATCCCTTTTGTATATATATTCCTTATGGAGCGGGGGTTCATCATTCTATAGAAAAAATTAAAATGAGTCTTCTTGGAAATACTAGGTAAACATTAAAAGTATTCCATGTTTTACATATGGAGGTTCCATCGATTATAAAAGTAATATTGGCCAATTAGTTTGTGGGTTGAAACTGAGTCTACTAATGGCCTTAGTAATTCCAAACTTAAAGAGAGATTTCTAGTTCAATCCTTTAAGTTAAATTGGAGATCAGTGATTTTCAATGGTCCCGTGGGACAATAGATAAGAAAAGTAAGATGGATTTATTTTTAATAGGGAACAAAATATATATTTGTGGAAGGAAAACCCGGAGACCCACATGCCAAAAGTGTGGGAAAGGTCATCCTATAAATTGAAAAATGTGAACTGGAAGGTGATTTATGTGTGGAAAATAGGGTCACCAAGATAAAAAATGCAAAAGTGAAATGAATTAACTCACTAATAGTGAAGTGGAAAAGAAGGTTTAGATTAACATTAATCATACATTGCATTATTTGAATTGAAAAAAAGGAAATTATGCATGAAATTTTTTTAATCCAAGCATATTTAGGTTCAATCAACATCAAAACCTCTACAAAATTAGGGAAAAGAATATACTATCACTACTACTAAGGTGGATCCAAATAATGATTTGGTCGAAGGTAAACTAGTTATTAATTCATTAATACTAAAAATACTATTTAATTTTGTTCTCAAACATTATTTTATATCATTATACTATTATAGAATGATTCAAACACCACCTCAAAATATATATGTTATATTATCTGTGATAATTAATATTGGGGAAATTATTATATTTTATGTATATAACTCCCCCCATATAACTTTTTTTACTAAAACGAAGAAAAATTATCATCATATATTATTTGGTAGAGTTTGATACTATATTGAATATGTATTGGATATCTTCCTATAATGAAGACATAAATTATTGATTGAGGGAGATCACCCTTCACATCACATGGAATCCTATAACTTTATACACGTCTATGTAAAATAATGAATCTCTATAATAATTATCAAATGATGTTTTGATATTTCTTATATACAAGAAAGAGTATCTAGTTCAAATGTATTATAAAAACCAAGGGATCATTCTTGGAGACATTCCATTAGTAAGTCACTACACAGATGTTTTTTCCAATGAATTTTCTAGTATTCCTCTTGGACGATATGATGAGTTATCAATTGAACATATACTTAGATCTATACCCATATCAAATGATATTTATTGAATGTCATCCTTTGAGTCGGAAGAACTGAAGAATTAGTTTCAAGATAATGTTCAAAAGGGTTCTTTAAAGAAGATTATTTCATTATGGGGGTTTTTCGGTCCTCTTTGTTAGGAATAAGTATGGATCAATGTTATTAAGAAATTTTTATTTTTATCTTTAAAACATTCATGATAAAAAAAAGTTCCCACATCCAAGGATATATGACTTGGTCAAACAAAACTATGTGGATATATATTTTTCTATGGTGGAAATTTTGTCAAGATATTAGGAAATGAAGTTGAAAGAGAAAGACGATCGAAAGAAATCATTTCGAATGAGTTATGGTCACTTTGATTTCTAGTGATTCCCTCCAGACTCTGTAATGATCCATAAATATTCATTTACCTAATGGATAGAGTATTTAGAGATATCCTTGAAAAATATATAGTAGTATTTATTGATGATATTCAAAATTTTAATATTTTTCTACATACATTTTAAAGGGATAAACTATATGAAAATTACTATAAATGTGAGTTCTATAAAAAAATATCATTTTTGGGATATATTATCATAAATATGTTGATATCTATCGACCCTTCTAAGATAAATGTATTTTAGGAGTGTCCTAGGCCATAATTTTTAATAGAATTGTGTACTTTCCTTGTACCAGATGGGTATTACATGAAGATTTATGAAGAACATTGAACTATTTCCAAACACACTAACCAAGCTAACATGGAATGGAGGAATATTTTAGTAGGCCAATTTATGTGATGAATAATTAAATGCGTTGAAAATGGTATTAATTACTACACCAAAACATGTACTACCCACAAGTAAAGAAATATTTTACATATACCATGATTCCTCAATGCATGTCATATGTTGTGTACTAATAAAAAATGAAAAATTAATATCCTAATCCTTAAATAAGTTGAAATTTAATTATAAAAAACATCTCACATAAGATCTATAGTTTGTGACTGTGATATTCATATTGAAAATATTGTTGAAATATATGTATGATGAGAAGTGTGGGATATATACTTCTCCAAAGATGCTCACATATATATTCACTAAAATGAGTTTAATTTGATTAAATGTAGATTATTATATATATTAATGGATTATTAAAACTCAATCCACTACAATATTGTTAAAGAAAATAATGTGTAAGAATCTCTATGTACAATGGATCATGAAACATTATCAATGATTTGAATTTTAAAACCTATAATCTTCAAATAAATAAAAAGGATAAAAATATGAATCATAAGGTATGGAAAATAATAATTCCACTCTTACATTATTAATCCAAAATCTCTTATGGATAATATAAACGGTTATATAAGAAATGATGTAGAAAATATAATGAATTTGAAATATAGTATAAATGGGAAATCAACAATGTTTAAAATTTATGAGGAAGGATTCATAATATTTGTGTCTTGATTATGTGTACCATAAAACACTTTGAAAAGGAGGGAGATTTGGAATTATGCACATAGATAAACTGTCTCAATCTATTTGTGGATCACGAAAAAATATATATATATATATGATATATCTATTAGTGGGATAATATGATGATGGAGATCATTGACTATCCATAAAAGCTCACGGTATGTTTACACATGAAGGTTGAAAGGAATAAAATTTTAGGTGTGAAGAAACAATAACTTGTACCTTAATATAAATGGGAAAACACGACCACTAAAATATTCATGAGACTTATAAATCCATCAGGAGGAAATAATTATATATGGGTTGTTATGAATAGGCCTACAAATACAACTCAGATTATTCCAATTTTAAATGAATTTTAACATGATCATATTTCTTGGATATTCATTAATGAAGTGGGATTGCATTGAGTTCTGTTAGTGATTGTATTTAATCTATATCGGACACTTACATCCATGTTCTAGAAAGACATTCACTATGGTCTAAAAATGCAATGGAAATTAGTATGAGTTTTTACTCTCAACCTGGTGGATAGTTTGAGTATATTATTCACACACTATAGGGAATGTTGATTGAATTATCAATGGGATTCAATGGAGGATGAGATCATCATATTCTACTGGTCATGTTTTATACCAACAATATTTGACACTCAGTCATTCAAATGTGCCAATATGAATAATTTTATTGGAATAGGTTTAGAATAACTACATTCTGGGATGAAGAAGGAGAACATAATATGGTTGAACCTAAAATAGTCATGAATATGAAAAATAGGTGAATACCATCCAACATAATATCTGATTTTTTAAAGTGGATCAAATAGATACCTCAAAAATCATGGACAAGACCTAGATTTTGAGGTTGGAGAGAACTTATTCCTTAAAATATATCTATAGCGGAGTATTAAAATATTTTAGAATAATATAAAGCTATGTACTATATAAATCATCCCTATAGTGATTCATTTTCAAATATATTCTTCAGTATATTGACAAGAACATCCACCAACCATGTCTCAAGTACATGATGTATTCCATTTACCCCACCTCATGTAGAACATAAATGATCCATCTCATGTACTAGATTCATAGGTGTTCCACCATGTAAATAATATATCTTATGAGGGGAAAGAATTGAAGATATTGTACCACATATATAATGTCATATGCAACAAGACCACTCTTGAAGTTAATGTACTATGGAGAAGTGACTGAAAAGAAGAGGCGGCATGGGAACTAGAAGTAGAGTTGAAGGATAATTAACCAATTTTTTTTTCTCTTTATTATTTGAATATTAAATTTTAAGTGATAAATTTTATAAGGGGGGAATAATGTTACATCACAAAATATTTCAGAATTATTTCTCCAAAAATAATTTGATTTTAATGGTAGCTTGTGTTTCACACAAAATCATGTTTAGAAAAATATGTTATAATATTGAAATATTATTATTCAAGTCAAGAAATTATAAAATAACTATTAAATTTGTGTGTATGAATATGAATTACCTTATTATGAAATTTATTTTTTTAATTCATTTGAAATAAACAATTTATATTTATTAGAACCATTTTATTATTCAAAACAAATTTCCATAAAAGAAGTGATTTTATTGATTTCATTTAGAAAATAATCCTAATTAATTTTCATAATTTTAGAAAATATATTTGATAAAATAAACCTAATTTATCAAAATCATCATTTAAACTTATCTTAGGTTGAATTTTTTGGAATTTTCTAAAAATATAGAAATTTTAATGAATAGAAAAAATATTCTAATTTACATTGAAAACTGTATTTTATTTTGGAAAATTAAAATAGTAAAATTCTATTTTGGATCAGGTTTAAACAATATTCAGTTATTTTTTATTTTGAATAATCTTATTTTGGTTATTTAATTGAATTTTATACTTTTATTTATTACAATAACATTTTATACATAAGAAGGGAAATCTCTATAAAATTGTTTTTCTATTCATTTTACCAGTTAAATTATAAATTAGATTATTCCACTTATATTATTTTAATTTCAAAAAATGTATTGAATATTTTGAATTAGGAGTTAAAAAATTATTTAATATAACCCTTTTGTCAATATGATTAGAAACTATGGTAAAATGTTTCAATTCAGTAAAGTGCAAATAATATAAATATAGATTTAAAATAAATTATAAGACCATAAAATTTCCTCCAAATTCATAATAAATAAATAATTTTCATCCCTTAACACTTAAGGTGAAAAATTGAGATATTAAATGGACACATGATAATTAAAATCACAAAGACGTTATTACATCAAATAAGGTGACAAAATTTTACACTATTATTTTAATAAGTATAATATTATTTATTAATGGTTAAATATAATATATCCCAACTATAAATATTCAATGTAAATATAAAATATTTATATTTATAATTAGAATTATTTTACATTTCTAGGAATTATATAATTACCCTAAATTTTTACCCAACACTAATGCAATAATTATTCAATTAATATAAAAATCAAACAAATGATAAAAAAATATTAATAGTAATATAATTTGAGAATTTTATGATGACATGAGAATTATATATATGAAAATTACATTTTTAGGTAATAATAAAATTGGTTTTTATAATTTTACATGTCCTATTTATGTATTTAATTGTCGGACTATTAACTAGTAAAAAATTGAAAATAATGATATTTTATGGGATTAATATTTTATTAAATAATATAATATTCCAAAAAAATATTTTAAAATTAAAATTGATTACTATATAATATATAATTTTAACAAATAAATTTATGATCATATTTACACCACTTATATAAAACATACAAACATTTATTTTTCAAAAAAAATAACATAATTATAATTAAAATATGTTACCTATTTGTTAATCAAAATTATAAGGTTTAAAATAAAACAAAAAAATACATATATTATATTTTATGACGATATTATAACCTTATCTTATATCAGATTTTAATAAATTTAAATTTGGTTAAATTTTAATATAAAATGAATTTATTATCATTTATTCTTTTTAGAAATTCATAAAACACAAAATTCTCCCTTATAAATACCTCCCATCAAAAATGCTTCACCTCACACTATTTAATCCATGATTCATGTTGAATATTTAAAAAAATATCATACCCGATTTTCCCATGAACAAGTACTACAATTCTCACCAAAATACCAATTAAATGTTCCTTAAGGGGTCCATCATGGAAGTGATATTCAAGAGATTACTTTATTGAATATTCTTTATTAATTTTATTTCTTCTTCAACCATCTTATAACCACATTAATCCATTAAATAATTTGAACTCAAGTATAATTTATTAAATGGAATGAGATATTTAAAATAAAATAAATATTATCCATCCCTTTTTCTTGTCTTTTCTTATTTCTAGAAAGGAAACCATTGTTTAAATTACGGAGACTAAATGTCTTCATGGATAATGTTTTTTAATTTCACCACAATCATTGTCTAAAACACTTATTATTTTTAAATAATATTTTTAAATTTATATCATTACTTATTACAAATTATGGAAAAAATATATATTAATAATATAAAATAAGAAATAAGTTAGTGATGGATTGAGAATCCACCAAAATAAACTAAACATTTACAATGATTTTTTTGTCAAATGAATCGTCATCTTTTCATAAATTAAAATGTTATACGAGAACATTTAAAATTACAAAACTTTATGATTACCATTTATTTCTCTTGTGAAATAATATTCACATTCAATAAGGACTTCCATGATTATACACAAGTGAATTGACCGTGAAACCATAAAAAGAACACTCCAGAGACAATGAAATTAGACATTATAATTCATCAAAAAACCATTAATAAAATTAATAAAAAAAAATTTATAAGATAAATATTAAAGTGGATATAAATTAATAAATTAATGAATCTAATTTTATTATTCTAGACATTAATTGCAAGTCTTTAACACACTCAAACATAAGCTAATGGATCTCTCTGAACCGTCATATTTTATAGGTTTCACTTTCTATCTCTTTGAATTAATTTATCCCTTAGGGTTTTCATATAATAATCATATTTTTTATTTATATTTTAGAAAACTATGTCTATATCTCCATTAATTATTACTTTGTGAAAAGTTACATGTTTTATAATGTCCCTTTCTCAATTCCACCCTTCAATAATCCCAGATTAAAGGAAACGTCTATTTTTCTAACAAATTTTCATGTACACTACATAAAAACTATTAAGCCTCCAATAATTTTATAAACTCATAATATCTGTAATGAATAAATTTTTTTAGTTCTTGTTAGGTTTCATTTAAAAAATTATTCTTCTATCCCCATTAATGACTCTGTAATTTTCATTAAAACTGTACAGTAGGGGATTATTTATAATGTGACCTATCTAATATTTTTGATGTTGGACATAATTATTATACATATACTAATACTTTAAAAATGACTAAGAATTACTAATTTTTATTCCATCTAAGACACAATTTTTATATGCCATTTTTCTATACATTACGATCTAATAAAAATACTAATTTTTTCCTTTGAGTAACCCATAATTTTATTCATTATGTTTTATTATATATTTTAAATCCATAGTAATTAACATAGTATTATGGGTTCATTGATATAAAATTCCAATGAAATGGATATTTTTTGACCGACATGTGATTTAATCTATGGGAATAGGGAGTAAACCTAATCCAATATGGTATTTTTTCCATTTAGTCTTGGTAGTTATCCTTCACTCATGCTTATGTCAGGTTATATGATTCTACCATATTATTATGATTCATTGATTATATGATTCAGTGTTATAAATTATATGCAATGTTATATTTATTCATTATTTACACATTCTAGGTTATCATGTTATGCCTTTTAATTTAAGTGGTATGCATTATTCCCTTCTTTATTCCCCGATTGGGATTCTTCACTCATCTACATTGTCTATATATTTCATAGGTTATCCTATTTCGATGTAATGGATTAAAGGGAGTTAAGAGATCATTATTAAGAAAAATAAAAAATGTTTTATTCTTGTTTAATGTTTTCTACATATGTACGTTGTCTCCCAATTTCTCTATAGTTTTCAATCCTTGGTTTTTATTTTATAGAAAATATTTGTTAAGAACACTTAACAATATCTACAAAACAATTAGGTACCTAAAGTGGTTTACCTGGTGCTACCATGATTAAATCTTTTGGTTGTAAGAAATGATGGTTTATGGAGAGGAAAAATGACCTTGATTAGAAGATTATTTTTGAATTATTTTTCTTTTGTTCCATCTAGGAGAGGTTATGTTGCACAATGTTACAACTGTGGGAAGAGTGGACATTACTATAAGGATTTCATGTATCATCATCTTATGTGAGACCTATATAGTATGATACGGTATCTACAACCATTATAATATAATTAATCTTGCATTATGTCTTGAAGATATTCGAGTAAGACACATGAATCAAGCCATGGTACTAGAACGAGATGTAGATTTGGATATGAGGTAGACTCAATGGTTTCATTAGACCATATTCCAACTAAAAATGGATAGGTGTAATTTAATATATATGGTATGTTCTTAATCACATTAAATCTATCAATAATTCCAGTTGAAATTGAAACTTCCCAATCATTTATATTATCATATGTTTTTGTTGGACTTAATATAGTGGATATGTCTCTCTATATGTTTCATTATCTCGACACACCCATGAGGAATAAATTTGATCATATCCATATATTTATATAGTGTTATTCAGTTATTTAAAACAACATACACCTTTGTAATTTCATAATCACTGGGATTAATATCTATAAAAGGAACTTCAGTATTGATAGGTATAATAGTAATGAAGAACACAATAAATGCTACTCAATACATTAATCCTTCATTATTCCCAATGGGTAGATGATTGTGATGAATAGTTAATGCGATGCTTGATCTGGTAGAATAATACTAGAATATAGTAATTTCATAAATATTATAATTAAATTAATATTCTTGGTTCTCATAGTAGAGCCAACAAAATATTCCACTTCTCTTACACAAGTGTTATAACTTTATAAAGATATATTTTGAGATGAGTTTTTTTGCCTTCCTCCAAAGACTGTAATTGAAGTTAATATCGAACTCATTTTATAAGTGAAACCTGTATTTCTATCCCCATGACATATGAAAGTATCTATGTTAGAGTAAATCAATGTGGGACATTAGTAATTTGAGGTTAGTGGTTTATTCATACCATGATCATCATTCTATGGCACTATTGTATTGTTCACAGTGAATTAAAATGATAGTCATTGGTAGTTGTTTCAATATATGAAGTTAAACGGGGTGACCAAAAATAATCAATACCCATTTATAATGATAAATGGATTGTTTTATCAGTTATGGGGAGCCAGATGGTTATCCCTAATTGATATTGTTTTGGTCTACCATCAGTTATAGGTCAAAGATAAGGATATTCCTATTACATTTTTTTGGATTAGATAATGGTTTCATAAGTATATTTTTTGTGAATTTTGGCTTGATAAAGTAATAAAATGGTTTCCCTTGACCAAATGAATCGTATTGTTAATTCATATATTGAATCATTTATTATTATTTACATTGTTCATATCATGATATATTCAATGACTTTATATCTGAATACAAGGAACCATAAAATTTATTTGAGTACACACTTAGTGTATTAGATTAATGAAAAATTGTTGAAGTGTCACTTTTGGATTTAGAATGTTTGATTTCATGGGAATTTAATTTTTATGTAGGAAATTTTTTGAGACCCAACAATGGTAGAGGATGTTTTTTAGTGGGAACTCCCGAAAAAATGTACTTATGAGAATGGACATCCATTGTGTTGCTGGGTTCTTTAAATGGATTGTCTAAGACTTCTCCAGCTTTATTTCATAAATGTATAAGTTGACAAAAAATGGGGTGATGTTTAAGTTATCTAATTATGGTGTGGATATTTTTCATGATTTGAAGAGAATATTGTTGTATGACCATATTATTACACTACCAGGTCATGGGATTGGATACACAAGGTACTATAATTCCACTGGTGTAAGATTAAAAGATGTTTTGATATAGTGAAATGTGTTTTCGCTTTTGTGAAACAAAAACTATGATCCCACGAGTTGAACATCTAGACATTTAAATATGATTAATCATTTGAGATAATGCTCTGAAATATTGATGACATTATCTATAACAGGGGCGATTTTTTCTTTTTTAATACCACATGATTATTTGATATATCTTATCTTAGTGAGATTTTAATTTAATGAAATTGAAATTGATGTAGTATCTACAAAAATTAAATATCATGATACCTTATATCAAAAGGATAAGTAATTCTATTGATGAATTTCATACTATGAGAAACATGTAGATGTTGGGACTTGAGGAGAAACCATCATAATAAGAATTACGTCGAATGTTTTTTATGGTTGAGTATATTGATTAAATATTATAGGATCATGGAGTCATGAAATGTTGATTGTTAGTCAAAACATTTTTTTGTATACTAGGTAATGGATATCTATATGAAATCTTTTTAATTCATGTAAATAATAAGAAATATTTAGTCTGGTTAGGTGAATGTGGTACTTGACTGACACAATTGGAAAATCAAATTGAATATTTCATATTTTGTGCACACCTCACGTTTTTGAGGATAGTCATTCATATAACGATGAATACCATGATACATAATAAAAAACCAAATATTAGATCATTCAATTAAAAATATAATTAATATATTCTGAAAATAACTACACCAAATTTTATTGATCAGACTCTTGGATCTGTCATGATAAATCTTGTTCCCCGGAACATATGCTTCATTCCCAATGTATTTCATGAAGAAGAATGGATTTAAAAATTTATTAATAGTATTCATGACTGGAATCTCATTTAGAAAAATAAAAATTTCATGAAAATATAATATTAGGAAATCTACCACACTTCAATTAAACCATTTATATATAAAATTATCACATTAATTTCACATGACTGAAATTTTATTATCAATTCATCGATACAAATTGTCAAGGAACTGGATTGTTTTATTAACCCATATATGGATCTTTGAAACTATAATATTTCATTCACATTACACAATGTACCAAAACCTTATTGTTGTTTTATATAGACATATTCTTGCAGGATTATATTAAGTATTGTTGTTTTGACATCCATCATTCAAATATCAAAGTTAATGAATTATTTTATATAAGTTATATACATGATGGATTTAACCATGATGGGTAGTGAAATGGTTTTGCTATAAAATATTCCATGACATTGTTTTACCATTTTACAACCACTCATGATTAATAGGTTATAACATGGATATCCATGTCTATATTATTCTTAAATACCCTTTTAAGACCAATGATCATTACAATAATTACGAGATCCACCAAAATCAACACTTGTGTTTTGTATATGAAATTTACTTATGTATTATCTACATTCTGAATGTATTATTTTCCACTTACTTCTTCATTGAATAATAAAGAATAATTATGATCAACTACCAATGATCCAAAATCTATGGTGACAATAAAACCATCTATTTCATGTGCAATAACAATTTATTTACACTGACATAGTTCTTTTGATAATATTATAGATTCTTTTATAGGGAACCGTAGAACCTATTCCTCTATAAATTTTTTTCTATGCTGGGTCCATATGTTATCAATGTTATTCTTACTCCCAAAATATATTTTTGATAAGATCTTCCTCTCAATGAACAATTATTGTATTATCACTATTACATATTTATGTAATGGGTTTTAATAATAATATCACATTTTGTCACAGGGTATCCAATAAAGATACACATTGGTCCTCAGGGTTAATGTTTCTTTCATTGATATTCCATAACGAACACCTCACATTAACACATGTGAATGTCTGAAAATAATGATTACTTTTCAATCCACAATTGTTATTGTATACATTCTACCAATTTATTTGGTACTTGATTTATTATGTGTGTTTTTTCAATAATTCATACCTCTATAATATTAGTGGAATATTTTCATTACTCGTCATTGACCTCACCATGTCCAAAAAGGTAAGTTTAATCCTTTCACTTATAATATTCCACTATTGTATATTAGGATGTGTGATTTGTTACAAAATCTCATACTCTTGTAAATAGTTTGTGAAGTCTTGATTAAGATATTCTCCACTATAATATGAGAGGGTTTCTTAGTCTTCATACAAAGATAGTTCTCAACATAATTCTTCAATTCATTTAAATTCCAAAAGGATTTATACATGTTCCTAATTATTTATATATATACATATATAATAAAATCATTAGTAAATGTTAGTACTCTCTTAAACATTTAAGTTTCCACATATATTAACATGAACTATATCTAAAATATTTAGGGATCGTTCACCTTTTTCCCAAAAAACATATCCGGTCATTTTACTTTATAAAAAAATTGAAAAATACCCTTTTGTTTTAGTGTGAATTATTCTAAATAACCATCATTATATAACTTCGTTAATCATCCCTCATTTACGCACCTAATTATAGATTCCATAGTTTGTTGTTTAATAAGTCATTCTAATAAAATCCGAAATCTAAATCATATATGTTGTTGTTGATGGTAATTATTTTCACATTTTATCAATTATAATGAAACAAGATATTTTATTTTAGAAATTTGAGATTGTAGTCTCTAATTGATAGTGCTTCCAAGATATCTCCATTTATAGACTAAAAATCCATATAGCTCTTTTAATTTATAAATATATACTAATCATCTATATTTTTTTACATATATGAAAAACACCCTGGGTATTTAATACACAATTCACATAAATATAATGGTCACACTCTATTACAATCAAATCTGAATCATCAAGCGGATTCATTACAAACTATTTAGTTTTTTTCCAGTGGTCCTTCTTTCCAAATCATAAATAAAAATTATCCTACTCCCTCACTTCCCCTATGATCTTTCCCCAAGATACGGGTGGTTAAATGAATAAATTTTAATATCCCTAGGAAGTAATGAAAAATAGATATTGTTATCTATGTCTATTTATGAATTAGATAGTGTTTTAGTGGCTTAAAATGAGAATAAATCGAATCTTAAGCATGGAACATAGTATTAATTTTAAAAGATTGTTTTACTTCATTTTGATGGAAAACCATTTTTAAATCAAATTTATGACAGTTTTATAAGCTCTATTTGTCATAATAAATTTATTCTTTATGATTGGAACATTTAAATTTACATTGGATAAATTTTTTTTTATTTTAATTGACAATGTTCATTTTTTAATGAATAGTGAAAAATACTGCATTTTACATCATAAATGCTTTTTCATCTTATTTAATTATGTGGTTAGATTATCTTTTTAGTTGGTTTTAAAGTGTAATTAGAATATATTTTTACAATTTAATCCAATGGTGTTCATTATAATTAATTTCACTTTGTAATTTGGCATAAACAAGTGCCAAAATTTTCATAGATATTGATTCAAAAAAACCCGCTATTTGTTTTGACAACGAGAATTATTTTTTAAATTAATTATTGCAATTTCCTTGTTTGGAATTTTGTAAAATGGATTCCATATTTGGAATCAGAAGGTCCAAAATATGTAATTAAGACTCTTTTTTTGACTTTGTGAATATTAATCTTATAGTTAAGGATAATAAAATAATATACATGGCATTATCGTTAATTATCTTGATTAATGCAAGGATAATTAATGGTAATTATCGTTAATTATCTTGATTGCTTAGTAATCGGGTAGTTAAGGATAATAAAATAATATCATAATAATAAAATTTGACACCAGCATGTGTCCTAATACTACTGGTTGTGTCATGGACGACCATGGAATGCCTTGTACATAACTTGGGGACCCCATGAAATAACTTTTGTGTGATAATGTCTTTTTATATTTTTATTTTTTAAAGAAAGGACAATACCACTAAAGAATGTATCACTTGAGTAAAACATTTTTAATTTTGTCTACATAAATGATATCTTGGACTATAAATTGTCATTGGAAATCTAAAAATATTTCCTTCATCATAGTATTTTTTTATAACATTTAGTCAATAAATAAATTAAAGTATTTATGACAGCATGATGATGCAGTGATTACCTCATTATTTAACGATTTAAATAAAGTGAAATGATAATGTAAAATGTTAGACATACACTTGTCAAAAACCTATTGGATGGGTGGAATTAGAACTCTTATTACCTTATCCTCGAAATACATCAATTTGGGACCTTTAAAATCCGAAACTCATTTGAAAATAAAGTAACATTTTATACCTTTCCAAGAGTGCCCCTCCTCTCCTCTTATAAAAGTCCCCCACCTCTACCTCCTTACCCACACTTTTCAAGCCATTGGCTTGGACTAGATCTGCTCATTTTATATCCACACATCTGTCTCTTCATCCTAGAATCCTTACCACAGGTAGAAAGCACTTCACGAAACCCTTTTTGTTCTAACCAAGAGGAGTTACCAGATTTAAAGGTAAAGACTTCTCTAATGTTCTTTTTTTTTATTTTGCTTCTACAAAACCCTAAACTCTTTTTGTTCATTTATTTTGTAACAAAACTAGTTTTTTCAATATACTAGCATGTTTTTATAATAAAGAATCGAGATACACATACACACATCATCATCTAATGGTTAAAGAGCATACTGTTTCTGTGGATGGCGAATTTCTGGCTCACGAAATGATGATTGTTCAATATTCTTATAACACCTTAAAAGGTGGCCATTAAGATGTCACTATATTTATATATGATATATAATATGTTTATGGTTTCCTTGATATTTTTTATTTTTCTTTTTTGGTATACCATTATGGCTTCCATTGTGGGTATACGTGATATCTTCATTTTAGGAATTGCAGACTACTGCCCCCTCAAAGTAATTTTATTCGTTAATTCCATATGTGGGACATATAAATGATGGAATTAATGATATTATATATCATATTATACTGGAATTATAATATACTTTTGTATCATTATGATTCCAATCCATAAAAAATGAAATATAAATGAAAGTAGCGTTCATGCGTACGTACGGCTTACCGTCTCCATTAACTGTGCATTTCATTTATTACATCTAAATGTTATGTAATATTGTAAATGAATGTATATACAAGATATATATGACATATATGATATCTACATCATGAATATAATTCTGGATATAATGTATATTTTACCACATGAACAACGTATAATTATAAAGAGTTTATTTTTGACTCAAGTACCAATGATCGAAAAAACGTCCATTATTAACGTAAATAATTACATTGTGTTCTTAACATGGTAATAAGTTATATAAAAGGAAAATTGAACATGAAAAAGGTTCTTAAGAAAGTGGAAATTAACTCAAGTTTATTATTCAGGAGGTTAGAGAACGACCATGTCAAGTCGTACCCGAGGTATGGGACTTTGTCTCAATCTCCATTCATTGAGGCATATTTTATTTTATACACAACATTCTTTTATACGGTGTATAATCCCCTTTGACTTTTACGTTTATAAAAAAAGAGTATTTTTTTATACAAAGCATTTACTAAATTACAAAAGGAAATGTTTTTTTGTCGTACGTATGCGGCGACAACGACTTCTCCGCCGCTGTGACCATTATTTGAGCATCGACTTCCTCTACAATCCATATCCTTTTTTATGAATAAAAACTAAATACCATGTTTTACTTTTCTTTTATTTTTTTTATTGAAATTGGTTTTCTAAATGTTTTTATATAAATTTTTTGTATTGATATCATGTGATTGAAAAGTGGAAATGTTTTGTTTCCTTTATGCATGTTTTATGTGATATGATTATGTTATGGTTCTTGGGTATTATTATGAAGACATGTGGTTCCGTGATAAACTAAGGGCGGGTGAGCCTGATATAGCTCTCCAATGCATTGGGTAATGTGAAGGGGTTAAATTTTAAAGTTTCTCCAAAGATATTTATGGAATATACTCTGATGGGTATTCCAAACGTAACAATCAGGGTTACTCCTTACGTAAGAATGTTATGAATGCTGCAAGTTACCTTTATTCCATAAGAATTCTATGATTTATTCATGATTTGATGAGGTATGTTAAAATTATTATGTTTTACGAGTAAAGTATGATTTCAAACATGGACTAATGTTTTCATTTCGCACTTTTATATCCCTTGTTGAGATTTTTATGATCATCCCATGTTTTTGAAATGTTTTTCACTGGTCAAGGGAAAGGTAGATAATGTGATGTTAGTGTCAAAGAAGTGTCAAGAAAGAATCTATGATTTATTTTAAATATGTTTCCAATGATTAAAAAAATGAGTACTATCTTTTATGTAACCACTTTGTTTAAATGTGGAGTGTAATGCATGATTTAGGATCTAATTCTCTAAAACTATAAACCTGAAAAGATCCACAACATGTATTCTTGAAATAACCCAGGATTAAGTAATGTTTAAGGCTAGGGCCTTATAGTTGGTATCAGAGGTCGGTTTAGATTACTTTAGGAGGTAGACTTATATTAAATTATTATCCAAAAATATTTCTTTTGGGTCAAATTGAAATGATATAGCATTTGAAGAGTACCATGTTTCTTCATCTAAGACATGTTTGTTCAGAATGGTTTTCCACATAGGAAACATGGAAATAGTTCTAGGAAGGCATACCGAAGGAAATGACCTTCCGAATCAGCATCCTGTGACGATCAGAATTAGAACTGAACAGTTTGTTGATGTGATGGCATAGTTGACTCAAGCGATAAATGGTGGTGGTATCTATGCACGAGATCATCCAGATCAACCGTAGAGGAACATGGTAGTGGTGGAACATTTCATGAGGAAACATCCACCATCATTCATAGGATCATATGACCATGTGCTAGCTGAATGGTGGATTGAAGAACTGCAGATGATTTTCGATTTCATGGGGTGTTCAGACAATCAAAAGGATAGTCTTGCTATTTACCGTTTGGAGGGTGAATCAGATTAGTGGTGGTCGATGATTAGAAATATTAGGGACACTGTTGAGATTGATGCTCTCAACTGGGATGAATTCAAAGGTATGCTTCTTGAGAATTATTTTCTTAAGGCTGTTCGACTTAGGTTGGAAAACAAATTCTTGGAATTAAGCCATGAGGACGACTTAGTGGCTGCTTCTAAAGAGAGGTTCACTTGATTGGAAAGGTATGATCCAAATTTAATCTGAGACCTTGATAGTATAATCAATCATTTTTACTCAGGATTAAAGCCAAAATATCCAAGGGCATTGGATTTTCGTGAGTTCAAAAGCTATGAAAATCTTGTTCGATGTGCTGAGAAGGGTGAAATGGAGTTTTCCGATGATCAAGTGTTCTATAACAACCATTATAAGAAGATAACTTTGTGGCAGGAGAAATGGAATAATTCTTCAAAAAGGTCTGATATAAGAAAACTATGATTCCATTTTGTGATAAATGTGCTAAAAGGCATGGTGGGAAATTTCTTCTGAATTCTAGAAAGTGCTAATGATGCGGTAAGATGGGACATAAGGCACGTGATTGCACTGAAAAAGATCAGGGTGATGGTAAGACAAAATTTGATTTACTGTTAGTGAAATGTTTCAAGTGCAATGACATGGGTCACTATGCAAACGAGTGTCCGACAAAGAGCTCGAGGGATGTCAAATAGTTAGACTACAAGCAGAAAGGGGTGGTGAAATAATTTTCAACTACTTCAGAAGATGTTGGGCCATCAAATGAAGTGGTATCATGTACTTTGATTGTTTTTTCAGATTATGTCTGTGTGTTGTTTGATTCAGGGTCTACACATTCTTTCATATCTGAAAACTATCCTAGTAAAATTGGAATACCATATCAAGAAATGACTCTTGAACATGATGTAAAAAACATGGGGGAAATTTTGAGGAAAAAATAATTTATATGAATCCTCCTATCCTTATCCATGGAATGAACCTACATTAAAACCTTATTGTTTTACCTCTAGTAGAGTTTGATGTTATCCTGGGTATGGATTGTCTCTCTATTTTTCATGCGAAGATGGATTGTATATCTAATGAAGTTTCTTTTCAGAAAGACATTCAGGTTGTGTACAAGAATGAACTCTTACTTTTGATAACATTTCAAGAGGCTGAGAAACTTGTAAAAGATGGAAATGAATGTTACCTTGCACATATTGTTGAAAAAAAGGAACTGTTCAGATAAATGATGTTCTAGTGGAAAATGAGTATCCTGATGTTTTTCCTGATTAGTTTCCTAGAATAATACTAGATCAGGAAGTTGAATTTACTATTGACTTAGTTCCCTATGCTAAGCCAATTTCGAAACCCCCTTATCGAATGACTCAAATTGAACTTTTAGAGTTGAAGGAGAAATTGCAAGATTTATTAGAGAAAGGTTTCATTTGACCTAGAACATCACCATGGGGTGATTCTGTTTTATTTGTTAAAAAAAAGATGGTTCAATGAGACTTTTCATTTATTATAGAGCCTTTAATAACATCATTGTTAAGAACAAATATCATTTTCCTCATATCGATGAATTGTTTGATCCGCTCCAGGGAGCTCAGTTTTTTGCAATGATTGACCTGAGATCTGGGTACCATCAGTTGAAGGTAAAGAAAGCTGATATTCCGAAGACCGCGTTTCGTACAAGATGTGTCCATTATGAATTTTTAGTTATGCCTTTTGGGATAACCAATTAACTTTCTGTATTCATTGACCTTATGAATAGAATTTTCCATGAGTTCTTGGATATGTATGTGTTTGCTTTCATGGATGATATTTTGTTGTTTTCTAAAAGTAAAGAGGAGAATGAAAGTCATTTAAGGGTCATTTTTTAAACCATAAAGGAAATTAAATTATATGGGAAATTCAGAATGTTTGGGTTTTGGTTGCAACAAATTTCTTTCCTTGGTCACATTGTTTATAAAAATGGGATAGCTGTTGATACTGCCAAAAAAAGGTTGTGGAAGAATGGCCAAGACCCACAAATGTAAACGAGATTCATTGTTTTCATAGTATGGCAGGCTATTACCGATGGTTTGTTAGAAATTTCTCCCAGTTATCATGTCCAATGGCAAAGCTAACTCGGAAGGGTGTTAAGTGTATCTAGGAAAAAGAATGTGATGATTGTTTTCAAAAACTAAAAAGAAGATTGGTGAATTATCCAGTTTTGGCACTACCTTCCAGAAATGGGGAGTTTGTTATCTACAGTGATTCTTCATTGAAAGGACTAGGTTTTGTCCTAATGAATAATGATCAGGTAATTTCTTATGCTTCACGTTAGTTGAAAACTCATGAGGTAAATTACCAAACACATGATATGGAATTAGCTCCTGTTGTTTTTGATTTACAAATTTTGAGGCATCATTTGTATTGAGTAAAGCCTGAAATATATACAGATCACTATAGTTTAATGTATATATTCACTCAGAAAGAATTGAACATGAGAAAGAGGAGATGGCTAGAATTAATCAAGGATTTTGATTATACAATTCATTACTATCTGGGAAAAGAAAATAAAGAGGCTGATGCTTTGAGTCGAAAAAGTAATACTTCATTAACAATATTGCATTTCAAACATGATCCATTGGTTAATGATTTGATGAAATTTAGCATAGAAGTTGTTGGTGCAGGATTTCCTTCTGTTTTGTTTCAGGTATTAGTGAAATCTTCTCTATCATACAGAATTATGCAAGCACAGAAGCAAGACAGCGAGTTGCAGAAAAAGGTAGAGCTGGTTCAGAAGGGTAAGTTGCCTAAATAAAAATTGATAAAGTTTGTGTTTTAATATTTGGGAAGTGGTTGTGTGTTCCGTGTGATTCACAGTTGAAGAGAGATTTGTTATGTGAAGCTCATAGTTCTCTGTTTTCAGTTCATCCAGGCAGTACTATGATGTATAGAGATCTTCAGGAGTACTATTTTTTGGATGGAATGAAAAGAGATATTTCTGATTTTAATGTGAAGTGTTTGACTTGTCAACTGGTTAAAGAAGAGAGGTAGTTATTGAAAGGGATTTTTCAACCTTTAACAGTAACAAAGTAGAAAATGGGAGAATATATCCATGGACTTCATTGTGGGATTGTCGAAGACACCTCGAGGTAATAAAGAAATATGTGTTATTGTTGTCCGCTTGACTAAATCTACTCATTTCCTTTCTATATGAGATAATTTTTTGCTAGATCAACTTTTATTTGTATCATAAAGAGATAGTCAGGTTACATGGAGTTCCTCTCTCAATTGAATCTGACCGTGATCCTAGGTTCACTTGTAAATTTTGGAAATGCCTTCAGAAGTCATTGGGTACTGAATTAATGTTTAGTACAAATTTTCATCCTCAATAAGATGGGAAGTCAGAAAGAATGATTTAGAATTTGGAGGATATGCTACGTGCTTGTTCGATGGATTATCAGGGATGTTGGGACCAACATCTTTATTTGGTTGATTTTTCTTATAATAACAATTTTCATTCTAGTATATAGATGGCATCATTTGAGGAATTATATAAGAAGCGGTGTCGAACTCCAGCTTTCTGGGATGATGTGGGTGAAAGGAAGTTTATGGGACAAGAATTGGTAGAAGATTTGGCAGGAAAAGTTCAGCTGATACAGAGACACATGAGAACAGCTCAGATCAGGCAGAAGAGTTATGCAGACAACAGGAGGAAGGATCTCCCTTTTGAGGTAGGTGATCATGTCTTCCTCAAAGTCTCACCATAGAAAAGTGTGATGCGATTTGGTATGAAAGGAAATCTGAGTCCAAGGCTCATTGGACAATATGAAATTCTTGAGAGAGTTGGATCAGTTGCATACCGAGTCTCTTTAGCTCCGAGTTTATCTCAGGTACACAATGTTTTTCATGTTTCAATGTTAAGGAAGTACATTCCAGATCCATCTCATGTTTTGAGTCCAGAGGTAGTTCAGTTGAAAGAGAAACAATCTTATGAGGAACAACTGGTCCAGATTCATGACCATAGGGAGAATGTTTTGCGGAATAAGGTGATTCATCATGTATAGGTTTTGTGGAAAAACTACATGATTGAAGAGGCAACATGAGAATCTGAAAATGCAAAGAGGGATAAATACCCCCACTTATTCGATAAGTAAATAAATTATAGGGACACAATTTTATAAAGGGGGGAAGGATGTAACATCCCATGTAAGTAATGAATAATATATATTCTTATCTATGTCTATTTATGAATTAGATATAATTTTAGGGTCTTAAAATGAGAATAAATCCAATCTTAAGCATGGAAGACACTAATATTTTTAAAAGATTGTTTTACTGACTTTTGATGGAAAACCATTTTTAATTCAAAATTTTGAAAATTTTATAAGCTCTATTTCTCAAAATAAACATATTATTTATGATTGGGACATTGATGTTTACATTGGATAATGTTTTGGTATTTTTCTGACAATGTTCAATTTTTAATGAATAGTGAAAAATACTGCATGTTACATCGAAAATTCTTTTTCATCTAATTTAATTATATGGTTAGATTATCTTTTTAGTTAGTTTTAAAGTTTAATTAGAATATATTTTTACCATTTAATCCAATGGTGTTCATTATAATTAATTTCACTTGGAAATTGGGCATAAACAAGTGCCAAACTTTTCATATATATTGTTTCAAAAAAAACCCGCTATTTGTTTTGACAACGGGAATTAATTTTTCAATTAATTATTGAAATTTATGTGTATGGAATTTGGTAAAATGTATTCAATATTTTGAATCATAAGGTACAAATTAGGTAATTTATACTCTTTTTTTTGGACTTTTGGAATAGTAACGACGGCAATTATCATTAATTATCTTGATTAATTAGTAATCTGGTAGTTAAGGATAATAAAATAATATCATAATAACAAAAAATGACACCAACATGTGTCCTAATACTACTGTTTGTGTCATTGACGACCATGGGATGCCTTTTACCAAACATGGGGACCCCATGGAATCACTTTTGTGTGATAATGACTTTTTATCTTTATATTTTTTAAACAAAGGAGAATATCACTAAAGAATGTATCACCTGAGTAAAAAAAATTTATTTTTGTCTAGATAAATGATATCCTAGACTATAAATAGTCATTTTAAAGATAAAAATATTTCCCACGTCTTATTATTTTTTTATAATTTTTAGACAATAAATAAATTAAAGTATTTATGAAACCATGATGATGCAGTGATTACCTCATTATTTAAGGATTTAAATAAAATGAAAAGTTAATGTAAATTCTAAGATCTACACTTGTCAAAAACCTATTGGATGGGTGGATTTAGAACTATTCTCACCATATCCTAGAAATACTTCAATGTGGGACCTTTAAAATCCGAAACGCATTTCAAAATAAAGTGACATTTTATATCTTTCCAAGAGTGCCCCTCCTCTCCTCTTATAAAAGGCCCCCACATCTACCTCCATACCCACACTTCTCAAGCCATTGGCTCAGACAATCTCTGCACATATTATCTCTACACATCCCTCCCTTCATCCTAGAATCCTTGCCTTAGGAATAAATCTATTCAAGAAACTCTTTTGGTTCAAACCAAGAAGAGTTACCCGATTTAAATGTAAACACTTCTCTAATGTTCTTTTGTTTTATTTTTCTTCTCCAACCCCTAAACTATTTTTATTAATTTCTTTTGTAACAACTCCAGTATGTTAAATATACTAGGATGTTGTTATAAGAATGATTCGGGCTACACTTATAAACACCTTCATCTAATGGTTAAAGAGCATACTGTTTCCGTGGATGGCGAATTTTCGCCTCACGAAATGATGATTGTTCAATATTCTTATAGAACATTCAAAGGCGGCCATTTAGATGTCACTATATTTATTTATTATATATAATATGTTTATTTTTCCCTTAATCTTCTTAATTTTTCATTTATGTCATACTTTTATGGCTTCAATTATGGGTATACGTGATATCTTCATTTTAAGAAGTACAGACTACCACCCCCTCTAAGTGATTTGATTCGTTAATTCCATTTGTGGGATGTATAAAAGATGTAATTAATGATATTATATATGATATTATACTGGAATTATAATATACCTTTATATAATTATTATTCCATTCCATAAAATATGAAATAGAATTGAAAGTAGCGTTCATGCATACGTACGGCTTACCGTCTCCATGAACGGTGCATTTCATTTCATACCTCTAAATGTTATGTAATATTTTAAATGAATGTATATACTAGATATATATGACATATATGATATCTAAATAATTAATATAATTCTGGATATAATGGATATTTTACCACATCAACAACTTGTAATTAGAAAGAGTTTATTTTTGACTAAAGTACCAATGATGGACAAAACGACCATTACTAACTTAAATAATTACATAGTGTTCATAACATGTTAATAAGTGATATAAAAGGAATAATGAACTTGAAAAAGGTTATTAATAAAGTATAAATTATCTCATGTTTATTATTCAGGAGGTTAGAGAATGATCAAGTCAAGTCAGACCTGAGGTATGAGACTTCGTCTCCTTCTCCTTTCATTGAGGAATATTTTTTTTTACACAAATTTCTTTTATATGGTGTATAAAAACATTGGACATTTATTTTTATTCAAAAGGAATCTTTTTTATACGAAGTGTTTACTAAACAACAAAAGGGAATGTTTTATTTTTCGTACGTATGCGGCGACAACGACTTCTCCGCTGTTGTGACAATTATTTGAGCTTTGGCTTCCTCTACAAGCCATAACCTTTTTTTAAGAATGGAAAATAAATACCATGTTTTACTTTTCTATTATTTTCGTATTGAAAATGGTTTTCATAACGTTTTTATATCAATGTGTTGTATTGATTTCATGTGATTGAAAAGTGGAAATGTTATTTTTCCATTATGCATGTTTTATGTGATACAATTATTTTATGGTTCTTAGGCATTGTTATGAAGATGGGTGGTTCCGTGATAAACTAAGGAGGGTGATCTAGATATATCTCTCCAAATAATTGTGTAACACGAAGGGGTTAAACGTTAAGGTCTCTCCAAAGAGATTTAGGGAATATAATGTTATGGGTATTCCAAACGTAACCATGAGGGTTACTCCCTACGTAAGAATTTTATGAATGCCTCAAGATACCTTTATGCGTTATGATTTCTATGATTTATTCATGATTTGATTAGTTATGTCAAAAAACCTATGTTTTATGAGTAAATTATGATTTCATACATGGAAAAATGTTTTCATTTCTCACTTTTATATCCCTTACTATGCTTTTTAAGCTCATCCCATGTTTTTGAAATGTTTTTAACAGGTCAAGGGAAAGGTACATGATGTGATGATAGTGTCAAGGATGTGTCAAGAAAGAAACTATGATTTATTTTAAATATGTTTCCGATGATTGGAAAAATGAGTACTATCTTTTATGTCACCACTTTGTTTTAATGTGGATTGTAATGCATGATTTATGATCTAATTTCTAAAACTCTAAACCTGAAAAGATCCTCAACGTGTATTCTTAAAAAAACTCAAGATTAAGTAATGTTTAAGGCTAGGGCCATATATAAATAGAATTTAATTTACTCATGGTTCCCTTATATTTTCTTTTAAATTTAATCACAATAAGTACAACGGAGATCATGGAGTTGATTATCTATATTTTACATGATTAAATTCAATATATACATAGAAATGATTAGAGTATTTGAGTCGATAATGAGATTAGTTCATAAATCATTAGGTAGTTAAAAACATATAATTTATAAAATGTTGAGGCGGCCAATCAATTTAAATACATTAGATCTAAATGGTGTGCATTCTCCAATCATTAATATGAATAATTCATTTGAGATATCCAACCATTTATTACTTTTCTTTCCACTAAAAAATATCAAGAATATTATTGAGCATTTCAAATGTATCCCATGAGAAATTATAAGTTCACAATAGTTGGAAGATAACATGGAACTATAGATATATTGTGCATTATCTTGGTGCTTCTCATATAAAATTACCTCTTTCATGGACACTAACTCAATGGGTGGATCAGATATTGGGAAAACATGCACATATAACTTCCATTACACGCACATTAGAATTCTAATGCACCTATACCATTCCAGGATGCTTGTTCTAGTAAGGGTACATTATTTATCCAAATTTTTTCATAGGGATATTGTTTTGGTTTATTAACATTCCATTTGATTGATTAATATATTATAGAATATTATTATTATAATATAATATAACCAAATGTTTGTAATAATAAATTTAATTATATGGCCTCCACTATTTTATCTTGTCCCAAAATTCATCACCCTTGGACTCAAAATTTATTTTTAGATGGAAATTATAGTTTAAAGTCTCT
This sequence comes from Viscum album, assembly GCA_963277665.1. Lineage (NCBI taxonomy): Eukaryota > Viridiplantae > Streptophyta > Magnoliopsida > Santalales > Viscaceae > Viscum > Viscum album. Next base: position 1,430,941,461 of record OY728125.1, read on the forward strand.
ACATGACCCATATCATAACCGAAAAGAGGGCTTGGTAGAATACTATAACGTATTTAGGTGGTCAAGTACTTTACAACATTTATCTTACATCTCCTGAATCCATTGAACATGCGTCACAATCCAGAAACCCTCTCTTGTTTTTCCCCAACACTTGCCTTCATATTATATCATGTATACCATGAGATACTCCATATGATGTAAAGTGGTTCTTAAAACCCAAAATATCAAGAATGACTCACTGAAAAAATTATGTTTCCAAAAAATTTATGGAATGTCACTTAGTTTTATCGTATCATTTATTATTGGGTAATGGAAGTCCTAGTGTAGAAAAATATTATGTTATAGGATTTTATTTATTATGTGTGATATTACCATATTTTTAACTTTACATTTATTTATTATACTATGTTCATTTTAATTTTTTAATTAACTACACTTTTATAAAAAATATTCATAAATCATTTCTTTTAATTCCCTCATAATTTTCTAGTCCACATATTTTTTGTGATCACATTATTTCATTAATAAAATAAATCACGCATAACATGTAAATAAAATAAATAAATAAATAATATTATGATGATATTTATTTAACGGTATATTTTAATAATAAAAAACAAATCAACCTATAAATATAGTGGAATACTCAAAGTACAAGTCTTTTTTATGATTTATAGTATCCCACCTATCAATTAAAGTATTACCTAGGTCGGTTCACCTTCGTTCCTCTTCGAACCACCCCTCCTCGATTACACCTTGAAATAACTACATGAAACATTACATTCTTCCTATATAATATATTTTTTATAATAGAAACAATTAGATTATTTGAAGAAAATATTTTTTATTTGTAATTAATTTTTTTTTAACTCGGACATGCAGGTCCTACACAATAATGGAAGTAGGGATGATACAATACCATAATATTTAATATAATAATAAATTATTGTTATCCCATGTAGAATAATTAATTTATATAAAACAAAATCATATGTTGTGTGTGTCAAATATCTTAATCTTTCATAAACGTGAAATGAAAATTAATTTAAAACAACTAACCAATAATCATTTCATAATATTATTTGATACAATAAAATGATGGAAAATTAATTAGAACAATTATCTTATTAATACAATTAATTCCTTTTATCTTATTCTATAAAATAAACCTATATATTCTCATACTATTTAATTTTAAAATTATTAAATAATTAATTTTTAATAAAAATTAATTAAGTTCATATCCTGTAATTGGATGCATTATAGAGTGTATCCAACTAAACTATCTGGCATCGTCCTTGGTGTATATAGTTCTCTAAAATAACATAATTTGTACAAAAAAATATATTTAATTTCAACGAATTAACATTAAAATTAATGAAACACTATAAACATAATTCTTTTTTGAATCATTTGCCAATTTCATACATGTTCAGTATATAGAACACAATGATCATATGAGACATGTAGTTCCTAGTTTTATGTATAATTAATTATATTTTTAATATAATATAACACCTAACAACCAGAATTTATTTATCATGATTTGGAATAAATTAATGACTCTATAATAATATAATTTCATTTAGAGTGAATTAACTATATGGAATTTGTATTTGTTACAACACATATAAATTAATTATATGGTTTATTAATTAGTTAGAACCAATGTGAATTAATATAGTTGTTCGTTAATTAATTACAACCCATGTAAATTTATAATGGTTCACTTGTGTTAATTTCACCACATGTTTATTAATTAAAATACATATAAATCAATTATAATTTTTTATAGCCATGTATATTGACCACACTTCAATTACATTAGGTGAAGTTACATTGAATGTTTGTAAGTTTCATGTCGTGTAACCCTAAAACCATTTACCACCTCAACATGGTTCATCACGTATTATTCATTTCTTTAAATCTACTTTAGGGATATATGAATGAGAAATATATAGAATTATATTATAAAATATTACATGGAAGGAAAACTGAAATATTAGTATGTAAACAATAAAAATAGAATGAAATAATGATAAATTTAATGTGAATCCATTAATACCACATATAGTATTTGGGTGTTGAGGAAGCACATTTCAGTGGTAGGATTGAGTGAAAAATTACTATATTTTTGGGATATTCTCAATTTATATGATGTTGGATCCGTGGAAAAAGAAAATTTTTAGAGTAAATTTTATAGGCATGCCAAAACCAAGAAGATATTTCATATTAAATTTATAATTAATTTAAATTGATATAAAAAAAACCAAGTTATTCAAGGAATTATTTGATGATGTTTTTGATCTTATTCAACCCTTTCAGTCATCCATAGTCGATCTTGTAACCCCCCCCCCCCGATAATTTTTAAAATATGTTTTTCAAATTAATTTATATTTTTCATATTTATAATTTAATGTGACCCAAGATATTTATCATTATATATATGAAAACAATAAATAAAATATTTCATTCCAAAAATAGGGAATCTGATTTCTCTGCATAAATTACCAACAAGTATTATGCTATATGAAAGACTCAATTAGCTTGCACTACCTATAAAGCTGACTTGGCATATGTTACCAGCAACACTGATTTTTCTATGAAAATTCATTTAAGTTTATAATTATTTAAATGAGATAATTATAACCCAGTCATTAAGAATAGTTATATTAATATTAATAATTAATTTTTAAATATTATTTATAATTTTTTATATATAAAAAAGTAATGGCAATAAAAGATTAGATTTTTGCTAAAGTGAATTTATTATTTAAAATTTGTTTTTCTTTAATGAACAACTTTTAAAATTAAAATTAATTTTTATAGAAATTGAAATTTATTTTGATACAATAAAATTAATTTTTTTAATATATAATAGTGAAATTATATTAGGGTTCTTTTTTATTGTTCTGAGAAACATCATTTGTTGATGAATAGTGAAAAATATTTTGTTTTTGTTCCTAACTGCTTTTTTATTTAAATTTTTATTAATGATAAATTTTATGTTAAATGTTTTAATGTAAAATATGATCAATTATATATTAATTACTTGAATTTAGGAAATTATGATTAATTTCACATTGATATTTTATATAAAAACATAACAGACATTTGAACATTGCGGAACTTTTAAAATTCATTATTTTGTCCTATATGTTAGATTATAAATAAAATTAGGTTTTCTATTTCCTTAATTTTAATTTCAAAAAAATAGAATTATACTATTTTACACATTATTATATTTATATTTTAATATTATATACTTATATTTTGAAAGAAATAATAAAAGTGATTAAAATTTATCACAGTGATTAAGGACAAATTAATCTTAATTTGGGACTAAACTTCAGTCTTAGGGACCCAATGACCTAATAATATGTCCAAACACAATTTAATTACTATTATACATTTATATTACTTAAATTTTTTATTTATGTTTATTTATTTTTACATTTTTTAGGTAAAAACTAGGTTACACTTAACTTGTGATCAGATATTCCAAGTGAGTACTTTTCCTACCTAATAAAAGACAACAAACTATACCACATTGTCCCAAATCTCAATCCAACTATGTTTGGCTAAGATATTCCCAATATAATAAAAAACTTCCATAACATCCTCATATAATTCTTACCATGGGCATAAGGAAATCCGTATAATCCTTTTGGCACAAACCAAAAGGAGTTACCTGATTAAGAGGTGTCACCTTATCTCAAGTCCTTTCATTTAATTTATTTCTCAACCCCATAAAAAATATATTTATTATATTATTATATAAAAAATATAAATATAAATATAATTGTAATTTTTACATAAATTGTTCCACCAAAACATACACACACCTCCATATAATGGTTAACTAATATATTTTTTCTGTGTACGACGAACAACTGCCTCATGAAACAATGATTGATCATTTTTTCATTACTACATACCGTCTAGGAAGTTATTAAGGAAACACAATTTATATATGAAATATATTATATTTATTATTTCAGTTTGTTTTTTTATTCATTTTTATACAAAATATCTTTTTACATTTCTTTTTTTGTTAATACGATAATTTCATTTGAGGCTGTGTGGGCTACCTCCCCATCAAAACGATAAGATTCATTCAGACAGTACAAAGATATATTATGTATCCTCTTACTAAATATATTTTAAATATATATGATATCATAAATATACTATAATAATTATATATATATATATACACATATAAGGATTTTACTTTTTCGCTTTCAACATTAAAAATAAATGGAAATAGTGTTAATGCAATCATACAAGCTACTATCTCCATGAACTGTGTATTATTTTTAATGGTTTTATAATCTATATATTGTAAGTGTAAATATATAATTTATATAAATGATATTTATATTATGTTTTACATTGTTTAAATCCTAATATAAGTATAACGAATAATGAAATAAAAACAATGACACACGTGAAGAAAAAAGAGAAGATTACTTGTAGTGAAACCTTAATATAAGATTGTTAATAATAGTGTTATATAAGTCCATAATAAAACTATATATCATATTATATATATTAATTTGGATATTTAAAATGTGTATAATAAATGTATAATTATTATATAGGTTGTTTTAATGAGTAAGATGAGAGTAAAGATAAATTGTAAGGGGATTTCATCGATCTTTTTCTCTGTGAGATTCAAACTTTATTCACTACTAACATATTTTATTGTATTAGACACAAGAATTTATAATATATCTCGTATTAATAAAATTATGCGTACTTAAATATCTATTCTATGAACATTATTTCATGGGGTTAATGATGAAAATATTACCAAATCGGAAAAGATTCTTTGTCTCAAGTTTCCTTCTTTATGACACATGTTTGGTTATAATGATATGCTCTTTAACAGTAAATATATTCTCCAAATTGAAAAATTACATAATTAATCTCATTATTGTAATGAAAAATTAGTCTTTATTTAATTTCATTTACTTATTTTAAGTGTATGATAAAATTTAACCATGTGGTAAGAGTTTATTAAAATAATCTCATCTCTTTTCCAGATTGTTAGAGATTGTTATTCTTTTAACAAAATCTTTTGATCCATCTCTAAATAACACTAATGAGATTTTTTTCACTTTTTACTCAAGATATGTCCATGTATTAGTTCCATCTTCTTCTCTTTGGTACTTAATATGATTATTAAATGTTAGTAATGAAAAATATTATTTTATCTCCCTCTTCGATCGGAAATATGTATTTATTTTTAAACCATGTGTTCAAAAATGTTTTCTAAAATGTTTTCAAATCATACATGAAGATAATTTAAAAAATAAAAATGATTTAATTTATTTTTGTTTTGAAAAAAAAAATTCAATTATTTTAATGCAATAGATTTCAAAATACTTTCAAGAAATATTTATAAGTTTTTAACATGTTTTCAATGAAATATTTTATAAAAAAAAAATAAAAGCTTCATTAATAGGAATAAAAATGATTTTTTTAAAATCAAGCTTCATTTATATGTTCTCATGTAAAATAGGTTTCAATTAATTTTCATGTTTCTTTCATATAGTTTCATTTAAAAATTATTTCAAAAAATTTCAATATTTTTACATATTTTTTAAAAGTTATTTCAATGAAAATGATTTTTTAAATATTTTGAATCATATTGTATAAGTTTTCAACGAAAATGGTTTTTTAATTATATCATTTATTCATTATTTGCGTTGATGTTATTTTACAAAAAAATGTTTTTGATATTTTTTTATGTTTTAAAATACTTCTACAAAGAGGAATTAAAATTTAGATATTAAATATTTTAAAAATAACCTTACAAATTATTTTAAACCTATGTTAAAATAAATTGAAATTGCTAATTATCTTTTAGGAAATGATCCAATTTTTCAATTTGTATTCTTTCTTGATTGGTTTATGTTTTTATAGATTGTTGCTTTAGACACCTGTTTCACTAGCATAGGTTTAATGCTTTTGAAATACATTAATTTTCATGGGTTATGATTTCATTATTTGATTACGAATCTTATATCTTCCAGTAGGTTATGATGTGATGAAATGATAATGTACCTTAATTAATTTTGTGGGTTATGATTTAATGTTTATAAAACCTATTTATTTTTATGGGTCATGATAAGATGAATTATTCATTACCTAGTGGAACATGTAAAATGATATCATTATGACATGGGCAGGATAAATATATCCCTTCAATGTGTTGTGTATTGAAGGATGACTCATGAGTATAAATGTTATGCGTGAACCTAATTACATGTTAAAAATGATATGCTTGGGTTGGTTTTTAGGACTGTATGTTTATGTGTGATCCTAATTAACTGTTTAAAACTTTATTAGTGAACCCTGTTACATGTTAACAATTTTATACAAGGATAAGGTTTAATATCCCTGAGTTTATTTGTGAACTAGATAGCATATTGAAAAAGTTATACGTGAACCCGATTACATGTGCACAATGATATGCATCTACCTGGTCTCTTGTCTAGGTGGTTATGTTTGATCCTAATTACATGATCACAATGTTATGCATAGACCTAGATTCATGTTCACAAGCTGATATGAGGGCATGATTTTATATCCTTCACTTAATGTGTGAACTAGTTTTTACTTATTCATGTTCACATTGTTATAAAAAAATGTGCATTCAATAAATTCCATATATTATTCATATGTAATTCATTCATTAATTATGCCCGTAATAATATTATGATAAATATATTATAAACATCCTATATTTTATATAATATCTAATATTAAAGGTATGATCGTCAAATGTTATGCTCATGTACCATACCCTTTTATAAATTTAACGCTTACACATTTCTTTTATTTATCCTTACTGAGCATCTGAGCTCAACAATTTGTTTTGATTCCTTTAACTGGGTTATGATGAACTTTTTTAGGTAGAAGAAATAAATTTGGAGATATTTTTGGGTGTTTATGAATATATTTCACCATGAGAGAATATTTTTTACTCATGTTTCCAAACACCCAAAACTATTATCATCCTCTAAAATGTATTTTTGTACTATAGAAAATTTTCATATAAAATAATGAAATAACTGTGTATGATAAGACTGAATCTCTATAGTTGGTATCGAAGGAAAGGATTATTCAATGTTTGGAAACTGGGATGAGAAAACTATAGTGATCTCCATAGGTATATATCTAAAGGTATATTTAGGGATGTCTCAATGGATAATTATAAGGATGAGTTAACATTTAGGAAAATGTCCTGGAATGTTGGGAAAGGATAGATTGAGTAATTTTCTAAAAATTTATCTTTATTTAGATACAATAAGTGTATGTGGATCTAGCACTGATTTACCTTTTCATAAGAACTCTAACAAAAGGTTCTAGGCTGGACTTGGGGTAATCTGGTACATAACAATATTGCATACATCACACCTAGTTTGACACTCCGGGGGGATATGCTTGGGGAATTTAAAAACTCTTCAGGAACCATAATGAAGGATTTAAATATATGTTGGTAATCAATAAGTGAGGTTAAATCTAAGGTATATTTGATTAATGGATGGTGTCATGATTTTTACATCGTATTATTATTTTTTCACAACTATGTGATTTTCTTCTATGATATGTGTTTCTCACCATATGATTTATTGTTGTAGTCAATGTATTGAAATATAAAGAACATGGTTAGAAGTTAATGATTCATATGTGAAATATATATGCATTAGGAAAATCAATTTACCATGTGGAAATCTCAAAATGATAATAATGAAGGTTGTATGATTATTGGCTATATTTCAGAAGATCTAGATATCGCAAATGATGTGATGTTCTGTGATGTTCTCCAATGTTTGTATTACCTTAATCATAAGAATAATAATTATATTTATGTTGGGAAACCTAATTACATGATTCAAATTTCATATTTCAGGAACGATGTATTAAGGAATAATTAGATAAAGAATAATTAGTTGTTTTGGAGTAAATGTTTGAATAATAAAGTACTTATGTTTTTGAATTCAACGATTAGTTTTTATAAATCATGAAATATATAATTATTTTCGTCATATTTATTCATCATGGATTCAAAATGATATTATTAATGATGATAAATATGTAGGAAATTGATATTTTGATTCAGGGAAGGTAACCCATTATCTGATCAAGATGTTGAGAAAATTTTTCCTCACATGGATTAAGATATGATTAATTAGGAAAATGTAAATTGGATAGATGTTATTACCCTGGATCTAATAATTAATTTGTTGAAAAATTGGTCTATGTCATCTTCGATGATGTTTTAAATATTCTGTATTTATGGAATATATCCTGTAACATTTGGAATAATGAAGTAAGCTTATTTTTAAAAAGAATATATGGTAATTAATTTTGTTAAATGGTTTTAAGGGAATATACAATGAGGGTATTAACATGTTTGGAATGTGACAACCAAGTGGTACATTATAATATATTGGAGATCAATATAATGCTTATTTCATTATAATACTTCCATGTCATTGAATTTTAATCTTTCATAAGTATTATAAGGTTAGACATTTATGGTATGTTTATGTTAAAAATAAGATGAAGTTAGTATGATTAATTTTCTATCTCTCTATTTAAGGATTTATGATTTTTTGGATCGTCTATTAAAACTAGATTTTGATTATGGTAACTAGTGATAGATTTTTTGACTTATCATAGATCTCAAGATCTATTAAGACTTCAGGAATAATGGTTTTTCTAATCCATTACATAGGGTAAGAGATGATGTTGAAATATATCAAGGAGTGACCAAAGGATGGGATTATGTAAAATAAGGGGGAAAACAAAAAGAAATTATTTTTCCCTATATTACAGTAAAATATAAAGAATTATTCAATGATAGGATAATGATAATAACTGTCTTATCCTAATTTCATAATTTTCATAGAACCAATTAAATTTTAAATCATCACATATTTATGAAATTGATGTTATTAACATTTTGGATCTTTCAATTGTCTTTGGTCGATGACCTGAATCACTCTTTTTAAATATTTATATTTTTAATCTATGTCCAGTCTTCACTCCCTACCAAGGTTCTATTATGAGTAAAACATGTTATATGTTACATTAGGTTACCTTTAGGGTTCTAACTATCACTTTTCAAGGGATGTTTGAGTATTCATTTTTAAGAAGTGGGTTCTATGGATGAAACTTTTAATTATTAAACATTTGATATCCCAGATGAATTTCAAGGGTGAAATTTATTTTATGGGGGGTAGAATGTAACAAACCGATATTTTATTAAATAGATATTTCAAATTAAGTTATATTTATGAAATTATTCATTTCATGTGATTGGAGATATAGTTATATATATAGATAAATATATTAAAACACAAAGTCAAATATTTATTTCCCACAACACCAAATTGGCTTTAGCTACATGGATTTTCTACATGTCTTGTGCTACATGCAAAACTGACCAAGCATGCACTACCTTTAACACTATTTTGGTGTACATTACACACAATAGTTATGTTTCCTTGAAACATCAGTTTATTGCTATAATTATTATAATGAGAAAATCATAACCTAGTTTTTAAATATAGTTATATTAATAGTAATAAAGGAATTTCTAATATTGTTTATAAATTTTTACATAGATAAATCATATTGCTTGATAGCCTTTTGGGAGCCTCTAAACTACTCGGTCTACCACAAATCCCCCACTAGACTACCATTAGTCAATTTGGAGGTGGGGAGGACCACACCATCTACATAATCATCTCCCCATACTTCCTTCTTCTTTCTTCTTCTATCACGTTTCTCCCTTCCCTTTCTTCTCCTTTGTTCCTTCCATGCTCATGTTTCCCCTATCATTTTCTCTCGCATGATCCCTTTGGTGGCATTGTCCCCTGACGGAGCCCTCATCAACTCATCCCCTGCTCTTCCCTCTTGGTTATCCACGTTTCTTACCCCCTATATCTTATTGTACTAGTTCTTCTGAATAAGTATTTGGATGTGTGAGTCAAGTCTCATGGGATTATGTGATCAATGGATTTCCTCTAGCTCATATTTATCAATGCTCTATCTCTTGGATGTTTCTGATGCATCTATGTGTTTTAGGTGTTATTTTTGTATTGAAGTGGCTTAGAGATTTTATCTTGGAGGCCCTAAATGGGATTATTTTATGTTGAGGCTAGGTATAATTCATTGATTTTATGGCTACATGTTTCTTTTCTACTCTTAAGATCGAAATGATGTGATGGTATCAAGAAGTCTTGAATGTGAACTCATTCGACCATAGTGATTATGTAGGTGATTCCGGTCCTCGATCCGAGCTACGATGGTATTTATTGATCATGATGTGGGTGGTTCAGGTGTGGCAGTGTAAGGGATTTCCTTTCGGTGACTGTAACGTCGACTTTGGATCATGTATCATTTTTCAGATTTTTATCATCATTGAATGGTTTTTATTCATGTTTGAGGATTGATTTTATTCAAGTTGATATCTAATCATTTATATTAATTTTATGTGGAATGAATACCTCTATCTAGTGGTGTTTATATGTAACTGATGAAGGTGTTGATGGGCGGTGATGTTATCAATGTGGATTTTGGTTTTTTTCAAATTAAGATTAAATGTATATCTAGTTTTATTACTCTGGTCACTCACACCATCTATGATGGATGACATTAAGGATGATGGTTGTTCAATGATGGTGGATAATAGGTGATGATGTCAAATACCAGGAGACATGTCTTTTGCTTATATGGGTGGATCATGGCTCGAGGCCTCCTTGGGTTGGGTTTCCTTTTTGAATTTCGAATTTGGTATGAACTTTATATTTAGGGATCCATCATGAGTAATATGCTTACCAATTATCTTTTGGGATGGACTTTTTAGAATAATAAAATAGAATATTCAGTTATTAAAACGTTTTAGTAATGATATATTGGATTTTTTGTAATGTCCTTTTATGTTTAAAAATATTCTTTTTTCGAATAATTCACTTTTAAAAAATAAATAAATTTCATAAACATTAATAATTTTAAATTGATAAAATGATTTTAATTTTTGAATTTATAATAATTAAAATAGATTGGGGTGCTGGTATGAGATTTTTCTGATAAAGGCCATTTTTGATGAATAGTGACAATATTGTGTTTTAGTTTTTATTTTTAGTTTTTTAAATAATTATTTATCTAAAATTATACATTAAATTTTTTATAGTCACATTAGATCAATTATAAAAATATTAACACCATTTATCTACATAAAATAAATTTCATATTAAAATTTCATATAATTACATAACAAACATCTGATTTCGTCTCTACTTTAAAAACAAGATATTTCGTATCATCTATGAGATTAGAAATATTCATAATTTTCCCACTTATGTTAATTAAATTTAAAAAAATTTGCACACACCACTATAAAGAGTATAATATTTATATCCTAAAAATATCAGCTAAATTTTTTTCACAAAAATAATTAGTTAAATTGATAATAAATAATCATGACAATTAAGGTCAAATTAATCTTAATTAGGGACTAAACCTCAATACTTATGGATTAAATGGCCTATACACATATCCAAACCAAATTTTATGAATATTATTCATCCATACCCTTATACTATTTTTTTATTTTTGTTTGCTATGAATTTTTTCAGGTTCAGACATGTGTACACCGAACTTGTTTTCAAAAATTCTAGTGAGACCATTTCCATCCATAATAAATTCCACCACCTATCCCACTTATTCACATCTCTCAAACCTCATAGGATAATCCATGATCTACCCAATAATCATTCAAACATACCTATCATAATCCTATAATCGTTACTATAGAGACCATTTCTTAACATTAATGGATATTTCCTCATTTTAGCTGAATATATACTACATTTCTAAGATACATGGCTGAGAACCATAATAGATTATGGTCTTTAGAAAAATGAAAAAAATAACCCTATGAAACATATACAATATCTCCCTTTAATATCTACACCATTAATACTTATACCTAAAACCATTCTTCATAACCTAGAGAAAGGAAACATAAGAAATGGGTGAGCTCAAATGCTTTGTAAATGTAAATAATGAAATTCATAAACATAACATGATCAAAAAGGAATGGAACCTGAGAAAAAAATTTAAATATCATAACATATAAATCATGAATAAAAATAATGATTGGTAGTTTATAATAATTTAATCATATAGAAATAATGAAAATTATCCATGCGAGTATAATAGAGGAATATGACATGGAAATGTGGGAAACATATAACCACACAAAATATATATAAAAATGATGACTATCGAGGCCTTTGTAACATATTAGGCTTCGGTTTATCACACATGTAACTTCTTCAGACATGGGATTCCCTCCCATGTTCCCTCTTATTTAATAATTGTGATGTCCTCCCATGTACCCCATTCATTCAGGACTGGAATGCCCTTTTATTTTCCCTCTTTTTTCAGGATTGGGATGTAATCCTGTGTACATTCAAGGTTCAGGATTTTGATGTTCTCTCTTATTCCCTATTTTTTCAGGATTGGGATGTAATTACTTGATACCATATAACTCAAGAATTATTTATTAAAACCCTATGAATTGAAGAGAGATATAGGTACCTCCTACAAAAATAATGAAATAATATATGCGTGTTCAACATAACTTTCAGCATATCAGGACACATGAAATGATATAGGTGTTATAAACATAAATTTATAAGGCCCAAAAAAATGAAATGTGAATAAATAAAATTTCATCATATAATAATCAATTGATAATTGATAGGTTTCGTAATCATTTCATTGAATCATAACCTCTGGAAATGATGCCTGTGTGAAAAGAATATAAATTGTGGAAAATAAATGGATTTTATATAGACATTGAAATAAAGCATACCAAATTAATAGAAAATATATGAATGGATTTTTTAGATAATTTATTATATGTGAATAAGTAACATAAACAATGTTCATATTATATGGAAAATAAATTTGAAATATCTTTCAAATACATTTCGTGAGGAAAATATACTTTGTTATATGAAAATTTAATTTTAATTCATAAAACTAGTTGAAAATAATTTTCATAGAATATATTATTGAAAATATATAAAGACTAAATTAAATAATATTGAAAACTACTATCCATGAAATCACATTCAAAAATAATTCATAAAGATTAGAATTTTAAAATTTTATGTAGAGCTTTAATGAAATGACAATAGGTAAAGACACACATATCCTACAAGGTCAAAAGAATATTCATTTTTCCCGTTAAAAAGGATAAAAAAGTTCATGCATAAACAATTGAAAATAATATTCCCATGAATATATTGGTAAAATATAATAGGGAAAAATTTCATTAAAATAATATTTTTTAATGGAATAATATTCCTGAAAACCCTTTTTTGAAAACATAGATTTCCAACCGAAGGAGGGTAATGTCACAGTTTTATAAAAAGATATTATTATGTATAAATATATGTAAATATAGAACCAATACATGAGTATATCTCTAATAACCATAGGAGAATAAATTTAATGACTGTCCTTGAAATATGGATCCTAAGGTTTCATCAAACTATAAATACACATAAATAATCTCAAAAAATGATGGGATTGTATCAATAAACACTTATAACAAGGTAACATGGGATCATAAACTCTATGTAATAAATTAAATTATGTGAATGAAGGATTATAATGAATATATTTAGATTCATTTAATATCATCTACTATGAAAATGTATGATCTTCTAAATATAGTTCAGGATCATAACAAAACATGACTCTAAGATAAGTAAATTTGAGACAAAAAAATTTATTGATTTGGTAATTTTTGAATCATAAAACCCATGTATGAATGATCATTAAATGGAAATGTGAATAAACATAAATTTAGTTACATGATACATATAATAAAATCATGGACATAACATAAACATAACCAAAAGAAAAAGTGGTGAACATAACATGTATCTCACAGAAATTAAAAGCTAGACCAGGATTCCCTTAACTTGTGTCTGGACTCTATTCGTACTCAAACATCATTACTATTAAATAAATATAAATATTTTAAAAATATATTTTATTAGAACATTATAATATAAAAAAACGAAAATATTTTTATTTTGACCTTATATTAACCGTGTTTCAACGATCTTACGTTAGTGATTCAATTCGGGTAATATTCACTTTGTTCTTCACAAGTGTATTTATTTTTTATATAATTGGTAAGTATAATTATATCATGTTATAGAATATAAATTCACATATAAATATAATATATATTCATTATATGTATATTAAAATAATCTATTTTGTAAATAATTATGAAATAGATGCTAATGTTCATGGAGATGGTAACACATATGTACGCATGGACGTTGTTTCCGTTTTAATTGTCGTATTGAATGAATGTGTGTAAAATATATATATATATATATCATAATTACAGAAGAATTATTATATTATATATATCATATAATTACACTATATCCATCTTTAATATATTCCCTGTGTTCTGTGAATGATTTACATCGCATTGAGGGGTGGTAGACCATAATTCCTCAAACGAGATTATCATGTTATCTCCAAATGGAATGTAAAATCGCATGCGATATAAAAAGGAGTAACGTATCATAATGTCATTATAAATTTTATATATACCATTAATAGATATATTTAACTTCATAATGGCCAACATGATTTGTGGTAATGGAAAAATGTACAACCATTGTTTCTTGACGCAGCAGTTCACCGTACACATAAACAGTATGTCTGATATTCATTAGATGGAGGTGTTTATAATTTAAGGTATAAATAATATCTTGAAAACATACTAGTATATTTAGGATGATTATTTGTACATAAAATAATGGAATAAATATAGTGGAAGTTGTGGTGAATGTAAATAATAGAAAGGTTCTTTAGAGAAGATGTTACCTCATTTTCGGGTAACTCCTTTTGGGTTTGTTCCAAATGGAATCCTTGTGTTTCCATCAACCTAGGGGAAGGATTATAAGAGTCCAAGATGTTGGGATATTAAATGTACGGGTTTTTTATGAAACAAAATGCATTAGATGGATGAATGGAATAGAAGAATATGGGTCATTTTCTAATATGGAGGAAGGGAACCTTTGGAAACACCAAAACGATTAATTTCATATAAAATTTATTTCTCTTGAAATCATCTTACAGGTGATTTATTTGGATGATAATATTAATAGGGGTCTAAATACTCTAATTAAATTATTTTTATACATGTTTAGGGAATATAATTAACATAATATTTTGTCTTTAACCTTTAGTAAAAAAAATTAACTCTTACCATGACAACCTACCATTTTAAACTATAAGATAAATATATTTACCATAAAATGACAAAACAAACCCAATTGGATCAATTATGACATAATTAACAGAATAGTTTTTTTGGAAGAACATTCTATTTTTATGAATTTTATAACATTTAATAAAATATTATTATTTTAAAATCATATTTATGTCGAATTTCAAACAATTTATTGCATGAATTTTATTAAAATCCTAACAAATTGATTAAAAATGATACATTATCTAATTTATAACATTTCATATTTGTCAAAAAAAATTATATGGAATCAAATAGCAAAAATGATATTTTTTTTCGAAATCTTAGTATCATTTTTTTTTGTTTTTCCTTTTATAAATCCCTTACTACATAATCATTATTTCACAATAAAATTAAATTTTTTATTTATAAAATGTATAAATAATTAAGTATTTTTAAATAATTTTATTATCTTTATAATGAATAATTATAGTTTAATTTTTCTTATGTATAAACCTATATAAAAATTATTTTGTTATTAAATATTAAATAGGACACTTTTAACTCTTTTTTAAATAAAATATAATAGATTTATTA
Organism: Viscum album; assembly: GCA_963277665.1. Classification (NCBI taxonomy): domain Eukaryota; kingdom Viridiplantae; phylum Streptophyta; class Magnoliopsida; order Santalales; family Viscaceae; genus Viscum; species Viscum album. Next base: position 1,430,957,377 of record OY728125.1, read on the forward strand.
ATCAGATAAAAGTGGCCTAAAAAAGTTCTTATTTTGGAACTAATGTTTATTTTTGAATAAAATATATTATCCAATGAAATTTGGACATATGTTACAGTAATTTTATATTATTATAATATTATTTATACCTTTAATTACACTATTTACCTTTAACTTTGGTAAATACAATTCAAATGTTTCTATTCCACAAAAATTATTTTGATCCCATTAGACCAAATTTTTCATACTAATTAACTTATTGTATTCCCATATGTCAACATTCAATTAACTGAAGGAGTAAAGAAGAATTTACTGATATTCCCACAAATTTAGAAAGAATATATGTAAAAGAGATGTTACAATGATCAACAATTGTGTTAAATATGATTCTATTATAAAAATGATTCCAATGATAAATATTTTAATAACTAAAAATTTAAAATATCTATTATGACTTTAAAGTCCATTTTAAGAAAAAGAATTATTTAAATGAAATCATTAGTTTGTTACTACTATGTAGTATTTTTCACTATTCAACAAAAATAAATATTTTACATAAAAATAACAAAAAATAAAACTAATATAATTTTGATATTCAGAATTAAAAAAAGATTTTATTTTACCAAATATCAATTTCTACGAGTGTCTAAAATTATCATTATTAAAATTAAATTAAAAGTGGTTCCTTCAAGAAAACAAAATTTTTAAGCAAAGAATGACTTTACCAAGATTCATATATTTTATTTTCGATATTTGAAAAGTATTTACTATTACTAATATAAATATTTTTAATGGATACTTTTAAATTATCTCATTTATATTATTACAATAAAATGATAAGTTTCGTAGAAACTCATTTTTGCATGCAACATACACCAAGTCTATCCAATGTGAATGCAATGTTTTACCTTGAGCCATGAAATATATATATTAAGGACTTAATTTATTTGAAACAAATGCATACAAACTCTAGGTGTTACATTATACCCCCCATAAAATTAATTTCACCCTCCAAATTCTTCTGGTTTAAAAATGGATTGACACTTGAAAGTATCATTCATATAAAGCCACATCATAAAATGAAATATTAAAACATGGATTTGAAACGGAAAGTTAGAAACATAATGGATACCCAAATTAACTCATCACTAGGTTTGCAAAAAAGAAAAAAATTGTGGGTTGTGAAAACATCATTATGGAATTTAATCAAACTATCATGTTTCACTGGAGTGATATAGGGTATATGGTTTGAAAAAAGTTAACCACCCCAATGCCATAAATCAGTGATAACCTAAAGGGGCCATCTGGTTCATTGGTTAAAAAGGTACTAGGATATGATTTTTTGTATTATTATCCTTTCCCTAAATGTGAATATTTTTATATGAGATGATATACTTACTTTATCTATATAAAATTTCACCATTGGTTATGGATTGAAAATTTTCCACATCATCGCTTATTTAATGAAATGATATTGAATTTTTTATTCATAAATCATTAGTTGATCCTCATATCTATAAATATATTGAAAACTCGTTCCATCTATCATTACCAATAAAAAATGGTTTTCATAACATATGAAATATGTATAAATCAATATATGGTGAGACAATACTTTAATCACAAAAAAATATCCAATTTTTAATTAAAACATTCCAAAAATGGATATGGCCACAATCCTTCTGAAAGATAAAAATCATAATCATTAGAAATAATTCCACTTGATGAACATAACACTTATCTCCCATATATCATTGGGCAGTTCGGGATCCCCACATTCCAAACATGTGAATACCATCATCATGTATTCTCTTCAAACTAGAAACAACAATAATTTCAATACAACCTTATTGAAAACATTAATGATTTCTTATTCATAAGTTGAATAATATGGAAAATTCATCCTTGATAGCATAACCCAAATGTCAAAAATCCTTAATCTATTCCAAGGTATCTAGTATCATCCAATTTACTTATTCATATCTATGATATATTTATCAAATAATCATTATCTTATTATAAGGGAAATATTATTGGTTGTCTTCCTATTAATAATAAATTCACAATCACTTTACTACTCCATCATAACTGATAAACATAATCATGTAAATTATCATAAAAAACAGATAAATTGAAAAATCATCATATATTTCAGAATTCTTGAATCCAAATACATAACAACTTCAATATGTACTCTTAATTGATTGGAATGGTATATGTACTTACTTAATTAACAAGTAAATTTGTAGGTCATGCAAATGAGTTGTGTAACTCTCATTTTCTCCATAAATACGTCATTGAACTCCATGATAGTATTTCGATATATGACCCTTTTTTCACATTGATATCATTTTCTCCTTAATTTGAGGTGTTCTTCATGGTTCTACATTCCTTAATCTAGACATTTAAGAAGATTAATATTCTTTCCTCTAGGTTGTTCACCATTTGCACATGAAAAAAAGTCCATCTTCATCTTATTTGATGACTTATAAATACCTAAAATGTTCACCTTGTTTATAATATATAGTGATAACTGATTCTGTATAATCACAATATCATTTTCTCCAGTCAATATGTTATTTTGTTTCTCATAGACACCAGTTTTTTTATCAGATTCAATGTTATAAAAATTATTTCAATTTCTTTCCATTTACTAAAAAAATAATTGTATAATAAATGGTCATAATAATGAGGATGCACAAAATAATAAAAATACACTTATAGGATTTGAATCTTTTGACGCGTTCTTTATTCTATGACACCTTATGTTTACCATAGGTTATTCATAGGAAAAATAAACTCTTTTCCTTCAAAAAGGTATATGAAGAGTTTAAGAATATATTAGGAATATCCCTCCAGAATGTCAAATCAGGTGTGTAACAGGTCCCATTGTTTTGTGACAAATTACTTCATTTAAAGCGCAAAAAACATGTCAGAGTTGTTACCCCTAGTTACATATGTTCTAGATCCACATCAAAATGTAGTATCTATACAAGGATGTATTTCTTGGAAACCACTCACACTATCTGTTACCAAAATTCTAGTACATTTTGATAAATGTTAAATCATCATAATACTTATCCTTAAAGACATCCATGGAAATATCATTAAAAATAAACCTTGAGATCTTACAAATATTTTCTCATCATAGATTCCAATGGATGACTAAATGTTTCCATTGAAATAATCAAGAGTGACCCAGGCTTATCATACATGGATATAACATCATTTTAGATGAATATTTAGCACATTTCAAAAATATGTGCCTAATAACCAAGATAGTTTAATGTATGTGGAATCATAGACGAAAAATCATTGTTTCATTGTTCCATGAAACATGTGTTCTAGTTTTATGAATCATTACTTCCGATCTATTTCCATAGGATTTATCCACGTAACTAGAAAATTCCAAAAGTTCATTATCTAAAAGGGATCTTCTTTTCATAGCCATGTGTTCATTAATTTTAAAATTTTCGATACATAGAAACGTGCATTGTTCGAGATGATAGGAAGTCAGACACATCACACCTTTTTGAGGTGGTTCATTGTTCACTCTAGGACTCTCTTTATAATTTTAAGAAATTAACATGAATCCTTAATAGTTCACCTAGTATATCATATGTTTCACTAGTAATTTTCAATCAATTATTAACATGTTTAAAATATTGAATCATTAGTATGAATTCAATGTCATACAATTATAGAGATATTTGTATATATTTGAGGTTCTCTATCAATTGTATCCACTCATTTACTATTTAGAAATTATTTTAAACATTGTTATGATGATAATAGATTTTAAGCCACTCAATGGGGAACTATAGAATTTGTTGTCATCTAGGGAGATGAAGGCATGTTTTTATACTGGGATTGTACCCCTGAAATCAGTTAAAAATGTATCCTTGTGACAGGAATCAGAACCCTCATTGATCAGTGCCGCTTAATGGGACACATCATACCTTTTTAAGCCATGTAATAATTACAAAACCATACAGTTTAATTTCAATTAGTAAAGGAATCTAAGAAGAGGGTGCTCAGTCAATGTTTAATTCTGTACTTATACCTATGCATCCCAAGGAACATGGAAATAATATGGGTTTTTCAAGTATGATTAGACCCTTTTGGGAATATGGACCAAGGAGAACATGGTTGATTTCACGTGTTGGGTATGAACCTCAAGGAGGCTTCCTACATATCCCATTTATATGAGAATCTAATCCCACTTAGTTCAATGATTCTCAGAGGAGAGTATAGTTCTTTGAGAGAAATTAGTTTGGGTTTACTTCCTGAAAAAGATGCCTTGAAAATTTTTATGGTTTAATTTGCAGTATATTCCTAAGGAGGATACCCAGATTAATGGAATTAGTGTTGGATTTCAGAAAATGTTATCTATTGAGCTCGGTCGCTAAGAAGTATTATTAAGTATCCTGATTATGATGGGAATCTAAGTTCTCGTAGTTCATTGAATGTGAGTTTTTGTGAAAATGTTTTAATCATCATGAATTTCAATAACCATGCAAGTCATTCTTGGTGAGAGAAAAAAGATTTTGTGAAAGATTCAACATTGACAAACACACACTTTCCACCCCCGCTAGTGAATGAGGGTGCCCCTACGGTGGCAATAGTGGATGAGGGAGAAGCGATGAACCTTCCCACTATTCACTTTTCATTTGATAAGGGTCCAATAAAATGAAGAAGGGATAGAGGATTAGGGTTATACACCATGATTACAACCCAAAAAGTGATCCTGGTAGTGGAGGGGGACTTTTAATTCATTAGAATGGAAAAAAAGTGTGAAACTTACCTTACCTACCAGAAGACCAGAGGTTTTGGGTCTCTTTGAGAAGGGTGAGGTAAGGACCCAAAACCTCTTCCAAAATGGGAACATCCCAACTCTATTCTAGGGAGAAATGTTCATGTGACTATGGATACAAAACCCTACAGAAACATCATTATCCTAGCCCCATTTTAAAACAAATGTGGGAAACCTCTGACTGTGGATATACAAACCAATAATAGGAGGCACGCTAATTTTCCATTCCAATATTATTTATATATTAGGATGTTTGGGTGGAGGTTTCAGCATAATCCCATTCAAAGGGGCGGGGTGGGGGGGATGATGAAAAAGCATTACCAAGGATGGATTTGAAGAGGGATGGATGTATTTCAGACAAATGAGAGTAAGTGAATCAAAGAGGGGTGCTGATGTAGACAATGGTGAGCATGTATGGGTGCGCAAGTTAGCTTGGGTGACTTGATGTTCACTTAAGTGATGAAAAAACTGCATGGTAATACTTGAGTGAGACATGGTACAAGCCTTCAGTAGTATTCACAGGTCATCACAGATGTGGGGCACTCAAGTTCCTACGAATGTAATAGGTGGCGTGTAACTGTTTAGTATTTTGGGAGGTTAGACGCTTTAGTCGTGCAAGTGTTATGTATTTCAAAACCTCAAAGAACATAAGTCATTGGATCCTCCTTTAATTCCTCCTTTTAAAAAGATATAGAACTTCCATGAATTTTTTGGAGGACTTGGGTGAAGAAATAGGGTGACCAGAGCAGAAATTGGGATTTAGGGAAATTCATATGTACCTATGAAGGCCGTAGGGTGTATTTATATCCAAATAAGTGACCTTGGATGAAATGAAATTGGTCGTGCATGTAGGATGTGCGGCAAATAGTGGCAAGCAAGTAGGATTTGTGACATAATGTGGCATGAAATTACCTTGTGAGCCGATGATGTTTTGGATATACTAAGAAACACTTTGAAGACTTCGCCAAAATAAATTCTTCAATTAGATCTAGAATGGGGGAGCACAGGTGTTTGCAGATAGGTATCTTCGATGCCTTTTTGGTAACATAGCCCAATTTATTCACCTATACCATGCAGGCTATGCCCCCACAACCCTACTAGGGATCACTACCGCTATTCATTCGGGGCCCATCGGGTCGGTCCTTTCCTACCGTCACTAACCCCCATGCAAAATTCCGAGTCGCACAGTGATCTTTTTTTTCTTGGTTGAGGCCATTTTGTGGAAAATTTCATGGAACATATTTCATGGGGTCTAAAAATCCCCCCCAACACAAATAATTTGTTTTCATCAAATTGAAAGGACTCCTCTTATAGGGTAAATGTAGGGAACATTAATGCATTCTAACACCATTTGGTTTGATTTAGAGATATTCCATGATTAGATAGATGCTATAATGATTTCCTAATACATGAGGCCTAGAGAGGATAGTTTTATTATTTGTCTAGGGTTATATGGAAAACACTACAAACATTGTATCTTTTGACTTTTTATTTATCAATGTTACCTAAATCATACAAAATGTATTTTCAGTGAGCTTGGAATCAACCTTTATATTGAGTTCCCTTTGCGTGTTCTCAATATAATGAGTAATATGTCTCCTATTTAGGGCGCATTAGAGTCTATCATGTTAGAATATAATGGGGTAACGTTTAAGGTCTAATAACATTGAACATAAATTTGAAATTAGATCCCAAACAAGACTCAGTGACTAAGAATTTCTTTAATATTCTTATAAATATTTCCAATGTAAATTTTGTGTCATGGTTTTTTTGGTCACAAAATTTAAAACCTGTATCAACATAAGGGATCTCGCTTTTATGAGTTAATTTTAAATTATTAGAAAAATAGTTTCTTGGAAATTTTTTTTTCAATGCCAACTAGGGAATATGATACATAGCCAACAAGTGGAATCTTTCAACTGAGTGACCTATTATATAGGAAGATAATGCAAGGCCACCTTATGACATGTACTATATTGTCATGGAAAAGAGCTCCTAATAATTTAACATTTGAATTATAATAGAAAGGGGGGAAATAATATTGAGGTGACTCAAGACAATAGTTTGTGGTTTTTCCATGGAAATAATTTTATGAATAAAAAGGGTTGTTTTTATTCCAACATTTACCATGAATAAGACCACCATTTATATAAAAATTTGGTGTATGAGGAATGGTTAAAATTATTATGAAATAATAATTTCTGAATCATATAGTGTAGTTTAATGTCATGATGTGAGGACATTATACTATGAATTTTTATGTCATGCAGTGAGGACATTGTGTGTATTTAATTTATGATCTTTAGCTGTGACCAAAGGTATGAGACACTCTAAATTTATGGGTAATTTTTTTTGGAATTATACTATCATATTTAGGTATGGAAGGTAAATTTGTAAACTGTGATTTTGGTATTTTTAAATTTGAATAGTGATATGGAAAAATGGATAATGGAATTAGAGAATTTTTTTAAGAAACAAGTTACAATTATTTGAAAAACCCATTATGGGGGTTTTTTTATTTAGGGCCAACTGAGGAATATGATGCATATCTAAATAGTGGAATTTTTTGACTAACATTCACATTGTGTTGGAAAATAATACAAGGCCACCTAAGGGAACATACTACATAGTCAAGAAAAAGAGATCTCAGAAATAAAACATTTTATTGATAAAATTCAATGAAATTTTATGAAGATTCAGATTTTCTGAAGCATAGTGGTTGGATTATAGAGAAAGGTACCTGAATATGGAAAGGGTATTTCTGACAATGATTTCCAAAGAATCATAGGAATAGGTCTTCTATGAAGGTCTAACCCAAACGTATGAGGTGATGTGTCTATATTATTAGATCATAAAACTAGAACCATAAATGGAAAGAATATATGATATTTGGCCAAGTGATTCCCTTGTTATTTCATATTAATTTGAACACATGGAGAGGAAAATGTGTAAATCATGGTATTGAAGACATTCAGATCAAGAGAAAGATAATGGTAAAAATATTCATGAATGACTATTTTAAAATACAGATTATTGTATATTATCATAAATGTTAGCACGGTAAAAGAGACTATAACCAAAGATGAAATTACCATCATTTCGAAACCCCATTGTCAGAGTTGTATTATCCAGGACCCATTTGGGAATATGCTTCACAACCAAATATTAGAATATTTTGACTGACAATCCCATAATGTTGTAAAATTATCCAGGGCCACCTAAGGGCATATTATGCATAGTCAAGCAAAAGAGTTCTCAGTTATTGAAAACTATGTCACTCGAAACTATTAAAAAGATAATGATGATATAGAAATATTCAATATTATGATAATAAAATATAGAAGGGGGTTTTTTCAATGAACATAAGAAATATTCGAATAAATATTGGAAATGATTTTGAATTCCTATAAATATATCAGACTCATATGTAAAATGGAGTCTTTTTTCTCATTGAATTGACATTGTGATGTTGATTTCGAAGTCCTGCGGCGATGACACAATATAGTGCAGTTTTAGGTCATGCAGTGAAGAAATTGATATCCCCATAAAAAGTTGATACACCTTATTTATATAAATTAGTATTTTACCCAATTCCTAATCCAATATGACCTACTATCAGTGTAAGAAGCATGTAACTATAAGGGTTTCTCTTATAACACAACGGTGACACAAGTGAAGAATAGGTATGTTAGACTTCCAGGTAGCTTAAAATCGTGTAGTAAGGTCATGGAAGAAATGATATAAAAATAAAGACATACTGTAACTGGACTAAGTGATAAAACCCAAATGTCACTATGTGTCTTGATGGGGGAAAGAATCAAGCCATACATACTTCTTTTAAAATTTCCTACATAGGTTTGATTATTATAGAAGGAATAAAGGATGGTTTTATCATGGATGGGCCCATGATTGGTGTTCTAGGCATCTCTGCGTATATCATGTAGATGATAATAATGCCATACATTGTTTTTTAAACATTAATTTCCCTCACCAATAGATTTTTTCATGGAATATAGGGGATTGAACACATTTTAGAAGAATTATTATATCTATGACACAAGATGGAATGAAAATAAAATCATGTTTCGGAAAATAATCTCTATATCGATCTAGATTATATAAATAAGAATAAATGGGATATAAATTTTTGTTTGTTGTAGTTTGGACCATGATTGGAGATCTAGGTTTCACTACATATCTTAGATAGATGAGAATCAAGCCACACATAGTTTTTGAAATATGGTCCCTATGCAGATCTAACTCAGACATAGGGAAGAGAGGTACTCAAATAACACTAAGGAGTAGAAATGATGTCCATGTTTATTGCTTATAGAAACTCTTACATCATATAGAGATGATGTTAATCGTACAGTTTAATATAGTATAACGTGGAAAAATGGTGTCATTCCATTTAACATCACGTGATAAGGACCAACATGCTACACCTTTTAACATCATGCAACATGGACATTTATGGTTGTTTTGTAGTTTAATGTCTTGCAACTACAATATTGTAATGTGCATTTTTTAGTATTGTGGTAAGGACATGGGAGCTGTGTAGTTTTCAGTCATGGTGTGGGGATGATGTGTGAAACTATACAAAGTATTTATTTAATAATCTCTCATTGGTTTAATTTATAATATTCTCTCCATCCATTTAAATTAAGGCATAAGATCCATTTGAGTATGAATTTTTTATGTAATGAGTTCCTTCACACTTTGGATCATGATTTGTGGGGTTTCATTTCTGATATCATTGGAGTCCTAATGACCATTACCAATTCTCCTTGAAAAAATGATAGAAATGATAAATTTTTTGTTATATACTCGCATTATTCTGTTCTGAATGAATTCAAAATGATGCAAACTATTCAATCAATTTTTATCTAATATTTCCAACTCATTAAACTGTTTTTTGTGACCTCTAATCTGTACACAAATAGTTACATTTTGAAACAATTAGTGAAGGAAATTGGATTTCAATTGGAAAAACAACTCATATTCTGTATACCAATGAATAATGAGTTTCTTGGGTGGCAGTATGTGTTTTAGTCTGATTATCTTATAAATAATGCAAAGGTTTATCATGCCCTAATTTCGTATTATTATCCACTATCTTATGGATTATATTTTATAGGGTCTTTTTTAAATCTTTTATTTATCCATTGGAAACTGCATGATAACGAGTTGAATTGTTGGATTTGATATTGTACTCCTCATATAACATCTTTACCTCAACAAAAAAAATAATTGTTGACATTATCCTTAAATATAGTACCAGGGACACAAAATCCGTTGATGATGTTAGTTTTGAAAAAACTAAAAATGATTTTGGCTCCTACTACATTGAAATTTATTACTTCAACCCATTTGAAGAAGTATTCAGTAGATAAAAAGTTATATTTGAACTACACTGCCATAACTAGAGGATAAGGTCCTATTACATCTATTCCCTATGTGAAAAATGGCCATGAGTATTTAGATGTATGAAACAACTCTATGGGTTGTTGAATGTAGTTGGCATAAAAATGGAAGGGATGTCATTTCTTAGTGAAATTTTTTAAATCCAATGTCATTGAATGCCAAAAGTATCCATGCATTCATATTGGATCAAAAATCCCATTCCCAAACTAGTGAGCATAATAAGCTCCTGAATGTACTTCTTTCATTATAGTTGTTGTTTCGTCTCTATCAATAAATATAATATAATTCCATCAAAGCCTCATTTTTAGAGGATCTTCTGGGGATCTAGACAATCATAAAGTGTAAATTTTGTTTCTCATCATCAGATCTATTCTATTTCATCCCTATTGTGTGGAAGTACTATATTTTTAAGGTATTCTATGATAGGTGTTCTCTATTATTTTGTATGACCATATTGCTCAGAAATAGGGAAAATATAAATAACTTCCTCCATTATGGTTTAAAAAAAAGGTGATACAACATGATAATGAGCTACACTGGTGACTATATCATCATGATTTGGATCTTCCAAGGCTATAGTTACATTAACACATGCATTATCTATGAAATTTTGTAATAGAGGGACATAAGAAAATATCGGCACTGGGGAATGTTCAGCCAATTACCCTCTATAATAACCACAGAAAGGGATTAAATCTTTATTTTCTGATTTAATATTCCCCATTAATCTAATTTATTTCCAATTCCGAATCACCTTTCACTTTTATTTGATTCACTTGAACCTGAAGATCCAATTCCAGGCCTCTGATGAGAGCATGATATTCTAATTCATTGTTGGTTTCTCTTTATGATAATAAGAATGAATAAGTCAATACTTCCTTTTCTAGAGAGATATGTACAAATCCTCACCCAACATTGTGGAGATTTGGGTTTTCCATTCTCATTCCTATTAGAGTTCTAAAATCACAACCATATTACATCTCCAATGTTTGGGCATTGTCTGGAATAAAGAAGACATATTCATTATGACGTTTAGTATTCATTGATATTTCATCCTCACATGGATGTTCAACACGGTTTTCAACAGAAGAATTTCATTTTATTTCCTTCTGAGGCTCCAACTAGATAACAATATTTTTCAAAATAACATCCCACCATACAAGATGCCCAGTAAGAATAGGATGACTAAGGATAAATTTCAGCAGGTTACTGTGAGATATAAATTAGACCTCATGATGCAGAAGGTAGTTCCTCAATTTCAAAATTGAAATGATTAATTCCAGGAAACATTTTTCAATACTTGAATATGGAGTTTCTGTATTCAACATAGTTTTAATGATATAGTAATGTTTGTTTTCATTCCCATCATCATTATTTTGGGAAAGTAAGTCACCCAATGATCACTCTAAAGTTGTCAAATATAGAATTAGTGTTCTTCTGTCAACATGTGGCATTAATTCCTGCAGACTGAATAGATATTTGTTGAGGGTATATCATGATACTTGGTTGTCTTTAGTCCATTGATAGGTGACTCCCTTCATCATTAATCTAGTGAAGGGAAAATAATGGCCTGCCAAATTGGAGATAAATTGCTGAATATAGGCCAACATTCCTTGATGTCCTCTTATTTTTTATAATTTCGAGGATTTTACATGCTAGAGATTGATTTTTTTTCTCAGGATTAACATCAATACCATGATGGTGTACATTGAAGCCACATATATTTTCTGAGGTTAACCCAAAATCACATTTTACGGGGCCAATCATCCAACAATGTTGTCGAATTTTGTTCTATATGATCTCTAGATCATCCTATATGATTGGAAAATTGTCAGGATTTGACATCCAAATCATCCCCATAATATTTAAAAAATTTCTATATGAATAGTTTGAACATATGTTGCATGGCATGTTGATGTGTTGCACCTGTATTCATTAACCCAAAGTGAATTACCCGAAAGAACAAGACATAGAGGGGCTTCGAAGGCTGTAGATTCATCATCTTCTATGGCCATACAGATTTTATTGTACCCATAGTATCAATACCTGATTGAAAGGGATTCATAGCTAGTTGTTGCAACAATTATTTCAGTATGCTTGGAATTGGAAATTCATCTTTAAGACAATACCTATTAAGATCTCTAAAATCAATGAAAACACTGATTTGTCTATAATTCATTTTCACAGGGACAATGATGGGCAGACATTCGGGATATTGAACCTACTTGAGAATGTTATACTTTATAAGCTTATCTAATTCAGCTTCAATTATAGAGGCATGAGTTGGTTGTGTTCTTCTTGCTACCTACATGAATCTACGATGTTCTAATGGAAATCCCAAATGATGAGTGTCTACATCAGGATTAAGAACATGAATTTTTATATAATTCCTTGGAAATATATCTTGATGTTTTTATAAAAATGATGTATACACCTATTTCTCATCAACAGTCATGTCCGCACTAATTAATGTGTGTGTGCATCTTCTAATTTACCCTGATGAATTTCTCTAAGAACATGCACTGTTGTAGATACACCTTCTATAAATGCTGGAGTGGAATCCCTAAGATATTCCTCTTATTATTAATCTTCCTTATGAATCACTTCTTCTATTTCCACATTCATTGTAGATGAAGTAGAAATACTTCTAAAGCTAGGAGAGGAGTCAATATTTGAATATCTTGAAGAAGAGGCCACAACTTCTGACCCCACAAATTTTTAATGGTTCTCATTTGTTAATAAAGATGATATTATGGATTGGGAATCAACATATTTGTCTTCTAGTACAATTGATACTGCTTCATCAATTCTTATTGATGAAGTATAGGCTTGCTAATGTTCAGTTGATGAAATGAAGACATATCTATTTAAGCTTCCATCACTGCATGGTAAATCAAAAATTTATCTTATTATGTCAGGATCTATTGTCATAATAGATAGTAAAAATGTTACTAGTTGAATGCTTGGATTTGGGTTTAACATTTAAATTTTTTTGATAGGTAACACATAATCTATACTAAAATGAATGAATGGGTTTGCTGGGATCGTTTCCAAAACATTTGAAGACTTAATTCGGGTTACCTCCTTTTTCATGAACCTCATACATTTTTTTATAAAACAATGCATAAATGTTTTTAGATTCATACATTTTGAATGGATCCTTATCACCATAAATTTTCACAATTTTACTATTTAAAAATTACTTAATAAATTGGTGGTATGACAAACATATGACCTCATGTTGGTGTAATTATAGTCTTCCAAGAAAAATGCTAATGGTTGTGTCCTTACGAAAAAATATGAAATCTGAATTAGACGCAATATCTCTAAACTGGGTTATGAGTTTATTCTTTCCCATAGGTTCTTTCACATTCTTTTCATATCCAAGAAACATTAATGTGAAAGTAGATAAGTCAGATTTAGTCAGGATCAATCATCGAAGTGTACGAATTGGAAAGAGGTTGAATCATGATCCATTATCAATGAAGTCTCATCTAATATATATGTCATTGACCTTCCCATATAGATACAAAGGTTTAATATTTACATGTACTACATCATCTTTATCTTCATCCATAAAATTTATGACTGCATGACATTCTAAAAAATCTTTTTCTATAGGGTATGTCTCAGCAGTAGAAACATCAGTTTCAAACTATTGAGGATGTATGAAAGCCTTATTAAGTTCTTCTTGAAGTTATTATGACAGAATTTATGCATAAAAAATTGATAACAAGGATGGTTCTTTGCCCAGATATTTCAAAAAATTATACTTTTGGTCCAAAAGGTCTGATTTTCCTAGCATGAAAATGCGGATTTGGAGGTACCTCAGTAGTTGATGCACCTAATGTAGATGTACCCTATGTCAGAAAGGAAGTTGTAAATAATCATGGTTTTGGTAGATTTAACTGAATTGCATTATTTACTTATAGATACGAAGAGGGTGTGACATCAAATCGGTCCTCCAAAATAATCATGTCAAGACTGAACCTATCTTGAGTTGAAGAATCTCTTTGGTCCGGATGAGCCTGCTGAAGTAATCTTCCATGAGTTTATACTGCATATACGGTTATAGAAAGGGTATCGTTAAAATTGTGGTCTCTAGATTTCCCACATCATCCCATGTATCCTCAACATTTTCCTATTCATCTAGTTCCCATGTTAGGTACACGAAAATCTAGACCATTATAATCAGAATCATCATTGGAATTGGGATCTGTTAAGTGAATAACATTGGCAGAACCAAAAATAAATTCTTCGTCTAAAAATGATTCATCGGGATAGGTTAATTATGTTTGTGCCATTTGGTGGGGTGGTTTCCGTGCCTTTGAAGAAAATTTATTGAAATCATCCAGGTTGAAGTACAATATTGGCCTTAACAGAAGAATTTCATCTTCTGATTACTCTTTTTCCTCATAATAACTTTTTTACTTTGTGGATTGACCTTTTGATGAAGGTGGTTTTGTTTTGGTAGAAGTGGAAGAAGATATAATCAGTTGTTTCAACAGAGTTTGTATAATGGAATGAGATCGTTTGAACATTTTTCTGACAATCCAATCATCATATTTATACACATTATTACTTTTGATGTTCTTCCATACATCATCTTCCTCAAGATTAGTAGTATTAACAAATGATACATGTTTTGATGAAAATTTTAGTTTCACTTGTATAGGTTATACGAATTTCTATTGGATTTCATAGAAAACAATAGACTCTTGAATGGAATTCTCCAGCAATTGCTGAAATGTAAAATAATTCAGAAAATCTTAATCTTTTTCTTTTTTTGGTTTCTTCAGACTGGACAACTGAACAAAATAATTTTTTAGAGCTGATTTGAAGTAACTAAGAAGTAGTTCTTTCTAGAAGGAATACAAATTACTCATTAATTCCCCCAAACTTTTTTTGGATTTGGTCTATTTGATATTCTTGATGAGGTGATCATTTCTTCTAACACTCTGGAGGAGGATCCCTTTGATATGATGTTGGTTTTGATGTGGAAGACGATACATGTGCTTCTTTGAGTGTAACAGTAGAAACCTCTACATTCCATATTCTCATTATCATAGCTAATGGAATTACATGAGTTTTAGCATTAGAATATATAATATAACCTTAAATTTATTGAGAAATTGATGTAGGGTCTTGAATCCCACCTATGTACTTCATGGGGATCAGTGGTATGTGTAACTCATCACACATATTTTTTCACTCATATTGGAAGAAACTTATCTTGAGGGAGTTCCAAACATATAGATTATATTAATCATTTCCATCAAGAAATTAAACCTAAAACTCTTTTATTCTTCCTTTTTATTCAATTTTTAATATAAGAAAATATTGTCTTCGGTAATTTTGATCTGAATTAAAGAATGAATTTCTTATAAAGATCATCCAATCGTGTAATTGATCAATAATGAAAACTTGTATACCATAAAAAATATTTTCATTTTTATGACTATTAAAAAAACCTATTAATTACTGCTTCTTGTTGTTGTAGCCATCCCATAATGGGATCACAATGAGAAACAAAATTTGTTAAGTGTTTTCCCAGATATCCTGAACCATTAATGAATGGAGATGTGGTATTAAAAATATTTGGTGGGAGAGGGACCAGGTCCACCCACTCAGGGTAAGATTTCTTTTACATCTCAAATAGTGCTCTTTGTTCCTCAATGGCTTCTAGTAGAGTTATTAATGCCTCAATTTTGCTAATAAGAACTTAGGAAATATCTTGATGAGAATGTACATGTAAAGGTACAACGGTTGGAGTTTGAACTGGTGCAACAACCGGAAAAACAACTGGTGGTGGTGTTGGTATATTCCTAGGATAACCCATGAGAACAATCCTATAAGGATGTGTCTGATCTTGTTCCGGCTGTCTACCCAATAGTGGGGATTAATTATCGGAATATGTAGCTTCCACCAATACTCTTTGCTGAGGATCTCATATAGGATGTTTATAATGAGGATATTCCTAGGGAATATGTCTAAAAGAAATGATGCTTTTATCTAAATATGTATTGGTTATTTTATAATATTTCATATAATCTTCTTAATTTGAAAATATCTCTTAAAGAAAATGATATTGACCATATCCAGTGGAAAACTGACATGAAATCTTACATTTACATTTCACCTTGTTATAAGCCTTTTAGTGGGGCAAGAGTTGTTTATTTGAAGGCATACCTAGATTCTGTGTATTCCTCTGATTTCTGGTACATAATACTACTTCATTTTCATTAGAGTGTACCATATTATAGATAAGAACATCATCTTCAGATTCCCCTGAACTAGACTCATTTTCTAGAAGATCTTTTTTAATGGTGTTAATGAAATTTACTGATGTATAATGCATTGGTGGAATTCTGTTAGTACCTTTTCAAGATCATCTCTCTCTGTATCTTAAATGATACTTTTCTATTATATATTCTGGATTCTCATGTGCTATTTGAAATATATTAAACTGAATAGAATCATTATATAGTTCCTTTGTGCACTCTCTTTGTGGTTTTTTTTCACTAATCTGGAGAAAACTGACTTCCATAGAGAAGGGGATTGTAGATGTAAAACATCCACCATCCCTATAGGCTGGGGATATTCCTATTCTTATTCTTCAAAACATTGATATTTGTTTAAGTAATCTGATGTTTAATTAAATGAGATCCTAGACCTACATGATAGGGCTTCTCTTGAACTGCTAATGATGAGATTCATGCATGTGCTCTTCTGATTTTACAATTTTTTGTGGACATCAGCTGGGTGAATTATCAAACAACCCCTAAAATCACCAATATCGAAATATCATTCTGGTATTCTGAAATGTTGTGTTATCTGATGGATAACATAATCTAAGAGGGATTCCTTCTCTAGATTCTCATACACATGATTAAAATGTAAATCATGCACTTTTTTTATTTGTTCCTGACTCTGATGAGAAATGGCTAAGGTCTATCCTTTAGGGTACATTTTATTACATAAAAAATATGTTGACTGTTGCCAGGTATGGGAAATAAAATTTCCCAAGATCACTTTTGGTGGGCTTTGTTGATTCTGGAGTGTATTGAAATGCAGTTCTCTATGTTCACACCATTCTCTAATATAAACACTAGATGGAAAATCAAAAATTAATTGGATTGGCCTCTTTGGATCATTGAGGTATGCATGCTGAAGGGTTCCCTGATTTTTTCAACCTTAGGATATTGGGAGAATGAGATATATTCCAAGTCAATTTGGAGTTGCAACCCCACTATTACCTTTAAATGATTTTGATATTCATCATATGGTAATACTTTGGTTTTCAAATGACTTAGAGTCTTCCATAAGTTATGTCGGATATCATGAATGCAATCATTTTCCATCAATTTTGGAATGTTATTTTGAGAATTTTCTAAAGGCAAGAAAATGACTAGTATTTCACCATTAGCCAATTGTTTTCTTGTTTTTAACATTTATTCATTGTCTTTCACAATAGGTCACTCCACATGGACTGACCGATGTTGACGCTCTATACTAAAAGAAAAGTGATCCAAGGGAGGTTAGGAGAATGATTATTTCTCTAAGATGTCATCTGGTTGAGAAAGTGTTTCACCTGTCAATGAAAAGTCATCATACATGAATGGCCTTAAGTTATAATGTGCATCGAGATAGGAAAACATTCTCATGAATGCAACATAAATTATAGAATAATCTTGACAATGAAAAATACTACTATGAAGAGGACTTTCCCAGTCAATTCCATCATGTGGGGGACCACCAATGGGGGTTACAGAATGGGATGAATCCTCTTTATCCTTTGTCTTATGGCAACATGGAGGGTTGATGTAGCTCTCATATAGATATAGGCTCTCTGGATTGACTGAATATTCATGAATCAAGCCTTCATTATGACATGTCTGGTGGGGAACTAAATAATTACTACTAATACTCCCATAAATATGTAATGAGAGGGTAGGATATTAAGCTACAATATATAGGTGTCTAAGGGGTTAAAGAACACCATGACTATTAGAATCCAAATTTTATATTGACTCTTAGTTTTACAACCATGGTTAGAGAGGCTAATTCATGGATGTTCTATTACACTTAGGTGGGGCCACTTTTTGGGGGAAGTGGTTATCATGGGTAGGTGTATGTGCATGCCTTGGAGTGGTCAACAGAAAATAATGATTACCTTCCATCGGAAAGGCTGTATGTTCCCAATCCTGTTTTCCATGGGATATGGTGGAGTATGATCCTCTACCTCCATATACTAGAACATAGGTGTGTATCTACTCTAGTAGGGAATTCCAATGTGTCATCCCATGTATAAGGACAACATTATGTGTTTGTTCCATTAGTACTAGTGATGTAGTTGTTATAATATCCTTGAATGCGTCTACAATATATGTTGGAATTTTTGGCTTCCCTTTCACCATTGATAAAATGTGTTTTGTGACTTCAGTAGATGGAATAGATATATCTATCAATTCAATATCAGGAGTTGGTTTATGTTCCTACCCATGAAATTTTTTCTCATCTAATGGGTAATGACAATGATATTGTACAGGTTAGAGAGTTGGGAATTCAATGATTTTTTGTCTGATATTTCCGAATAAGTTCTCCTGGTGCTACTAAATGAGATTTTAGGGAGTCTTGATGAATACTGGCAGGTGTATGTGCTACTTTCTATTTCCTTCAAGAATGGTTGAAGGAATTTCTTCAATACTGGCTGATGAAACTATTGGAACATTTGGTGATTGTAAGTCGGTGTATGTTCATGTTTACCGGTTGCCTCCACATTTAATTGGAAGACTTTTTTAAATGTAGTCAGAAAATCAAGAGGACTAGCTGATAATTTATAAGTAGGTGTGTGTGCTTGTTCACGATACTCCACTGGATTTGGCTGGTGGGATAGGTGGTTATCTTCCTGATGAGTCTATTGGATAGAAAAATTAGGACAGAGAGGTGTATGTGCCTGCATGTTGTTCACCATCATGTTAGGTTGATGGAATTCTTCATAGGTGGCAGAGTTTAGAACCTAATCCCTATTGACTATAAATTATCCACGATTGTTTTTCATGTGTTCCTGGGTATCAGAAACTTTGGGCAAACATCCCATGGTAACACCCCCATTATATTTTATATTACCTACCGTAGAATTATTCAAGAGGAGACTGTTAGTGGGAATCCTTATGATGAATCCATGCATCCTTGAATTTAGGACCTGAGTGACCTCTTGATCTACATCCCTATAATATGAGAGGTACTGGTTATTGCGTTATTGGGATAAGGACCCAAAACAGTTGAAGACGATGGTTGGAACAGTCTTCTTCTTTATCATCGATCATCATTGGATGGATGGTCAAGGATTTCTATTGACTTTTAGGGCCTCTTAGGTAGCCTCCAATGTTGGGATTGCATCGTGAAGATAGTACTCCCTTACCAGCATGTTGGACACCCTTCATTGATGATGATGGGTGGGTGAAAACGTCCTACCAATGGATGAGGATCCTACCAGAGCATCGTTTGGGATGTTCACAGATGTCATCTTGAAGAAAACCATTTTTTAATGATTGTAGTTCTGAGAAAAAACATGAAAACAACAACAATATTCTCTATTAATGAAACATTTTTATAGATGGATACATGTGTTATTGATTCTTTTTATGTCCTTTCATTATCAGTTGATAGGGGTCTAACAAGGGGGTAACATTATTATATTGCTTAAGGATTCATGTGAGTTTCACCATTTTGGATTTGTATTTCTTTAAAACATGTGTTCTAGTTTTAAGAATCACTTCTTCTAGGAGGTGTCCATTAGATTTACTTATGGAATTGGAATCTTCCAAAAGTTCCATATCCAAAAGGGACCTGATTTCCAACGGCAGGCATTCGTTACTTTTGAACATTATCATGCTTAGAAACATGCAATGGTCGAGAGGATGGGCGGTCAGACCCCTCACAAATTTTTGTGGGGAATTATTATCTACTCCGGGACTCTCATTATAAATTTATGAAATTTTCAAGAATCCTTTTTAATTCACCATGTATAACATATTTTTCCCTTGGAATTTTATATCACTTATTAACCTGTGTAATATTTAAAATCATTAGTATATATTCATGGTTCTTCATTAATAGAGATATCCATTTGTATTCGAGGTTCTCTATCAATGGAATCCTCTCATATAATATCTAGAGATAATTTTATTCAACTTTATGAAGATACTAGTTTTTTAGAAACGTAGTGGGGCACTCTAGAATTTATTGACATCCAGGGAGATGATGTGTTGTTTTGATATTGGGATTGTACCCATGAAATTGGTTACCTACGTATCCTTGTGAATGAAATCCAAACTCTCATAGTTCGGTGCCGCTTAATGGGACAATTAATACCTTTTAAGTCCATGTAATATGGACCTAACCATATAGATTAATGTCATGTGGTTAGTAAATCTATGTGGAGGGTGCTTAGTCAATGTTTAATGTGATACATATATCTAACCAACCAAAGGAACAACGAAATAATTTGGGATTCCAAGTAAGATTAGACACTTTTGTGAAAATGGACCTAGAAGATCATGGTTGATTTGAAGTGTTGGGTTTAAACCTTAGGGTTTCTTCTTATATATAACTTTTGTATGGGAATCAAAGCTCACGTAGTAAAAATAATCTCATATGAGAGTATAATAATTTGAGAGAACTGATATTGGGATTACTTCCTAAAAAGGATGCCTTGATGATCTTGGGAATTTCATTTGGGGATTATTCATAAAGAGGATCCTCAGATTGATCTAATTTGTGTTGGATTCTTAGAGAGGATATCCAGTGATATCGGGCTCAGAGAGGGTTTCCTACGTAACCCGATTCTGGTGGGAATCAGAGTTCTGATAGTTCATTGACCATGCGTGTTTGAGAACATGTTTTAATCATCATGGTTATATATGCCCATGTGAGACATTCTCTGTGTGAGAAACAAGAGGATGTAAAAGATTCAACAATTACACATACACTTTTCCTCCCCTGCTGGTGGAAGAGTGTTGGCCGACATCGACGAGGGTGGATGAGGGGGAGGCGATGAGCCTTCCATCTATTCACATTACATGGGACAAGGGTCCAATGAATCGAAGAAGGTATGACGCTTTTAGGTCTTACACTAGGTTGGATGCCCTGAAATTGATCCTGGAAGGGGAGGGGACATTTTATTAACTTTAATAGAAATAAATGATTGATCCTTACCTTCCCTACAAGAAGACATTAGGTTCCCGGTCTCTTTCAGAAGGGAGGGTTAGGACCAAAACCCTCATCCAAACTGGGAACTTCCCAAAAATGTTCCTAGGAAAAAGGTCTATCTGACTGTTGGTATACAAAACAATAGATAATTAATTAATCCTAACCCCATTGTAAATAAAATTTTTCAAACCTTTGAAGGGAGATATAGAAACCCAAAATAGGAGTCACACTGATGTGGCATTCCCAAAGGACTGATAAGACCAGATGTTTTAGGGGATGTCACAACTAAATTCCTTTCAAACAAGGGGAAATGAAGAATATTTCTTTCCATGGATGGCTTTGAAGAGTTCCTTATGGCTTGTATACTAAAGAGTGTAAGTTAATATAAGAGGGGTGCCCAATTAGGTAGGGGCGCGCAAGTATGGGTGCACAAGTAGGCTTGGGTGACCTCATGATTACTTAAGCGCTGAAAATCATAAATGTTAATACATGAGAGAGACCTAGTTCATGACATTGGGAGCATTCACAGGTGATCCTAGAAGTGGGGCGCTCAAGTTCTTAGGAATGGAATAGGTGGCACAAAAGTGTTTCTTATTTTGGGAGTTTGGGAGCATTAGGCGCTCATGTTTAATATATTTCAAAAACTAAAAGGACTTATGTCCTATGATCCTCATTCCGTTGCTCCATTTTAGGTGTTAGAGAACCTTCTTGAATGTTTCAGAGGTCATTGGAGATGCCCTATGTTGACCAAACTAGCAATTGTGCTTCAGGAGAATTCGTCTATACAAATGAATGCCCCAAGGGTCTATTTATTGGCCAATAAGTGACCTTGGGTTAAATTAAATTCGGTGCTCTGGTAGGTTCCATGAAAAATGCAGGCACAGAAGTTGGATATGTGACATAATGTGATGAGCACGTACCTAACACACCGTCATTGTTTTTTCAAGTCTAAGGAGACACTTAGTGGGCTTATCCAAAATATATACTTCAATTTGCTCCAATAAGGGGAACGTAGGTGTTTTATGGTAGGTATCTTGTGAGGCTAATAGGGGAAATAGATCAATTTATTCTTCTATACTATTATGGTTGCACGTCGGCACCCCTGATAAGGTTCACTGTCATCCTGTGGTCCCGAACCTTCAGGTCGAGTCCTTCTCTACCGTCACTGACCCCCATGAAAAATAAAGAGTCTCACCACAAACTTGTTGATCCCTGTTTGGGTAATTTTACAAAAAATCTACTGGAACACATTTCATGGTGTCTAAAATCATATATCCTTGTGAAAGATCTTAGACATATCCCATAATTATCAACAACTTTTGTAATTTTACCTAAAACCATTCTTCACACCCTTGAGAAAGGAATCATGTAAAATTGGTGAGCTCATATAGTCAGTATGGAAAAATAAAAAAATTTATAAGCATAACACAAAAAATGATATGGAACATCAACATAACATTTGAAGATAATTTCCATCATATTATATACCATTAAATGAATGTAATATTATAATACATGAATCATAATTATGTAATGAACGTGATCCATTTGACAATAAAATATGTATAAAACACAGAATTGTG
Organism: Viscum album; assembly: GCA_963277665.1. NCBI lineage: Eukaryota > Viridiplantae > Streptophyta > Magnoliopsida > Santalales > Viscaceae > Viscum > Viscum album. The sequence goes on from OY728125.1 coordinate 1,430,980,390, forward strand.
GAAAATATATAAACACATAAAAACCCTATGTAAATAATTCCAACCAAGGCCTTTGTAGCATGTTATGCATGGGATAATAAACCTTTTACCTACTTCAGGAATGGAATTCCCTCTTGTTTACCCTCTTCCTTCAGGATTGGGATGTCTTCTAGTGTACCCTATTCTTTTGGGATTGGGATGTCTTCTCATGTACTCTCCTGGATTGGGATTAGGATGTCCTCCCCTATTCCATCTCAATATAGGATTGTTATATTCTACCTTATTCTATTTGAACTCATAAAACAATTATAATTTCGTAATATATTATAGGGAAATATAGGTCCCACACATCACAATAATGAAATCATACATGCATGTTCCATAAAACATACATCATATAGTGACACATAAAAAGATATGAATTTTATTAACATCAAATCCTAACATGAATAAAATTAAATTGGAATTAATAAAATCTCATAACATCATATCCTTTTTAAAATATATATGTTTAATAATCAGTTCATTGAATCATTACCTGTGAGAAAAATACCAGGTTTCAAAATAATATTATACTTTTAAAAGAAAAAGATTTCATAATGTCCATGAAATTAATCAGAACCCATTCATTGAAATGATATGAATGGATCCATTATAAAATTTACTAGATGAGAACGTGTAACATCGGTTTATGTCATCTTATATAGAAAATAATTTTGAAAAATATTTCAAAAACATCATTTCTTGTTTGTAAATGAATTTTAAATTCATAAACCATTTGAAAATAATTTCCATACAAAATACCATTAAAAACATAAAAATAAGACTTGATATCATTTTTCAAACTATTTTCCATGAAATTAAATTTAAAATTTATTACATATTAATATTTAAAAAACTAAAATTTATATTTGAAGAAATAATGGTTGGTAAATCCGTACATGTCATACGAGGTCAAAAAACATTCTTTTTTGAAAGTAAAAATGGATAGAAAAGATCCTAGTTCGAAAAGAAACAAGAAGATTCCCTAGAATATATTGGTAAAATACATAAATGTAAATAATATCTTTTAATTTTTATAGGATAATGGTACATCATTCTTTGTTTCCATTTTTTGAAAACATATATTTCCGATTGAAGGGAGGGTATAGTTGGGATTTACAAAAAACACTTTCTTACGTTCCGAAGAGTTGAAATATATTACCAATACAAACAAATATCATGAATAAATATATCAAAATAAAATTTTTTTATTTCCTTTATATATGGATAATAATATGTCATCAGTGTATGTACTTACATAAACAGTCTCAAAAAAAGCAATGAGATTGTCTAAATAAAGTCTTATAACATGGTAACATGGGATTATACTCTCAACGTAAGAAACTAAATTAAAGTAAGCATATAGTTACATGAAAATATTTAGATTCATGATACATCATTTAAAATTTAATTATATTCACATCAATAATGAGTTTAGGTTCATAACAAAAGATGAGTCTCATAGAAGGCATTTTGAGACAAAATAATTTTTTGGTAACATTTTAATCATAAAACCCACGAACTTAGGATCAAAATATTGATATGTGAATACTAATAAATTTTAATATATGAAATACAGAATAAAATATTTTTCATTACATACACCACACCAATTGAATATGTGGTGATCACCGCATGTATCTCAGAGCAATTTATAGTGAGACAAAAATTCCCTAACCTTTTGTCTTGACACTCATGGTACTGAAACATACACCATGTACAATAAATATAATTTGATTATGAATATTTTATAGTATCATATTATTATATCTAATACCACATATGTTTTTGAGTTTTATCTTATATTACATTCTTCTAAATGATCTTATGTTAATGTTTTAATTCATGTAATATTCACTTTGTCATTTCCATGTGTCGTAATGTTTTATATCAGTGGTACTTATTATTATATCATGATTATATAATAAAAATCATGAAATAAATATAATATATCTAAATTATATTTTTATCATATATAAATTATATCATAAAGATGTATGAATTACAATACACTATTCATGGAGACGGTAAGTTGTACATACATAGGAATATTGTTTCCATTTTAATTGTCGTATTCAAAAAGAGTATGTAAATGACATATGTATATATATATATATTTAATATATTATAATTATTATATTATAAATATCATATAATTTCCATAAATCCATCCTTAATATATTCTTTTTGGTGTGTGAAAAAATCACATCTCTTTGAAGGGCGATTGTCCACACTTCCTCAAAAGAGATTATTATGTTAAACCAAATGGGAAGTAAAGAGTTATCTATTGTAAAAAAGAAGACTAAATATTAGGAAGATAATAAATACTATATATAACACACACACAAACACACACACACACACATATATATATATATATATATTTCATCGTAATGGCCACCAATATTGGTGGTAATGGAAAAAAATGAACAATCATCGTTTCCTGAGGTAGTTGTTCATCGTACACAGAAAAAATATGTGTGATATACATTAAATGGAGGTCTATTATAGTTTAGGTATAAAACATATAAAATACATCATATTATATTGATAATATTGGTGTTGTAATGAAATAATGTATTCACAATAGTCAGTTGGTGGAGAAGGAAAATAAAGGAAATGAGACTTAGTGAAGATGTAACTTCTTCATTGGGTAACTCCTTTTGATTTTACTACAAAAGGAATCCTTCAGTTGCATTATAGGTGAGGGATTATTAATGGAATTTAGGGATATTAAGAGAATAATTTTTATGAGATTGGATGAAATAAAAGGCTTTAGAGGTGTGAATAAAAGAGAATAATTTGTGCCCTTTTATAAGATGGAGGTGGGGCACTTTTGGAAACTCCAAAACCATTAATTTGTTATAAAATAAATAATGATTTAAAATAGCTCATATTTTATTTATATAGAATCTTATATGAGTAGGGGTATAAATCATCAAAAACAATTAATTTTACACATGTTTTTGTAATGTATTTATCCTTATCTTTGGCTTTAACAATTAGTTTAACAATTTAACTATTACCGTGACTACTTGTCTTTCTACACAATACTGTTAATATTGTTGCTATAAAATGAAAAATTAAACCCAATTGGATCCTTTATTAAATATTTAACACTATAGAAGATGTATTTTTTTGATATATTATAACATTAAATAAAATATTATTTATTTTAAAATCACATTAATGTCAATTTTGACAATATTTATTACATGACTTTTTATAAAATCATAGCAACTTTATTTCATCAAACAAGATACCTTAAATAATATCTAACATTTCATAGTCATACAAACTATTTTATGGAATATAATAGCATAAATGATATTTTTTTATTTAAATCATATATTTGATTCATCTTTTATTAAATCAATTAATATATAATCATTGTGTCAGAATAAAATATAATAATCTAATGTCTGAAAATTATAAATAAATTAAAATGATGTTCATAAATTTAAAATCTTTAAAATTAATATTTATAGTTGAATTTATATTTTGTATAACCCTATATTAATAATTATTTGGTTATTATTTTTTGAATATGATACTTTAAAATATTTTTTATATAAAATATATTGAATGTATTAATCTAAAAAAATGTATTATAAAAGACAATATTAGTCAAATATGGTTGATTTGGGTCAAAACAACACTAATGTAATGATATTTGGGAATTTGTTAGGGTAATTTTATATTATTATAATATTTTTTTAAAATTTAGTAACCCTATTTTCCTTTTACAATAGTAAATACAATTGGAAAGTTACTATTCAGAAAAACTTATTGTGATCATATTAGAAGAAATTTTATTTTATTATTATATCCATATTTTTACATTTTTTAATATTCAATACATAGAAGAGGTATAATTATGTATACCACTAATCCCTCAAACGTGGATCGAATGTGTGTAATATAGATATTAAAAAGATAAATATTTATATTCAAAAATGATGTTTATTTCACCAAAATAGATTTTTCATGAGTTTATAAAATATTTTTATTAAAAGAACATTAAAAGCAGTTCATTCAAGAAAACGATTGTTTTTAACATAAAAAGACTTTAACAAGAATCAAATATTTCTTTAATAAATCTTTTAAAAATAATTATTAATATTCATATATACCTTTCTATCATCTAGGATATAATTTTCAAATTTAAATAATAATAATAATAATATTCAAACACGTCTTTAGAAACTCGGTGTTGTGTGCAACGTTTGCCAAATCGGTTCCATGTGAAAGGAATGTTTGACATAGTGAAATTAAAGATATTAATGAATGATTAAATTATTTATAAAAAGAGTTATATAATAATAGGATATTTTCATATCATGGGAATAAGGTAATACACAGAAGTCATTTGGGACAAAACTACAAGATTTACATGATTAAGAGGTAATGTATTCTCCCAAGTCTATTCTTTTTTCCCTTCTCAAGCCCCTCAAACTCTTTTTATTATATGATTATATAAATACAAAATTATAAAAAATTTACTAGGATGTTTTTATTTATATGGTTTAATATATACTTACAGAAACTTCAACCTAATATTTAATGCAAACACTATTTCTATGTACGGTGAACTACTACCTCATGAAACAAGGAATAGACATTATTTCATTACCACCTACCATGGAGGAAGTTATGATAGAAACTCTCTATATATATGTAATATATTATATTTAAGATGAATTTATTCTTTTTTATTCAATTTTTACAAAACATATCATTTTTACATTCTAATTTGTGTTAATACAATAAATTCGTTGGAGTTAGTGATTACCACCTCCCACTCAAAGCGATATGATTCATTCGTATGCTAAAAGGATTTAATATGTATGGGTTTAGTGAATTTATATGATATATATATGATATAATCAATATAATGTAGAAATTATTTATATATACATATAATTATACATGTATTTTACATTTTCCCATTCTGTATGACAATTAAATGAAAATTGCATTCATGCACATGTAAGGACTACAGTCTCTATGAACGGTGTATTCTGTTTCATAATCATATATTCTATAAATTTTTATTAATATAATATATATTATATTAATGATATTTTTATCTTGATTGAAATTCTTGATATCATGATATAAGTATAAGGACAAAAGATATATCAAATTCAGACACATGTGATGAATAAAGTGAATATTCACGATGTGAAATCTTAACATAATATATATTATAGGAGGGTTATATAATGTCATAACAAAACCATATTTGTTATTATTTATAATAATATGGTTCTTTAAAAAGTGTATAAATTATTTATATTTATTATGTAGGTGGTTTTAACGATTACGATGAGCGTCAAGACACAAGGTTAAGGGATTTGATCTCACTTTTTATTCCAATGAGATACATGACTTATCCACCACACACATATTTTGTAATGTATATATACTAACCATGACTGTATTTTTTGTATCCTTTCCCTAAATTTATGAGTATTTAATTATCCATTCATTTAATTTTTTTCATGGGATTAATGTTTCAACAGTAACCATATCGGTTAAGTAGGTTTGTCCTAAATTACCTTATTTGAGACACATGTTTTGTTATCGAACTGTGTTCTTTAACAAGGAATATATTCATCATATTAACATGTTATATCACGAATTTCATTATTTTTAATGATATTTTATGGTTCCTTTAATTTTATTTTCATACATAATGATTATGATTCCATGTAATCATGTGGTTAGAGTTTATTGAAATAATATCATCTATTTTCCAGATTGTTAGTGATTATTCTTATTTTGAAAAAATATTATGTTAAATATTTCATGAACACTATAGAGTTTCTATATCCTCTTTTTATTCAAGTTATATCACTGTATTAGTACCAATTTCAACTCTTTATTACATTAGATAATTAGGAAAATGTTTTGATGAATATTCTGACTGTATCTCTCACATTGGTGAGAAATCAACTTTATTTCAAATCCATGTTTTCAAAAATGTTGTCTACTTATCTTAAATTCTAAAATTTAAAGAAAAAAGAATTTTTTTTTCAAAATATTTCATTATATGTTTTCAATGTTATTTCAATGACATAGTATTCAAAATGTTTTTACGACTTATTTAAAATTATTAGAAAAAATTTGAAAGAATATTTTTTAATTAAATTTCAATATTCATCATATGATTTCATATAAAAAGTTTTTCAAATCATTTTAAATAATATTTTATATATTTAAATGTAAAAAATTCTTTAAATTTTTTTTGAGATTCACTCATGTGTTTTCATGTAAAATGTATTTAAATCATTTTTAGTATTTCACTATAGGTTTTCAAATTGTTTTCAATGAAAAATGGTTTTAAACTATTTAGAAGATTATTTTATACTTTTTAAAGAGAAAAGGTTTTTTAAAATATTTCTAGTTTTCATTATTATTTTTCAATGTATTTAATAAGAAAATGATTTTCAAATTGTTTTATATAATAAAAATACTACATCAAAGAAAAAATATTTTTTGACAAAGAAAGGTTTTCAAAATATCATTTATTGTTTTTTTAAACCCGCTTCTTTTCACAGGTTCTGATTTTATTAATTTATTAAGAATCTTATCACTTTTCAAGAGTTATGAGGTGATGAAATGTTAATGATACCCATTTTGTTTAATGGGTTAAGAATTGATGTTAAGAAATATTATTTGTTTTTATGTGACTTGAAATGATGAATGTTTTATTATCCTGTGGAACATAAATGAATTATTTTATTAATGTATGGATGGGAATTTTATCTCACTCCAATACATTGTGTACTGAAGGAAGACTCATTAGTATAAATTTTAAGTGTGAACCTGATTACATCCTCCCAATTTTTGTTTATGGGCCAGGATATATGTACATATTTGTTTTATTATCCTAACTGAATGTATAAAATTTTATGAGTGAACCCTATTATATTTTAAAGATATTGTTCGTGGGATTTGCTTCATGTCAATAAGTTTATGCATGAACCTGATTACTCATTTGTAATTTTATTCATGAACCTGATTGCATGTTTAAAAAGTTATGCATAGACATGGTTTCATGTCATTAAGCATACCTATGAACATGAAAACTTGTTCAAAATGATATCATAGACTTATATTCATGTCCATATGTTGATTATGGGTTCTGATTTCATGTTGTTATCTTAATTATTATCATGATTCTACTTATACATTTTCAAAACATTACAAATACATCAGCAAGACACAAATACCATGTTTTATTACAATATAATTAATTCATGAATTATCTCCTAAATTCTATTTTTTCCATGTCTTATAAGCATACCATCATTATTATGATATTTGATATGCTAGGTATTATATTCAAATTTTATGCTCATGTTTCATACACTTTCGATCTTGTTAGGCTTACACATTTCCTTTATTTACCACTATAAAGAATCTATGCTCTCCCAATTCTTATGATTTCTAATCCGAAGTCCTAAAATAATGTTTAAGGTAGAAGAAAAAAATTGGAGATCGTTATGAGAGTTGATGAAAATATTTCACCGGGATAGAAGATTTTGTATTTGTGCTTCCAAAGATAATAAACTAACAGGTCTTTGGGAATGTATTTTTGTAAAGTATGAAATATTAACAAAAATATTTAATATCCATTAATTCTAAGCTTGGGTTATTATAGAGATTTTGAGATAAAAATATAGAATCCCTCTAGCTATGATCTACACAAGCTACTTCGATATCTGAACCACAGTGATTGATCTTCTAAGTATTGAGTGAAAAATTGATTGCTTTTCATTATTCGAATTGCTCGCTATAATTATTCCTTTAGACTCAAAAAATATCACTCTCACCCTCATTTATGTGAAAAAAGAGGTATGAGGATAATATTTATGAATTGTTATAAAAACAATATTGACTTTAACGGTCTTGGGAGAGAGAGAGATCTAGACTTTGCTGTGCATTAAAATTATTAAATTTGATAAAATATTGAACAATAGAAATAAAAATCAATTTATGTAGTTATGGTTTGTGTATAAATTTTATTTAATTTAATACACTCCCTTAATAATATAAGAATCCCTTAAAAATCACGTTTCATTATAAAAATACTTTTTTTATAATTTGTGCAATGATAAACATTATTTTTCTATATTCCATATTTAAAAATACCATTGGACATCACCTTAGTCCACTCACCCTACATGTAATTTATAAACTTATCCAAAAAATATTATATTAAATATATATTCATTAAAAAATTAAAAATATTATATATTATATATTTTGATAAATAAAATTTAACATTGTGTAAAAATATTATTTAATTTATGGAATCAGTAAATCAAGAATAAAATTATTCATCAAACATGATATATATATTTATTCCAATAATAAAATTAAAAAAAATATAATAAAATAATACATTTAGCACGTGACCCTCTTGGATTATTTCTCTCATCCAAGTAATGTTGTTGCCTAAATTTTAGGATTATTATCTAGAAATATGTCAAGGCATTATTTATGAAGAGGTTAATGTAACAATATTGAAAACCACAAATTGGCACATAATATGCATATTATTTCCATTTTCTTAGTATCACATCATGTATCCTTCAAACATGTGTCATCCACATCATTTCTTTTAAATATCTTTTATTGATTATTCATAATGAAAACATATTCATTCTCTTGTCGATGGAATTTATTTGAACATTCCAATCCAATCAATATGGTGAGATATTAACATCAATATATTGATGGAATACATCCTGGTTTGACATATTGAGTAATAACATACCCATCGTAGTGTACCATACGTTTCATATATAGCATATACATTTTACATCATAGATATCATCAATACGTCATTGTATGTGAGACATGATTTGTATTAATAATTGTTTTAATCTATCAAAAACAATATACACTCTCACAGATTGAAATATCTGATTTAACTAAAATATGAATAGTTCATATCAGAGGTCTTTTCCTTATAATATCATGTCATATAGATACCAAATAAGAAAATCATGAGATTAATCCTCATCATATTATAATAACTTCCACTTGAAAATTGAAAAACTATGTTCCCAAAAAATAGATTATAATTTGGAAAATATTAAAAATCTTTAAAAAATATCTTCATTGTATCGCAAGGTAATAATCATTAATGGGAACTAGTATGACCTATTTGGTTGAGATGAGTACACTTGGAAATTGTCAAATTAATATCAGGTATAATGATGATAAAATATATAGAATATTACCATCATTTAATATATATTTATAATATAAACCAAAAACCAGTTAGTTCTATTAAGCTACTCAAAAACATTACACTAAATGAATATAAAATATTTATCATTTTTTATGTTACCAATAAAAAAACCATTAAAAAACATAACTATTAAAATATTAGAACAAAATTAATTTATTAAAGTTTATATATTTTCATTAGATTATAAATTTATACAAAATAAGATTATGAATTTAATGAACTAGGAATATAAAATACATTCCAAAATCAGTAATATAAAATTTTCATGTAATCATAAAAATATTTTTATAGAGATTTTGAATCATAGTTTTATTATATTCTGTCAAAAAATCATTTCAAATTATTTAGATTATATTACCTTAAATGTTTTATGTAATAGGGGATTTTAATGTCTATATTAGATATATCTTTTAAGATTTCATTCATTACTACTCCTTTATAAAATTAATCCCCCTTTATTTAATAGAACAATTAGTCTTCCTTGAAGTTAGAATAAAAATTTGAAATTTTTTCAAATGTATTATAAAAAATATGATTCAGATCTATTATTTTATATAGATTATATATGTATGTATTTTAGTTTGTAATGATTATTAAAAAATTTATATTTTACATAATTTAAAAATGTAAATATTAATACATTATTTGTACATCATCACTGTATTAATCTATTTTTTATAAAATGTCAATAAATTCATATAAAAAAGGAATGATATGAATAAAAACTAGATGGATTCTAATAATATGAAAATAAGTTTGTTGATTTCATCATTTTATCACTAGAGAGTGCATATGAACATTTTCATATCATTATTCTATGTTTACAAATTTTTTAATCAATATGAATTTTTCTAAAGGATTTGGACGCACACATAAACTTTGGGGGTGTGTATAGAAAACTTAAATATTTTGATAAACATGATGAAAATGTAAATATGGGTAATGACTTTGATATCACATTATTTCATGGACATATTGAAAAGATAACAAGATTTTGATTGGAGGATGGCTATCTAATTACGTAATCACCAGAGTGAAGTATTATGGGCTAAAAAAATATTACTTTTTAGGGTTTGTTATGATAAATCTAATAGCTTCTTGAACATCCTAAATTGTCAATATGTAATGTAATTAAGAATTATTTACATCATACATATATTATAATGTTACCCCTCATACCTTGAATCAATATGGTGAAAATTCACAGGAAAAAATAGATATATAGAAAACAAGATATAGTATAGAATATTGAATTTATTCATATAATGATTCCAACATTCATAAGAGAAACACCATTTTATTTATATTCACTAGAAGATATAAGAAACTACAACTAGATCACTAGGTACAAGTAATGTACCAAAAATTATAATTTTATATAATAAATGTTCCTTTTGATCTCCACTTTTTATCCTCTTCTTCAATCACTCTTATAAACTTAATTACATTATTATTAAACACACAATCATATATATGATATGTTTTATTTGTAATATTAGAAAAAAATGATCTCTTAAAATACTAACAAATCACAACTTGACCACCATTAATGTAATGTATTACTTTTAACACATACTTTTCATAGAACATTTTAAACTTCTATGTTCAAAATAAGAAATAATATTTTTATTGACATACTTCTCATATGTATATTGAACCATCATTATATATAAATAAAGATAAGTAACTTACACAAACCATTTCATAGGAAATGAAATTCCATTGAACATGATTTCTTGTGATTTGAAAAAAGTATTCTTATCCCAACAATATTCCATATGAATATTTATTTTTCGGAACCAAAAAAAATATACCAAACTCAGGAAAACCGAGTGAGATACCTCTGAATTTTTAATAAAACTATTTCTCCTTTATTTCTCCATTTACTAATTTCCTACAATGTTTAGATGCTGCTTCATAATTTCATTAACTATAATCATTGTGAATATGTCCAATGAATTTTGTCAACAAACCATCTTCCCATGTTCTAACTATTTATCATCCATTAAATTTATAAAGATTTTATATTTGTGGTGAGTATACTTTTTTGTTCATGCAATGCATAATTTTTTTCCATGTAAAATTCACATTTGATAACATTCTAACAAACTATTCTTTCTAGAATTCACTAATGTTTCATTAATAAATAAATAAATCAAACAACATACATCCCATATTTTCTTATAACTACATAATTTTTATCCATTTTTCTCATTTTAAGGATTTTTTATACTTTTGGAAGAAAATATTTTTTTTGTAGGTAAAAAAAATTCATTTAATCCATTTTAGATGTTTGAATATCCATGAAAATTAGCATCAACTTGTCAATCCAAATGATATTCTACCCTATAATAAATTATTGTATCATATATTCCCTTAAAATTACAAAGGATCCACCTGAACACCCCATACTCTACCTTTTACTAGATTTTAAATATATCATCCTCAATTTTTCTATGTATGTTATTTAATCATCTATTTTGGTGTTTTATTCTAAATCAGTTTGAAATGAATAAATATTTGTGATGAGATTGAACTAATTCCTTACAACCAAAATCATTCAATAACCTTCTAGGAATATATTTTTGAGATATCACCAAGTCTTCAACCTTCTTATATCTTTAAATATTCATTCCTAAATTCATCATGGTGTGTCATAAAACATTCTTTTTGAAACATCTGTCCATGTAATGTTATTTCTTTTAGACCGTCCTTATTCTATTCTGTAAAAAATATTTTTCTATACATAAAAGAAATATGATGTATATCCCATAATCCTATTTATTTGAGTAACAATATTGAACTATATTATACCTTCTCAATCATTATTCTAAAAATAATGCATTGAACTTATAATTACATTTTCATAGATCTTCTATCAAACTATAATGTCTTTTATTCAATTTAAATACCAATTTTTTGTTCCTCTCTACTATAAATCCATTTCTTCCATTTATGTTTCTTCCTCCATCTATAAATAATGGAAGGAGGGATTTATATCTATTTATTCTATGTATTAATCATCTGATGCTAACATACACAACTTTGTAAAGATAGTTACATATTTATCTACTAGTAAGAATAATTTCCAGAAATCATCCCATTGGTTATGTTGAAATATATTTTTCTCTAATTATTGATTATACTTTTTAGTGCCATTAACCTTTTATTTCAATCCAAAAACACACTTATTTCCTAGTGTCATATTTTAGTTTTAAATTACTAGAAGATCGTAATTTCGAATTTATTTAAATTATGACATCTACATTTTATTTTACGAATTCTATTTTATGGTATAATTAATTATATACACATAATATGTCATTTATAATTCTACAATATTCATTAGAACAATAAAGGTCATGTTGGTCTCAAATATATGAATTTTGTATCTAGTTATAGCGAAATTACTAAACTAATTAGGTTATAATACTCATCTTAGCTAATCCTTCAAGTACCTATATTTCTGGAACACTAACATTATTATCTCTCACATCATCTTTAGATGTTCTTGAACAATATATAATATCATACACTGGTCTTTCTTGTGGAATTTTAGAACTTTCAACTAAGTTTAATGTAACTTTACCCTATTGATATAATAACTCTCATCAATATAGACTTCAATTTTGGGTTTTTTTTTAACAAATTATTTCTCTCCCATGTTATAGTCCATAAAAAATATATCTTCATTCATATAATTATCTCTCCTACTGAGGAATTTTCTCCTGTTATTTTCCCACAAACTATAACTAAAGTTCTCATCATCAGACCCAATGAAAAAAATATATCTTTGATGTAACCTCAATAATTTCCCGTCCCTTAAAATATATATTCAAATATTACTATATTTTAATGAATTTAATGATGATACCTTTTTATTTATTACTATACACTAGATCCTTTTCAATTTTCATATAAAATTGTAATGTTGGAATTATATTGATACGATATATTGCAGAATTTGGTTTCTCTTACTTTTTTCACTTGTATAGTCTGTAATGGACCACATACATTTAGTGTTCTTTATAAATGTTATATTAATATTCTTAATCACTAAATTATCATTCCTTATTCCATTATTCATTTCGAAATATCATATGTTGTATCTAGTGTACTCTCCATCATTATTTTTAGTAATGAATTTAACTATTAGGTTTCATTCGATTTAATCAATGGGTTTCCTTTGTAAAAATTTCTAAAAACAAGAAGATATGTTCTCCAGAAAATAATCCAAATATTTCCATTTATTATAGTAATAAATATTCTTAAAATATTTAGAATCACCAAAGGATTGAAAAGTTGAAGTTATTCCAACAAATGAATGAACCATTTCCAACTTCTAGAGCCTGGGATATAGTGGATCTAAATCAAAGGATTCAATTATTGGTTTCTCCAACACATATATTTCAAATTATTTCGTTACTATGATGTGAATCATCATTATGATCTTATTTCCTAAAAATTCATAATTATTTCATTGAGATTAAGGAGATTTAATTTCAAAAAATTCAGATCATTAAAAGTTTCAAATACATAAACTTCTCTTACATAAATGTGTAGTCACATAAAATGTTCCAAAATTTAAGAATTTTGGATCAAACTTGTCCACTAGAGTCTATTTATAGACTCTATCAACAATTATATCCACATATAATACAATAGTATGTTACCCTATGCAGATTTAGTTCTTTCAAATCCACAAGATATTTTTATCATTATTCATCAACATGAAACCCTAATTTATTATTCATATATTTACGTATCCTTTTTACATGATATCTAGTTCTTTATAACCCACAAAATAAACATTTTAAAACATCCATATGAATAATTTTCTATTCATCTTCACTCTCTCTTAGAGTGTAATGATGCTCTAGATTCGATAACCCATTACTCCACTATAGTACTCATGTTGAGAATAAAATAACTACCTCATTTTGTCTTATATATATAATTAGATATTTCAATTTTTTATTTTCTTATAATCATTTCTTTGGTACATCATTAGTTCTTCTTGATGTGTTCTCTCTTCATTACTCAAATATATTGGGTTAGGAATAGTCGAATTAATTTAACTCTTCTCTAATTTATTATCTTCAACTTTTTCTTCGAGATGATATTTTGCGGAGGTGAATATTCTCAACCATTAGCATTGTGAATATTTAAATAATGATCTTGGTCTTCATTCTATAAACTTTATTTATTTAGGATAAAATTCTAGATAACAAAAAATATGATATATGTATTTATTTATGAGTTACTAACAAAATTCACCATCAAATCCCATATTTATAGTATAAAATATTACTGATGTCATTATTATATAGCATACAAGAAAATTAAATTCATAAAATTTTGATTACCATATATAATATTAAAATAATAAACATGATCTACCTCTATTATTCAATCCTTTATCCTTATATTAAATAAATTCTACATCGTAAATATATTATAAAATATAACTGGGTTTTAATATGAATCCCTTATGACATTCACAATTTACAACATTTTCTTACTTCCTATTTTTTGATGGAAAAATTCTTTTTATATAAAATCCTCACAAAAGAAAAATTCATTTCTCTCTAACAATTTCAATTTATCATTTCCAATACTTTCATTTTAAACACAAGTAAGTAAATTATCAGGGTCCTTTTGAATATTATGATCCTCCATTAGCATTCTATATTTGTTATAATTCATTCCATGAAACTTTTCTAATTCAATATAGTATTCCCATATTTTAATAACATTTAATAAGAGTAAAATACAACAGAAAGTGAGATATCTATATGAAATGGGATATTTCCACCACATTAAGAGCTCTAATACCATATATTTGAGGGATGGTTTTGTGATTTTGTAATCGTCTGAAACATGTGTTGAGCATATATTGATTCAACAATTATTTTCATTTCAATTCAGTTTTTATTCTCACAAACCCCAACATTTGTGATAGAAAGAAGTTTTCAATAATTTTAATTTAATAGATATAATATTAGTTAGAATATTTATTTTAGATACACTAACAAGTCATTGATATGTGGGATAATATTTTTTAATATATTCTGAAAATGATTTTATTGTATTATAGAAAATTGTTTATACCCTACATTTATAAGAATAACATATGTTTATGAAACCCTATGTTTGAGATAAATCATATGGATCATATATCCTACTATATTGAAAAATTATCGATCAGTAACCATTTATTTGGAAGAAACCATTTGTATAATGAATTAACATATGGTTCAACAGCCCTATGTTAGAGAACAACAATACATTTTCAACCCTAATATTGATGTTTTGATTTCCTTAAGGAACGCAAATTTTGACAATTCTCCAATATTGTTTTTATTTAAACATATTATCAGTTATTAACGAAATTTCCTCTTTATAACTAAATATCATTTCAATGAAATTTTATGATTGATTCATAGGATCGTTCTTAATGGATTAAATCATTCGTATTTGTATGAAATTTTACAAAACTAGAGAATGATTTGGAATAAATATATTCATGGTTTATTATAAAATATTTTTTTATCAATTTTGACCTAGTGTTTTTCAACCTATATTAAAATTATTGATATTTTCTTTATCTAAATATATTGGATTATACCCAAGCAATATTGAGATATATGATTTTTTTTAAATATGAATATATCATCTCCATAAGTGATATTCTATGGATAAATTAATGTATAGATATTTATGATCGACATCCTGTTGTTGTTTTCATTATAACTATATCTTACTATTACATCTTTTTCTACATGTTCGTCAAATATTTTTTCTGAGTTACACTTTGAGGTCATGTGTTTTTATCCTTCTGTCTAGTGATATCTATATTAATATATAAATAAATCATATTAAAATTTGAATATTATTTTTCTTCTGATGTATGTTATCGAAGATCAAATACATCTTTCAGTTTCATGCTGAAACTATGATAATAATCTTTATCTTCACTCAGTTCAATCCTTATTGATTTATTAGAGTATTGGATACTCAGATCGAGTCATGTAAGTGAAGGAGTAACATATTCTCATACTATGACATGGATAATCTAGTTTATTGTAAAACAACCATAAGGCCTTCTAAAAGACTTGTAGAAAATGTATAAAAAACCTATACTCATTTGTGAATTTCCTCGATAAAAGAGATTACAAAAAAATCACAAAACATTCTGAGATAGTATTGGTGGAGTGGACTAAGGTATATTTGTGACATGGACAATTATACATTAATTTGTTCTAGTTTTTTTTACTTCATACTATACTCTAAGAGGGAAAATAATGATTCAGTTCTTTTTAAAGGGGTGCTTTGAATTTTTAAATGTTTTTAAATAATAAAATCTCACCCCAAATATCTTCATCGTATTCATATCTTACAAAATAAGTGTTATCATAGGTTGGAATCTATTGAAGTTATTTCTTCTTCTAGAAATTTTCTTCTCCTCGATATCAATAAATTTTATTAGAGGAAGGCCTATATAATAGTTTTACCCTTAAATATTTTTTTCTTAAATAATGTGATAGATTATTTCATTATTTTTTTCAACAATTGTATCAATGAATCATTAATGTAATCAAATTATTAATATAATAGTTTGTGTATTTTTTTAAAGACTCAAAGAACTTTTTACCCTCTAAAAACAATTATTGAAACATTTAGACAAAGTAAAATGATAGGATGAATGATATTAGTGAATTTTTGTTAATTATTTGTGCTCCTTAAAAATAATAGTGATAATTATGGATACTCGAAAGATAAAACTATTATTTGTTAAAAACCCATTGAACATGAGTTTATTTAAAATTTCTAAAGCCTTATGAAATTGATAAAGATTATTTGAAAAAATGGGACAGTGATCACAAATTATAATACGATATCAACTCACAATAAATTATTTAAATTATTTTTGAACTAGTAACTAATGATTGTAATTGTGTATCTCAATGTTATACTATCTATGAAATGAGAAAAACTAGTTTTTTTTCATATGATATAAATGAACATATCAATATAGTTAATTTATATTACCAAAATGATGAAATTTGGTACATTCAAAATGGATTAAGGTGAAATCATAGAAACAATATATTAAACTATGAATTATATAGTTAATATTGTTTTTACCTTTGAAGATCCAGTTTTATAGTGACATCAAGTTTTAAAAGGGCACACAGTTTTAGCTACAAAATGTAATTGCATATCTACTACCATAACTGTAACATCTAGGTAAATAAAGAATATTGCATATTTATATATACTTATATTTGTGAATTTAATATTAATTTTAATTTAAATGGGATTATATGTTTTATGGTGTACTAGATACATAAAAATTGGTTACATTTGAAATCTTACGTTGCACACAATGTTGAGTTATACTGAAAAATAATAATATAAAATTATTATTTTTAATGGAAGTTAATGCATAGATGTTGAATTGTAAAGAATGAATAGTACTAACTAAAATATAATTATACATGTTTATTAAATGTTTTTACATTTATCCAATAAAAGTTAAAAGCTTAAAATGTGAATGAATTTGGTTTTAAGCACAAATACTATAATATTCATTAAAAGGTTGTTTTACAGCCTTTGGATGGTGAACCCTTTTTAAATAAAGTTTTTTCTCTATTATTTGTTCTATTTGAAAAATTAAAATTATTTTTTATAATTGGGACATAAATATTTACTTTTGATTAAATTTTTGTATTTTTATGATAATGTTCACTTTTTTATGAATAGTGAAAATACTATATTTCAATTCAAAAACTCCTTTTTAATAAAATATATTTATATTGATAGATTAAAATTTTAATTTTCTTTTAAATATAATTAGCTTATATTTTTACTAATTAATCCAATGTTGTTCATTAGACGTAATTTCACATTGAAATTGGACATAATCACGTGTCATTCTTTTGATAGATATTATTTCATTAAAAACACGCTTTTTGTTTAAACAATGGGAATTAATTTTAAATTAATTATTTCAACTTTTATGTTTAGAATATGATAAAATAGAAATCATTTTTTGAATTAATAATATCAAATATATCATATGACGAATTTTCTGTATTTTTCTAAAAAACATCAATTTTTTATGGATAATAAAAACAGTGTGTAGTTGTTAAAAACCTGAATTTTTCATTTAAATAAAAATTTACTGCTTCTGTAAAATGATTTTAAAAAATATAACATACATTGTTTATATTAATATGTAAAATTTGGTATGGTATGATGAAAATAATTTATAGTGAATTGTAATATTTCACTTTTTTTACCACTGTTAAAGGTAAATAAAAAACGTTAAGGTAAAAATTATATTATAATAATATAAAATTACATTAAAACTTTTCCTAACCTTATTAGATGAGTAATTTCCATCCAATAAAATACTCTGGTGAGAATTTTGGTTTTTTAAATCCTTTTGGTTAAGATAATTACATTAATGTCTTTTTATTTAATGTAAAAATAAAAATATCATAAACATGTATTGTTTTGCAAAAAATATAATGTGGGGTTATATAATTGATATATTTGATAACAAATATTATTCTCTAACCCATTAATAACACCTCTGAAACCCCTTGTATCATCCAAAATTTTCCTAAATAAGCTCTCATGATCCCTCTCTTCCACCATGAAGCCTTACCTTATGCAGATGACACTTGAAGTAAGCCTTTTGGTTAAAACCAAAGAGTGATAACTGATTTAAAGGTAACACTTTCTCTTATGTTCTTTTCATTTATTTTACTTCTCCAACCCACTAAACTCTTTTTATTCCTTTATTTTGTAACAAAAAAATCATCCCCAATATACACAGTTGTTTTTTTTTGAGAAGGACTCGAACTACACTTACATAGACCACCATCTAATGGGTAAAGAGCATATTTTTTCTATGGATGACGAACTACAGTCTCATTAAACGATGATTGTTAAATATTTTCCTACCAATTCTTATGGTGGTCATTAATATGGTACTGTTTTTACATGTGGAATATATTTTATTTACATTGTCTCTATAATTCTATATTTTTCATTTATATCATACCTTTATGGATTCCATAATGGGTAAATATGGTAATTTCAATTGAGGAAATGCAGACTACCGCCCCTTCAAAGTGATATGACCCATTCATGCCATACGTGGAACATATTAAAGATGGAGTTAATTATATTACATTAAATGGATATTATACTAGAATTATAACATACCTATGTATTATTAAATTTTCATTCCTTTAAATATAAAATATAAATAAATGTAGCACTCATGCGTACATATGGCTTACAATCTCCATGAATGGTTGGATTCATTTAATAACACCAAATGATATGGAATATTATAAACACATATGCACTGGATATATAGGATATACATGATATCTAAATCCTGAATATCATTATATAGATAATGAAATTTTTACCACATATAAAATTTGTAATTATAACAAGTTCATTTTTTACTAATGTTCCCGAAATTAAAAAAATGTACAATATGAAATCAAAAAATTAACTAATTTATATTGAAAGATAATAAGTGATATTAAAGGAATAATAAACCTAGAATGGTTCTCCTGAATGTAGAAACTATCTTCAGTTTATTATTCAGAAAGAACACGGAATATACAAGTCAAGTCAGACACGAGGTGAGGAATTTATTATCTCACTTTTAATTCGGTGAGACTTCCATTATTCTCCACTTCTTTTGTGAATGTGGTGTATTTTTTACTACAATTTGTTATATATTATCATCAATCTATTTATTTTAATTGTATTTTATCATTAATTTGGTGGTTATTAACTTTTTTTCCTACGACATGATTGATTACAACATGGAAAGGGGTTTTATCTCACCTTTTAATCATGTGAGATTCATGCTATAATTTCCACTATTTCCTTTTGTGTGATGTATAAACTATCCATGATTTTATTCTTTTTATAATATACTTTAATATATGGGTATGTATATTTTTAATGTATGATCCTTCATTATTGGGTTATATGTTTTGTATGTTACCAAATTAGAAAGGGATCATTTCACCACACTATTTTAGTCAATGACTTATTTTTTCCACTTATATTTCCATTTTCTAATATTGGGAAATCTTCATCTATATTATTATTTCTATAAATTTTATTTCCTTGTGATGTGAGACCCTTTTCTCTCTCATCAACTCATTTGGTGAATTTTAAAGGAATGTTGTTAGGCTGTCAAATTTCTCTATGATAACTTCTTAACCCAATTTCAATTCTTCGGGTTAAAGTTCTACATATTGATTATGTCTTACAGTGAATATTTTTTAATATCCCATGATTTTTTTATACTTAATATCAATTTATTGGGTTTATTCTTATTTGTCCCACATTATTATTTCATTTATTTTCCCTCAATATAAGGATAGGATCTTTGCAAGGGTATTTGTCTCAATTTACATTCTATTGAGACTTTTTTTCTCGTATACAACGATTCACTTTTATATGGTGTATAAAATTCCCTTTTGAAATATTATATCATGAATATAATTATCCTCATGATATTATATGCTTTGATTAATGTTATTCCTCAATTATTTGTATTCATGCATATCTCATTTGGTTAAGAACTATTTACATAAAATATTGTTTAAAATGTTTTAATGATTTATTCATCTAAATGTTATTCATTAATGTCCAAATTATAAAGATGGTTTTACATATTCATTTATATGGAAATGAATGTTTTGAAAATAAAATTTCATTCAAAATTGTCAAAGAGGAATGGGACACTTTTATTCAAAAATGTCATTACTAAATGTCTTAAATGTTTTTGAAAATGGTTTGATAAAGCATTAATTATGTCAATTTTATGAAATGATACATTGTGATTGAAATATAAAAATGTTATCTTTTCTTTATTATTATATTATGTGTGATTAATATGTCAGGGTTATTGGGTATTGTTTACATATACAGTTGGTTCTGTGGTAAACCTAGGCTGGGTGAACCAACGATATCTCTCCAACGAATTGGGTAACATGAAAAAGGTGAACGTTAATATTCCTCCTAAGAGATTTTGGGAATATAGTATGATGGGTATTCCAAACATAACTCACTATGTAGATGTGAATGATATAATGTAATTATGTTATTTATTACATAAGTTATCTTTATTATTTTTGATTTCTATGTGTTTTTCATAAATCTTATGATTTCATGAGTAATTTTAAAGAGATTTTGTTTTGAATGTATTGATGATATAACAGTTTCTTTCTTTATTTTATAACACCTAATAATCATTAAATTATCATCCCTTATTTCTGAAATGTTTTTCACCGGGTATAATGTAGGGTTAGATAATGGAAAAACTCAAAAATATTTATATCAATAATAGAATTATTGTTTTCTTTTAAGATTTTTTTTACGAAAAAATTGATACTGCGTAGAAGTGTCTACATTGTAATTTTTGATATGAAATTTAATAGTTATGGAATAATTCTCTAAAACTATATACCTTTAAAGATCTTAAATGTGACTTATTATCTTTGTTCAAGATTATGGAATTATTATGGTTGGGGCCTTATAGTCTGTATCAAAATTCATTTTAGATAAATTTAGAGGTTAGGGTGTTATTTAAGCATAAGTGACATATCCATATTGGTTAGCGTATTAGAAATATGCATAGTTATTTTAGATAAATTGAATGGGTTTATGAGAACATGAACAAGTCTATTATAGTATTAACCCTCCTTTTATGATATTATATGGTGGTTTTACATATATACTTACACTGTCCTTTTTAGTTCTAGTAAATGGCAGGATCTAGTACTAACTAATGTAATAGTGGAGGTGAAGAAAACTATAATGGTTTTCAAAATAAGGAACTAAATGAAATACAAGCTGTAATGAAAATTCTTAGGGTTATTCCCAACCAACTATGTAGAGTCATGATTGACCACCTGATCATTAGTGATTTTTATAAGGCATTGTATATGCGGGAAACAAATCCCCAAGGATGTTCAAGTAATAATCATAATGGTATGTATATTCAAAAACATATACTTCAAGGATGTGGAAAGTAACACAATGGATAATTCCTCAAAGGGATGGGAAAATGTTATAGAAATGAAGGTCATAAATCATGAATCTTCCATGGAAAAAGGAATCACCCATTTGACTCTAGTAAATGGAATAATGTTCATTATGAGTGATCAATTATATGATTTAAATTTTGTGTTCATGTTCATTATACAAATCAATTTCCTATGAATAAGGTTCGGTAATGGGATCACTAGAATTGTAAAAATATATGTTTACCAATACCTAATTTGATTCCAATTGAGGAGGAAGAAAACTGGAAATGACTAATAAAAGTAATGTATTATTTTATAACCTCTTGTTTTGACATTATTGAATTATAGGTTATAATTCATGATTTTATTTGTAGGAAAGAAGTATTTCGGAATACGTTGGAAAAATGGTTAATGGATCATGAAGAATGTTGACTGAGTAATAAGTCAACAAATACCGGATTCAAGAGTTTTCATAGATTTTAGGATGATGAAATACATTAAAGAATTAAGGCACTTTTGATGATAATATTACTTTGGATGACTTTTTCAAGTATGTATAACCCTGAAGTATGATATATGAAAATTCTATTTAATGAATAATTAACTTTTTTTTTGTGGATATAGTTATAAAGAACCATTTAGGTTTATATGATCCTTTAATTTTAGGGAATTATAGGTTATTACATTTGGGATGAATATTCTAGGTATGAGATAAAATTTGTTGTTAGAATATGTTATCGTTATTTTTGAGGTATTTATCTCATTTTTATGAATTATATAAAATTATATAATTTATGAAAAAAAGTTCAACAAGCTGACCATGTGACAACCTATCACGTTGGAAAATGATGTGGAAATCAAACCCACAACCAAAGTGTGATTTGGATTTATTACCTAACACTGGACTACATGAACCCCCTAGTTAGTATGACTTATTCTTTTAAGTTAAATGATTGAATTGATCAAGAATATGATTATTTGGGATAATTTATTTTATCAAATGGGTATTCTTATGATAGGAAAAGGATTTGGTGATTAAGTTGTAAAAGTTATTTTGGATGTTGTTTTCTCTTTTTGGGAGACTATATGTCTACTAAAAATAGAATAATTTGGGATTTCAATTGATGAGTAATGGTGGAATTTTATTTTGGAAGAATCAATTTTTATATTATGGACATATGGTGATATGGGTTATTTATGGAAATGATTAACCTATCATAAAGAATATGTGATTCAGTTAATTACAATTCTATATGAGACTTTAAGAGTACTCAATGTTATTTGGAGATAAATGATATGATTTACTGTTGAAGTCATTGTCCTAAAATCCGTGTAAATTTTGGTTTTAAATCATTGTTTGGATTACATTGACAAATTTTTTGGACAATTTTTGTTTGAATGGTTTTGTTGAACTTTCAGTACTATTTCATGAATTTTGTAGATTAAGAGTACCATTTATTTTCATAAAAGATGGTTCTTTCGGTGGATTATCTGATCATGTACATACCATTTTTGTTTTGGTTAATATCTAATTATTTGGGATGTATATGGTTTATCTTTTGTGAATTATGTGAATCTCTATAAGTTCATTCTAACACGTCATCTGTGACCTATTCATCTTGAATACTCATCGTCTGGAGAAAATATGAATTTGAGTAAGAATTTTATTAAAGGATGACACTCTATATGAAAATTAAGTATGTTTCCTTATGATCTTAGTATTGGTAGTATTAATTTAATTTTAAATGGTATAAATAATATCTTCATGAAAAAATGTTATGCGCTTTCTTTTATAAACATACATTTACCCAACCACAAATTCATGGTATTGTGGTGGTTTACTTTCTGTGATTGTGTTCTCTATTACTCACTTTTAGTCTATGAGAGTTAGTTTTTCTTCCATATCCATGTTATCATATATAGAATCCATGTTTGGGTTCTATCAGGTGACCTTTTTACTTCTCTTTATTTCTTTTAAATTGGTACTCTGTTGACTCATTTTTTGATGTGGAACTTTAAATGGAGTTTCCGAGCCCAATTTTAAAATTGTGAGGACAAAATTCCCAAAAGGGGGGAGAAGTATGTAACATACATGAAAATAAAGAATAATAAATGTTCATATATATTAATATTTGTGAATTGAAAATTAATTTAACATTAAATAGGATGCAATGTTCGTTGGCGTACCCAATACGCAACAATGAGTTTCTTTAAAATCTTTTGTTGCAAACAACGTTGAGTTATACTGAACAATAATAATATAATATTATTATTTAAAATGGTAGTTAATGCATATCCATTTTATTAGAGGTAATGATGAGGAATAACTATAATATTATTATACCTATTTGTTAAATTCTTTTACATTTATTCAACAAAAGATAGAAGTTTATAATGTGAATAAATCTGATATTAAGCATAAATACTCTACTATTATTTGAAAGTTTGGTTTAGTGACTTTTTATGGAGAACCGTTTTAAATATAGTATTTGTCACTTTAATATGTCTTATCTGAAAATATATATTTCTTATTTATAATTGGGACATCAAAATTTACTTTGGATTAAAATTCTTATTTTTTTTTTGAAAATGCTCTTTTTTTATGAATAGTGAAAAATACTATATTTTAATTCAAAACAGATTTTTACTCTAATTTATTTATATGGTTGGATTATCCTTTTAATATAATTTAAAATTTAATTTTATTATATTTTTACCAATTAATCCAATGTTAGACATTGGAAGTAATTTAACTTTGAAATTTGACATAAAAAAGTGTCAATATTTTGATAATTATTATTTGCTCAAAACACGTTTTTTGTTTTGACAATGAGAATTAATATTAAATTAAATAATGAAACTTATATCTTTTGAATTTTTTAAAATATATATCATTATTTAATTTATAATATCAAATATATCATAGGTGTGATTTTTGGAATTTTTCTGAAAACAGACAATTTTTTATGAATAGTGAAAATACCAAGTAGTACTTAAAAAACAAATTTCATTTTAATGAAATTTTACCGCTTCTATGAATTGAATTTAAAAAATAAGACATACAAGGTTGTAATTAGTAAGTAAGAGTTCCTTCAATAAGATTAAAATTATTTATGGTGAATAAAAACTTTTGACTTTTATTTACTATGGTTAAAGATAAATAGGGTAATTCAAGGTAAAAATAAAATTATAATAATATACAATTACCATAAAACTTTTCCTAACCATATTGGATGAGTCATGGACCACCAATAAAATCCATTTTTTAGATATTTTTCCTTTGTAATCCATTTCAGTAATATAACATCATTAATAAAATCTTATTCAAAGTAAAAATAAAAATATCATAAACATGTATTATTTGGGTAAAACAATTTTTATATGGGGTTATAAAATTGATATATTTGACTATAAATATTCATTATAAATATAAAAATATTTCCTATATAATGGTATTTTATTTTTATTTTTTAGACTTCAAATAAATAATATTATTTATTACACAATAATGAAGCAGTGTTTACCTCATTAATGAATGATTTAAATAAATAAGATAATAAATATTAAAAAAAATATCCAAAACCTATTCAAAACATATTTGATGATTTTATTTATAAAAAGAGTACTTTTATATTCCAATTTAATATGTTTTTGACTTTTATAAACTGAATTTTTTTATATAATATAATAATATTTTCAAACATTCCTAAAGTACCTCTCCCCCCCTTATAAAATCTCTCACATATAACCCAATAAACACACATCTCAAGAACATTATCTTGTCCCAACTATTCCCAAATAATCACTAAATATCCCTCTATTCCACCTAGAAGACTTATCGTTCTAAGAAGGCACTTTAAGTAGTCCTTTTGGTTCAAACCAAAGGGAGATACCTGATTTAAAGGTAATGTCTTCTCTTCCCTTGCTTTTTTTATATTACTTCTCCAAAACCCTAAAATCATTTTATTCATTTATTTTATAAAAACACAGGTATACTCAATAAATAATATTTTTCTTAATATATGAATTCAAAATACACATAGACACACCTCTGTCTAATTGGTAAGGAACATAGTGTTTATGTGGACGACAAACTACTGCCTCACGAAACGATGATAGTTCAATATTCTACTACCACCACATATGGCGGCCACTAAGATATAAATATATGTAAATGTGATATATATTATAATTATATGTCTCTATACTTATTTATTTTTCATTTATATTGTACCTTTATGGATTCCATAATGGGTAAATATGATAATTTCATTTGAGGAAGTGCGGACTACCGCCCCCTCCAAGTGATATGAATCGTTCGTTCAAGATATGGAAGATATAATGGATGGAGTAAATTAGATTGCATAACATTGATATTATACTAGAATAATAATATACCTATGTATTATGAAGTTTTGATTCCATTAAATATAAAATATAAATGAATGTAGTGTTCATGTGTACGTACAGATTACCGTCTCCATGAACGATGTGTTTCATTTATTTACTCAAAATGATATGGAATATTATAAATACATATTCACTATATATATATATATGAAATATATGATATGTAAATCATTAATATAATTCTATAGTTAATTTAATTTTTACCCCATAGACGATTTGTAATTATAACAAGTTCAATTTTGACTAATGTTCCAAACATAGACAAAATGTACGATATGAACTCAAATAATTAACTACGTGTTATATAAAGGTAATAATTGATAAAAAAGAAATAACTAACTATTATAAGGTTCTTATGTAATTACAAAATTATCTTCAGTTTATTATTCAAAAAGAACATAGAGCATACGAGTCAAGTCGGACACATGGTATGGGGTTTCTTTTCTCACTTTTAATTCTTTGAGATTTCCATTGTTCCCCAGTTAATTATTGAATGTGGTGTATTGTTTACTGACATTTGATATATAATATATTAATTCTATTTTTATTCTTGGTATTATATGATTCATTTGGTGGTTATTAACTTCTGTTCATATGATTTGATTGATTACAACATGGTTTGGGGTTTTTATCTCAATTTTTTAGTCCCTTAAAATTCATTCTATAATTGAAACTATTTCCTTTTGTGTGGTGTATATACTTACCATAATTGTATTCATTGTTTCATATAGTTTAATTTATGTGTATTTACATATTTATTTTATGATCCATCATTAATGGGTTGTCTGTTTTTTAAGATACCAAATCTATAAGGGAACCTTTCACCAATAATATAGTCAATGACATCTTCTATGTCTTTTATATTTCCAATTTCTTATGTTTGGATATGTTCATCAATATCCTGAATGCTTTAAATTCTATTTCCAGGCGTTGATACACCCTTTTATCTCCCATCAACTCATTTTCAAAATTTTAATGTGATTCCGTTTGGCAATCGAATTTCTATAAGAGAACTTCTGAACCCAATTTCAAATATTTGGGTTAAACTTATACTTAATTATTATGTTGGGTTGTGAATATATATGAATGAACTCTGACTGTTTTACACATAATATCCTCTTATATTGGGTGTATTCATATTTGTCACAAATAATTATTGAAATGATTTTTCCTTAATTTAATGATATGATCATTGCAAGGAACTTTGTCTCAATTTACCTTCTATTGAGACTTACTTGTTGTTATACACCGACACAGTTTTATATGGTGTATATACTGCCCTTTTGAAATATTATATAATAAATACACTTATTCTCATGATATTATAACATTTGATTAATATTATTCCTCAATTATTTGTATTCAAGTGTCTTTCATTAGTATAGGAACTCTTTAACAAAAATATCATTTTAAATGTTTTGATGATATATTGTTCTAAATCATTCTCAATAATGTACATGTTTTAAAGAAAATAATGATTTATTAAAATATACATGAATGTTATGAAATTAAAATTTCTTTCAAAATCATTAATGTGGTATGGGAAAATTTGGTCAAAAATATCTTTATGAAATGTTTTAAATGGTTTTGAAAATGTTTTGATAAATAATTGACTATGTCAATATCATGAATTGATATATTTTGATTTCAATGTGAAAATTTTATCTTTGTAGTATAATTGTTTTATTTTTTATGATTATGTTATGGTTAATGGGAATTGATTGCGTATACAGGTGGTTCCATGATAAACCTAGGGCTGGGGAGCCCGAGGTAGCTCTACAATGAATTGGGTAACATGAAAGAGGTAAATAATAATGTTTCTCCAAAGAGATTTAGGGAATATACTGGGATGGGTATTCCAAATATAACTCCCTATGTAAGTTTGAAAGATAAATAGTATGTATTTTATATATTATATACGTTACCATTTTTTATATACAATTTCTAGTTGTTATTCATAAATATTATGATTTCATGAGGTATTTTAAATAGATTATTTGTTCTCTATATTGATGAAATAATGTTTTCTTTCATTATTTTATAATCCTTACTAAGATTTTTATGTTTATCTCATGTTTTTGAAATTTTTTTCACAGGTTATAAGTCATATTAAGGGAAAGGAAGAACTCAATAAGACTTATATCAACAAAATAATTCCTTTTTTTTATGAATATTTATTTTACGAAAAAAAGGATACTGAGAAGAAGTGTATGCATTTTAATTTTACAGAAGAGATGTAATAGTTGTGGGTCTTAAAAAAAAACTATAAACATGAAATGATCTTAAATGTGAATTATTAACTTAATTCATGATTATGTAATATATAAGGCGGGGGCCTCAAAATAAGTTTATGGACTCATTCTTTATGTACATTAACATTACATAATTTTTTCATAATACATAATACACAATAAAAATAGACTCACAAAGACAGTAATATTTTATGGAATTTGGAAACATTGACATATAACCAATGGTAAAAAGTAAGTTAGATTATCTCTTACTCGGTAAGTCAAGAATAAAACCCTTCTCAGTAACATAATAAATAATATATTAATTTATGACCTAGTGAAAGGAGTCAATATGGGTTATCACAGATACTTATTAAGTGTAAACAAGGGATATACATAATAATAGTAATAAATATAAGGGTATGAAACCATGACCACATCATTTGAAGATCGTAAACCTTATAAAAATGATAAAAAAATGAATCATGGAATTCAAATTAGTATCTGATAAGACATGAATCATATGAGACTCATGATCCAAATCCTTAAAAGAGTATCATGGGAATAAGTCATGGAAATATGGTCATTACATAAAAATGTAATATAATTCCATATGGAAATGGAATGTCTCTACACTCCCCTGTATTTCAGAACTCTCATGTCTCCGTCATCCTATTATATGGTTTTATCCTCCTTAAAAAATGGATCTCCATCAATATGTTTGGCCTCATAGCCTCTTCCACATCTCAGCAAGTCCCTTTATTATATGTTATTCTAGGTTTTCTTCCACTATATGTATTCTTATAGTAGAATCCATATTCCCACTCCCATTCCCTTCCATGATTTCCCATTGTGTTATACCCCATTTTGGTCTAGCACGATTATTCTTAACTTGTCCTGTGATGGTTAAAGATAAGTGTGGATTTTTTCTTTGATTGCATTGGTTTTTGGGTTTTCAGGTTTGTTTGTTTATTTCTCAATGTTAGTTCTCTTAGAGGTACATGATGTTCAATGCTCATTATGAGTTCATCTTTTGTTCGAATTCTTCCATGTCTGCTATGGATTCATCATCCATCACCCTGATCCTAGTTGGTATTGTGGGCTGGTCTTTATGAAGATTTCATATGTGATATTTGAGTGGTCATCCAGGTTCATGGAGTATCATCCTGTATAGTTTTTTCCCTTCGTTATTTCATGGGTATGGATCCCTAGTTCTGGTTCCAGGGAGTCATCTCACCTCTCCCTAGTTGACAAGTTGGTGCATCGGGAAGGTTCGGGTATGTGCACTTGTTTCGTAATTCATGGAGTTTCCCTAGAATGGATAGGCTAAAGGTGGCGTGCTTTACGGGTGGTCTTTGGAAGTTCTATGATAGGTTCTTCTATGATGATTCTATTTTTCATTTATGACTCTATTGTTGATGTTGAAAATTTTACATCTATATCTATTGTAGTGGCCAGTGGTGCTGCTTCAACTAATGGTCTCTAATTGATGTACAATTATCTAGAGTTTTTCAGGGGTGGAATGAGATTATTATTTCCCTATTTATTATCTCTAATGGTGGTGGATGGAGTCAATTTCAATGATGATAAGGGTGTCCCACGGTGATGAGGGTGGAATGAAGTAGTATGATCCTAGATGACTTGGGTAACCTGTAGATCAAGGCCCCCTTGCATTATATATATTTTTATGAATTATAATTTTTTTTGGATCTTTAATCTACAGATTCTAGCCTAATGGATATTGTATCTTGGTTTACCAATTATCCTTCAAGAGGATCTCTTTAAAATAAAATTTTAATTTCAAGTATTAATTAATGTCATTTAATATAAGTCAGGGATCATTTTAAAAAATTATAGCATGTAATTTCATGGGGACTACACCTACTAGGAGGGATACACCACTAAATACGATCAATGTACATTCCTTATAAGGTATCTTATTTCCCCATCGTCCCATTATGTATCCAGTTTCTCCGTCTTCCGCAGTGAATAATGCATGTTGACTAGACATCCATCTTCATATCATGAGATATAAATATTTAGTCAATGCATTGGAGGGATATATAAGTCCCACCCGTGTAAAAATGAAATCATACATACATGTTCGAAAATATTATAAATATTTATTCCATAAACCATAACGTAAAATTTGTTTCATCAATATTTAATAATATATTAACTAATGGGAAAAGACACATGTTTCATAATAATTTAACAAAATCATAAACCTTGAAAATATGTGGGATTCAGAATATAATTAGCCATGAATGAAAATCCACCATTCCATCAAAACATAATCCATAGATATGAAATAATATTAATTGATAATTTAAATATTTCCCCTAAAAATTCATTAATAACACCATTGGTTGTTATCTTTTATGGAAAAATAATTTTTTAATATCTTCTACATAGTGTCCAATGCTTTAAAATGGACGATATATTCTAGGGGAATTAAAATTTTCTCACCATTACTGGACATGTTTTATATAAAATCATGCATCAGAACATTTTTTCTAAGTTTTAATACTGTGATGTGAATATTTTAAGAAATTAAATTATTAAAAATGTAATAAAAATGGAAACAGATTAAATAAGGTTAAATGGGAAAATAATAATAATAAATAATTTTTATAAGAATAGTAGTAATATTAATATTATTATTTATATTGATATTATTATTATTAATTAGTTTAGTTTTTTTATATCCATACGGGGCCTCCCCCTCTTCCATGTAACCCCCCCCCCCTTGTATAACTCACATAGAATGACCCCCCCCCAATAGCATGACCTCTCCCTCCTCACAACCTTCTCTACTGTTTCCACCTTGAGTTGTTCATAAATATATGTTGTTCCATCCTATTAAGGTCTCTCCCCTATCTCATCCTAGATTATAGCCTTTTTTCTATCTATTAGTCACCTGGTGAGGTTTGGCCGAAACCTAGGTTTAGGGATAACTGTATTTTTTATTTCTTCTAAAGTATTAGGGTGTCTAAAAGGACTTATGGGGTGTGTTTTGTGTGTTCCAGAATCCACCATCAAATGTGAATTATTAGGGCCCTATTTGGTTCACCATTAATGGTTTATGTGAATTTTTTTACTTTTTTCCTTATTTATGAAAAAAAATTAATTGGTAGTTTTTTAATTTTAAATCCCCTTGTAATTTTATTATAGTTTTTTTATCATCCATGAAGAAGTTTTGAGGTTCCTATGTCAATGGAAACACATCTTTTGTGGATAAATAAGAAAATATATAGTAATTTCTTATTTATATATGTATATCCTCATATGGTAGTGTGATTACATATAATGTTATATGTGTGCTTATGTATATATATTGAAAATGAATATATGTGTGGGTGATAATGGGATTTTTCATGTGATAATATATATAAGAATCCACTTGTGCATTTTGATGGCCATATATATTTGTACATTGGGCTAAGGCTGTCATTATGTATATGAAATTGTGTATATGCCAAGATGATAGATGGAGCATGATAGAGTTGCCGCTAATAAAAGTTTCAATTTACGAGTGTTTTCTTCGTTTTTCTATTGAGGGGGTAGTTTAGTTTTCTTCCCTTATTAATTAGAGAAATACTTGTCATGATTATTCAAAGCATGGTGAATTATGTTATGCTTCAGATATATTGAGCTGTCAACAATGAAAATAATGTTTAAAGAAGAAAATTGAATTTTTTTAAGAACAAGACATGTTTTCTAATAAAACTCTTCTAATGGAGGTGATTTTACCTCAAACAAAAACATAAGGATAACCTTTAATAATTTCATTTCATATTATATTATTATTTTTATTCACTTTATTTCAATGTTAAAAATGGAATTATTTCATTTTTATCTTATTTGGTTATTCTAAAATGATGTTTCCACATTCTATATTAGTGTTAAATTTCTCAAGGATCCTTTTATGAGTTATGTGATCTTATAGTTGGAATTTCCCAATTAATAAGTTACCTTATTTCCCATGTGAGTTAAATTGATGGCCTAATTTCTAATTTGGATAATTCCTTGAGATAACATATTATGTGAGATTTTTATGAATGGATCTTAATGTTGACCATAACATGATAAATTAGTTTGACTAATATTTTTGAATAAGGTTGTATGACCATGCATCTCAATATAATTGAATGGGAAAAATTAATATAAATTTAAAAAAATGGAATGGGATGGTCATGATGAAATTCATTTCCTTAAATGAATTGAAATCATTCATTGTAATGGAATTGATCCAGGATTTTCAGTTTTATTAGAAGTATTTCCTTATACATTGTATATTACATGTAATGACTAATTTACAATGGTTTATTAGGGTTGTATGGATACAAACTTTTATAAATTTTTCAACTAATTATGTGGATTGATATTTTTTTTAGTGGAATACTAGATATGGTCCATATATAGAACATGGGAACTCTATTAAGGACTCATGGTTGAAATCTCCATGAATTAGGGGTTTCAACCTGACATGTCAGTGAATAGGTATTTTTTATTTCCAACAAAGCAATTTCCCAAGAAATTTGATATATGGCTGTGTGATATTTGTTCCCTATGGGGAAACTAAGGATGGACCCACCGGAAAGATGGCTAGGACATGCGTTGGGTGATACTCGCTCACTTAAGTGTGATACCTGGACATACACATGGTTACCAAAAAACAATTGAAACATGGTATTTTGAAAGTATCATATGGAAATGGATCAATGGATTTGAACGATAAATAGATGTATCATATTGATGCCTCATTGAAGGTCTCAGACACCAAATTCTGAATTGAAGTTATTGTTATAAATGATCAATGTACTTTTATTAATATTTCATAATTTTTTCTTATTTATGGTGTTACCTCTCTGGTGGTTCAAGAAATCTTATTTTAACACATAAATTAGACCGTAATCCAATTAATAATATTGGGTTATTCATTTTGGGTTTCTATGTTTACATAGGAATATGTATAAATTTTATTTCTTGCATATGTACCTCTTTTAGACACCAATATTAGGTTGAAAACGGTTGTATGGGATGGGAGCCTGTTTAGAAACCTAGACGAATGTGTTCTCTTTTTATCTATTAATTGATTAAAACATTATATATATATATAACGATCATAATTTTATAATCACTACTGCATTGGTGTATAAAAAGGTGGTGTAAGCCTATAAATATTTATGTATCACACCCTACTCAGGCCGCAATTTCACTAGAGTACCAGAGTAAACCTCGTATTTACAGGACCTAGGATGAATGATTTTTCTATTTTCCTATACCTAAGGTGTTAAAAGCATAGAACTGAGTTGGATCATAGTATTTTCTTTGAGATCACCTTTGGGCCTGAGACTTTTCATTATTTGACTATTGTATTGGATCTAAAATGTAAATCATACTCTATGCGACTTCTTTTAACTAATTATCACCATCTAAACATTCATGTATTGTTGTATCTGGTGTTAGACATCTTTTATGTAAATATAATTTCATTCATCCAATTTATCATGTTCAATTTTTTACTATGACCACTAATTTCTATGGATAATTAGATGATAATACCACTATTCATCTTAAAAAAGAGGGCATGGTATCCCCTCTATCACCTCATGAGACCTTCATTGCTAGTCGATAGCCTCTAGAATACATGGATGTGTACAAGAGGACATGTGACTGATAGGTATGACTATCAGTTTGATGGTAATATGTGTTAGGATGTAACAATGTGGTATTATAAAAGGGTTATTTTCCATTGTATTATATTTTCTTTTGTTAGAAAATATAAAAAAATATGTCGGTTCTGGGTTAGTACCCCACATACAGGAAATGACCTCATGGACAAGGTTGGGAACTGATGTTCCTGATTTTTGATATTACATTTGATATGATTTAACCTCTTGTGATCAATGTAATTTTTACTGCTTATTTATTAATGATATTTATGTAATTTTACCATTGTCCTCTTAATGAAATGATAAATAAATAAATGCATCACAATAGGCACATAAGGATTCATATGTCATGCATATTTTATTCTATGTATCTACATTCATTTTTTGCTGGTGATATGATTTAGTTCCATGAATTCCTTGCAATTTTGTTGTGTTTATTATAATTCATATTTTTATAACCTTAATGGGTATTAATATCTTATTATTCTATGCCTATAGAATGTCTTTCCTATGTTATCTACTTGTTATGGAATGCTATTTTTGTTTTGATGTAACTGATTGCATGGTATAAATGGATTTGTTATAAATAAATGAAAGAATAAGGCCACTTGTAATGTGTATGGGGGATTATTGGATTTGAAGAGGACCTC
The DNA here is from genome assembly GCA_963277665.1 of Viscum album. Taxonomy (NCBI): domain Eukaryota; kingdom Viridiplantae; phylum Streptophyta; class Magnoliopsida; order Santalales; family Viscaceae; genus Viscum; species Viscum album. Next base: position 1,431,015,724 of record OY728125.1, read on the forward strand.
GTATGTGATTGGACTGTTGAACATGTTTATGTGGTGTTATGAAATGGTTATAAATTTAAAGGGCTAGGAAATTGATCATGTATTAATTTCCTCTCTTTAAAACACTCGTATAAGGTTATATAATGTTTTTTTGAGTTTCCATGGAATAGAAGAATGAGCATTTTTTGTAGGTGATATTTCCATTTGAAATAGATTTAATGATCAACTATTGATTCAAATGACCTAATTTAGTGTGACCTAGTGGTAGGTTTGACAAATTTTCTTTATAAGGGGCTACCCCATGGTTGGTATCAACCTTAGAAAATTAAATCCATGGTAATTTGGTGTGTTTCTTCCTTCTAGTTCCATTCAATTTTTTATTTCCCTATTAATCCCACGTACATTATATGAAAACCTTTTTTGGAGGGGTGTTCATGACTTTCATGACCTTTTATATGGCCAGGAGAACCATGTGATGCTTAGTTTAGGCTAGTTTGATAAGCCTCAGGCATGGTCAGCCTCTTTATAGGTCACCTAACTATTTATTTTATTTATTGATGCACGGAATGATATGACATCGAATTGGTAAATGGTTGTATGGGGAAACATGATTATGGTTCATATCCCTTGTACAAACCATCTAATATTTATATTCATATGGAAGAAATCCTTTGGATAGTAATCAGAATGTGGCAGTTTATCATCAAATCTCATGGTTGAAAACATTGGTATACATGGTAAGTATTTAATGTTGTGATGAACTGGTTGAGTATAGTGGAATCGTTGAGCCTTCTTCTATAGGTGAGGTCTCGTGTCCTCTTGAATGTATAGTGACATTGGTTTAAAGAAATCTGGTTTTTTCCAATGCTCATGATGAATTTTATAGACATGGGTGTTCTGAAATACCATTCATCTTAGTTTTCGTCTTCATGCAAATTGTTTAATCCCTGGTGTTGGTGGTAGTTTTAACCTATCACCATTTTTTGTGGCTAGACTATTCCATCTTATTGAACATTTGAACACTTCTAAGATAGGGAGTTTTATTTTGGTTCTATTAAATAAGTTTCCTTCTGAATAGAAAAAACATTACCGATGAGGACCATTAGTGAATGAACAGTCATACTTCAATGACTCACAATATTATGAAGTTGAAACCATGTCAATTATTTATTGGAATCACATAATTGGTGTGTTTAGAGATATAAAATCCCCTGAGAAATGTTGATGTTCTTTGTTGTACGAAGGTGGTTAATATTGAACAATCATGAGATACAATGTGTGGTAATGGATCATTGATAGGTTAATGACAGTTCATCAGGTGGTGAAGCTGAGTTTCATTTAATGTCAGTCAACTAGTTAGGGATCATCTTTTCAGCATTCCAGTAATTGGGTGAGTTGACTATAAACCATTCAAATATATTTTCAAAATCATTTAAATATATGATCATTTCCCCTACCATGAAGTCACCCTTGAAACACTACAAGAGAATTGATCTTAGGACACTCTTTAGTTAAAAAGTTCATGGGAGGATATAGTTGTCTCCATGTATTTCGTGTTGAATCCATGGTTCTTTTCAATAAAAGGTTATTATAGTGTGACCCTTAGATACCAATGTATGAATGACTAGCGAAAAATATTGAACAACAACTGTGTCATCTAACTTGATAGTTAGGCCAATGCCGCTCTCGGGTATGTCAATGTTTTGATGTGGATTTCTTCTCATTGTACCAACAACTCACTCATAAACATGTATTATCGACTACCTTGTGTAAGTTACATTCACCCCATAGATTTAAATATGTGGTTATCTCATAATTTTTTACTAGCTCAGTGATTCTCAAATCACGTAATGTCACTAAAAGTCATGTATATAGACTTTGGTGGATGTGTGCATGATGTATGTGAGATACCATGGATGAATTAACCATTGTTTATTTTACAAAAAACATTGTCTATCTAAGTCGATCATTGTCCTGAATAGTTTGTAGTAGTGGAATGACAAGTTGTATCTCTTGTTCAATAGAGCAATCTGTGAACGATTGTTTCCGATATATCATCAGATGTGAGTCATGAAACTTGTGTTAGAGAAATCTTTTCAATAAAATCTATCTCAACTAAGGATTTAAGGTTTATGGGGAATCGATCATTTTAATTGTTTCAGTGACCACATGAGAAGCCTCAAAATAATTCTTAAGGGTGTGTCTTGTAGGAAATTCATTATTGTAGAAGGTGTTGTGGATTAGAATTTTCCCCTTTATAAAGTTATATCCTATGGTGGTAAGTTCGATTGCCTAGTTTGAAAATGATATAAGGAAGTGATTATGTCTCTACCTGAATGGGATCAGGTAACAGTTTCAATGGAGTTTTGGTTGGGGTATGATCATTGGATTGAGTCTTGATGGATTATGTTTATGTTTTTTTGAATGGATGCTTGAAGGAGAGGTTGGAATTTGGAAATGCAATGCAGAAATTTCAATGATTCTTGACATCCCTTGTACATCGAGTGATGTTTACATTATTCTTGAAGGTTCCTTGATAAAGATATGTTTTATTGTGAGAAGGATTTAACATCCCATTTTTTTGAACTAGTGGATATATTCCAGGGGAATTTTAATTTTTTCATGTTTTCAGGACGGGTAATTTTGGAATTGTTCTCTGTGACAATCTTGACAAGTTAATTCAGCTAGATGTAATTTTATTGAGATGGGTGGTACGACCATGCCTCTAAATATAAATGAACAGTAATGATTTAGATAAATTGTAATAAATGGAATGTAATGCTCACAATGATATGATTTTACATAAATTAATTGAATTATTTGGATGTAATGGAATTGATCTTGCATTTGGAATTTCATAAGAGGTAATACCCTATGAATTATATATTAAATATAATGATTCATTTACCCTTCCTTATAATGGTTGTAGGACCACACCATTTCCTTTTGATTTGAAATTAGTTATGTTAATTTATGTGTTACTTACCTTTGTGGCTGAATTTATATGGTTCAGTCAGAGACTGTGGGTTCTATATTAAGGACTCATGGATGAACTCTCCATTCTTGAAGGGTTACAACCCGATATGTGGGGAATGCGATGTTTTGGCTTTCCATGAAAGGGATTCCATGGGAAATTTATTATTCCCCAAAGTGATACAAGTTTACTGAGGGGAAACCAAGGATGGAAATGATGGAAAGATAGTTATTCAATGCCTCAAATGATACTCGATCCCTTACATATGATACTGTGAAGGACTAAGGGTTATCATACCAAAAAAGATACACCGGATTCTAAACATACCTACTTGGATGGGATCAATGAAATTTTAATTTAAATGGAATTAACATTGAGATACCTCAAGGACAATATTGGACTCTATATTTGGAATTTATAGTCTTTATATAAATTCTTGAGATACTTTTATTGATATTGAATAGAGATTCCTTGTGTATTGGGATACCTATATTGTGCTTCTAGCATGCTTAGTTTTTGAAAGATGAATTAGACCTCAATCCAGAGTCTAGCTTGGGGGTATGACTTTTTGGGATCTCATGTTTACTATATCATGTGTATACATATTATATCATGCACACATACCTCATTAAGAAAACAGAAATAGGCCCAAGGGGGTGGTATGGGATAAGTGTCTGTTTAGAAACGCAGACCAAGACAGTGACTTTTTTCTGTTATTTGTTCAATTATTTCAATATATGCAACATTGTATTAATTTTATAATCACGACTTCATTAGGATAGACATAGGTGGTGTTGTACTTTTCAGATTTATGTCTCACACCCTACTCATGCTGTTATTGCATTGGGGTACCCTTTTTGCATTTTGGATAAGAGGGTAAAGTCTCACCACTTTCACCTCCTAAGACCCTCACAAAAAGTTGGATGCCTATAGCATACAAAGAGATGGCCTTGAGGATATGTGACCCACCAGTATGACTACTATTTTGTTGGTAATCTGTATTGGGAAGATACATTTTAAATACATTTCATGGGGAAGATATCTTTTCAATTTTGAAAAATGATTTACTAATATTTCAACTTTTTGAAATAATTTTCCATTGAAAATATATTGAAACATATAAAGAAAGATTTGAATACCATAAAAATTTTCTAAAATCCTTATTTTTAATTTTATCAAAAAGTTATTTTTAGAGAAATTTTTAAAACATTTTTAAAAACATGGTTTTTTAATAAAATAGATATCCGGCTGAAGAGAGAAATATGGTTAGATTTTCATAAAACAATTATTAATTACATAAAGTACCAAAGATCTTAAAATGGTACTAATACATGAGGATATAATGAATATCTATATGGTATAGAAAATAATTATTTATCTAGAATTATTGATTATAGTATTTCATTAATTAATGAACTATCATATAAATTTTAAATAAATGATGATTTTGATACAATAAATTCTTACCACATGGTAAATTACTTCAAACTATACATATAAGAAAATTAAATTACAATAAGATTAAAATATAATTAAAATCTATAGATTCTTTATTAATGATTTCATTGGGAAATATATACACCTCTTAGAGGAGTATAGTTTATAATAATGTCTTCTATCTCAAAGAAGGAAAATTGAGATAAAACTAGCTTACCTATTTTGTATGTTTTGAATCATAAACCCCATGAAATAGTGGTTATCAAATTGATATATGAATACCAATAAAATTAAGAATAATAATAATATGGTATATTATAAATATTATATAAACTAGATAGAATAAATGAGTGATGAATAAGGCATAAATATCATAGAAATAAAAGTGAGAATAGAAGTCCCCTTTCATTACGTATTGAATTTATTCATAATAATTACAAAATACTATATAATAAATATTATATAATTATAAATATTACATATAACCATATTCATATGTCTAGTACTATAACACCCTAAGCTTCCACGGTACATTTCCCATTTAATAATGCAGTAGCTTGCATTGTACAAAATTTAGACTTTTAACACACCACGACCAATCAAACAAGCAATTATGAATAGTGATACCCACTTTTTGAAATTTTATTTTTCTAAATGGACTTCGTTTTTGAATTTATAATATCTAAATTTTATTAGGGTGAATTTTTGGTATTTTTATGAACAATATCTATTTTTGATTAATAGTGAAAACACTGCGTTATTGTTTAAAACCAACTTTTTTTTAAATAATTAGTTATATTATTTATAATTTATTTTATGTCAAAATAGATACATAATACTTATATATGTTCAATATAAATCATTATTGTAATTTTATAACATGTTTTAATATATATAATTTTATTAAACTTTTTATCGTCTTTTACCCTCCTTCTATGAGCATTTAAAAATTTGAATAAAACATAATTTGTTTTCTTATGTGAGTTTTATTTCAAATATATGAGACACACGGTTAACATCAGTAAGTAATATTTGGTTCAATAAAATGAGAATAATGTTTCGTGAATAGTACCTTTTGACCTTTATTTATGACTGTTAAATTAAATTTAGTAATTAAGGGTAAAATGGATTTTATAATTACCCTAACCCATGTATTAATTATATTCGATAAGTGTAGTTTGACCCAAAAAACCTTAGGAATAAAATATGAATTTTTGGTAAACTTGTATTAGATTAGGATATTTTTTAATTTTTTTAAAAAAGAGTTAAAAGAGTTAAATTCAATGTTTAATAACTAAACCTTTTTTAATATTGAGTTACACAAAATATAAATTTGACTATAAACATTAATTATTAAGCTAAAATTATTTCCTACATAGTGAAATTTTAATTATAATATTTAGACATTAAATAGTTTATTTTATTTATGACACAATGAATATGCAGTAATTACCGTAATAATGAAATATTAAAATAATTGATATTATAAATATCCAAATAAATGTAAATTGAGGCTTCTGAGGAATTAAAATAATTTTCTGTTTTAATATGACATGTTGGGGTTGATTAATTAAATTTTATTTGAAGTGATAATGTTTTTATGGCTCTTTATAAAATCAAAACTAAATGGTGTCAAAATGGACATATTTGAATTTTTAAAACAAATACAATTTTATTAATTGATATAATATTTCTAAAAATCTATGGTTAGGAAAATGGAAATAGATACGGTTATATATATTAATAATGAACTACATGGGGTTCTATTATCTTGTTATAGTATTTTTATTAACCATATAATATAAAAATACAAAGAAACATGGTAAATGACTATCTATTTTATTAAGAGTTAAATCTAATAGATAAGGTAAATATGGTGACATAAACCAGTCCAAAACCTATTGGTTAAGATTTTTTCTACCCATCCCCACGATAGCCTCGAAATAAATCATTTTGGAGCCATTAGAAACTGAAAATAATTTTAGTATAAAATAATATTTCAAACATTTCATATAGTTTCCCTGACCTCTCTTATAAAATGGTACTTACCATTCACATAATTTAACATCTCCAACGCCTTTTGGATCAAACAAACCCTACACAAATATTTTTTAAACTATCCTCCCTTCATACTAGAGTCCTTACATTGTTTAGAAATCTATCCTATGGATTCCTTTTTAGAAAATAAAAAATAAGAACCCGAAGAAGAGGTAAACATTTCATCACCACTTTCAATTTCCTTCCTTATTCCACTTCATCATTCTTTGTTGTTTCCATTATAAAATAATAACTCTTGTATCTTCTATATACATTAATTTTATTATAAAAACTATAAAACTATATTCATTATTCTATCCATTATATGAATGACATTGTCATCATACATCTGTACGTACGTCTTACCATTTCCACATCGTGGTTTAGATTTTTATTCAAACACTTAATTATTTGGATGGGAGTAATAAGGAGTATAAATGATGTAATAATAAAAATAACATGTTAATGATTCTATATTTGTGGTATAACATACAATTAAATACGGTTTTTCATTATCAATATAATGATATTATCGCTCGTACATACGTATGGATTACTGTCTCTATGAATGTGATTTGATTCATTCCCCACGGAAATAATTCAAGAATAGTTTTCATGTTATGATTAAACATAATTATTATGAATATAATATCATTGTTTATATGAATAAATTATATCGTATCCATTACCAAAATGGCTTATGTAACCAATCATATAAAGGAAAACGAATCAGTTAACACCAGAGCAATTAAAAAATTGCATAAAATATAATTTTACCCCTTCAATGAGTTGAATTTCAAAAATTCAAGATACATGGTTAACATTATTAATTAAAATTTGGTTCAATACGATGAAAATAGTTTTTAGTTAATAGTATCTTTTGACTATTATTTACCACGGAGAAAAGTTAATTGAGTAATTAATTTTAAAAATGATATTATAATTACACGAACACATGTAATAATTCAAATTTATAATTTTATTTATAACAAAAAAACCATAGAAATAAGTATGATCCTTTACTTCCACTTGGATTTTATTAGGACATTTATTATTGTTTTATTTAATTAAGAGGTAAAAGAGTTAAATTCAATGTTTAAAAACAAATCCATATTTAATATAGGGTTTAACACAATATAAATTCGACTATAAATATTATTTAGAAAGATAAAAGTATTTATTAAATTATAATATTTTATTTAAAAATTTTAGACATTACATAATTTAATTTATTTATCACCCAATGATGATGCAACAATTACCTTAATAATAAAATATTAAAATAATTGATATTAAAAATATCTAAATAAATGTAAATTGAGACTTCTGATGAATTGAAATAATTATACAGGTTTATTTGACATGTTATGGTTGAATAATTATATTTTATCGGGTTTGATAAAATTTCTATGGATTTTAAAAAAATCAAATACTAAATAGTGGAAAAATTGGTATAATTGAGTTTTTAAAACAAATATTATATTATTAATTGATATAATATTCATAAAAATATGATGTTATCCCAAAGGACATATATAAGGTTATATATATTAATAATTAACAACATGGGGTTCAATTGGCTTGTTATTGTATATTTCTTAAAAAAATAATATAAAAATACAATGAGACATCGTAAATGTCAAACTATTTATCTAAGAGTAAAATCTAAAAGATAAGATTAATATTGTGACCTAAACCTGTGAAATACCTATTGGATGAGAGGCTTGAGATCGATCCCCACATTTTACTGAAGATAAATCTTTTTGTATCCATTATTAAATGAAAATTATTTTAATATAAAACAACATTTCAAGATTTTCCAAAAGTGACACTCACCTCTCTTATAAAAGGGTACTTCTAATTCTCTTAATTTCACACCACTAAAGCCTTTTGGTTTAGCCAACACCTTCCCAAATATCTTATAAACTAACCTCCCTTCACCCTAGTGGAATTTAGTTGATATGAAATCCATTATAAGGATCACTTTAGATCACATTAAAAGGAAGTACTCGAACAAGTGGTAAATATTTCATCACCTCGTTCAAGTTCTTTTCATCTTCCACATCCTCTATCTTTGCTGATTCCATTCTAAAATAACAACTCCAGTATATTATATATATTCTTATGTTATTATAAAAAAATTACAACAATATTTATTATTATTTCCACCATATTAATGCCAAATTTACCATACATGCATATGTACGGCTTACCGTCTCCACGTCGTGGTGTAATTTGTTATTCAAAAACTTCATTATTTGGAATGGTATAATAATGAGTATAAATGATATTAATAATAAATATAAAATTTTAATAATTCTCTATATATGATATACCATACAATTACATATGATTTCACCCTAAATAGAATGATATTATTTCTTGTGCGTACGTACGGATTATCATCTCCATGAACGCGCTGAGATTTATTTCCCATTGTAATAATTCAAGAATAATTTTCATTTTATGATTAAAAAAGATGTTTATGAACATAATATCATTAGGTATATGAATCAAATACATCCAATCCATAACATAAAAGACTTACATATCTAAGAATTTAATGGATAACAAATCAGTTAACACTCGAAATGATGATTCTGCGAAAATATTATTAACAAAGAAATATTATAAGATCATATGTGATATCATATTTATGTATATTTTGTATTTATAATTTAATAAAAATGTTTAAACTATTATAATAGAGGTTAACATACTACAACCTAAGTAAATGTACAAGGTAAGGGTTAATTTCACAATCACATTATTATTTGAGGTTGTTTTTACGAATGTATCTACTAGGACCTATTAATCATCCACATCTATGTTTCTTAAAAATGTATTTTAAAACATTTAGACTATTTACTATTATATGTGTTAAAGTAATTTATAACCTTTTTTGACTTCTTAAAAAAGGGTTTTAATGGAATCCTTGCATCGTTTTCCAAAAAAGGTACATTATGACCTTTTCGACAAAATTAAGGTAAGATTTTCTTTTTCTATCTTATACGGAGGGTTTGGCTATTTTCCACCGTTATATCATCGATGAATATTCCCATAAAATCTTATGAGAATATCTTCAAAATAAATGTTTTATTTTATAATTATATTACTTTTAAATGATTTCAAACTAGAAAATGGTATTTATTTCAAATAGTTTTTATTTTATGTATGTCAGCATCCTTGGATGGATTTGTAAGTTGTTTGAAGTTGAATTATTATAATACAAATCATTCGTATTTTATTGAAGGTTTTGTGATATGTTTGATTGTGGATGTGTTATTTTAACACCATTCATTTTTTATGGATAAAGTATTGAAATGTCATATTCTTTTTTTAATACAAATGTTTATGTTATGTTTAAACCATTTCATATGAGAAATGCATTAGAATTTTTAAGTGACAGGCGGAGCCGGCTATAGATCCTCAAATCATCGGTAGCTCTCATAGGAAAAAATAGTGTCTTGGAACAAGGAATTTCAAAAATATTATTTTTAGTTTTGGAACAAGGCCTTGACTATGTGGTTATGAAGTCTGGCCCGATTCATTCCATCATTATGAAAGTGTCTATTGATATTTCATGTGATTATACGACTAGTAAAATATCCATGTGAATAATTAAGTGGAATTATTTGATTTTATCTTTTTCATATTATATTTATGTTTATGATTAAAAGGATTCTGTTTTTTTCTTATACAATGCCTTAAATGTTTATGCTTATTTATTAATGTTTTCGCTATATTGTTATCCTTACTGAGCATTTGAGCTCACCCCTTTGAATGTTTTATTTTTCCCAGGATTTGATGAAGTATTTTATGGTTTACCTATAGGGGTATTATATGTATATACGTGTGGTCAATGGTGAACAAATGTTATTGATTTTTTATTACATCATGTACTATAGAACTTATGAATGTATCTAGTACTTCCAAGGCTAATAAATTCATCGGTCTTTGGGGACATGATTCCCTGTATCATTCCAATGTTATGTAATAATTCACTGTCTATAGATTACTAGGTTGGGCGCATTTCAAGTACCGTATCATAATTTATATCATCCTCTTATTAACTATTCCATTTTAATGTTATTCTTCAGGTAATATTCGCTGTGTTTTTTGTTAATATTTCTAATTATAAGTCTTGATCCACTTACATGGATCATGATTTACTTATTTAAATAATTTATAACATTATATAAATATCATATATATTCATTATAAATTTTTTTATAATAATATATAAGATATATAAATATGAAATGAAATCCACAGTTCATGGAGACGGTAGGTCGTACGTACAGAAGATGGAGGTTTCAGTTTAATTATCATTTAGAAATGAAGTAAGTAAATGATATATATATATATATATATAAATTAATGTATGATTATTTATTCATATGTATCATATATTTTCACTATTACAATCATTAATAAATTCCATGTAATGTGGGAACAAATCAACTCAATTTGAGAAGGCAGTAGCCTACACATCCACAAACAAAGTTGTCTTATTTACCAAAAATGTAAATCATGTAATATTATGTTAAAAAATATTTATATATAATTAATAAATCATAAATATCATATAAATAATATAAATTAAGGGTATACATAATATTTCTCAACCATCAGTTGTTGTAAAGGAAAAACAAAAAAACATCATTTTATGTTGTGGTAGTTCATCATACACAAAGGAACAACTAGTTCATTTCCCATTACATGGAAGAATGTATAAGTGTAGGTCAAAACCATATAATCAAACCATTTATGTATGTTCAAGATATTTTTTTATATTTATTTAATTATAATATTTTATTATGGGGAAAATGAAAATGAAATAGAATAGCTTAAGGAAGGATGTTTCATCTTCTTTGGCTAACTTCTTTTGGTTTTCACCAAAAGGATTCCTTAAATTTGTTTATTCTAAAAGGTATTCTTATAAGATTATTTTAGGGATTTTTGGTGGATTTGTTGTTGGATTTTTTCCTATAAAAATACTTTTAGTTTCATGAATATGTGGGATGTATGAGTAACATCTTTTAGGGGATGTAGAGTGGCACGTAAGATTTTGATTTTTTAATTATACTCATGTTTTTCTCATGTAAAATGGATCCAATAACTTTAAAAAATCAATTAAATGCGATGGTAGGTAAGTCATATTTAATTAAAATTTCATTTGGAAATTTTTCTTTATATTTTTGGGCATTAGTGTTTAATTTTATTCTTTTGTTTAACTAATTTTTCTCTTAATCACTCAAATTAATTTTAATCACTTTCACTAATATTTTTGATCAAAAACTATCTTTAACTTATTATAAATTATAAAACACTAATATTCCACATATGGAATCAATTTTTCATAATTATAATCACAAAATTTCCAAAATTAATTTAATATTAATTCTATAGATGTGTCGTAATAGTTGGTTTTTTAAGGGAACCACTTAAAACATTTGAAATGTTCTCATGTCCTATTTCAATGTGAAATTGGTTATAATATCCTAAATTGTTTAAATATATGAAAAATTAATCTAATTAATCATTATGAAAAAAAATTAAAATAATATTTTAAAAAAAATAATTAAATAATACAAAAATGCATTTTTGAATTAAAATTTAGTAATACTCACTATTCCTCTAAAATGGTGCATTTTATAAAATTTAAAAAAATCACCCTAAGATGAATTAGAAATTATGAATTCAGAAAATAATTTTATATTATTATATTAATTTTTTTAAAAGTGTCTAATATTAATTTTATTATTTTGTATAGAATGACAAAAATAGAACTTCTTTTGAGAAAATAATATTATCAAAAATAAAGAGATGATCCAATATTATATATTTTGTTATAAATATGATATATACATATATTATAATTAATATTTAAAAATTATTTATTACAATTAATTTAACTTTTTGATGTAAATTTCATAAATATCTCACTTAAATAATTATAATAATATAATATTGTTTTTTAGAAACCTAGTGTTGCGTGTAATTCCAGACAAGTCAGTATAGCATATAACCCAAAATTAACTAATTTGAGCATATAAAGAATAATTATCATAATTTATTTTCCAAAAAAAAATCAATGATAACATACTTATTCAAAAAAAATGTTCATGAAAAATCAAGTTGTTACATTTTTTGACCCTTAAAATGAATTTCTCCTGCAAAAATCATTATTCAGTTATAAAAATTTGAGGATATTTTACCTTAAAATAACCTCAAGATTCCAAATATATTCCTCTAAATCTATGAAGACTATCCAAATAACTATTACGAAGTCGGTGGTCCTATTTAGTATTACATTTTCGACATAATCCATAATTAAAACAGGCTCTTCTTCATATGAAAGATCCAACGCTATCAGTAAAACTTATGAGTTCTATAAATATTAAGGTCCAATTATTAAACACCTCAGGAGAAATAAATAGAACACATTATGGACATGAGAGAAATTTATAGGAAATTCTATATGATAGACTACAATCATCTTATGATCATGAATCTCAGATGGGCTGATATATCATGGTCATAGTTCTTCATTATTCCTGAACCTCATTATCATCTTCCATAAAAAATGTAGAAAAACCTTATAAAAAATTTATATTCTAGATCATTCCATTGGTTATCATCATAATGTTTCTACCAACATTGAGATACATTGATATGATACTGAATGTTTCAGAAACTCCCTTCTATTTCATCAGTTATCTCAATCCCCAATAGTTTGTTTTCTCAATCATTATTCCAACACATTGAACCTATAAATTTATTTCTAATGAAGGATTCATAAGGTCCCATATGAATTCATTGGTGAATGATATTTCAGTATGAATATTAAACTATAAGATGGTGTTGATACCAACAACTCTTGAAATCCAATTAATATGATCAAAACATATCATCAAGAGATTGAATATTTATATTATAATAACGAACCATATGATGTTTATAAGTAGTGTTGACACTCAATTTTGTATCAATTTATTACTTAATACATCTCCAAAAAAATTGAGGTAAATCTCAGACCCTGGTCAAATAAAATGGAATTTGGTACTCTCTACATCTTTACCACTTTTTTAATGTATTTTAGGGAATGTTGATCCAAATATAATACTTCTATGAAAATGATAAATTGTGTTCTTAGATTAAGGATATCAACTAAAACACATATATAATTAAACACTTCAGTGTTTATTGGATTTCAAATGACAATATATATATATTTATATTGATGTTTCCCCATTTACATTATGTCTTGTGTAATGGATGAAATATACCCTTATACATTTCTCATTAAACATTAACATACTGAATACCATCCAATGAGATAAAAACGAAACTATATCCCTATTCATGAAATCCCACAAAACGTATTCTTTCAAGTCTCTATACTATATTGTAAATTTAGGGTAAATATAGAAGGATGAGTTATGAACTTCCACTATCATATCCTTCAAAAAATTTAGTATAGATAGAGAACATACATTTTTCTTAAACATTATTATTCCATCCTAATCAATGTTAAAATCTTTTACATCTTTACCCATATTTTGAATATCTACGTTACTCTTATTCACCTATTTAATCCTCACGTAGATAGAGGGTTGATCATTAAATTATAAACGGTAATATTTTTCCCTTTCCATTAGGATTTTTAGATGCATCCTTTCAACATCTATAAATATTGGAACTTTGTTGATCCACATCATTTATATTACCCTAGGGACATTTTGATTAAAACATCATCCACCTTTTTCTATTTCCTATGGTGGTAATGTATTGAGCAGTCATAATATTTTATCATCTCTATCCATCCTCCATGAAACATGTTCAACTCCTCATGTTTTAATATATATTTCAGGCTATTATGATGGGTATATATGTCACAATTATCTCATTTAAGGAAATGACCCCATATTTGGGATGTTAAAATTAACTCTGCTAACTCAAAATCATGATTTGGGTGACATTTCTCATATATCTTCAACTATCATGAGGAATTAGTGATAACCTTGTTCTGTTTTATAAAAAAATCCCAATACCTTTTGGGATGCCAAATTATAAATTAAAAACCCTTATCTATTATAGGGTAATGTATGAATAGGAGTGCTAACAAATCTTCTCTTTAGTTCCTTGAATGTTTATTGACATTATTTTATATAAATGAACGTATCACCATTCTAAGTAAACATGGACACTGGATTAGATAGTCATGATAAATACTTCATAAACAATCTATAATATCTAGATTAATAAAAAATAAAACTATGTATCTCAATCACAATTGATTATCTACACCAACATTCATGAGCTTCTATATTTGAAGGATATACTAAAATACTCTCTCTTGAGATTTTGGGCCCCACAAAATGATACCTTTTAACGAAAATTCTCACATATTAAATTTTTCAAACAAATTATCCATCAATAGGGCCTTTAGGGAAATACTCATGTTGTCTTCCTTCCCTTACTTTTTTTTGAATTGACAGGGATATCATCAATAAATACCACCACAAAATGAATGATGTAATCTATAAAGACTCTATTGATAAAATCAATGAATATAGTAGGGTAATTATTAAGACCTAAAGCAATCAATAAATATTTATATTATCAATAACTTATATAGAATTTAATCTTGGTTATATCCTCTTTCATGGAACTTAATTGATGATATCTAGAATAAATTTCAATATTTATATTATATTGATATTTTCAAAAAGGATTAAAATGTCATTAAAATGGGGATGAGGATCATTATTCTTGATCATGAGCATGTTCAACTACTGATTATAAATGAAATATTTCATTGATCCATTATTATTTTTTACAAAATGTAATGTTTGACCCCATGGTGAAAAACTAGGCCTAATGAGTCTCTTATCATTTTTTTCCTGTTGTTCCTTACTCCTTTACAATAACTCAATCAGGTACATTCTTTGGGGATATTTATAAATTAGTTTAAAACTAGGTATAAATTCTATCAATAAATCAATTTCACATTTTAGTTAATGTCTTGTAAACTCTTGTGTATACATAATACTAAACTATTTTTCAATGGGAATATCATCAATTTCAATATTCTCCCAAACCATTTTAGATAAACATTCCTTATGAATGGGAATTAATACCCATATATATATGATATAATCTCCAAAGTTTATTCATACAAATGACCACACCAGTATATGATCATATGTTAGTTTTAAATAGAAAACATAACATCCCTTATATGAAAATATATGTGTAATTTATACATATAAATACATTCCATGTTTAAGCTTTCATAAAATTGAACTAGAGGAAGAATGATAATATTTTTTGGAGGCACATTTCCACAAAGTACAACTAGAGAGGAATAATAATATTGGGATGAAATAATCATACCATTAGGGTTTTCCACTACTAATTCATCATCTAATAATTTGGGTGGAAGATTAACACCCTGTAAAATTCTTTAAATATGAAAAAGTTGGTAGGTCGAAAAAAAATTACACATTATTAGTTCTAGATTGTATAGAATGGGTACCTATCACCCCATCATTATTGAATACCTCATCAAAAAATAATGATTGTATGTTATTTCCTCTTTTACCTTAGTTTAAGAGTTTGTAAACTATATAATCATCACTAACCCATGGGTTTGAGAACAGGTAATCATAACACCCATTATCCTTACACAAGAAATACAAATGTGTGGGAGGTGAATCCTATGTGGATTTCCCTCTATCATTATCATTAGACAACTTATTACCATTTGTTTTGAAATAAATTCCATAATGGCCTTCCCATCCACAATTAAATAATTAATTAGACCCCCTAAGACAATTTCTTCCATGAATCTTTCCACACATAGAGGATAATGTAAGGAACATCCTCTTTTCACCATAGTATTGAAATTTCACATTAAATAATTTGTTTTTCTTTTTAAACACATGAGAATGATTTGTTACATCAATATTCCTTTCAAAATTTATTAGAAAATTCACAAAATCATCATTGATACTAATGTATCATACATGAAAAACCCTTATGAGAGTTTCCTTAAAACAACTCCATAATCAGTCAACCATAAATTTCATTTTGAAGATTATAAAATAATAATGCCTTCTATGTAATGTGAAATTATCCACTTATGTAAAAATGAATCCGTCATAATTTTTCATTACAATAAGGAAAAAATTATATTTATTTTAAGAATAAGAGGAATGTAATTGTTGAATAATATGTTCTTGATGTCATCACAATCCATGGATTTAATTTCATCTAGCTTCCTTATATTCAGGATTAGAGTCCACCACAAGTCTGATTCACCTTCTAAATTATAAATATCCGTAATTAATTTCTCATGTTTCAAACATAAGGGAATAGAGAATGTATTTTTAGTGGTACTTATCCATTATTCCGAAACAAGTGCTGAAGAATATCCATAAAAATAAGGCGAATGTTACCACATGACTGATTTAACATAACATTTTCACCTCCATTGCTCACTTGTATGTTCCTAATGATTTGTATCTTAATAAATTAGGGTGATAATAGCAATGATATTTTACATTCCATCCCCCATATAATTTTGTTCCCCATGAGTAAAATCATCACATTTTTGTTGCAATCACGATTAACACAGTTCTTTTGGGTTATATTCATTAACCAAAACTAAAAGACAAGAGTAAGAAATAATTTTTAAAATGAAGAACCACACATTAATGAAAAACCACATCAAAGATGAAAAAATTACGAAACCTAATTTAATTTATGAAACCTTATGTTCATCCTAGGTTTTTTCTAGACACCATATATTCAAATACACCATGATTCTTCCTATAGATTTTGTGAATTCCAATAGTATACCCCCAGATAGTGTCCAAATAGGTGGGAAGAAAGGCTCATTATTTTGTACCAATTGCAGATTGATTATTTCGTAATATGATTTTTGGGGTTTTTTCTACTATATACATATGTTATAGAGCAATATCCACTTGTAGAATCTATTCAATGACGTATTTTTTTTGAATACCACTTGATCTATCTGTTACAAAATTTCATGAAATTCTCTCATACTTTTCATCATCTAATGACATAACCTTAAACATATCCTTATGATTATCACAATGGGTTTCTTATTTTGGTTTGCAAAGGATAACTAAACCTTTTCTCTATTAAAAATATAGAGACCATCCCAGAATGTACATTTACATGAAATTATTTTTATAGAATATATAATACATTACACAAACAGACACTCAGTGACTATATTGGTTTAATTATTTTAGAGAAATGGAATCATAATCACTGGTACAAGAGTGATCTATCTTATATCACTTCAGGTTCATCATTACTATGAAAATTTTTAGACATTACATACACAATACATATCTTGTTAAACTTGAGAAATGAATCATTAAAATAGTTGAGATAAGATTCATAGTAAGGGTAGAAAAGATAGATACATAAGCATAATCATTAATATAAGGGTAAGAGAACTTGATCATATCATTTATAGAACATAACCTATATATCAAATACTGTAATCAAGAATCATTGCAAAAATATTTGTAGTTCATTAGACACGAGCCATAAGTGAGCCAAGAAAATAAGCAATGAATACCAAACATAATGACAATACATGGAATTGTGGAATTCATATAATCTTGTAATATCATTCACCATAAATCAAGGAGTATTTACAAAAAAAATAAGGAAACTTCGTGGGGACTACACCAAATGGGAAGGACACATGACCTTTCCAAGTCAATGTCATTTATTTTTATGGGTTCGATTTTTCCTATTTTCACAAAATGGATTGGAATTCACCAGCTTCCATAGTGGATCATGTCTCCCCATCTTCCTATAGTGGATATTCTATCCCTATCTTCTATAGTGGGACAAACCTATCAACTTCATTCCCATAATTATCTCAAAAGGTATAAATATTTACAAATTCATGAGATATATATATAAGTCCCACCAATCTATTAATAAATTCATACATACATGTCTACAAGATCATGAAAATTCAATACATTACCTATGAAATGAAATGGGTTTCATAATCATGCAATCATAAATTAACATCAGGAATTAGAGAGAGGTTTCATAAAAATGTAAATCATGAAAGAGAAATTAATTTCATAACAGTAGTAAAATAAAAATACAAACCAATCATGGTAAATATATTGAATGGATCATTTGTATAATTTTCCTGTAAAGGAATGATTAAAACTAATGGATGTCATATTATATAAAAAAATTGGCCGTATCGAATAAAATAATTCCTTGAGGGTAATTCTGTTTCATTTTGAAAAACACTTTATAAAATATTATAATTTTATATAAAGGATTATTTGAAATAGATTATAAATTTATGAAATACATTTCCCATAATAAATTGATGAAAATATCATTTTAATTTTTATTTGAAAACATTGTTATATAATTAAACAAGTATCCAAAATAATATATAAATAAGGTTAGGTTTTATCCAAAACATTTTCATAATAATATTATGTACCAAATAGTGAGAAAATATTTCTAATACATGAATATATTATGAATAACTATAGGAGAAAACATTCATGAATGTTATTGGAATATGGATCAAAAAAATTCATTATTTATTGTATAATTATAAATAATTCCCATAAATGGTTACATTAGAAAACAAACTCTTACCACATGGTAACATGAATCTGACTCCCCATGTGAGAAAAAAAATTAATAAGGCTTAAAATAATATGACCATAAGTATAATCATGATAAATAATTGTAATGGGATGCTTACACACCTCATATAAGAATATAAATGTATATCTTGGTAGGTGTCTCAAAGATGGAAAATTTAGACGCAATTACTCCTCTAATTTGGTATTTTTAGAAACATAAAACCCATAAAGGAGAGATAAAAATGGATTTGAAAATAGTAATAAATTAATTTAAAATAATAATATAATATATTCATGGGTATTATATACTCCACCCCCATGAAACGAGCGGTGATTTTGTTTTAAGCCTCACATAAATAATAGTGAGACTATAAATCCCCTTACTTTATGTATTGAAATTCATTAAAATCATCCAAAATTTTAATATAATAAATATTATTATATTATAAATATAGAATATAACCATATTCTTATATCCAATATAGTTTATTACTTTACATTTTTCTTTTATTAACAATTATATGTAACATTTTGCTTCTGGTTATATCCACATGGGTTTTTGAACATATTTTGAATTATTATCCATGTTCCTTTTACTTACACCATGATTTACTTATTTAAAGAATATAAAACATGATATATATATCATATATATTAATTATATAAATATTAATAATAATATATAAATTAGATAAATGTGAAATGGAATAAACAGTTCAGGGAGAATGTAGGCTGGAACCACTCATGAACATTGTTTCTCTTTAATTTTCATTTATAAATAATGTATGTTAATAAATAATTTTTCGATACAGATGTATAATAATTTTGGTATCATTATTATTTCATATATATCATATAATTTTAATAAACAAATCATTTATAT
The DNA here is from genome assembly GCA_963277665.1 of Viscum album. Taxonomy (NCBI): domain Eukaryota; kingdom Viridiplantae; phylum Streptophyta; class Magnoliopsida; order Santalales; family Viscaceae; genus Viscum; species Viscum album. The sequence continues at coordinate 1,431,035,714 of OY728125.1, forward strand.
ATTCCACATAAATTGTGAACGATTGACATCACTTTGAGTATGTGGTAGTCCACACATCCCCAAATGAAGCCATCGTATTCACACTAAATGAAAACCTTGAAGGAATGTGTACAAGAATAATAAATTAATAATATATAAATCATAAATACAATAAATATCATATAAAAAATAATTTATATCTTGATTCCCTATCATGAGCGGTGTTAAAGGAAAATCACATAAGACTATTTCATGAGGTAGTAGATCGCCATATACGATAAAGGTAAGTTCGATAAAATTATATATAATTTTGGATAATTTTAGATATAAAACATATAATAATAAAATATAGTTTTATTTAATATAATTTGTTTATTTTATAATTATTTAATAAGAATTCTTTTTGTGGTGGATAATAAGAATAAAACAAAAGAGCTAGGTGAAGGATGATACCTCTTCTTTTGGTTACTCTTTTGGGTTTGTACCAAATGGCTTTCTTGGATGGATTAATTCAAATATTTAGGATACCAAGATATATTTAGGGATTTTGGGAGGATATTTGGTCAGTTTTTTTTCAATTCAATGTGCATTATAGATGTGAATATGTGGGAAGTGTGAGTACCATATCCTAAAAAAGGAGGAGTGGCATTCTTGTACCATTTTGAGAAGGGAATTCCACCCATATTTTCCCCATTCCATGTTGATGAAATAATAATAAAAATATTATAAAACAGATGATATGTTATAAATATGAACATTCAGTTTATTTTGGACCAGTTTAAAGGTCATTATGAGTCTTTTGTTTATTGTTTTGTCCTATGATAGACCAATTTTTCTCTAAATCACTAAAATTAATTTCAATGATATTACATATTTATTTGGTAAATAATTATTTTGGACTTATTAAAAATTATAATTTATTATTATTCCAAATATGGAACCCATTTTTTCAAATACTAACATCTTATATGGAAGAAATTAATTTAGAATTAATTATACAGACGTATCGCTACAGCGGGTTTTTTTCTCAAAAATGTTTATAAGTCTTGATTGTTTTTACAAACGACTTCAATTATGTATTGTTCATAATGATATAAATTGTTTAAATTTATATAAAATTAATATAATTACACATTAAAAACTAAATCAAATATAATTTTACCATATAAATAAATTATATGAAAAAAGAATTTTGGAATTAATATTTAATATTTTTAGTATTCTATGAAAAATGTTGTTTTAAAGAAAAATTTCAAAACATCATAGTAAAATAAATCAAAATTATGAATATAACAGTATTTTTATTTTATTATATTAAATTTATTAATTTGTGTAAAATTAATTTATTATTTTTCATTGAGTGGCATAAGAATTAGTTATTTTGAGAAAATAGTTTTTTCAAAGATATATTTACTATTTCCAAAATTACATATTTTATTATAAATATATTTTATTTCTAGAATAACATTATATATAACATATAAAAACATTTATTAAAATTTATGATAAAATTTTTTATGGTAATGTTAAAACAATCTCAGATAAATAATTATAATAATAAAATAAAAATTCATTAAAACTCATTGTTGTGTGTAATGAAAACCATGTAGGTGTTCCACATAATGAAATATTAACTAAAATTAGAATTTAAAAAATTATAGCATGTTGTAGAGTGAAAAAAATAGATATAAATAAATTCAATTTATTAATAAAAAAGGTTCCTTGAATCTTTGGTTTTACAATACAATAAACCACACTGGTTAACCAGTTAGTATTGCACGAAATGATTATGAGATTGATTATATATAAAGAGAAGAAGCATGATAAAGATTAAAATATTATTTCAATAAAAATGATGAATCTAGACATAGAACTACTTTGGATGAATAATCAAAACCATGTAATAAATAATCAAAAAATTATTTATCAGAACTCTCTTAAATATTCGAATAACTATACAAAATGACAAAGATGAAGTATAAGGAAGCTAGATTCTATGAATGACAGTAAGAAAAATAAAAAAAATTATATTACAATATATAAAAGGGGAGATAATTATGAAAGGAAAGAAAATAAATTTACGAATTCAAACAAGAGAGTTACTTCTTATTTGAATGTAGAATCTATCATAAACATAGCGGATGACCATAAAAATTAAATGTAGAATTTATGCTTAATGGATCATAGTGATGATGTACAATCATCTTAATCTAAATTATAATTCAGAAAACATTGATATTTTTGAACTAAATAGATATTTTATGTGCCTTGGGATAAGTATGATCACTTAAAAGAAAACCATAAAAAAAATTTAATATCCTAAAATTAGACTTTTGTAGAAAAAGAGAATATGTCTAAACAAATTTATAATTTGAAATATAATACATAAGAAAAAATATACTATTTTGAAGTTGTTAACTATAAATAAATGTTAAGTGATTTAAATTCTTGGACGTAGGATTCTAGTAATGCTTATCAAATGAGAAAACTATTTAAATAAAATTCATGGTAAAAATAAAAATAATAAAAGAAAACATATAATTTATATTGATAGTTTAAGATTAAAATTGTATAGGAATTATTTGGTTATGGGTTTAAATATAATAATAATTTATACTATTAAATGTTCTTATTATGGGGTTAATGGACTTTACAGAAATTACTATTTCATTATAAAAACTCAAATTTCTTGTATTATGAATGTTTATTATTTAAAATAGTTATTTAATTTTAAAAGGAACATTTCATCAAAAAAATAAACTAATCTATTTAATAAAAAATATAATTGATATAACTTCCCAAAACAAAAGAATATAGGTTTCAGAAGATCATTTTTTATGTCATAAAGAATACACCTCTGAACTACATCATTATATTCCTAAATTTGTTGATATGGTTATATATCATGACTTCTTCCAAATGTGTTATCAAATCTGATGAACTTCATTATTTAAAATCCTTATTACTGGAATATCTTATAGATGAATTATTTTATTTTCATAAATAATCACATATAATATTAAATATTCTATATTTGAGGAGAGGAATTTGAATCCCCATCATAGAAGACACTAATTTAGTGCCTCTAATCGAGTCACCACATGATGGAAAGCACACCTCCTTGTATTCCATATGTTTTCGACTTATAGTGAGGGTCTCATGAAATATGTGGGAAGATTATACCCTATATATTGGAGTTTTCCAGAGAAGATAACCATCTATATGTGTAATTATAATAATAATCAAAAGACATGAATTACCAACCATTTCCAAAATAGGGTACAACCCATAACCAAAAAATAACATGTCATGAGCACACTGCCAAAATTTAATAAAATAAAAAGTAAAGACTACTAGTTGATGAAATAAAATGGTTACCAGAACCATGATTATATCATTAACTTTGAATGTCCAAATCCCAACCATTCCCTTTATAATATTGCATTTTCCTTTGTCCTAACCTACAGCTATAAAATCTGCTCGAGTACCCTATGGTGTTTTGAGTAGAGTGTGAGAATAACCCAGTAGGCCACCACCAATTATTTATACAAAATATAATGTCTAAACAAATAGTGTATTAAAGAACTAAACAAAAGACTTGGTAAAAAATAAAACTCTGGTTCCATTAGAAAATAATTTTCTCTTCAACCATTTTAACCACAATTCTTTTTTCATCACCTATTCCGGTGTTTAAGAATTTATACCACTTACACAATATCTTATGTTGGTAAATTACTATGAATAAGGGAATAAGTAATGTTACCTATCTCTCTAGGGATTTAAATTTCATAAATATTTACATCACACTTACCTTGGATCCTTGGTCTACTTAGTATCATCAAATTCATCTATTGGGGGAATAGTATCTTAGTCTCCTTCCATAACATGTGCAATAGCGGTTGGGGTTTAGAGCCTTAATCAAACCCATCCCAGGGGCATATATCTTCAATTAAAATAACCTAAAACTAACATTGCATGCTCACATTCTTATTAATCCACTCTCCAGATATACCATATCAAAAAAATGATGAAATCAATAAACATAACATTCACATCTAAAAATTATTCAAATTTTGAATTTAACATCATCCTAAACACATTAGAACATTTACCCATTACGTAACATAGCCCGTATAACCCATTTACCATTCAGATGACTTAACCCCTAATGTATATCCAACAATTAAAATATATTCTTTAATTTAATACATTTAAAACTTCATATAGCTTATTCTATAAGTGTATCTTTATTACAAATTCGCAAGACACATAACACATACACTTTAAAACACTTAACACTTTTTACATTATTCCATAAAATACCTTATTACATTGGAAAAAATAAGAAAAACTACTATTAGTTCCTCTATATGATTTTACCTGACAAAAAATAGGTTATTAATGTGATCTAATTTATAACATGTAAATTTCATGCTTGACATTACCATGTTTTTTTAGGAATCTTGTCGCATCCCATGGGTGTCCCTAAATAGGTCTAGTCAATAACAATGAATACCAGTGGGTTCATGAAGGGTTTAATTTTTCAAATTGAAAAACTCTTTTATAAATCACACTAATTTTCTAAAATTCCTAACAAGTGGGAACAAATAACTCAAGAACACATTAAAAAATAAATGTCATGAATATGGGATATACCTTCTAGACCACCTATATCAAATCAAATAAGGAACACACACATAACATTAGCCTTAGATCAGTATTAGATCACCCATTTATTCCCAAACATAATATCCACAGGAAAAGGGGGTTTTAGGGTATCAGCAGAAGATTAAAAAAATCAAAATCCCTAATACAAAAAACTGAAACAATAAGAGAGTTAGACAAATATAGAGCATTAATTCCCAACCAGAGACACTACAAACATCATTAAAATTGAAGGATAATGAGAATTTGGAGCTCTTAAAAATATTGTGTAATCATTATGGCTGGAGGAGTACTAATGGGGATGAAAATTGCGTTATTATTTTAAAATACTATTGTTAAAATTCATTAATTTCCCACTTTTTAATTTGGTGCACAGTTGTGTCGCACAGTTTTCCAAACTATGAGCCAATCATGTGCACGAATATATAGAAGAGGGGTTGAAGTCACATGATTACCTTGGGATTTTACAAATTTTCAAAAAAACATGCATACCATGAAGATTTCTTCTATCCAAGTATAAACTATTTGGCCTCCATCCTTTCTTTCTTTTTCATACCCATGCACCCCTTATCATGGATAACACGGTTTGGGTGCACAGTTTTCCCTAACTGTGAACTCACCATTGAACATGAACTAGATGTATATTTTCCTCCATCCATCATGTATTGAACCCCTATAACACCACTCATCTTCCTCATGCTACTGATAAACATTCCATTAACGAGATTTAGCGTATTTAAAAAAATTAAGCAAGGAAATTCCTCCAAGAACTCTAGGGTCATAAAATCTCAACACCTTAAAATGGATCATTGTTGAGATTCACTTCCAATAATACTAAAACTAAGATGAAAAAATATCAGTCCATTAAGAACATATTTCCAAATACCATTCCCATATTTTTTCCTGAACATTTCCATGAATCTATAAAACTAAATCCAATAGAACAGTCTATCCTAGCAATACTAACTAAAATTGGTCTAAAATATGAACCAGATGCTCCTCAAATTATACATCAGCCTCAAAATCAACATCCTCAACATAGATCATATCATATGGGAAAGGGTTATATTGTTGAAGTTGTGATAAAAGAAAAACATTGTTCATACCACTATATCACTATTGATGATCCAATCAGAATGCCAATGGTTTGATCCTCTCCAAAATCACAAACGACCCCATGTACAAGGGAACCAAATAGCCCTATTTTTGAATTTGATGGTTACCCAACCTTGGAGACACCCAAATGAACACACGATTTCCCACCAATAACTCAGGAGTTATATGACACCAATCCTTTTAAGATTTTATCCTCTTATAAACTATTTATATACATTTCTAAAGCTACTATATATGTTGTGATTTCACCTACACAAGACATTTTCCCATAAACATGGATTCTCTATCATTCATCCAACACAATGGAGATCTACATCGTCTATTTTAGACCACATAATATGGATCTATTTAAATTTTAGACTGAAAAATATTCTAATAGGAAAAATCAATAAGAGATGAGTTATTTTACAATGATCCAATAGTATTGAAATAAATTCCATAAACAAGACCTCTAGTTCAAAAATAGTATTTTCTGATTTCCCATCCATATATGGGTGGAAATATATACCATGAAACACGTGGTTATAAATCAAAACACTTTCATTTTTTAATATAAGGTTTAATGAAAGTGGATTTATGTTTCATTGTTCCTAACCATTTTGGAACACATTATACAATAAAATGATTATTTTTTAATGATATATGTTGTAATTTTTTACTCTCATTGGTGTTTATAACAATAGAAATGGTAATTGATATCATATTAAATGAATAAAAGATATTTTTCACACCATTTTTATTATATATAATTTTTTACTTGGATTAGAGGATTAAAATATGTGGCCCCATAAATTAAAGATAGATGTACCCAATCGAATGAAATATGATGATTTTGAAAGAAGACATAAAAAATTAATGTCATATGAATATTAATATTATTTAAATATTAATATTATTTTTGAATCATTTTAATCATTTATTGTATACGTACTTCATATGAATATGATTGGTCTCTTGGAAAATCAACATAGTGGGATCCTTGTGTGTGAGGAAATTTCAAGAATATATATTTCCTAAATTACCATTACAAACTAGGGGAGGAATCAAGATTATAATAAATATAATAATAATGACGTGTTTTTTATGTTGTAACACATAAATTCATTCATATTTGTTAGAATATATTATTTGATAAAATATTAATATTAAATACATATAATCAATAGTTTATTGGATGTTTTTTATATTATATTTTAAATTATTTATCTAAAACTATTAATCAAACATTAAAATGAATTTAAAATATATCTAGAATACTAAATATACATAGATAATTTTATAATTATTTTTTAGTTAAGGTCATATATTATATAAAATTAAGAGCATGGATTCAGTGGGATGCAAAATAGTGGAGTAACTCTTATAGTTAAAGTGATTAATTTATCTAGCATAAAGGACACAAAAATGATTTATAAAAATATTTCATAATTATCATTACTAAAAAATTTGTTGTTGGATTATAACAAATCCATATTCATATGTTTTGATGAAAATTGGTTGATAATAGGGTTGTTGTTAATATTAATGAATTGCGATTTTTTAATGTGAATTTTAGCATGTTGTGGTACATGAATGAATAGTTCATGATGTCATTATTATAAATAATAGTATTTTATGTCCCATTTACTATAAATATAAATTAATAAATTATTTTATTTTTCAATAAATTCTTTTCATGGTTGAATCAAATTTCAATTCACGATAAAAAATATATTTGTATATCCCAAAAAAATTCATTATTCCTAATGTATAAGGAGTATTTTATATAAAAATGGACCATAACGGGCATTTTTTGATACCCGAATGATGGGTTAAATCCATTAATCATTTAAATTAAAAAATATTCATTGTTCAAAAAAAGGATGATTTTTTTATTCTAAATTTGTTTCCATCCTAATAATATATTATCACGATTACATTTACATAATCTAAATAAAATTTTTAACTAATTTAATTGATAATATCTTATACATATGATGATTCTACCAATCCAAAGGAATAAAATATTGGTAATAATGAAACAAATTAAATTATATAAAATGAAAAATGTTGGGTTTAAATAATATTTGTGGGTCATAGAATTATAGTCTTATCAAAAATGTATTAAGGAGAAATGAAAAAGTTTTAATTCAAAGGATGAATATATTACACACTACCAAATTTATTACCTCAAAAATTATATTTTATTTTGATACTTTAAGTTCACAACATGAATTCATGATGAACATAGTGTTGATATATGGAAGATTGTTGTGTCTTCATTATAGGAAATATTAATAGGAGAAATTATGGTAACAATATGATATAATTTGACGATTTTATAAAAAGTATATCAATTTAATAACCCTAATCCCATAAAAATTAAACTAATACTTGATCAGTATTGACTGAAATAATATTAATGGGTAGTAGAATGGATTATATATCCTTTTTCACCCTTATTATGAAACATCATATAAGGGGTAGGGATGGGAAGGTACACCCACAACCACCCGTTATATATACCCACATGATAAATTGAAAAAATGGAATCCTTTTACTTGTAGCCATGAAGAGGAATAATTTTAGGTACATTGTAATTGATAATAATTTATATGACCTTACATTTATTAATCACTTTGATTAATAATTTTTAATTTACTAAATAACAAAATCATGTTGAAAATAAAATATGTGTATGAAAAAACATTCCCCTGCTATAAATAAATGATGGGGATCAATTCACTTGAAAAAATGTAATTTATTTTGAATATAATATAATACTTTTATTTGATATGAAAAATCCACATAAACATATTCCATTTTAATATTTATATTGATGAATATGATTCTATGAAAATTTCCACCTCACCCCGTGTTTTATGGAAGGAGGATCTTGTGAATAAAAGGTGTAAATAAATGAAAAAACATATAAAAAGTATGTGAATTAGGTGAAAATATTGAAAAATGTGTTTTCACATCATTTTTTGGGGGTTTTAATATTAGATACCTTGTGACATTATTAAAATAAATGTTTTAAATAGGGAGTTCTTGTTTCTTATTTGTAAACGATGTGATAATTTATTTTTATCACCAGTCATTGGAGATCCAATGATAAAATCATACTAGAGGGTCATATCTAGATTTATTAATCATATCTATTGTATAAAAATACATGTTAAGTATTTTATGATGTCTTTTAATAAATTTAAATTACGTGATAAAATAATTAGCATGTCATTTTTTATATTGCTGAAATTAATTTTTTATTGGAATGTACGTTATTGAAAATAATTGACTTGATAACTATTTGACACATAATTTTCTATATAAAAAGTTTGAAAATAAATGGTTAAAATTTTTTACATCGGATATTAAACAATATAATAGAAACATGAAATTTATTTTTAAATGTAAAAAAATACATAATCCCAATAGTACCATTAGTACTGTTTATGCATAAAATATAATAAAAAATTGTATAAGTATGAAAAAATAGCATAAATCCATTTCATATAACATTAAAAAAATATAATCATTGATTGAAATCATTTTAACTATAAAATTTGAAATTCCTATTTTATAATATATACTAAAATTAACTAAAGTTCAACTAATCCTACGAAAAATTCTAGAAATTATCATTCTAATTTATTTATCCCATGTTTTGTATAAGATATAAGTTCATAACAAATATTCAGATTAAAAAAATCATTTAATATTTATTATCATTATAATTATAATATATATTAATGGAGGTTTTAAAAAAAAATATTACCGAGTAAAATTTTATAAATTTGAATGTTTAAATAATATTAAACATTAATATTATAACATAATAAACACATTACATTATTCCAGGTAAATAAATAATGTTTTATTTAAAAGGAATTATTAATTTTAGAATAACATTTTAGGTACTTGTGAACTAAATGTAGTGATTATAAAAGAGATTTACCATTTTCTTTTATAAATTTGAGATTTGTGATCTTCTATCCCATTTTCCCTCTAAATAATTCTCATTAAATGTTTGAAAATGATATGTATGTTATTAATTTATATTTAATTGAAATATAAAAATAATTTAATAATAAAACATACATTTTCAATAGGTCTATTATTATTATTCACACATCACTATGTATATTGCATGACCTATAGGTTATCTCCACACATAGAACAAAAACAAACAACATCTGATGCCAACAAATATATAAAAATATAATTTTATTTGTTATTTAGTTGTTAAAAATAACACTTTCTGAAAAATATGTTCCATACCCTTCAATATAAGAAATCATCCAACCCATAATTTCATTATTTTTAAATCAATCATCAATATATATTTTCCATTCATAATCATTTATTGTTAACATTGTTGGTGAAATTAAATGGTTGAAAAATATAACCATTGTGGCCATATCATACATATTAAAGTTTGTATAATGATTTCTAGTACCATACAATCCAAGGTATTTGGATTCAATAAATTAAAATAATTGAGATATGTTTGAAAACTAACAAATATGAAAAATAATTTAATTATGTTGATTTTCATCTAATATATTTTACAAGATCCATGATATCAATCTTTAAAATAATAAATTTTAGTTCACACCCACAAAAATATTGTATCGATTAGAATATAATTTTTAATATATATACAATATGTATTTCCCATTAATGTAGTCTTATAATAAGTAGAAAAATATGTAAATTTGAAAATGTTAAAACATGTTCATCAACAATATTAAATATAAAAAAAATCAATAAAAACATAATTTAAAACTTTTTTGAAATTATAAATAGATAAAATAAAAAATAAGATGAAATTTATCCAACTATGGTTACATTATATGTAATAAATGCTACAATTTCCTCTCTATATGTAAACACTTTTACATTGACCATAATATTATATATATCTATCTATTAATGAGAAACTAATATAACAAATATAATACATAATCTCATATGAAATAAAATGTAGTCAAAGATCCCCAACATATAAATCAAAATTTATTGGAACTGGTAATGGGGGAGGTATAGGACTTGGATAAAGAAGAGGTGTATGGATGGGATCAGCAGAGAGACATATAGTGGTATCTACATGTGGAGGTAGTGGTGTGGGATTGGTTGTCAAAAATAATTTTTGCTTTCATACAAACATCAACTATACTGATTCATTGATCATTTCCTCCATCATCTCAATAATCTCATGAACCTTGGATTCCGAAGCATATGTGTTACTTTTATATACATCTTCACTTGAAGATGTACCAATATCATGAAACACTTTTTCATCTATATGACCACCATGTATAATTTTACATGAATTGTGTGTTCATAATATCCCTATAGTGTATATAAAACACCAATCCAACCCTCAGGATTGAATGTCTGTGGAGCACTCTACACATCAAGGGATTCTTGTTCTGAATATTTCAAAAATTATCTAGTGAATATCAATATATACATATTTTAATAAACATAGTTAAAATAATTTTCTTTTTAAAATACTCTTAGCTACAACCCTTGATAATTTTGTATTATATTATCCCCTTTTTCATTCCTCCGATATTCCATTCTTTATATAAAGATGGAGGGGAAGGAGGATCAACCAATTCTAATCTAGATGATTCATCTCATATTTTTTTTAAATTTCCATCAATCGTGTGTTCTTGTAAAAAATAATACCATCCACCAGATAAATTATTTGGGTATATATTATTTTATTATATCTCGTGATGATAGTTACTCAGTTTCTATAAATTAAATATAAATGAATCATTAATATTATAATTAATATAAGGGATAGATCTAAATATTAAAATTATAATAATAAATTCAATTAATTTTGTATACTATCAATAAACAATATCATTGTATCTTCCTCCTTGAAAGTGTATATATTAATTGGATTTTAATTTTTACATTTTCCAGAAATGAAATCTAATGTGTGGTTGACCTAAAATTCTTCCATATAATATCATTAAAATATAATAATTTCTACATTACTCCTCAAATTTCATTTATATCAAATATCATCTGATGAGACAGGAAAAAAAACTATTTTTTGAAAAACATCTCAGGATATACAAACTAATAATAAATGGGATTAAAAATATTTTCTCCCATAATTGATATAATTCATCTTTATTATGATGTCTCCAATAAAAAATTAAAATAACAATTTTGGTTCAATACTAAACTATAGAAAAAGTCTTAAATTTTTTACAATATTAACCCCAAACAATATCATTATCATCAAAATAATCATATCTTCTCTAGTTCAGGTTATGCGAGACTCATAATTTTGGTAATCATTCACTAACATGTTTACTAAAATTTTATGTCTTCTCTTCCACTATTGATGTAAATTGATATTTTTTTTAATGATGAAGTGGATCATCAATAAAAATATGTTCACAATTTTCCCAAAAATCTTGAGGTGACTCGACCTTTTGATTTGAAAATATCCTAAAATATGAATATAAGAAAAATTAGTACAAAAAAATAAAAAACCAACTATTTCATATAAATTAAAATAAAATATATAAAATGATCAAAGAATAATTTAGACTAAAAAACACATTTGTATTTATATTATATTTAATAGTTAGTTAAAATTGTAAAAATTGTAATGATGTTAAATGATATAAAAAATGAAAAAAATACAATTCTTCCATGAAATTTTAAATATTTTAAAGAAAATGACACAAAAAACAACAAAAAAACAAAAAAACAATAATAAATTAGGGAATCATTATGATATTCAATATATTAGTTTACAATAATGTAAAAAATCATTGTATATTTTTACTAGTAAATTTTTTTAAAAGAATATGGTAAATAATTATGAAACATAAAATGAAAAAGATTAAATAAAAATATCTTATAAAAAAATTAATTAAAATATAATTGTTACATATAATGAAGAATAATTAAAAATTAATGTAAATAAAACACAACTAATCTATAAAAATTATCATATTAGTTACAATGTGTTTTTAATTAGAAAAAATTAAATGAATATATATAATTTTATTAAATTATAAAAGCAAAGAAGAAATACGTATATGTTATATGTAATATATGAAAATTTATAAATGATTGTTCTCCTATATTTCAACATCATGATTGTTCTATATGGAACACAAAATGGTTATAATTTGGAAATCAATAATCTCAATTTATCATTGCATTAAAGCTAGGATCTTATAAAAATTAGCATATTCTTCAAGTTTTCCTTCATGACTATGTTTTTTTCTCTTCACAAATTAAAATACCACTTCAAATATATGGATCAAGAACATAGATTTTTTACATGTATCGCCTTTATAAATGGATTAGTTGTGTGTTACAATCTATTTAGATTAACTAGATTCATTCTTAATTCATTTTTTACATAATTTTTTCTGATTACTCATTCGATGTTAAACAATGGAACTCGAAATTTAATGCAACAAAACTCCCATATTTAGTCAATTACTCTATAATATACACGTTACGCATATATTTATTTTTTTCCCATAGAACATGAAAAATATATTAATTCTATTAAAACCTATACACCACTTTTCTAAACAATAAATCACTTGTCCTAATGATTCATGTGATAAGAATAACCATTAATGTCATTACTAGACTATATTATTAAATTTAATCTTGGGATTCCCATTAACCATCTCAATGATTCTAGTGCATATTATTTTACTAGGATAGAGACATTAAATCATTATTAAATGTTTTATATGTTCAATCAAAATCCTTTTATAATTATTCTTTTGATAAAATTTATTTAACACATTAATATGAATTATTAAAAATGGATAGGAATCATCTATGATATTAATTATTTATAAAATACACCTTAATTATTTGTTAACCTGTGAATGATTTTTCATCCAATCCCTGGATCCCGATTTCTCCATAATAGAATTATTCTTATTGATATATAGGAAAACCAATTTTCTTTACTAAAGATGAATATTTAGTAATAACCTATTTAACATCCTTAGAATTATACTATAGAGTTTAGTTGGCTTCCATTCGATATAATGTTTTAACATAACACTTCAATAAATTCATATAACTTCAAAAATGAAAAATCCATCATGGATATATATGTGCGTAATGATTTATTTCCCACAAAAATTAATCCCTTAAATTCACCATGGATTCCAAAAAATATGGAGGAAAAAATTTCAAAGTGACAAGGTATATTAACATATTCGTTCTCCATATTTTTCAATGAATTAAAATATATCTCATTGTTACCCATTGTATTGAACAATTAACACACGTTTTTATATTCATAATGATATAGGTGGTAAATATTATATAAAATGAAATTTTTTGGTGATGTTTTATCATGACATTACAATCATGAGATTTCATAAATATCAACCATAAAAATTTTAGTGATAGAAATTTTTTTATATTTGAAGAAAATCCCTATTGAACTTTGATAATGTTAACACATTGGAAAAAACAAATTTACCTATATATCATAATTTATGAAAAGTTATAGGTTGGTTTTTTAATATTTCATTAGTTGTTGTAGATAAGTGCAAAAATAATAAAATTGAGACTATGTCCAATATTTAATTCCACTCATATTTAGTCCATCCTTTAATATATAATGATGTTATTATCAAAGTATCACTAATATTATTCTCCAAATTCATCAAATATTTGTTTTTATGACCTCACTATTTCGATAAAATGGATTATCAAAAAAATAATGATCATTTCACCCAAATATTACAATCATTATTAGGTTATTATGTTTTTTTGAATGTGACATCAATGTTTTTTAAAATATCTAAATACTGATTCGTGGACAAAGGTATTTGAGACATTTTTAATTATTATGATCTATATAATGACTTCTAAAATTATAGATAATATTCATGCATATAAGAACCCTCAAATGATCCATTTATACAGTTCTCCTATGTTATAGTTGTTAATATTATGTTTTTTATTCAAAAAATGAATTTGTTTTATACCATATAACACCATATATGGAGAAGATTTCATCTTCGAGGAATATAGTTATATTTAATGTAATCATTGAATATATTTGAAATTTGTTTCATTTTATAAAAATCATACACTATAACTCATTACTCCCATTAATGTTTCAAATCATAAATTAAGGGATAAAAGATAACATCAATATCATTTCCATTATATTTTGATCCATATATAATTAAACTCATCATGATATATTTCCACTTCATAAAAAATTAATGATATTAGATGTAAATTTCCAAAAAATGTCCATTTAATATGTTTTATACTATGACTTTGATATGAATTCATTCAATATATACCCAATACACGTATGATAATTCTGACATCCTTTATTAATTTTTAAATAGTTTGACTAATTTTCATCCACTAGGGATAATTAGATGGATAATGTAACATTCGATTGCACATCCACTCATCCACATTTAATCATAACATTTTAGTAAATTTTAATTTTAAAAACAATGACTTAAATGAGTAATTGTATGAAGATACTTGTTTTCATTTTAAAGGGTCTTTATAACTATTAAGTCATCATTTGTTTTTTATTTCAACATAATACCATGATATGCCAAATATAGAACACTGTGACAAACATTCATTTCATTTTTATATAGAACATAATCATTCAGGGATGTTTGCATCTTCTTATACCCAAACCAATCTATCATAATATTTTCATCAAATTATAATGTGAAATAAGAATATTGTTGCCATTTGAAGTACATCATTCAACATCTCCATTAACTCATTAAAATCTTGTTTTCCCCTCCAGGTTTTTTATTCATGTTAATCAATATTAACACCATTTAAAAAATCATGAATTTCATAAAATAAACATAAAATAGTCTCTCCACATCACCATATTGACATTCAATTTTTGATTATTTTCTAATTCCCCCTAATTCAATATCTTAAATTGTTTCTTTAATTTAATCATACTTATTTTCCATAAAATAATGATCATCCATAGATCTAGAATTCAGTTTAGTTTCACCATACCAACTCAAATATCTCTATCTCAATTTAAAACCATAAAATTTTTATTGATCATTAATTTATCTACTGTTAAACTTATTCATATTTAATATTTAAATGTTATGATGAAAAGTGCTATTTGTTTTACACATTGTGTTTAGAAAAATCCAAAAATTAATTCACACATTAGTTATATTCATCATATGTTTGTAGTACAATAAACCAAAAAAATTTCATTATTATATATATATATATAATCATTATTTGAAAATATATTATTGTAAGATCTTGACATTTTTTGGAGACATATTAGGAATTTTTTAGGTAATTTTGATATTTTTAGGTACCTTTTATTTGGATTTGTGGCTTGGGTGGCATTTGGGTGAATTTTTTAAGGAAAGCTAATAGTCAGTGGGTTGTGCACGATTTGTGCATGGTTTGACAAACTATGCGAACAAACCATGCCAAGCAAGCCAAACTGGATAGGGGAGTCTACATTGTTTGTGAAGAGTTTGAAAAACCATGCAACCAAATTGTGTCTGCCATGTAAAACTAGGATTTGGAGTCTGCACGTTTGGCACATGGTTTTCTTAACCATACTCCTCCACCCAAAAAACCCATGGTGCAGTTTTTAGTATCCAAAAATATCTTTTAAAACCATCTGACCCACCCCACTGACGACTCCTATATTCTGACCTTGGCTCGGCATTGATCATTTCATGGTGTTCCCAATGGGTTCTATAGAGATTACAAGTAAATCCAAAAATTTATCTTCGAGATTAAATGTGGGTATTGATGATTCGCTCTCCTCCCAGAAAGGGGATTTCATCACGATGCTTCATCCATTCTTTCTCTTATCTTTTCTATGCATTTTCAGGATGGATCTTCACTGTTTCCATGGATCTAAATCTATGGGTTGAGATTTATATCTAGGATTGTGTATCGAGATACTGATTTCTTAGATCTTGACTTCGTTGATATTAATTTGTGTTTTAGATATTTTGATCTAGAGCTTGATCGTCGAAGTGGTGCCGCTCAGATTTTGGGGATTTCTATTGGGATAACATCCATTAATAAACTGAGGTAGGTGGTCTAAATCAAACTACCATAGTAATTATTTATGATATGTGAATGATTTCATGAAATAGATAGTTTTCCTTGATAATTGAATTCCTAGATTTGAGTAATTTGGAATATAGAATCGACTTGTGAAATCCCTTGGTGGTTAATTGATGATTGATCATATAAAAATGACGGGGGTTTCACAAATTTATCTTTTGAGTTCTGATAGTGTATTTCATATATTAAATTTTATGTGTAATGATAATTAATTGGGGTAAATTAATTATGAAATTATATTTGGATTTGTATTACAATTGACTTTGAGGAATAATTATGTGCCATGATGTTGACAAAAGATAATTTATTGGGCTATTTAATTATGTTTCATGATTTTATTAAAGATAATTAATTTTTTGAATTAATTATTACATGGTAATATTTGAAAGGGAAACTTAATATTGAATCATTAATTATGGAATTAGATAGTTTTTGATTGATTAATTAATTCTTGAATTAATTAATAGGTTATGTGATTATTTAGTTATTGAATTAACTAATGGACTTTGAGATTTTTAACTTATCATTGGATTAGTCAATGTTTAATGTAGAACATTTGTGAGAATTAATGAATGAATAATTGGCTGCTATATTGTGGTGTTATGCATTGAGTCATAGACTGATTAGAAGTTGTGACTTGGACATGGTGTTACTCCCCAATAGTTATCAATGGTTGATATTTTAAAGTTCTAGGCATGAAGTCCTAAACTCAATGGGATTTCTGGTGCTAGGCTTGACATTCTGTGCCAAATGATTATTGATAATAAATAATGACGATTCAAAATAGATTTGTGGTGTTTGGCATGACGACCTACACCATGTGATTAATGGTGATAGTGAATGATGATTCAAAAAATATATAGGGGTGTTAGGAATGACTACCTACAACAAATGATTAATGATGATAATTAAGGATGATTCAAAAGATATTTGGGTTGTTAGGATTGACGAAAAATCCCAAATGATTACTAATTATAATGAGCAATGATCCAAATCAGGAACATGAATTAAACTTCGACTAATGGGATGATTAAAGATAAAATTACAATGTGGTAACTGTTTAAATAATGCATTGTATTTATTGATTTATTAATTTTTATGCACTATCTTGTGACTGGAGTCGTTTTAGACATCGTTGGTGGTGTCCTACTATGTTCCACTGGCACCCTATTTGGGCCACTTGATCATCACTTGAGAAGATTTTGTTATTGTGGGAAATGATAAGGGAAAGGCCCTAGGATTTCTTATTGTTTGGGATTTCAGTGTGGTAGAGGGGACGATACACAGTTTGAGGCCTGTTTTGGAGTCATTGTGTCTTTACATTGAGTTTCATGGTAGACACATGGCATTGCATTGTCATAGCATGTTTTACCTTTTAGAAGAGTATTGCATTTTCTGATTTTTTCCATCATATGTCATGGATTTTTTATCATTATATATTCAAAGACAAACTTGGCTATTTTTCTTTACTTTGTTTGGTATTTTATTCTGATAATAGAAGGTATAGTCTCTCCAAGATTGACTTACCATACCATTCCTACTAGTCAGCACCCTATTTTGTACGGGGAGGCGCGCTTGAGGGCATGTGGCCAACCGGCTCAGGGCACCATTCATTGGATCCTAGTTCGGGACTTCACAAAGAGGTATTAGAAGATTTTTTTATTTCATTGTTCATCTATTGTATTAATGTTTTTGGAAAATGAAGATAGGATACTCGGAAGAGTTGAGTCTTGCTAATGAGTTTTTCATGGGCGTTGCATACCAATGTATGGGTGGAAATCCAATTACTCAGGGAGGGATTGTAGTTATTGTGGTTTTATGTTACAATTGTATATTATATCACCATGGATGACACACATTTGGTATGATGTTATATTTTTTTTGAAAATTGATAAATTTTTATTCATGGCGTAAAGAGGAATTATAATTGAGTCTGCATTGAGCATTCTAGGAACATAGGGTTTTTGTGATATGCATCATTCTAGGAAGACATGGTAAAATTGGTTATGGGTGATTTGTTAAACATTGAACTATTTTACATGATGTGATATAGAAACAATGATGCAAAATGAGAATAAATGGGTGTCTAATGAGAACCTTTATTGAAGAAATGGGAAGAATAAATTAATTAATTGTAGAATTAATTAATTTCAAAAAATTTGATAAATTAATTGTTGAATAAATAAATGTGAATGAATATATCATTCATAACCATGACCTAGTAGTAGGATGGGTGGGGGCAGTGATAAGGCTTCGATGTTGACCGTGTGGCAAGGAAAAGGGGAATGGAAAATGTTGAAACATGTAGTGTTAGTATCTCATCTTAGGTAAAATCTATAAGGATGCATTATTTGACCTAAGAAAATAGTTTGTCTCTGTAAGAGTACGACTCAATAACGCTTGTTAAGGGATAGACTGAGGGGTATGGTCCAGAACGATGTTCCTGATAGGTAGATTGAAGCACTATTGGTGCAAGCTGAGGAAGAAGGGGAGCAGTTCTGAGAGAAATTTGATCGTTTTATGAAATTCATGGAGAGGGACCCAGGGAGGGATCAAAAAATTCATGTATGTGTTGAAAAGGGTGTTTCAACCTTCACAACCTCATAATTTTACTGGAGCAGGTTAACCTTACAGAGATGAATTCTAGACTGAATCAATAGAGATGATATTTTACAATTTGGAGAATCCAACTGAGAGGAGGGTCATGTTGGTTGATTATATGCAATGGGGTTCGGTGAAATGTTTGGGGGACATTCTTGTATGATCTGGGCCGATTGATGATATGTTATAGAAGAAAATTTTAGAGATTTTCTTTAAAAAACTATAGATACACGCTAAGGCAAGTGAAGGATTCAGAGTGTATTCATCTAACACAAGGAATCATGTCCAGAATGGAGTATATTTAATTTTTCATAGAATTGCAGTGTTTTGATCCAGATTTGGCAGCAGATGTGTCGTGTTTAGAAAAAAACATCACGATGGAATTATATGTGAAATTATGTCCCATGTAAATATCATTAGGCTAAATAAATTTTCAAATGTTGTTAATAAAGATCTCATTTCAGAGGGGAACCAGCAGGCGGTTTCTAGAACTGGAATGGCTACTGGATGATCAAAGAGTGTTCCTTTCGAATGCCGGAAGCACTATTATGATAATCTTAGTCAGGACAGTTGAATGTAAGGTGGATAGTAAAGGGGAACAGTTGCACCGGATCATTCATATGTGCTTTTCCACCAGTGCGATAGGAAGGGAAATTATCACACACATTGTCCTAGATCACTAGTGGCGTGTCAGTTTTGTGGCATTATTGGTCACCAATAAAAGTTTTGCAGGAATCTATGGCAAGATGGTGTTGTGGGGGGTGATTCTTGTGTCAGAGTGTGGGAAGGGGGTCTTGTACACCATATAGGTCTAGTATATGTAGTTCTAGAATGATATGTGGTAGACGTAGTGGAAATGGTGCTTCCAGATATGAGCGCATGTATCAATATAGTGGTGCTACTCAAGGGAGTCAGACTAATCCACATAGAAGTGCGGTGATAAAGTTACATGTAGTGCATCCTACACTTTTAGAGAGAGAGGTTGGGCCATTGACAGTGAGATGTACTATTCTAGTTGCTTCAACTTTTGATACTACCTTGTTTGATACTGGTGACTCTCATTCCTTCATATCTACAAATCTTTTTTATGGATTTATCCTACAGGTGGACTCTATAAGAAACATGATGTATATTGATAAACTTTTGGGATTATGAACTAGGGGAATCTATTTATGTTTGGGATGTTTTCTAGAAAATGGAGAGTATTATTTCCATTAGGATATCTATTTCGTTCATATAATGGGATTCGACTGGATTATGGGTATGGACTGCCTAGTCGCACACTAAATCCACATTTATTGGTACCACAGGATGATGAAATTTGTATCTCTTGAGGGTGACCAATTTTTCCTTCATAAATAATGATATATCCATGCTGGCAGAGCTGGGCTAATTACTCAGCAACTGGGAGAGATCACATCCCAATATGAATTTCATTTGATGGATGATTGGAGTGGTAGTTAATACATCCTTCCACAAGAAGTATAACTATTTCAGGTTGTTTTTTAAAATGACTATTCAGGGTTTCTACCTAAGAGAGATGTATAATTAACTATTTATCTCATTCTAGGGGATGAGCCAGAATCTATTCCACATTACATAATGGCACCTACCGAGTTTCATGATCTCAACACGTAGTAGGAGGTGCTGGAGGATAAAGGGATTTTATTTAAAAGTATGTTCCCTTATGTGTCACATTTTTTGTTTGGAAATAATACTGATGGGATTATACTACAATGTATCAGTTAATGGAGGATGAATGAGATGACTATGAAGAACTAATATTTTCTTCAGTGTGATAAAGATTTATTTGACCAGTTTAAGGGGGTAGTGTATTCTAAATGATCGATATGAGATCAGTTTATCATCAGGTAAGAGTTCTGACATATAATATACCATGAACTTCTTTCATTAGCAAGTATGGACATTATAAGTTTTTTTTAATGCTGGCTGGGTTTAATAATGATGTAGTTGTGTTTATGGACTATTTGAAAATTTTATTTCAGCCGTACTTACATCAGTTTGTGGTGGTGTTTTTGGACGACATCTTTGTTTACTCTATGGTCTACAAGATCATGCTTTACATCATGGCATCATCCTGGGTACCCTGATAGAGCATCAGTTATAGACCAATATATCTGAATGTCTGTTTTGGATTGATATGATACTTATTATGGGTCACATAATGTCAGAAGAGGATGTGGAAGTGTTCCTAGGAAATGTGTCGGAAGTTATTCCTTAAGAGCATCCCAAGAATATTTTTGATATTCGATGCTTTCAAGGATTATCTTCTTAATATAGGACATTCATCCTGGACTATTTCTTGTTGTACGCACCACTTACTGATTTGAAAAAGAAAAGGATAATGATTGTTTGTTCTGAATCATGTGATAATGCTTTCCTGGAGTTAATGAAGCACTTGACTTCGACACCAATTTTGATCTTACCTGAATCAGGGGAGGAGTACATGTTTTTCTGTGACTTTTCTAGGGTCAGACATGGAGTTGTATTGATGCAATGGGTAGTGTCCCTTATTATGATTCTATCTAGTAGAGACCACATGAATGGAATTACCAAATGCATGACCTCGAGATGGCAGTAGTTATTTATGACCTTAAGTGTTGGCGACGCTATCTTTTATGTGAAAAGTATGCAGTTTTTACAGATCAAAAAATCCTGGAGTATATCTTTTCCTAGAAAAACATGAATCTTCAACATTGAATATGGGTAAATTATATGCAGGACTTTGATTTTGAACTAGAATATACACCCAGAAAGAGGAATAGTGTGGATGGTGCCTTGAGTAGAAGAACCCAGTCTCATATGGTGTATGAGACAAGTGAGGAGTGAAAGATGATGATTTTACTGGAAGAAATGCATGTGGTTGTTCACGAGATTATGGAGAGGATGACTTTGTTTTCTATTAAAGTGGACTCTGTACTCTTGAGATGGATCAGAGACAAGCAGTACGAGGTTCTGAAGTGTTTGTCCACGAGATATTACCATGATTATGGGGTCAAATTGTTAGGCTAGAATATACATGAAGATAAAATCATCTATGTGAAAAAATGGTTTTTCTACCAATGAGTATACATGAGAAAATCATGAAATAATTTCATGCATCATGGTTTGAAGTTCTTCCTGGAGTGAAAAAGATGTGCCGTGCCCTTTGGGTATTGTTTTGGTGGCTAGACATGAAAAAATGTTATCAGGGTTTGTAACAAGATGATTCACCTATCAACATGTGAAAGCATAGCATCAATGACCTAGAGGCCTATTTCAGCCACTAAAAATTCTAAAATGGTAGTGGGATGCTATCAATATGGACATCATAGTAGTATAACCAATGAATATTATGAATTATAGAAATATTTGGGTCGTTTTTGACCATATAAGATCTCGATTTTTTCTATACTTCACTCTTTTAGAAGGGATTACGAAATTCTCCTGGTACACAGGTTCTATTAATTATGACCATCCACCCACAGACATATGGGAAATTGGAGTGAACAATACTAGTGTTAGAGGAAATGCTACGAGAATGTGTGCTTGAAATAACTAGTTCTTGGAAGAAGCAGTTGGATTTAGTTGAGTTCCCCTATAACTACATTATTAAGAACATAATACAGATGGAACTATAACTGTAACTTTATGGTAGACCATGTAGATCATTTTTATGTTGGTTAGATGAAGGGGGTCAGAGCTGTTAGGTCTGAGTTTCGTTCAGGAGACATCAGATCGGGTTCTGTTGATTCAAAAGTGTATGACTATAGATAATAGTAGGATGATGATGTTTGCTAATATATGGAGACGAACTCAAGATTTTACAGAGGGAGATCTTTTATTCCATCATGTGTCGCTTATATTGGGTCACCATAAGATATAGAGACATGGCATGTTGGCGCCCATGTTTTTGGGACCATTTGGGTACTGAAGAGAATCGGGCTAATGGCGTATCGATTTGAACTTCTACAAGAATTCATCATGATGGATGTTGTTTTTCATGTTTCAAAACTATGGCTATATCACCCCATCCCTTCCCTTGTGATTGATGCGGGATAGGTTGTTCTCGATATAGATGCGTCCTCGGAGGAGCATTAGATAAAAATGATGGGTTGCAGATAGAAAGTGTTACGTGGAAATATTTTTCCAGTAATTCATATGTTATGGAAACATAGAAATGATCAATATGAAAAATGGGAATGGGAAGAAGACATGAGGGATCAATGGACCAACATTTTTTGGCTCAAAATCATAAATATTTTTGGGATTGCATCTTGAGGATGATCTATTATAAGGTGGCGAGATTGTTAGATCCTGACCTTTTTTAAAAGGAAAACCGGGCACATTTTCATATACTTTTGATGTTTTTATGTAACTTTTATTTGGAGTAGTGTATTTTGGAGTTTTTGGGTGATATTTTTAAGTAAAACTAATCTAAATTGGTATGTGCGTGATTGGAACACGGTTTGACAATCCGTGAGACCAAACCATGCCAACTGTGAAAAACTGGGCAGTGGAGTCTGCACTGTTGGCGCACAGTTTGCCTAACTGTGCACCTCTACCCATGAAAAAATTATGGGGGTTTTTAATATCCTAAATTTTCTTTTAAAACTACATGACCCCCCTATGACTCACATATTTATACCTAGGGTCGGGATTTACAAATTCTATGTGTTCTCAAATCCATCGTGATGGATTCCATGGTGATCTGAACATCATTCATTGTGATTGAAAACCGGGATTGAAGATTCTCTCTCCTCCTTGTAAGTGGATTTCATCCTGGAGATTTTTCCATTATTTATTTTATCTTTTATAGTTATTTTTAGAGAGGATATTTACCATTTCCTTGGACTTAAACATATGTGTTGAGTTCTAGATCTAGGATTGTTCATCTAGATCTACATTTTCATTATCATGATGCCTTTGATCTTAATTTTGGTTATTGGGATTTAGATACGGAGCCTGATCGACGTCATTGTTCCACAAATATTTTGGGTATTTCTATGGGGCTAACTTCTGTCAATAAACATATGTAGGTGGTCTAAATCTTACTCCCATAGTCATGATTCAAGATATGTGTATGAGTTTATCAGATTTCTAATTTTCTTTGATAATTAAATTAAAATATTAGGAAAATTAGGAATAGGTAATTGACTTGTGAATTGTATTTTTTGTAAATTGATTATTGATCATGGAAAAAATGAAGGGGGTATACCAATTGATTTTTTGATGAAAGATATTGTATTTTATATATTAAATTTTATATGGGAAGATAATTAATTTGTGCGAATTAATTATGAAAAGATGTTTGTCATTATAAGATAATTGACTTTGCTAATTAATTATGTTCCATGATGTTGATAGAAGATAAAAAATTAAGAGAATTAATTATGTGTAATTATTTTATTAGATATAAATAACTGTGAGAATTAATTATGAGTTGTTAAAATTTGAAAATGAAAATTTATTGTGAATAATTAATTATGGAATGAGAATGTATTTTATTAATTAATTAATTGATGAATTAATTAATTGGTTATGTTTTTTAATTAATTATTTAATTAACTAATAGACATTGAAAGGTTTAAGTAAACATCTAATTAGTAAATGATAAAGGTAAAAAAATTCTTGAGAATTATAGATTGAATAAATGGCTGAGATATTGTGGTTCTATGCATAGAATCCTAGATGGATTAAAAGTTGCGACTTGGACATGGAGTTCCTCCCCAGAATTTATCCATGATTGATATTTTAGAGTGGTATGCATGACAACCTACTTTAAATGAGATTTTTGGATCTAGGAAAAACATCATATGCGTAATGATTCATGATAATAATGATTTATTATTAAAAATATATTTGGGGTGTTTGGCATTAAGACCGACAAGAAATGATTAATGGTGATAATGAATGATGATTAAAAATAGATTTGTGGTGTTAGTCATTAGGAACTAAAATAAAAGATTAATTATGATAATGAATTATGATTCAAAAGAGATTTCGGGTGTTTGGAATGGTGACCTACACCAAATGATTAATAATTATATTGAATGATGATAAAAATGTGAAACATGAATTGAACTTGGCCAAATGTGATTATTAGATATTAAATGACACTGTGGTAATATTTTAAATTATGAATTGTATTTATTGATTTATTATATTTCATAAACTATATTTTTACTAGACTCATTCTAGACACCATTTTTTGTGGCCTACCGAGTAGTACTCACACCCAATTCGGGCTTCTTGATCAGCACCTGAGTAGAATATTTTGTTGCATTACATGATAAGGGAAAGCACTAGGGATGTATTTCTATTTGGTATTGGAGTGTGGTAGAGGGAACAAGACATAGTTGAGGACCCATTTTGGAGTATTTGGGTCATTGCATTTAGTTTCATGATTTATATTTGGCACATGATTTTTCATAGCATATTTTACCTTTTTATTGAGTATTGTGTTTTCTGGTTTTGACTATCATATGTCATGAAATTTTTTTTGGTTATTTATACTCTTTGATACTTGGTTATTTTTATTTACTTCTTCTGGTGTTTTATTCCAATAATAGAGGGTATTGTCTCCCAAAGACTGACCTACCAGACACTCACTGCTACTCGGCACCGTCTGGCGTACGGGGAGGCATGCTTGAAGGCATGTGACCAACCAAATCGGGGCACCGTTATATGGCTCTCGAGCCAGGACATCAGGAATATTATGATTTAAAATTTAATTTAAAATTTATCAATATAAATTAATATAAAAAATACCATGACACGTTTCAACTTTTTTTGAAGGATATCATAATTTATTTATAGAAGTATAACTTTGAAAATACATAATTATCATTATTTCATAAAAATCACAATGTATCATGTGATCAGCAGTATTATATAAATATACATTATTATATTAATATATTCAAACTCTATTACCCACTATACATTACCAACACTCTTTCAAAATGTACAAAAAAATAACCCCTTAGAAAAAAATTAACCATTAAACTAAGATTATTTATATCATAAATTTATTAAATAATCATTTAAAAATAATAATTATCTAAAAATAATAATTCCTCAATTAAAACATGCCATCGATTTTAAAATAATAGGAAATAGAAATACATATAGAAAATATAAGGATGCATTAATGTAAAATTGAAACTACTAGAACAAATGAAATTACCATGGATGAAAACAAAAACAATAAAATAAACAAAAACTATAAACTGATATCATAAGAGGGATGGTTGAGAAGGTGGATCCAATGGGAAGAATGTGTAGAGTGTGTAAAATCATAGTTTAATTATGGTTGATGGTGTAAAATGGTGGTGGAATGCAATTGAAAGAGATTTAAGGCCACTAGGTTGAAAAATGAAGTCAATTGAGGCCACCATATCGAATATGAAATGGTTAGGGTTCACCATATGAGATAAACCAAAGTCTGGTACATGAAATAATGAAACCATAATGAATAGTCCCAAAATTTTAAATAAAATTAAATAGATCTTGATATCTATTATTTAGTATCCCATGTGAGAAATTTTTTTTCCACACCCATTATTAAATAACTGTCTTATAGAAAAACATGTTTAATTTTTCATGGATGATATTTAATAAACATTAAGACAACAATTATATCTATTATTAATAAACCACATGAAAAATTGGTAATTTTAAATGAATTTTTCTCTATTGTGTAAGTATGACACAATATAAATTTCGAATTCTTTAAACTAGAACTAAATAACAAGGAATGAATATTTTCCTTAATTTGTAATCTTGATTAAACAAAAAAAACAATAATCATTTTTATCTGATGAATGGCTTATTATATTGCATGTAATGTATAAAGAACTATAAGGATGTGTTATACATGTATGTTTTAGACAATAACCCATTTTTTATTTTGATAAATAGAATAAATGGTTTCTTTTACATGAGATAATACAAGACATGGTGGCATAATTAGATTTTCTAATTAAACATGGTTCGTGGAAGCATGTTTTTATGAAAAATATTTTATATAGTATTCAAGGAGAATATACAAAAAGAATAATGGCCACTACTCGAAGATCCACAACCCGAAAAATATAAAGATGGATATTCCACTAAAATTATTTCCTTTCCAAATATAATTTTTTTCCATAACTATATATATTGAATATGAATAAAACTAATACTAATATATTTCATTCATAAAAATTATATTTAATAAATTTATTATGATTTATATATATCAGCAAAAACCCTTTACCCATTTTTAGGGATACAAGGTACCATATCCCAGGAGATATTCTAAACAAAAAATAATATTCAAAATACCATGTGACTTTATGGATTTTAGTAGCTCATGATTGGAGTATTGAGATACATATTATCCTTGATGATCTAGATATTCACATGATACAAACATGATATTGGAATATAAATATCATGTATTTGTAATCATATAAAGATATATTAAATTAATTTGGTATGTCCTTTATAGTTTATTTTATATGAAAAATAATTAACAAATAATGAAAACATATGAAATGTGGTAGGAAATTATACACGGAGAAATATATTGTGAAATAGATGTTCAATTAAACATAATCTAAAGTATTAACCAAAAAATTTTAAAGATTAATTTTTGAGTACCATTACCCACCAAAAATACCATTACCTTGTTTAATAAGATTAAAAATTAATGTAAATATGGTATTCAAAGAACAAACTATGGCTATAATGAATTAAATGAAAAATTAGTATGGAGACGACCATTACAAACATAGGTGATCATGAGAGTTTGAATGAAATTATCATTCTTGAAAGGATATAATACTCTGTTTTTAATGTATACATGAGGTATATTTTGATAAACTATTGGTCCAGTAATTTTTCTACTATGTCAATTCTAGTTAAATTTTATTCCTATTTTCTATATGTATATTTATGTATACTTTATGATTCAAAACATTTTGGTGAAAAAATAGACCAATGGTTCCTCATATCACTTATATTGAATAATTACAATATAAGAAGACAAAATTTGAATAACAATAATTCATAATTATACTGTTTTATTAGAAAATAACATATGAAAATTGATTTTTAATACCTAAAATGCAAGGGAAATACACTATAATCTAATCATTGAAAATATATTTTCATTTTTCATTAAATATTCATTTTTTTGGATGAATTTGATTCTCATTGAGGTCTATTTGGTTACTCTGAAGATTTCTTTTTTGGACCCAAAATAATAGGTATGAAATAAAGAGACCACAGATAATGTAACTTATAAATTTTCATTACATTATAATTAAACTTTTATAAATTAAAAAAAATGATAACTATTATATTATGGATTAAATAGAATAGTGTTATGATGGGAATGTGTATATAAATTAGTTGAATCATTGTTTGATGAAGGGAAATGCTCATTAGTAGAATATATATTATATTAAATGGATATATATTATGCTATATATGACAATTATTATCTGTAAAAAATAATATGAACAAATTATTATTTTATCTTAATGTTTTTATTAGACCTTTAATAAATTAATGAAAATGATTCAAGTTATTTTATTTTTTAATTTTTAATATATTTTAATTCCACAAAAAAATAAACCCTATATATGTATTTAGGATGGTAAATATTTTTAATTCTAAAATAATTATTAATTTTCTTGGAATTTTTTTTCTAGTACTAACATGACTATTTAAAGTCTATTTATTCAAAAAATAATGCTAGTTTGTTTAGAAAAGATTAGGAATGATACATGGTCTTATGATCTCTCTTTTCATCGTGATCTAGTGATTTCATATCATGGGTGTATTTTTGTATTTCACCGATATCTTGAGGATTTTTTAAAAAACTACTTATTTAGTTAATTTTTAAATCAATTCCAATTAGATCTTTAGATATACTATATAGTATATGAAGGAATCTATATTATTAGAAACAATATAGAATATATTAAAATTCATTTTATATATTGATATAATAATTAGAATATATATGATAGATTGGGTGCCTGTATTATTTCAAAAGTAATTCATTTTTTTATATTTAGGTGCATTCAAACTTAGTGTTTTAAATATTTAAAATGTTCATTTAATAGAAAAAACTAAAAAATCATATTGACATGAAATCCTAATAAAATGGTCGATGAATATTTTTATGAAATATTATATTATATGACATGTCTATTTGACTTGTGAAGTGATCAAAATGATAGAATAATAAACTTATAATGATTTAAATTTCATTTACAAAATGAGTTATGGGATCAAAACTATGATAAGGACCTTGTACATTGTAAAAATATTTGGATAAAACCACAAGATGATGTTTGAAATATATGAATCAAAACTAGATGAATTTGATATTTTACTTCCTTGGGATGATAAAATGCACTTTTATCATTTAAAACACTAAGACATTTGTGTAATGGTTAAAACCTAGAAAAAAACATTAAGTAAATATTAAATCAAAATAAAAAGTTCTCCCAAATATCTGGGACATGATTGAATTGATAAAAACTATTAGTGAAATTTGGTGTGCTCCAAAATATCAAATTAAGTTGCGCTTAAGATATTTATGTATTTAGAAACATACATAATGGGGAAAACCCCTGAAGCATCATTTAGAACACTATCAGTTATAAGCAATATAACCATTTTTTAACCATTAAATGTATGAGCAGACACTAATCCAATCCAAACTATGGTTTGAAGGCCAAAATAAATTCCTCTTAAGAATATGTCTCAATATGAATTCTAATATTTTTTTAATTCGATGTTGTTAGGATTCACTCAGGGCTCACTAAATTTCATATAAATAAATGGAATAATTTTTTTGAATCAGTAAGGATTATTCACTCATTATTCTTGGATAACTAGATCTATCTTCAATATAAGAAAGGGAATCCTAATGTGGAGGTTATTTTAGTCTTTAAGATGGAAATTTAACTCTAAATATATGAATTTTGAGCTCTTTATAGGAATAATAGTTTTTGAAATATATCAATTTTAGATAAATTATTTTTCAAGGATGAATCACTTGAGTATTATTTAATATTCTCTACATATATTGATTTATTCATTATTCAAATTGATTATGTTCAGTAGTGATTTGATGAATTTCCTTTTTGGGTCCGTGTAATGTTAATGACATGATGGTATAAAAATATTGAGTATTGTGGATAGAAAATATTTTTTTTTATTTTATTATGTTATGTTATTTGTTCATGAAATATCACTTGTATATATTTATTTCTACACCACTTGGAGATCATATATAGAATTAATCACACTCCATTTGGAATCCTCATAAGTTATTAGAGTATATCCTTTCCCATCAATGTAAAATATTAGTTCAAAACATAAATCACATACTGAAAAATGATCTCACATGCTTGATTCATTTTGATAATTTAGAAAATTTTCAATTGTCACAACACATCCCCTGGGGCATGTGCCATGACTACCCCAAGCCAGCCTTCCATAGGCGAGGGGTTAGCGACTAGCACCGAAAGGCGTTTTCCCTAAAACTGGGAAGGCATTTCTTTTATAACATGAAAAATCACATAACCGAGCACACAAAAAGATACAAACACAAGAAAATTGTTAACCAAAAGAGTGTTGAATGTAAAGGGGGCTAGAAATAAAATCCCAACAGTAAAGGTACAAGAAACATAGAGTACAAGTACAACTAATGAAAAAGGAAAACATCTATTGTGTCATCACCCAAGGTTCCTACCTAAAGGGTAGGTACAAATGATATCCTCAATGCTCTACGTTTATCTCTCTCTTTCATGTACCGATGTGGCATAAGGTCCACATCCGGGCTCCGTCCAGTCCTATTACCCTCAGTCTCTATCAACGCTATCTGTCTTCTGCACCAAACACAATGAATTATGGTCATAGCCCAATAATGGGTGAGTATAACGATACTCAGTATGGACCCCAAGACCCTCATGTTCTCACAAAATATCCATGGATCAATCATAAAATTAGAAAACTATTGATAGCCCTACTTAGGTATATTCCCATACATATAAAAAAGTTATCAAGTAAACACATCTCAATCATGAATAAACAAAGAGGTTCTGGCTCATCTCACACCAGGATGTATTCTATGTGTAGTAACGAGTAACATCCCAAATCACATATCAAAACAGCTCGGCTTCCGATGATCCCCTCCTCTATCGAGTATAGTTGCTCTGTCGCATCACACATAGTCGCTTCCCACAAACCATGAACTACTGAGGAGCTCCACCTGTCGAGTATGGTGGGTTTGTTGCATCACATAGAGGCACTCCTCTCATGACTAGTTGAGGTACTCCACATGTCGAGTACCGTGGGTCTGCCGGGTCACACAGAGGCGCTCACCACCATGGCCTGCTGAGGTACCTCTCCTGTCATGTAACCTAGGTCGGCCCCATCACACAGAGGATCTCCCCACTGTGGGTATGCCTTGTCACACAGAGTCGCTCCCTGCTGGGCCTCTTATGTCACTCCAAGTCAAAAAAATCTCAACAGTCATCAAGTCTCAGCCAGCAACTGGGTTCTCACACTATGCCCTCTTGTCTCTAAGAGGATCCACTCCACGAGCTGCTGGTTGAAACTCCAACAGTCATGATGTCCCACAATGAAGCATCTCAAATGTCCTCCATGTCATCGGGGTCTCAACTTAATAGACAGTGCATCAATCAGACACCTGGTCTGTGAGTTATTAACCCTTTAGTCCCAGGGGCCTGGTTGTATTCGTGCTCAATCAAACCTGAATATTCTCCATCATAATCTAGAAATCTTGTGGGGTCTACTCAAAGAGAACTAATTGATCAATGATTTATAGTGTCGCTGACGGTTCTTCAAACGGATGTCTGCTGCCAATGTTATGGCCAAAATAATGTAATTGGGTCGTAGTGGGCCCAGGTCCGGTCTGACCCGATCGGACTGACCTGGCCCGACCCAACGTGGGCCGACCCATTTTGGGTTGACCTGGAATGCCCCACTGGGTCCGGCCCGACCTTTTGGGTTGCCCATCCCGGTAGGCCACAAGGGGGTTTTGAGGGTGGTTCGGCCGCGGAGGGTGCCGCGGGGGCGCCTCAGCCGCGGAGGGGCTCGACCGCATGCCAGCCTGGCCGCTGATGGTATGATGCGGTGGGGCTGCATGGCCAGGGCAGTTCATAGGGCCACGGTATGTGTGAGTAAGAAATCATGGAAGGTCGCAGTGGGGGTGGCTCGGCCCGGGGTGGCGTGGGGAGGGCGGTTCGGCCCGGGGCGGGTGACGATGACTGTTCGGCCTGGGGCGGTGCAGTGATAGTGGTTCGGCCCAGCACGACATGACGATGGTCGATTGGATCGGTGCTTTGAAGCCAGGGGAAATTAGGCCCGGTATGGAGCGATAAGGGAGGTTCGGACCGAAGCAGCTCAGTGAGGCCGGTTCGACCAGAGTGGCGCGACGAGAGGCGGGGAGGCCGTGGAAGCTCACATGGCGGTGGGAGGTGCGACGACGACATAGGGGGCGGGGGGGCTCAGCCGGATCAGCGACGGCTTGGATGTGGCGCAGCTGAACTGTAGATGGCACGAAGTGGCAGAAGTCGCTGGGGTGCGCGACGCGCGGAGGCCGCAGGGCGGCCTGGGTCACGGAAGCCACGGGGCAGTGCGGGGCGCAGAGGCCACAGGGCGATGAGGGGCGTAGAGGCCACAGGAGGCAGTGTCGTTTCCTTCTTCGTGTTCAACACCAAAAATCATCACATGATTCGCGCAGGGTTTGAGCCATTTTTTTTAGCTTGTACCCTCTGCGTTAGGGTGGTAGCAAGTGACTCATTTAGAACATGAACATTGAACATCAAATCCTATCCTCCTCAGAATGATTTTTCCCAACCCTCAAAAGAAATCATCTGCATTCTTTTTGTAAGAAATGGAAGAACATGGGAATATAATCATACAAAAATTAAACCCCTACCATGGATTTTTCATTGACGTTGGTACGAGAATGAATTTAGAGTTTTTGAAATTAGTCTCTTCCGCCACACACCTACAATCTCTGGCAGGTGCGGTGGTTCGTCGTAGACGAAGACGATACACTTTGGAGGGTGTCCTGAAGAAGAAGTAGAAGTCGGCATTCGTTGTTGGAGGCACGTTCTTCATGGATGAAGTGTAATCATCCAAGGGTTCTCCTCTCTCAATTCCACCCAACAAAATGATTGATATTCTAATATAATTAACTTAAGAAGAAATAATGTAGGCACACAAATGTTGGTGTAATTAATATACCACGTTGGAACAATTAGTTAGCTCAATTAATTGGCCCAACATAATGTCTCAATTTAATGGGAGGGGTGGAATATTGGGTATTTGGGAGGTTTTTCCACATTAAGATTGGTCGGAAGGTCCCCAACACCATAACCTCAAAATTGAGGTTTAATTTCGATTGACCCCACCTCTTAACCATCAATGAGTGATTTAGTTCTGGTGGTCCCCACCTACTAACATCCACATGGGTGATTACAATATAAATAAAATGTGATAATTTTATTTTATTATTTTCATGAAAAACCCCTAAAATATCATTCACCATCGACCAACTGTCATCGAGGTGAAATTTTTATTAAGTGAATACCGACGATGAGAGTTCAACGGTACCCTCAGATTTAAAATCTGAGCATCGGTTCAAAAGATAGAAAAACCCGATCATATATATACTGAACATACAAGAAATTTTTTTCAGAAAATTATTCTGAGCACTCAGGGCCTTGGAATCACAAGCTGTAAATTTTCTCCGACTCATACAATTCCCATATATTAAAAAAATTACATGGAAATTCTAGGTCTTTATATTCTACCCACCTTAAAGCTTTATGTCCCTGTAATCCACAACTAAAACTAAGGGAAAGAGTTGGGGTACTGATCACACATTTGAGCCTCCCGCTCCCATGTTATCTCCTTGAGGTTCTCGAGCTGCCAGCGATCTCACAAAATAGGTATCGACCATCCACAGAGGACCCACCCCCGTCGATCTTCAATCTCTACTGGACCCTCCATAAAAGTCTCCCCATCGTCGATGTCCAACTCTCCATGGTCGATGATGTGAGAAGGGTCATGCACGTATCTCCTCATCTGAGATACGTGGAAGACGTCGTGCACTTAGTGAAACTAAGGTGAAAGGGCTAAGCCATGGGCCACCTCGCCAATTCTACTAAGGACCTGAAATGGTCCAATAAACCTCAAAGATAACTGGCCACCTCAGCCAAATATCTTCCAACCTCATCGAGGTGAGACCCGTAGAAAGACATGCTCACCATACTTGAACTATATATGTCTTCATCTTCTGTCAGCATACTATTTATGCCTGCTCTTTGGAGTCTTCATCTGCTCCTGGATGATCTGCACGTTCTCCTTGGTATCCCGTACCATCTCTGGTCCCACTAGTTCTGACTCACCTTGGTCAATATAGCATAAAGCTGATCTTCAATGTCGCCCATAAAATGCCTCAAAATGTTCCATCCCAATGGTGGAGTGATAGGGTTTGTTTTATGAAAACTCCACCAAATGAAAGTGATCCTCCCAGCTACGACTAAAGTCGAGGAAACAAGCTCACAACATGTCGTGGAGGTTCTGAATGGTCCGCTCAGTCTGGCCATCCGTATGAGGATGGAAGGCAGCGCCCAAATGAAGCTGAATCCCAAATGCCTCCTACAACACCTTCCATAGCCAGGAAGGGAAGTGTGCATCATGATCAGAGACAATTGCCAAGGTTACTCCATATATCTGTTCATTCACATGCACAAAGAGGCGTCCCATGCTCTCTACTGAACCCTGCTATCTGATGAGTAGGAAGTGGGAGGAATTGGTGAGTCGGTCGATGATCGCCCAAATTGATCATGACCTCTAGATGTATGTGGAAGTCATGTCACGATGTACATGGATATCCCATCCCACATAAACACTGGGACCCCCAAAGGCCGAACCATTCCTGCTGGTACCTGATGCTCCACCTTCACTTGTTGGCATGTGAAGAACCGAGAAACAAACTCTGCTACTACTTTCTTCATTCCCAGCCACTAGTGTAGTCTTCAAAGATCCTGGTACATCTTCACCACTCATGGATGTACCTCTAGAGGGGAAGTGTGTAACTCCCTCAATAAATCCTACAGATGTAACATTGGTACCATGGTCTATTCTATAAAGAGTATGACATGCTCCCCACCTTCATAAAATCCATTAGGTGCCTGCCCTGTGGATATCTAAGCACGTCGAACCTCGAAGTCAGCTTCCCCATGTTGTGCTGCCCTGAATCGCTGAAGAAGTGGGGGACTGACTATAAGAGACTGAAGAAAATATGCTCCCTCTCTATCCACAACCTATATCTATAAAGAAGGTAGCTAATCTGTTTCCTCACCTAGAATATATATACTAGATCTCTTTTAGTTTCCAGCCAAACCCAGTGAACTCCATACCTCCGTCACACTCCTAGGTGGCTCCCAAGATAGTACCACCTCAATGTTTGCTGTATCCACTACAACACTAGCCACCGACATGACGTGTCCCACAAAATGAACCTCTCAGATTTAGAACTGGAACTTCGAGATATTTCCATAAATCTAGTGCTCTCAGAGTGTTTCCAGTACCACCCGCAAATGATAAGCATTCTCTTACTCAGTAGTCGAGTAGATCATAATGTCATCGATGAAGGATACTGCAAAGCGATCAATGTATGGCCGAATTATTCAGTTTATGAGTACCATGAACACTGCTGGAGCATTGGTCTCATTGAATAGAATAACCAAGAACTCTTAATGGCCATACCGACACCTGAAGGACATATTCTCCACATCCTCTTATCATTCTCTGAGTTGGTGATTTCCTGATCAGAGGTTTATCTTCAAGAACCACCATGCTTCCTTCAGCTGAACGAAGAGGTCATCAATCCTTGTGAGTGGGTACTTGTTCTTCGTGGTCACCTGTTTCAGCCTCTGATAGTCAACACAAAGCCTCATGCTCCCATATTCCTTCTTGATGAGAAAAATTGGTGCTGCCCATGGGGAAACCCTGGGCCGCATGAATCCATTCCCCTAACAGTCCTATATCTGCACCCACAGCTCACGAAGCTCTGTGGGATCCATCTAATATGATGGTGTAGATATCGGTGCCATCCTGGGATACAAGTTAATCTAAAAGTCAATATCTCTACGAGGAGGTAGACCCAGAACCTCATCAGGGAAGACATCCATGTACTCCTCCACCACTATAGAATTATTCAGACTCTCCACATAAACTTCTCTGAAGGTAAGGCAAGTCAACTGATGTGTAATCGACTGCACCCTCCTCCGAGTAAGTCCATCTTGTGCTTCAAAGGCTCCCTTCTCATTGGTGATGGTAAACCTGGTCCCATCTGTGCGGACACACCACACTTTGCACCTAATATAGTAAATCTGATCATGGACTGTAGATAACCAGTCCATACCCGTGATGATTTCGTAAGGCCTCGACGCTACTACTAGGAGATCCCATCCAAAGCTCGCTCCTTCTAGAGTAATCTCACACTACCTCCACCTATTTGTAATCATCATGTTAGCTCTCGTAAGAGTCTCTATATATAAGGGTTAATCTAACGGCTCCATCAGAATCTCCGAGCATAGAATGAGGGTAGTGGTGATAAAAGAACGACTGACACTTTTGTCTATAAGCACAGAAAATGAGGTCGATTAGACACAGATCAAACCTCATATTATCTCTGGAGAAACATGATCCTAAACCTCAGCTACCTGGAGCTAATCTCTCCCATGTACACATGCTCTCTATATTCGGGGTGGACCTCCTGGTGGTGGTGGCTGTAACGTATCGAATCATCTCCCACTGCTAGCTGCACGACAAGATCCTCTGCCACATCCTCCTACTCCCTTAGAACGACCTAGATCGAAACTCTGTCACTGCCCAGGTGGTCCCTCAACTGCCTACTAATCATCTGTATGATGTGTCAGACAATCAAAATCCATGTGACCCAGCCTGCCGCATGAGTAACACTACATGATCATTGCCTGACTGGTTTTGCATCGGGTGTCCCACACAACTGATCCTAAGTCATGCGGTCATCCACCTGTAGGTCTGGTCCTTTTGGACCTCTGTGACGTCTATCGGCTACCGGCTGTAGAACACATTTCTATGTGATGACTGGTGGTCGGTCTCGCTATAGGTGACAGATCAACAAGGAAAATATCCACTAAGAGGGCTCTCTATGACTCCCCCGCCTGCATCGGGAAGCTAAGTGAGATCTTCAATGCCCTGATTTCCCAACTGAGCCCCTACTCGAAGGTTTGGGCCCTGAATAATGGGTCCCATACCATATCCATGGAGTAGCATGAGAGGTTAGTGAACCTCGCTGAGTACTGATCCAAAGTCATGCTAACCTCTGGCAGATGAAGAAGCTCCTTAATGCGCACCGCGCGAAGATTCGTTGGAATAAACTCTCCCAAAAATAGGCTCTCTGAGTCTTCACAGGGAAGCGTCACCTCATCTTGAACATAGAGCATCAAGCTCCACCATCTTCCTACAACTACCTATAGAAGGATTGCAGCAAGGATCACCATGAGATCAGATGGTGTCCCTATGAGTCGGAAGACTCTCACCACAACCACTATCCAATCCTCAACAACCTATTGGTCCATCTCTTCCCTAAATGTAACACCCGAATATTCCATGGTATGCTTCACTTTGAATAATACAGTAGCGTGTGTTGTACACAACTTTGAGTTCTAACACAGACCAAAACCAATCAAACTAGCCGTTATGAATATTAATTCACAAATTTTGAAATTTTATAGTATTTATCATTCAAAATGGACTTCATTTTGGGATTTGGAATATCGAAATAATCGTAGGATTAATTTTTGGTATTTTTTTTAAAACATTCAATTTTTGATGAATAGTGAAAAAAACACTGAGTAATAGTTTAAAACTGAATTTTTATTTAAATAATTATTTATTTTATTTAAATATAATTAATGTAGAGACCCGTAGATTGACGTACATGGACATTACAGTACTTTAGCAGAATACTTAATACATAAAAAAACAGACACACAAGGACTGTAATAGTTTAGTGTCTTTGGAAAGTTGTAACATAATCTTCTAGTCGTGGTGAAAGATCTTCAACATCTCCCATAAAGATCTTCCCCTTTTTTTCTTACCTAAAACCTTTCTTGATATCCTGGGGAAAAGAAAACATAAAAAGGGTGAGCTCAAATGCTCAGTAAGGGTAAGCATGGATAAAATAAAACATACCATATACATTTGAACTTAAAAACATGAACATAATTTTTAAACATCAAAAGCTTCAGAAATGACATAAACCATGGAAGTACGTAAGACATAGATCATAAAGAAACATTAAGAATGATAAAATAGAATGGGAATAAAACATGTAATTGTGGCAACCATTAATCACATGATATGATTTCCATAGTAGCCAAGGCATTACTGCCAAGACCATCTTAGTGGACAAAGTCCCTTTCTGAATCAAGTTCACTCCTCGTTCCAGTCCTGTATTACTGAACCGGGTTAACTTGCCGTTCCATCCATATCTATCTCATGAGATATAAATCTTACCCAATGCATTGGAGTGATATATAGATCCCACCCATATCATAATGAAATCATTCTTACTTGTGACACAAAATAAACATACATCATTTATAACAACCCAACGAATGAAATGGGTTTCATAAACATCATCCCATCATCACATAATCCATATAAAAGAAATGGATAACATTACATAATAAAAAAAGTGAAACCATGTCAATCATAGAGACATTACACTTGAAACATACACATATGAAATAATTTCATCTTATATGGAAAATGGTTTTGATAAAACACTTGTAATGAATTCTTGAGGAAAATATCCTTTCTTCTTCAAAATCAATTTCTTTTCACAAAACGCCATGCAATTTTAAAAGAAAGATATTTTTTTTAAAATAGTCATGAAATATTTTGGTGGAATCTTCATGAAAATAAGGCTTTATAAAACTGTAAAAATCCGTTCGTGCCGTATAAGTTATAAGAAAAACATTATTTTCGTACTTTTGCCGGAAAAGTCAAAAAGTACCTCGTAACGTAAACAAAAGAAAGATTCCTTACATACCATGTAGTAAAAGTAAAAAATGGGTAAAAAGGACTTTAAAAACACATGAAAACACTTTTATAAAACATGGACATGGATGATAGAAATAACCCTAGTAAATACTTACGAATAAGCAATCTCGGATAAAAATGAGATTTGCAAAATTATCCCTTACCTTAGGTCCGATATGCTTCGTACGTATCTGATGCTCCTGTATAATGATTTAAATAATGTTATTGACTTATTACAGAATCATATTAATTGTTATGATATCATATATGGTTCACTTATGACTTTATATTACTAGTTCTTTTGTAAATTCCATGTTAAAGAGCATTTTGGGTAAAATCGTTTCATTTTTCGTCCGTGTTTTGACTTGTAATTATTCATATGATTACATAGATCATGATTACTTACATAAAGAATGTAAAAATGATGTATATACAATATATATTCAGAATATACATATATATAATAGATCGATAAATGGAAATAAATACACCGTTCATGGAGACGGTAGGCCGTACGTACGCATGAACGTTGTTTTCGTTTCCTCATTGAAATGAATGGAATTAATTGGATGACATATATATATATACATAAATACAGTATCATTATTATGTCATATATTTCATGATTACTTAATATATATACTTTATAATCATTTATGAATGGTTAATCATTGATAATGTATCTCATCGTGTCGTGGAGACGGTATTCCGTACGTACACACGAGCGATGATATCGTTCCCATGATCGTGGAATATTATTGGAGTGTATGTATACTATTAAAGAATCAATATCACATTAAAATAATCATATATAGTTATTATTTACACCATTATACCCATCCATGTAAGGTGGTGGTGGAAAATAGATTACACCACGGCGTGGAGACGGTATTCCGTACGTACGCACGCGCGGTGATTTCGTTTTCCGTAGAATGGATAGATGGTGAAATAGGGTTGTTTCATACTTATAATAACATATCCTTATATGAGTGATACTTATGTTATTACTTCATAATTAAAAAACCTAAGAAGAAGAAGTGTAAGAAGAAATAAAGGTGAAAGAATCAGTAATGGAAATTACCTCTTCTTTGAAGCGCTTCTCTAAGACCTCCTCTTAGGGCACTAAAATTGGTCTTTTAAGAAGACCAGAACATATATAATGTTTCTAGGTAAGTGGATAAGTTAATTGGGCAGGGGTTGGACGATCTTGAAGGCTCAAAGTGGTTTGTGGAAGAGAGGGAGGAGGTTCCCTTTTATAAGGGAGGAGAGGGGCACGTTTGGAATTCTTAAAAATATTAATTTATAATAAATCTAAGACCACTTAAAAACCTCCAAAAATGACTCATATTCTAATATTAGATGATATAGGGTTGTATTATCATCAAATAATCAAATTTAGACATGTTTGGATCTTATTGTAAACCTTATCATTTTAATTTATCATTATTTAATCTATTTAAGTTTGTTTGTGGTAATAAAATTCTAAATTTTAAATTATAACAAATAATTACTTATTTGTTATGAATTTTCCATAATTGGTTACTTTATAACATTATAGACCATATAAATTTAAATTTAATATTTTTTAAATATTTTTGTGATTTTTAAACAATTTTATAATATGATATTTTTATAAAATAACAATAGTGTCACTTTTGACACTATTCATTTATTTGAATTTAAATAAAATATATACAGAATATATGTTCGAACTAAAATATTTAATAGGTTCATAAAAGGTCATATGTATATATAAAATTAGTGTATCACATTAAATAGTTCATATAACATTTATTTTATTATTTTTAAAACCATTTATTTGGTTTATCTCTTAATAAAATAATTACTCCAACATTTTTGTATAATTATTTAATATACTTATTTGTTTCATAAAAATTTAAAATAAAATCCTATGATGCAGATATATGTATTAAATTTCACAATAATACTTTTACTAGAATTTATCATCTTAAATTCACAATATTTAAATTGTTATATTTATTAAATTCTGAAGGTGACAACTTTGACATCATTTAAAATAAAATAATATAAGTATCATAATCGCGTTTATTAGGCTCGAAACAGTTATATATTAAGTCATTAGATTTTTAAGGTGTATATATACACTACCAATAAGTTTTGGTCAGGTTTTTGGACCTTTTAATGGGTATTATTATTTCAATAAAAACTATATTACATATTTTTCACTTAATAAATAATTTCTGTATCATCAATGTATCACCATTAATGACAAATATTTAATCCCTAAAAATTCTAAATAAATTATCCTGATGTAGATAATTTTATTATCTTTCTTGATACTATTCATGTTTGAAGTTTGATTATGTTTATCACTAAATTAAAATTTTTATACTTATAAGATTTAAGATAGTGACATGTTGTCACTTTCTTTGGTTTTAATAATGATTAAATTACTTTCATGGTCAAAAGTCCATAAAATGAATCTAATCCGACCCTTAGGTTATATGGGTCTACTTTTAGCCATCCAATAGAATTTTGGCATGTGTTAGGAATTTTTATAATTTTATATTTACCCTTAATTAGCCGATTTAATTTTAACTATGGTAAATAAAATTTAACCTAGTTACTATTCATAATTCCCAAAAATAAAAAGTAGCTTATTGACATAATTTGGACCCACTGATTCAAAATATGGAATCCATTTTTCCAAATTCAATACACAAAAGTTGCAGAAATTAAATCAATATTAATCACGTTGTCGAAAGAAAACGGGTTTTTCTTTAAAACATTGCAAAAGATTGAATTGATTTAACCTATGAATTTAATATAAAATCAATGATAATGACATACATTATATTAAATGGTAAAAATATATTCTATTTATACTTTAAAACCATTCAATATTATAATGTAACCATATAAATTATTGCGATGAAAAAAGTTGTTTTTAATTAAAATATAGCGTGTTTTTACTATTCATCAAAATATGAAAGTTACCAGAATAATATGAAAAATTTATCCAAAGTAAATTTTTATTTCATTATTCCAAAGAAGAATTTTATTTTGTCAAATTGAACTTATAAACATGTCAAAAACTAGATTTAATGTGGGTGCGCCATCAAAAGGAGGCAAAACTGCATTTTTTAAAAAATACTAATTTTACCTGAAAAATTTATTTTGTTCTTATACCATGTTCAAGAAAATGTGTATGATGAATAATAATGTAATTAAATTCAATATTTATTTAATAATATTCATAACAGCTAGTTCATAATAATATTATAATAATATATCGTTGTTTAGTAAAACCCGATATTGCGTACAACACACGCTATTGAGGAAGGTCGCGATTGCGTGTAATGCAAGCCAAGTCAGGGTTGCGTTTTGTGAAAGAATCCTTCGTTGTTTCATATAACAGAATCCAACCATATTTCATTTATACATTGAATATATATATATATATATACTCAATGTTGCGTAGAATAACTATTATCAAAATTTTGTGTAACACGATCCAAAAATAGTGTTGCTTATACTGCAAGCTAATACGGTGTTTGCGTATAGCGCAAGGTAATCTTGGTGTAGAATAAAAAACAAGACATTAATGAAATTAAAATAATATTTTCCATAAAATCTTGGGGTGTTACATTCTACCCCCCTTAAAATGAATTTCGCCCTCGAAATTCGTCTGGGTTATAAATGGTTTACTACTCGAAAGATTGATTAATAGAAACCCACATCGTAAAAAGGAATACCAAAACAAGACTTTAAAACTAAAGTGTGAAATGTAACGGTTACCCAAATTTACTCATCACTGGGTTTCCACGTAGGAGAATATATGTGAAAATATGGATATGGAAGAAAAATATAACAATCATGTTCTGATGGAGAGTGGTAGAGAACATGGCTTTGAAAAATCCAACAATCACTAAGCTATAGATTTGTGATGATCTACAGTACCATATGTTTCATCGGATATAAGGGAACTAGGACAACATTTTTGGTTTTCAAGATCATTTCCCAAAAGTTGATGAATTAAAATAAATACTTGCATGATTTTGGTTCAATATCACTGTTGTTCATGAATTGAACAATTTCCACATCATCCCTTAATGAAATGAAGTTGAATTTGTTATTCGTGAAGTGTTAGTAGATCATGTGATAGAATGATGGGTCATTCCATATCTTTCAAAAAAAAGGTTAGAAAAAGTTATAAGTCCATATTATGGTTAGATTAATCGTATATGGTTCCAAAAATGAACTTATACTTCATATATCATACCACCTAATAAAATATATCTAGTTTCT
The DNA here is from genome assembly GCA_963277665.1 of Viscum album. NCBI lineage: Eukaryota > Viridiplantae > Streptophyta > Magnoliopsida > Santalales > Viscaceae > Viscum > Viscum album. Next base: position 1,431,079,622 of record OY728125.1, read on the forward strand.
ACTAACTAGGGACTTTCTGTATGCCAGTGGTAGGCGATAAAGGCCAGTCACACTTCGGTTGTGGGATCGATTCCCACAGCCATGTCCGACGCGATGGGCTGTCGCCAGTCCTACAGGTTGTTCTTTTTCTAAAACTACATTACTATAACATCCCATCAATAATATCAAAAAAAATTATATCCTTAAACAATACTAACTTATGTCCAACATAATCCATTCCAATCTTTAGGCTTATCCATAATACTGTAGTCCACTCTCATAATATAGTGAAAAAGATTACCATAGATTTAATACCATTGGTGATCCCAATATATCATAAGATATGTCTTGTTTGTCACATTGCAAAAATTTGAAGGCCTTAATCATGTATTCTCTTGAAAAATGAATACCCATTGAACCTTAGTGAAAACATGAATGTAGTTAAAAGATAACACTTTCCACATACCAAAATCCTCAAAATTATATATACTCAAACCATGATATAACTTAGTCTTTATATCAATCATGAGCTCATGAATACAATCCAACATCTCATTATCTTCTTATTCCTTCATTATTAGCATATCATCAACTTTACAAAAATATCTAAATAACCTTCCATGGTTACTGGTACCATTCAAAATATACATTCAAATACATTTAGGAAAAACAATAGTGTAACAATCCATAGCTGATTCTTTATTCCATAGTACCATTAACTATACAACATAACTCTTGATAAAGATACAATCATTCCACTACCTTCTAAAACAACTGACTGAGCTTCAACACTTCTTTCAGCTCATATATCATTAGTAGTCTCCTCATCATTATCCACATAAATACTACCCATATGACCATGCTGATTCTCTTCATGAGATTTTCCATTAGGGCATTGGTTTTCATAATGCCCACACATTCTACATTTAAAACATCTAATCATTTTTGATGTCGTAGCAATACCATTATCCTTGTCCATGGTGTTAAATGAACCTTTTATTTTGCACTTACTGGATTTGTGTCCTTCTTTTCCACACCCAAAGAATCTTTCAGTACCTTTGAAACAATCTCCCTAATGCCTCTTCCCACATGATTTACATGAGGGAAATTGAACTTTCCTTCCTCTATGATCATCATGAAACTCCATCTTTCTCTTATTATCTGAGTCGGGAAACTTACCAAAGTTGAGATTATTGATCATATTATGAGATTTTTGATTAGTCATAATAACGATGTTTGGACTTCTAAATCATGTTTCATTTGGTTTCTCATGAAGAATATCATTCCATTGTCCTTCATATCCTCCATTATCATGAATCTTCCTGTTTCCAGCCATTTTCTAAAACCCAAAAAGAATAGTGTGAGAGGAAAATATCATGCTAGGGAAAAAAACATAGTAAAGGGGGAGAACCCACAATATCTAACATCTTAGGTTAAATTCTTATATCGTTACCATAGTTCTAGGACTATATCCTATATGTATACTTATCCTTAGGTACATCCCTAGACATACCATAGAAATATCTCTAGGGATCTCACTAACGTTTTCGCATCCTAGTTTCCAAATGTTGACTAAACCTTTCCTATGATACCAACTGTAGAGACCCGAAGCATGACGTACATGGACATTAAATTACTTTAGAGGAATACTTAACACATAACAAAAATAGACACACAAGGACCATAATAGTTTAGTGTCTTTTGAAACTTGGAACGTAATCTTCTAATCGTGGTGAAAGATTTTCAACATCTCCCAAAAAGATCTTCCCCTTTATTTCTTACCTAAAACCTTTCTTTATATCCTGGGGAAAAGAAAACATAAAAAGTGTGAGCTCAAATGCTCAGTAAGGGTAATCATGGATAAAATAAATCATACCATATACATTTGAACTTAAAAACATGAACATAATGTTTAAACATCAAAAGCTTGAGAAATGACATAAAACATGGAAGTACGTAAGGCATAGATCATAACGAAACATTACGAATGATAAAATATCATGGGAATAAAACATTTAATTGTGGAAACCATTAAGCACATGATAAGATTTCCATATTAGCCAAGGCATTGCTGCCAAGACCATCTTAGTGGACAAAGTCCCTTTCTGAATCGAGTTCACTCCTCGTTCCAGTCCTTTATTACTGAACTGGTTTAACATTCCATTCCAGCAATGTCTATCTCATGAGATATAAATCTTACCCAATGAATTGGAGGGAGATATCGGTCCCACCCATCTCATAATGAAATCATTCTTACTTGTGCCACAAAATAAACATACATCATTCATAATAACCCAACGAATAAAATGGGTTTCATAAACATCATCCCATCATCACATAATCCATACAAAAGAAATGGATAACATTTCATAATTAGAAAAGTTAAACCATTTCAATCATAGATACATTACACTTGAAACATTCACATATGAAATAATTTCATCTTATATGGAAAATGGATTTGATAAAACACTTGTAATGAATTTTTGAGGAAAATATCCTTTCTTCTTCAAAATCAATTTCTTTTCACAAAACGTCATGAAATTTTAAAATAAAGAGATTTTGTTGAAAATAGTCATGAAATATTTTGGACGAATCTTCATGAGAATAAGGCTTTATAAAACCGTAAAAATCCGTTCATTCCGTATAAGTTAAATGAAAAACATTCTTTTCGTACTTTTGCCGGAAAAGTCAAAAAGTACCTCATAACGTAAACAAAAGAAAGATTCCTTACATACCATGTAGTAAAAGACAAAAATGGGTAAAAATGAATTTAAACATACATGAAAAAACTTTTATAAAACATGGACATGGATGATAGAAATAACCCCAGTAAATACATACGAATAAGCAATCTCGGATAAAAATGAGATTTGAAAAATTATCCCTTACCTTAGATCTGATATGCTTCGTACGTATCCGAAACTCTTGTATAATGATTTAAATAATTTTATTGACATTTTACAGAATCATATTAAATGTTATGATATCATATATGGTTCACTTATGACTTTATATTACCCGTTCTTTTGTAAATTCCATGTTAAAGAGCGTTTTGGGTAAAATCGTTTCATTTGTCGTCCGTGTTTTGACTTGTAATTATTCATATGATTAAATAGATCATGATTACATACATCCATAATGTAAAAAAATTATTTATATATAATATATATTCAGAATATACATATATATAATAGACCGATAAATGGAATGAAATACACCGTTCATGGAGACGGTAGGTCGTACGTACGCATGAACGTTGTTTTCGTTTCCCCGTTGATTCGAATGGAATTAATTGGATGAAATACATATATATATATACATAAATCCAGTATCATTATTATGTCATATATTTAATTATTACTTATTATATATACTTTATAATTATTTATGAATGGTTAATCATTGAGAATGAATCTCATCGCGTCGTGGAGACGGTATTCCGTATCTACGCACGAGCGATGATATTGTTCCCATGATCGTGGAATTTTATTGGAGTGTATGTATACAATTACATAATCAATATCACATTACAATAATCATATATAGTTATTATGTACACCATTATACCCATCCAGGTATGGTGGTGGTGGAAAATAGATTACACCACGGCGTGGAGACGATATTCCGTACGTACTCACGCGCAGTGATTTCATTTTCCGTAGGATGGATAGATTGTGAAATAGGGTTGTTTCATACTTATAATAACATATCAGTATATTAGTGATACTGATGTTATTACTTCATAATGAAACAACCTATGAAGAAGAAGTGGAAGAATAAATAAAGGTGAAAGAATCGGTAACGGAAATTATCTTTTCTTTGAAGCGCCTTTTTTAGACCTCCTCTTAGGGCACTAAAATTGGTCTTTGAAGACGACCAGGACCTCTAGGATGTTTCTAGGGATGTGGAGAAGATAATTGGGCAGGGTTTGGCTGAGCTTGAAGGCTCAAAGTAGTGTGTGGAAGAGAGGGAGGAGGTTCCCTTTTATAAGGGAGGAGAGGGGCACCTTTGGAATTCTTACGAATATTAATTTATAATAAATCTAACACCACTTAAAAACCACCACAAATGACTCATATTCGAAGAATAGTTGAGATAGGGTTGTAATCTCATCAACCAATAAAATTTGGACATTTTGGTGCTTATTTTAAACCTTATCATTTTAATTTATCATTATTTAATCTATTTAAGTTTATATGTGGTAGTAAAATTCTAAATTTTAAATTATAACATATAATTACTTATTTGTTGTGAATTTTCCATAATTGGTTACTTTATAACATTATAGACCATATAAATTAAAATTTAAAATTTTTAAAATATTTTTGTGATTTTTAATCAATTTTATAATATGTTATTTTTATAAAATAACAATAGTGTCAATTTTGACACTATTCATTTATTTGAATTTAAATAAAATATATACAGAAGATATGTTCGAAATAAAAGCTTTAATAGATTCATAAAAGGTTATATGTATCTATAAAATTAGAGGATCACATTAAATAGTTCATATAACATCTATTTTATTATTTTTAAAACCATTTATTTGGTTTATCTCTTAATAAAATAATTACTAAAACATTTTTGTATAATTATTTAATATACTGATTTGTTGCACAAAAATTAAAAATAAAATACTATGATGAAGATAAATGTATTATCCTATACAATAATACTTTTACTAGAATTTATCATCTTAATATCACAATATGTAAATTGTTATATTTATTAAATTATGAAGTTGACAACCTTAGCATCATTTAAAATAAAATAATACAAGTGTCATAATCACTTTTATAAGGCTCAAAACTGTTATATATTAGGTCATTAGATTATTAAGGTGTATATATACACTAACAATAAGTTTTTGTCAGGTTTGTGGGCCTTTTAATGGGTATTATGTATTCAATAAAAACTATATTACTTATTTTTCACATAATAAATAATTTCTGTATCATCAATGTATCACCATTAATGACAATTATTTAATCCCTAAAAATTATAAATAAATTATCATGATGTAGATACATTTATTATCCTTCTGGGGAATATTCATGTTAGAATTTTTATGATTTTTATCACTAAATTAAAATTATTATACTTATAATATTTAAGAGAGTGACATGTTGTCACTTTCTTTGGTTTTATTAATAATTAAATTATTTTCATGGTCAAAAGTCCATAAAATTAATCTAATCCGACACTTATGTTATATGGGTCTACTTTTATCCATCCAATAGAATTTTGTCATGTGTTAGGGTAATTTTATAATATTATATTTACCCTTAATTACCCGATTTACTTTTAACTATGGTAAATAAAATTTATCATAGTTACTATTCATAATTCCCAAAAATAAAAAGTAGCTTATTAACATAATTTGGACCCAATGATTCGAAATATGGAATCCATTTTTCCAAATTCAATACACAAAAGTTTCAGAAATTAAATCAAAATTAATCCCATTGTCGAAAGAAAACAGGTTTTTTTAAACATTGCAAAAGATTGAATTGATTTAACCTACGAATTTAATGTAAAATCAATGATAATGACATACATTATATTAAATGGTAAAAATATATTCTATTTATACTTTAAAACCATTCAATATTATAATTTAACCATATAAATTATTGCGATGAAAAATGTTTTTTTAAATTAAAATATAGCATGTTTTTACTATTTATCAAAATATGAAAGTTACCAGAATAATATGAAAAATTTATCCAAAGTAAATTTTTATTTCTTGATTCCAAAGAATAATTTTATTTTGTCAAATTTAACTTATAAAAATGTCAAAATCTAGATTTAAAGTGGGTGCGCCATCAAAAGGCGGAAAAACTGCATTTTTTTAAAAATACTTATTTTACTCGAAAAATTTATTTTGTTCTTATACCATGTTCTAGAAAATGTGTAAGATGAATAATAATGTTATAAAATTCAAAATTTAGTTAATACTATTCATAACGGCTAGTTCATAATAATATTATAATAATATATCATTGTTTAGTAAAACCTGGTATTGCGTACAACACACGCTATTGAGGAAGGTCGCGATTGCATGTAATGCAAGCCATGTCAGGGTTGCGTTTTGTGAAAGAATCCTTCGTTGTTTCGTATAACAGAATCCAACCATATTTCATTTATACATTGACTATATATATATATATATACTCAATGTTTCTTAGAATAACTATTATCAAAATTGTGTGTAACACGATCCAAGAATAGTGTTGCGTATACTGTAAGCTAATATGGTGTTTGCATATAGCGCAAGGTAATCTTGGTGTAGCATACAAAAGAAGACATTAATGAAATTAAAATAATATTTTTCATAAAATCTCGGGGTGTTACAATTAAGGTCAAAGTAGATACAAAATACATATATAAGTTCAATTTAATTCATTGGAGTTAGTTTAGAATAAATTTAGATATATGAAAATCTTATTGAACATTTCACCGTCCTTTACACACCTCCTAGGAGAATTTGGAAATTCACATAAAACATAATTTTACCGCTTCTGTGAGTGAAATTTTGAAAATCCGAGAGAGACGGTTAATATCAAGGAGTAAAATGTGGTTCAATGATATGAAAACAATTTTTGGTGAATAGTAACTTTTTACTTTTATTTACCTCGGTTAAAAGTAAATAGGGTAATTAGAGGTAAAAATGAAATTAATATTATCCTAACAGATGTCCTAATTCTATTGGACAAATTTATATCGACCAAAAATATCCTTAGGAATAATGTATTATCATTTAGGTCCACTTGGATTAGATTCGGACATTTATAATTATTTAATTCAAAGAAGAGTTATTAGAGATAAAATCAAAGATTAATAACTAAAATATTTTTAGTATAGGATTATACATAAGATAAATTAGATTATAAATATTCATTAAAAAGATAAAAATATTTCCTACATAATTTTATTTTATGAATAATTATTTAAAATTAAATAATTTAATTTATTTATGACACAATGGTGATTCATCAATTACCTAATTAATGAAATATTAAAATAAATGATATTATAAATAACAAAATAACTGTAATTTGAGTCTTTTTATGCGTTCCACTGATTTTATATGTTAATATGACATATAAATATTGGTTATATACATTTTTATATAAGTAATAATGCTGTTATAAAATTATCAAAAACAAAAAACCCAAGAGTGTCAAAATTGACATAAAAGAGTTTTTAAAAAAAATTATTAGTATTTGATATTCTATTTCTAAAAATCTACAGATCGGCCAAAGGACTTATATAATTATAGTTGTATCATTAATGGACCATTTCTGGGAAGATGGAGGTATATAGTATGTTTATTAACTATATAATATAAAATTTCAAAGAGACATGGTAAATGTAAAACTATTTAACTAAGAGTTAAATATAAATTATAAGGTTAATATAGTGACACAAACCTGTATAAATTCTATTGGTTGAAATACTATCGATCCATACCTGCCTTAATCTTTAAATAATCCACATTGGAGACATTTCAAATAGAATATGAATTTATTATAAAATAATATTTCTAACTTTTCCAAAGGTTCCCTTCACTCCTCTTATAAAAGGGTAGTCCCCCTTATCTCTAATTTACACCTTCAAAACCTTTTTTGTCGGACAAACCCTATCCAAATATTCTCTCAACTTCCTTCAATTCATCCTAGAGGACTTAGTTTGAGCATAAAGCTATCATAAGAAGCCCTTTTGATCAAATCAAAAGGAAGAACCCGAAGAAGTGGTAATGTTTTCACAACGCTCTTCCAAGTCCCTTTCTTCTTCAACTTCTTCTTTCATTGTTATTTCCATTCTAAAATAATGACATCAATATATTTTATATTATATTTTGTTATTATAAATATGTTACAACCATATTCAGTATTCTATCCATCCTTTGAATGACATGTCACCAAACGTGCGTACGTACGGCCTACCGTCTCCACATCGTGGTGTAATTGTTATTCAATACATTATTATTTGGATGGGTATAATAATTATGTGTAATTCATGTAAATAATAAGTATAACATGATAATGATTATGTATATATGATATACCATCCAATTATATATTATTTTAATATAAAAGAATGATATTATCACGCGTCCATACATACGGACTACTGTCTCCACAAACGCGATGAGATTCATTACCCATCGAATCCATACAAGTATAATTCTCATCTTATGATTAAAAATAATTTTTAAGGACTTGATATAATTTTTTTAATAATAAGATACAACATATCCATAACAAACATGACTTATGTAACAAAACATATAAAAGAAAATGAGTAAATTAACACCCAAAATGACTATAATAGTATGATATTATTAACAAAGAAATGTTAAAAGATCATATATGGTATCATATTAATATATATGATTATTTTATAATTTAATGACAATTATTTCACAATTATATTGTAGGCTAAACTCCCTCAACCAAGGAAAAGGTACAATGTAAGGGGTTTCTTATCTCACTTTTAATTTCGTTAGATTTCCATTGTCCTCCACATATTTATTGCATGTGGTGTGTGTACTTCCCATGTTTTTATTCAGTATGTAATATAATTTAATTCATGGAAATTTAAATCATCATTGTATAATCCTTCTTTTATGGATTTATGTTTCTTATGTTAACAAATCAATAAGGGAATTTGAAATTTCCATTTCCACCAATTCGGCTTTACGCATACTTCATTGATTATTTTACTCCATGATTATGTGTGGAATAACTATCCATTTTCTTATGTCATAATTTCCACTCCCCTTTATGTGGATATACTTTTGATACACATAATCACTCCATTGATAAATTCTCAAGTCATCGATATGAACTTGATAAGAGTAATTTTAACTCAATCTCCAATTCATTGGTGTTGTTTTTACCAGAATATGTGTGAATTCTCTCTGATTGATGTACACTGAATATATAATCATATTAAGTGTATTTATATTTGTCACACACAATTATATTGTTGATTTATCCTTAACCTAAGGATACAGTCTTTATAAGATATCTCATCTCAAATTACATTCTATTGAGACTCCTTTGTTGTTATACTCCAAATCACATTTATATGGTGTATATAATGTACTTTGAAATAGTATATCATTAATCCCTTTATTCTCATGATATTACCATGTTTTTATTACCTCCATTTTTTGTATTCAAGTGTCTCTATTTTGGTTAGGAAGTCTAACTAAAATATCCTTTTAAAATGTTTTAATGATTTATTATTCTAAGTCTTTCTCATTAATGTCCATGGTTTAAAAATGGTTTTAAGGATTTATTTATATGGTTATTAATGTATTCAAATAAAAATTAATTTTAAAAGTTTAAAAGTGGTATGGGACACATTTATTCAATAATCTATTTTAAATGGCTTCTTGATAAATATTGAGACTTTTAAATGATTTCAAGAAAAACGGTGATATTTCTCTCAAATAGTTATTATGATTACATTCATCTATGTCAATATCCTTAATTATTCTCAATTGAGGATAATCTAATACAATAAAATCTTCTATATTATATTTAATGTGTTATGTTAGACTGTTGATGTGATAATTTAATACCATTCATGGTTTGTAGGTAAAGTGTTGACATTTCGTATGGTAGTTTTAATACGAATGTTTATGTTATGTTTCATCTTTTCATATGAGGAATGCATTGGACTTAATATGTGAGGGGTGGAGCACATTACAACTCCTAGATGCATCGGTAAATCTCATGAGACAAACTAGTGTCTTGGCACAAGGCCTTGAAAAAATATTATTTGTAGTCTTGGCATGAGGCCATGAATACGTGGTTATGATAGTCTGCCATTATGAATTCCATCATTATGAAAGTGGTTATTGATATTGCCTGGGGTTATTCGACTAGTAGAATATCCATATGAATATGTAAATGGAATTATTTCATATTATCTTTTCCATATTATGCTGATGTTCATGTTTAAAAGGCTTTTGTTTTAGTTATACATTTCTTTAAATGTTTATGCTTATTTATGAAAGCATCTAATATATTATTATCCTTAATGAGCATCTAAGCTCACCCCTTTCAATATATTATTTTTTCCAGGATGTGAAGAAGTAATTTATGAATGACCTGCATGAATAATATGAGGGGATATTAAGACAAGTTGTTGTTGTAGTTTATTTAATTTAAGATGTAATTTAAGACTTATGAATATATCTAGTGTTTCCAAGACTACTAAACTAATCGGTCTTTCAAGACATGATCTTTTATGATCATGCCAATGTTATGTAATATTGCACTGAATCTAGGTAACTGGGGTCGGGGCGTTACAGTTGGTATCAAAGAATGTTTAGTACAATCCTTAGAAACTATATTTAGATAAACTATGATAATAGCACATAGCCCTAACAAAGACTTTGAATATTAGTATAGAAGAACCTCCAAGAATTTTGGTATTGTATATATTTTGTGAGTTTTCCAAGCAATACATCCATGTCTGGATACGAGCAGGTAGAGATGGCTCTGGAAAAGATGTACCTTGGGGTAAAACCCAAAAACACTACTTTGAGCTAGAATCGAACGGGAACTGGTGCATGACAATGGGCCTTGTTACACTATTGGTTACGATACTCCAATGGGATATGCTTAAGATAATTTATATTTTCATAACAAAAAAACTTGATGTATTTTAATATTATAAGAGAATAAATAACCTTTTTTAATCCTAAGGTGTTTCAAATTGATAATATGGTGTCATGATATTCTCTAAATGATTTTATAAATACTATTACATACACAATGATTTCTAGTTTTAGTCAATTGCTGGAGTCCAAGAAAGTCATAGTAACTTTAAGAATGATGTAAACGGTGGGAACGGTGGTGGAAATGAGTAAAAAAATGGAATTTTGATAGGCATTAAAGATATCGTGTTCATTCCAAATATGTTTTCCAAAAATATAATCTACAACATATATATTTACCAACTCCCAGACTCATCAAAGAAGAGAAAGGTTTTGAATGATAAGATCTCTAGCAGTAAAGACCATGGAGAAAAGAATCCTAAAATTCCATCATGTAAGAAATGTGGAAGGAGACACCTAGGGAAGTGTTTCAACGGAACAAAGAAATTCTTTACATGAATGAAATAAGGACATAAAGTGGAGAATTACAGAGGAAAAATGAAGAGTACTATGGAAGAAAATAAAAATGGTCCCAAAAATACATTTATAGTCATTTGTCGTAAATGTAGGGCATCGGGCCATTACCTGAGTGAATGCCCTAATCTATAGGATATTTTCATGGTCAAAGAAAAAGATATGTGGAAATAAATGGTTGGAGAATGTTTAAAAGTATTAGTGCTCTTTGTTGATGGCATTACTTTGGAATAATTTTCTCTTATATTTATAACCACAAAGTTTTCCATGTGAGAATGTTATTTGAGGAAGAATTATATTTTCTCTTATGGATATAGTTATAAATAAATATTTGGTTTTATATGATCTTTGTGTTTGAGGAAATTACATGTTATTATATTTTGGGATGGAAATGAAAGGTATGAGATAACTTTTCAGATTAAAATTATGTTATGGTTATTTTGAGGAATTTATCTCATTTTGGTAATGTTATAAAATATAGATTTTGAAAAAGGACAACACGCAGACCGTGTGACAACCAGTCCC